>JADMNL010000022.1:530776428-531988571 GCA_016271365.2 Neoceratodus forsteri | reverse complement strand
TATTAGTGTGTTTTATATAACAGCATTACTCACTTTGAACTGCAGTGCAGCAAACTGTCTATCATGTGATCTCCTTTGAGCTATTTGAATTTACAGGTATAAAAGGAAGTGATAACAGTGTATTGCTCACTCTTGACAAAGCTTCCATTTAAAAGTGAGACACTGAGTTCTTTTGCACCTTGTGTTTGCTGCTGAATAAAATTGGAACCTGAAGCTTGTAAATCAGTGTTCCTTTTGTTTTGTGCTGTGAGTTACCTGTTTTTCTCTTTTCTTACATGACTGCCTGTTTATCATGATGCACCACACCTGCTGAGTTGCCTTTACCTGCTCCTGCTTCATTATATATTTTGTTTGTACCCTAAGGAGGCCACACTGAGAAAAACTGGTGCATTACAGAGGTTACTCTCACTGTTGCTGCCTTTGTTATCTGGTGGTGTGGAACAAAATCCTGGCCTTCTGCCAGCACCTCGAAATATCTCTATCTCCCATATTGACCCTACCTAGTCCACTTTCAGGGTTTAGCAAGCATTTTTCAGTGCCAAATGTTTGCTTGCAAAGTCATAGAGCTTTAAATGGAATATAAACAATCTCTCATTTAAATCAACCATTTCTGGTGTTTCATTCTGCATGCCATGTGTTTTTTGTCCTATTATTAGTGCTTTCCAAGAAATGCTCTCCAGACTTTTGTCTGCATATAGGTGAAACCACTGTAAGAGGGGAAAAACATATGCAGGGATAGACTGTGATGCTTGTTCATCTTCAAAGCCTGATGATGATATTTACTAGCTGGCTAATGGCAGTGTAATTGGTGCAGCTGCATCCTTTAAACTACATAATGTTTACACTTATCGGCCAGCTGAACACTGTCATCGTTCAGCCTTCTCAGTATTGGCTTTTAAGTTGCAAGCCTCATACATTTCTACATCCATTGGCTTATACAGTACACTTTTCCACAGCTTCCTACACTGCCCATGCATTGTCAATGTGTTCACTTTGTGCATGTGCGCAAGTGAACATAAAAAGTGCACATTTAAATGTATGCAGCCTTGTATCAAATAATACTGAACTGGAAGGGTGGTCAAAATGTACTCCCGTGACATTCTAGCTATTTGTGAGATAAGGTAAGCCTGTGCATTTTCCTATCTGTCTGGATATTGCTGGTATGAGAGCTCTCCTGGTTACATGGACATTGATAGGCTATTATAATTTTGGGACCTGCATTGACATACAGTATATGAACTGGAGTACCTGCTGCTTTTGGAATGTTCGTGTCCTAGCATTCTGTGCTGAGGTCACAGCTTTGGGATTTGCCACTGTCCCCAGTAGAACAACACATTACCCATATGTACTAAATGAGTTTCCACATTGACAATGTTGGAGCTAACAGAAAAAGAAATTACGGTAAAAATTGATGGAATTTTCCCTTTTTTGTGAAACTCAGCTTTATTGAAAAGTATGATACTTCACACGTGTTAACATGGGAGTTTGCATTTTTAAGATAAATGTTTTGCATTATTAGTTTGTTTTTCAGTTAAAGAAGGTGACACAAGTAAGTCAATTCTTGTGGGGGCTAGGAAGAAATAGGCTGTTGGTTAACTAGGATCTGCAACTTATCCAGTAGGTAGGGAAATGGGCAGACTAGATGGGCCAAGTGGTCCTTATCTGCCATCAAAGTCTATGTTTCTATGTTTTCTACATCTCCATGTTTCTAAGTACCTAAATTTATTCTTGCTCTATTCTTAAAAATACTTTTTTCCCATTCTGTGTAAAATAAATCTGAGAAAAACAAGACCCAGTTGTATGCAAATAAGTGTTAATGCCAATGAATCTGTAAGTATATATATATATTTTTTATTTCAGTTTGGTCAGTTTTTAAAATGCAGCTTTCCTGTCAGGAGGTCCTGTATCATAATACTGCTATTTCAGTCAGTTTTTCGTGACCAAAACAACCTTAAATTTAAGCTCTGGAGCCAGCCTGGAAACCAAAAACTCACATACAAAAATATATACAAGCAATCAATAACAAAAAAAACACAAATGCACTCTGCATGCAGTATAAGGAGGCTTATAATTCAGATCCCAGTATCCTGCAGTTTATGGGGGTAGCAAGGGGTATACTCCATGCCTAGAGGTGGAGCCAGACTGAATGTTTTACTGAGATTTGAAACAAAATGTACTGAAACATTAAAAACCTTAGTACCCTTTGGACTTAATGACATTGCGGACTGTATGCCATTCATTAAAGTCATTTGTTTAATTTACAGGACTGTCCCAGATCCACAATGACCAAGTGAAAACCTAAAGCAGCATATAAAATTACATAATGCAAAAGCCAATGCCCACCTCACCAGTGACCTGAGAACAAGAGTGGTCTTGGGCTGCTGGGGTCAGTGGGGGGGAGAGGATCAAGCATCCGCTGGACTGTTGTCTCCCCAGGAGAGGGGATTGCTGACTCTGTCGCACGACTGCCACCAGATGGAGGCCTGGTAGTGGGACAGGATGGGAGGAGCACAAAACGGGAGGAAGCTGTGGGACTCCAGTGCATGAATGCATCAACCTGGAGGTAGAATTGTACCGAAGCAGCACAGAATGGGTGGGAGCTGCTGGACTTCTGTGGTGCATGAATGCCCCCATGTGCATGCATTGATGTGCATGCCCCAGCTATGGGAAGGGACTGTAAAATGCAGTGAGGCAGGCATGTATGATGTCCTGTGTGCTGACCCTCCTCCCATGCCATCCCAAGCTCTGGATTAGTGACTCCAGTGGGAGAGGAGGATGACCCTCCCCTCCTGGCCCACCATGGGGGGAGGGAATCCCTAGGGAAACCTGGCTGGTTGGTAAGTCCTGGGGAGCTGGTCACCACTGGGGGGCAGGAACCAGACAAACAGAAGCCTGCCTTGGCCAGGGAGCAAACAGACTTGGTGAAAAAAAAAATATATCTATCAGATCAGCGATGCATTTGACAATGTCTATATACTGTAGTTATAAACTGGTTAATTACAGTTTTCACAGCAATAATTTGATATGAAAAGGTCACAAAAAATAGAATACTAGATAAGAGAGTTTGTGTTTCAAAGGAGATGGTTTTACTCCTTTGTAACACACACACTCTCATATCTCTTGTTTTTTGTAATATATGAATCCAATCAACATGCCAGGAACTGACTGGAGCTCCATGGTGTCGGCATCAACAAAGGAACAAAGAGTGCTCGATGCACTCCAGGATGAATTCCTGACTCAACTTGTTGAAGAGCCAATAGGGGAGGGAAATATACTGGACTTGGTCCTAGCCAATGGGGAACAGGTCAGGGATCTGACAGTAGAAGCCCCATTGTCTTGTAGTGACCATTCCATGGTATGTTTTACCTTAGACTTGGGGAAGGAGAGGAACCTAACAAAGACCACAGTAGTGGACTTTAGCAGGGCCAACTTCAGGGAGATGGCAGATACACTTAGGGGTCATATAAGCAACATCAGGTTAGGGATGGACACTGAGGGGCAATGGGAAATCCTGAAGCAGAGTATCCTGGAAGCCACAAAAACCTGTGCCAAGCCATTAAATAAGATGGCCAGAGCCAGGAAACCTTGCTGGTGGACAAGGGAGGTACAGGAGGAAGTAAGGAATAAGAGGCTGGCCTTTAGAAAGTACAAATGCTCCTGCAGTCAGGTTGACCTTAAGGAATATCAGAGGATTTCCAGGGAGGCCTGCAGCGTGGTAGTGTGGGGTCCAATAAACAGATCATACAACTATAAAAGATGCATAAAAACCACATATGTCTGCGTTTATTATTTTATTGTAAGAAAAAAAGAAAAGAAAATTCCATATATACAGAAAGGAAAAATAAATGGTGTTATTCCTTCACACCTCTTTAAATGTCAGGGTATGGTTCTACCACAAAACATAGAATTCCGGAGTTCTCTCCTTTCTCTGATAAAGTGTGAATTCAGCACACTTACTTCCTGAGGTCCTTCTCTCACCTTGGTCAGAAACCTACTGACCACCAATTTGCTCTTCTTCCCCTAGAGGAACATTTTATATTGCTATTGAGTCACCTCAAAGGTCAGGTGATAACTCAATTAAGACAACAAACAGCAGTTTAGAACCATATAGCAATAAATACACAATTTTTTTTTGAAATAGTACTTTTATTAAATTTTCTGTTTTCATTCCAAACAATACATACATGACATACATAAAAAGAGTAAAGAAAAAAGACATCACATACAGGCAATCTGGGAAAAGATCATATGAGTGAGAACAGTATTCTGTATTACACCTTTGTATCCCTGATATATCTAATAAACAAGAAAGAGAGAGATCAAAAGAGAGAAGTTAAAAAAAAGAAGAAAAAAGAGAAAAATGAGAAACCATAACAATAAACAGTTAACACATAAATTGGGGGTGGTATCACCAAAGGTGGCAAGAAGCTGAATTCTGAACCAGTATGTATTGAGAAAAAAGTGTATTAAATCCTTGTATAAAGAGGGTATTCACCTTTAGTTCATAGGGAGTATAATTCTGTGAATTTAGTCAGACGGAGAGAAAATTATCTTTATACTCTCCCTCTTTCTCCCGCTTTTTCTCCCCCCAATACGAAACATAGGGAAATTAATATATAGTTGTGAGCTATCACTGATTATGTTCTGACTAATTCCAAAATTGAGTTATGTGCCTTCAAAGAGTGCACCTTCTGCCTTCCAAATTACAAGGGCCCAAGAATTCTCACCCCTAGAAGGTACCACCTCTCTGTTCATTGCTTAATTTTAATATCCCGAGTTCAGAGCTAGAATATCCAAAACTGTTTTGAATTTTCTTTTTCTGCCTGATAATGAAAGAATGGTAACCATCTCCCCTGAAATTTTTTTATCTGTGCTCGTAGAAGGGCTGTAATTCTTTTCAATTCCTGCATGTGAATACAAATAGAGTACCAGAGATCCGAAATTGGGGTGGATTTGTTTAACCAGCGTTTTGCAATCGCCTTCTGTGCCCCTGCTAAGAGGATCCAAAATAAACATTTCTGACTTTTAATCTTAATAAATGGGGGTGGAAGGCCTAATAACCAAAACACAGGATCTTTTGGCAATTGTATATGGAATATACGTTTACAGGTTTGTATTGTTTGGTCCCAAAAAGTCTTAAGTTTGGGGCAATTACAAAAATTATGGGTATGAGTACCCATCTCTCCACATTCCCTCCAATACTGGTTGGTCAATGTAACTCTGTAGTGTGCTGTGATGGTAGGAGTGTGAAAAAACCTTAAATTAACTTTCCATGTGAACCCCCTCCAGGAGGGTGAGGCTGAAGAAACATGAACCCCTTCCCAAATTTGCAACCATTCATTCTCCCCTGGTGAATAATTAAGTTCTTCAGCCCATCATGCCTCTAGGGTTCCTATGAGGGTGGGTTCTCTACTAGAGAAAAAAGTTGTTTTGAAATCAGATGCCCACTCCCCTTGCCCGACAGCAGAGAGAGAAAAAACTCTAAAAAGGGATTACTGTGTGATACCTCCACTGTATTTAACCCTTTACTTAGTCTAAAATGACACATTTGTGAAAATCTAAAATGATCTCTGGAAGGCAGGCCAAAATCATCTGATAATTGTTTGAAACTTTTAAAACCTTGTGGGCCAAACAGTTGCCCTATAAGGGAAAGACCCACTCTTTCCCATCTGGAGAATCCCAAATCTGTGTAATTCGGAAGGAAGTCCTGACATGCCCGAATTGGCATCTAGGCAGAAATTCGTAGTTGTAGTCCCAAATGTTTATGAACCCCTATCCAGACCTGTTTTAATACATTTGACCAGGGATTATTCAGGCAGAGTTTTGATAACCCCACTTGATTCATGAAGATAATATCCACCAACTGAACTCTTGGTATCCCTGGTTTCTCCAGGATTGTCCATAGGGGCTGGTTATCCTTTGGCCATAGTTGCACCAATGCTTGGTGTTGGACTGCCCAATAGTACTTTAAAAAGTTTGGAAGTCCCAATCCTCCCTCTCTTTTGTCCCTCTGCAGTATCTGCCATTTAACCCCGCATGGTTTGTGGTTCCAGTGAAATCTAGCAGTAGCAGATTTTAAGCTTCTCCAAAATGGGGCAGGTAGTCTGATTGGTAGTACTGGAAAGAGAAATAACAACCGGGGTAATACATACATACGTACTATTTCAATAACGTGCCGAGAATGATGAAGGTAATTCTGTCCGCCTATTGTAATCCATTTATATAGTCTGGAGAAGCTTAAAATAATTAGTTTGGTATAATTTTGCTAAATTGTCTGGAATCCAAACTCTTAAGTAACAAAACCCTTCATTCACCCATTTAAAGTGTCCCACTTGTGGCAGGTTACCCTGCATTGGTTTACGAATAGGAAGCATTTTGGTTTTCAAATTGTTTACCTTAAACCCTGAGACAGCTCCAAACGCCTGTATTAAGGATAGAACAAGGGGAACTGAATTTTTATAATAAATATAATAAAGTGTCATCAGTGTACATAGAGATACGAATCTCTTCCCCCTGAAGCTGGATTCATTTATAGGAGTCTGACCGTCTAATTTTAGCGGCAAATGGTTCCATACTTAAAATAAACAAAAGTGGGGAGAGTGGGCATCCTTGCCTAGTACCACGTGTTATGGGGAGTTTACTTGACAAGATGCCATTTATTCTAACCTGAGCTACTGGATTCGAATATAGATTGGCAACACAATCCCTGAACTTAGATCCAAAGCCAAACTTACTTAAAGTTTTATCCAGGAACTGCCAGTCAAGGTGATCAAATGCCTTTTCTGCGTCTAGCGCAATAACTGCATTGAGATTATGCTGGTGAAGAGAGGATGTACCATCCAGAACATTTAATAATAATCTAATATTATCTTGTATGTGCCGACCAGGCATGAATGCCGTCTGGCCATTATGTATCAGGAGTGGGATTATACCCTTCAATCTTTCTTCTATCAGTTTAGTAAAAAATTTTACATTGGTATTCATTAATAATATCAGCCGATAACTGGCATATTCAGTGGGGTCTTTCCCTGGTTTCGGAAGAACTGTGATGGTGGCTTCTAGCCAAGACTCTGGGATTGATCCTGTACTATGGGCTTCATTACATACTTTTAATAGAGTTGGGATCAATTCTGTCCCGAATGTTTTGTAAAATTCAGTTATGTATCCATCAGGACCCGGAGATTTTCCTGATTTTAAAAATGTGATGACCAAATCTAATTTTTTAGCTGTGAATGGTTTCTCTAAACTAAGTATCTGAGCCTTAGATAACTTTGGGAGCTGAACCAATGATAAAAACACGTCAATTTTCAATTGGTGGTCCGCTTGTCTCTCCCTGGTGTATAAGTGTGAATAAAAATCCATGAAAGCACCCACAATCTCTGAAGGTCGGTCCAGAATTACTCCTGGTCTTGTGAAACTTTTTATTTTGGGGTATAAATCTATACATTTCTTGCTTTTTAAGTCATAAAGCCAGTAATTTTCCAGCTCGATCTCCCCCTTCATAATGTTTTTGATTTGTGAATCGTAAGGAACAAAGGGTACTATTTAACATTAGTTTATTATATTCTTCCTGAACTTTGAGTAATTCTTGGTAGATGAGGGGGTCATGTGAACTCTTATGTTCTGTTTCTAGGGACAGCACGGAATCAAGGGCCTTTATAACTTTAGCTTTATGTAATTTATTCCTGTAAGATGCATGGCTAATATGCTTGCCCCTTAACACTGCCTTGAGCCTATCTCACACATACTTCAATGGAGTCTCTGTTTCTGAATTCTCGTCTAGATACCATTTTATTTCCTACTTAAGAGTTTTCACTAATGTCATATCAGTTAATAGGCTAGGGTCTAATCTCCATTGCCCCTTTTGCTTTGGTAAGTCCCATTCTACCCTTGTCCGAACTATGGCATGATCTGAAAAGGATGCTGGGGAAATCTGGACCTTTCTAAAGAAATGTGTTTCCGAACACCATGCATAAAAGCGATCTAGTCTAGAGTAGGTGTTATTTGCAGG
The DNA here is from genome assembly GCA_016271365.2 of Neoceratodus forsteri. Taxonomy (NCBI): domain Eukaryota; kingdom Metazoa; phylum Chordata; order Ceratodontiformes; family Ceratodontidae; genus Neoceratodus; species Neoceratodus forsteri. The sequence continues at coordinate 531,980,560 of JADMNL010000022.1, read as the reverse complement.
GCAATAAAGAGTAAAATCTTTAGCAGTGGGATATTGCCACCTCTACAAATCCACCATTCCTGCTTCGTGAACTAAGGTTTGGAGAGTTCTAGAACATGGCCCTGTTCCACCCCACCCTGGTGGGGCTCTTTCTAGGCTAGGGCTCTCCACACAATTCCAGTCTTCAGCAAGAACCAGATGTCCTGAGGGGAGACCCGCCAAGGTCAAGAATAGTTTGCGGAAGAATTCCCCAGAAGGGGGGTTGGGGCATACGCAGACCCTAAATTGATGGGGATACCCCTAAGTTCACCTGAAACAAAAACCCATCTGCCTGTACCTTCCCTACGCACAGTTTTTGGTGTGAAAGACAGACCCTTCTTCACCAGAATCACTGTTCCCACCTTAGATGCGAATGGGTGAGAATCTGAGAAACACCAAGTCCACCCAGGACCTTCTTAATGTATCATGTTCTTTGAGAGATAACCTTGTTTCCTGTAAACAGGGAATATCATGTGATAAATCCCTCAATTCTTTTAAGATCCTCACTCTTTTAACATTATTAATTCTTTTCACATTAACTGTACATATATTCAGTGAACCCATTTTTAGATTGTAAGTATACATTTTTCCTCCCCCCTCCTCTGGTGAGTCCCCTAACAAACATAAAAAACATATAAAAAGTATACAGACATAATACAATACACATAACACACCAATATCTTACATAGAACATAGGAGAGTTGTTGCAACAGGAGACCTAAAAGTTTATTAACAGAAAAACTAATAGTCGAAAGGACATGGACGTAGTAGGTGTAATTACGCCCTATGGACAAACTTAATTGCCCAGTTGTGCCCCCTTCCGGCCGCAAGGGAGGTCTCAAAGCCTAAGTCTTCAGAGAAGTATGAAGAGTGTGGCACGTAATGTGCCAAGGGGTCTCTCCCAACCACCATCAGAAGAAACACACCTTCTCTTCTAATGGGGTGACTAGTGCATGGTTCCTAAACCTACTGTCGACCCCGGATTGTATGCTTTCAGTATTTAAGGCCATCTGTATAAAAAGGGGTGTTTGCCTTTAAACCAATACATTTTTCACTGCTTCGTTTGAGACAGCTAATAATATATAAGTAGTAGAAAGGAAAAAGTAGGCCTGATCCAATACCTTCCCATAAGAATCAAAGCCTTTTGCACTCTGGCATTAATTTCAGTAGGTACACAAATAACCGTCTGCTATCAAAATTTCAAACCCTTCTCTATAACTTATGCAAAAAAGTAGATAACACCATAGGTCCTGATGGCTCTGGGGTCATGCCCAGGAATTACCAACTAGCCCTAATATAACTTATTTGAAAATGTTATTAAAACAGTAAACTTTTTCCCTTGAAAGGAAGGGAAGACATAATAAAGGTAGTGACTTCCATTAGGGCATCTCGATTCTTTACCAGTTCCCTTTGTTTAAATGAGTCAGTTTTGTAGCTGCTGGGAACTAAAATATGGGTGAACCACTCTGAGAGGTCCATTAATCAGCATCCCCCTATGAAACTTGATCTTGCAACATATAGTTCCCCCCCAAGGGACCAGGGGTCAAGTGCTCGCAGGCCTTCCGAAATCTCTAGCCTGAAATCAGACGATCTAGTCCAGCCAGTGTCAGGAAAAGCCAGGAGGGAAAAGGAAACCCATCATCGACAGATAGCCCAGAGGTAACATCCAAACTGCAGCCCAATAGAGATTCCTCAGAGTTTCAAGGAGGTGCATTACGTGGCAGGATCCACCTAACAACATCAGCATGTAATGGTAGCAGGGAATCATGTCTTCTTCTCTGGGGGCATCTCCCCCCGGTGCCATACCCCACAATAAGTTTTCAACCTTCTGTTCTTCTTTCTCTTTGCTAGTGTCTGGGATGGCGATCCCCAATCTTTCTAAAACCAGAGTAGCTTGCAGCAGATTTTCAAAGATCTGCACTCCTTCAGCATCCTGCATCCACAATTTAGCTGGGTAGCGGAGATATGCTTTCAGACCCTTTTCCCTTAGCACTTTAACTACTTGCAAAACCTTTTTCCTCTTATTCATCATGCCTGGAGGAAAATCTTGGTTGAAATAAACCTTTTGACCATCAAGGTTTAAATCCTTTTTACCCCAGGCCAAGTGGAAAATTTCCTCTTTTGTAGTAAATTTAAGGAACTTGACCACTAGTGAATGTAGAGGGGCACCTGGTTTGAGCCTGGGTGCTAGGGCTCTATGCGCTCTTTCAATGGCAAATTCAAACTTCTCTGATAGGGCGAGTTCTTGTTGCAGCCAGGATTCTATAAATCCAATTGTATTATCCTGTTTGCTATCCTCTGCAACTCCGAATATTATTCTGTCTAGCTCTTGCTTCTGCTTCCTCTGCCTCTGTGTCAGCTCTCTCTCTCCAATGTAAAAAGGCCAATGATCTTCCAAATGCCATGAGTTTGTTTTGTAATGTTTCCATGTGCGTTTCTACCACAGTGGTGAGATTCTCCAATTTCTTGAAATCGGTTTGCAGGCAGGATATTTTGGAATCAGTACAGTGTAATATGCTGAGCATTGTTTTTCTGTCAGCTTTGATGAAAGTGGATGCAGATTCCGAGTCAGAATCCTCTTCGCCAGAGGCAGTCTGCACGGAGGACCGTGAGGGAGAAGGGCTTGTAGGCCGCTTTTCGGTCTGCGACAAGGTATGTCTGGGAGTTGAGACAAGATCCTTTTTTTTTTTTGTTCTTCCCACGTCGGCCAGCTACAACAACACCTCGAGAAATATTTTTATACGGTTTTAGCACTAGGATGGCCAGCAATTATTAACTTATACAATCCAGGGTCCAGGAGCAGCGTGGTTAGGTAGCCATAGGGCTCGTTGCGTCACCGGAAGCCTCATAAATAAACAATTTTTAATCATCAAGCAACATGTTAGGTTTCTCAGGATTTAAACAAATGATTATCCAATGCAGCAAGTGAACCAGGATAGAGCTAAAGGCTTAATTATAAGGCTAGTGATGTCAGCACATTAGTTTAGTCCCTCCCCCTCATGACATCACTCTTTATTGAGTCCATATAACCTGCCATTTCAGGGGCTGCCAGCCCTATAGCAGGATCTATTATATTGTACTGCAGGAATGGGTAATTATTTTATACCTTATTTCAACAAAGTTAAACACATAAGAGAACATAGGTTGCACAGAGGAGAGTCACTAGCCTTGGAAGACCTAAACAGACAAGGGCGCACTCCTTATCAGTTTATTCTTGCAAGGACCATGAATCTCTTTCTGTAACAAGACTAAATCAGATCTTCTGAAAATCAAAGAAAACATTTGATACTTAAAGAATCCTGTTATTTCCAAGAGACATTTCTGGAAGCTTTAATAATAGTGTCTTTTCAAAACAAAAGGAATAACCATGGACCCTTTGTATTGTGTATTTACATTCTCATACTAAATGGACGGCTGAAATCTTTCAGCCGTCTGCTTAAAATTTCATTTTGTCCCTTATTTAGACTAACCATTTGTGCATCTCCTTGCACAACATTGCACCTCTTCTGCGCCTATATATGGCCAGCGCTAGGTAGAGGGACATTTTCTTAGTTCCCTTCTCTCACCAGTGTGCTTATACTATTTATTTTTAACTTGTTTCTTGGAGCTCTTCAATCCCCTCCATACGAGCTATACTAGCGCTCTATTTCCACAAGCCTGAAGCGGCTCCTGTATTGGCATGGTTCTCTCTACAACCTGCAGCCAGTCCATGCACTGAAAAACCACTACTAGTGGTTTTAATCCTGTCAGTTTATTTTCTTTTTAACTTTGGGCTTAGTTGCCTCATGATCATTTGCACTGTCGCGTGGGACGACACAAACGTGCAATGGTGTGCACGTTAATCGGAACTACCAGTCATCATCTATTCTTTAAACAGTGGCATGGCAACAACCATAAATAAAGTTTTTTTTTAACAGGAAGTACTTTAATAAGCTCACAGCTTTATTCAGTTAAATACAATAATGCTTCCCATGAATGGGGGGTCAGGCTGATTTTAAGACAAAAAAAAGGTAGAGAAAGACAAGAGAAAGAATATCAGGTTGGCCACCCTGATATGAACAAAAGGATAGTCAAAAAAAGGCAAGAAGACCGGAGAGAGTGAAAATGAAAACCACACTGTGCCTGATGTATTGTATTATTCTAGCACACTCCTCCCCACACAGGAAGGCAACTAACCAATTGTTGCCTTAAGACCCTTCACCCTCTGAAGGGTTGGAACTTCTGCCCACCCACTCCAGAAGTTCCCCTCAGGGACCCTTTTATAGAAACAGTATCCAAATAAGTCACAACAGACTATACAATACTGTTGGTAATTTTCCCTGTGGTTGTGCCTTTGCGGCACCTTTTTAATTTTTTTTTAGTTTTTTGTTGACTGGGTAAGTTTACTAGACAAATCCTGCCTATTTTCAGGCACGACCCGGAGGAGGGGGATACAGATGAATGCCAACTGATCTTGAACCAGATTAAGCTGTTGGTGGTATTTTTTTAGTGAATGAGGGGAATTTGGCCAGGACACCAGAGAAATTCCCCTATTCTTTTCGATAAGTGCCATGGGATCTTTAACATCCATCTGAATTACCACCAACCCAGGCAAATGAGACCTTAGTTTAACGTCTCATCCGAAATATGGCACCTCAGAAGTGCAGCACCCCTCTCATGCTGCACTACAGTGTCAGTACTGGGATATTAACCCAAGTGCCAGATGTAGGAACTGAACCCACAGCCCTCTGATCTCCCGGCCTCAGAGGCGAGTGTGCTACCTACTGAGCCACTGACCTTGTGTTACACATTTAATTCTGTCTTCCATCCTTGGAACAAGATCACTATTTTGATCAGCCCCATAGTGTGACAGAAAATCCACATTCTGATGCTGTGAACCAGCTCTATGCTTCACAGTAAATTTACAAGGCTGTAAAGATAAATACCACCTTAGAATGCATGCATTTTTATATTTCATCAAGTTTAGCCAGCATAATGGGTTGTGGTCTGTTACCACTGTAAACTGATTTCCCCATAAATAATATTTAAGGGCCTCTACTATCCACTTGATGGCTAAACATTCTTTTTCCACTGTTGAATTTTTTCTTTCTCTCTTATGCAATTTCCTGTTGAGATACAACATGGGGAGTTCTTCTCCATTGCTATGCTGGGTTAATACTGCCCCTATGCCTGTGTCAGAGGCATCAGTTTATATTTCAAAAGGTTTAGAGAAGTCAGGGCTACATAATACTGGGGCAGAGCACAGAATGGTCTTGGTCCTTTTAAATGCCTCATCACAGGCTGGACTCCATTTTACCTTATTTGAGAATTGTTTTTTGTAAGATCAGTGAGAGGGGTAGCAATGGTGGAGAAATCCAGGATAAAGCATCTATAATAACTTGCCAGTCCAAGGAAGGACCTGACATGGTGCTTTGTAGTGGGTATGGGAATGGACAGATTAATAGTAAGCCCTACATCTTGGATACTTTGGACCACAGCACTAAGGTATATTAAGTGTGTCTCCCAGTCAGGACTATAGATGACAACATCATCCAAATAAGCAGCACTGTAACGTTTGTGAGATCTCAACAAATAATCCATGTACTGTTGGAAGGCAGCCGGGGCTCCACGTAAGCCAAACGACATCGTGGTGAAGTGATATAAGCCAAGTGGGGTACAAAAAGCAATCAATTCTTGGGTTTTTGGGGCTAAGGGAATTTGCCAATACTCCTTCATTAAATCTAGGGTGCTAATGTATTTAGCAGATCCAATCTCTTCTAGGAGATCATCGATGCATGGCATCAGGTACCCATCGAACTCTGACACCTCATTGATCTTTTGAAAGTCCAGGCATAATCTAATGCCACCTTCTTTTTTTTATGTACTACCACTAGTGTAGAGGACAAAAGGCTATGGGAAGGGACTATCACTCCTGCTTGTTCCATTCTTTTGTCTCAGCCACTACCTCTGATCTTATCTTTTCTGGTAGTCTATATGGCTTTTGATGGATCGGTTTGGCTTGGGTAACCCTGATCTCATGGACTACTCCCTTAGCTTTCCCCAGGTTCTTTGCGAAAGTATATGCAAAATACTCTAAGAGATGATCAATCTCTATTCACTCTACAGGGGTCAATTCAGGTTTGATGTGCATTTCAGTTTCCTTAATGGATTTATCAATCCTGTCATATGCTATGTCTAGCTCTGCTCTTTTGGGATCAGTCTGGATATACAACACCGGGGTTTCTGGTTTTTTCTACCCATTTTCTCAGCAGGTTGGCATGATAAATTATTTTTACCGGTCTATGCCCTGGCATTTCAATGGCATAATTTACTGTGCCTACCTGGTGTAAGACCACATATGGTCATTGCCAACACATGAGCAACTTATTTTCAGTGGATGGTAACAATAACAACACCTTCTCCCCGGGTACAAAAGTTTTGTGTTTTAGGCCCATATCATATTGTTCTTTCTGCTTAAGTTGCCTTTGATCAACATTTTGAGATGCTATGGTCACATATTTTATTAACCTTTTCTGTAATGCAGTCATGTATTCCAGTATACAGTATTTCTACAAGCCACATTAGACCCTTGTTCCCAATGCTCCTTGACCACATCCAAGGGACCCCTAGGGTTACGTCCATATAACATGGAAAAGGGGGATAACCCTGTAGTAGCTTGGGGCACCTCTCTGTAAGCAAATAGCAAATAGGGCCAAAACGTATCCCAATCATGGCTTTCCTCCTGTACATACTTTTGTAACATGCATTTCATTGTTTTATTAATCATTCCACTAACCGATCAGTTTGGGGGTGGTGCGGGGAGGTTCTTATAGCAGATACCCGTAGCAATTTGTATAACTCTTGCAGCATAATGGAGGAAAGATTACTGCCATCGTCAGTTAGAATAACCCTGGGTATTCCCATCCTGCTGAAGACTTTTGCTAGTTCTTCTGCAATACGAGGGGCAGTAACCATCCTCATTGGTATTGCTTCGAGGTACCTGGTTGTATAGTCACAAATGACTAAAATATATTTATTTCCCTTGGCACTTTTTAATAATGGTCCTACCACATCCATTGCCACCCTGTCAAATGGGGTGGTTACATACAGAGTAGGTTGTAGGGATACCAAATCTTTCTTCCCTCCCTTGGCAACCAGTTGGCAATGGGGACAGGACCTACAATAGGCTGCAACATCCTGGTAGACCCCATGACAGCTAAATTGGGATACAATTCATTGCACTGTCCAGTCTCTACCCTCATGGCCAGCCATGGGGATCTCATGTACCAGGTGCATTATTTGCTCCCTATATTTATTAGGTACTACTTATTGTTCAATTTCCTCAGTTGTGCCAGGCTCTACAACAACTCTATATAGTATGTTATTTTTAACAATAAATCGAGATTGTCCAGGATGTCCAACCTTGCCCACCTGTAAAAATAAAGATTGTAAAGATTCATCACATTTTTGTGCACGTACAATGTCTTGCACTAGAGTCCCTGGGATACCAAGTTGACCTGTAGTCTGATGGGTTTCATTCCAAGCCCTTTTTTCTCTTCGTTTAGTCTTCCTGGACTTTTTGTCCTTGCTGACTGTCTCAAAATAATATTTACCAGCAGGAAAGACTTCCTGTAAGCCCTGTGTTTTGGCCTGGGACCTAGTAACCACATTGACAATCTCTGAAGAAGTCTTCTGTTGTTGCATTAATAGATCAAAATGAGGAAAGTCTTGCCCAACATTTATAGGTACTGGAAGTCATGGAACAAGGCCTACCAACATGTCATGGCTTTCTTTATTTATTTAGTTATATTCAGACATGCTGTGGGGTGTCAATGTACATCTCCATGCACAAACAGAACACTAGTATCTGAGTCACAGTTGGGCATATCCAGTGCTAGATCAGCACTAATCAAAGTTTATATACTCCCTGAGTCCAGTAGGCCCAACGTCTGTTGTTCCCCAATACCCACAGAGGTCACATACCCAAAATTTGCTAGGGCATGATGAGCCAAATCAGATCTCTTATTAGGGCAGTTCCTTACTATATGTCCTTTTCTGAGACAACCATCTTGGCATATGGAATTCTCCCACCTCTCTCCCTTTGATAAAATTGTCTCTGGTTATTAGAAACACTGAAAGGTGGTCTTACCAGTGTGCTAGTTGGTCCTGGGTTACCCTGGTTACCTCTGGCTTGAGTGCTTCATGATGCCAGGTAGTCTTCTGCTAACTTGATGGTGTCTTTGCCTGTCTTGGGTTTATGCTCTTTTACCCATAATTGAACATACATAGTATTTGGATAAACTGCTCAATTATTATCAGTTCCATTATTTGGTCTACAGTCTTGGTGGTGGACTGGAGCCACTTGCCACAATAGTCCTTCAAGCGAGCATAGGTTTCCCTTGGGGTATCCAAGCTGGCCATTTTCTGGGAGTGAAATTGTTGTCTGCATGTTTCCATACTTATATTGTACCTATGTAAGAGTTCTTCTTTAACTCTGTCATAGTTTGTACTATCAGCTCCACTTAGCTGACTATAGACTAACTGTGCCCATCTGGAGAGGTATGGGACTAACCGAATCATCCATTGGTCTCTGGGCCAGATGCAGGTTTGGGCCACCCTCTCAAAGGTTGTCAAATAGGCCTTGATATCATCAGCCTCCGTTAATTTAGTTAATTTTGTCTCTAGGTACAGATCTCTCTGTCTGCCTCTGTGTCATGTCCTGAATAGCTTTTAAGGTTGCTGTCCACTTTTCATCTTGTCTCCATCATTCTTCCACTTCTATCCTCCGGTCCTCATCCCTCTGCCTCTGGTCTTCTTCTTGATGGCTCTCCATCTCGATTTGGCATAAACAAAGCAATTTCAATAATTCACTAGGATCATCCAGTGCTGGGGTCATCTGGCTTTCCTCCCTGTTAGGATTGCCAACCGCTGCTGTGGCTCCTTCTTCCATCTTTTTTGGCCTGATGGCAGGTTCGATCCCAGGCAACAACTGTACACCAGTCTTCTGTCTTACAGATCTGGTCAGATGTAATGCACTCAGATCCACTTGTTCTGGTTGTTGCATCTGCTAGGGTATTTTCAGTGCAACACCCCCCTCTGGAGTACCTTCTGACACCCCAGAGGTTGAAATCCCACCTCTGACACCAGTTGTGGTAGTGTGGGTTCCAATAAACAGATCATACAACCATAAACGATGCATAAAAAATGCATACATCTGCATTTATCATTTTATTGTAAGAAAAAAAAAAAGAAAAGAAAATTCCATATATACAGAAAGGAAAAATAAATGGTGTTATTTCTTCACACCTCTTTAAACATCAGGATATGATTCTTTCACAAAATATTTCATAAAGAATTCTTGAGTTCTCTCCTTTCTGTGATAAAGTGTGAAATCGGCACACTTATTTCCTGAGGTCCTTCTCTCACCTTGGTCAGAAACCTATTGACCACCTATCTGCTCTTGTTCCCCTAGAGGAACATTTTATATTGCTATTGAGTGACCTCAAAGGTCAGGTGATAACCCAATTAAGACAAAAACCAGCAGTTTAGAACCATACTGCAATAAATAAACTATTTTTAATCACCTAGCGACATGCTAGGTTTCTCAGGATTTAAACAAACGATTATCCAATGCAGCAAGTGAACTAGGATACAGCTAAAGGCTTAATAATGCTAGTGATGTCAGCACATTAGTTAAGCACCCCCATGACATCACTCTTTCTTGAGTACATATAACCTGCCATTTCAGGGGCTGCGGCCCTATAGCAGGACCTATTATATTGTGTACTGCAGGAATGGGTAATTATTTTGTTCCTTATTTCAACAAACTTAAGCATATAAGAGAACATAAGTTGCACAGAGAAAGTCACTAGCCTTGGAAGACCTAGACAGACAAGGGCGCGCTCCTTATCAGTTTATTCTTGCAAGGACCATGAATCTCTTTCTGTAACAAGACTAATCAGATTTTCTGAAAATCAAAGAAAACATTTGATACTTAAAGAATCCTGTTATTTCCAAGAGACATTTCTGAATGCTTTAATGATAGTGTATTTTCAAAACAAAAGGAATAACCATGGCCCCTTTTTAGTGTGTATTTACATTCTCATACAAAATGGACATCTGAAATCTTTCGACCGTCGGCTTAAAATTTCATTTTGACCCTATTTAGACTAATCATTTGTGCACATCATTGCACCCCTTCTGCGCCCATACTGTATATGGCCAGTGCTAGGTAGAGGGACATTTTCTTAGTTCCCGTCTCTCACCAGTGTGCTTATTCTATTTATTTTTAACTTGTTTCTTGGAGTTTTCAATCCCACCCATACGCGCTATACTAGCGCTCTATTTCCACAAGCCTGAAGCAGCTCCTTTATTGGCATGGTTCTCTCCATAGCCTGCAGCCAGTCCATGCACTCAAAAACCACTACTGGCAGTTTTAATCCTGTCAGTTTATTTTCTTTTTAATTTTGGGCTTAGTTGCCACACAATCGTTCGCACTGTTGCACGGGACTGCATGAACGTGCGATGGTGCGCACGTTAATCGGAACTACCAGTCATCATCTATTCTTTAAACAGTGGCATGGCAACAACCATAAACAAAGGGTTTTTTTTTTGTTTTTTTTTAACAGGAGTACGATTATAAGCGCACAGCTTTATTCAATTAAATACAGTAATGCTTCCCATGAATGGGGGTTCAGGCTGATTTTAAGGCAAAAAAAAAAAAGGCTAGAGAAAGACAAGAAAAAGAACATCAGGTTGGCTACCCTGATATGAACAAAAGAACAGTCAGAAAAAGGCAAGAAGACAGGAGAGACAGTGAAAAAGAAAACCACACTGTGCCTGATGTATTGTATTATTCTAGCACCACTGGGGGGCAGGAACCAGACAAACAGAAGCCTGAATTGGTCAGGGAGCAAACAGCCTTGGTGAAAAAAAAATATATATATATATATCTATATATATATCAGATCAGCAATGCATTTTACAATGTTCATATACTGTAGTTATAAACTATATAATTACAGTTTTCACAGCAATATTTTGATACAAAAAGGTCACAAAAAATAGAATAATAGATAAGACAGCATGTGTTTCAAAGGAGTAATACCATCAAAAGGTTTCCATTTCCTCAGAACCTCGAGATGTTTTTACTCCTTTGTAACACACACACTCTCATATCTCTTGTTTTTTGTAATATATGAATCCAATCAACATGCCAGGAATGGACTGGAGCTTCATGGTGTCAGCATCAGCAAAGGAGCAAAGAGTGCTCAATGCACTCCATGATGAATTCCTGACTCAGCTTGTTGAAGAGTCGACAGGAGATGGACAGTGGCGTAACCATGCATACTTATTGTACGCACGGGCGTACAGTTTTTTCAGCTTGACACAAAAAAATAAATTCAAACTGGACCTTTAAAAATCCTGAGGTTTTTGGAAGCTGGCTGGACCTTGGCCTTGGTCGGGTCAGGGGTTAGTGTATGAAGGTTGGTTGCAGGGGCATAGCCACGTAGGCGGGGGGGGTGTTCACGGAGACGAGGAGGAGGCAGCAGCATTGTCAATTTGTCAGTCCTCCGCCTCTGCTCCTCCTCCTCTCTCCACAAGACCTAATCAAGTTTGTGGCTGGAATTTGGTGGCTTGGTGCTTTAATGCACACTGGCGCACACAGCATGCACTGCCGCATTGCCTGCATGAGTCACAGGCTCAGAGTTGAGGAGCGAAGAGGTTGTGGTGGTCAGTGGATGGACTGAGAGGAGGACTGTTTTGTGCTGTGTTGGTGGCGGGACGTGGGAGCCAAGAAGAGCGCTGCATATCGTGACTCGTGACCGAGAACAAAATATTTTTAATTAAAATAATGGGAGCGGGTGCAGGAGGGAAGGAGAAGAATGAGCCAGATGTTATGCCACGGTCGGAACTCGGGATGGAGTGCTGAGAGCAAGCCAAGAAGGAGCACTGAAAGGCGAGCCGGAGAAGCACTAGCACGAGCTTGGGGAAGTCTGTCCGGAGTGGAATTGTTGTGGCCTGCCCGCCCTGGCCCTGACGACTGTCGACCAAATGTCAGGTAAAAAAAAAATAATTTTCAGTTCAGAGTTCAGTAAGGCAGGCAGGCTGAGAGAGCAATGCAGCATATTTATGCATTTTTCCCTGCCCTGGCTGTAGGCAGGAGACTCTGTCTTGGGTGTAATTTCTCTGTGCCTAGATCTATGTTTGCCCTTGTTCTTCTTAGTTGAACCCCAGAGTGGCTGATGACAGATGAGTGGGACCACCCTCTCTCTCCCCATGGGGCATCCGCTCCCTCTTACTGATCTCTCTTTCCCACTTTCTGTTGGGACAGCAATTAAGTGGACTCACGGGAGACCCCAGATCTTCTCATTACTTTGCCATTTATTTTTGTTCTTCTTTTAATCTGCTGGAGAGGAGGATTCACAGGAAGGAAGCCCTACGACCTGGAATGCCAGACTTTTATGGCTCACTAGGTTCCTAGCAGTAGTTTGTTTCTCAGCAAACTGGTCTCTGTCTTTGATTTGTTTTCCTCTCACCATCTTGCTGGAATGATTGACCTCCTCCAGGGGTAGCTGTGGCTTTTTATTTTCTTGTACCAGTGGCAGTAGCTTTACTGAAATAACTGTTTTGCAGTGCACCCTACGTCAAACAGGTCTGCTATCAACTATTTAAAAATAAAAATATTTTTTTAGTTTCTTGGTGAGTGCTCCTTTATGTTGGTGTCTAACTCTGGGTCAGATGCAGTTGGGGAGAGATCACGACAGTTTTATGGGTACCACACTGGAGGGTTGGTAACTCTCTTTGTCACAGATCCTAGCCAGTGAGATTGCCTGGATATGTCCTCTCAGTTTCTGGGTGTACCCTCTGTGACCAGGGCCTTTATATTCTGTACCCCCTCCAAGATATTTGTTCTATGCAGTTCCACATTATTTTTAATGTGTGGGGTAGGTGGTTGATGGCACTGTGACAGCCAGTTGCCAACAGCCATTTAAACCACAGGCTCCAACACCCCTGAGTCCATGGGGGGAAACATTGCTCTTGAAATTAGCAGTAGGCAAGATGTAACAAAACTATGTTTTTTTCTTCAAGAAAAACTGTAAAACTCACCACAGAGCATGTAAAACCCCCAGAGCTTCTGGGTGCCTGGCGGCCCCCAACCCCCCGGCTTTTATTTGTCCATATTCATAAATGTCATATCCAAGCACCCTCCAAAACTCCTGCCTATGCCCCTACCTGTTGTTATAGTTGAGATGGGAGGGACTCAGAAGGAAAGGAGTTAACAAGCAGGTGGATTAGGCAACTCACTGAACTGTGGGGACTGCAGAAAGGACTATAATGCAAATTATTAGGCATGGGGAAGGGGAACAGGGTACTTAATTCTGTTTCAGATTACCCCCAAAATGCACCAGAATGCACCAAAAAAAAACATTTTCTGGGGGCCTAGGCGGCCCCCCCGACCCCTGTCCTATAAGTTAGATTATTGGTGCGTACACTTTTTTTAAGGCTGGTTACTCCACTTGGGAGGGAAACATACTGGACTTGGTCCTAGCTGATGGGGAACAGGTCAGGGATCTGGCAGTAGAAGCCTCATTGTCTTGTAGTGACTATTCCATGGTATGTTTTACCTTAGACTTGGGGAAGGAGAGGAACCTAACAAAGACCACAGTAGTAGACTTTAGCAGAGCAAGCTTCAGGGAGATGGCAGATACACTTAGGGGTCATATAAGCAATATCAGATTAGGGATGGACACTGAGGGGCAATGGGAAATCCTGAAGCAGGGTATCCTGGAAGCCACAAAACCTGTGCCAAGCCATTAACTAAGATGGCCAGAGCCAGGAAACCCTGCTGGTGGACAAGGGAGGTACAGGAGGAAGTAAGGAATAAGAGGCTGGCCTTTAGAAAGTACAAATGCTACCGCAGTCAGGTTGACCTTGAGGAATATCAGAGGATTTCCAAGGAGGCTAGCAGAAAGGTTAGAAAGGCCAAGGTGGATAAAGAGTTTAGATTAGCAAGAGGGATCAGGGAGGGGGAGAAGGAATTCTTTAAATATATTAGGGAGGTGAGGAAGAGAGGGGGCATATGAGTAAGCTGAGGAAGGAGGGTGGTTGGGTAGAGGGGGGGTTGGAGCAGGCTGAAGTGTTAAATGCCTTCTTCAGCTCCACCTTCACTAGGGAAAGGGCTGGACTATTGCCTCAGGGAGGGGACAGGAAAGGAGCAATGGGGAGAGGATCTTAATGATGGTGAGATCCAGGTAGGGAGGGTAAGGGAGGCTCTCAAGTCCTTGAGGACGGATAAAGCTCCAGAACTGGATGGCATCCACCTGAGGGTTCTGAAGGAACTGGTGGATGTCCTGGCAACTCTGTTGACAGAACTATTCAATTCCTCACTCCAGTCAGGATGGGTCCCTCTGGATTGGAGATTGGCAAATGTAGTGCACCTCCACAAGAGCGGACCTTGGGATGATCTGGGAAACTACAGACTGGTCAACCTGACATCCATAGTGGGGAAAATGTTGGAGGCCATCTTTAAAGAACAGATGGTGGAGTTTCTGAAGGTAAATGGTTTTCAGGTTTAAAATCAACATTGGGTTGTCTGGTGGAAATCATGTCAAACAAACCTGGTCAAATTCTTCGACTGAGTGACTAGGTTCCTGGATGGGGGAAAGCCGGTTGATGTGCTATACCTGGACTTTAGCAAGACTTTCAGTTTGGTCTTGCATAAAAGGCTAATTTCAAAATTACAGGGACTGGGAGATAAGTTGGTGGGGTAGGTAGCAAATTGGCTTGGGAATAGACAACGGAGGGTGATGGTACGGGATGAAGTCTCAACTCTCAGGGAGGTCATCAACAGGGTCCCACAAGGCTCAATCTTGGGCCCTATCCTTTTTAATGTGTATGTCTCAGACATTGGAGAGGGGATAGATAGTAAAATGAGCTTATTCGCAGATGATACCAAACTGGGGGCGGTGGTGGATAGAGAGAAGAGAAGGAAGGCACTGCAGGGTGACCTGCAGAACCTAGAATACTGGGCCCACACATGGCAGCTGGAGTTCAATGCACATAAATGCTGTGTTCTGCATCTCGGCAGTAGGAACCCTGAGTATATCTACCACTTGGGGGTATACAGCTGGTTGTAACTACAATAGCAAAGGACCTGGGGGTTATGATTGATGCTAAAGGGAACCACTCAGAGCAATGCAGGAGGGTAGCAGCCAAAGCAAACAAAATGCTTGTGTGTATAGCCAGGGGGATGACGTCCAGGAGAAAGGAGATCATACTTCCCCTTTACACCTCACTGGTGGGGCAGCATTTGGAGTACTGTGGGTAGTTCTGGTGGCCACACGTTAAAATGGACATCACACTTCTGGAGAGTGTACAGAGAAGGGCGACGAGAATGATCAGTGGTATAGAGGGATTGTCATATGAAGATAGGCTCAGAGAGCTGAACATTTACTCCCTGGAGGACAGGAGAGATAGGGTGGATAGGATAAAGACCTTCAAATACCTGAAGGGGTTCAACAGAGGTAGCGGGAAGGGTTTGCTCAAGCTGAGGGAAGAGGAGACTACAAGAGGCCATAAACTGGCAGAGGAAGGTTCAGGGGGAGGTGAGGGGTCACTATTTCACAGAGGGTAGCATCCTGGAATGCTTTGCCAGATGATCTAGTAAAAATAGGAACAGTGGGGAGTTTCAAGAAGGGATGGGACAGGCCCGGGGGCCATGGTATGGAGGGGGGCAAGGAGATCACTGGAGCAGTACAAGGAGGAGTTGGGGGGATGAAATGGTGGGTGGTAGAGCAGCCAAGGTGCATTACCAGTGAGTTGCATTGGGCAGACAAGATAGATCGGTAGGCCTAATCTGCTGGCAACTATGTATGTGTAACCCCCTTGCCACCCGGGGTTACAAGAATCCCACTTAGATCTAGTGGCAGGCAGGGAAAGGCAACTTGTGAGACACTAGTTAAATGGGTTTCACACTGTCTCACTCTGTCCTCAGTCTCAGCTGAGCTGGAGGGTTGACATCATATAGTATTCTCGCAGCAGCAGAAGCCACATTGGAATGTTGCAGCAGGGAGTTAGAATGTTGGAAGGTTTTGAATCAGTCTGCAGGGAGACTCAGTGGAAGCAGGAGGTGTGCTGCAGTTGGCAGCCCCTCAGGGCTAAGCTCTGCTATAGCGCTGCATAGAAGAGTGGGTGTGTGTTCTCGCCCTAGAGAAGAACACAGAAGAAAAGTGGTCTAGTGGGTAGAGACCGTTCCCAGCTTGTTCCAGTGCCTCATCCCAGGAGGGATGGGGGGAAAGAGAGCCAGCAATTTCAGGGGCAATGCCCTGGCCCTGCTGAAGAGGGAAAGCTGCATGTCATTTTGATGTTCAAGTGCAGATGCACAAGTAGTTTGCTTTGCCAGAAACCTTGGGGCACCTGCAAACCAGCGGTGAGTTCTGCTGTGAAAGAGAGCCCATGTTTTCACCAGTCAGTGAGTAGAGTATCTGTTACTATGGGGTCAGGAAAGGACAGCCAAGTACAGTACTACAGTTGTGTGTGACTTAAAATGCATCTAAACAGTGGGGGTCTACAGGGATGGACATAGTCACTCAGAGATCATTATAAGCCAGGATATCAGATTATGAAAAGTAGAGTGTTAAATGTGACATGTATTTCGAGACAGCATTCTACAACACTGTGTTTCAAGAAAGGTGTTGATTACAAATGAATGGCCGGGTATGGATTTGGGAGCAAGAGGTGGGAGCCCCCCATCTGGAGTAACCAGATTTACCTCCACGGATTCACTTTGGGCACCTATAGCTTTCTCCCAGGCACTTGGCTAGTGTTCACAGAAAGTACCCAGACTTGGGATTAGTGATAAAAATTTTCCCTTTATGGAGTCAGGAAGTGCTCATGGGTGGTAGAGGGAGCCACCATTACATGTCCATGCCATATGGAAAGTAGTCCAAGTGCTGCTGGATGTGTCACACCAGGGAAACCAAGAGAAGAGTACAAGTTCAGGCTGAAAGCCTAGTGTGTTTCACAACCTGAGAGTTACAGTGTGTAAGAAGATGTGTTCTAGTCTCCGTATATCTACATTACCAGGGAGTGTAGCCCCGTGGGGGTCCATTTATGCTTTATTATTCTGTTGTTGATGTGAATAAAAGCCACACTCCAGAATACCACTCCTGGTTTGGGCATTTCAGTTATTGCTTCCTGTGTCTGGATTACTTGGGTGCCCCTGTGCAGAGGTTTCAAACCTAGCCAAAATGCAGAGCAACAGTTTTCTCCCTGAACCCAGGCTAGTCAGGTAGTGGGTTACAATATGGAGGTACCACACAGTGCTAATAAAACAAAAAAATAACATCATCCCGAGCCCTGGCTGGTTACATATGTATAGTGTCTCTGCATTTTTTTCGGCTATCCTGTGACAATGGCCACCTGATTACTGTACTGCTCCTCTACATTTTGTTGGGGCTATCCTGTGACAACGGCCGCCTGACTACTATACTGCTCACTCACTCACTCCACCTACTCTCTGTGAACTTCTCGTTGGTAACGTCAGCTTCTGTTGGTAGTCGTATCTTTTAATTGGTTTCTCGTAGTAACTGAAGGCAGGATCAACCAGATAATACTTTAGATGTAAAAGACAAAAAAGCAATGAAAGCACGATGGCTGCAGTTATTCTCGCTAAGTGAGAGACAGCTGCCATGTTTTTGAAACTGTTCTGCCCATTCAGAGTGGGAAAGCAGCCAACCATAAGGCATGCTTCAAAAATCACATTGCATGTGTAGGATTTGCAGTTGGTGCTATTGCAACCAGCTATACAATGTAAAAGAGTTCTGTACTTGTGCTGTTCTGTTTCTCTGATAATATTATCATTCAGAGCTCTGAACAATAGTATTATGTGCTTTGAATGATAGTACTATGGCTCTTCATTAATACTATTATCACTTTTGCACAGTGATATTACAAGACATTTTTTGTATGCTTTAACACCATATTAAATGGCATATCCATATATTACAAAAGCATTATTTATTTATTTAAAATAAACGGAAATACACCTTTTAGTGAAGGACTCCTTTGCAAAGGTTCCATGTCAAAGAATACAAAGAACATTGGTACAGAGGACAACACTGGTAATTACAAAGGGTAAAATATATGTACAAAGGTGTTTGTTACCTACACTAGAGAAATACAGTTTTAGGGCAGGATGTGCACGGTGTCCAAAAGTTAATGAGGAAACAGAGCAAAAAATTTAAAATAGGATCTGGGAAATCAGACCCATCGTTGAGAGCAGAGTGTGAATCACCTGGAGGGCTATCACTGATGAGTAGTGGGAACAGAATTGGTGGAGGTGGAGGGGGAACTAAGTACAGTCACAGGATGAGTGAATGAGGAACTGATTTTTGAGTTTGGTTTTGAAGAGGCCAAGTTTGGGTTCACAAGGGATGGTGGTGGGAAGCTCATTGAGCCTTAAAGGGGCCCGATACAGAAAAGCCCTCTGGCCCAGGGAGGTCCTGCAATGGGGAATAGATAGAAGGGACTTGCTAGTACTTCTGGCCTGTTCAAAGGGGCCCGCTGGAGAAGAGGGCGAAGCCCTATGGGAGCTAGGTTGAGTAGGATTTTTTTCGCCAGAAGACAGGTGTGACATCTAAGTCTCCCATCAAAATTTAGCCATTGGGTAAGCCTATATAAGTCACACATGTGAGTGTGTCTGTCACAGCCCATGATCAGATAGCACGCTTTGTTGATGGTGATTTTGATGTGGTTTAGGGCAGTCAGGTCCGCAGCACCATAAATTACTATGCCATAATCCACAAGCGGGAGTAACAAGGGGGATACAGCTAGCCAGATGGCTTCAGGGGGGAGACAATGCTTGAACCGGTAGAGAAGACCTAGCCATGTGTTGATTGAGGTAGATAGGAGCTGAATATGTGCGTGGAAAGATAGTGTTGAGTCTAGGGTTATGACCAGATATTTGAATGTGTTAACCTGCTCCAGCATGAAGTCTAGTGAGGTGACTATAGAGAGGGATGATATAGAGTGAGGGCTCTGGCGGTGGGCAAAGATCATTGTTTTTGTTTTTTTGTGGTTAATGATAAGTCTATGATCCCGAAACCAGGACTCAGTTTCCACGAAATTGTTCTGGAGGGTGTGTTGGATGGGGAGGGGATTGCTGCTGTAAATGACAGCATTGTCTGCGTATGAAAGGATTTTACCTGAGCAGATTTTGGGAAGTGAGTTAAGAAATAGACTAAAGAGGAGGGGGCTGAGTATGGACCCCTGGGGGACACCAGAGTGGACACGGCGGCAGTCAGATAGTGTAGAGCTCATTTTGATGCATTGGGTCCTGCCAGAGAGGTAGTCTGAGAACCAAGAGGTTGTTTCATGGAAGAGGCCCAGGGCCGGGAGGTTATGTAGGAGTAAGGCATGACTGACTGTGTCAAAAGCCTTGAGGAGGACAATATAGATAGCACCGACCACGTGTCCCCGGTCAAGAGCATGGGTTATGTAGGAGATGTACTCCACAAGGGCAATGGCTGTGCTGTGGTGCCTCCTAAAGCCGTGCTGTTCTGGGCTGAGTAGATTGTGCTCCCCTAGATAGTCAGAGAGTTGATCGACTACAGTTTTCTCTAATGCTTTCGAGAGTGGAGGAAGTATGGAAATGGGCCTGTAGTTATTGGGGGAGGTGCTATTACCACCTTTCAGGATGGGGGTAATAACAGCCTGTTTCCAAGTGGATGGGAATTGGCCGAGGCAGAAAGATTTGTTAAGGATTTTGGTCAGCGGGTGAAGAACTTCATCTAGCGTAATTCGAATGAGTTTTAGGTTCAAGGTGTCGTCACTGTGATGGGACTGTGCCAGGACTCTGGATATGTATTTCCTGATCTAATAAGGCGACAGGGTACAAAGCCAAAATAGCGGTATATTTGTGGGGAAGGGAGATTGGGTGGCAGCAGGGGGAGGGTCAAAGAAATTAGGGGGGAGTGCTTCACTGAGGTCAGAGAAGATGTTGTTTAGAATGTTTGCTATGGCTAGGGGATCCTGGGTACTAGCTCCTACTGCAGATAGTTGTGCAAGGGGCAGGGATTTAGTCTTCCTGCTTAGTTCTTTGATGTTTTTCCAGAAATCCTGCCCACAGCCCCAGGAGGAGGTAAGGTCCTCTTTGTAGTGGTCAGCCTTGACCTAGCAGATGGCCCAGGTACATTTGTTTCTAGCCTCTCTATAGAGCTGCCTATCCCTCGGGCAGCGGGTTTTGATGGCAAAGTGCCAAAGATTGTCACGGTGATGCAACATATCTAGTAGTGCCTGGGAGATCCCTATTTGTGTCCCTATTTTTGGCATAACATTTTAAGGGGGGAGGCACGAATAAAACACATTCTTTGTTGAAGGTGGATATGAAATAGGATAGTTCTGCATCAATGCAATTGGCTTTATCAATCGGGGACCAATCACAAGTCTGGAGGTGGGATTTGAGCCTAGTGAGGGAGCCTTTTTTTTAGCTGCCGCTGGAAGGAGGGGGCTGGGAACAAGCAGGGGTTTTTATTTGACCACCAGCAGGCAACTGTGGAGTGGTCGCTAAGTGCGTCGGGAAGTACCTTGACCTATGTGATATTTCTGGGTCTATTGGTGGAGATGAGGTCAAGTAGGGTTTCGCTGCCCATATTGTCATTCTGCCTGGTGGGCGATCTGACTACTTTTGTGAGGTCGAGGGCTAGGGTAGAGTCATTAAAATGTGAGGAGGAGGGCACTAGTCAGTTGATGTTGAAGTCACCAACAATAATGACTTCGTTTTTTGGGGGAGTTGCAAGATGTGACTTAAGATGGATTTAAACAGGAAAGTGCTGCACAATCCAGCCCTGGAGGGGCCTTTGCAAGCTGCAGATATTAATTGAGGATATTAGGAGTCCGTGTTGTTTAACATTTTGAGGGGTGTGTTGAGTGGGAGGACCAGGACTGGGATGAACATTGCCAGAGAGGAGAAGAAGTGGAGCATACCGTAGGAGGGCATATTTTGGGAATTTTAGTGTGCAATGGTGAAAGCCCGGGGGAGCTGGGGGGTACACGATACTGTCAGGATGGGAAGGGCCCCAAGATCGAGAGCAAGCCAGGTGATAGGGAGAAGGTTCAAGCTTCAGGTCTGACAAGAGGTTGTTGTTCTCACTTTTTATTAATTCTTTACATAATGTTTGTAACTATTCTGAACTTATTTTATATGCAGATGACACTGTTTTATTATGTATAGGAAAATCTTGTCAAAGGGTAGAACATTATTTACATGAAGATTTTAGTTTAATGCTTGAATAGTTTATCAGGTACAAATTAGTCCTTAATTCAAGTAAAACAAAAATGTATGGTCTTTAAGAATCCTAGGACCAATGTTACTTTTGATCTGTCATTGTGTGACAATTATGGTAATGTTATTGAGAACGTTACTGACATAAAATACTTGGGACTTATAGATTCATGTCTTTCATTTGCGTTACATATTACAAAACTAATAAGTAAAATACATCAAAGACTGCGAATGTTATATTGATTAAATAGACATTTAACTTATGATTCAAGGGTTATACTTGCACATAGTTTTTTGTTTTCAATAACTGATTATGGATTGATTATATATTATTTTTCTACAGATAAAATGCTTGTAAAGCTTAAAACCACTTATCATAACATTATATGTTTTGTCACCAGACAGATCAAAAGGACACATCATTGTCATTTATATAGTTACTTTGGGTGTTTGTCATTTTTTGACAGATTCAGATTGCGTGCACTCATTTTTCTTCATAAATTACACTTAGGATATTTACCTGTTATAATTGCAGAGCTGTTTCCTAGACAGATTAATTTAATTTCAACCAGGTCTCAGGTAGGATAAAAATTTCAAATTCAGTTTTTTCCTTTTTTTATATTCTCTTTTTACACCCCCTTCTCACCCTGGCACTTCCTCACCTTCAGGAGTCTCCTATGGCCTTGTACATCCCTGCTCATCTGTCAGCTTCGGGTGCAGTCATCCACCCATGCTGCCTTGGTTTGACCCCCAGGCAGGTATGAGGCGGGGCTCCCTCTTCCACCATCCTGAGCGTCTGTGATTTCGTCGGGGATCTGTCGCCAGTGCTGGCAGGGGCCCTGGAGCTCCGTCTAAAGGGAGCATCAGAGGGTATTTTTCCTTCTGTTTTTGCCCATCCCCATAGGACGTCTGCTCACAAGGAGAGCCTAGGAACAACACACATCACAATGTGCTAACGCTCCGGCTCCCAGCAGATGTCCTTCCTCCCTGCTACATGCGGTCTTTGCTGCACCTCCACCCGTGGTCACTCAGGTGGCGATATCACAGCAGGACCCGCATCCCACCCCACCCGGAGGAGGAGGAGAGCAGCCTCTGGGTGCTCAATCTTCCTCCCCCCAGCCAGCCCTCCAGCTACCCGAGTCCATTCCGAACCGGGTTGCTGGTGCCATAGCGCAGTAGCCCTACGCTAGCCAATGAAATAAGCTCAGATTCCGTTTTTCAAACATCAATGTCTCAGAATTCTTTACAATTTCGTGCTGTAAAATTGTATAATGATTTGCCTCAAATGATTACTTTGTCTGCTAATATATCATCTTTTAAAGGTGTTCTTCTAAAATTATTATCTGAAGCTGAATGTCGATGTTTTAATTGATTTTGTGTTTTGTGCTACACATTCTTTGTGATTATGTATGTATGTATGTATGTATGTATGTGTTGTATTGTGTATGTTTCATGTGTTTGTAACTGGTCACCAGTGAAAATGGGCATTTTATGCTCACTGGTTATTCAGTATAAAAATAAACAAACAAAAGGTTGGTGGAATAGTATGTGTGTGGGTGACACTGTTGGAGGTACCTCGTATTATGCACAAGGGCGGTAGGGTCGGCAGTGGTAATGGTCAGATGGGGGGGGTGGGACAGTGACCATGGAGAAAAACAGCAGCCAAGGTAGCACCATGATTTGGCTGAGGAAGGGATTCACGGATTAAGGTGAAGTAAAAGAGTTCTTTTGGAGTAGGGCAGTCACAGTGGTGCAGCGGTAGTGTGCCTATTTATGGAGCAAAAGGTGCAGGGTTTAAATCCTAGGAAGGGCAAGAAACCAATCCTTGGATGACCAAAAGGAAAAGGACCAAGCACAGGTGCTGTGACAATGTGGAGATCGCTGGGAAGGACACTGTGGTGGGGTGCTGGAAGAGGCTGCAGGAGTAGTTGTGATGGTACTTAATACTGACCCCCTAGTGGTGGAAAAACAGTAGAACCTGCAATAGGCTGTAGGAATGGTTTGGATGGTGCTCAATACTGACCCCTGGTGGTGGGTCAGTATAACCTGCACAGGGGGAGACAGGCTGTGACTGGAAACATAAAGGAGGAGTTGGCCTGGGGCAGGTGGGGAGTCGCTGTAAAGTGTTGATGGGTAAACACCCTCAGACAGTATTGTGGGAGGAGAAGAGCTTTTACCTCTTGGCTGCTCCACGTCCACTCCTTGAATCCCGGTGGGCTGGTGTGTGCTCCGCATGGCCCTGCATCCTGAGCCTTGTGGTCATACTGGCAACCGAGTTTGGAAATGCAGCAGAGGGGGTTCCATGGGCACCTCTTGGCTGCCACATATCCACTCCTTGAAGCATTAGAGTGCTCTTTCACTACGTTGCTTATATTAAATAATTGAAATTTAAAAAAGACCTGATTTCAAACCCCAGGAATCCATCACTGATGCTTTACAGTAAGCATCAATTCAGCCAGAGTGTGATGTCCCAGAGACAGAACTTCATGCTAATTATAGAACTGCCAGCCGTGGAGGTGAGTGGAGAGCTGTGCCCGTGGCCCGCTCTGGTCGGGGTAGAGGGAAGCAGAGTGGGGCACTACCTGACAGGGTGGGGGGGCCACAAGACACCAGGGAAGGGAATAACTAATTTTTTTTAACATGGATCGGTCTCGGGGTAGGGAGAGAGCAGGGTGGGGGAACTACCTGACAGGGTGAGGGGTGGGGGGTACACTAGACACCAGGGAATGGATAAAAGAAATTATTTATTTTTTCATAAATTTGTATTTTCATGGATCAGACTCGGGGGTAGGGGGGAACTGGTGGGGGTACTACTTGACAGGGTGAGGTGTCCACTAGACACCAGGGAAGGGATTAAATAAATTTTATTCCTTTTTTGCAAATTTGGGCATGGGATCGGTGGGGTGGAGGGAGAGACCACTACACACCAGGGATAAATCAGGGGTGGTGTTGGGGGAATCACCAATTATGACCTCTAACTGCACTGGGATTTTTAAGTGCAATTTGCACTTTAAAAAAAACCCCAAAGCAAGGCGAAGTAACACATGGTGAATTCTGGGTTATTTTCAGAAATTACACGAAGTGCCACGCAGGGCAAACTTGCCAACTTTGCTGCAATTTTGCCTGCGTAGTACAACTGCGCTGCATCTCTAGTCATAATGGAACAGGTTTGGAGGGTTGGGTATGTTTGCTATTGGGCTTCTGGCTGTATTTATTTATTCATTTATTTAATTTTATTTATTTGTTTTTTTCGCAGCCAGCTAAATACACTAGACAGCCAGATATCTATTTTTAGTCACATCAACCTGGACAAATAGTACATTCAATGACATTTACTAGGACACACAACTCAGTGCATACTGCTCAGTTACATCGTTCAAAACAAAAGCCGGCAAACAAGTGCATGATGAAAGCATCTCTGTAGTGCTAAGAGGTATCAGCATTATTAATGTCCAGCGGTAGCGAGTGCCAAAACATGGGGGCATAGTGAGTGAAATTAGTCTGTCCCAACTTAGAGGACTCTATTCATTCGACTAACAGAGACTTGCCAGATACAGTGTTTATCATGAATGAGGCATGGGTGCCAGAACATTGAGAAATGTGGGGGGGGGTGACTGTAGTACAAAAGGGCACAGGGTAAAAGAGGCAGTTTTTGTAAGCCACTGTTTTTAAAATGCAGAAATACTGTGTTAGCACATTTTTTGATAGATAGACAGATAGATAAATTATTTATTAAGCACTTATTTCCACAGACGCTGGGTGCTGTACAAACAACAACAGTAAAATAAGTAATAAAACCAACCAAAATTCAATTATAGCAGTTCCAAACAGTTCCATTCAGTAGTTAGTCATAAAAGGCCAGCCAGAATAAATATGTTTTGAGGCCCTTCTTAAAGGCTTCCACTGAGGAAGCCCTTCTCAAATTTTCAGGCAAAGAGTTCCACAGGGTGGGCGCGACAACTGAAAGCGCCCTGTCTCCAGAGCGCCACAGCCTCACCCTGGGAATCTCAAGGAGGGCTCCCATGGCAAAACGAAGTGCCAGGGAGGGGCGATAGGGGACAAGGAGATCTTGCAGATAGACAGGCTCCCCCTCATGTAGGGTTTTGTAGGTCAGGAACCCTACCTTAAAGACAATCCTCCACCTGACTGGCAGCCAGTGCAGTCCACGGAAGACAGAAGTAATATGCTCAGATCTTCTTGCTCCCATCAATAATCTTGTCACTGAATTCTGCACCAGCTGCAGTCTGTGGAGGTTGCCTCCAGATAACCCTAGGTACAGGGCATAACAGTAGTCCAATCTGGAGGTGACAAAGGCATGTACTAGTGTGGGCAGGTCATAAGGGGAATCAGGGACTGGATTTGGGCGATATTCTGTAGATGATAAAAACCACTCCTGAGGATGGCCGACACCTGGACATCCATGGTCAGTCCATCATCCAGGATCGCGCCCAAATCCCTCACCTGTCTGGAGAGAACAAGAGGAACACCTCCTAACATTAGGTCAGGAGTATCCCCGCATCCCCTCTCCCCTCAGACGGCCTGGATCCACCACCAGCACCTCAGTCTTGTCTGGGTTTACTCTGAGCCAGTTTTGAGCCATCCACAACTGGATCTCCTCGAGGCAGTTGTTAAACACAGCAACCAGAACCTGGTTCTTGGGTGCACAGGACAGATACAACTTGGTATCATCTGCATAATAGTGAAAACCCAGTCCATATTGCCTGATGCTGTCCCCCAGTGGCAGCATGTACACTGTGAACAACAAGGGCGACAAGACCGAACCTTGCAGAACTCCGCAGCACAGAGGCTTCAGGGCAGATGAGGCAAGCCCCATCATTACCCTTTGCACTCTGCCTGTTGGCTATGACCTGAACCAGCAGATAACCTTGCCAGACAGGCCACACCAGAACCGTAAGTGGTCAAGCAGCACATCGTGATCCACGGTATCAAGTGCAGAGAGGTCTAGGAGGACTAAGATGGTATGATCTCTCCTATCCCTTGCCATCAGGAGGTCATTCAACGCCCTTACCAGGGTGGTCTCCATGCTATGCCTCACCTGGAAACCAGACCAGAATGGCTCATAGGAAGAGAAAGCGGTGAAGTGTCTCTCAAGCTGAAAGGCCACTACTTTTTTAATAACCTTCCCTAAAAATGGGAGGGTCTACACCGGCCTGTAGTTGCTGAGACAGTCTGGGTCCAAGGAAGGATTTTTCAAACGGGGTCTAACCAAGACCTCTTTCAAAGTCTGTGGAAAGATCCCTCTCCTCAAGGAACTCCAGACAATCTCAGCAACCACAGGTCCCAACAGGTCCAAACATCTGACTAAAAGCTGGGTTGGTCCTGGGTCGAGATTACATTGGATAGGTAGTAGCTTAGAGAGTATCCCCACCACCTCCTCCACCCCAACTAGCTCAAATCCTCCCAGACAGGAGGAGTGTCTCTACACCTCTCAGATAGACCACCAACACCCTTTCGAGAGACACTCGTAGAGACCTCAGCCCTGACTGAGGACACCTTGTTGGTGAAGAACAGAACCAGCTCCTCACACCTAGCAACTGAACCCACTCTCCCTACACGTAGACAGTCAGGGTGTAACAACCTGTCCACCATGTGGAAGAGCTGAGCTGGTCTATTCCCCACCACAGCAATCTCTCTCTTGACAGAAATTCCACCTTCTTCCAAGAGATTGCCCCTTGATAGTAAACATAATGTGACTTCAGGGCCAATCTGTCCCCCTCCAGTCAGGATCTCCTCCAGTGCCTCTCTAACCTCCGCCCCTTTGTCTTTAAACCACGCAGGTCTTCATCAGATCACAAGGGTCTGCAGCGTGTAGGCAAAGGGCGGACATGAATGGGTGCGATGGAGTCGAAGGCGGCAGAGACGGCCCTATTATAGGCCATCATCACCTCCTCCATCCCCAATGCACAAGCCCCTCTCACACGCCATAGGTTCAGCACCACCACCAGTCCTGTAGAGGAAACACCTCTCAAAGGGTGGTACCAGACCATCTTCACAGGAGCAGGATCTTCTAAGGGGGGGGGCTGCCAGTGTGAAACCTATGGAACCATGATCCAACCAACTTACTGGATCAACCCTAGGATGACATATTTCAAGATTCAAAGAAAAAAAACAAATCCAGTGTGCAAAAAAGAAAAATACACACACTTACCAACAAAAGCAAATGTTAAAGTCATTTTGGGAGCCTTTGAGCCCATGAATTCAAACTGAAGCAGATTTTCAGGTTATGTATCACAGAAGGGTAGCTCCTGCAGTTGCAGCGACATACTGTAGCAATGTGCTTGATCATTTATTTATATTGAAACCACATTACCAAAGACTCCTGAAATGATTTGAAGTTTTGTATGTTTTTAATGAAAGACACACATAAAGGCTGCATTTCAATTATACATTTGTATTTCCAGATAACAGCTGTTTATTAGTGCATTGACAGTGGACAGGAAAGCAACCACATAAGTCATCTTATTTATTTAGTTTATGTCTACTGGGTAGGTGCACTAACCATAACCATAACTATTTTCAGGCACGACCCAGGAGGAGACAGTACAATACAACAACAAAACATAACAATTTACAAAAATAACTTTGGGGATAGCAATTTCACAGTGAACAAAGTAGGTCTGGAGATAGGTAATTGCATCAAGACATTACATCAGTAATTCATACATAGATTTACATTAAATGAAAAATAATAGAGATGTAGGAAAGAAAGAAGCAAAGCTGAAAGGTGGTTAAACAGGATAAATGTGGAGAAATTGAGAAAAAAAGAGAAGGAGATTAAAATGAGATGAAAACAGAAACTTAGTGTAACTGCAGGACAGTGCTGGTGTTGAGGGAGGGGGCTAAGGGGGTTTGAAACAGAAGCATTTGTTTGTTGAGGTAAGGTACTTGCATAGCTCCATCTTAAAGGTTTTGTGAGAGGGAGCAAGGTGCACAGTTAATGGGAGGGAGTTCCAGTATTGGGGAGCTAGAACGGCAAAAGCACTTGCCCCCTTGGAAGAATTGTGCCTAGGGATATAGACAAGGGACTTGTCCACAGAGCGCAACCTGTAGTGAGAGGACTGTTTGAGAAAGTACTCGGAAAGGGACATAGCAGTTTGTGATCTGATGATACTATTAATGATAGAGCCTAGAGAGTAGAGCCTTGACTCTTCTGGTGGCAGCCAATTCAGGTCCGAGTAGAGGAGACAGTGGTGTTTAAGTCAGTGGGCAGAGGAAGTGTAGCGACAAATTTATTTATTTATTTATTTAGTTTTTGTTGACCGGGTAAGTGCACTAGACAAATCCTGCCTATTTTCAGGCACGACCCGGAGGAGGGAGATACAGATGAATGCCAACTGACCTTGAACCAGATTAAGCTGTTGGTGGTATTTTTAGTGAATGAGGGAAATTTGGCCAGGACACCGGGGAAATTCCCCTACTCTTTTCAATAAGTGCCATGGGATCTTTAACATCCACCTGAACTACCACCAACCCAGGCAGATGGGACCTCAGTTTAACATCTCATCTGAAAGGTGGCACCTCAGAAGTGCAGCACCCCTCTCATGCTGCACTACAGCGTCAGTACTGGGATATTAACCCAAGTGCCAGTTGTGGGAACTGAACCCACAGCCCTCCGATCTCCCAGCCTCAGAAGCGAGTGTGCTACCTACTGAGCCACTGACACTGCTGTGCTGACAAATGCTGTTGTAGGTGATGTCCCACTTGTGTAGACTAGACTTAGATGCAGCAGTATAGGTGGCAACGCCATAGGTAAGTGAGGTGAGGAGAATGACGAGCTATGGCTAGCCTGGAAGAAGGGGTTAGCACATAGCTAGTGTAATAGGCAATACCCAGCTTGGTGTTCACAGACTTGCATGCACTTTGTATATGGAGATCAAAGCTTAGTGATTGGTCAAGGGTAACACCAAGGTATTTAAAAGAGGTAACAGATACAATAGTGGGGCTATCCAAGGCAAAGACTTTGAGATTGCTTAGGGGGTGTTTGATTTTAGAGTTGGTACCAAAGAGCATAACCCTGGTCTTGGACTCATTTAAGACAGCTTGTGGTTAGCTAACCATGACTGTGTAGGTTGAAAGTCAGCAGAGAGCCACTAATTTATGTCCTCTATGCATTTGGCACTGATGTAAAGAACGATATCATCTGCATATAGAAGGGAGGAAGTCTTTGATAGGTTTGACGTGATGTCATTTATAAAAATGGAGAAGAGGAGTGGGCCAAGGATGGATCCTTGGGGCACTCCAATATTCAGTCCAGTCTTACCAGAGAAGGTGGAGTTGTATTTGACCATTTGAGTCCTGTTTGATAGGTAACTTACAACATTAGGCGCAAAGCTCAGTGAACGCAGGGTAGCAAGGAGGATAGGGTGGTCAACCAGGTCGAAGGCCTTTGTCATGTCAATGAAAATTGCCCCTGTGAGAAGGCCAGTGTTCATGGGAGATAAGGTGTTGAATGTAAATTTGAGGAGAGCAGTAGTAGTGCTGTGTACCTTACAGAATCCATGCTGTGCAGTAGTTAGAAGGTCATAGTTCTGTAGGAATTCAATAGTTTGGGTTGCTACTAGCTTTCAAGGATCTTACTGAGGACAGACAGGATGGCAATGGGTCTGTAGTTGGTGGGGTCTTTGGGATCACCTTTTTTAAAAATGGGGGTAACCCTTGCTGACTTCCAGATATCAGGTACTTGGCTTTGGCCGAGAGAGAGAGAGAGTGAAGATCTGTGCTAGGGGAGCAGCTATAAAAGGGGCAGCAAGTTTTAGCAGCTTGGGTTCCAGGGTATCAGAGCCAGTAGCTGTTGTCTCCGAGATTTTCTTGAGGAGGGTGAGGACTTCTTCACGTGTAAATGATTGGATCCAAGTTTAGTTTTCAAAAGGGTATGAGTGGGACCTGGCAGGGACTCTGTGGTGTGGATGTAACTCAGCAGGACATGGCAGGGAGTTGTGTGTGTGTGTGTGTGTGTGTGTGTAAATCAGCAGGACCTGGCAGGGGCTGTGTGTGTGTGATTGTGGATGGTAAAGGTCTGTGCCCGTTGCCCAGTAGTGAATGACCTGGGGTGGGGTGGGCAGGGTGCATCCCAATTTTGTTTTACTCACTAGTTTAAAACTAAGTTACTCACACCTACCAACACTATCTGGTGTATTGTTGGCACTTCAACAATTCTTGCTTAGAATAAAATCTACATAGTATTTAAATGTTCTCCTCAGTCCACGCTGTCCAGACAGATAGGCATCTGAATTTTGCATTTACTCTGCTCTCTTTCAAAATGAGGAGCACAGTACTCATGCCAAAACATCTTATCCGGTGCCCTGTGCATGAGTACATGTACTAGTGTGAATGGACCTCCGTGGGACTGGCTACCTTGATGTGGTACAAAGGCTTGTCACAATGCAACATTGTAACTAAAAGCCAGTCTTAGTCTTGACACTTGTTGGTGATAGAATAGCAGTGTGTCTGTTTGTGTGACTGTTTGTGTGAATAGACCTCTGTGGGACTGGTTACCTTGATGTGGTGCAGAGGCTTGTCACAATGCAACATTGTAACTAAAAGCCAGTCTTAGTTGGACACTTGTCACTTCATGATGATAGAATGGCTAACATTGTCTGTGAATGGAACTCTGTGGGACTGGCTACTTTGATGTGGTATAGAGGCTGTGTGACTGGCTACCTAGGTGTGGTACAAAGGCTTGTAACTAAACGCCAGTCCATTAGTTGGCGTGTTTGGAGGACATTGGACCACTGGCGCTTGGTTACTTATGGTAGCCTGTTGAAATGCAAGCGCAACCTCCCTTATCTGGAAGACAGTTGTCAGATAGAACTATATACCTGTGTTGAGAATAATGCTGCTTGTTAATGAGATTCTCTTGTAATTAGGGGGCTCTGCCCCCACACCCTCGTCAATAATTACATTAATTGATATTTCATAAGTATTGACAGGGGGGTCGGGCAGAGCCCCCCATTACAAAAATTATAATTAAAGACTATTTGTTTAACCTCCCCATACAACGCAATGCAATATTTACAACTGACAATTTGCTGGAGCACATTCCAATGTGACAGGCTGCCGAACAGGCAGAGGAGAATGAGAAAAATGAGGATCTGCAATTATCTGACTACCTAACTAGTTACAAGGTTACTCTATGTTTCGTAAAATTCCATGATCTTATTCTTACTGTGGGGGCGCTCCTCCCCTCACACCCTCGGGTAAAAAATACAACATCATCTGTGCACCTGGGGAACTGGGGGGCTTGGGGAGCAGAATGCCCCCACAAAAAAAATATCACGGAATATCACAACATAAGATCAGAAACCATAAACTAAAAGCATTGCTGTGAATGTACTTCTGATTTGCCAGTAATGTAACAGGTAAATTGCCAATAAAAGAAAACAGTGGTGTCGGGTGTATTTGTAAATAAATTTGTTTGATGGGGTTTCTTTTAGCAAGCCAGCAAAGAGGAAGAGTGAGAAATGGATTTAAACAGGCCATCATCTGACTTTATATTTAAATACTTTAGTTACTATACTAACACAAACACAAACTCATGTTGTTTCTGCTTGTTTGTTACAAAAATAATTTTCTTGTGCAGACTGTGCAGCTGCCCTGATCCTTAAGACCAAGACCTCTGTCTTGGCCTAGCCCAATAGAAAGAATCAAAGAATGTGATGTATGCAAGTCTCAAACTTTGTGAAAAAAATATATATATTTGTTAATGTTAATAGTGTGTGTGCCTGTGTGCATGCATACGTGGTGCTGACCTGGAGGTATTTCTGTTCAGCAGCCCTCGGGTGCCTCTTGACACTTGCTTTAGTCTGTGAGAATTAAGACTTACGCAAGGTGAATATATATAATTTTCTATTTCTAAATAAACTCAACTGTGAAAGCAAATGTGTTCATGGCTGGGTTGTAGCCTGTGTGGGGGTGTGGGCCGGATATTTTTATTCAGTCATCGTCAATCTTACAGTGGACTTGCCTATTAGTATGACTAGGCAAGATTAGAGAGCACTAACTTAAGGTTTAATATATTGACTGCATCTGGGACAGCAGTGGGGTTTTTTCATGACTAGGTAGATGCTGTCCTATACAGGGATGATGGTATTTTATGCTTTCTTGTGAGCAGCTGAGCAAGAAATGCAAAAATGCAGCTTGTCTCAGGAGTGAGTATTGAGGGTTGAGAACCTCTTTCCCAAACGAGCATTATTTTTTTGTTTGAGTACGTCTTAAGTTGTGTGCTAAAATGTACTTGTCAGTTGCCAGTGCCTTCAGTTTTTCTTTTGCAAGTCTGGTGTGTCGGCTGGACTGAAGTTTCTTTTGTAGAATGTAGTCAGACTCCCAATAACCTGTACTCAAACTGAGCTTCATACTCATCAGCCTCTGTTTCAGTCATGTGTAATGCTATCATTTCAGCCATGTGTCTGAAATAATGAAAAAAACGAAAATCTTAGTTTTTTTTTTTTTTAAACT
Source organism: Neoceratodus forsteri (assembly GCA_016271365.2). Classification (NCBI taxonomy): domain Eukaryota; kingdom Metazoa; phylum Chordata; order Ceratodontiformes; family Ceratodontidae; genus Neoceratodus; species Neoceratodus forsteri. Next base: position 531,947,802 of record JADMNL010000022.1, on the reverse strand, counting down.
ATATCTAATGTCATTCCTAAGGAATACCGGTTCATCTTTGTCCTCACTTATATTAGGGGAGTCTCTGTGCAGATTAATTTACAGCCATTAGATTTGTTCCTACAGTCATTCTTGAGGTCTCTGTGTAGTCTGGCATTCTACTATCAGGAAAGTTTCTCCCACCATCAGAGGGCTTTTTAGTGCAAACAGGCATGCAGCGCACTAGCCAAGGGTTTCTGCTTTGTTTAGTGCACTACTGCCTGCCTAGTCTATAACACCACATCTAGTCCCCCTCTGAAACTCCGTCAGACTCAGACTTTTGGGATATTTTTTTTTTAAATGTGTATGGTTGACTTTCACTTGGCTCTGTTTTGCCCAACTAGCCTTTATTATCCAGCTCTGCCCACCACCCTTTCAACTGTAGTTAATCTCTCAACACATCTTCTTCTTTGGCTTTATTTCTTTCATTTTTGTGTAGTAATTATTGCTTGTGATTATTTTTTCTCCATTCTCCACAGACAGACTCAAGCCTACACTTATGTAGTTTTTTGTATTCCTTCAGCAAGCCTGCAAAAAACCTTAACACCACATGCTGCTTATAATGCAACAGTGACAACATGGCACACAAAAAATGGGGTTGTATACCAGTTTTCAAGGTAGAATACCAGATCTTGGGTAATGGTATTCTGTGAATATTGCTTTTTAAAATTAATTTTTAGCCCTGATGGGTATTGGACAAGGCGTTGCTCTAGGTATGGAAGAAGGATTTGTATTTCATCAGGCGTGCTGCGTATATGCATACCGGATTCAGAGGTGCAAGCAAGTCTGGTTTCAGGCAACTCCCAGTCAACCAGAACAAAGTGAGCCATCCCTTCCCCCTAGAAAAAGTAATCTTATTAATCATTTTCAAATAAATTGTGGCCGCAAATAGCTGCAAAATGCTACTTTAAATGAATCCTCTTGAACAAGTTATAAAAAAACACAAGGCAAATGCCAAGAGAAGCATATAAACTATGTGGTTTATTTCTTAATTCTGGGGCCTCTACACTGGGTTACATACCAGTCAAAGTATCAAACTTAAGCTAAATCAGTGGCCCTCAAGCTTAATGCCTCTGTCTAGTTAATTTTCCAATTTCCATCCCAGTACACACAAGTTCAATCACATTCACTGACAGTTCATTCTGTCTTAGAATTTCGAGTAACAAAAAAAAACCTTCGCAAACAAAAACAACATGTCCTTCTGTCATTCATACTGTGCTAGGGATGAAATTTATTACAGATTTAAAAAGCTGAATTGATGCATTTTACAGATATTTATTCATTGCTTAAAAGGGTGCCCGGTGGGGAGGGGTGGTAGCTGTAGCAGAGCATAGGTTCTGATACTTCCAGAAGACGCACAAAACAGTGTATGAGAAGCACAGCTCCATCAAGTAGACCAGAAGAGACGATGAATTGGATTGGTGACTCAATCTTCTTCTCTACAAAGATTCTACATTAGTCTCCCAGTGTTTGTAGCCCAAGACCACCAGACCATTCAGGAGCCAGAGCAAACAGTGATCACTAAGCAATAGTAACTTTCATCACACCTGCAAGGCAAGGAAGGAATTCGTTCAGTAATTTGTTTGTTTGGTGGGGAAGAGGGTATGGAATTGACAAGCTGGACTTGAGGAAATGGAGTGCAAGAAATGGAGCATGTTTAAATTTCTAGTGGGTTATGGAATTGTGCCCTGCATATGTGGAATAATGGCCCATGTTCCCAGCATGCCATTTTCATAACCTCCTAGATTTTTAAACCAGCTGTATTTATTGTACCCTTTACCTCACCAGCGTGACAACCCACACCCCCTTGGTATGTTACATATGCTGTAATATTATCTCCTTTATCCCATAGGCCCAGTGTGCCAGTTCCAAAACCTCTTAATTTTTTTTACTCAAGTTTTATTTAACAAGGAAATGTACATTGCATACATGAATATTGACCCAATCTGTTAACCTCCTAAATTTTTAAACATACTGTACATATTGTCCCCTTTATCTCACAGGCCGAGCATGCCCATTCCACAGATATCATATACTGTAGGGGTAAGTGGTTATTGGCAAGCTGGGCCTGGGACAAGAAGGGAGGGGGGAAAAGGAATGTCTCCTATGAAGAACACAGTAAGTATGCAAGGAGAATCGAATCTGCATGGTGGAGCTAGCTGTTTTAAATATTTTTTGGGAGTGGGTTATTATGTTTAAATCTGTCGGTGGGTGGGTGGGGGGAACTGCCAAGCTGGGCCTGGGCTAGTATTTCAGGTCTCCTTTCTGAGAGCTCAGAAATCACAGGCTAAAATCTGAGTGATGTCCAGCACTCTTATTTGTTTAAAAACAATAGGGGCATATGAAGATGCTATGAAGCAAGGGTCCATCTTATTCCCCTACATATCTTCTTGTTGCTTGGAGGCATGATGAAGTGTGTGTGGGGGGGTTGGGGGTGCTGCTAGGCACGGAGCTGTTAATCTGTGTTGCATATGCATACTGTGCACTATTAAAATGGAGGTTATCAGGCCTATTTCCCTATCTTCTTTCATGCTATTACAGAATCATGGATATTCCCATTCCAGACAAAAAAAGTGGTGCCCAAAGATGGAAATTAGCCAAGGAGCAACAAGCAAAAGATGATAAGTTACTGGAAAAAAATCCCCAAATTGCATCCCTTTTTTTCTGGTGCAGCAGGTAGGTCTGAAACTGTCCCTAGCATGTTGCCCAACTTTGAACCCACTACAACTTCAGTGCCACTGACAGATAAAGGGGTTAATTCTAACATGGTGCAAGGAGATGACTGTGAACTGTGTCTTGGAGGAACCTTGGAGGCAATTAACGAAAAGCACCACCAAATCGCCTGAACATGATGGATTTGTGGAAGTTGAGGTCCAAGCAAACACCTTTAGCGACGATCCTGCAGACTGGAATCCAAAAGACAGTTTGTTGGTGGAGTATTTGGTTTTGCATCCACCAAAGCAAAATCTTAATTGTGATTTCTCCAGATAAGAAAGGCAGTACACCCATCAAAAACATTTTGCCACCAAGGAGATCTTTCAAAAAAAGCTACTGAATGGAGAAACTAAGCTAAGAGATTGGCTATTAGACTCTCCCAAAAATGATCTGTCTATTGCATTCCTTGCACTTTGTTTGGAAATTCACAACATTCATTTGGACAGGGAACAGGGGTCAATGATTGGAAAAATGCTTCTCGGAGGCTAATCAAGCATGTGCAGTCATCTAAACAAAGAGTAGCTGTGCACACATTTGTGTCCTGAGGCTCAACTGTTGGAAGAATCGATGCAGAACTTGCAGGGCAGTGTTTAACCAAAAAAGAATACTGGAAAAATGTCCTCAGAAGAGTTGTTGCCATGATAAAATGTCTTTCTTCTAGAGGACTGGGAATTTGTGGGACAAATCAAATGCTAGTCTCCCCTCATAATGGAAACTTCTTCGGAGCTTTGGAACGGATATCATAGTTTGATCCATTCCTTGCAGAACACTTCACAAAGCATGGACACCCTGGAAAAGGAAACACCTCATATTTGTCTTCTACAGTCTGTGATAAATTCATTGCATTAATGGGACAAAAAGTTATAAACTTCATTGTTTCTGAGCTGAAAAATGCTAAATACTATTCCATCATCATGGATTCCACACCTGATGTTGCACACACTGATCAGCTGATACTTGTACTAAGATATGTTCTTGAAAATGGATTTTCAATAGAAAGATTTCTGGTTTTTGTACCAATGTTTGGTCACACTTCAGCTGCAACTGCAGACATTGTACTTAAGACACCTGAGAAGTTTGGTATTAACATTGCAGACTGCCTAGGGCAGTCATACAATAACGCAAGCAACATGGCTGGACAGTACAGTACATTAAGGCATTGCAACAAGGGGTAACAATGGTTTAAGAATCAGAATAACAGCAAGTGGGCTGTGTAAAATAATATGTTTTTTTTTCAAGTGGAAGCCCACTGTGACAATCTAATGATATATGGACATCGCATTATTTTTTGTGCATATTTATATTAACCTTGGTGTGCTTTCTTAGTCTGTAATCCAAGGAGCAGATATCTGCACTGGCCAGGCTCGGAGATGGCATGTAGAATATGTAATATAGTATTTTGTAATACCTCAATAAACTGGGTTAAGTCTGTATTCTATGCTTTCTTTTTCTAACGTGAATATATGTTGCCATCCCCTGAGTTGAGGTGTGTGTGTTGTGGGGTGCGCCTGGCACACACACTGGGTGCACGGGCCAGCGGGGGGGCACCTGAAGTTTCAAGCCTATAGGCACTATCTATATAAACACAGCCCTGACCTTTCCAGAATATAAACATTTTTACAGTCAGAATTGTAAAATTCCTTTTAATAAACTGTTTACACTTATCTAGAGGTAAGAAAAACAGTCTATCAGCACCCAAGCAAACCCTCGCTTATTTATGCATTTGATCTGAACAAGGCCAAACAGTGTGCATTCTCATTCAGTCTCCCTAGTTAGAAAAAAGTAATGCACTGAACAGGGCAGCAACAGTCACTTTTACCTAAATGGTCCAAGTTCACTGCAAGTCATTGAGGGGTTGCATTTTAAAACTAAAGTTAGTGTCATATTAACAGACAAGCAGCATATATTTACTGCCCAAAACTCCCTGTTGTTTTAACTTCTTTAGAAGTTGGAGAAAAAAAACTCTGCAAGTCATTGGGGGGTAGCATTTTAAAACGAAGGCTAGTGGTTAAACAACATTTTTTTTTTATCCAAGTGGTCCGAGTGGTAACATTATTTAACAATAAAAAACTACTGCAGTGCCAGTCGGTGTCTGATGATGCAAAAAGAGTACCTGTGGGTAAACACAGTCTGAACTCTGAAGCTGCTGCAGTTATTAACATATTTGCTCCCAGTGGCCATTTTGGGTCCATTCCAGTAATAGATGGTTCTGACGCCATATGGCATCTATGGGAACAAATGAGTTCAACTTACAGGTGAAAAAAACCCTTAAGTTCAAATTCATTGTAGGTCATGGGGTTGGGGTGTAGCATCGTAAACTTTCTAAAAGCTATGCTAGTGGTCAAAATAAAATAATTTCCCCCTTTGTTTTTTTCTCTAAATGGGTACACTGCAGATCAGACAGGGGCAGCATTTATTTTTGTTACTACGCAGACAGTAAAAAGAAATAAGATAAGAAGCTTCAAACTGTCAAACGACTGTTGTGTGCAATAAAGCAAAAATGGTACCTGATCATATGCCTTGAAGGATTCAGTGGGAAGAGACAGGTAAATACTCTGTCAGAAGTTGCAGGCAGCAGTTATCTAGAGAAGCCAACCGGCAGGACAGTAGGAACTTAAGACACTCTGTCCAGTCTCCGACGTCCTGGCGACACGGCAACCGTCCGACTTGTCTTGTGCTGTGTGCATGGTGGGCCAGCCAGCAGTGATTTGGAACACTCTATGACTCACATCACACACACTGCTCACTCAAAAAGAAAAGCAGTTCCATTTTCTTTATTTTAGCATAAATTAGTGAACAAGTGTGGGTCTGGTGCTGACTGTGTGAGTCTCTGACTCTTGGCTTCAACGTCTCCCCAACCAGACCAACCACGACCACTGGGCTGGCACTACTGCACTCACTGCCTGGCAAGCTCCCTCTCGGTCTTTGCTCTCCAGTCCAACTCCTCCACACTCACTCACTCAGGTCAGGTCGGACAGAAAATTTCAGTCCACACAAGTTAGCAGGACTCTGGAGTAAAGTAGCTGTAGCTGGCCTGGCAGTGGCTGCTCCAGACTACCACTCCACTCCAGACCCAACAATCAAATAAATTCACAGGTGTCCAGCTGGCCACGCTGCTTGCTTACGAATGCTGTGCAGGCTTCGTCTTCAATCTCACTCTCAGTGACTCTCCCAGACCCAGTGGACTTGAAGATGCAGTGTCTCTCTCTGTCCCAATTCTTCTGATTCACAATTCCGGCTGGTAGTCCTCCTGCTTAAAGGCTGGCTAATGGCATCTTCTCCAACTTCTGGGGCCATTTAAACTTGCCACCCCTACTTAAAATGGCAGCCAATCAAGGAGGACGCACAGCACAGTATGCACACTATGCCCACTGTAGACCTGATTGAAATCCTAAGTTACAAGGTCCATGAGGTGCTGCTGAGGAGGTGGAACCAGGAGGATAGTTTCATATGTGCTGGGGGGGGTCACCAGCGGTTGGAGTACATTGATGTCAGCATCATCAGCCATTGCCTAAGTGGGGAAGGGGGTGAGGCAGCTGACAAAAACAACTCGTCATCAGTACAACAGCAAGGAGGACTACGGAGCAAGCAATAAACATTTGTGTCTGCCAAGACAAAGGGGAGAGGGTGGGGAGCCAATTGTTTAAATGACGCTGGCAGGAGGTCCCACAGCAGGAGTCTGGAAGGTCATTTCTGTCTTTTTTTTGTTTAGCAAGACTTACTGACTTTATTATTTTTTTATTTATTTCAATCTAGGATTAGAAAGGTTCCACGTCAATAATGGGGAGGGGGTTACAAAACAGAGTATAAAGCACAATAACATGTACAGATAATATCAAATACAGCGAACTGCAGAACAGCACAATACATGGTAAACATAGGTGATTGCAATTAGAAACATAGTTGGTATTCTAGGACTTTATAGGTGAAAACGTGGGTGGGTAATCCCATTTGGAAATCGGGAAGGGTGAGTCAGGGGACAAAGAGTAGCAGCAGGACAGACAACAAGGGGGGTGCAGCTGAATGGCATTGTCAAGCATGTTGAGCAAGGCAGGAAAAGGTAGAATGGGTGGGAACGGGGGCAAGCACAGAAGGAGAAGGATAAGGTGACAGGAGGGAGGGGATGGTGGGAGGTGGGGGAGGGAGGGAGGAAGAGGGGAGGGGGAGGAAGAAAGGTGTGGAAAAGAGTCAGTCAGGGGTCACAGTGGGTGAGTTAGTGGGACAGAGTAGGAGGGTCAGGATGTAACAGGTGGGGGGAAGGTAAGAGAGACAATTGAGCAGGGGAAGAAGGATGCAGCCAGGGGCCTTGTCAAGGAGGCTGTGGAATGCAGATTGCCAGATGAAGTGCAAGTCGCATGACTAATTAAAGCAGGTACACTCTCTCCTTCAAGATGTGCAGATGCAGGAGATGCTTGAACTGGGTAAGTTGAGGTATGCTAGTCAGTTCACAGCTCAGGCCATTCATCCAGTTAGGAGCTCTGTAAGGAAAGGATCACCGGCATTGGTTGGTCTGAACCCTAGGAATGTGAAAGAGTTCAGAGACAGAGGACCGGGTGTGATGCAACTTTTGAGCCTTTGATAGAAGACTGGCGATGCCTGTTGGCAGGACTCCAAGCAACACTTGCTTGGTAAGTGTACATGAATGGTACTTGATGCGGTCTTGTAGTTTGAGCCACCCGGTTAGGGCGAATAGATCACAAGTATGGGTGAGGTAGCAGGCACCAGTGATAAGTATACCGGCTTTGTTTAAGGCAGTATTTAGTCTTTTGAGAGATGTAGCTGTGGCAATTCCATATATAACCAAGCCATAGTCAATAACAGATAGTACTGAGCTGTGAATTGCAAGCTTAAGTGCTTCTGGGGTCAGACTTCATCTGTGTCTGTAGAGCAGTCCTAGTTTAGCATTTACTTTCTTAGCAACGATATCAATGTGTGGCTCATAGGTAAGGTGGCAGTCGAGGATTACTCCAAGGTATTTGAAGTGCGGGATTTGTTCAATGGGGACTCCTTGGTTATTTTTAACTGTGAGGGCATGTGACTTGTGTTTATGGTGGGAGGATGAGAACAGCATCAGTTTTTTTGTGTTTTTTTTTAGTTTAGAACTAGCTTGTGGGATTGGAGCCATTTTTCAACTTCAAGGAACCCATGTTGTAGGTTGTCTTCATGCACGGTGGGATCCGGGTGACTTGCAAAGATGACAGTGTCATCAGTGTAAAGGAGGGTCCTTAAATGACAGACTTTTGGTAGGTTGTTTAGGAAGATACTAAACAGAAGGGGTCCCAGAATGAACCCTTGGGGTATGCCTGATCTGACAGAGCGCAGTTCCGAGATGGAATTTGAAATCTTCACCCTCTGCGACCTGTTGGCAAGGTAGCTGCTGAACCATTTTCGTGCACTAGGTGAGAGACCAGTCTTTGCGAATTGGTGAAGGAGGAGTTTGTGATTCATGGTGTCAAAGGCCTTAGTAAGGTCTATGAACACCGCTCCTACCAGACTGCTATTGTTGATGAACTGTTGGATGAAGCAAGTGAATTCAAGCAGAGCTGTAGTCGTGCTATGCTTTTTCCTAAAGCAGTGCTACTGTGTGCATTGCAGGGAGTACTTATAAAGATAGTACACAAGCTGGTTGGTTACCTTGCACTGCAGAACCTTTAACAGTGGAGGGAGGATAGATATTGGTCTGTAGTGGCTAGGTTCCATGCGATCACCTGATTTGTGCACTAGCGTGATCAGTGTAGATTTCCAGGCTTCTGGGAACTGGGACAGAGTGAGGGATAGGTTGAGTATTTTAGTTATAGGCAGGAGAACCTTATCTAGGGTAAGTGCAATAAGTCTGAGGTCCAGCGAGTCCCCACTATGTCTGGTTTTCCCCAGTACTTTGGATAGCGGTATCCTGACCTGGGTGGCAGAGACCTGTTTGAAGTAGAATTGAGGGTGATCAGGCTTCTCTGTATCCAAGCACGGGGCAGCCGATGGGGGAGCATCTTCAAAGAAATCTTTAGGGAGGACCTCTGATAGATTAGTGATGGCAGTATTAAAAGTATTTGCAATTGAGAGAGGGTCAGTAATGGGATTGCCTTTAAGATTTAACATAGTCGGAGAGACCTTCTGAACTTTGCCCATGACGTCTTTTATGTTCGGCCAGAATTTCCTGCTGTCACTCCAGGAGTTTGACAGAAGCTCTTTATGGTGGTTTTGTTTTGCATGACAAATCACCCTTTTATAGGCATTTCTGGCTGCTTTGTATGCCTGAGAGTCATGCTGCCTCCCTGTTGACTTGGTAATGAGCCAGAGATGGTCACGTTGTTTCATTTTGGTAATGAGTTCTGGTGAGATCCAGGAGTTAATAGTTCCACAGACCTTCATCTTTCTAAATGGAGCATGGGTGTCGCAGGCCATTTTGAAAACCTTGATGAAGTGATCAAGAGCAACACAGGTGTCACTGACAGAGTCCAGGAGGGACCAGTCATGGTGAGGGTAAGTTCATGAAATAGGGGTACCAATGTGCCCAATACTTTGTATGTTGATTTAAAAAAAATTAACAACAGCCACTGCGGTCATGATAAGTAAATTTAAAAGATAGCCACAAGTACAGATACATTTCATAGTTTGAGAAACCTAGCTGCAATCATTTTATTTTTATTCCATGTCCAGCTCCAGAATGACACAGATTTTCCCTAGCAAAATGTGACATGCAAAACCACAGTACATTCCATTGCTTCTATGAAGACTTTATTTTAGTTGCACTTCAGTAAATTTATGTTAAAAACTGCATTGGGTGTTGTCTTTTGTTAATGAAAACATTTTCACCCTAGTTTTTCAATGCATATAAAATTTCTGGTTCACTCAAGTTTTGCGTGGCGCGTGCAACTGTGGTGTCCAAGCAAACTGCACTTTTTACATGTTCCCAAATTTTCAGCAAAAGCATCCAGCTTATTTTGAGTGGGTGATTTTCTTTTCAGATAGGGTCTTAAAAGTATTGCAGGACATTGGTGAGAGAGGGGTGAAGGCAATGCTTTTTAACAAACATTTGTGTGGTGTCCACTGTTGCACATACAACGGCAATTATCCCTGTTGCACGCAGCGCAATGCAATTGCTTTTCTCATATCTGACATGGAGTTATCCCACAACATAGTCCCTTTTTCACTATTGAGTCATAGTGTCTTGAAATGCTTAGCAAAATAAATAAAAATGAAAGTTTTTTTTCAAGTTAAACACCTCTTGCACATGCAATTTTGGTGTCCCGTTGCATGTGCAACACTGAAGGTGCTTTCTCTCAAGTATGATATAGAGTTAGCCCACAACATACTCCGTTTTAACTCTTGGGTCATAGTGTCTTGAAATGCTTAGTAAAATAAATAAAAAGAAAAGTAACATTTTTTCAAGTTAAACACCAGTTGTATCACTGTTGCACGTTACAGCGTTGGTATCCGTTGCATGTGCAACACTGAGGTGATTTTCTCAAATCCCTGCTAGGGAGTTATCTCATAATCTGGTTCCTTTTTGACTCTTCAGTCACAGTGTCTTGACAAGCTTATTAAAATTGATCTATTGTTGATTTGAAAAATTCTCCCTCATGTCACACTTTGGTAACCCTGTTTCATGAACTTACCGGGGACTGGAGTTGGCGCTTTAGTAGATCTAGATGCCCACACTTTAACATTCGGTTGTAGATGGCTGGGGTGGGGAGGAGCAGAATTTATTTGACCAGCTACACGTGATAGGGGAGTGGTCACTGATGGAGTCAGGGTGAACTCTCACATTAGAGATGTGATCAGGGTGACTTGATATGATCCAAACGGTGGTGCTAGTACCTGTTTTATAGTTTATCCTGGTGGGTGAGCTGATGAGTTGAGTGAGGTGTAGGGATCTAAGGAGTCCTTCATAACTCCATTTGCTGATGACAGCCAGTTTATATTAAAGTCCCCCATTATTACTGTCTCAGCAATGTGCTTTTCCTCCCGAAGATGGTCCAGAATACTGTGTAGGCCGGGGGTTGGGTCCTTAGGGGTATATATATATATATATATATATATATAGAGAGAGAGAGAGAGAATGCAGTGAGGGTTTTACTGTTTGCACCCAGGAGCAGTTGTACAGCTAGTGCCTGTGCAGGGCATCGGAAGTCCGCCTGAGGTAACACCAGCCCTCTAATACTATTTTTTAAGTATATTGTGCAGCCCCCACCATGCTTAGAGGATCTGTCCAGTCGATAGATCGTATAACCTGGCAATGCAACTGCTGCATCCAGCACTTTGGGTGACAGCCAGGTTTCAATGATGGAGAGTACGTCTGGGTTGTTCATGGTCACCCAGACTTTGAGGGTGTCAATTTTGTTGAGGAGACTACAGATGTTGATAGTGGCCAGTGTAATGGAACTCTGTTTGGGGGGCCCATTTATTAGGGTTACCTCCTTAGGTCCAGTGTTTGAGTGAATGTTTCCCAATAGCATTAGTAGCAAGAGGGCTAGGCTATAAGGTACAGTCTTTGAAGTTTGGTTGAGTGTTTGGTGCGCCTTCTGTAATGGAGGTATTTTTTTTTTTTTTTTTTTTACTTGACTCGAAGATGAGGTAGAGATCCAGGCAAATGTGGTGGCAGATATGCTTGTTATTGCTCTGCCACCAACAGTGTTGAGGTTGTGAAAAGACTTGTCAATTGCAAGCCCAGCACCAGAGACAAAACAAGCAGCCAGCCCAGAAAAAAAAACTTTTTTTTTGCTGCCTCATTTTGCAGGCACCCCTAAATAGCTGGCACCCCTAGACTGCAGCCTAGTTAGCCTATGCACAAAAACATCCCTACGTGTAATTGACTTGAAGTAGAAAAGGGGGACTGACCTAGCAGGAAGAGTATCATTAATTTGCAGTACTGGCAAGGAGGAAGTAAATGCTGTAAGGTCAGAGAATTTGCGAGTGAAAAAATGTGCAATGGTCTCTGGATTATTACAATTTACGCCATCAAGAATCATGTCACTTGTGACGAGGGCTGGTTTGATCCCAGGAATGACTTGACATGGGTCCAGAATTTCCTGGAGTCACCGTAAGAGTTTGTATGCAGTTCCTTGCCGTATGAGCTTTTAGCATGCTTGATGTCTTTTTTATAGGCATTCTGCTAAGCTCTGTAGGAGTTATAATCCCTTTGTAGGCCGGAGTTTTTGAACAGGCACCAACTTTTGTCCCTCATCCTTAATTTAGCAAAAAGATCGGCTTTTAGCCAGTGGGTTTTCCCCTATGTGACCCAACATGTTTCCAGGCGACAATGATGGTCCTGAATAGCTAGAAAGTTGGTTAGTAAAATGTTTTGGGCAGACTGAACATCAGTAGCCTCATACAACTCGGCCCAGTCAATGCAGGAGGCATCCCATACAAAGGATTGGGGCACAAGGCCTGCATAATTACGGAAGGTGATGAGATGAGCCTTCGATGGAGGTGGGACAGCTGTGCTCCAGATGCAGTAGGTAGGGGAGTGGTCGGAAATAGCATTAGCTAGCATGCCTGAGTTGAGAATATGTTCAGGACGATTTGACATTATCCAGTCAAGCAGGGTGCTGCTGTTCGAGTGCGGGGCTGTTCTAGTAAGCTCAGTGATCAGCTGATAGAGTTGAAGCTTTGAATCTTTGAGAGTGACATGGCATGGGTATTACCCAGCCAGTTTATATTTAGGTCCCCTAGTATTAGCACCTCATTTCTACCAGCAAGTAAAGATGTTTGATCGATCAGCTCATCCAGTCCCTTCATACCATTTTTTGGTGGGTTATACACACAGACGATATGCAATTTCTTTGATTCCAGTGTGAGAAGTGCATGTAGCAACTCACATTGGACTTGGGATGAGGAGTGTATAGCAGTAAGGTTGAGGTGATCTTTTAAATAAATAGCAGTGCCACCACCTCTTTTGTTTGTAATTCTGTCATTCCATAGAAGATTATAGGAAGGTAATTGGAAACAAGACTCATGGACAGAGGATTTGAGCCATGTTTCAGTTAAGCAGAGTATATCAGGCTTGTGGAGGGCAGTCCAGGTTTCCAACTCAGCAAAGTTATATTCAAGGCTCCTGATATAATGGTGAGCTATTTAGAGACCTCGGGTAGTGGGCATTGAGTTTTCGGGGCCACAGTTTAATTGTACATCACCCAAGAGTAGTATAGCCAAGATAAGTAGATACCATAATTTGCGATGCAGGAAAGGGGAAAAGGCAAGTTACCGTAGGGGGTATCTTGCTAGTTTACAACAGGCTACGAAACTGCAGATCCTATTTAGCAGAAGAGGAGTGGAATCACATAGAAATGCACACAACATTAGGAGGTTGGAGAAGACAAAGTCATGTGTGAAAGTTGGGATAGGAGGGTCAGCTGGGTTTGTAAGGGGTACTGTAACCAAGGACAGGTGTAGGAATGGCAAGGTGGCTATGAGAAGGAAAACGAGCATATGCTTATCCATTTTTGAGCTGTAGTCTTTATTTTGGCCCACGTCCCCTATATGTGATATACAGTAGCTGAAAATACTGTGAAAATGGATGAGTAGAGAAAAGCCTATGACTAGATCTGCAGCCCCAGGACCCCTAGTGGTTGGTTCTTATAAGCATCCAATGGGAGAGCAGACACTTAGTCTTCCATGGCCTATAAAATCAAGGGCCACCCAGGGTGGGTGAGGTGGGGGAGGTAGGGTAGGGTGGGGAGCTGGCACAAAGCACCAGCAGGAACAGAGCTTCAGCAGCGGGCCTTGGGAGCGCAGGTGCAGCTGTTTCAGGGCCAGCTGCACCACTCAGAGAGTCAGTTAAGTCCTCCAGTGGAGGGGGGACTTGTGGTCGGGTCTCCCACTAAAAAAGCAAGGAAAGAGCTGTTAATTTCTTGCTGCCTAAATCGGTGGGCATGGGTCAGACAGTGGGACAGCAGGAGGTGGGGGAGAGGGCGATTAGCAATTTGCAAGTGAAAGGTAAGAGGCAGGAAGAGAGAGAGAGAAAGAGAGAGTGAGGTAAAACAGAAACAAATTACAGTTTAACTTAGATGTGGCTTTGGAAGTTTACATTCATACAGCTTAAACACTTTAAAACCTTAAAAATTGCAGAGACAACAGCTATTTTACAGATTTGTAGTTAGAGGATAGTTTCAGAGTTTTCATGTCAAAAGGTGCCTTTAGAAATACAAAACAGAGTAGTAGTAGTGAGCAGCCAATCAGGGTAGACTCCAAAAAAAGAGCTTGCTTCCGACTGATAGAGAGAGCACCGTACCTTGAGAGCTTCAGCAGTGGGCCTTGGGAGTGCAGGCAGCGGCTGTTTCAGGGCCGGACACACCACTCGGAGAGTCAGTTAAGTCCTCTGGTGGAGGGGGAACCCACGGTCGGGTCTCCTACTTGAGTGATTCAGCAGCGGGCCTTGGGAGCACAGTGGTGGCTGTTTCAGGGCCGGCTGCACCACTCAGAGAGTCGGCTAAGTCCTCTGTTGGAGAGGGAACCTGCGGTCGGGTCTCCCACTTGAGATCTTCAGCAGCGGGCCTTGGGAGCATGGGCAGAGGCTGTTTCAGGGCTGGCCACACCACTCGGAGAGTCGGTTAAGTCCTCCGATGGATGAAAATGATACAAGGGAAATGTACAAACAAGGCATCAATTATCCGGACTCTGCAAGATGGTCACAGTTACTCAAACTGAAAGGGACAGGTATCCAGCAGACATGACAAAGAGAATAGAATACATTTCTTCCTGATTAACAGTGGAAACAGATTTAAACTAATGTTTATCCTCTCAAAAACTGAGCAGTCTGGGAGTGGTTGCTTAGCAAGTTGCCTTTGCCTTTTTTCTTGCCTATGGGTGGCAGTTTTCAGGGAGACCTTCTGGAGACTGCAGTGCTGCACCACAGGCACACACCTGTCTGGGTTGAGGGGGAAAGAGGTCACTAGACCACAGGCTGAGCTGGCTAGGATTTGGGGGACCTCTTTCCCCACACACACACAAGAGCCACCAAATCTGCCACTGTTACCCCAGAGGATGCAAGGGAGGAAGAACGGCTGAACAGTGGGCTCTGGAAGGGTGGGGGTGGTGGGTCAGAGGCGCATTCCTCAACTGTTACCACTATGCAGTTCCTACACCACTTTGATGAGGCAGGACTGCCAGAAAGAGGCACTTGTCATAGTGGCCAGGAAGGATGTGGGGGTCCTTCAGAGAGGAAACCCCAAGGATGGAGGAAAAGGACCCCAGAAGAGGAGGAAGTAACTTCTGATTGGAGACTCCATTGTGAGGGGGATAGATTTGAGAATAGGAAAAGAGGGACAGAGAGGCTAGGTGCCTACAAGATGCCATGGCCTAGTGGGATGGGAAACATATCCAGAGGAGCACTAGGGCAGTAGCAGGGGAGGCAGAGCTGGATGTCATTGTCCATCTGGGGACTAATGACCTGGCTAGTGTTGGGGTTGGGATAGTGCAGGGGGAGTTTAAAGAGCAGGGTACGGGTCTTATACAGGTAGCAGTCTCAGTGGTGTTTGCTGAGGTTCTGCCTGTCTATGACAGGGGGGAGGAGTGGGATCATCACACCAAGACCTTCAACTCATGGTTGAAAGAATGGTACAGAAAGAAGGGGTTTGGCTACATCAGGGACTGGGCATCCACCTGGAGGGATAAGAGCCTTTACACAAGTGATTGCCTGCATCCATTTGGAAGGGGAACTGCAGTCCTCAGCAGACAGTTTAGATGCTACTTTGATGAAGATTTAAACTATCCGAGGTAGGGTGTCGGAAGAAATTGGGGAGGCAGTAACTGCCACCCCCCCCCCCCATTGGCTGAAGTAGAATGTAGGGAGCACCTGAGAAACATAGACTTTGACGGCAGATAAGGACCACTTGGCTCACCTAGACTGCCCATTTCCCTACCTACAGGATAGGCCGCAGATCCTAGTTAACCAACAGCCTATTTCTTCCTACCCCTACAAGAATTACCTTATGTCTGTCCCATGCATTCTTGAATTCTCCCACAGTTTTAGACCCCACAACCTCCTCAGGAAGGCTGCTCCATGCATCTACTAACTTCTCTGTGAAAAAATAATTCCTCACATTGCCCCTGAACTGCCTCCTATCTTTAAATTGTGTCCCCCTTGTTCTTGCACATCTCTTTTTCTGAAAGTTGCTACTCTCTTGGACTTTGTTGATTCCACTGAGGTACTTAAAAGTTTCTATCATGTCCCCCCTCTCCGTTCTTTCCTCAAGGGTATACATATTAAGCTCCTTTAGTCTCTCCTCATACAGCTTCTCTTGCAGACCCGGCACATTTTAGTTGCCCTGCTCTGGATTGCCTCTATCCTGTCTATGTCCTTGCGGAAATGGGGTCTCCAGAACTGGATGCAGTACTCCAGATGGGGTCTCACCAACTGTCTGTACAGAGGGATAACAACTTCCTGTTTTCTGCTGGTGATGCCTCTCCCTATGCATCCCAGTATACCCCAGACCTCCCTACTGCCTTCTCACATTGCTTGCTAACCTTAAGGTCATCTGATATGATTACCCCAGGTCCCTTTCCTTTTTTGTTGTTGTTACTACCCCCCACTGTGTAATCTTCCCCTTGGTTTTTATTTCCCAGGTGCATTATTTTGCACTTCTTTGCATTGAATCCTAGCTGCCATACTTCGACCAGTCCTCCAACCTTGCCAAGTCCCTTCTCATCCTTTCCACGCCTCCTTGTGTATCAACCCTGCTGCAGATATTTGTGTCATCTGCAAAGAGGCATACTTTTCCTTCCAGTCCCTCTGCAATGTCATTTATAAAGACATTAAAAAGGACTGGACCCAGTACTGAACCCTGCGGTACCCCGCTAGTAACCCCCTCTTTCTTCAGAGTGGACTCCATTTACAACTACGTTCTGTGTCCTATTGTCCAGCCAATGTTTTACCCAGGCTATCACCCTGGGACCCACTCCCAGGCTGGTTAATTTGACTATTAATCTTTTGTGTGGGACTGTGTCAAATGCCTTGCTAAATTCTAGGTAGGCCATGTCCACAGCCCCTCCCTGGTCTACTACTTTGGTCACCCAGTCAAAGAAATCAATTAAATTTATCTAACATGACCTTCCCACTGTGAACCCATGCTGCCTTGGGTCCTGTGCCCCACTGGCCTCTAGGTACTCAACAATTCTTTCCTTTAGAAGTGACTCTGTCACTTTCCCTACCACAGAGGTCAAACTGACAGGTCTGTAGTTTCCTGCCTCTGTCTTGGTCCCACTTTTTGTGAAGAGGAATCACATCCACCTTCCTCCAGTCCTCGGGTCCCACACCATCCTCCCATGATTTATTAAAAAGAGCAGTCAGTGGTTTCACTAGTTCCCCCATTAATACTTTTAGAATTCTGGGGTGAATTCCATCAGGCCCCATTGCTCTGTCCACCTTCAGTTTTAGGAGTTCTTGCAGAACCCTTTCTTCTGTGAAAGGACTGGGATCGACCCCCCTATCAAGAGTGCTTCTGTTAACTGGATTAGGCACTTCCCCCTCCTCTTTTGTGAATACTGAGCAGAAATATTCGTTCAGTATACCTGCTTTTTCACTGTCCCCCTCTGCCTACCCACCGTTCATTCTATTCAGCCTCACTATCCCTCCCTTTGTCTTTCTGCGCTGTCTGTTGTACCTATAAAAAGGTTTTATCCCTCTTCTTAACCAAGTTGGCTATCTTTTCCTCAGTTTGGGCCTTTGCTATTCTGACTTCCCTCCCTTCTTCCTTCTGCCTTAACTGGTACAGCTCTCTGTCCTGCTCCTTCTGTGTTTCCTTATACTTCCTGAATGCTATCTTTTTCTCCCTGACTTTCCTAGCCACCTCTTTTGAGAACCATAGTGACTTTTTCTTTCGTTTTGATTTGTTTATTTGCTTCACACAAAGGCTTGTTGCCTCTGTGATGGCAGTTTTGATGAGTCCCCATTGTTGCTCCACCCCTCCTTCTAGCCTGTTTGCTAGTGCTTTTCTGAGGCACTCTCCCATCTTGCCAAAGTCAGCCCTCCTGAAGTCCAGTACCCTCACTGTTGTATGGCTTGACTCTGTAGCTGAGTTTAACGTGAACCACACTGTTTGATGGTCACTTGTTCCCAGATGGCAACCCACTTTTAGATCTGAGATCCTCTCACTGCCCCCACTTGAGAGTACGAGGTCTAAGATTGCTCCCTCATGAGTGGGTTCCGAAACTAGCTGTCTGAGGCCTGCCACCTGTAGGGCATCGAGAATGGTCCTGCTCTTGGATGTGGCTGCAGCAAATGTGCTCCAGTTAACATCTGGCATATTCAGGTCTCCCATCAACAGTATCTACCCTTTCTCTGCCATCCAAAGAATGCGTTCTATCATATCCTTGTCCATTCCCTTCCCCTGACATGCGGGTCTGTACACAACCCCTGTGCGGACTGTGGTGCTCTTTCCAGTCTCCAAGGTGACCCACAGTGCCTCCTCTCCTCTGTGTTTACTCTTTTGTTCAGTTGCTTTTATCCCTTCCTTTACATAGAGAGCTAGTCCTCCCCCTCTTCTCCCCTGCCTGTCTCTCCTGTAGGTGAGGTACCCTGGTATGTTAACATCCCAGTCATGGTTCTCTGTGTATCATGTTTCTGTGACTGCTACGATATATAGGCATCCCTCTTCCATCAAGGCCACCAGCTCAGGGAGCTGGTTGCCCAGACTACGGGCATTGGTACTCATTATCCTCCATTTCCTGATGGCCTTACTCCTTTTTGCCCCATCCCTGTCCTTCTTGCCTTTGTCACTTTCCCCATTTAATCCTGCCCTTCTCCCTATCGATACCTCTATGTTGGTGTTTACTGCACTTACTACCATGATTTTTTTTTGGGGGGAGTGGGGGCTAGGATTTCCCTGCTCTTTTCCAGAGGGGAATGTAATCCCCCGGGGTGGAAATTAATAAAGGATGCAGGGCAGCAGAAATGAATGGGTCTGGGAACTAAAGCATTAAAAAGAGAGTTGGAAAGGATGGAGGGCAAAAAGGAAAGAAGGGGGATACCAAGCAGAGTGGTAACAAAATCTGGAAGGCTATGTGTGTGAATGCTAGAAGTCTGGGAAATAAGATTCTGGACCTAGAGGTCATAATGACAGAAATTGACCTGCATACTATGGCTATTACCGAGTCACGTTGCACAGAAAACCATGACTGGGACACAGCCATACTAGGCTGTACTCTGTTCAGGAAGGATAGGGTGGGAAGAAAAGGAGGGCATGTGGTACTCGGTGTGAGGGAAGGCATAAAAGCAACAAAGACACAGGGAACATGAGGGGTAGCAGAGGTACTGTGGATCACTCTAGTGATGAGCAATGGAGCCTTGATTTGCCCTGGTGTGATCTACAGACCTCCAGTACAGGGAGGGGAGTTAGATAAAGTACTGGTAGAAGCCATTGGCAAAATGTCAGAAAAAAGGGTAGGTGCTCCTGGATATAGACTGCAGCCTTGCAGCTGCGGATTCAGGTAGAAGTAGGGACATCCTGGGCTCCCTGCCATGGGCGATCCTCCAGGCAACTAGTCAGTGAACCTGCTTGTGATGCAGCAATACTGGACCTGGTACTTACTAACAGTGTTGCAGACGTTAAGGTGGGAGGCCACCTGAGGAACAACGATCACCATACAGTGTAGTTCAATATAAGGATGGCTGTGGAATTGAACCACACAGTGGCAAGGGTCCTGGACTTCAAGAAGGCAGATTTTAAAAAGATGGGTGAATGCCTCAGGGATGACCTGGCGGGGAGGGGGGTGATGACCAGGTTGGGGGGGGGGGGATGACCTGAGTGGGGTGAAGAAACAATGGGTGAAGTTAAAAAGAGCCATAGTGAAGGCAACAAACCTCTGTTAGGCAAGTGAGCTAAAGCAAGAAGAAAAAGAGCATGCTATGTTTCTTGAAAGAAGTGGCTGTAAAGGTAAAAGCTAAAAGGGCAGTGTTCAGAAAGTATAAGGAGATGCAGAGGGAGGAGGATAGGGAGGTATATCCTGGGAAACAGAGGGAAGCAGGAAGAGCAGTATGGAGAGCAAAAGGGCAAACAGAAGAGAGACTAGCCTAGGTAGTAATGAAGTGGAACAGACTTTTGGTAGGCATGTAAGAGAAAGGAGGAAGAACAGGGGTGAGATTGTAAGGTTAAAAAGCAAGGGGGGGGGACTGTGCCAAGAAGGACCAGGAAAAGGCAGACATTCTTAAATACTTTTGTTCAGTGTTCACAGAGAAAGTGGAAGGGAGAGGTCACAAAAAAGTAAGAGGAGCATTAGAAGGAGGGAGATGGACACTCCATTTTGGAAGAGAGAGTCCCAAAGGGACTCGCTAATCTGAAAGTGGACAAAGTAATGGGGCCAGACAAGGTGCATCTAAAGGGTATTGAGGGCACTTAAGGATATACTGGCTGAACCTCTGACAGTCCTGTGTAAAAGCTAATTTGAAACAGGAGTGGTTACAGAGGACTGGAGGAGGACAGATGAAGTCCCACTTCACAAAAGTGGTAGTAGGGAATAGGCTGACAATCACAGGCCAGTCAGCCTGACATTGGTGGTGGGAAAGTTAATGGAAATTAAATCACTACTGAAGGAAAGGATTGTTGAATATCTTGAATCCAGTGGGTTACAAGACCCAAAGCAGCATGGATTCACAAGAGGGGAGGTCGTGTCAAGCGAATCTGATAGATTTCTTTGACTGGGTGACCAAGGAAGTAGATCAAGGTGGAGCAGTGTATGTAGCCTACCTAGATTTCAGTAAGGCGTTTGGCAGCGTTTGACATAGGAAGTTAGTAAGCAAGCTGGGTAGTTTAGGGTGAGTCCAAAGGTGGAAACTGGGTAAGAAATTGGTTGAGGGATAGACAGCAGATGATAGTGGTAAATGAAGTTTACTCTGAGGAAGGGAGGGTGACCAACAGGGTGTCTCAGGAATCAGCACTGGGACTGGTCCTCTTTAATGTATTTGTAGCCTGCCTTCCCCAAACTGTCTAGGGGCATGAAAGAATTTGCATATGTACCAGGGGAAAGGGTCTACAGCAAGTGAAACATCTCTGAGTATTTGCTCAGAGAAATAAAATAGGAAGACTTAGCCTACCTCTCGATGGCTTCAGCTTTCCAGTGCACCCTTGATCTCTGTCTCTCATTAGCTGATGCAGACCTAAACGTCTGCTGCTGGATCCAAGACTTCTCTTTTCTGCAGCCTCCAGCTCCCGAGCCCCTCGATCCCGGTGCGAACTGCTGGAGCCACCTTCTGGAAATACAAACTCATGGCACAAATAAATATAAGGGGCTTTTCATTTCATTTACCCCTTTCCAACTTAAAAAGGCAAAAATCACTATTCAGTTTCTTCTCAAATAGCTCTTTGTCACCTGTGCCCCAAATGATTCTAGAGGACATGGGGCACCATCTTACTCCAAGAAAATATAGCAGCTCCATGGGGCTATTAAACTTTTTACAAGCTTACCCGGCTGGAAACTTTCGAGCAGACATAAGATAGTGACAGGCAGTGCATGCAAGACTGTTGTTTACATTTTGAAGCTCAGTTGATTTATCTAAGCAGATCCTTCGACTTGGAAGAATCATGAGGCTCCTTTCCCTCTGGCACTGGTAAGCCACTACTTTTATCTGGTTACCTTTTCCCATCTCTCTTTTCCCTTAGCACTGGTTGGCTTGCCCTGACTCTGCTCAGAGAAGCGAGCTGCTTCTCCCACCTGGCCCCTGGACCCAGCTTGAATCCTACAGGAGTCCCAGGATTTTTCCTTTCTCGAACCAGGCCTTGTAACCCTTTTTTTTCCCTCTACTGAGCCTTCATCCAAATGCTTCGGGGCTACCCCCACTGGCTCTGAATCTCCTTCGTTCTCATGCCCCTGTTGTCCTCAAGCTGCCCTGCCAACAAGAGGAACCTGGGCCCTGCCTCCACCCTGCCCCCCAGCCCTCTGAACAGCTCAAATTCTTGCCGGACTCCCTGGCGTCCTGTCCTCTCTTGCAGTGCCCCCGATGACCATCCAGGGATTGCCTCAACCTCCTCTCTGCATCCCTGACAGTCACATCCTGGGCTTGAAATAAGCTTCCGGCCCAGAGCTGCCCTCCAAGGCCAGTCAAAAGACCATTGGCTGCCTGGCCCTTACAATACTGGCACCCCAGGACCTACCCCTTCAAGCAGGCCCCTTAAGTAGGTGAAGGACACTCTCAGGCCCCCTCTACACCTAAGCCACCCTGCCACACCAGGTATGGGAGAGAGCTTCTGACACCAGCCTCTCCCCTGTGAGAACTTTGCCACAGTCCCCATAGCCCTTGTAGCCCCAGCCACACCAACATGGGATCCTAGGGGCTTCTATCTGTCCTATCATCTACTTGTCATCCAGGCCTCCCTCATCCCAACAACACAGTACCGGCTAGCTGGCCAACCTCTCTTGGGGCTCCCATCCCTGTTCCTCGATGCCATGCTGTTGCCCAGAAGCCATCCCTGACTACTGACTTACGGGGAGGTCCCTCCACAGTCCCAACCAGACCATCAAGCTTCCTCCTTGCCTGCCTGGCCTACTATTCCCAGCCACCCCTCCTGCCTCAGGCCTATTGTTCTGACTGGAAAAGGGCCCAGCACTTTCTGTTCCAACCCTATTTATACCCTATCCGCCTACTCTCTGCTGCCACCTTCAGGCACCTAATAGGGATTAACCTCCAGAGCACTAATAAAATCCTAAGTTCTGAGGGGGGGGGTAGAAGGTGGAAGGGAGTCCCTAATGGGAGCATAAGCACCTCCAAAACAGAGGGGGCTTACACTCTTCCCCCATCCAGTGAATCATTCCCTCCTGGGAATGATGGCACAGGGCCCAGTGATGATCTCCTGCCAGCAAATTGGGTATGCACACTTCCCAGCCTGCAAGGAAAGACTCATCATACCTGACCAAAAGGGCTCCTACCCCAAACCAACCACTCTAAATACAGTTTACCCTTTAAATAAATCTCACTTGCGCCAGGAGACAATTGCAACATTTTAGAAAAAACAGAATTTTTATTTTCTCAGTAGACAACCACAGTCATTGATTTCTGATTTTTTAAACTTCACCAACAACATTTTAAACATATTGAGGTAGTTGTAGAAGTCTAACAAGCCCCATTATACCTCCCTCTAAATATAAACAGGTTACTCCTTGTACAATCCCCTTACACACTCAGTCATACGCTTTTGCATTCTCTCACCACTCGTAAGCAACATTCACACTAACTTTGTCCATAATCTTTGCATTTTGATTAGTATAACATAATTTAGGTCCCATTTATTTAAAAAAAAAACTATTTACAGTCACCGTTGTCCTGCTCCATAGAGCAAGTACCCTGGTGCAGTCCATAAGTCTGATTGCAGGAGGCCTAAGTTGCAGATCCCCCTCCTGGTGGAAAATAGTATTCTGGATCTGGCTTGGTGGTCAAGTCCCCAAAAGAATCCCGGTCTATGATGTAATATTTGGTCTGTGTCCCAGCCAAGTCCTGGACCAAGGAAAAATTCTTAAGGAGGGCCAAACCAGGCCAAGTCCCTGTGTGGCACATTGTCCGAGCCTGCTGAATCAGTTGCTGTGAGGGAACACCTTCAACTCCTGGAGGGTTCTTTAATCGACACAACTGCTCCTTGAAGATCCACTCTTGCTTCATCTCCTCAATGATGTCCCAAACCCTCTTAGGCACATAAGGGTAGTCCATATGAGGATACTCTATGCGCAGCCTCCTACGTACCCATGTTTCAGCCTGGCTCCATTCTGGTAGGTCTCTCACACTGGTCCTCCTGGCTTGCCCTGGTGGTAACCACATTCCCCTTCTGTACTTGATGTTCAGCGGGTCACTGGGGATTAACCCGTCCATATGGGTCTGGAGGGGTTTTGGTATGGACTGAAAACTGTGGGGTACGGTCTGCTATGATAACCACTGGACGATGAAAAGGCCTGGGGATGGCTCGATGTACCTGATAGTCCTGGAACTGGAACTTTTTGACAATAAATGTTTCTTCATCCAGCTCCTCCTGTCCCTCCCAAGCCCGAGCACCTTCCTTGGCCTCTGTTGATGCAGCAAATGGCATGGAGCCAAGCCCGCTGGGCTTTAGGATCTTCAACTCAACTCCAGCCACATGTTCTGATTTGGTAGACAGAGTCAGTGGGCTACCGCTGGACAGGGGCCCCCTGGGCCCTAGGGATCTCCCGCTGGTTTCCTGAGATCCCTGTCCCTCCCTCTGCCACAGGATAGTCAGTAGCTGGTGGCGGGGAGCTGGGCAGAAGACTATGCTCCCTGTCACCTCCTAGTCTCTTCTTTATCCCTGCATCCTCCTCTTCCATGGCTTCAACAATGACATCAGAGGAAATGCTCCTGGCTTTTGTTGTCTGGTTCAGGGTGCTCTCCCCGAGAACGAGTATATCAAACATTCCTGAATCCCCACTAGCCAGTGAACATAGCACATAAGAGTCCTCTGTGGTACTGGAAGGGATTCCCCAATTGAAAACAGGTGGGGCATGATCCAAACTACCTCCCTGGGCCAAACCAGAGCAGACTCTATACACAGGCAATCTCGTGATGTCCTCCCCCTGATATCCACATCTCACAAATCACTCATTACTTTGTCCCTTCCCCCTGCCTTCCACAGCCAGGACAGCAATGAGGCAGGAACTGTGGCAAGTGGTTCCTCCTGAGGGGACACCTCTTCTTTATCTTCTTGTCCTGGGCCTGCCATAATCCAGCACCAATCCATGTGGACACCCACTCAAGTCTCTGCCCTGCTGCTGCTCTCATTACCCAGAACAAAGGAACACTCTTACTTTTGGCAGAGCTTTTTGCTTTTCTGCCCCTGTGTAGGTGTGACACCATCTTAATCTTGCTCTTTCAGCTGTTCTCTCTCTGCACCTCTTCCTTCTGACAGCTTCTGCAAAGATGGCACTCCTTCAGCAGCTGCTCTACCTTCTTCTCTGCCATCCACCAATTGGAAGCTGCTGGAGCATCATGTGATCAGCCAGTCACACGCGCACACCACACCAGATATGCTAAGGCCTACCACTCCTTCATGCCTGCCCCACAGCTAATTTGAAATGCACCACAGGGCTTACTTATGACAAGGAGCCTGCCAGCACCTCGAACCCAGGGAACTCAGGGTCCGGCAGGGTTCTGGGGTACAGAGAACATCCTAGACAAGCTCCCACATGTAGCCTTTGTTCCTCAAACTGTCTAGGGGCATGAAAGAATTCACAGATGTACCAGGGGAAAGGGTTTACAGCAAGTGAAACATCTCCAAGCACTTGCACAGTGAAATAAAGTTGGAAGACTTCGCCTACCTCTCAATGGCTTCAGCTTTCCAGTGCACCCTTGATATCTCTCTCTCTCTCTCTCTCGCTATATATATATATATATAAAATCACACATGCCCCCACAATGCAAAGCATCACGGGCTGCATATGCAAATCACCACAGAATGTTATGCTGGTCCAACTTTAAGCAGAATTGCATGGTGCCGAAAGGCCTCTCACACAGTTTGCAAGGGTGCTAACAGAAGACATAGACACGTGTTTCATCCTACAGGACTCATCAGTATGCCTCGTCTGTTTGACACCCCAGTGGACTGGACCAGCTACCCTAGAGGCAGTGTGCCTTGGATATATTGTGGTGAACCCATTAAAATAAAAACTATTTAAAGACAAAGAACCTCTGTGCTGCAAACACTGAGGCAAGGTTACCCAAAGGGCATTTGGCTGGAAACCAAGTTTCAAGAAAATACAAAATCACATGCCCCCACAATGCAAAGCATCATGGGCTGCATATACAAATCACCACAGAATGTTATGCTGGTCCAACTTTAAGCAGAATGCATGGTGCGAAGGCCCTCTCACACAGTTTGCAAGGGTGCTAACAGAAGACATAGACACGTGTTTAGTCCTACCAGGACTCATCAGTATGCCTCGTCTGTTTGACACCCCAGTGGACTGGACCAGCTACCCTAGAGGCAGTGTGCCTTGGATATATTTGGTGAACCCATTAAAATAAAAACTATTTAAAAGACAAAAGAACCTCAATGCTAAACACTGAGGCAAGGAGTTACCCAAAGGGCATTTGGCTGGGAAGCCAAGTTTCAAGAAAATACAAAATACACATGCCCCACAATGCAAAGCATCATGGGCTGCATATACAAATCACCACAGAATGTTATGCTGGTCCAACTTTAAGCAGAATTGCATGGTGCGAAAGGCCTCACACAGTTTGCAAAGGGTGCTAACAGAAGACATAGACACGTGTTTCGTCCTACCAGGACTCATCAGTATGCCTCGTCTGTTTGACACCCCAGTGGACTGGACCAAATGCCCTTTGGGGTAACCCTTGCCTCAGTGTTTGCGCACAGAGGTTCTTTGTCTTTTAAATAGTTTTTTATTTTAATGGGTTCACCACAATATATCCAAGGCACACTGCCTCTAGGGTAGCTGGTCCATTCCACTGGGGTGTCAAACAGATGAGGCATACTGATGAGTCCTGGTAGGACGAAACACGTGTCTATGTCTTCTGTTAGCACCCTTTGCAAACTGTGTGAGAGGCCTTTCGGCACCATGCAATTCTGCTTAAAGTTGGACCAGCATAACATTCTGTGGTGATTTGCATATGCAGCCATGATGCTTTGCATTGTGGGGCATGTGATTTTGTATTTTCTTGAAACTTGCTTCCCAGCCAAATGCCCTTTGGGTAACCTTGCCTCAGTGTTTGCGCACAGAGGTTCTTTGTCTTTAAATAGTTTTTATTTTAATGGGTTCACCACAATATATCCAAGGCACACTGCCTCTAGGGTAGCTGGTCCAGTACACTGGGGTGTCAAACAGACGAGGCATACTGATGAGTCCTGGTAGGATGAAACACGTGTCTATGTCTTCTGTTAGCATCCTTTGCAAACTGTGTGAGAGGCCTTTCGGCACCATGCAATTCTGCTTAAAGTTGAACCAGCATAACATTCTGTGGTGATTTGCATATGCAGCCCATGATGCTTTGCATTGTGGGGGCATGTGTGATTTTGTATTTTCTTGAAACTTGGCTTCCCAGCCAAATGCCCTTTGGGGTAACCCTTGCCTCAGTGTTTGCGCACAGAGGTTCTTTGTCTTTTATATATATATAAGCTGACTTGGCCCCAAACTTCTGGATCCAACACCTTCATTTTCTGCAGCCTCCAGCTCCCGAGCCCCTCAATCCCGGTGCGAACTGCTGGAACCACCTTCTGGAAATACAAACTCATGGCATGAATAAATATAAGGGGCTTTTCATTTCATTTACCCCCCCCCCAACTTAAAAAAGAAAAAAAAGTCACTACTCAGTTTCTTCTCACTTATCAGCTCTTTACTGTCACCTGTGCCCCAAATGATTCCAGTTGACACAGGGGCACCATTTTACATTAAGAATATAAAGCAGCTCCATGGGGCTAGTAAACCTTTTACAAGCTCACCTGCCTGGAAACTTCTGAGCAGACATAAGATGACAACAGGTAGTACATGCAAGCCTGTTACTTACATTTTGAAGCTCCGCTGATTTATCTAAGCAGATCCTTTGACTTGGAAGAATCATGAGGCTCATTTCCCTCTGGCACTGGTAAGCCACTACTTTTATCTGGTTACCTTTTCCCCTGTCTCTCTTTTACCCTTGGCACTGGTTGGTTTGCCCTGTCTCCACTCAGAAAAGTGACTTGCTTCTCGCACCTGGCCCCTGGACCCAGCCTGAATCTTATAGGAGTCCCAGGATTTTTCCTTTTCCATACAAGGCCGTGTAACCCTTTTTGTTTCTTCTACTGACCCTGCACCCAAATGTTTCGGGGTTACCCCCACCAGCTCTGAATCTCCTTCATTCTCATGCCCCTGCTGTCCTCAAGCTGCCCTGCCAATGAGAGGAACCTGGGTCCTGCCTCCTCCCAGGCCCTTTGAACAGCTCGAATGCTTGCCGGACTCCCTGGAATCTTGTCCTCTCTTGCAGTGCCCCTGATGACCATCTAGGGGATGACCCCAACCTCCTCTCTGTATCCCTGCCAGTCACATCCTGGGCTTGAAATAAAGCTCCTGGTCTATAGCTGCCCTCCAAGGCCAGTCAAAAGACCTATGGACCACCCAGCCCTTACAATGCCAGTGCCCCAGGACCTGCCCCTTCAAACAGGCCCCATAAGTGGGTGAAGGACACTCTCAGACCCCTTCTACACTTGAGCCACCCTGCCACACTGGGTATGGAAGACAGCCTCTGCCACTGGCCCCTACCCTGTGACAACCCTGCCATGGTTCCCACAGCCCTGGCAGCCCAAGCCACACCTACACCGGATCCTAGGGGCTCCTACCTGCCCTACCATCTATCTGTTATCCAGGCCTCCCACATCCCAATGACACAGTACCAGCTAGCTGGCCATCCTCCCTCACCACTGCCCAGAAGCTGTCCCTGACTACTGACTTATGGGGGGGGTCCCTCCACAGGCCTAACCCGGCCAATCGAGCTCCCTCCTAGCCTGCCTGGCCTACTCATCCCAGCCACTCCTCCAGCTTTCAGGCCTACTGCCCAGGCTGGAAAAGGGCCCAGAACTTCCTGTTCCAACTCTGTTTATACCCTATCTGTCTACTCTGTTCCACCACCTTCAGGTGTCCAGCAGGGGTTAACCCCCAGAGTACTAATAAAACCCTGCTCGGGGGAAGTAGAAGGTGGAAGGGGGGCCATAATGGGAGCATATGCCCCTCCAAAACAGAGGGGGCTTACATATTTTTAAATGACACTGCAGAGGAGCTGGAAGGGAAGTCTGCCTCTTTGTGGATGACACCAAAATCTGCAAAAGGATGGACACTCTGGGGGTGTGTGTGAAAAGGATAAGCAGAGACCTGGGAAAACTCAAGGAGTGGTCAGTGGTATGTAAGCTGGGTTTCAATGTGAAAAAGTGCAAAATAACAAACTTGGAGCACAGAAATCCAGGGGCAGAGTACAGAACAGGAGTGTTTCTGATGACTGACAAGCAGGAAAGAGACCTAGGTATAATCATATCTGATGGCATAAGGTGGCAAAGTAGTGCAACAAGGCAGTTGGGAGGGCTAGTGGGATGCTGAGGTGCATAGGGAGGGGGTATCAGCAGAAAGAGGGAGGTGTTATTGCCTCTGTATAGATCGCTCTAAGACGCCACCTAGAGTACTGTGTCCAGTTCTGGAGACCACATCTCTGGAAGGACATAGACAGAGAGAAGGCGGTCCAGAAAACAGCAAGCTAATATGGTGCAGCATCTGCATCAAAAGCCATACGAGAAGACATGTAATAACCTAAATATGTACACCATGGAAGAGAGGAGGGAGAGGGGGATATGACAGAGACATTTAAATAGGAGGGAAATATTTTTCAGAAAAAAAGGTGCTCAAGAACAAGGGGGCATGATAAAAAGCTGGAGTGAGGTAGATTCAAGAGAGATGTGAGGAAGTACTTCTTCATAGAAAGAGTGGTGGATTCCTGGAACAGTTTTTCAGCGGAGGTGGTGGGAGCAGCTAAAACTGTGATGGGGGTCAAGAATGCATAGGATAGGCATAAGGGAATCTTAGGGTAAGGGGCGGAGAGAGAATGGGGCGGAGATCAAGTAGGATCTGCAGTGATACTGTGGCCGGGAAAAATGGGCAGATTAGGTGGGTTAAGTAGTTCTTATCTGCTGCCAAATTCTATCTTTCTATGATACAGTAAAAGAGTATCACTTCTGACAGAAAGAATTAAGTACCTAGAGGCCAGCGGGGCACAGGACCCAAGGCAGCATGGAGTCACAGCAGGAAGGTCATGTCAGATGAATCTAATAGATTTCTTTGACTGGGTGGCCAAAGTAGTAGACCAGGGAGGGTCTGTGGACATGGTCTACCTAGATTTTAGCAAGGCATTTGACACAGTCCCACACAAAAGATTAATAAACAAATTAGCCAGCCTGGGAGTGGGTCACAGGGTGATAGCCTGGGTAAAAAATTGACCACACAACAGGACTCCGAGGGTAATAGTAAATGGAGCCCACTCTGAAGAAAGAGTGGTTACTAGGGGGGGTACCACAGGGTTCAGTACTGGGACCGGCCCTCTTTAATGTCTTTATAGGAGACATTTTGAAGAGTCTGGAAGGAAAAGTATGCCTCTTTGCAGACGACACAAAGATCTGCAACAGGGTTGATACACAAGGTGGGGTGGAAAGGATGAGAAGGGACTTGGCAAGGTTGGAGGAATGGTCAAAAGTATGGCAGCTTAGATTCAATGCAAAGAAGTGCAAAGTAATGCACTTTGGAAACAAAAACCCAAGTGAAGAGTAAACAATGGGGGGGGGATGTACTAACAGCAACAAAAATGGAAAGGGACTTGGGGGTAGTCATATCCCTACCCTACAAGGTTACACACTGTGGGACAACGACTTGCTTCAACTGTCCATTCCACGCATGTCAACCTCATCAGGCCAGTCAGCATTCACATATCACATGCCTAAACTTTGGAACTCTCTCCCCTCGGACATCCTTCATGTCTCCCCTGTGCAGCAACTTAACTCACTCCTCAAAAAAACACTACTACCCCACATGCACATGCAACCACGTGAGCTCATGACTCGTCTACAGGACCAGCGAATTAGGTCTGAATTCCATACTACGTACTGTTCCGATATACCTTGGCACTGTAATTAAACCTGTGGCTATACCATTACTGTCTTATGCCTTGGTCTGCTGCCTATTGCACTGCACTTTACCTTGTACAATTATCTCGCAATGTGTCTTTTATTTTAGTTGTACTGTTCTGTATGCTATTTGTTTTATGCCTTTCCATTGTAATTCAACCTGTTCATATATCCTAGTCACATGTCTTGTACAACTGCCTGTTCAACTGCTTGTAGTACTGCACTTTACCAGTATGCCTGTATGCTTATCATGTAAGTGTTATGTACATGTATAATCCCGTTTGTTCTCCCTCTCACCCTTCCCCCAGGGCGCATCTGAAATTGTGCAGTAGTCTGCTCAGTATGCCTTCCTGGTTAAATCTTTAAATAAATTAATAAAATACCAGACTACCTTAAGGTAGGCAAGCAATGTGAGAAGGCAGTAAAGATGGCTGGGGGATATTGGGATGCATAGGGAGAGGCATCGTTAGTAGAAAACAGGAAGTTGTTATCTCTCTGTACAGACAGTTGGTGAGGCCCCATCTGGAGTACTGCGTGCAGTTCTGGAGACCCCATCTCTGCAAGGACATAGACAGGATGGAGGCGGAACAGAGGAGGGTAACTAAAATGGTGCAGGGTCTGCAACAGAAGCCATACGAAGAGAGACTAAAAGAGCTTAATATGTATACCCTTGAGGAAAGAAGAGAGAGGGGGAGACATGATAGAAACTTTCAAGTACCTCAAGGGAATCAACAAAGTCCAAGAGAGTAGCATCTTTCAGAAAAAGAGATGTTCAAGAACAAGGGGGCACAATTTGAAGACAGGAGGGGGATGGCTCAGGGACAACGTGAGGAAATATTTTTTCACAGAGAGAGTGGTGGACGCATGGAACCACCTTCCTGAGGAGGTCATGGGGTCAAAAACAGTGGGGGAATTCAAGAATGCATGGGACAGACATAAGACAATTATTGTGGGGGGTGTAGGAGGAAATAGGCTGTTGGTTAACTAGAATCTGCAGCATATCCAATAGGTAGAGAAATGGGCAGACTGGCTGGGCCAAGCGATCCTTATCAGCTGTCAAAGTCTATGTTTCTATATAGTTTGATAAAATATATTCTGGAAATACTCAAGAGATTCTAGTGAGCATTAAACCAACCACATACTCAAGTCTGGATATGCAGTAGCAAGCGAGAAAATATTGGCAGTGCTGGCAAGTGGAAGACATGAGGTAAATTTTAGGAGCAGAAATAAACATTTAATTATTGTGTGACCAAACATTTTTAAAACTTTGGGTAACTTAAAATTAGAAATTAAATAAAGAATTTGCCAGTCAGTCATTTGCCAGATTGCTGTAAAACAGAAACTCAAAAAATACAAAGAAACATGAATTTTGAATTCCTGTCATTGATGCAAAAGATGCTATCACTAGTAGGTGGTCAAGAAGTCCTTGTAAATGGAAGGAATGGTGGTGCATGATTGCACCACGTGTAACAGCTGCCAAGATTTGTGAGACTGCAAAAGGAAACTTTTGGCAATAAATGGGCTCTGTGAGTTGTATTTATCATCTCAAGAATCTACAATGTGCTGCCTTAGTCCTCTTCATAACATAATACCTCCCAGAGCCCAGTATGGCAGACACTAGTAAGTAACGTTTATTTTTAGGCACCCAATCCCAGGGTCTTGGCCCCACACAGAAAAAACAATTAACAGGGTCCCAATTTAAATCCACAGAGCAAGCTATACAATTATTAAAGCATCAGGCATGATTTAAAATATGTCAGCAGGATAAGCTAATTTAAAAAGATGGGTCTTTAGCCCCTCCTGAACATCTCCACCGTAGAGGCCTCCCTTAGAGATCTTGGAAGTGAATTCCTGAGGACCGGGCCAGTGACCCTGAATGAACGATCACCCAAGGTTTTCAGTCTGGTCCTCGGAACAGCCAGCAGGCCCTGGGTTGGGGAATGGAGGGAGCAAGCCAGAATGGCAGGAGTAAATAGATCTGACAAGTAGCCAGAGCCCAGTCCCTATAGGGCCTTGTAGAAACATAGAAATTGTTGGCAGATAATGACCACTAGGCCCATCCAGTCTGCCTGTAGGCCCTATACATTGTATGTGGCCACTGACCCTATGTGAGCAAGCGCGCCTTGAAGAGAACCTGTCACCTGACTGGCAGCCAGTGCATACCCCACAGGATCATGGTCACATGACAGGATTGTGCTAATCCTGTCCACTACACTACATGCCTCTGGAGCTGTAGAATGCATACACTGGCATCTTTCAAGATTCTTTGTACGGTGAGTTGGTTCTACTTACTGTCCTAAGTACTGTCATATCATCTTGGTGCTGCATGAACTGCACTGGCTGTTGGTCAGGTGGAGGGTCCTCTTCAAGGTGGGCTTGCTCACCTTTAAGGCCCTATGCAGCCTGGGCCCTGGTTACCTGAAGGACTTTCTTACACCTGCCGTCTCGGTCCACTCCCTCCGCTCCTCCTCTAGGATCCTCCTTGCAATTCTCAGGATGAAGCTAAAAACAACAGGCAACAGAGCATTTAGCATCGCCGCTCCTGTCCTGTGGAATTCGCTTTCTCCAGCTGTTAAAGAGACCCCTTCTACTGAGGTATTCAAAGCCCACCTCAAGGACATCTTGTATAATCAGGCCTTCCCGAACTTTGCTTTATAGCCTTATCTTGATCCCTGACTTTTACGCCTTAACTGGTCCATGGCAACTTCTGAGTTAGTAGCTATTGCTGAGGGTAGTATTTATAAATTTTATAATAATTGTTGTAGTATTGTATATTAGGTCTAATATTGTGTTATTTGTGTATACTGTATAAAATTTATTGATTGAGTTTAGTATGAAATTTTAATATGTTCAGCACCCACAGCCTCTGGGATGGGCGTCTTTTTAAATAAAATTTGACTTGTCTTGCCTAGCCTACTTCTCACCCTTCAACGTGAGGCCAGAGAATAGCTATGCATTCCTGTAGTGGATTTGGTACAGAGGGAGCAGAACACTGATTCATAACAGCTGCAGAGGCCCTCTAATGGGCTCAGGGGGCCCCCGTGGTACATGCAAGCCCTATATACCCATGTGAGAGAGCATGTTGCCTGAGGAGGTGATGGGGCTGAAACAATTATGGGATTCAAGAATGCATGGGATAGACATTGGGGGAATCCTAGCAGTTGGGGGAAGGGACAACCCAGTTCAAGAGAAGCTTGAAGAGGCAAAATTACATGCTCAATTGGGCAGACCAGGTGGGCCAAAGGCCCTTATCTGCCATCAGTATCTATGTATATAGGGCTTAATGGATTGGGCCCTTAGAGTAACTTTATGGAATTGTTTTGAGCTGCCTGTGGAAGAGTGGAATTTTCTTGCAAATTGCTGAGCTCGAGACTCCTAATTTCTGTGTTTATTCTTGTCTACGTAGTTAGTTGAAATAAAACACTGCATTTAAGAATTCAAAATCCAAGAGTCAGCCTAGTTGCATGGATGGCTGAGGCACTGTAAGTGCCTTACCTCCTGCCATGCCAGCAACCAGAGTTTCCAGGGGTTGGCTGGGGGAGGAAGGGAGGAAGGGAGGATCGAGCATCCGAAAGACAGCCCTCCTCCCTCACAGAGGGGGCTTCTGTGACCTGCCACTTGAGTGCCACCTGGAAGAGTCCAGTTGGAGGTATGAATGGGTCACATCAAGTGGGAAGGCCCTATGTCCAGAGCACTGGAGGTGCCTCCACGGAGGCAGAGCTCACACAGCGTGCTTCTTGTACATTCATAGCTGGTTGGGTAGAAAATGGAGGAATAAGTGGAGGACTGGCTTCATGAAGCCCTTTCCATCTAGTTGAAGCCGGCTCTGCTGCTCCGGGTTTGGGGCACGTGTGGATGAGTTACCAGCTGGGGAAGGATAGCCCTCTTCTCCTAGCTCTGCGGGGGGGGTACCATGGGGGATTCAGCCACCCACTTAAAAGGCAGCTGGAGATGGCTGCAGCAGACAGGAATGGGGCTGATGTAGCACCCATCCTGCCTAGGAGAAAAAACAGAAAAAAACAAAACAACTGGGTAATGGTTGTATGTTTAGAAACACAACTCCCTTGAAGGTGTACTACTATGTAACTAAACAACAAACTTGCAATGCAGGGAGTAAAAGCTTGTCTCAGCCAAAGAAATCACTTGACCAGCTGAAGATACTTCATATTCTTTTTATTTTTATGTTCCCCTCTGTTTCGCTCCTTAGAGCTTGTTCACGTTTTTTTTCCATCTGTTTTAAAACAAACATTATATATTTTGTTATTTAAATATTTCATGCAGTCTTTGATAAAAGCTTTGTATTTTTTTAATTATTTGGAATCTAGATTCAATTTACCATAATCCAATCAGTTGTCTGTTATATTTCATCAACAAAATATCAAAAGCTTCTCTTATATAGACAGTTCACTTCCTATAAACATACAGAACAGCAGACAACTATTTTTAAGTGGTGGCAGCATACGCTACTCCTAGGTAAAAATGCTTATACTTCACATCAATAATTAACTTGAAACCCCATAGCTGCTCATATACCTCATTATTGAGCCTGATTTGTATAAATATCCTTTTGTTTGCGTGTAGTATCCCACAAGGCTAACGCTTACAAGTCCTAGTGTACTCTGTCTTACTGTTTCAAACCTTCAAAGAAAACAAAAATTCACTTATTTAATTGTTTTAAAATGACGCTATGTCTTTCCATTCATATCCAATTAAATATTTCTATATCAATAGTAGACACGCTTACCAAGCTTTGCCATACAGAATGCTTCTTCTGAATTTACAGGCTTCAAAGCTCTTTGTGAACAAATTTCCACGAACCAAGAATCTTGAATTTTTTCCTAACCTCTCTTCCCACTTCTTACCTTAAATATAAGGATATTGTTAAGGGACTTTGTTGAAAACCATTATACCCCAATTCAGTTATTCCTTAATAGCAAAATTTACCTTCCATTAAAGCGCCTGATGCGCTATGCTCTACACTGTGATCACACAAATTGTTTGCAGAACGGCTTCCAAAGAATGGCGTTCCTGACTCTGTCTGAGCTCAAATGAGGTGTGGCTTTCCTCTTGAGCCCGCTCATATTTACCGCCAAAGTGACGTTGCACTTTGTGTACCTCGCGTGAAAACAAGAGTGTTGCTAAGCAACTGTACATTCTCCCCTATGTAGGAGGAGACACGGTTTCTCTGAGTGGGCTGAATTGCATTTTACACATAGTCTGCACTGTGCTGCCATAACTGCTTTACAACTGTTTTAATGTAATTATCAGAACCAACCAGGTTTAGAGAGACCCATATGCTCAAATGGGTATTTCTTATCCTACATTTTTACCATCTTTATTGTAGCATCTCTGTGCCATTTTTAACCAATTGTTAATGCGAGCATTACATCACACAAAATAGACATTAACTTGTCAACTATCCATTCGCCATAGAAACACAAATCTATTCCACCTTCATCTTTCCAAAACATATCATATAAAATCAACAAATAATAACTTCTTGTAACTTATCGACTAACTAATATGAAATACATAAATTATTTGCCCTTACTCTTTATTGAGTTGGGCTTTCATCTGAGGACAAAGGGGGTTATACAAGGGACTACGAGTGTAAATAGTGACATTATGTATTCCTATTTTTATACATGTTTTTCTATTAACATTAAATTAGAATCACCCATTTTATCCCTGTCCTTAAGCACTCCAGCATTTTCCCAAAAACCTTTTTATTATCATAAATATAGAAACACGATTGTCAATTACTTTCTATATTCATTCCTATATTTGGATCTAATGTATTTAATAAAAAAATCCATTTAATTTCTGCTTTATCCGATAATTGTTTCTAGTCCCCACCCCTGTGTCGTGCCCACCTGGGGATCACACCTCGCCACCAGAGGAAAAGCTACAAGCCTGTGCTGGGAAGCAACCCATGATTCTGCTACTGCAAATTAGCAGACCCTGAGGCTTTCTTCCCCTGTTGAAAGTGCCGCCTGGGATCCCCCAAACTCCGGTTCGTTGCAGGGCCCAGAAATCTACAGAAACAGCCAAAAGCCGTATACTCCCTCAGGTGTGTCGTGCTCACCTGGGGCTCACACCTCGCCGCCAGAGGAAAAGCTACAAGCCTGTGCTGGGAAGCAACCCATGATTCTGCTACTGCAAATTAGCAGACCCTGAGGCTTTCTTCCCCTGTTGAAAGTGCCGCCCGGGATCCTCCAAACTCCGGTTCGTTGCAGGGCCCAGAAATCTACAGAAACAGCCAAAAGCCATATACTCCCTCAGGTGTGTTGTGCCCACCTGGGGCTCGCACCTTGCCACCAGAGGAAAAGCAACAAGCCTGTCCTGGGAAGCAACCCATGATTCTGCTACTGCAAATTAGCAGACCCTGAGGCTTTCTTCCCCTATTGAAACTGCCACCCAGGATCCTCTGAACTCCAGTTTGTTGCAGGGCCAGAACTCTACAGAAACAACCAAAAGCCATATACCCCCTCAGGTGTGTCATGCCCACCTGGGGCTCACACCTTGCTGCCAGAGGAAAAGCTACAAGCCTGTCCTGGAAGCAACCCACGATTGTGCTACTGCAAATTAGCAGGCCCTGAGGCTTTCTTCCCCTGTTGAAACTGCCGCCCGGGATCCTCCAAACTCTGGTTCATTGCAGGGCCCAGAAATCTACAGAAACTGCCAAAAGGGGTATACCCACTCAGGTGTATTGTCCCCACCTGGGGCTCGCACCTCACCACCAGAGGAAAAGATACAAGCCTGTCCTGGGAAGCAACCCACAATTCTGCTACTGCAAATTAGCACACCCAGAGACTTTCTTCCCCTGTTGAAACTGCCACCCAGGATCCTCCAAACTCCGGTTCATTGAAGGACCCAGAAATCTACAGGAACAGCCAAAAGCCGTATACCCCCTCAGGTGTGTCGTGCCCACCTGGGGCGCGCACCTCACTGCCAGAGGAAAAGCTACAAGCCTGTCCTGGGAAGCAACCCACGATTCTGCTACTGCAATTAGAAGCAGACCCTGAGGCTTTCTTCCCTGTTGAAACTGCTGCCCGGGATCCTCCAAACTCCAGTTCATTGCAGGCCAGAAATCTACAGAAACAGCCAAGCCGTATGCCCGTCAGGTGTGTCATGCCCACCTGGGGCTCGCACCTCGCCGCCAGAGGAAAAGCTACAAACCCGTCCTGGGAAGCAACCCACGATTCTGCTACTGCAAATTAGCAGACCCGGAGGCTTTCTTCCCCTGTTGAAAGTGCCACCCGGGATCCTCCAAACTCCGGTTCGTTGCAAGGCCCAGAAATCTACAGAAACAGCCAAAAGCCATATACTCCCTCAGGTGTGTCGTGCCCACCTGGGGCTCACACCTCGCCGCCAGAGGAAAAGCTACAATCCAGTCCCGAGAAGCAACCCATGATTCTGCTACTGCAAATTAGCAGACCCAGAGACTTTCTTCCCCTGTTGAAACTGCCACCCGGGATCCTCCGAACTCCGGTTCATTGAAGGACCCAGAAATCTACAGGAACAGCCAAAAGCCATATACCCCCTCAGGTGGGTCATGCCCACCTGGGGCTCGCACCTCACTGCCAGAGGAAAAGCTACAAGCCTGTCCTGGGAAGCAACCCATGATTCTGCTACTGCAAATTAGCAGACTCTGAGGCTTTCTTCCCCTGTTGATACTTCCGCCCGGGATCCTCCGAACTCTGGTTCGTTGTTGGGCCCAGAAATCTACAGAAACAGCCAAAAGCCGTATACCCCTCAGGTGTGTCGTGTCCACCTGGGCTCGCACCTCGCCGCCAGAGGAAAAGCTACAAGCCTGTCCTGGGAAACAACCCATAATTCTGCTACTGCAAATTAGCAGACCCTGAGGCTTTCTTCCCCTGTTGAAACTGCCGCCCGGGATCCTCCAAACTCCAGTTCATTGCAGGGCCCAGAAATCTACAGAAACAGCCAAAAGCCGTATACCCCCTCAGGTGTGTCGTGCCCACCTGGGGCTCACACCTCGCTGCCAGAGGAAAAGCTACAAGCCTGTCCTGGGAAGCAACCCACGATTCTGCTACTGCAAATTAGCAGACCCGGAGGCTTTCTTCCCTGTTGAAACTGCCGCCCGGGATCCTCTGAACTCCGTTTCATTGCAGGGCCCAGAAATCTACAAAAACAGCCAAAAGCCGTATACCCCTTCAGGTACGTTGGTATTTGGCGCCTTTGGACATTCTGAATTTTCAGCGCTAACACTCTGATTAGAGGATCTCAGCCTCACTGACTTCTTCCTGTTGGTCTCCATTTTACCTTGCTTCATTAGAGACATTCATCAGCGCTGCTCACCCTGGGACTATCCTTTTCTGTAAAGCAAGACTTTCTTTTCTTTTTTTTTTTGTCTTCTTTCTCATTTGCAAATTATACTACATAGCTACTAGAGGGCTACAACAGCTGTCTTTTCTGTTAAAGAGGAAACACATGATATTTTCTACTTCCTCTTCTGCTCTAGTGGACCTGGGATACCTCTCTTTCTGAGGACCATCTCTGGAGTTTTTCTGCCTGTTTCTCAGGCCGAACCATGCTCATCCACTAAGGCTGCAAGACTTGAACGTCTGTCCCCACTCCCATTCTGTACTGATGGAGCAGGGCCAGAAACAGAAACGAAAGCAAGAGACCAATCTTGCCACACCGGATTGCAGCCTTGAACCACCTCACTGGCTCGGCTGCAAAGAGTTGCTCCACAGGTACATTCAGTGCCAAAACCGCCTCTCAGCCAACAAAAGGATTTTGAACTTATGACACCTGATCGCCGATTGGTCTAGGCTTCTAGTGACTTTTACTGCCGGCTGTTGTGGCATTTAGATCTATCATGGGAAGTTACAGCTGGTTCCTCGGTGTGTCACTAGCTTTACTAGAGCTCAGCTCAATTCTTCAGAACCCTCTTCCCTCCCTAAAGTGGAATGACCCTTGCGCTTCTCCGTGTCCTGCGTCCAACAGCCCCTTTCAGGTCATTATTCTGGACTATTGAGCTTCTCAGATGTCTCTGCCGGGGACTGGGATGTCTCCCAAGCTGCCTCTGCAGATTACTCCCCTACCCAGACTCGAGACTTCCTACTCATGGCAAGTTCCTGCCAGGACACTAGTGGCTGAAACACTAGGCCAGTATAACACCAGGAGTGGGTACAGGCCTACCCATCAACACAGCCTCCCCTATCACCCAAAAAATAGTGTTTACAAATTACAGTCCGCTACCTTAAAAAGAATCCTGCTTCTTTTACTATTGTGCTCAGGCAATATTGAACTCAATCCAGGACCATTAGACTCCCTTGCTTCTCCATCAGACCTGGCAGGTATCAAAGGAATGTCTTTTATGCATCTTAATGCCTGTAGTTTGCTGAAAAAGTTCACCCTTATCCAGGCTTGGGTGAGTCACACCCTACCTGATGTCCTAGTGATCACTGAGACCTGGCTTAGGCTTAGGCCAGCCACCCCAGATAATGAAATCAATATCCCAAATTATTTACTCTTCTGAGCGGATAGGCAATCAAGAGGAGGTGGGGTGGCAATTTATGGAAGGGACACATTTTCAGCTACATGCACAGACACATCATCCTCCCCAAAAGAATTTGACTGCTTGACCCTAAAGATTGAACTTTCTCCTCCAGTGCACTCTGTGTAATAGAGCTGCTACAGGCCCCATTCTGCGGACCTCATCTCCTGTCTCACCTCAGTTCCGTACTGGGGCTCAGTTCGTGGAAACTACTATTCTTGGCGGACCTGAACTCCGATTGGCTATCAAGTGCATCAGCTCCTGAAATCCTTTGACACTCTAGGGCTGGGTGCAACTTGTTATAACCTACTCACCAAATAAAAATAACCTTAACAACAGCTCCCTCTTAGATGTAATTTTGGTTAATAAGCCACATCTGTTCTCTCATGTCGGAACATTTTTCTCAGACATTAGCGATCATTGTATAAGCACCACCATTAGATCCGTGCACAACCGACAGGTTGTGGCAAAGATTCTCTATCAAGAGATGCAAACGCAACTTCGATTTGTTTGCATACGTCCATGACTTGAAACATTCACCGCGATGGCAGGAATTCTTCCTAGTCAAAATGGTTAACAGGGCATATACTATTTTTTACGATATTTTAAGTGAGGCTTTAAATAAGCATGCACCTTGGTTGAGTAGGGTCAGGAGCAGCAACTGCCATTGGTTCTCACCTGAGCTTGAAGCTTCCCTGTTAGAAAGGGATACTTTATGGAAAAAAGCCTGAAGAAGCAAGAATGACTCGGATTGGTGTCTTTTTTAAGAGAGCACTTTAACAAGTGCACCAAGTTGGTCAGAGCAGCCAAGGCTGCCTACCATTGTTCGAAGCCAACCTCTGCCTCAAGAAATCCTTCAAAGCTCTGGAAAACATTAGAAGAAATGTCTGGACACACACCTTGTAATTCCATTCCAGCAAAAATTAAGTCAAGTGGCAGCGTTATCTCTAACCGATCGGAGATATTGGAAGCCCTCAATAACCATTTTGCAACGGCAGAGCTAGCATTTGATACTTCCCCTGCCAATGACCTCCGCACATCTCAGGGCCCACCAACCCACAAGTCCCCCCCCCACCAAGGAGACCTTCTCCCTCCTGCCTGTCTCTCTAAAAGAGGTGGAAGATCTGCTGCTGCAACTGGACACCAGGAAGGGAGCAGGCTCCGACTTCCTAGTGCCATACTATCTGAAATGTGCCTACCATGTGCTTGCAGTGCCAATCACCCACCTATTCAACATGTCACTCTCCCAGGTAGCCTCCCTCAATGGAGAAAGGAAATAGCCGTGTCATCCCTCTGTTAAAAAGCAGACGACCCTGCAGTCTAAATAGTATAGGCGATCTCCTCCTCCCATCCTGTTAAAATTTTAAAAAAAAAATAGTGTGTGGCCAGCTAGGGGTATACTTAGAATCCAGAAGCCTAATAAACCCAGTTCAGTCTGGTTCAAGCAAGCACAACACCATAACAGCCTAACTAAGGTGACCAATGATTGGCTCTAGATTTGACAACAAAGCATGTCTGTGCCGTTTTCTTGGATCTTAGTAAGGCATTCGACACAGTCGATCACAGCCTGCTTCTTTCCTCCCTAAGCACCTTAGGCCGGGACCATAAATCTATGTGCTGGCTTGCAGGCTACCTCGGAGAATGGAAACAACAGGTTAAAGCTGAAGGTGATCTTTCTCTATTAAAACCTATGCTGAGGGTCGTGCCCCAGGGCTCTAATATACAACATAAAACAAACAGTAGAAACACTCTGGATACAGAAGTTGATACCAGCCCATTTACAGAAGAAAGGGTTCTGAAAGAACTCTTAAAACTGAAGGTGGACAAAGCAATGGGGCCTGATGGGATTCATCCAGAATTTAAAAAATTAAGGTAGAACTAGTGACACCACTAACTACCCTTTTAACAAATCATGGAAGGATGGGTGGTACCTGAGGACTGGAGGAGGGCAGATGTGATTCCCCTTCACAAAAGTGGGAGCAAGGCAGAAGCAGGAAACTACAGACCTGTTAGTTTAACCTCAGTGATAGGGAAAATGATGGAATCACTTCTGAAGGAAAGAATTGTCGAGTATCTAGAGGCCAGAGGGGCACAGAAACCTAGGCAGCATGGATTTACAGCGGGAAGGTCATGCCAGATGAATCTGATAGATTTCTTTGACTGGGTGACCAAAGTAGTAGATCAGGGAGGGGCTGTGGACATGGCCTACCTAGACTTCAGCAAGGCATTTGACACAGTCCCACACAAAGATTAATATACAAGTTAGCCAGACTGGGAGTGGGTCCCAAGATGACAGCCTAGGGTAAAAAAGTGGCTGGAGAATAGGACCCAGAGGTAATAGTAAATGAGTCCACTCAGAAGAAAGGAGGGTTACTAGTGGGGTACCGCAGGAGTTCAGTATTAGGACGGTCCTCTTCAATGTCTTTATAGCTGACATTGCAGAGGGACTGAAGAAAAGTATGTCTCTTTGCAGATGACACAAAGATCTGCAACAGAGTTGATGCACAGGGTGGGGTGGAAAGGATGAGAAGGGACTTGGCAAGGTTAGAGGAATGGTCAAATGTATGGCAGCTTAGATTCAATGCTAAGAAGTGCAGGTAATGCACCTGGGAAACAAAAACCCAGGGAGGAGTACACAATGGGGGTGAGATACTAACAACAACAGAAATGGAGAGGGACCTAGGGGTAGTCATATCAGATGACCCAAAGGTGGGCAAGCAATGTGAGAGGCAGCAAGGAGGCTGGGGATACTGGGATGCATGGGAGAGGCATCACCAGTGAAAACTAGAAGTTATTATTCCTCTGTACAGACAGCTGGTGAGACCCCATCTGGAGTACTGTGCAGTTCTGGAACCCAATCTCCGCAAAGACATAGACAGGATGGAAGCTGTCCAGAGGAGGGCAACTAAAATGGTGCAGGGTCTGCACCGGAAGACATATGAAGAGAGACGAAAGGAGCTTAATATGTATAGCCTCGAGGA
The DNA here is from genome assembly GCA_016271365.2 of Neoceratodus forsteri. Lineage (NCBI taxonomy): Eukaryota > Metazoa > Chordata > Ceratodontiformes > Ceratodontidae > Neoceratodus > Neoceratodus forsteri. The sequence continues at coordinate 531,904,984 of JADMNL010000022.1, read as the reverse complement.
AAGGAGGGAGAGGGGGACATGAGCGAGAAACGCTCAAGTACCTCAAGGAGTCAACAAAGTCCAAGAGGTAGCATCTTTCAAGAAAAGGAGAAAAAGAACAAGAGGGCACAATTTGAAGATAGAGGGCAACTCAGAGGTAATTTAAGGAAGTATTTTTCACAGAGAGGGTTGTGGATGCATGGAGCGGCCTTCCGGAGGAGGTCATGGAGTCAAAATCAGTGGTGGAATTCAAGCATGCATGGGACAGTCATAAGGCCATTCTAGGGGTGGGGTAGGAAAAGTGAGGCTGCTGGTTAACTAGGATCTGCAGCTTATCCAATAGGTAAGGAAATGGGCAGACTGGGTGGGCCAGCGGTCCTGTCTTATCAAATTCTATGTTCTATGTTCTAATCTTGGTCCTCCACTTTTGCAGTCTACATTAACATCAATGACCCCATCACAAAAGCCAACATCCACTTATTAGCAGGACAACACTGTACTTTCAGCACTTGAGTCGTCCCAAGCCGGGAAGCAGCCTGTGAAGACCTCCAAACTGAATTTAACCTTCTACAATACCAGCTCATAAACAAAAAGCTTTTTGCTCAATGTGAAAAAGACAAAAGCCATGCTCTTCTCCCCCTCCTTGCATTGGCAATTTCTGCTGGGGGCTATCCTAAATTACCACTGTTCTTGGAAAACACTAGAGTATGTAGCTAAATTCAAATATCTAGGAGTTTGGCTCGATCATAAACTTCTCCTCGCCGACCATCTCGAAGAACTACAGAAGAAACTAAAGGCAAAAGATTGGGACTATTCCACAAAATTAACCACCTGTTCACAAAGAGGCCAAGATTCAAACTGGTTCAAGCTACCTTTCTATCTTTAATTGATTACGCAGACCTGCTCTACAGCCACTGCACTGCCTCTGCACTGGCTAAGTTGGACACCCTCTACCACAGAGCTATCAGGTTGATTACTGGCCTTCCACTTTCCACACACCACGCCACTACTTCTCATCATTAGGCTGGACTTCCACGCCACTATAGAAGGAATAGAATATGCGCCTTCAGAGCGGTGACCAACAAAGCTCCCTCATTTGTCTCAGATTGTATTCACGGATGTGTTGACACCTACACTCTAAGGCAGATATTCCTAATTGCCCTCCAAGTTCCAAGGGTCAACACTCATTCGGCAAAGCCGCTCTAAGCTTCTCTTTACCCACATTGTAGAATGGTTTACAAAGGAACTTGAAGCTGAGCTGCCCTGTTAGCCTGAATATCTTCAGAGGCGCTCTGATACTTCATGAAGCACCTTACAAATGTTTTCCTCACCGCTAGCCCACTAATTCCATAACTCCCCTTTCTATCCTAGCCTTGTCCATGTTTTTTACCCTGGTTCTCACTCTTTCCTATTAACTCTTCCTGCACACCCCTTCCCTGTCTGCTCCAGCCTGGCTAAAAGTCCCACCCATCCATAGTAGTGTCCCAATTATCTACTCCTCCTCCATCATTACCATAATAAACAAGTACCGACAGCCATAAATCACTTTCTGTGAATTGGCCCAATTTTTCCTCAGTCGCCGGTAATATATCCCTCCTCTTCTAACACCTTTCTAACCTGCCTACCCCATATACACCCTCTTTCCCCTATATATGCAGTTGCACACCTCACTCAAAAGATATCTGCTTATAACCCCTGTATGCAATGGTTGATTGTACATCTGCTGACTTCTTCAAATGTAAAATAATGCTGTTTTTTGGGTTTTTTTTAATCTCAACCTTGTACTGTACTGTATACACTGTATATACTTTTTCTTCCTTGTATATTATTGCTTTTTGTATACCTGCTTCTGTAATATACTTTGATGTATTCATGACCAGGTCCACCTTGCAAATGAGCCTTGCTCAATGGTGCCCACCGGGATAAATAAAGATTTTGATTGATTTGATTGCTTGATTGACCCCTAAGGGAAGGTCTGGGTATTTCCAACCCCCAGAATCTTAAAGCTGTTCCTTTGTGTGCTTCTTTATTAAAATGTAGTGCTACTGGTGAGTTGTTGTCCCTATTCCTGATGTCTCCCTTATGTTCTAATATTCTCTTTTTTTAATGCTCTTTTTGTTTGACCTACATATAATCTATCGCATGGGCACTGTATTACGTAAATAACACCTTTTTTTTTTTTTTTTTCTCTGTACTTCGCCATAGTGCTTAGCTATCCACCTTAGCCCACTAAAATCCGTACCCCACCACCCTCCTATTGCTCTCCACCCCCCGACTGCCTAGCCCACACTACTTCTTGGCTCTCTCCTGCCTCGCTAAAAAAATGCTTTGGCTTAGTCCCCACCACCTGTTCCTGCTCACCCTCACCCTCCTTTTCCCTTTATGCCAACTCCCCCCTCCACCTACCCTACCCCTCCACCTACTCTCACCTTTCTATACTACTACCTGAAACATTGTACCATGGCTTTTACTCTGGAAGTCTTAAACAAACATCACCCAATTAATACCTGGGTGCAAAGAGCCATATTTCCTAATTGAAACTGCCACATCATTATAACTCACTAACGATCACCCTCTACTGGGACTCCAGAAGACAATCCAAGCATCTTAAAAGTACAAGCAGAAACTCACTCCAACCTATTATGAACTATGAATGGCATCGCTGAAACTCCTGCTCCTCCTACTTTTAATATCTGGTGGGATACACCCAAACCCTGGTCCTGTTGCACTGAAGCCAACAAAAACAGGGAAAGTTGGTAGTGGTCTCTCCATTATCACTCTAAATATCATAGCCTCCTTCCCAAATTGGCATCTCTTCAAACTCTCGCTGGACAAAAACCCTGATATACTAGCCATTGTGGAAACCTGGCTATCTCCCAACACCCGGATCATGCGGTCTCGCAGAGGCTACAATCTTTTCAGACTCGACAGGGCAAGCAAGAAAGGTGGGGGCTGTGCTAGCTACATAAGGACAACCACTCCTGTCAGCAGCTGGCTTCACCCCCCTGACACAGCAGATGCAACTCCTCCCTATCAAACTGCTTCTTGGTGCACAAAACAAAGTTCTCACAGTGGCCACAGTCTATATCCCTCCAAAAGACCACCGTGCCAGTATTAAGTCTGTACTTGATTTTGTTAGTCTGCAGCCCTCTGAAAATGAGCTCCTCCTCCTCGGGGATTTCAACATAAACTCTGACACTGGCTCTTACAAAGATGACATCCTAGCAGCAAACCTGACTCAGATGGTAACCTCCCCCACCCGGAAAAATTACAAAACTGGTACAAGCACCCTTATTGACTGGGTTCTCACAAATCACCCTGACCGGATAAAAAACATTAAAGTCCTCCCTGACTCCCTCAGTGACCACTCCCCAGTGTCCTGTACCTGGTCTAATAAATTTCTCAAGCCACCCCTCAAAGTTATAACAAGCAGAGTATTGCCTTATGGGAATCTTATCAAGTTGAAAATCCATCTCCTACAACAGGACTGGACGCCAATCCTTGAATCAACTGATATTAATACCGCACTAGAATACTTCATTAAATCTTTCAACTCTGCATGCGACTTATACGCCCCAGTAAAAAAACGTAAAATCAAAGCGCTATCAAATCCATAGATTACTGCCAAACTACTTGCCGAGCTCAAGGTTCAGGACCACCTCTGGGCAGTTGCCAGAGACACAGGCTCACCTCATGATACCCTAAAATACAAGCAGGCATGAAATAGATGTACCTCACAAATCAGGCAAATGAAAGCGCCTATTTCAAAAATGCCCTTGAATCCACCTGGGTGATGGAAGAGCTTTTGGGACAACATCGAGAAACATAATGGGTAAACAATCAAAATCGTCACCTACCATTATGAAAGTTGATGGATCCACCACTCTTGACCCAAAGTCTATTGCAGATGCGCTTAATAAGACATTCACAGACCTTAGTGGGGTCCTCCCCAGATTTCTTCTCGGACTTACCTGTGCCTAGCCTAGTATCACAAAACACCCCTCATGACAAACCACAATTTTACTTCCAAGAAAATCAAAGTGCAAACACACAAGTACATAAGAAAGGCCTGCTCCAAATCCAGAACAAGTAGTGACACGCTAGATCTAAAATCCTGTCTCTCACCCTGGATGAAGTAATTCACCCCTTGCAAAAGTTCTTAATCTGTCACTTTGCCAAAGTCAATTTCCCAACAAATGGAAATCTGCCATAGTTCGCCAGTGCACAAAGGGGGACAAAACCTCAACAGGAAACTATCGACCAATATCAATACTCCCTCCCCTCTCCAAAGCACTTGAGCGAATAGTGGCAGACCAACTCTTGATTACCTGGACAAATACAATCTACTCTGTAATCAACAGCACGGCTTTAGGAAAGGACATAGTACAACAACAGCCTTCTTGATTTCTCTGGAGAAGTCCACTCAGCCCCTGGACAAAGGGTGCCAAACAGGTGCAGTCTTTATCGATCTTACAAAAGCTTTTGACACAGTCCATCATGGCCTACTTACCTCCTACTTTCTAGCCTAGGCCTGGCGAAGGTCCTTGTGCTTGGGTAAAAGTTACCTGTCCAATCGGTCACAGGCTGTAAAATCTCTAATGAACTCTCCGACTTCAAACCAGTTCTCTCGGTGTACCACAGGGATCAATTCTTGGACCGCTCCTCTTTAGCCTGTTCCTTAACTCCCTCCCAGATATCTGCCAGGAGAAAATAATCTTATACACTGATGATGCTGTAATTCTCTCTTCCCACAAGGATCCAAGCTCCTCGAAAAAAGCCTGCAACTTGCTTTCTCTAGTGTTGAAGATGGTTCCTAGATAGTAAACTTGTGCTAAACCTCAATAAAACAAAGCCATGCTCTTCTCCAATCACCAAAACAAAAATAGGCATACTCACTCACCCATACAAACCTCTCGGGAATTACACTGGACCAAGTAAATACTTTCAAGCACCTTGGCATCACTTTTTGACCAAGGGCTCACCTTTACAACCACATTGACAACACTACGAAAACAGTGAACCAGCCTTGGAATACTATTCCGTAACCGTCAATTTCTAAATCAAGCGGCATTGAGAATAGCTATACAGAGTTCCATAATCTCAATCATTGACTATGGCCTTATTATTTATGGCTCAGCTACCTCCACTGCTCTAAGGCGTATCTCAATCACTCTAAATAAGGCCTGACGGCTCCTCACGGGGGCTCAAAGACTGACTCACACGTGTGATCTGTACTATGAATCAGGCTGGTTGAACCTATCAAATCGTCTTATTTATCTCACCTGCATAATGGCAAAAAAATCTATCTTGGGACTGACTCCATTATGTATTCAAAACCTACTCCAACTGAATCCTGGCTCACGACCCTCCACCAGATCTGAACGCCAACCTTTCCTGGTTCCGAGATGCCGGACTGCACAGGGACAAAGATCTTTCGCATACGGGGCCCCGACATGGTTCAATGCACTTAGTCCACCTACTCTATCCTCAACCTCGCTTGAAGCTTTCAAATCCATGCTCTATGCCCACCTCACCACCACTAGCAACTGTGATTGCGCTAGATAAAGACTACTACTCCTCATGTCCATCCTCACATCTGAGGCCTCTTCCTCTGACTAATGAACCCTCTGGTACCTCTACTACTTCCTGTCTCCCACCCAAACTCACTCCCCTTTTCCTGTCCTCTCACTTATTCTCCCGCTCACCACCTTTCCCTCCTCTCTAGCCTCCTTTGGCCCTAATGATCACCCTCTCCCTGGAAGTTTCCTTAACCTCGAAATTGTCTACTCGCTTGAACCTGTTATAGCTTGTTTTCTATGAAACTTAAAAACGTTACTGCCTTAAACTGTTAATAGCAAATTTATGATGTAATTTTCCTGTCTGGTTTTACCTGTAATGTGTATCGTGCTTTGTTAAATGTTCTTTGTGACGTGGAACCTTTGTAAAAGAGCCCTGGCTCAAAGGTATTAATTCCTAGACTAATAAACTAAACTAAACTAAACTAAGCACCTTCAGAATTACAATCTATATGGTCTCTAATTTTAAATTCCTTATTGACAAATGGGTGTTTAAACACATCCTTCTTTGTTGTATTGTTATAGACTGTGCATCTACCACACCTTACCATACCCAGGTGTAAAGGTCCCAGCAACAACTGGGTTCCCACCTTATCCGGTACTGCAAACTGGGAATGCACTAATCTGTCTTTTAAATTTGAAACTTTTTTCACCACTATAATTGGTTTCTGCTGTAATGTTACATTTTGTTTATTATCCTGTGCTACCATATGCCAATGTTTATTAATGATTCTACGTATCTCACTCATTTTCTCATTATATTTAAGTGCCAAAACTGTTCTTCCATATTCCCTTTTTGCTCGTTTCTGCTGTTACAATTCCTTCCTAGTTTTATTCTCAATTTTAAAATACGCTTGTTTTAATACCCCAGGTTTAAAACCCCTATTTGTGAATCTTTTCACCATTTCTTGTTTATTTTTTTGATAGTCATCCACTTTCTGACAATTTCTTTTAACTCTTACCATTTGAGAGTATGGTATACTGTTTTTTAATTTGGGCTCATGGTAGCTTGTACTGTGTAGGATAGTATTTCTGTCAGTTTCTTTTCTAAAAATAGTGGTGCTGATTTGATTTTCTTCTTTAATTATTAGCAGATCTAGGTATAGGATACTCTCACTACTACTGTTCATTGTAAATTTTAAATTATTATCTCAGCTATTTAATGCCTGATGAAAATCTTGTAATTATGTTTCTGTTCTGCCCCACAAACATAGCACATCATCAATAAATCGTTTCCAAAATATTATTCTACTTTTAAATGAATTTATTCAATCATTAAATACCTTCTCTTCTTCAAAGTTAATCATAAATGCATTCACATATCCTGGGGCCATCATACTGCCCACTGCTGTGCCCCTGTCTTGCTGGTTAAATTGTCCACTAAATTCAAAGTAATTATGCTGTAATATAAATGTGGCTAAATCCTGTAACATTTTCGTTTTAGGTCCTTCATCACTGATTCTTTTATCTAATATTTTACCCATATTTATTACCCCTACTACATGTGGTATTGAGGTATATAAATTAATAACATCCCACGTAACTAGAATAGTATTTTTAAGATCTTTTTTTTTGATAACTTGTCTAGCTGCTGCATAATATATGTTGAATCCCTAATATATGTTTCACTATTCTCAATTAATGGTTGCAAATGGAAATTGATGTACTTTGATACTGGGTCGAACAGTGAGTCTATTCCTGACACTATTGGTCTCCCTGGGAGATCAGATAAGTTTTTATGTATTTTTGGAATGCTATAGAATGTGGGAATCCTTAGGTGTTCTTTTAACAGTAATTTCATTTCCCATTCATTTAGCCAATTAAGGTCAACATATTCAGCTAAAATTTCTTTGATCCTCCCTTGTAGTATTAGGGTTGGATCTTCCAGTAATACAGAATAATTGTTGCCATTCTCTAATAATATCATACACATAATTCTGTAATGATGTCTGTACTGAATGACTAGTCCCCCTTCCTTATCAGCCTGTTTGATGATTATAGTGTTGTCTTTACGTAATTCGACCAAAGCCCGTCTTTGATCCTGTTTTAGATTTTTCTGTCTAGGAAAGCACTATTCTTTGTGTTTGTAAAACTGCATTATTTCTTTTTCAGCTGTACTACAGAAAGTTTCTATACCATGATTTTTACCAATTGGAGGAAAAAAATGTGATTTAATATTTATTGCTTGTTTCAAATTTCTTTGATAATTACTGTCTCTTGGATCTTCTGTAAAAAGATGTTTTAATCTTAATGTTTGAAAAAAATCTTTGAAGATCAATTTCTAGTTCAAATAAATCTACCGGCTGGGTGGGGGCAAAAGAAAGTCCTAAACCTAATTCGTGTTCCTCAATTCGTGTCAAATTTCTTTTACTAAGATTAAATATTGGAATCATTTCTGGAAATGTCTCAAAGTTCCTCTGTCCATATACGATATTTTTGTTGGCCTTCCACCTGTCCCTCCTCACCCCCCCCTTTGCTTCCACAAAAACCCACCTGTTGTCTAGGAGCATTTCTGTTGCTATTAATATTTCTAAGATCATATCTATTCTCAACTATATCTGATGTGGATGTACATCACAAGTTTGTTTTTTAGTTACATAGGAAGGAAAAACACCTATATAGGAAACAAAACCTTTCCGTTTGGGCCCTTACTTTAGATGAAAGGCTAGCACACAAGACCATCATATAAAATTTAGTTGGAGGTTTGTTCCTTGCTGGCCTGACTGAGGCTCTAGTGTCACTAAAGTGACTCCTAATACTACTGCAAGCATATCTTGACTAAACTGCATCTTTTTCTCAACTCCTGATGTGACTTTGAGGGGTCATTTCTGAGGCAATATTGTCCTATGAAAATCTTTATCCTGTTTTTTTTGTACTTTTTATTTATGTTTTATGTCAGTACAATGCCATCAAGCATACTGAGCAATGCAATACATCATGAGTAGTACAATACAAGTAGATATACAGATAGGTAAATCATTTGCTATCTTCGTTAGAAAACATAGGGAGACTTCCATTTAAATTAATTACCTCAAAAAAGATAATATCACTTTTAGTCAAGCTGCCAATGCTTGAACTATATATATCCGTTAAGTATAACCACATAGCAAAAAAATGGCCATCAAGCCTTTGTGTAGTTTTCACTGAGACTCATAACTCTACAATCCTCTCAGTATACCCCCCACCAACATCCAATTGCTTCCCAACAAAATAACAACCTATAGTATAAGTCATGTAAAATATTCCCTCATATCAAGTAAACAATAAATTGCCCAGACCTACTTAGCAAATTATAAAGACCCAGAGATGCATTTCTAAAAATAGAAATTTGCCTGTTATGATCTGGTACTATAGGTAAGCATATTTGTCCATATGTCCATCATAATGCCCATTGAAATTAATAATAACAATCACCCTCAAGATACTCCCAAAATGAAGAGAGCCCAACAGAAACAATGACATATAACATGCCAGTCCACTAATATTGCTAGCAAAAAGTCCAAGAAAACAAGTAAAAACCACTCATGCATTCCATGAGTAAAGGAAGGTTAGTTATGGAACCCTCCGGTCATTGTTCCAAGAGGGAATAAGAAATAAAAGCGTCACTTACAGACTACCAAAATTCAAGTGTCCCCCTGGTCGGAGTCTGAAGAGGAATTCCCCTCTCTTGCAGCTCTCTCAGCTTCAAGCTTTTCTAGAAGCTCTGTGGCCTCCTTTGGAGTAGTATAAATGTAGGCCTTCCGACCTATCATTACGTGTAAGCGGACAGGCATTAGCATACTATTTGGAACTTCCAAGTCCCTCAAACACCTTCAGATTGCATCAACACTTTTCCTTTTTGTGCGTCTGGCATAGGAGAGATCAGAAAATAGTAACACGCTGTTGCCCTCTACCTCCACTCCTCATCTGTTTCTGGCTGCCTGAAGTAGCCAATTCCACACAGCCATAGACACGGTGACCATCATTATAGTATGCACCCCTTCAGACTGGCCATTTGCCCATTGTAAGTTCACTCTGTAGGCATATACAACCAGGCCCTGAATACCCAGCCCATACATGTCCAAAGCCCAAGTTGTCAGGTAAGCAAGGAGATCGTCCCCCTCGATTCCCTCCAGCATCCCAATAAAACAGACATTTGCAGCCCTAGTGACATTCTCGAGATGCTCCAATCGGGACCTCAGGAGGGCTTGCTCTTTAATGCAGGATGCTGCTGCTGCTTGGGCCCTCTCCAACGATCGATCTTTGGCTTTCTCCATGTCTACCACCCCACCCAGCTTCTGCTCGACCACCACCATCCTCTCATTGTAAGTGTTCACTTTTTTTTATTATTCTTATTTATCCGCCTGCTGCGGCGACTACTGGTGGGGGCATCCAGCCGCCAGCCCTGCCCGCCGGGAGAGCACCAGGCTCACTCACATGATGGGGGATCTGGCACAGCCATCACCAATCTGCTGGAGGGTCTCCCGACACCCTATCCAGCCAGACCAGCTCCGGACCCCCCAGTGCGATTCCATGTGAGTCCTCCCAGCGATGCAGGGCGCGGCCAACAAGCTGCATGGTCGTGCCCAGCCATTTCCACTTTTTCTCCCATTGGGAGTGCAGACGTGCAATGACATCTGCTCACATGCATGCTGACATCTGCCGTGCTCCCCCCCAGTTACACCAGCACAAGCGGTAGCCCTGGGCATCCTCAGGGGTCACCGCAGCGTGGTGTGGATTCCCCAGTCCTCCCCAGGACTAGGAGAGCTGTCTCCCGATGCTCAATCCTAGTCCTCCCCTGCCAACCCCCGACAACCCAGGCTCATTCCCGAACCCAGACCGCTGGTGTAGCACGAGGTGTGGCATCCAACACCTCAACCCACAGCGCCACCGGGCCAGCTGTAAGTGTTCATTTTTTTGTCCATTTGTTGCACAGTTTTCGTTAGGGTGGTCATCCCTAGGTGTAACAATTTGAGCTTCACTGGCCCAAACCCATCCAAGCTCTGCTCTGCAGTCAGTGAGGTTGTAGGCATAGACAGGGTTTTTACAGGCCCCGCCACAAGGAGCAAAGACATTTGCCTTCTGATCTGCTGTTTTCTGGCCCATTTTGAAATAAAGCTCACAGTTTGGTCTCTGCACCACAAGGAATCAAGTCGGGCAATCACAGAACCCCAAAACAGGTTGTAAGATGTTAAATTATTGCAATTATTGGATGTCAACTAAGGAGCTCTCTGAGAGCACGTCCTGTCTCAGCAAGGCAGCAAACCATGCCCCCTATACTGTTTTAATGCCAGTAATGGCAGCTTTAAAAACATAAAAATTATACTATTTAGTGAAGAATTTCTTTGGAAATCTGCCCTCAAATTCGAGTCACGACTTAAGAAAATGATGCAATTTGCTTAGAATATGTGGCACCCAGGTCAGGAGACAGGTACTTCCCACTTCCCTTCTCTCTCCTTTCATCTAAAAACAGTAAAATAAAAAAGTGCTGTGAGTGCACTGACTTACTTTTGAAGATAATGGCCTAGCCAAAGTGTATACTATTCAAAAAATAACTCAGTGGTGGAGCAGAATGCCGACACTGACGGTTATGCGATCTTGCAGGGTACACAAGAAGCGGATCTGAGGGTAAACCACATTCCTTATTCCTAGAAATTTTTTCATACAGAATGGGTATGTGGCTGATAGGAAAGGTGTTAATTGTTTAACTGGGGGTGTGGTCTTAAATACTTTTAGGTGCCAGCCTGCCATGAGCTTTCATTTCAATTGTAAACTGGGCTGCACACAAAAAATTACAAAGGAGACCACGACTGCTTCCCTTTTGACCTTGCATGCATTAAACGGGTACTTTGAATGCTCATGGACAAAAGTGAGAATCCCCTTACTCACGGGTTCTGGCACCTGTGAATAAGTCTCACCAAAATTATTAAGAAGAATAATGCAATAAAAACAGGGATGAGTCACAGCCAAGGTTTGCGTTGTTGTGAAGTAATCAAGCCCTGGACTGTACTGCAGTTATTGTTCACTCCAGGGATGTGATTACCTAAGGTAACCAAACTCTTCGGCATGCCTCACTGCTACTAATTAAAATGTAAAAGTCTGTAGTTAAAAAAGAATGATACTCAATAGTCTGACGAGACTATTGCCACAATGTGCTCTATTGGGTTCCAATTCCATACACAAAGTCACAACTCGAGAGAGCCATCAAAGGCACTGAGGTTCTTACAGGTTCTGATAATTCATGAAAAGGTCTGATAGTTACTCAAGTCCCATCAGAATCTGTAAAGTATAAAAACTGTTTTAAGCATTATTTTCCACCGATAAGCTATTGCCAGGAAAGAAAAGGAATCTAAAAACAACTTGGAGTGGTACTGCAGTAAATGTGATTAGTATCACATACTGTAGTTAATATTCCTAACAGCACTGCATGTCGTCTTAATACAGATCGGGCTTAGTGGGTCTTTCTTCACTTCCAGCCTGGTTTCAGGGTCTTTTCACCATCACCACTATCCTTCTTCTTAGATAAACACCTGTTGAGAGTATATTAAGCTCCAACATTGATCTTTTAAAGGGAACTCCAATATATGGAGAAAGTGCAGCACACACTGCAATAGTGGCATAAAGACCAAAAATATTAAAAGTACATGGAACGATAAAATATATGAAATCAGGAGTCTCATTACATGTAATTCTGATTTTGTTGTTTACTGTGTCTTATGCCCCAGTTCTTTGTATTATATGGGTGAAACCACATGACCACTTACACAAAGGATTACAGAGCACAAAAGCTGCATCAGAAGGGGAGATGAGCAATCCCCTCTGGCTAGACATTTTTTGGAAGCGCATCATCAAGTTTCATCTCTAAGATTTTTTGGACTTTAGAGAGTTCCCCCATTACAGAGAGAAGGCTACAGGGAGTCCTTCCTTTTAAGGAGGGAGGCATAGTGGATCTTCACTTTAAGGACTCATAAGAAGAGATATGGACTTAATGAAAATCTTGTATGGACTACCTTTCAGTAACTAAATTACCCAGTGCAAATCCTGTCTGGATCATGTTTTGAAAATATAAAATTTGAATTTCTGTGTTGATATGTTTGCTGTTCAAATATGAATGTTTGCCATTCTTTTGATTTGTAGCCGTTGATTATATTATAGAATTGTGATTTATTAGAACTATTCCTCTGTTATATCTCTGAGTCTGTTCTATTGCATCGTTCTTCTGTTTTCACTCCCTTCTCTCTCTTTCCTTCCCCCTGCCCCCTCCCCTTTTCTTTACGCTAGAAATGTATTGCCCTCCCATCCCATATCTTGTGAAGCCATTTGTATCTAGAGTAGTTTATAAAATATTCTGATCTCCTTGTACATAGTAAAACCATTTATTTGAATCCTGCCCGATATTGGTTTTGCTCTCTTTGTCCCTGTAGATTTAAGTTACACAGCACTTAATTGTGAAGGGACCACCTGTTTAAAAGAGATTCTCTCTCTTTAGGTGGTTTTCCTTTTAGGAATCGGGCCACTCGGGGTTTGTCACAGTGTGACATCAGTGCATTTCACGTGCTTACCTGGTGGCCCGGACCCTTCTTTTACCTTCAGAAAGAAGATGTATGTAGCAGATAGATCTGGCGTTCACTCGAATGGTGGCCGCACTGCTGGCGTTTAGTCTTTAGCGTGGAGTTCTAAAACATAGAGAAACCATACCTTTAGAATCAGATAATGCAAACATAAGACTTTACTTATTCAAAAGATATACAAATTGAAGTTGTGTTTTGAAAGACAACACTTCAAAATGCTTTTCAGCATGTTCTCTCATATTTAGAGAAGAAGCAGAGCTGTTATGGATTGAAACAAATTTAGAATGAGCTAATTTTGAATGGGCTTTTGTTTAAAAGGTAAAAGAAATGTTATAGTTTTGCACGATTCTGATAGAATCTCCCTTATGTCAGACTGAAACACTGTACCTCTAATACTAACCCCCTTTTGTCTTTTTTGACTAGAAAAAGTGAATTTAAACAGATAATTTTCTCCTTGGACGACCCCCCCCCCCAATTCCTTGTTTATGCTCTGATCTACTTCCTTCTTTTCAACCTGCTAAAGACCAGTGGAAAACTTTATAAATTAGTCCTTTTTAGAATTGTGACTTATATATAGAATTTTCAGGTTAGTTTCCCTTGTTTAATTCACTAATAGATTGACACACATTTTTTGAATTTATAAGGGAGGATATCTATTTTTATGCAGAATTTTCTGAAGTGTTTATGTATTTGAGTTTTTGAAGATTTAATGTTTGAATCTTGGATGAAGTTGATACTTACTTTAAAGGCCTTTTGTCTGATGAAGGAACTAGATTTGTTCTGAAATGTTACATATGAAAAATATTCTTGGAGCCTTTTGAAAATTCTATTATGAGATATACTTTGGATATTTCATTTTTTGGAATCTCAAAAATAACAAACAAGAGAAAAAAGCATATATCGAGATGATTTGATTAAACAAATAAAAGAATTACTTTTATATGACAGAATATTTTGTATTTGGAATATTTTTTTAGGGGTTGAGTTGATTTCGTTTCAAACTAGTATTGATTCCGCTACTTCTTCTCCCCCTACACTATTACCTTCCCTTAATATAGTTTGAAAGGGAACCCTGGGAGACACAGTTTTGTGATTCTTTTCTGTGTATAATGTCCCAATTACTGATCTCATTCTGTGGCAGAGCAAAACAGCTGCTTTGTGCCCACATTATTACACCGCCACCTGAATCTGCAATACCGTATATAACACAGGGTTTACAATGCAGGGAGGAGTTGTCCCACTATGAGTGCAACATGAGAATCACTGATCTGATGTTAATGTTACAATCGGGTGTAGCACCTACTGTACTAGCAACCCTAGTGGCTGCTCACAGACACAACATCAGGCAGCACAGGGACATTCACCTGGCCCATCTGGAATGCAGACCTTAGTAATAGTCCATGTACTCCCTGGTGTTTAGTGACAAGCAAATCACCGGGTCAAGACCCCAGATCTCTCTATGCCATCTCCCAGTCACCTGATGCAGCCCCCACCCGTGGTTAGCAATGCAGGGCCCACCAGTTTATTGATCCCGCATCATCTCCTTCCAGATAGTGATGCAGATCCCTTCTCCCTGGTGCCCAGTGGTCACCCTCCAACATCACCAAACAAAGTCCTTCCTACTCCAGTGTGTCCACCACCACCATCACTGAAGCAACTTGTGACCCAGGCTGGAAGGGCCATAATGAACTAGCTAAATCATCTGACCTTGAGGCCAAAGAAACTGACTCCAGCAAGCTTGTTTAATTGAATGTAGTGGGAAACAGCGTTAAAAGCCTTGACAAGGTCAACAAAGATAACAGCAGTAACATAGAAACATAGAAGTTGACGGCAGATAAGGACCGCAAGGCCCATCCAGTCTGCCCACTTCTTTTTCTACCTTATAAATGTGCCATCGGCCTTTGCTCTGTCAGTGACCTATCTATTCATAGTCATTTGTATTGCTCCCTTATGCCTATCCCATGCCTGTTTGAAGCCCTGCACTGTATTCATAGCCACCACTTCTTGTGGTAAGCCATTCCATGCATCTACCACCCTTTCTGTGAAAAAGAATTTCCTCACATTCCCCCTTAATCGGCCTCCCTCTAATCTCATGATGTGTCCTCTTGTCCTGCTATTTTTCTTATATTTAAACATGTTAGACTCTTTCACCTTGTTTATGCCCTTAAGGTGTTTAAATGTCTCGGTCATATCACCTCTCTCCCTCCTTTGCTCAAGGGTATACATATTGAGCTCCATTAATCTGTCCTCATATGTCTTCTGTTGCAGTCCCTGCACCATTTTGGTTGCCCTTCTCTGGACTGCCTCAATTTGGTTAATGTCCTTGTGAAGGTGTGGCCTCAATACCTGCACGAGTACTCCAGATGGGGCCTAACCAATGTCTTGTACAGAGGGATTATTACCTCCTCTTACGACTTGTGATAACCCTACTAATACACCCCAACACCCCTAGCCTTACCTACTGCTTTAGAGGTCTGCTTGATGATTTTAGGTCATCAGTGATGATGATGCCCAAGTCTCTTTCTTCCTTTGTGACTGCTAGCAACTCCCCTCCCAGCCTATAAGTGGCTTCAGGGTTTCTCTTCCCTATGTGCATGATTTTGCACTTCTTTGCATTAAATCCCAGTTGCCACTCTTCTGACCATTCTGCTAGTTTATCCAGATCTCTTCTCATTCTGCCCACCCCATCTGGATCATCTACTCTGTTGTAACAAACCCTTGATCCTCCCCTTAGGATGGAGCCAGTGAGCCTGAGTAAAAAAGATTCCATGGAGTAGGCTTTCCTAAGCCTAACTGGAGTGGGCTGAGCAAAGAACAGAAGTCGGGGAAGGGGCATAGTTGGGAGAGCACCATGTTTTTTTTTATTTTACTGACTGTTCATGCTCCAATAAATTGAGTTTTCTCCTCTGTCCTCAGCTACCCCTCAAACCCATCTAGCGCCCCTGCCCCCTTGGAGCTTACATCCCATGGGTTATCCTGAATAGCTGGGTCGGCGGGGTCTCATGTCTCTCCAGTGTCAAAATCCATGTATCCTTTTCAAGGCAGGTGGTGGTGGTGCAGATTAAAGGAATGAGCAAACCAAGTGACCACTTAGGGTGCCAGCTCTAAAGAGGTGCACTCGAGTAGAAAGTATGAGGAGAGATCGGCTTGAAATGCAAAAAAAAAAAGTCAAAATAAAAACATTGTCGTCACTCACAAAGTCATACAAATGTCAGCACATTTTTGATCTGGATGTGGGGTAGAAGCAAGGAGAGAGAGAGGGTTGTGGGAGTGGTGAAAGAGGCATCACAAGTATTTCTGCTTGTGGTGCCATGAGGTCTAAAACCCATCCTGGTGTAGAGCCTGCGAGTGCTGCTAGTTTCATCAACAGGCCTGGGCATTTCCTGTTTGTCTTCCCCTCCCTTGGGATGTTGGCTGGCTCAGTGATGTCCCTCCTTCCCAGCCACTTCATCTGCAGGTCCACCTGTGGTCATTCAAGTGGTGCTCACAGTGGGTAGTAGGGCAGACTCACACCTCAGCCCCCCCCAACTTCCCACCTTCCTTTCCAAACCTGGTTCACTAGCGTCACAGGCGGCAACATTGCCACTGCGCCAACAGGCTGACCTACAAACATTGACAATGACAGCAGAAAAAAAAAAGTGGTCCATCCAGTCCGCCTGTAACACCCTATCATACCCCGAGACCTTTTATCAATGCAGGGTCTTTGTCTATACTATCCACCCCCCTTGCTCCCTGTTTTATTACTACCCGTCTGAGTAATAACTAGGTCCTTGACTCTGTCCCAACTGTCTCTGAAACTGGTTTTGGTGCCCACCACCTCCTCTGACAGACTGTTCCAAGACTCAACTACTATCTCTGTAAAATAAAACATTCTCACATTCCTCAGGAACCTCCCCCAACCCACTAGCTTACACACATCAGGACGGATATTCAGACTGCACCGGGCAGTGGTGCAAGCCTGGGCACATGCAACTGGGTTGCGCCGGGGCCAAGACCAGGTGATATTCAATGGTGATGCACCATGGCTCAGCACCATTGAATATGTCAAGGGCGGCACACATACTACACACGGTGCAGTGGCACTGCACCAGCGCAAGCCACAGAGAAGGACAAGGGGGATGCACCAGCACAAGTGCTGTTGTGCTAGGCGCATCACCCTTGATATTCAGCGGGGGGCATGCAAATGAGGCACAAATGGTGCCATTTGCATGTCATTATGGCCCCATTTGCATGTGATGTGCCAGGCATCCTGGCGAATTGTGCCTGGTGCCCTGCCAAGCTGCTGTTGACGGGGGTTTGCTCCCTGGTGGGCTATTGCAGCCCCCCCATAAGCCTGATTACGGGCAGCCATCAGCAGAATATATATCCTATGCCCGATCGTGGGCAGCCATCAGCAGAATAGATATCCTGTGCCCAATTGCGGGCAGTCATCAGCCTAAAAATCCTATGCCTGATTGCGGGCTGTAGTGTAATGCAATAGATCCCTGGTGGTCTAGTGGAACCCTCCCCAAAAGTCAGATCGCGGGCCGTAGTAGAAACAACATCTACCTGGTGGTCAGTGGTACCCCTCCCACCCACCCAGAGACCCCAGCCACCCAGCACCCGCCATCGGGCGGTGGCACACCACCCGCATACTGCCCAGACTCCCACTGAATGACAGTACAGTATGATCCTGTGTACACCCATTGGGCCAAAGTGAGGACCAATGGGCATGCAGACCATACTGTACACAGATCCAGATCTGTGAATGGACACGTTCATTCATAGATCCAGACCTGTGTAGTACAGTATGGACTAGTATGCCCATTGGGCCACACTCGTGGCCCAATGGGCATACAGATCATACTATATGCTGTCATTCGACAGGTGGCTGAGTGCTGCCGCCCACCGATGATGGGGGTGCTGTGTGGCTGGGGCCCCTGTGGGTGGGTGGGGAGGTTACCACTGGACCACCAGGTAGACATTGGTTTCTACTACGGCCCACGATCGGGCTTTCAGGGTGGGTTCCACTAGATCACCAGGGATCTATTTCATTACAATACGGCCATAGGATCAGGCATAGGACTTATATTCTGCAGATGTCTGCCCATGATTGGGCATAGGATTTGCTATATGCTGACGACTGTCCACGATCAGGCATACAGGAGGGGGGCCACTAGTCCATCAGGGATCTCTAACAGGACTCTACACCCCACGATTGGATATAGAATGTTTTATATGCTGACTGCCTGCAATTGGGCATGGGGGGGGCACTGGACGTTGGGGGGGCCAGGTGCTTGTGGACGGTGTTCCCGCTGGGCGGTTGGCCACCCACGGCTGGTGGCTGTTGTGTTGCACCTTGCAATACAGCCACCCACCTGTGGGTGGCCAGCCTTTGAGCCTGTCTTATGGCTCAACTTTGAGCACCTGTGTGTGGCGCATGTAGAGGTTGCACCAGCATATGCGCCGCACATCCCAGGATGAATAACGGGATGTGCCGCATATGCATGGGCACTCCCCCTGCATCTGCACCACATAGGATTACATTGTGCCCTGGCACATCAGGATTTGTGCTGTGCCAGGAAGCCTTTTCAATATTACACCAGGGCACTATGCGGGGTTGCACCAGCACAACTCTGCTGCAACAGGCGCAACCCCTTTGAATATCCCAGCCCTCATGTTCTAGAATTGCTACTCTTGTTGAATAGTTCCTCACAGTTCATTGTGTTCATTCCTCGCTGGAACTTGACAGTCTCTATCATATCACCCCTCTTTTGTCTGGCCTTGAGTGAGTACATGTTCAGAGCCCTAAGCCAATCCTCATAGGATCTGCCCTGCTGGACCTGAATCATTCTGGTTACCCTATGCTGCACCCATAGGCACAGACTATGGGGAGGCCGAGGGGCTGAACCCTCCCCGGGAAGATTAGGTGGGGGCTCTACCCCCCCGGGAATTTACAGAGTTACAGCGGCATGCGAAGCCATTAGACAGCCACCTGCAGTTTTATTTTAACTCCCATGCTGCTAGCCCAGCCCAGCCAATCCATGTGCACCATTTTCAGGATAAGGAGGAAGAGCGAGGACCAATCACTGCATTTGGAGCATCTTGGCAATGACATTGACATGGTCACAAGATGCCATTTCAGCGGGATTGGTGCCACTATGCCAGTTGTTAGTTTCCTTGGTCACACAACCTTGGGAGGCAAGCACTGTCCCTGCTTGTTGCGGGGTCGGGTCCCTCACGCTCTTTCACTCCCCATCACTCTTGGGAGTCGTGTTAACATGGACACCATTGTCGTGTCACCCCCCCCAAGCGTGAGGTGCTAGGAGTCAGTGGATAAAGAGCACGAGCACATGGAAGTGGAACAGGGGAACACAGGCAGTGGGGCAGTCCAGGCGGCAGCAGCAAAGACAAGGTAAGCAGCTGGCTTCGGAGGCCTGGAGGCTGTCAGAAAGCCAAGGAGGAGTTGTAGGAGAAGCTGGCTTCCTACAGGTAGGACATGTGGGGAGCACAGCAGTGGTGATGAGTCAACTAACACATTAAAAATTGTATTGGTGGCTACTTAATTGACAAGCATTCAGAATAAGGACTGAAATACAGCAAAGCTTTTAAGCTTGTATTCCTGCTGGTTAAGGCTTTGGTTGCCTTTAATTACAATTGTGAATATGAGTTGACCTGATTAAAGCAGGGCTGGATTTATAGTAATGTCTTGTTGTTTTGAGCAGCCCCCTGTTAGCTGTTTTAGTGTTTTTGTTAATTTTTTTTGTGCTGGCATCTGACTGGTTGGAGGAGGTGTTGTGCTTTTCAGGGGGGGGGGTTAGTGTTTGACCACGTCCGTCTGGCTGTGCCAAAAAACTAAAGAGCATTCGCAGCTCTGCCTCATGATGTTGTTTGGATGCTGGGCCTAAGCCTGTCTCTAACAAGGGCCTCAAAAACATGTGCAACACAGCCTGGTAGTGGCAGAGTGCAAACTAAGTTTGCATTGGCTGGTTGTCCCTAACTATGGTATGACTGGCTGTCAGTGTTGACTGCACAACTGCTGAACTTAGTTGTGCATGTGCCTACAGCCAAGTGGTAGTTTGGCCCTATTCTTTTTTCTCATGACTAGTGCAGTCTAAGATGGGAGATGTGAGCTCATAGAAGCCAGGATTGGAGTGGGACCCAACCACCAATATCTCGAGAGGGTGAGACCAGGCTAAGAATAAAATTAAAGAGCGAGGAGAGTGGATTAGAGATGCCGAGGGTCGATGGTCAG
Source organism: Neoceratodus forsteri (assembly GCA_016271365.2). Lineage (NCBI taxonomy): Eukaryota > Metazoa > Chordata > Ceratodontiformes > Ceratodontidae > Neoceratodus > Neoceratodus forsteri. The sequence goes on along the minus strand of JADMNL010000022.1, from coordinate 531,884,645 downwards.
GGCTCAGGAGTGAGTTGGTCATAAGGTCATATCAGTGGTATTGACTGTGGTGTGGTTTACTTGCCGTTTGACCACATAACCTATGCCAATTAGAATGGATGTTGACTTGGGGTGATTGGGGCAGATGGCCAGGAGGGGTTGGCAGGTGGGCGGTGTTGGGGTGGGTGGCTGGGGGGACCTCTTGGTTACTGCTGTGCATAGGGCCCATAGTAATGTAAATCCATCCCTGGATTAAATAGTCTCTTGTTCACTTGCTGGGAAAGAAAGGAAAGGGGAAATGAGTAGGCCTCAGACTCAGATAAAATCTGAATGTAATAAGATCAACTTCCCAAAGAAGGATGTACTTCACATCACTGAGCTAAAGCAGGGTTTTAAATAGCTGTTATAGCATAGCAAAATGTTATGCAAAACAGGGGGTAATGCTAATTGTTTCCAAAAAGGGTTAGGTACGAAAGCCCAACATCCGTAATCCCATCAGACGTGATTTTGACTCTGCAATCCCAACTATTAAAATGCTGACAAACACTTGTTACTGACTTGATGAAATACCGAATTTTGGCAACAGTAATGAACATGTATATATCGGGCATAAAGCACCCAAGCAAGGGATAAAGTAAATGGCTCCCCTTCCGACTTTTCTGTTGATCAGCAACACAACAGAATAGTTTACTTCTTTATACTCCCTTTACCACATGTTGAAATAAGCAAAGGCTCAGAACGGACTTTCCTGCTGATTGGTAACACAAAAGAATAGTGTATGGGACATTTAAAAGTATCACTGATTAGGTTTTTTGTACTTTCTTTAACACATGTTGCACTGCAAAGGCTCAGAAGGGGGTACACACCATGCACAGGTGTTTCCGAGATTTGTAAAGTATGCTTGATTACCTCCTTCGCCTCCTGTTGGAAAAAAAAGGAAAGGCTCTGATCTCTGTACTACCTATTTCCCCAACAGTTTTTTGAAATACTCAGTTACTTTGGTTGGTAATCTTGGTTACCTCCACTGAATAGTGGGGACTGCGGACAACTTAAATGGGCCTAAGCCTTCTGTTGTCTTATAACCTCAAGTATGAATTCCAGTATGACTTTCTCAGTTTCCTCCTAGGAAACGAGTACAGATTGAGTAACACAGTATCACCAACAGTTTTTAGAGACACTTAATTAGACATCTCAGCCTTTTATGCAAGTCCGTCTCTTTCTCTCTGTCTCACATTATGCACAAGCAAAGGCAGACTGTGAATGCCCCCTCCCCCGTGCAATTCAGCAAACAAAGTAATGCCTACCTTAGTTAGGATGTACAGTATGTATGTTTCTAGTCCTCATCAATAATCATACTGTTAACATGTTAGGCTTTATTCCAATGTAGTTAAAAGATTTAATTGATTGTGTGTAGGGTGGAGTATTCACTGTCTACCTTTGTGGTTTGTGCATAATGCAAGAGAGAGAGAGAGAGAGAGAGAGAGAGAGAGAGAGAGAGAGAGAGAGAATTGTCTCCTTTGCTGCATTACCTGATCTGTGTATTACTTTATTTCAACAGAAGGCAAGTTAAAAAGTAGGGTAGTGTAGTGCAGAGCACATTGTTTGCTACGAGCTGAGAGCTTTTCATAAATTGTGCGCCGCAAGTAAACACTAGCAGTGATCAGAGAGAGCAGTTATGATTAGATGGGGAGTGACTTGATGCAATACCCAGACTGCCTTTGCTGCAACATTGGGCATTTGAGAAGTGTTGTAAGATTTTTCATCAGGTGGCAAAGGAAGGAAAATATTGTGTTGTGTTGCAGCAGTAAAGTCAGGATTTTAGATGACGGCCATTCGTTTATCGGTATATTATTTGTCAGTCATTTGTATGGCGGGATTTTAACCCTGTCGTGATTCTGGTGTCAGGCTTTCTTTCGTCAGGATTTCGGTTGTCGGGATTACGTACAGATTCCTCCAAAAATGCATAGCAGTAGACTAACCATTTTTGTTCAGTGGATCTATGGCACAACAGACAAACTTAATAAACATAGAATTTGACGGCAGATAAGGACCGCTTGGCCCACCCAGTCTGTCCATTTTTCTACCTAACAGATAAGCTGCAGATCCTAGTTAATCAACAGCTTACTTCCTCTTACCCGTCCCCAGGACTGCCTTATGCCTGTCCCATGCATTCTTGAAGTCCCCCACTGTTCTTGACTCCACGACCTCCTCAGGGAGGCTGTTCCATGCATCCACAACCCTCTCAGTGAAAAAATACTTCCTCACATTACCCCTGAGCCGTCCCCCCATCTTTAAAATTATATATAGTTTTAAATTTTGCTAACCATTCTATGCCAAGTGCTATGCATTTTGACAGCTGATTAGCACTTTCACCTGTAAAACTGCTAATCAATTTTTTCAGCTTATTCAATACCCCGTAAAATAAACAGCAGCTTAGTGCTAAATGATCAGTGACTGGCTAGGTAAGAAGACACTGACAGAGAACAGAAGAAGCAGAGAAAAAAACAAGGTAGTGAGAGGAGAGCAGGAATGAGGAAAGGGGAGGTCTTAATAAGAGAATAGTTGTAGATTATCACATAAGTGCATGGAAGGAGGTAGAAGAGGCAGAATAGAAGTGATTTGTTTTCAGAGTACAAACTTGCTGCCCATGTAGTATTGTATATCAATTGTTCACAATATTTGTCATTCCTCTCTATTTCAGTCTATTCACCTACAGTGTAGAAGACATAAGAACTTAATTTTATTCACTCTTTTTATCTCAACACCCTCATTCTATTTGAAATAGGAGCACTGCAGTACAAGACTAATATAAACTGCTTGGTGGGTGGAAGCACCTGATGATAGAAACATAGAAACATAGAAGTTGACGGCAGATAAGGACCGCAAGGCCCATCCAGTCTGCCCATTTCTTTTTCTACCTTATAAATGTGCCATCGGCCTTTGCTATGTCAGTGACCTATCTATTCATAGTCATTTGTATTGCTCCCTTATGCCTATCCCATGCCTGTTTGAAGCCCTGCACTGTATTCATAGCCACTACTTCTTGTGGTAAGCCATTCCATGCATCTACCACCCTTTCTGTGAAAAGAATTTCCTACATTCCCCTTAATCGGCCTCCCTCTAATCTCATGCTGTCCTCTTGTCCTGCTATTTTTCTTATATTTAAACATGTTAGACTCTTTCACCTTGTTTATGCCCTTAAGGTGTTTAAATGTCTCGATCATATCACCTCTCTCCTCCTTTGCTCAAGGGTATACATATTGAGCTCCGTTAATCTGTCCTCATATGTCTTCCTGATGCAGTCCCTGCACCATTTTGTTGCCCTTCTCTGGACTGCCTCAATTTGGTTAATGTCCTTGTGAAGGTGTGGCCTCCAATACTGCACGCAGTACTCAGATGGGGCCTAACCAATGTCTTGTACAGAGGGATTATTACCTCCCTCTACGACTTCTGATACCCCTACTAATACACCCTAACACCCCTAGCCTTACCTACTGCTTTAGAGGTCTGCTTGGATGATTTCAGGTCATCAGTGATGATGATGCCCAAGTCTCTTTCTTCCTTTGTGACTGCTAGCAACTCCTCCCAGCCTATAAGTGGCTTCAGGGTTTCTCTTCCCTATGTGCATGATTTTGCACTTCTTTGCATTAAATCCAGTTGCCACTCTTCTGACCATTCTGCTAGTTTATCAGATCTCTTCTCATTCTGCCCACCCATCTGGATCATCTACTCTGTTGCAGATCTTGGTGTCATCTGCAAACAGACAAGCCTTACCCTCTAGTCCATCTGCTAGGTCACTAATGAAGATGTTGAATAGTACTGGCCCCAGGACTGATCCCTGAGGTACCCCACTTGTGACTTGCATCTCTTCTGACTGTATACCATTTACCACCACTCTCTGTTTTCTGCCAGTCAACCAGTTTGCCACCCAGTTGACCAACTTCTGACCCACCCAGAGCCTACCTAGCTTATTTATCAATCTTCTATGTGGAACAGTGTCAAAGCTTTGCTGAAGTCAAGGTAGGCGACATCAACTGCTCCCCTTGGTCCACTACTCTGGTTACCCAGTCAAAGAAATCTATGAGATTAGTTTGACAGGACCTTCCTTTTGTAAACCCATGCTGTCTTGGATCCTGTGCCCCTATGGATTCCAGGTGTTGCACTATCCTTTCCTTAAGGAGTGCCTCCATAATCTTGCCCACTACTGAGGTAAGACTGACCGGTCTGTAGTTCCCCGCCTCCTCCCTGCTCCACTCTTGTGGAGTGGGATCACATGAGCCCTTCTCCAGTCTTCTGGGACCTCTCCTGTGCTCAGAGACTCACTAAACAATTCTGCTAATGGCTCTGCTAGTTCCTCCTTTAGCTCCTTAAGTACCCTGGGATGTGTGCCATCAGGTCCCATTGCCTTATCCACCCTGAGCTTATGAAGCTCTTGTAGGACCCTTTCTTTTGTGAGGGAGTAGTGCTCACCTCCCTCCCTCTGTGTCCATGATGCTGAGCTGTGGGCCCTGCCCTACCTTCTCTTCAGTGAATACTGAGCAAAAGTATCTATTTAGGATAGATGCTTTTACAGGGTCCTCCTCCTCACATGCTCCCTTTTCTCCATTAAGCTTAGCAATACCCTCTGGACTTTCTCCTTTCACTAATGTATCTATAGAAGTCTTGTCACCTTCTTTACTGTTTGTGCTAGTGTTTCCTCAGTTTGGGACTTTGCCTGCCTTACTGCCTTACCTGCTTCCCTTAGGGCAGTTTGGTATGCCCCTATCTTCATCCCTGTGTTCCTTGTATTTTCTGAAGGCCAGCCTTTTGGCTCTGACCTTTTCTGCTACTGTATTTGAGAACCAAAGTGGTTTCCTTCTTCTTTTGCACTTCCTTTTCTGTCTAACACAATGGGATGTTGCTTCAAGTATTGTATCATATTAATGCTTGCCCACTTTGCCTGTACCTCCTCACCTGTGTTTCTTTTTGCCAGGGCTAGCTTAACTCTGTTGGCCATCTTATCAAAGTCAGCTCCTCTGAAGTCCCATATTTTGCCTTGGAATGGGATGATTTAGATGTAGTAGCCAAATTGAACCATACCATGTGATGGTCACTGGCCCCCAGGTGACCTTCTACCTGGAGATCTGTGATCCCTTCTTTGTTAGTCAGTACTAGATCTAGGATAGCCCTGTCTCTTGTGGGTTGCTGTACCAGTTGTTTGAGCCCTCCCCTGCAGGGAATCCACTATGAGTCTAGTTCTGGCAGATGTTCCTGCTGGTATTGACCAATCTGTATCTGGCATGTTGAAGTCTCCCATTATCAGAACCTCCTTTAGCTGTCATGTTTTGTATATCTTCTAACAGTAATGTGTCTATGTCCTCCCTCTGGTCTGGGGCCTGTAGACAACCCCAGTTCTTATGGCTGTCCCATTTCCTGTTTCAGGGTGACCCACAGTTCTTCTGGCTCCTTATGTGTATTCTGAATTTCTGTAGCTTTGATATTTTCATTAACATACAGGGCCCTCCTCCTCCCCACACCTCGGTCTCTTCTGAACTAATTCATAGCCAGGTACTGAAGTCTCCCAAGTGTGGTTACTGGTAAACCACGTCTCACTAATGCTACTATGTCCAGTTTAGCCTCTGACATTATTGCCTGCAGGTCTGGGATCTTATTTCCCAGGCTGTGAGCATTGTGTACATGATTTTCCATTGGCCAGATTTTGGTGTGTTAGTTGTTGGGTGAGGTTTGGCATTACCCTGTGCATCGTATGGGAGACAAACCTTTTTCTTACCTGGTGATGCAAATGAGCGGCAAACACACTGAATTCCAGTTTGACCACTAGCTGAGGGGAGGTGTTCTTCCCATTCAACGATGGGGTGCTGCACCCTCTCCCCATTTGCTAGTTTAAATATTCTGCAAAGACGTCAAACTTCTGCCCCAATGCACTGACTCCCTCTTTAGTCAGATGCAGTCCATCAAATTTAAAGAACTTTCGCTCCCAGAACTGTTGCCAGTTCCCTACAAATCTGTGTCCTTTTTCCTGGCACCAGTCCTTGAGCCACGTGTTTAGCTCCCCTATCTCCCCTTCTCTGACCTTCCGTCCATCTGCTCCCTTCTTCCAGACTGGCAGGATCTCAGAGAAGGAGATGCCGTTTGGTTGTCAGGCATTCTGGTGTGGGAAGCCGTAGTGACATAGGGCTTGTCTGTCAGTCATTTAGATATGGGGAACAGTGGTGATGTGGGATTTGTCAGGCACTCAGATCAGGGGAGCTCTTGTGATGAGGGCCGTGGAAGTCATACATATCTGGGAAAGCTGGAACTGTACAGTGAGGCATGTCATGCACACCGAGGTGGGGCCATTGGTTATATGTGGCTTGTCTGTCATGGTAGAGCATGCTGTATGGGGGCAGTACTAATGCGGAACTTGTTAGTCACTCTGAAGTGAGGGGCACTGATAATGTGGGAACAGTCAGTCACTCTGATGATTAATTTGTGCCTGCCTGTCACTGAGGTAGGACATTTTAATAAAGCAGCAGAAAATATTTTTTGGCAAACTCATTTTATCGAGAAAAGATTTGGGGGCTAGACAGCAGAAAACATCACCAGTTGAAGGACACCACCAGTGCCTGCAACATTTGCTGGGGAGTGGGTCAAGGTGGTGAATGAACACTAGAGGGTATGCCAGTAGCTGGTGAGGGTGTCAGGGTGGATGAGTGACTCCACTAATGTCTGCAACACTTACTGGGAAGTGGATCAAGGTGGGTGAGGGTCAGAATCAGAAGCTCTGCCAGTTGCTGGGGAAGGAGCGAGATAGGAGAGTGACACCACCACTTGCTGGACAGTAGGACAAGGTAGTAAGTAACAACAAAAAAATAGGCAAATTTGGGTAATGTGCTAGCACTGAAATGGTGTTTGTTATGCTGTGCTGTTCCGTCAGAAAACCACTCAAAATGCACCACAGAGCACTGAAAACTCCAGAGCTTCTGGTGGCCTTGGCAACCCCCAGCCCCCTGGCCATTTCTTAAGCTCCCCCCAGGAAAACTAAAAGTTGGCTCCTATGGCTGCACCATCTCCACCCTGTCTGTCTTTCCTTAGGTGAGGACTCCAGCACTGGGTGTAGTACTCTAAGTGTGATCTCAACAGTGATCTATAGAGAGGTAGTACCGCAATACCTTTTTCCTCTTGCTGTCAAAACCCCTCCCAATATACCCCAGGATCCTGTTTGCCTTACTGTACAGGCCTTGTTACACACTGGCTAGATTGTTTAAAGAGATACTGACATCTCAGAGAAAACTTTGAAAAACATAATAATTAGATCCAATTCAGCTTGCATTCCATATATGTTTTGCATGTTTTTTTTTTCCCATTATTTACTACAGAGTAAATCTATATGAATACATGATGATTATCCCTTAGAGTTCCCTTAGAGTTCATCTGCCTCTATAGCTTACTCCCTACTTCAAGTCATAATCCTGTGTTGTGATATCACAGTCTTTTGCCATGGGAGTAACTGTGATGTCACAAGCAGTGCATTATGACCTCAAGTAGGGAGAAGGCAATAGGAATAGAGGAACTCTTCAGAAGCAAAGATTCTATTTTCATGCAAATTACTTCAGTAATAAATAATGGAGAGGAGGAATACACAACTAATGTGAAATACAAGCTGAACTGTGTCTAAGTATTGTGTTTTGTTAAAGTTCTCCTGAAGGTGTCAGCTGCTCTTTAAAGAGAAGTTATGAGATTTAGATAATGACTTTTTAAATACATTAGCCCATTACCTTATGCTGATGATAGTCATTCTAGCCCACAAATGAATGTTTTAATTAAGTCCACTATGGGGAAGGAAAGGATCAAAATTGTGTTGAACAGATGGCCAGCTGATCCCTTCACCTTCCGGGTCTGCCGGACCCTCCCATGTTCAGACATTTTGTGACATCTAACCAGGGAGTGTGCAGGGGCTTGCCATATACAAGTCAATGGGGGACATTTTTGGAACTGTTTTATATTTATTAAAGCAATCTTTGATATGAATGAAAGCCATTTCTCAAATAACAGAGTCCACATTAGTTGACAGATGGCTTTCATTTATATCAAAGATTGCTTTAATAACTATAAATCAGTTCAGAATATTTCCTCCATTGACATATGTGGCAAACCCCTGTGCTCTCCCTGGTTAGATGTCAAAAAATGTCTGAGCGCAGGGCAGGGCTGGCAGACTGAGAAGTCGAAGTGAACGGCTGACTATATGTTCGACACAATTTTTGATCCTTTCCCTCCTGCATGGGACGTAGTTAAAAAATGTATTTGTGGGCTAGAATGACTATCGTCAGCACAAGATAATGGGCTAATATATTTAAAAATCCATTATCTAAATCTTACAACTTCTCTTTAAGGGAGTCACTTAAGATAACTCCTAGGTCCCTTTCCTCAGAGGTTGTGTCCAGGTTAACCTCTCCCATCCGATACTCTGTTCTAGGGTTCTTGTTCCTTATGTGCATCAGCATGCATTTTTGGCATTTAATTTCAGCATGCCAAACCCTGGACCACCTCTTTAGTCTTTACAGGTCCCTCTGCATCTCCCAACCCCCTTCCTTGCTGTCTGTCCTACAACAGAACTTAATATAATCTGCGAAAAAGACATATCTTGTCCTGTGTTACAGAGAAACATATTGAAAAGAACTGCCCCAGGAGTGATCCCAGTGGCACTCGACTGGTGGCCTCCCTCTCCTTAGATCAGACTCTATTTATCAATACCATCCACTGCCTCCCTTCCAACTAACTTCCTACCCATCTAACTATGTCCTTTGCTCCACCCAGATTCTCTAGCTTCTTCAGCAGCCTTCGATGTGGCAGTGAGTTGAATGCATTGCTGAAGTCAAAGCACGGCAAATCCACTGCATGACTTTTATCCACTATCCTAGTTACTCAGTCAAAGAATACTATCAGGTTACTTTGACAAGATCTCCCTGCCCTGAACCAGTGCTGTTTACTATCCTGGAGCCCATTTTTCTTTAGGCAATCCACTAGGTCCTCTCTGACTAGTGTCTCCATCAGTTCGCCCTCCATGGAAGTAAGACTGACAGGTCTGTAGATACCTGACTGCTCTTTGTCCTCTCCCATCTATAGCAGAGCTACAACTGCTACCTCCCGTTTTCAGGACCACCCCTGTCTGAATAGAGCTACTGAACAGTCTTACCAGGGGTCCACCTAATTCAGATGCCAGTTCTGGGAGCACCCTTGGGCGCATCTCATTTCACCCAGGGTCTTTGCTATCTTCAGGGCTGCTAGCCCTTTTCTGACCCTTTCATTTTAAAAAAAATATGCTGTCTCATTGCTAGGACCCCCCCCCCCAAAAGCAGCTTTTATGCCATTCTCCAGCAAAGATACGCTGTCCTCCCAAGAAAATACAGAGCAGAAGTAGTTTTTCAGAATGCCTGCTTTCTGCTCATCCTCTCTATTACCCTGCCTCTCTTTCTTCTTTCCTTACATACCTGAAAAACTGTTTTTCCTCGCCCCTGATGCCCCCTGCAATATGCAGTTCTGTGTCTGCTTTTGCATCCCAGACTACCCTCTTGGCCTCTCTAGTTCTTACCTGGTGCCCCCTCTGCTTCTCTTTGTACCTGGTGAAGGTGTTCCTTTTCACCCTCACTGCCTCCCTGACCTTTTCAGAGAACTATATTGGTTTCTTGTAACTGTTTCTCTTGGCAACTGTTCTCACCCTTAAAAAAAGGAAATATATTTTAAAATATATCATTAACAATATATATTTAAATATAGTGAAATATATTCCAATCTACTTGTTTTATAATATATTGTAATGTCTTGGAAAATCAATATATTTCAATGTATTTTAAAATTTGCAAATATATTGCAATGTACTCTAAATATATACATTATGGCTGCTTAAGTATATTCTGTATATTGCAAAATATATTGATACAATTCTAAATATATTGAAATAAGGATGGTAAATATATGTTATTGGCATATTGCCAATATATGTATAAATGTATTTTGCTTTACATTTGAAACGCTGTTTTCTATATTTACAAATATATATAGTATACATGTATAATAGATATTAATATAACTATTAACCTACCCAGACAAAAACAAAAAAAATTATTTATACGTACCTCTATCTGTACAACTGGAGTTCATCTTGTTATTAATCATGAAGATATTTACACTGAATTACCGTTTTACCTCAAACATACATTTATACTAACACATATGATTTACCTCACATGTTTATGCTTGTTAAAGGCTCAGATTGGTATTTATACCATCCCATTTTGTTTTACTTTTAGGTCAGGGTGAGATCCTACATGTACTTGCTTTATAACTTGTACCTTTCGTTTCAGTCTGTAAGCTAGTGTTGTAAATTTGAAAGTATTATAAAGCTAAAAATTATCATTATTTGGGCTTATAAACTGTGTTTTTTTTTTAAATAAGCAAGTTAGTTATGCAAATGTACACATGGGACGAAACTAAGCATTTACAAAAATACATGTAAAATATATGTAACATTTATAGAATATATGTAACATATAAAATATATGTAACATATACAAACATATCAAACATATATAAAAATAGATATAACATATATAAAAAATATACGTAACATACAAAGAATACAGTATATATTTTGAAATATACCAATAATATATTTTAGACAATGTGTTATTAAATAGATTGATATGCTTTCATGCAATGCATGAGGCAGAATATATGGTTTCATTATATGCTGAAATACACTGGGTGGGATATTCAGAAATGCACCATAGGCTGGCACAAGACCTGCGCAGTGCAAATCCACTGCGCCAAGGCGCACTGAGCGCGATATTCAAAGGTTGCACTAGGCGGCATGTGCCAGCACAACATGGCTGAATATCACACAGATGCACCAGAGTACAGCCAGGGAGCAACCCAACATGTGCAATAGTGCAACCAGGGATGCACAAGGGGCCCAGGTACATGCACCAGGACACATATGGACCGGCCTCAGGCGCAGCAAGGAGCAAGCCACTGGGGTGGAAGGTGCTGCCGCCAGGGCGACAAGGGTGCCAGGAGTGAGGCACGGCTGGCACGACCGAACACCACCCAGGGTGCATGGGGATGCAGCCGGCCCCCGGCCACGTGCACCACAGTGGTGAACGGAGGTAGGGTGGCATCAATGGCCATGGGTGGACAACCACCGACAACACCCAGGCAAATGGCACACAACACACACGCCACACAACTAGAACAGACAGCCCACAGCCGCCCCAGGGCACAGCCACTGACTGATGGGTGAACACCACCATGCACATCCCCCTTGACACCTCAGGTGCACCACACAGCCACCATGCACACCACTGCAGCATGGCTCCACACGCCAGCTGCAAAGCAGACCCAGACACAGATGGGTAACCATAAATAACTGTATTGTACAAAGGTAGAAAAAGCAAATAAAACATATATACAAGGTACAGGGGTACAGAGTACAAGAAATGGGGAAGCTAAACCAAGCTCACCAAGCTCCTCCTCCTGGGGCTGTGTGGGTGACTGTTTGTGCTTGTCTGTGTCTGTAGGGTAGTTTTTGTTCATTTACATGTTTTTCTGCTGGGAATACCTGTGCCATTCTTGCACACAACATTGGTGAAAGTCTCCTGGACTGAATTTCTGCAAATCGCCATCATCAGGTATCAGCTTTTTAATTTTAAATCAACTTTCTTGAAGCCTCCCCAAGGAAGCATATGCCTTACAACTAGTCTTACAAACATGGTGATGCTGGGTCCTGCAATCTGAATCAACATTTTCAACATTCTCATCTGACCACTCTTAAAGCAACTGCACTTGTGGACTTTAAAGAACAAAGGAATTTTAACACATTTTGTGACTGAATCAACATTTTTGTCTGACCTTTTCCAAAGGTATTGTACTTGTCTCTGAGGACTTTGAAGATCAAAGGAAACATACAGACAAAAGATTTCACACATTGCATATGCCTACTGTCTGACCTACTCCCAAGGTATTGTACTTATCTCTGAGGACTTTGAAGAACAAAGGAAACATATAGACAAAAGGATTTTACACATTGCATATGCCCAGGCCACAGTTTATCACCTTTCAGGAACTTTAACATATTATGTGATCCTGGATCTCAACAGTACTATAGTACTTCTCTTAAACCCTCTGGCACCAAACCCTCCCAGTCTTTTTTTTTCATTTTTCTCTGTACTTCGCCATAGTGCTTAGCTATCCACCTTAGCCCACTAAATCCGTACCCCACCACCCTCCTATTGCTCGCCCCCCCACAGACAGCCTAGCCCACACTACTTCTCGGCTCTCTCCTGCCTCGCTAAAAAAATGCTTTGGCTTAGTCCCCACCACCTGTTCCTGCTCACCCTCACCCTCCTTTTCCCTTTATGCCAACTCCCTCCACCTACCTTACCCCTCCACCTACTCTCACCTTTCTATACTACTACCCAAACATTGTACCATGGCTTTTACCTGGAAGTCTTAAACAAACATCACCCAATTAATACCTGGGTGCAAAGAGCCATATTTCCTAATTGAAACTGCCACATCATTATAACTCACTAACGATCACCCTCTACTGGGACTCCAGAAGACAATCCAAGCATCTTAAAAGTACAAGCAGAAACTCACTCCAACCTATTATGAACTACGAATGGTATTGCTGAAACTCCTGCTCCTCCTACTTTTAATATCTGGTGGATACACCCAAACCCTGGTCCTGTTGCACTGAAGCCGACAAAAACAGGGAAAGTTGGTAGTGGTCTCTCCATTATCACTCTAAATATCTGCAGCCTCCTTCCCAAATTGGCATCTCTTCAAACTCTGCTGGACAAAAACCCTGATATACTAGCCATTGTGGAAACCTGGCTATCTCCCAGCACCGGATCATGCGGTCTCGCTTGAAGGCTACAATCTTTTCAGACTCGACCGGCAAGCAAGAAAGGTGGGGCTGTGCTATCTACATAAAGGACAATCTCCCTGTCAATGCGGCAGCTTCACCCCACAAATACGCAGATGCAACTCCTCCGTATCAAACTGCTTCTTGGTGCACAAAACAAAGTTCTCACAGTGGCCGCAGTCTATATCCTCCAAAAGACCACCGTGCCAGTATTAAGTCTGTACTTGATTTTGTTAGTCTGCAGCCCTCTGAAAATGAGCTCCTCCTCCTCGGGATTTCAACATAAACTGGCTCGCCTCTGACACTGGCTCTTACAAAGATGACATCCTAGCAGCAAACCTGACTCAGATGGTAACCTCCCCACCGGAAAAATTACAAAACTGGTACAAGCACCCTTATTGACTGGGTTCTCACAAATCACCCTGACCGGATAAAAACATTAAAGTCCTCTCTGACTCCCTCAGTGACCACTCCCAGTGTCCTGTACCTGGTCTAATAAATTTCAAGCCACCCCCAAAGTTATAACAAGCAGAGTATTGCCTTATAGGAATCTTATCAAGTTGAAAACCCATCTCCTACAACAGGACTGGACGCCAATCCTTGAATCAAATGATATTAATACTGCACTAGAATACTTCATTAAATCTTTCAACTCTGCATGCGACTTATATGCTCCAGTAAAAAAACGTAAAATCAAAGCGCTATCAAATCCATGGATTACTGCCAAACTACTTGCCGAGCTCAAGGTTTGGGACCACCTCTGGGCAGTTGCCAGAGACACAGGCTCACCTCATGATACCCTAAAATACAAGCAGGCACGAAATAGATGTACCTCACAAATTAGGCAAATGAAGAGCGCCTATTTCAAAAATGCCCCTGAATCCACCTGGGGTGATGGAAGAGCTTTATGGGACAACATCCCAAACATAATGGGTAAACAATCAAAATCGTCACCTACCATTATGAAAGTTGATGGATCCACCACTCTTGACCCAAAGTCTATTGCAGATGCGCTTAATAAGACATTCACAGACCTTAGTAGGGTCCTTCCCCCAGATTTCTTCTTGGATTTACCTGTGCCTAGCCTAGTATCACAAAACACCCCTCTTGACAAACCACAATTTTACTTCAGAAAATCAAAGTGCACGAAGCACACAAGTACATAAGAAAGGCCTGCTCCAAATCCAGAACAAGTAGTGACACGCTAGCTCTAAAATCCTGTCTCTCACCCTGGATGAAGTAATTCACCTCCTTGCAAAAATTCTTAATCTGTCACTTTGCCAAAGTCAATTTCCCAACAAATGGAAATCTGCCATAGTGCACGCCAGTGCACAAAGGGGGACAAACCTCAACGAAACTATCGACCAATATCAATACTCCCTCCCTCTCCAAAGCACTTGAGCGAATAGTAGGCAGACCAACTCTCTGATTACCTGGACAAATACAATCTACTCTGTAATCAACCACGGCTTTAGGAAAGGACATAGTACAACAACAGCCTTACTTGATTTCTCTGAAGAGTCCACTCAGCCCTGGACAAGAAGTGCCAAACAGGTGCAGTCTTTATCGATCTTACAAAAGCTTTCGACACAGTCCATCATGGCCTACTTACCTCCCTACTTTCTAGCCTAGGCCTGGCCGAAGGTCCTAGTGCTTAGGTAAAAGTTACCTGTCCAATCGGTCACAGGCTGTAAAATCTCTAATGAACTCTCCGACTTCAAACCAGTTCTCTCGGGTGTACCACAGGGATCAATTCTTGGACGCTCCTCTTTAGCCTGTTCCTTAACTCCTCCCAGATATCTGCCAGGAGAAAATAATCTTATACGCTGATGATGCTGTAATTCTCTCTTCCCACAAGGATCCAAACTCCCTACTGAAAAGCCTGCAACTTGTTTTCTCTAGTGTTGAAAAGGTGGTTCCTGGATAATAAACTTGTGCTAAACCACAATAAAACAAAAGCCATGCTCTTCTCCAATCACCAAAACAAAAATAGGCATACTCCACTCACCATACAAACCTCTGCAGGAATTACACTGGACCAAGTAAATACTTCAAATACCTTGGCATCACTTTTGACCAAGGGCTCACCTTTACAACCCACATTGACAACACTGCGAAAACAGTGAACCAACGCCTTGGAATACTATTCCGTAACCGTCAATTTCTAAATCAAGCGGCATTGAGAATAGCTATACAGAGTTCCATAATCTCAATCATTGAGTATGGCCTTATTATTTATGGCTCAGCTACCTCCACTGCTCTAAGGCGTATCTCAATCACTCTAAATAAGGCCTGCCGGCTCCTCACGGGGCTCAAAGACTGACTCCACACGTGTGATCTGTACTATGAATCAGGCTGGTTGAACCTATCAAATCGTCTTATTTATCTCACCTGCACAATGGCTAAAAATCTATCTTGGGACTGACTCCATTATGTATTCAAAACCTACTCTGACTGAATCCTGGCTCACGACCCTCCACCAGATCTGAATGCCAACCTTTCCTGGTTCCGAGATGCCGGACTGCACAGGGACAAAGATCTTTCGCATACGGGGCCCCGACATGGTTCAATGCGCTTAGTCCACCTACTCTATCCTCAACCTCGCTTGAAGCTTTCAAAACCATGCTCTATGCCCACCTCACCACCACTAGCAACTGTGATTGCGCTAGATAAAGACTACTACTCCTCATGTCCATCCTCACATCTGAGGCCTCTTCATCCCTGACTAATGAACCCTCTGGTACCTCTACTACTTCCTGTCTCCCACCCAAACTCACTCCCCCCCTTTTTTCCTGTCCCCTCTCACTTACTCTCCTGCTCACCACCTTTCCCTCCTCTCTAGCCTCCTTTTGGCAGCAATGATGACCTCTCCCTGGAAGTTTCCTTAACCTCGAAATTGTCTACTCGCTTGAACCTGTTATAGCTTGTTTTTCTATGAAACTTAAAAACGTTACTGCCTTAAACTGTTAATAGCAAATTTATGATGTAACTTTCCTGTCTGGTTTTACCTGTAATGTGTATCGTGCTTTGTTAAATGTTCTTTGTGACGTGGAACCTTTGTAAAAGAGCCCTGGCTCAAAGGTATTAATTCCTAGACTAATAAACTAAACTAAACTAAACTAAATACAAACAGGCCTCAGCCAGGGAAGGGAGGTAAGGGGACAGGAGCCAGGGCTAGACAAGGGGACAGGGAGGGCAAGGGAAGGGGGACAGGGAAGTAAAAGAGGTCATGGGCCAACAGGCTCTATGGGCGGCCTCGCCCCACTGCTGTCTGGCACTGTTGTCTGTGGTGCTTCCTCTGCAGCAGCTGTACAGCTTGAAGAGTAGCCATCGATACCTCCAGGATCCTCCTCAGGAGGTGGCTGTTTGGTGCCTGATGCTGGATGCTTAAGACAAAGGAGGGAACACAGGATCAGTGCATGTCTGGCTCACCCCGGCCCACCTACTGTGCGCAGCGGACAGTGGTGATCCATGCCCCTGGGATGGCACCCTAGCCACCCACATTGGGCATGTCCACACATGCTGCCAACCCGGCATACCACAGCCATGCAGAACGCTGCACACCAACACCACCCATGGGCCACCCTTCACCAACATGGTAGGCAGGTGACATGGTACAGCAACAGGACTGCAGTGGCACAGCTGGCTGCCGAATGCACCCACAGTCTACCTGTGGCAGCCACACACAAGTGCCATGGCCACAGCATGGCGCAACAGACACCACGGGCAGTACACAGCTGCAATGGCTAAGTGCACAGGGGCCCATAGCCCACCCCCACCCCACTGCCCACCCTGCACAACACTGTAGTATGTAACTGTGCCTACCTGCACGCTGCTGTGCACCATGCGCCGGACCGGCAGCACCACCCCTGTGGCTTGCAACCTGAGGTACGTTCCCTGCGGCTGCCCGCCATGGCCCACCTGCAGTGCCTGCCACACGTGCCCTCCTCCTGTCTTCAGGACCTAGGATGGAAACATAGACATGTACATATCAGTACCCGTCAACATCATATGCCCCCCTCCGCACAACGTGCACCCCATCCCAGCCCAGCAGTGGTGTGGTGGCACAGTGCACACAGGGTGCACTGCCATGGGCCACAGGACGCGCAGCTCCAGCACCCCTCACAGTATGGCATGCCACCCTGCCAGCCCCATGGAACACTGGATAAGCACAGACACAAGCGTTGCACATATACCTGGCCGTGGCATGGACCCCCTCCGGACAAGTGCCTGCAGCGCCTGTAGCAGCTTTGGGTCCCTCCGCTGCAGGTTCCCATAGTGATAGCAACACTGCTCACTGGTGCGCTGCACACCAGTGGCCTGTTCCAATTCCTCGGCCACCCCCTGCCAGACCTCAGTCCTAGGCCTGGCAAAAGGCACCTGGCTGAACAAGCTGCCTGTATGGGGCTCCACCATTGCCACCAGGTTGACAAGCTTGATTTGGCTCCTAGTTGGAGCCCATGCACTGCTGCGGCATGGCATTGCAGTATTGCTACTGTGCAGTTTGAAATGGCGCCCTGTAGCCACGAGCTCCACATGTTGGGGATCTGCGCCTGTACGGAAGTCACGCTGCCACGGCATTGCGCATCTCTGGGATGTGCGATACATGCATGCCCACACTGGCACATGGTGCTGAGGTCTCTGAGGGACAAAGGGCAGGGCTGGGATCAGGGGACAGCACGTGCACTGTGTGAGTGTGCTATTGGGACCGCTATGCAGGGTGCACAATATGGGGCATGAGGGTGCCACAACCCTCCCGAGCCAGTAGTGCCGGGTGCCATTAGCCCCATGGTGCCTGAGCACCTTTATCCCCAGGTGCCCAAGCACCTTGTCCCGTGGTGTGGCGTACGTCGCCTGTAGCCCGATCACCATTAGCCCCATGGCCGGGTGCCACAGGCTGCATAGCGCATGAGTGCCACATGCCCTATTGCAGCCAAGCATTGTATCGCGTATTGCTCAGTGAGCGTATGCTGCTCAGGTGGTGTAGGTGCTGGCCGTGCGTGCATGTGTACCGACAGTCGCACTGTGCACGTCACAACATTGTGCCATGACTTGAGCCAACGCAAGTCCATTGCGCAAGGTGCAAAATCGTGATAGTCATACGGCGTATGCAAATTAGCTCATTAGCCTATTCAAGGTGCATTGGGGGCATTTGCATCTCATTACAGTTGTGCATCTGCTCATTTGCATGCAATGCGCTATAAAGGTGCTGTGGGACAGCAAAGAACATGGACCAGTATTGCAACCCTCTGAGGTAAGTTGCGCCACTGAGGGGAACGACAGGACTGTGGAATGGGTGGGAGGTGTGGGCTGCAGCAGACACTGACCACATGTCATTGCCCACAGGTAGCATAATGACCAATCGTGAGGATGGTGAGGAGCGTAGGCCCAACTTTACTAAGGCAGAGGCGGATGCCCTGTTTGAGGTGTACCTCAACAGAGAGCCGCTGCTGAGTGGCACAACTGGCACACCACAGGCCAGGACCGCAGCTTGGGTGAAGGTGGCGGAGGCTGTGAATCAGCAGGGCAGCCATCAGTGGTCAGCACAGGAGTGCAACAAAAAGGTTGGCACTGACAGGCGCAGGATCAAAGAGGAGGTGGCAGCCATCTGGGCCACACATGTGGCCATGGGCGGTGGACAGCCCAACGTGCCACAGCTGATGCTGCAGGAGGAGTTGATGGCAGCTACCATGCGGTGCAGTGCCAACAAGGGGGTGCCTGGCAGCAGCTTCCAGACAGGTGGGGGCCCATCACTGCATGGTAGGTACAGCAGCATCCAGGGCAGGGGGGTATTGACTGGGGGGACTGGCCTGTGTGTCAGCGGCATTTATGCAACTGTATTCCCTTTCAGCACTGGAGCGCCAGCATGCAATGGCAGGGGCGGTGGTGTCAGCCATGGGGGCAAGCCCAGCCCTGGAAGACCAGCCTTCCACCTCCACCTGGAGTCCGGGGGCCTGATTGGCAGCAGCACACCACCACTGTCCGGCTGGATGTCCTGGGCATAGTGACAGACGAGGCCCTGGCTGTGTTCCAGCGGGATGCCAGCCAAGGCCTACAGTGTGCAGAGACACAGATTGGGGTGGAGTCTGACACTGATGACAATGTGACCATTGTCCTGGACAGCAGTGGTGCCATTGAGGAGGAGGCACCCATACCAATCACCCTACTTGGCAGCACTGCCACTGCCCTGGTGGCGGTTGTCTGCCCACCGGTCACTGCCCCCGGTGTCACCGTGGGCATCAGTGGCGCAGCACCGGCAGATGGTGGTGGCGGTGGTGGTGCAGCTGCACAGTGCACAACGGTTGGAGGAGCGGCAGACGGCTGGGGATGTTGGGGGACGGGGTGCAGCTCCCACCGACGGTGCGCCAGTGAATGAGTGGCCCCAAGGGGGACCCCGCTGTGCAGTGCCCACCTGAGTGGGGGGCTGGGCAGCGAAGTCGAACGCCACCCGTGGGTTGGTGCAATGCCCAGGTGTCCCAGGTGCCAACCCCTTTCCCGAGCACACCCGTTTGCTGCTGGCCTCCATGGAGCAACAGGTGCTGCAAGTGGCAGGGGTGCGTGCACTCCGCACCGAGATGTGCCAGACTGCAAAGCAGTGTGACAGGGGCTTTGTGCAGCTCCTGGCTGACAACAATTGACTGCGGGAGGACAAGACCACAGCCCTGGATTGGCTTACCACTGCAGTCATGGTCGGTCTAGCCCCACTGGCCGCCATGGTGCATGGCCAGCACCGCAGACCCCGCGGAGTGCATTGTCCACCTCTCCATCCTGGCGTCGAGCAACCACCTTGGTGTCAATGCCGGGATTCGCTGTGGGCATTCCAGGCACTCCCAGAGCGGGCCTGTTCAGGAGACTGCAGACCCCTGTGATGACATGGTTGCATTTCCACAGTAACACCTCCGGGGGACTAACGCGGTCACCCCCTATGGCTGTCGCACAGCCTGGGTCTGCTGGGTGACCCAGGTGAGGCCGTCCACATGTCCAGTGGCCATTCAACCACACGGCGGTCCTGAAGTGCCTACCCCCCTGTCCATGGTCTGCTGCTACCACCCTGTGTGCCCATTAGTGTGGTGTGTGCATGTCACAGATGTGGCATCCATGGACAGCGCCACACACAGGCTGTGTGTGCACTCACCTGGATGCTGGCCAGTGTGGTGTGTGCATGATGATGCCAACACAGCACTGAATGCTACTGTGCCCTGGTGCTCAGCATCTGACACACGCCTGGTGCCACCACCCAGATGCGTGCCTGCGGGTGCCAGTGTGCATGTATGGGTGTGTGGGGATGGGTGTGTGTGTGTGTGTGTGAGGTGTTCTGTGCTGCGTGCTGCCATGAGGTCCTGACCCATGCCCACCAATGCCCCCTGTCTAGTCGTTCATGACACAGGGCTCACCCACACATGCCTATGCGCTGTGCCACGGTCGCCATTCCGTGCATGGGGGCATGTTCACCTACCTGCGTGCTCCGTAGTGCTCCTCCACAATTGTGTCCTGGTGCTGCCGGGCCATCCTGTTCAGCCGGGGTTCCCTTTGCCCGGGGGGGGCTGCCCAACGCCACATGGCCCGGCAGCCACGTTGTCCCCACTGCTCTTCCTCTCTTTGACCTTGACAGCTATCCCACGGTCAGTGGCCATGTTGTGCAGTATACAGCAGGCCAGGAATAGGCCACAGGCCTTTGAGGGGCTGTACTGTAGGGCACTGCCAGACCTGTCCAGGCAACGGAACCATACCTTCAGCAGTCCAAACACACTCTCAATGATGTTCTGTGCGCTGGCGTGTGCCTCATTGTATCACTCATCCGCAGGGGTTGACTGGCGATGGTATGGGGTGAGCAGCCAGGGCCGAAGTGGGCACCCACTGTCACCTGTGTGGAGGGAAATATGGTTAGCCTGGTAGACTGTTTCTGCACCTCCCATCCTTCCCAGCCACACCCTGCGGTGCCCCAACCTGGTGGCCCCCACTCCTTGCCCTTTTGTGCCAGGCTGCCCGTGGTCTTGGCATACTCACCTACTAGGTGGCCAGTGGGGATGTCCCCACTCTCAAACCTGTGGCACAGTGCTGAGCTGTGCCAGATGAAGGCATCATGTGCTCCTCCAGGGTGTGGGGCACAGACATTGATTATTCACCCCCTGGCATCACACACCACCTGGTAGTTGACACTGTGGTAGTTCTTTCTGTTGATGTAGGCTACCCCTCCAGGCCAGGTGGCATGCGGATGCCAACATGGGTGCAGTCGATGGCCCCTAGCATGCCAGGCATATGTGCTACCCTGTGGAACTCCTGCATGCTCACTGTATGCTCTGCCCTTGTGCTGGGGAAGTGGATGTATTCTGCAGCATGTTGCAGCAGTACATTGAGGAATTGTGTGAGAAGCTGTGACGCAGCCGACTGGGTTATGCCTGTGGTGTCCCCTGTTGGTCTCTGGAAGGAGCCCGTGGAAAGCAGGCACATGACAGCTGTTACTTTTGTCTCCACCATCAGGGCATGGCTCCATCTAGTGGGTGCCTGCATCTCCTCACAGCACAGCTCACAAAGCTGCCTCAGAATTGCCCAGTTCAGGCGATACCAGCCTACAATCTCCATATTGCTGTACTGTTCGAAGGTGGTGCAGGCACGGTACCATCTGTTTGAGGCGTACCACTGACGGGGCCTTCCATGGCCACGCCACACTTCCTCCTGCCTCCCCACACCCCTCATTACTGCCTCCATCTGGAAGATGGCACTAGTCATGGCCCCTGTTGTCCTGTCCTCCCTGGGTGGCTGACTCCTCTGGCCCTCCGGCTGTGTGCTGCTCCGTGTACTGCTCTGCTGGGCCCATGCCTGTGTGTCCTGCCCCTAGCTGGCGGCCAGTGGGCTGTGGCCTCCGCATCCCACCTCTCTGGGCTCCTGTGTTGCCCCTCCTGTGCTAGGTGTCACAGGCACACACGCACACTGTTGCCTCCCTGCCTGTCTCACCCACTCACGCACACACTCACACTCTCACTCAGTCTCACACCCTCACTGCCTCTGTCCCTCTTTTGCACTCCTCCTGTTGTTCTGGCTGGCCTCTCTGTCTCCCTCTCTCCTGTTTCCCTCTGGCACAGGTGTCCTTCACCTGCTTGATCCCTCTTTTTATGGGCTCAACTGTGCTCCACGCAATTGCCATTTGCTCCACACTTGCGCCGTTTGTCCGGTGTTGAATAAGCCCTGTGCTGCATATTCTTAGCTCGCCCTGTACTTGTATATATACATTCCCATTGCACACTGACATGGCCATCCATTGCTGCGCACTGAATATCGCTCTCTGGCATTTTCATAGTTGAACAGGTGCAACCCTGTTGCACACTGCATAACTGCTTTGAATATCCCGCCCACTGTGTATTATATTTCATTGAGTCAATGTCAATCAATCAATCAAGTCTTTATTTAACCAGGCGTTCATCGTTGAGCAGAAGCTCATTTGCAAGATGGACCTGGGTGTAGCATGAACAATTGTATATACAGGACAACACAGGTATTTACAAGGCAATACAGATATTACTCTTTACAGAGAGGAAGAAAAAGAAGTTCATATGTACATAGAATTATACAGATATTGTACAGATTACACGGTATTTACATACATAGAAGTGTCTATAGGAAGATAAAGCAGGTTATCTAAGGTTGCAGGAGGAAGTAACGGAAGAAAAAAATAAAAATATACACCAGATAGAGGTGAAGGTAGAGGGGAAGGGAGGGAGGTAGGGGGAGAAAGGCTAGGAGGGCACGGTGCACTGAAAGGAGTTGGTAAAATGGGATGCAGAGAAGGTGGATGGAGAAAAGGAGTATGTGTGAGCCCCGGGATTGAATGCTATAAAGTACGGGGCATGGTAGGATGTCACAACCCAGGGTAGTGAGCTCCTATCCGAGGTTGGGAAAGGAAGAATAAGGGGATGGACGGGCCTATTGTTGATAAGACAGGGGGATAAGAGAGAGAGAGAGAGAACAATTAGGCTGGTGAGGAGCAAGCTGGGGGGTCAGTACTAAAAATTGGGTCTATGCGTGGCTATATACCAGTGCAATGTATTTCTCAATATAGTGACATATATTTTTGCATACTATGGCTTAGAAATATATTATGTCAGTATATTTAAAAATACATTTCATAATATAGTACATTGGTACAATGTATTTCTCATTGTATTGACATACATTAACACATATTTTTCAATATATTGCAATATATTCCATTTTCGTAAGGACATACCTGTCTTTATCACCTCAGGAAAGGCCCCTTTTATTCCTCCTATCTTTCTTCCACTCATCTGACTCTGTCCACTCTAATTAACCTGTCCTGGACTAATTCCCTCATCTGGTTGAAGTCTGCCCTTCTGAAATCCAGAACTTTAGCCTTTGATGAGGACCTACTGGTACCAAGGGCCAGTTTGAACTATGAGGTGTTATGGTCGCTGGATCCCAGTGAGTCCCAGCCTATACTCTACCTTTCCTTTCCTTTCCAAGTTGGTGAGCACCACATCAAGAATGGCAACCTGCCTTGTGGGCTCCTTAACCAGCTGTACCAGCATGCAGTCCTGCAATGTATCCATCAGTGCCTGGCTTCTGCTACTCCTAGCTGCTGGAATGTTCCAAAGTCTGGCAGGTTGAAATCCCCCACTACTATAATCTTATCCTTTGCTACCCCCTTCTCTACTTTTGTCCCTAGTTCCCTGTCATTCTTGTGCAGCAGCAGTTGTTCTGGAGTTTCAGCCAGTGTTGTACTAATGTTTATGAGGGTTGGTTTCCAGGAGCAGTGGGTCCCTAACCTTGTGAAGGGAAAGAGCGCAGGGTAATATTTGTGGGGGCTAGTTTCCAGGAGCAGTGTGATCCCTATCTTTGTCATGAAAGGGAGTGCAGGGGTAATGTTTATGTAGGTAGTTTCCAGGAGCAGTGTGATCCCTACCTTTGTCACAGGAGGGAGTGCAGGGGTAATATTTAGTAGTTTCCAGGAACAGTTGGGGTCCATAACCTTGTGAAGGGGGAAGAGTGCAGGGTAATGTTTATGGGTGCTAGTTTCCACGAGCAGTGGGATCCCTATCCTCGTGAAGGGGGATGTGCACGTGTCTGTACTTTGTCATTTTCAGCATAAACTGGATCAGATGTACGTGCTTGTTTAAAAGATTAACTTCTGTTCTGGTGAAGCCTTGCCAGCCTGATTTTGACAAGGATTTGCATACCCATGAGGCCTCACTCTTGGAATGAGGCTTGAGAGTATGTGTGTTGTATGGAGAGAGATGTACAAAAAACAGGCAGTTTGGATATTTCTTCCCCCCAGCATCCTAATATGGATTCCATGTACTGCCTTCCCTGTTAACTGCCTCTCCAGTATGCTTACCCCCACTGTTCTAAATGGACCTGCATTACTCTCCCTTTAGTTACTGTGTGTGGTTTTATGTGACAGAGGTGACTCAAAAATAGCACTAACAACAAGAGTGTCCTAGAATCACTGACAGTGACTGCCGCAGACAGTGACAATTGCTTAGTTTCTCTGTGGGGGCAATATACATACAATGTTTATGTGGGGGGCTTTGCCCCCCCCGTGCCCACATAATAAATATAACCAATTCTGGGGGGGTGGACACAGAGGAAAAGGGAATACTCAAGAGGGGGCTACAGGGGAGGCACCTGTGTGCGGGAGGGACACAGGTCAAGGTAGAAAACTCAGAAGGGAGGCAACGGGGGGTGGCAACCTGTGGCTGGGATGCAACAGGGAAACAGGACTTAAAATAATATACATTCATTTTACAACCCCCAAAAACAGTTCCCACTGTCATACCCACCCTATCAAGAGACAGTGTCTTAATCCACTACACCAGGCAGCCAGCTAGAAACCACTTGGCCAAACACATTCTTATGTAGTAATGCAGCAAGTGTACCTCACTGACACACTCGCTGTATACTACCCTTGCTAGATTTTAACACTCGCTATTACTACTGATGGTCAACTTGAGTCGCTCAATTTGACTCGCCCACATTTATGTGATACCTTCTGCATCCCACCTGGAACCAAGTCTCAGCTCACTGTGCCTTTCTTGGTCACCAAATTTCAAATAAATAAATTGTTTGCATTTTAATGACCAGGGTCAACATGCATACTATCCAGTTTACTTCTGACGAATGAAACTGTATTGCCACTTTTAAAAGAAATGACACGGCTGCTTCCTCTTTGAAATGCCATTCTGTTCTGTAATATTTATATTTAAAGGATGTTTTACTTCATCTCACATTTTAGAAATCAATTGCTTGCATAAAGAGAAACTGCGTATCAAAGCTGTTTTGTGACAAAAGAAAAAGAAAAGGGCAGGACCCTTTTTTTGTGCAGCCCTTTTGATGTCAGAAGATGAAGTCATCTGGCTCAGAGCATACGTCAGGCATGGCAACACAAGAATGCAGAGGACACTCCAAACTGGTCTTTCCCATGTTCACTGAACAGTTTATTTTATAATAACCTGGGTGTGCCGACTATGTTATGAACACCTGGGCAAAAAATGCAAGTAAGTATTGCTCCACCTGGATGTCTCTGGTTAACCCACACAAACAATATGTGGAACAGTGTGCAGATTTAAAAATAATCCCATCGCCTGCAGAGAGATAAGTAGCTGACTACAGACCAGATGCTTCTACTTGCTGAACAGAAAACATGATGTGAACAGGCTTAGACCTACTTACACAAGAAGAGCCAACATGTATCCACAGCCTAATAAATCTAACACAAACACACATTAAATGCTTGTACAGCACAGTTAGCTAAAATTTCATAAATTACAATCTTTGTGTCAAATTACAACACAGCTTATGGGGAAGTGCAGAACCTCTCCTGAATATTTTGAAAAAAAAACCCTGAAATCTATCATGTTTAAAAATGCAGGCAACAAAACACACACAGGTTGTGCATGTGTTGGGAAATGCAGGCACCCTTCCATGTGAGACCAAAATGTCTCCTGTTATGGGTTGCACCCCAGGAGGCATGGGTCATATGGGATGAAAAGAGACTCGTGGAAATGGTGGTGCAGAGGCAGATGGTAATACCATTCTCTCCTCACCCAGTTGTGCCCGATCTTCTGAATCTAGTGCCCATACTTCAACCTGAGTATGTTCCAGCTACCTCCCCTCCTAGTCATCCAGACCCACTTAAGGGGGCAAGCCCTGGACACTTTATATGGGGACAGGCACTAGGTATATGAGGGGGCCAGTGGTGACTGCTCCAGTAGAGATGGGGTCATACACTTGTGGACAGGCACTAGGTACATACAGGGGCCAGTGGTAACCAGTCCAGTAGAAGTGGTATCATGGTTTGTGGAGTGCACCAGTAGAGGTGGGGTCATGGGACTGTGTGCAAGCATTAGGTATATGAGGCAGCCAGTGGTGACTTATCCAGTAGGAGTGGGAACATGGGTTGTGTACAGGCACTAAGTATATGAGGCTGCCAGCAATGACTGATCCAGTAGGAGTGGGATCATGGTTTGTGGACAGGCACTAGGTATATGAGGCTGCCGGCAGTGACTGATCCAGTGGGAGCAGGATCATGGTTTGCGGACAGGCACCGGGTATATGCGGGGGCCAGTGGTGACTGATTCAGTAGAGGTGGGGTCATGGGATTATGGACACACACTAGGTGCAGTGGAGCCCACCAAATGCAACACAGTGTTTCAGGTTACTCCATGACAAAAGGGATCAACTGCCATTGAAAATGCTTTGTTTCTTCAGTAACTCTGCTGCAGAAAACTGCAGTACTGTGTTGTATCCTGGTGGGCTCCACTGTATATGAAGGGGCTTGTGGTGACTGCTTTAGTAAGGATAGGATCATGGGCTTGTGGACAGACATTAGGTATATGTGGGGCTTGTGGTGACCACTCCAGTAGGGGTGAGGTTGTAGGCTTTTTGGACAGGCACTAGGTATATGATGGGGCCAGTGGTGACTGCTCTAGTAAGGGTGGGATCAGGGGCCTGTGGACAGTAAACAGGTATGAGGAGGCTTGTGGTGGCTGTTCCAGAAAAGGTGGGGTCATTGACTCGTGGACAGGTACTAGGTATATGAGGGGCCAGTGGTGACCATTCCTGTCGGGGTGGGATCATGGGCTAGTGGACAGGCACTAGGCACTGTATATGAAGCGGTCAGTGGTGGCTGCTCCAGTAGAGGTGGGATCATGGACTTTTGGATAGGCACTGGATGCATGATGGGGCCAGTGATAACTGCTCCAGTAGTGGTGGGATACATGGTTTGTGGTTGGCTTGAAGAAGAGCCTAGCCTACATGCCAAGGAAGGATAAACAGAAAGTAAACAAAAAGGCAGGTGGGACTCGTATACCATTAGAGGGGCGCCATCATTAGGGCACCTCAACCAGTTTGTCTGTTATACTGGTGAACTGGATTTTGCAGCACTCAGCATGGATGATGCTGTTGCCCCATACACCTCTAACATGGAGGTGATTATATTACAGTTTTGTGGGGTGTGGGGGTGCAGCCCTCTGCAAATAGCCCACACTTGCCCTGGTGCATTGGACACAATTGGGGTCAGGCAGCACAATGGTCAGGCACGACGATCACCGTCGGCATTGTGCTGGCGCCCTAATGCCCTTTGCCCTTCACCCTACAGCAAGAGTTCATCATGATTGTGGTTCCTATTTTCTGAAAGTGCTAAAAAAGTGGGACTTTTAAATGCTTCATTTGTTTAAACCATTGGGATATTCACATTATACCTCATGCTTTTTCAGGTTATGGCTCTATACAGTATATTAGCTCAAAGCAGAGTCATGTGGGCAGTCAAATCAGGATTCAGTGATTTTTCCTTTTCAAACTTAATAAACTTTATTAAGTTTTAGAAAGACAGCACAGGATAAACATCAGCCAAATAAGTACAGTCCACCAACATAGGCAATAAAACATGGTAGAAATAATACATGATATGGAGAATACCTTAGATTAACTGAGATATAATCCGACTGGAGCATGTCAAGGAGATTGTTAACCCACTAAAAAGAAGAAACAGAAGAGAAAATAAAACCTTCACCTATACTAGAACCTGGGATACATAACAACAACTATCCAGGATGAGAGTCTGTCAGGATAAATCCAGCCTATATAGTACAATGTAGTCCCCAATAAACAAGCACAACAAAAATATATATAAATTGGAGGGGGAAATATCCTACCTAATGCAAATTTTAAAGGACATCCAACTTTTCCCACCTTTTTTTTTTAAGAAAAAGTTGTGTTGCAGACTGACTTCTGATTGTTCTATTCTCAAAAAGGTCAACATCTCTGCATGCCACTCCCTGTAACTAGGGGTCTGTGCCTCTAACCAGTGTCTCAAAATTACCAATTTGGTGACAGCCGAGATTAAAGCCAAAGTATAACGTTGAGCGCCTATCCCTAGGAGGCACAGTTCTGGTGTGAAGCTAGCCTGTAAGCTTAACAGTGGATCAAGGCGGGAGTTAATATGTAACCAAAAATCTTTAATTGAGGGGGAATCCCAAAGTAAATGTCTAAGTGAGCCCTCTTGAGATTTACATTTCACACATGTCGGATTGGCCAATTTCCCAAACTTAAATAGGCATTGTGGGGTGTAATAGGCATTATGTAATATTTTATATTGAATCAAGCACAATTTGTCTACCTAAATGTATCTATGGACAACTTTCCAAAGGTGAATAGTCTCCAAGTCCAGAAAAGCTTCAAGAAATTCCCAATAACCACGTAATATTCTCTTCCTAGCTCCTATCAAGTCCCTAATTGATTTATACAAAACAGAAACTGCATGGGGTTGAGCTGCTAAGTCAGCAAAATTACAATAAGTAGAGCTGTTCGGAAAAGACCACACCGGCCATATAAGGCACAGAAAACCCACAACTAAACTCTTCCAAAGAGATTATTTATATTATTGGAGTAGATCAGAAACTATCTGAAAATTTAAAAATCTCATAAAAGTTAGAGAAATGGGTTTGTCAGCCATCTTCAGGTTAGGATTTAAGCAAACTGGCTGTTGAGGGTCCTTTTGTGGGACCTGGTCTAGGAGGCGACAAAGCTGGGTGTTGATAAGTGCGGACCAGCCAATAGGGGTGTCACAAAGTGACTGAGGCAATCCTGACCAAGAAAGGACAGGGAGAGCTTGGGGGGTAATGCCATGGTGTGTACAATAAAATGTCTCAATCTCCTTTCATGGAATGTTAACTTGACCTGGCTGTAAACCCACATCTGGAAGTCTCAAAACCAAAAATCTACTAGCTTGCGAGACCAAATAGTATGATTTTTACCATTCCAGAGAGAGGTGTAGTTGTGAAAACCAATTCAAAGACAACAGTGTACCTAACAGGCTTAAAGGATAAAGAATTTTCAGTAAAACCTTCATTCGAATAACAGAAATTTTCCCCCAAGAGGAAAGAGGGAGAAGGCGCCAACGTTGAAGGTCCTCCTTGAGTGCGCTTATTAGAGGGTTCAAATTAAGAGCAATCAGCTTTTGGACCCCCTGAGCAACGTGAACACCTAGGTATTTCAAGCCCCTTAGAGGACCAACAAGGTTGTAAGTCTAACGGGAATATCTTTCTTGTATGTAACCACATTAAGGGAAAAAAATTAATGTTTTTGGTCAATTTAATTTATAACCAGGCAGGCGACCAAATTCAGTAAAATATTATATTGCTACAGATAAAGAACTTGAGGGATTGGTAAAATGAAGTAAAATGCTGTCAGCGTATGTTGATAATTTATAAGTGAAAGGGCCTATAGGGATACCAGTTATTGAAGGGTGATGCAAAAAATGACGTGTAAGGGGTTCCAAATAAAGACCGAACAAAAAAGGGGATGGGGCATCCATGTCTTGTGCCTCTATACAAACCAAAGGATTGGATATTACTACATTTGCAAAAAATTTAGGCAGTAAGAATGTTATATGAGAAACAAATCCATTTTATGAAGCTATCAGGGAACCCAAATGTAGACAGTTTAAAAAAAAAAAGGCCAAGAAACACTATCAAAAGCTTATTCAGCATCAAGGGAGACCAACACCTCAGGGGTGCTGGACTCCCTGGAAGCTGAAAGATAGTGGAGTACCTTCTTCATATGATCTGACACTAGACATTCCTGCATAAATCCTGTTTACGTTTGACCAATTAATGGTTGCCAGACCCAAGCGATTCTGGCTGCCAATATATAACCATCTGCCTGGATTGGTGGTAGTTCAGGTGGATGTTAAAGATCCCATGGCACTTATCGAAAAAGAGTAGGGGTGTTTTTATTGGCAAAATAACATAAAGACAATAACACATTTTAGAACAAATAATATCTCAATAACAGAGAGAAAAACAATTAAACATAATTACTTAAATACCACAAAAACAAAGCATTCATAAGAAACTGTAGATTTAACAGAACTTGTGCCAACTTTTACCCTCATGGCTATTGCTAAATACACTTTTCTATAACATCCACATTTTACTTAAATTTAATAAAGTGAAAAACCCTTTCCACCATTTCCTAGGGTTCCTGAGGTAACTCTTAAAGCATCTAGAGAATAAATTTGAATTAACTCCTTAATTATCAATTCACTAACCTTAAAATAAGGCATTTTCTTTGATAAAGAACCATTGTGACCCTGGCTTGCCATAAATAATATCTTAAACACCCCAAGAATAAAGACAAAGTCTCTTCATGGAATTCTGATAAATTAACTGGATAACAACCTAAAATCAATAAATCATAAGTCATATTACATAACCATCTAAATCCCCATAAGTTAGCTAAATACTTCCATAGACCAATAGCATATGAACATCTGAGAAAAAATGCTCCATGGATTCCTCCACATTAATACATTCTAGGTATGGACACATTCTCTCCTGTAAAGATTTATATTTAGCATTACTTGACATTTAATCTCCCACAGAAAATTAATCACTGTGTTCCCATTGTTTCTGAGGCATCCTAATATTGTTTAATTGTACCAAAACTTTATCATTTAATACTGTAGGGCAATTTTTAAATCCTGGTTCCAAGGACGCACATTTGACATTAGATAACGGTAAAGCCCTTTCATGTTGTTATTCAAAATTATCTGTTTTGTATCTGCCATTTAAACAATTTCTGTGCTGAAGGCCTAAAATATAAAAGTACAGCTAAATGCGATTTAGTTTGGGAGCCAAATTAAGCCAGTTCTTAAAATATTTACCCATTGTTTTTAAATACCAAGTCTCCTCAGCACTTGAGTCTGCTTTTAATCCTTCTTTAACGAATTAGCAAGAAATAATGCATGCACAAAATAACTGGATCAACCATACCCAATCCACCCTTATTTTTCATCAAGTCACGGTAACCCTTTTAACGGGATTTAAACGATTGCCCCATAACATTTGAAAAACAAACTGTATAACTTTGATTCAAAAAGCACTGGAAGGGGAAAATCATGGCTACATATTGTACCATAGGGAGAAGAAATTGCTTAATGACTTGCACCCTTTTCAATTTGGATAGTTTCCGCTGTTTCCACCTATTCACTTTAGACTCTACTTTTGTAATGACACTTTCCCAATTCTCAATAGGTATGTTCTGGGAACCAAACTTAATTCCTAATATTTTAAGAGAAATCCTAGAAATATAAATGCCCTCCTGCTATACCTCATTAATCCCTGTTGCACCCATTAATAATCCCTTAGTTTTATTTAAAATTAATTTTGCATTAGATACCTTGGAAAAGTCCTTGAAGACTGACACAAAATGGGTTACTGAAGCATAATCCTCAAGGTATACTACTAAGTCATCAGCATAGGCCTGGATTCTTAATTGCAAATCTGATCTATTATTGACTGTCATACCCTTCCATTTCTGACTTGAAGCTATAATTTGTAGAAAGGATCTAAAGCAAAAATATAAAGAAGAGGGCTACGGGCACCCTTGATGAACGCCTGTATTTAATCTAAAACATTCTGCCTTATAACCTTTTAAATATGGAAACACAAAATAACTATCATACAATTTCTCTATGATATCCACTAATTGGTTTGGCACCCCATAGTGTTTTAAGCGTGAGGAAGAGAAGGGCAAATAGACTCTATCAAAGGCTTTATCCAAGTCTGCAGTCATTAAACATCTCGTCCGATCCTATATCAGAGAATGCTCAATAACATCCCTAATTAACATAAGAGCAGACTGAACCCGTCTATCAGGTAATCCACAATATTGGTAAGGTGAAATAACTCCTTCGCATAATTTTAATCTATTATTTAAAATACAAGTAAATATTTTATAATCTGAATTTAAAAGAGTAATTGGTCTCCAGTTAGCAATGTTTTGCTTGTCTCCTGATTTAAAATGTAAATTAATAATCCTTCTGAAAAGGAAGGAAAAATAATGGCTTTATCTAGAAAAATTTGAACAGTAGAAAAGGCACTGACTTAATTGTTCAGCAAATTTTTATAAAGATTATTAGAAATCCCATCTATCCCTGGTGAAATATTCAATTTCAAAAGCCTAATGGAGTTCAAGATTTCTATCTGTGTAATTGGGCCCCATACTTCCTGTCTCTTAACTGATCACCTGGGATCACAATCTCCTTTAAGTAAGCATCCATAGAAGAGATTGAAATCTTTTCTAGGGAGTTCTAAAAGCGATAGTGGTCTACAATCACTTCTCGTAAATGAGATACAGAAGAAGCCATACTACCATCCAGCGTTCTTAAGTAACTCCATTCTTGTAGCTTCTCTTAGTTGTTTACACATCACAAAAGGATCTCAATAGGTGATTTTTTAATTCCATTAGTTAAAATGGCTTGCATGGTTTGCCTCTGTCATATTGAAATCTCTCATCTTAGCTTTTAGGTTAGCAATTTGTTCAGAATAGTCATACCTAGACGTATAAGCTATGGTCATGAGCCTGTAATTGTTGCCTAATGCCTAAGTAACATAGAAAATTGTGATTTTTTGTTTTAACTCCTTGAGATTTGAACCAATTTCTTAAATCAGCTTTTGTTTCCAACCACCAATCTCCTAGGTCTGAATATAAGAAGGCCACCGATAATCTAGCACTTAAAAGGTACTTTACTCCTGCTTGAATAAAAGGAAGATCCAAAGAAGAATTATTAAGTTTCCATCTAGTATGCCTACACTCTTCACATCCGAAGACAAAAAATACTAAATAAAGGGAATGATCAGAAAACTCACAAGGAAATATTTTAAAGGACTCTAATTGCATATTAGCTGATACAAACATATGATCAATTAAAGTAAAACATGTCCCCTTTTAAAGGAAAAGCTACCCCTGCCTGCATACCATTATTACAATTCAAAAGACCAGCCTCCTTAATAATTTTTCTAAAGCATTAGTATCACAGTATGTTTTTTAGTTTTAGATTTAGAATGAGCTGAAATAGGACAATTAAAGTCACCTCCCATAATATTCTAACAGTTGTTAGTAAAAAAGGCTGGACCATTTTAAGCAATTTACCCTACCGCTTTCGTTTGGGGATTATAGATATTAATGAACCTAAACATAACCCTTGCCACTTCCCATCCACGATCAGAACCCTTCCTGGTATTAAATCAATTAGATTATGCAGTTGAAAGTCAAATGAGTTAAATACAATTCCTATACCATCAGCAGAGTCCTCTCCAAAAGACCAAAATGAGGGGCCCCAGAACCACTCTCTTTTAAAAGATACCGACTGTTCTATGGAGTACATCCATGTTTCCTGCAAGAAGCATACAGAAATTGAAAGTCGTGAATGTAATAAAAAAGGGCTTGTCTTTTGACCTTATTTAATAAACTATGAACATTTAAGGAACCCCATGCCAAACTCATAGCCATTTTAAAGAAGCCAATCATTATTTTTCCTCTTTCTTTTTTTTGTCCTTATAGTTATCAAAAATTTGAGACCTAGATGAAAAGAAGGATTTTTGAGAATCGAGTCTTCAACCTCTATCTCAGTATTACCCCATGAAGAGAACAGAGCTGCATAAGAGTTACTAGTTTCAATCTGAACTACCGAAGGGGAGGGGAGTTTGAGAGTAGATTTCTAGTAGATCTTCTGGGGCAACCTCACCGCTGATTACTTACTGTGGCTACAGAACCCACCTCCTTAACTGCTCCTTCCTCATAACAAACCGGGGAAATTTGAAAGGCCATGAAGAACCATGCTATCCTTCTTAACCCTTCCCCATCTGAAGGTGATTCCAGCCTACCTAGCCTACCTGCTGAAAATAGCTTTCCTTATCCCCACCCTTATCCAACCCTTATCTTTTAACCCCTCTTTTGAGTCAGTTGTCTTTTAGCCTGAGTAGTAGCCTGGGTGGAAATGCTCACACTGTGAGGAAGCTTTAGCCATGGTGTCTTGTGCTTTCTGTATGAAAACCTCGGAATTAGAACATTGTGCTGTCCTTGAGCAGCCCATGGACACATTTTAAATGTATGACCTTTAGCTTCACATAACTCACAGCTAGCTTGGTTATTGCAAACATAGTTAAATGCCCTATCTCTCCACAATTGTCACAGCGAGGTTTGTCACAGACACTTGAAAGATGTGTTCTAGCACCACATTTGTAGCATGCACGAGGTTGTCCACTATAAAACATACCCCTCTATCTTTCCCCAAAAGAAAGAATTAGGAATATGTTCAATCCCTGTCTCTGACTGCCTTAGTTTAACTTTATACTTCCATCCACCAGTCCAGAAACCTCTATATCTAAGATAGGCTCTGGCTCTTAATACCTCAATTTTTCTTTAACCAAAATGTTATATCCTCTACCCAAACTCCCTCGTTCGAAACATGATTGTGACAAATTTAAGTAGTGGTTTAGATAGAATAACAATAAAGGGCGTCCAAACAGGTGAAAACTTAACTTGGTTGTATCTAACCCAAAACAGGTCTAAAGCATGTTGAGAACAAAACTGATGTCATAATTGTCTTCCCTAAATATTTATGAAAGCATAAACATCCTGCGGTGTAAACTTTAATGAGTCTTTAATGAGTTTTGCCCACATAATACCTATCGGACCTTACTTCCAACCCTCCTTTATATCTCAATCTTAGACATTCACGCCTTGGAGCAGCTTCCTATGGGAATTTGAAAATAGTTCGGACATCAAAGGTTTCTGAGCAGAAGAAGGGGGGGGCTGCACATTAACCGCAATTGAATTCTTCTGCATAGGTTCCTGCCGTTGTAATAGTAAAGCAGAATGATTGTTCAGGCTAGAAGTACCAGAAGGAGGATGTAAAGATTCTTTCTCTAATTTATTATTCATCTCACACTCTGACCCTTTCTGCTGTTGACAAACTGGAAACCATTCTGGAGAGTGCTGCGATAAGGTTGAGTTCAAATCCCATGCAGGGTCAGGCTTCCATTCCCTGAGACTGTTTGTTTCCACCAGCCTCACATAAAGCTTTTGTGGTGACCAAGTAACATGTGTTCCTTCATTTTGTACCTGAGGGAAGCAGTCATTGGAATATTTGGATTTGACTCTCTTCTTTTTTTTTTTTTTATTATTGGGGAAAAAAATTCAGTAACCCTCGTTGTGAACCTGCAGATGACTGATAAGTTACTGTTGGGTCAGATAAAGATTCTCCTTATTCTGGTGTTTAAAGACAAAACCAGTCATTTTGTTTAGGTGTGGTTCCTCTTTGTCTCCAAGGGGAAAACAAAACTGAATCATTACTCAGGTCGTAGATTTTCCACCTTTGCAATTTGTGTCCTCTGTAATTGAGCTAGGCTGTAGGCACTCGCTATTAACCACGAAAACACTGCCAGCCTGTATTTGATTTAAAGCGTACTCCTGCTTTTGTATCGCCACATCTCAAGCCCTGCTGAAATTTTCTTTCTGCTACGGGCTAAAAGCAAACCAGCTCAGCCTTAGAGCTATCAGTGCTATCAATAGCGCACCTGGCATCTCATTAACAAGCTCAACGGCTTCTGCGAGCTTCAAAAGACCAGGAACAAGTCTGTATTTTAAAATCAAAGGGATTCGCTTCTCAACACTAACAGTATCAGTGGAAATGATTTTAGACACAGGCACAGTACCTTCCAGAGCTCTTCGTTTTGAGCCGACATCCTGTGATCCTTTGTCGCATTTTCTCCGTTTGAAGTCCTCTGTTCGCTGAAACAACACGCTCCACAGGCTCGTTTAAAAATAAACTCTTCTTTATTTTTAGAGTTTGAAACAGTTCCAGAGTCTCCACGAATAGGAGCACCAGCCTGCTTGCTAGGAAGAACTGGTTTGCTCCAGGCTCAGGTTCAAATCTCACCGATTCCATTTCAGTTTGTAAAGAAACAATAACTTGACTACTTTCTTCTTTTTATAATCCACTACAGCTTGTTCCCATTCCACAAAGGCATCTTGAAAATCTGCATCGAATCTCTCAGCCATATCCTGGCTGGAAGCCTCTACTAAGCCTGGAGTAAGAGTTGAGGCTGGCTCTCCTACTCCACTTGCTTCCTCCACCTTCCTTGGTTCACTTGAGCAGCCATCTTGGGAATGGCCTGGCCCCCTACTGGCAGCAATGCAGCAGCAGAGTAGGGGAATTTCCCCGGTGTCCTGGCCAAATTTCCCTCATTCACTCAAAAATACCACCAACAGCTTAATCTGGTTCAAGGTCAGTTGGCATTCATCTGTATCCCCGTCCCCCGGGTCATGCCTGAAAATAGGCAGGATTTGTCTAGTGCACTTACCTGGCCAACAAAAACTAAATAAATAAAATAAATATTTGATAGGATTTTCACGTCAACGTTTAACAACGAAATGGGGTGGTGGTTGACAACCTCTTCAGGGTTCTTATCCAGCTTCAGGATTAAAATTTGAAGGCCTCCAGGAAATCTGCAGGGAACATTCCATGCCGGTAACAGAAACTGTAGAAGTCCGTTAGGTGAGAAGTTAATTCAGTCTTAAGAATGGAGTAAAAGTTTGGGAAGAATCTATCGGGGCCCCGGACTTTGTCCAGTGTGACAGAAGAGATCACCATGTCAACCTCTGTACATGTAAGAGGGCCTGACAGTAGAGAAATCGGCTCAGGGAACAAATGAGGGAAGTTAGCTTAATTTAAATAATCTCGTATTTGTAAGAAGGAGACTGAATGTACGTCATCATTTCCATACAAATTGACATAAAACATCTCTTGTACAATATCTCTTGGTGATGTTAAAATCCTACCATCCGACCATGCATGAATGCTTTTAACCAGACAAAACATTTCGAGTTGTTTGATTCTCATGGCCAATAAACTACTACTCTTCCCCCCGAATGTCTCGTATTTCAGGCGGGAGCGAAAAAGAGCATGTTCGGCCTGCTCTCCATTTAGTTCTATGTAAGCAGCATAGGTTTGGATTAGGTGGGTACATTCCTCTTCAGAGGAGGCAGAAGAAATGTTCTTTTCTAATTTGTGAATAGATGAAGCAAGTCCTGAGCTTTCTTCTCCCTTTGTTTCATTCACGTAGAAGCCATCCTGAGCTCCCCTAGAATTACACATTTGTAAGAATTTCAGCAGGTTGCAAAAGACTCTACTGCCGGGACACTGAGTGCAAACAAATGAGTGGTCACTTGTTTAAGTCTAGTATAACACCATTCATCTTTTAAGATATGGTTATTTATTCTCCACTGTCTACCCCCATCAGTAATCGGATTCAAACCTATCGACAAGGTAATGGGCATGGTCAGAAATTAGCTGACTATGAATCTCACAGTGTCTGGCACTCTACACAAATACAGGGCTAACCAAGGCATAATCAATACAGGAATGTGTACTGTGGGCTGGGGAAGAGAAGGTGTATTCTCTATCAAACAGGTGAAGAATACGCCATACATCCACAGCTTTCAAACAGTTCCCTCAGAGCTATTTGGGCTGGAGTAAGGCCCCGTCTAAGGGAGCCAGATCTGTCCAGAGTATCATCTGCCATGAGATTCAAGACTCCCATTAAAATTTTGGGAATCAAGTTGTAGGGAGAAACAAGGTTAATCAGCTCCACAAAAGAGGAAGGAGAATCTACATTTGGGCCATGAATATTGCCCAATAAAATCTCAGAAGGACCCAGTACAGCATGAAGTAAAATTAAACGGCCCCCTGGGTCCTGAAGCTCTTTAAAAACTTGAAGTGGGAGGTGTTTATGGGTTAAAATTAAGACCCCAGCCCTGTGTGAGTTGCTACCTGCCCCAAATGAATTTCCTACCCATAGCCGATGAAAAAAGTGGGCTTTGGAAGCCAGCAAATGTGTCTATTAAAGGAAAGCCAATCTGGCTTAAAAGTAGCTAAGTGCTGATGTACTCAGGATCATTTCATTGGGGAATTACCACCCTTAATGTACCAAGTGATGCAATTCAAGTGGGAGAGGACTTTGGAAAATAGTAATAAAGTAATCCTGCTATATGAAAAAAAGTAAAAAGAAGGGACAAAGAAACAAAAACAATACTGATCAGTATCAGAATCTGTCTATCTAATGGCATGAAATATAACCAAAGAAAATTGGGCCACCCTGTAAGCCCAAGGTACCTGTGCTGAATATAACAAAGAAAACTCATAACCAGAATCCCAACAAACAAAACATCAAACCACAAAATAGAAAAAGAGATAACTAAAACAATATATAACCAGAACTGTTCCCTTGTATACTCCATCCATACTGAAGAGTATAGGGGACACGCCCAACAGCAGGTGGAAAAAACACCCCTACAATTGTAGGTTGTGATGGCCCAGAGAACTCTGCTAAGACCCCAGGCCAAGGAAGGAGACTTCAAAGACTGCCACAGCTGAGGAAGGAAGGAAAAAAAGGGGGGGGGGGAGAGTATAACAAAAGTACTAAAGATAATGTCCCAGGGCATGCAACATTTATCAGGTCAATACCAACCTACACACCACAACACACAACTAAAATGGGCAGTCCAATCTGGTAACTAGTAAAGCTCCTAGGCCAGTGAAAGCTAGTACTGGGGGAAAAAAAGGGAGGGGAGAAAGGGAGAGAAAAGCAGCCTTGCACCCCCAAGAAAGGGCTCGTTTCTGTGGTCCCTTGATGATCTAAGTCTAAAAAATTAGCTTAATTACTGTTCATTTGTCCATAAAAATGAAAAAAGAAACTCATGTGTCCAATCGGCTGAGGGAAGTAGAAGAATGGCTGTTCTATAGACTGCAGATCTAGAAGAATAATGCTGGAGAGGTCAGGCAAAATGAAAGACCAACATAAGAAAGGCAACTGGGCCATCAAAAACTAGTCTGGGCTCAACAAAACAAAGTCAGAGTAGTGCATTATCCACAATAGCATGTTTCACTAGATGGGAGAGATGAGAGTAACTTCCCAGAAAAGATAGTGCAAATCAGGAAACCAACAAGAACAACAGCCCCAAAAAACTGTGTTTCAGATTCTTGCAATAGAAGCAACGTCCAAGCTGCAGAGTCAAATCCATTATAGGAGGACAGAAGCATAGTAGCCACAGCTGGGATTCAAGTGGAGGTCACCATATACACCACAAAAGACAGCTAGAGGGGAAAAAAACTTAGAAAGGCCCACCTTTGCATGCTCAACAGAAGCAAACTCCACAATTCCCAGGGTAGTATGAACAATTATACAATAGCACACTAAAAAAGCTGGCTCCTGATTGGCTATCTAGCAGGATTTACAATGTTTAAATCCTGCTAGCATCCTGGTGGCACAGAGGGCTGAGGTGCAGGTGCCTTACCTCGAACCACGCCGGTGACCCGGGTTCGGGAACAGACTCAGGACACCGGGGGTCGGCAGGGGGAAGATAGGATTGAGCGTCCTAACGACTGCTCTCCTATCCTGGGGTGGGATTGGGGACTGCCTTGCTAAGCAGTGACTACCAGTAGAGACTGGAGGCACTACATGAGCAGCGCGATGAGGGAACCCAGAAAACCAGAAATACCACTTGGTGGTGGCCGCTGGATGACAGCTCTCTGTCCCCCAATTCCACTGGTGCCTTCGATGAGTCTCCTTCCCTCGGCATCATCCCTGGACCCTATCGAGAGTGTGCTGGGCTCCCCACCAGTGCCTTCCCCCTCAGAGGAGGGGGACCCACCTGGCAAAGGGTTACGTCCAGGATATCCCAGGGACCGGCTGCGTTGTGAGGCAAGGGAGCTCGGGTAAGGCCAATGGGGATCAGGTGAGGACTTGGAAGGAGCCTGAAGGAGTGGGGGTCACAAGGAGCATGGAGGGGGATAAACAGGTAATGCAAAAAAAAAAAATACTGCTAGTACTCAACAGGAAAAAGTGCCAGCTGCACCCCCGTGCCCTATACCCTCTCAAAAACAGTCCGACACCCAACATCAAACCCGTGTGCCGCCATCTTCCATACCGTCGCTACCGACCGCGGTAAATTTCAAAAAACAAAAATTTAATGCTCTTTTCAAGTCATAGATGAAATGGAGCTAGATTAAATATTTTCAAACATTCCAAACACCTTTCCACAAAGCACGTCTCAAAACTCTCCTCAGGACTTACCTGACACCTCAGCTCGAGCATTCGAGCAGCCAGCCTCTGCGACTCCTTCAGAACCGGCAAAAGTTTCCACAGCATACAATACTATCAGGAACTATTTTTTTCCTTTGCAGCACTTCATTAATATTTCAAGCACGTTGTCCTAACAATCAATAAAACATATAGTAAAAATATTTAATGTAAAAAAATCCTAATTGTATAATAGCAATATCCCGTGAGAGGATGTGGGTGATGCCAGGATTCACACACGGGTGGTGTGTTGCTGGTCCCTCGGCTCCACCTCGGGACCAAACAACACACCACCCGTGGGTAAATCCTGGCACCACCCACAGTTTCTCGTGGTATTTTGCTTAAACAACCTTGCCGGGTAACACATGTAAAACTTAACCCTGGCTTTATAAAGGGCTTGCTTAATATACCTGTACACTTGCTGATACTCCTGAACTGAAGGAGACATCCCCAAAAATAAGGACCCGACGCTCTTTCCACTGCAAAGGTTTTTTGGGGAGAGTATGTCATAGGATGTATTCTTTTTCTTGAAAGTTTAAACATTTTAATATAATGGCTCTGGGTCTTTCAGATGGAGATGGTCAGGGGCATAATGAACATTGCACAATTTGGATGACATATTTTGGTCCAGTCAACAGGGGGCCCCCAAACTCTAAGAGGAAGCGTTGAACAAATTGTAGCATGTCTGACCCCTCCGAGTGCTCCAGTACACCAGCTATTACTAAATTGTTTCGGC
Source organism: Neoceratodus forsteri (assembly GCA_016271365.2). Lineage (NCBI taxonomy): Eukaryota > Metazoa > Chordata > Ceratodontiformes > Ceratodontidae > Neoceratodus > Neoceratodus forsteri. Next base: position 531,843,586 of record JADMNL010000022.1, on the reverse strand, counting down.
AACTACATGCCTCTAGGTCATCCGTTTTGAGCTCCAATTTAAGCACCCTTTTACGGAAGTCGACTACTTCCTGGGCTTGTTTCACTTGCACATCTTCCACAGAACTGATTTGAGTTTTGGCGTCACTCAGCCTCCAGTGGAATGATTCCAATGTCAGTTTAAATAACTGCAGGTTGTCCACTACCTTTGAGAGAGTCAGCTTAATTCCAGCCATATTGGCTAATAGCAAGTCCAACTTGTATGGTTTCTGGTCTGGTTCTGGTGAGTCAGGGGTTGGCCGCTTGCTTGGTGGCTTAGGCTGGGCCTGGGTTTGTGACCTAGATTCAGGTGACCCAGAAATATGCAAAATAGTAGTAGTTTCCATTTTAGTAGCCCCACTTACTGAAGTTTCTGCCATAGTCAAGAATACGTTGGCAACCACAGTAAGTAACAAGCATTTGTCAATGCCGAATGTTGTCGCACTGGCATTGGCAGTGGCGGAGGTGGAAAGGCATAGTGCTGTGAGTTTGTTAATGTGTCCCAAAAGGTGATTTTGCACAGCGAGTACGCCACTGTGTGACAGAGCTGCGGAAAAGCGTTTGGGGCTGGCTGTGGAAAATGGCAGCTGGACTGTTGATAGTGAGGTGTGCACAAATGCCAGTGGTGAAAATGTGGCATGAAAATATTGCAGATTGACAAAGTTACAAGGGTGCATGGAAACTGCACAACGCGCGCTTGCAACACAGTCATTGTCTGGACTTTCGCCACCAAATTTTCAACATAGACACTTTAGGACCTCTGCTGATGAACAGTGTCACTGTCATTTCCTGAAAGTGTCCCAAAAAGTGATTTCGCACAGTGACCGTGCAATTCTGCACCAGACGTGCGAAAACACATTTCAGCCAGCTGTACTGTTCATAAGGAGGTATGGAAAAATGGCAATGATTAACAGCTGGAGTGAAAGTATTACAAATTCACAAAGTCAGGAGCGTGCATGCAAACTGCACAACGTGCGCTTGTAAAACACTCATTTTATTGACTTTCGTCCCTAAATTTTCTACATAGGCATTTTAGTAGATCTGCTAATGAACAGTGTCACTGCCATTTTCACAATGTGTCTCGAACACGGGCTTTCCACAGCGACCATGCTATTGTGCACCAGAACTGTGAAAATAGATTTTGGTCAGGATATGAAAAATGACAGCTGCACTGTTCATTAGGAGGTGTAGAACAATGGCACTGTTGAAAATGTGGAGTAAAAATATACGTTTGTGAACTTACGAGCGTGCATGCACTCTCGTAACACAGAAATTTTATGGAGTATTGTCACCAGATTTTCAACACAGGCATTTTAGGACCTCTGCTTATGAACAGTGACACTGTCATTTTCGTAATTTGTCCCAAACAGTGATTTCCCACAGGGACAGCGCTATTCGAGCTGGAAGTGCGACAACACATTTTGGCAAGGATGTGAAAAATGACAGCTGCACGGTTCACAAGAAGGTGTGGTAAAATGCCAATGTTGAGAATCTGGCATGAAAATAGTGCAAATTCGCTAACTTACGAGCGTGCTTTGCTCAATTGCTACACACGCTCGTAAAACAGTCATTTTATGGAGTATTGTTACCAAATTTTCAACACAGGCATTTTAGAACCTCTACTCATAAACAGTGTCACTGTCATTTTTGTAATGTGTCCCGTACACTGATTTCACACAGCGACCGTGCTATTCTGCACTGGAAGTGCGAAAACACATTTCGAGCAGGATGTGAAAAATGACAGCTGTACGGTTCACAAGGTGTGGTAAAATGCCAATGTTGAGAATCTGGCATGAAAACAGTGCGAATGCACTAACTTACGAGCATGCGTTGCGCAGTTGCTACTCACGCTCGTAAAACAGTCATTTTTTGGATTTTTCACGCCAAACTTGCAACATAGGCTTTTTGAGAGCCTCTGTCATGAACAGTGGCACTGTCATTTCGTTACTCATCCTGAAAGGTGATTCTGCGCAGTGACTGCGAAATCACCTTTCGGGACAGAATAATACCATGACAGTGTAAGAATTCATGAGAAGGGGTCCCAAAAACTCCATGTTGAAAATTTAGGGCCAAAGTCACAAAATGCCGAGATATACATTAAAGTTGAAAAACCATATTCATTCCATTATACAGGTTACGGCATTTCTTCAGTTAGTGGTTGGCTTTGAAAAGTGCAGGCGTGTTCCGGTCCACAGAAGATTCGTCGCCAGACTCCATAGGTAAGTATGGGGTGAGGAGGGGTGAGGAGGCAGGGTGCGCGTGGGTGGGTATGGGTGGGGGGCATCGAGACTGCAGGGACCGTTTTCATTTACAGGAAAAAAATGAAAAACCCCATTGCAGGATAGCTTTTTTTTTGCAGGAGTTAGCATGCTGGGAGCCCACCCCAGCATGCCAACTCCTGCACTGTTGAGGGGGTGTCTGTAGCCGATGGAGGATTGGGCACCTCGTTTGGCCTTACCAACATGGGGGAGAGGAGGAAGTAATGCCGACAGGGATTGGGCACTCCGTGTGCACAAAAAAGCGGGGGACGCAGTCGGGGGGATTGGGCACCCTTGGCATTCAACAATTGATGGGGTTATGCCAACGGGGAGTGGGCTTCCCCATCGCACACAAGGAAAGCGGGGTTAACCAACAGGGGGATCGGGAAACCCCAAAGTCGGTAGTAGTTAGGCGGCCACCCGCTCACCGACCATGCACATAATGGTGGCAAGCACAGCAAGAAAAGGACCGCTGCATATGACGACCTTTGCTCAGATTGCAGCGGACCTTTTCTTAGATGTGCTCGCCACATTATATATGCATGGTGTGGCGCCGGCATGCAGGCCGATTGGGGAATGCAGGACACACCTACTGGTGCATGCCCTGCATTCACCCAACAGCGACCTTGCCTCCAAAGCTGCACTGACCCACGACGTTGGCTGCGCAAGCGCACCAACATAAAAACTAGCTGTTAAATAACTAGCAAAATACTGATTTAATGGCCGTGACCCCAGAGCTGAGCAATACATGTCCGTTCACTGTAGGAATATCATGTGACTCCCAAGGATTCAGTGATTTTGATTCAATCAAAGCAGTTCTGTGGGGAATCAAATCAGGATCCAGTGATCTGGATTCACTCAAATATGAATCCTGTGTATAAAGTGAACAACGAAAAAACTGAAGTCCTTCTATATAATTATACCCCCCCCCCCAAAAAGTTGAAGCATAAATAACCTTTTAAATGGCACAGGAATAAAATAAAAAAAAATACATACAGAATTATTGAATTACGAACCCCTCACCTAACAAATGACAGAAGACCTGTCAAGATGGTCTCAGCTTCCTTTAGGATTCCTGAATAGGGTAGAAGCTATTCAACAAAACATTCTCCCCAGCATTCTTTTTTTCTAAAAACACTTCCAGTTATGCCAAGTTAGACTTATTTTCATTCATGGGATAAACTACTTTCATGATTTATTTGGTGGGGAGATCCCTCTGAGGATCAGATTTTCAGTACTTCAGCTTTCGAGGGATAGGGGTGGGATGAACCTCCCAAATTTACGCTCATATGCTCTTGCTGCTCAGATACACACTATTTGTATTGGCTTGCGCCAGCATATAGAGCACATTGGAAACACATTGAGCTCACTATTAGTGATCTATACAATCTAACGGCATATCTCTTTGGGTCCCCCCCCCCCAAGGTGCAAGCCACTTTCCAAATTCCCTCAGTATACCACTGAACCCCTTCATAAATGGCTACATTTATTAGACAGATATATGATATTGACAGAAAAATGGTGAGGAGTTAAGGGCGTTTGTGATTTTGATTTGCTCAAATCAGTCCTCTGGGGAATCAATTCAGGATCCAGTGATTCGTACTTACTCAGAGCAGAGTCCTGTGTGGAGTCAAATCAAGATTCAGGGATTTGGAGTCACTCAAAGCAAAGTCCCGTGGGGAGTCAAATCAAAATTCAGTGACTTGGATTCACTAAATTAAGAGTCCTCTGGGGTGTGAAATAAGGATACAGAGATTTGGGTTCACTGAATGCAGAGTCATGTGGGGAGTGAAATAAGGATTCAGTGATTTGGATTAATTAAATTCAGAGTTCGGTGGGGTGTGAAATCTGGATTCAGAGATTTGGGTTCACTGAATGCAGAGTCGTGAGGAGTGAAATCAGGATTGAGTGATTTGGATTAATTAAATTCAGAGTTTGGTGGAGTGTGAAATCTGGATTCAGAGATTTGGATTCACTGAATGCAGAGTCATGTGGGGAGTGAAATAAGGATTCAGTGATTTGGATTCATTAATTTCAGAGTCCTGTGGGGCAAGAAATCAGTTTCAGTTTCAGTTTATTGATTCACCAGGAAGGCACCATTGAGCAAGCTCGTTTACAAGGAGGTCCCAGAAGGACGGGGGAAAACATTGTACAGGTCAGTGAGTATTAAGAGATCTGGATTCACTGACTGCAGAGTCATGTGGGGGAGTGAAATCAGGATTTAGTGATTTGGATTCAGAATCTGAATTGTTGGCGCCTAAAACAGAGTCATACCCATGTGCCAGCTCATCACTTTCAGGTGTCTCTGGGAATCCATCAAAGAAACTTTACCCATGGCATAGTACTTTATATGGTCAGGGCTTACAGTGTGTGGAATTCAGCAGCTCTCTAAAAGCAGGTAGTATCGTTCAACTTCTGACATCACAATGATACCACAACAACTTTTCACTCTTGACCTGCCACCTGACTGAATGAAAATGCGCTGTGCACAAAAAGTCAGGACAAAATGGTGGCACCCCTTAATGAGCTGTTCACCGGGACAGTAGGGGTAGGAATACCCATAGCTGGTTCCATGCTACCAAACTGTACTAATTTATCAGTTGTTTTTTTTTAAATGAGCATTGCTGCTGTGAATGTTTGGAGGGTTGGGAGTGGGAGTGACTGTTAGCAGTAACTCGGTAGTAGACTGAGGTGCCAGAAGTGAGTGACAGCATGCACTCAAGGCATGAAACCTTGTAAAATTAAACTTTTAGATCTGGGGGAAACCATATACTGTATAAAACAGAGTATGGGTGACCATACACAAGCAAGATTCTGTTTCCATCTCGGGGATGTGATGTCATAGAAACATAGAAGTTGACGGCAGATAAGGACCACAAGACCCATCCAGTCTGCACATTTCTTTTTCTACCTTATGAATGTGCCATTGGCCTTTGCTCTGTTAATGGCCTATCTATTCATACTCATCTGTATTGCTCCCTTATGCCTATCGCATGCCTGTTTGAAGCCCTGCACTGTATTCAAATCCACCACTTCCTGAGGTGAAGCCGTTCCATGCATCCACCACCCTTTCTGTGAAAAAGAATTTCCTCACATTACCTCTTAATTGGCCTCCCTCTAATCTCGTGCTGTGTCCTCTTGTCCTGCTATTTTTCTTATATTGAAACATGTTAGATTCTTTCACCTTGTTAATGCCCTTAAGGTGTTTGAATGTTTCAATCATATCACCTCTCTCCCTTCTTTGCTCTAGGGTATACAAATTGAGCCCCGTTAATCTGTCCTCATATGTTTTCTGATGCAATCCCTGCACCATTTGGATTGCCCTTCTCTGGACTGCCTCAAGTTGGTTAATTTCCTTGTGAAGGTGTGGCCTCCAGTACTGTATGCAGTACTCCAGATGGGGCCTAATCAGTGTCTTGTAAAGAAGGATTATTACCTCCCTCTTCCGACTTGTGATACCCCTACTAATACACCCCAACATCCTTCTAGCCTTACCTACTGCTTTAGTGGTCTGCTTGGATGATTTCAGGTCATCGGAGATGATGGCGCCCAAGTCTCTTTCTTCCCTTGTGACTGCCAGCAACTCCCCTTCCTGCCTATAGGTGGCTTCAGGGTTTCTCTTCCTGACGTGCATGATCTTGCATCACCTTGAGTTAAACCCCAGTTGCCACTTTTCCGACTATTTTGCTAGTTTATCCAGATCTCTTCTCATTCTGCCCACCCCATCTGGATCATCTATTCTGTTGCAGATCTTGGTGTCATCTGCAAACAGACAAACCTTACCCTCCAGTCCATCTGCAATGTCATCATAGAGACCTCTCAGGGTTCGCTCTTGTAGTCTGTATGATGTTGTCACATGCCCTTGATGGAAACACAGCCTTGTTGTGTATGGTCACCCATACACTATTCTTTATGTAGCGTATGGTGGAATGCTGTTGTACATGGAAATCCATACCTGTAACAGCACTGTTGTGCAGCAGAAGTGATGTCACTACTGCAGCATAACAGAATGGAATGCAGACACAAGGCTGTCAAGCTCAAGCCGGGGCTGCCATTGCTAGTGCTGGGAGAAGATTTAAAAATCTGTAAATCTCATAGCCGTAATGAGTGCAGCAACCATAACGGTCTCTGTATTTATGAAGCAGTTTTCTGACCAGCAGTTCAAGGTTAAATCCTCCCACTATCTAACTAAACATTCTGATCCTCCATATCACACCCGGCGCTCATTGCACAGGTAATACTGTTAATCTGCATGCCTAAATGGGCAATTCTGATGTGTTTAATTTTTGTTCTCATCTATAGCATACTAATTAGGTGGCAGTGAGGCAGAAGACAACTTGAAGAAAGCCAGTATGTTTACCTAAAGTTGAGGGCAGCACAACTGGAACAAGCATTTGTCAATGCCGAATGTTTGCTTGCTGGCATTGGCAGTGGTAGTGTAGAAGTTACTGAGCTGTGTAATAGGAATGGCAGTGAAGTATTGAACTGAAGCCAACCCCTCCACCACCCTGCAGAAAGTGACAGGCATTGGGGTGTGCCTTTGGGTCGACAGGCATAACGGCCACGCCATTTCAGTACACCCCACCCTGCAGACACTGGCAAGTGTCACAGTGTTCCTTGGGGTCTTTGGCCCTTATGCGCAACCCATTCCATTAGGAAATACAGTGAGATGGGTGCGATATAGGAGAATGGGGTGAACTTTGGGGCCGAAGAGTCCAAGGCATACCTCGATGCCTCTCACTGGCTGCAGGGTGTGGAATGGTATGAGCATTACAGGCAAGAATCCCAAGTCACACCCCTGATGCCTGTCATTCTATGCAGGGTTGGGCGTTATGGTTGGAAACCCTAATACCTCAGGCATTCGTTGGTATTTTCACTCCAAATTTTCAACATGGTTTTTTTGTGACCCCACCTCATGAACAGGGGGAATATCAGTTTGTTAGCCGAAAGCTGCTTATGCACAGCGACTACGGCATTTAGCACCACAGGTGCAAAAACATTCCGAACAGGATGTAAAAAATGACAGCTGTACTGTTCATGGGGAGGTGTAAAAAATGGCAGTGTTGCAAATCTGCAGTAAAAATATTTAAAAAAATGGTGAAGTCAAGAGCGTACATAGAAACTGTGCAACGCACACCCGTAATATAATTAGGTTGGGGATTTTTTTTATAGCAGATTGTCAACTCAGGCATTTTGGGGCCTCCGATCATGAACAGTGTCACTGTGATTTTCTTTATCTGTCCCGAACAATGATTTCCCACAGCGACCACACATCTCTGCACTGAAAGTGTGAAAACATACTTTGGCCGTGTTGTGAAAAATGACAGCTGTACTGTAAATAAGGCAGCGTGGAAAAATGCCACTGGTGAAAATCTGGACTTAAAATATTACAAAGTCATGAACTTACGAGCGTGCGTGGAAACTGCGCAATGCTCACTCGTAACACAGTCATTTTATGGACTTTTGTCACCAAATTTTCAACATAGCCATTTTAAGACCTCTGCTCATGAACAGTGTAACTGTGATTTTCTTAATCTGTCCTAAACATTGCTTCAGCACCAACAGCACCATTGTGCGCTACATGTGTGAAAACACATTTTGGCGGCATATGAAAAATGGCAGCTGTACTGTTCATAAGGAAGTGTAATAAAATGGCAATGTTGAAAATCTGGAGTGAAAATATTAAATTCTAGACTTATGAGCATGCATAGGAACTGAACGCACGCTCGTAAAACAGTCATTTTTAGGAATTTTTTCACCAAATTTTCAACATAGCCATTTTAAGACCTCTGCTCATGAACAGTGTCACTGTGATTTTCATAATGTGTCCCATACATTGATTTCGCACATCAACTGCGCCATTGTGAGCTACATGGGCGGAAACACATTTTGGGTGAGATGTGAAAAATGACAGCTGTACTGCTCATAAGAAGGTGTAGTAAAATGGCAATGTTGAAAATCTTGAGTGAAAAATATTGAAGTCCCATGAACTTCTGGCGTGCGTAGGAACTACTGTATACGCTCATAAAACAGTCATTTTTAGATTTTTCACCAAATTTTCAACATAGCCATTTAAGACCTCTGCTCATGAACAGTGTCACTGTGATTTTCTTAATTTGTCCCGTACATTGATTTTACGCACCAACTGCGCCATTGTGCGCTACATGGGTGGAAACACATTTTGGGTGAGATGTGAAAATGACAGCTGTACTACTCATAAGAAGGTGTGGTAAAATGGCAATGTTGAAAATCTGGAGTAAAATATTGAAAGAATCACCAGACTTACAAGCGTGCGTAGGAACTGCGCATAGCGCCGCTCATCAAAACAGACATTGTTAGAATTTTTCACCAAATTTTCAACATAGCCATTTTAAGACTCTGCTCATGAACAGTGTCACTGTGGTTTCTTAATTTGTCCTCACATTGGTTTCAAGACACCGACTGCACCTTTGTGCGCTACATGGGCAGAAACACATTTTGGGTGAGATGTGAAAAATGACAGCTGTACTACTCATAAGAAGGTGTGGTAAAATGGCAATGTTGAAAATCTGGAGTGAAAATATTGAAAATTCGCGAACTTACGTGCGTGCATAGGAACTGTAAATTCTGACGCCAGAATAAAGTCATTTTTTGATTTCCACTAAATTTTCAAAATAGGTTTCGAGAGCCCACCTTATGAACACTGGCAGTGTCATTTCATTAATCAGTCCCGAAAGGTGATTTTGCGCAGTGATTGTGCAGTGACTGCGAAATCACCCTTCGGGCCCAAATAACGCCATGACAGTGACATCATTCATGAGAAGGGGTCCCAAAAACCCCATGTTGAAAATTTGGTGCAAAAATTCCAAAAAATGCCTTAGATATGCAACAAAGTTGAAAAAACAACATGAAGTCTTGCTATATTATGACAATTGCAGTATGACCGCAGGTTAGAACTGCTCCAGAGGTGAAATAATTAACTTTCCATGCAGGCATGGAACCTAGAGCGCGAGCTCGGTTGAAAACTCTGTCTGTTGTGCTTCAAACGCAAACTGTCAGATTCTTTACTCCGCCTCACTGAACAGTCGCTCCGGAGATTTCTCCTTCTGCTCGGTTCATTTTGTCGGTTTAAAAGTATCATTTTTCAGTTTTTAGCCGAAATTAAACCGCAACCGGTCGGTTCAATCTCTGTCTGTGGTAATGTAAGTAATAGATAGGTTTCACATTTATTTTTTCTGTGTGGAACTTGTAATTCTTTATCAGTTCAGTTTGAACCGATCAGGTTGTATTTAAAATCTACTAGTCCTTTTTTAGAGTGCGGTTCCCGGTTCTTATCGGTTCTAAAAAAAACGGATTTCATTACGGTTTTTTCCACGACCCGTGACATGGTTGGGAACCGATAAGGGTGTCTTGCTTGGTGGATTGCCATAAATGGGCAAGTTGGTTAGGCTGGCATTATGTCTGAGAAACCCAAAAGAAAAACCGGACCCACTGGGTTTCAACACTGTAGTGTTTGTGGGGAAGCTTTTGCTAAGGCCGACCCACACACCACATGTGTCTATTGTCTGGGGTTTGACACCTCAATTCAGACTGCCAGATTTGTCACAATTTCCCTGTTGCCACCATAGATAAGAGAGTTGGTAGGCTCAGGGAAAGGGAGGCCCAAAAGTCCGCTGACCCAGATGGCCAGCCCGGTTCGGTGCCAACCGAACTGGAGGGAGTGCCCTCTGACCAGGGCGATACTTCCTCGGGCAAACGAAGAGCCGGTTCTGAGGAGCCGGTTCCAGCAAAAAGGACTAGAAAGTCAGCTAGTGTAGAGCCAAAAGTTCTCTCCCCAACTGCTGAGGAAATAGCTAAAGCAATTCAAATTGTCCAGTCTCTCTCTCCGGTTCCGACCGAACCGACACCTTCAGGTAAGCGTTCGGTTCGGCCGGTTCCACCGGTTCAAGATTATGATTTTGAGGATTTTTATGAACCGGGGGAGGGGGAAGAGGAATATGAGGAGAGTGAATATGGTTTTGAAGATCTGGATGTGCCCATTGATCCGGACATCTCTCCAGATAGACCCCTAGGGGTTTCTCCTCCAAGGCTTTCTGAGTCCCCTTCTCATTTCATGTTTTATAAAAAAGTTGCTGAAACTCTCCAGCTCCCTGTTGAGGAAGCTGTTGATGACCAAGAGAGCCAGACTATGTAGAAATGATGGATATTCCAGAGTCTAGGAGACTGTCTATTCCTTTGCATAAATCTTTTCGGAAACAGACAGTAAAGTTTTAAAACTCCTCACACTATACCTCCTGTGGATAAAAGGATGGACAAGAGGTATACCTTATCAGGCTCCGACACGGATTTCCTCACTCAACAATGCAGCCATGTGGGGGTAGTGCAGGCTGCAGCCTGTGACAAGGCTAATATTCCCCTAGCTTCACACCCCCCTGAGGACTCCAAGAAGATTGATGCTATGGCAAAGAAACAGTACATGGCAGCATCTTTGGGACTCAGACAAGCAAATTATATGGCTTATGCTGCTAGGTACCAGAAATCCAGATGGGATACTGTGCTGGCCTTAGCAAAACAAGTCCCTGACCAGCTTGCCAGGGAGCTGGAACAGGTGGCTATGGATGGTATTGAGGCATCCAAGGTGCAATTTCATGCTGCAGTGGACTCTAATGATGTTTCATCAAGAGTCATGGCTACATCTGTGACGCCATGAGGATGGCTTGGCTCAGATGTACTACCCTGTCTCAGGATACCCAGTCTAAGGCCATGGATTTTCCTGTTGGGAAATTCTCTATTGGGGAGCAAACAGAGAATTACATGAAGAAAATGGATGAATATAGGACCACCTATAGGAGTGCACAGGCCAAGGAAAGGCAGGCCACTCCTCAAAAGCAGCTTTCTAGAGGCAGGGACAGGCCTTTTCACCAAGCCCAAGCTTCCTCCTCCGCCTATGCGCAGAGGGGGTTCTTTAGAGGGAGAGGCAGATGGGGTACAAGCAGGTCTGCTTCCACCCCTCAGCCCAAAGCCCCTGCCAAGCAGGCACCCTGATGGGATTGCCAGGGCCAATTCTCCTCTACCTATAGAGGGCAGGCTGGCTTACTTTGTCCAGGACTGGAAGTCTTTAACATCAGACAAGTGGGTCCTGGAAGTAGTAAGCCAGAGACTGGTTCTCAGCTTCAAAACATTTCCAAAGCTTTGAACCAGATCTTTTCCACCTGCAACTCCATCAGAGGCACTCACCCTAGAGGCAGAGGTCTCTATCCTCCTGGCTCTCAGAGCTGTGGAAAGGGTTCCTCCCCTACACCAGGGCAAAGGTTTTTACTCCAGGTACTTTCTTACCCCAAAAAAGACAGGAGAATGGCGGCCCATCCTGGATCTCAGATATTTAAACAAGCACCTTTTAAAGCCAAAGTTCAAAATGGTGACTCTGGGAATTATCCTACCCTCTCTAAGGCCAGGGACTGGCTAGCTTCCTGGACCTCAAGGATGCCTACTTCATATTCCCATCAGAAGCTCCCATCGAAGTACCTCAGGTTGAGCTGCCCTCAGGCCACTACCAGTTCAGAGCAATGCCCTTTGGCCTCACTTCTGCCCCAAGGGTATTCACCAAATGCCTGGCTGTAGCAGTTGCCTACCTAAGAAGGCAAAAGATTGCCATCTTTCCTTGCCTGGACGATTGGCTCTTAGTAGGCCAGTCCCAGACCAGGTCAATTTACACCTTCAGATAATGCAGCAACTGCTTACCTCTAGAGTTTCCTTCTGAATCTCTCAAAGTCAGTTCTAGAGCCGGTCCAGCTTCTTACCTTCATGGCGCAGAACTGAACACACAGGAAGCCAGGGCCTTCCTCCCCTGGACAGGGCAAAGACCCTAGTCTCCCTGGCCTCCTCATTTACCCTGCAGGTCTCCCGGCCAGCAAGGCATTTTCTGCAGCTCCTAGGACACATGGCTGCTTCCACAGCAGTTGTGCAAGGAGCAAGATTTCAGATGAGGGACATCCAGTTCCATTTGAGAGCTTTTTGGTCTCAAAGAAAGGATCCTCTTACCAAGCTGATCCCAGTAACTCGAACCCTGATCCAAGCCCTACAGTGGTGGCAGGATCAGAGCAACCTGAGACAAGGGGTTCCTTTTGTCACTCAGTCTCATTCTCTAATCCTTACTACAGATGCGTCCCTCTTGGGTTGGGGAGCTCACATGGGCGACCTCACCACCCAGGGTCTGTGGTCTCCCCAGGAATCTCTGCTCCACATCAACCTGTTGGAGCTCAGAGCAGTTTTTCTAGCACTTCAACCTTTTTCCAAATCTGTTCAGAACAAAAGTATTCAGGTCAGAACAGACAACACCACTACAATGTGGTACATACAACAAGCAAGGGGCACTCGGTCTATGGCCTTGTGCTGCAAGCGATGAAGCTGTGGTCTCTGGCTTACTCCTGAACACCTCCCTTATGGCAGTTCACCTCCCAGGCAAGGACAATGTCCTGGCAGATGCTCTCAGCAGGATTTCCCAGGGCCACCACGAATGGTCCCTGGATCCCTGGTCTTGGGAGTAGTATTTGCCAGATGGGGCACCCACAGATAGATCCTTTTGCACCCCAGACAATCACCAACTTCCTCTTTTTGCTGCAGGCCCCCAGTGTTGGGCTCACTCCCACTGGATGCCTTAGCCCTCAGTTGGGAGGGAAGTTTCTATGCCTTCCCTCCCTTTCCTCTCCTGTTCAAAGTGCTAGTCAAATCAGATCCCAATCATGCAAAGTCATTCTGATAGCTTCGATTGGGCCAGACAGCCCTGGTATCCACTCCTGCTGTCCTTAGCAGTCCATCCTCCCTGTCCCTTCCCAGGAATCACAATCTGTTAACCTGTGCCCAGGAAGGGTCTGGTACCAGATCTCAAATCTCTCAATCTCAAGGCTTGGTTCTTGAAGAGTTAGAGGTTGCTGATTTACACCTTTCCCAAGGTGTAATGGATATATTGAAGGCCGCAAGGAAGCCTTCCACCAGGGCTACTTACAATTCCAAATGGAAAAGGTTTTCCATATGGTGCTCGGAAAAGCATATTTCCCCAGTCTCTGCTGATCTACCCACAGTCCTGGATTATATGGTCCACCTGAATTCTTGGGGCTGAGACCAGCTACCCTGAAGGTGCACTTGGCAGCTGTGTCTGCTTTTATTTCAGCAGGTAAATCCTCTTCCCTTTCAGCTCATCCTGTATTTTCCAAGTTTTTTAAGGGGTTGTTTCACATCAACCCTCCATTCAGGGATCCTGCCCCTGCCTGGGATCTTAATGTTTGCATTGCTCAGCTTATGCAACCCCCTTTGAGCCCTTGTCTTCAGCTGAGCTCAAGTTCTTGACTTGGAAAACTGTGTTTTGGTAGCCATCACCTCTGCCAGACGCATAAGTGAATTACAAGCGTTGTCAGTGGAGCAGGAGTTTATCTCTTTTCACAGAGATAAGGTGGTCCTTCGGACTAACAGAAAGTTCCTGCCTAAGGTGGTTTCAGATTTCCACCTTAATCAATCTATTTCACTTCCAGTGTACTTCACTGACCACTCCTCCTCTGGGGAGAGGATGCTGCACAGCCTAGATGTGAAGAGAGCCCTTAGTTACTACATAGAGCATACCAAGGGTCATAGGTTTGACCCTTCAACTGTTTCCTCACCTATGGCGAAGTTGGTAAAGGGAAGCCAGCCACTAAAGATCCATTGCCAGGTGGATTGTCTCTTGTATCCAATTCTGCTATGAGAAGTTGGGTAAAGTTCCCCTCAGGCCTGAGGGCTCACTCTACCAGAGGTACAGCTGCTTCTCTGGCTGCTGCCAGAGACATTCCTATTCTAGAAATATGTCAAGCAGCTACCTGGAAAACAGTTCACACTTATACAAGCATTACTCCCTGGACATCCAGGCTAGGAGTGATGCTGGTTTAACACAACCGTGCTTCAGAGCCTATTTCCTAGGTAGGTTCTGTCCCTCCTCCATGAGGGTACTGCTGTGTAGTTGCAATTGTCATAATATAGCAAAACTTCATGTTGTTTGAAGAAAAATTACTCACCTTAGTAATGTTGTTTCTTCTAATGGAGTCTTGCTATATTATGACCTCCCTCCTCCTGCCCTCTCAGAACCTCTGTTTTGGGGATGTGGGTGGGCAGTACAGGGTTGGCACTTTTTGATGCCCACCTTGTTGTTTTCACCTACCTTTTGGGTGAATTGGTGTTGTGTTTTTGCATTTTGGGTCTCTGACTTGAGTCTTTGTTTTAGGCCAAAAATGAGTGTTTATGTTAGTAGCCAGTTGGCTAGTGTAGGTTTACAGTTTCCACACAGTACCTTAGTGAGTTTTAGCTCGTAAAGATCTGACAGTTTGCATTTGAAGCACAACAGACAGAGTTTTCAACTGAGCTCGCGCTCTAAGTTCCATGCCTGCATGGAAAGTTAACTATTTCACCTCCGGAGCAGTTCTAACCTGCAGTCATACTGCAATTGTCATAATGTAGCAAGACTCCATTAGAAGAAACAACATTACTAAGGTGAGTAATTTTTTCATCTAGCCCATTATACAGCTTACTGGCATTTCCTCAGTTCACGTTGGCTTTGAAAAGTGCAGAGCGTGTTCTCGCGTCAATCAAGATGGCGCGAGGTCCGGAGGTAAGTATGGGGTGGGGGTGTGGGAGGCAGGTGCACAGTGGGTGGGTGCGGGTTGTGGGAGGGGCCAGGAGACTACGTGGGACCGTTTTTCCTTTACAGGTTTCTTTTTTTTTTTCCAATGACAACGCGGGATGTTTGCCACACTGGGGTGGGCTCCCAGCGTGGCACAAGGATGGTTGGGGGGGTCGTTCAGCCGATGGGGGATAGGGTGCCTCTGCCGGCCAAAGCTCTATTGCCACGCTGGGGTGGGCTCCCAGCGTGGCACCCAGTACTGGGGTGAGGACAGTGGAGCCGACGGGGATTGGGCACCCGCTGGCTATATCATGAAGTTGCTACGCTTGGGTGGGCACCCAGCGTAGCATTTGGAAGGCTTTGGGGCAGGGGAGACAGCACAGCCGACGAGGGATTGAGCCTGCCGGCTGATACAGTGTGTGCAGGGTGGGCACGCCATGCGTGCGTGTGTGTGTGTGTGTGTGTGTGTAGGGGAGCTGCGATGAGCAGGCTGTATATCTTATCGCTGCTCACTGAAGCGTAGCTCACCCTTTCAACTGCACGCCACTGCATTTTGGAGCTTGTCATAGACAGCTCCAGCATGCATTGGTGGACAGGGGCCGCGCCTGCCAACACACTGACTGAATTGGAAGAGGGGGTGACACACCTCCGAAATCTCGGATGATGGCACTATGTTTCTTGCACATGCGTGCAAGCAAAGGTAAAAATGAACTCTCTTCAGTGAATTTTGAGTGTTTGAAAAAGTTTCTATCACAAGTGTCAGGTGTTTAGTCATGATGTTTGTTTCTTGTAATAAATGAAATAATGTACTAACCCACAAACAGACTTAGTCTATCTGTGTATCAAGAGCCACACACTGTAAAAGATTGTGTATGATCATCCATACATAGACAAGCCTGTGTCTGAATCTCAAAGTTGCCATGGCAACCAGTTAACCTCGCAAACTGAGCTCTCAAGGTCACTGGTTGCTACAGTCACCTCTTCATTCAGACACTGGCTTTTTGTATATGGATGACCATACACAATCCTCTATGTGGATCCTATTATATCTGGCCCAGGTAGTGGACAGTCAAGGGAACTGGAGAGAGAGAGAAAGAGAGAGAGAGAGAGAGCGCTTAGAAATAGAAATAGACAGGTACAAATTAACCTTGTAACCCAAAGAAGTCCAACTTTGTAGTGAGTGTAAAAGTAGTTAAAATTGAAACAAAGATGCATACTACAGATGCATTAGGTTAAATGCATTGTAGTATATGTATCTCTTATGAATAGTTTCATGTATAAACTTTGGCAATACCTGTATACCTTGCCATGCCAATAACATTAATTCAATTTGAATTGAGAAAGAGAGAGAAAAAGAAGAAAAAATTACTCACCTTAGTAATGTTGTTTCTTCTAATGGAGTCTTGCTATATTATAGACATTAGCAGTTTGTTCCAGCTCTAGAACTGCCCCGAAGTGAAATGGTTAAAACCATTCCAAAATAGAATTTTGGCACGAGAGCAGCTCTATCTGTGTCATTTCAAACTTGAACTGTCAGATCTTTACGAGCCAAACTCACTAAGGTCTGTGTGGAAGCTGTAACCTACACTAGCCAAATGGCTACCTAAATAATAACAACCATTGATGGTCCCAACACCCAAGACTCAAGTCAGGGGACCAGAAATACTAACACCATTCTAATAATATGAAAATGGAACATAAGTATAATAAAACACACACGCACGTGCACACATACACCCCAAAGTCCCAAGGGGACAAAAATGCAACAGGACATAAGTAGTCCCACACTAAGTTGCCCGCACCCCACCAAGTAGAGGTTCTGAGGGGGCAGGTTGGGAGGTCTATAATATAACAAGACTCCATTAGAAGAAACAACGTTACTAAGGTGAGTAATTTTTCTTCAAACAACATGAAGTCTTGCTATATTATAGACATTAGCAAATACACAGTAGTACCTCCATGGAGGAGGGCAGAACCTACTTAGGAATAGGCTCTGAAGAACAGCTGTGCCAAACCGAGCATCTCTCCTGGCCTGGACATCCAGGGAGTAATGCTTGGTAAAAGTGTGTACCATTTTCCAAGTAGCAGCCTGGCAAATCTCTAATAAAGGGATATCTCTGGCAGCAGCTAGAGACGCAGCTGTACCCCTGGTAGAATGAGCCCTCAAACCGGGGGTCTGCCCACTTTCTGATAACAAAATTGGATACAAGAGACAATCCACCAGGCTATTGATCTCTTAGTGGCAGGTTTGCCTTTCCCAACTTCACCATAGGGTAAGGAAAAGTTGGAGGATTCGAACCTGACCTTGGTACGCCTATATAATAACTAAGAGCTCTCTTAACATCCAGGCTGTGCAACCTCCTCTCACCCAAGAGGAGTGATCAGTGAAAATACTGAAGGAGATAGATTGATTAAGATGGAAATCTGAAACCACCTTAGGCAAAACTTCCTATTAGTCCTAAGGACTACCTTATCCCTGTGGAAAGAAATAAAGTCAGTCTCCACTGACAAGGCTTGCAATTCACTTATCGTCTGGCAGAAGTGATAGCCACTAGAAAAACATTTTCCAAGTTAGGTACTTAAGCTCTGCAGAAGACAGAGGTTCAAAAGGGCTGCATTAACTGGGCAATGCAAACATTAAGGTCCCAAGCAGGGGCCGGTTCCTAAAGGGAGGATTAGTATGGAGTAACCCTTAAAAAACTTGAAAACACAGGATGAGAGGAAAGAGGGATGACTTTCCTGCTGATACAAAAGCAGACA
Source organism: Neoceratodus forsteri (assembly GCA_016271365.2). Classification (NCBI taxonomy): domain Eukaryota; kingdom Metazoa; phylum Chordata; order Ceratodontiformes; family Ceratodontidae; genus Neoceratodus; species Neoceratodus forsteri. The sequence goes on along the minus strand of JADMNL010000022.1, from coordinate 531,825,926 downwards.
CAGCTGCCAAATGAACTCTCAGGGTAGCTGGTCTGAGACCCAAGGAATTAAGATGTACCATGTAATCTAACAAAAGGGCAATTCAGCAGATTCTGGGAAATATTTTCCTAGCACACCAAATGGAAAACCTTTTCCATTTAGAACTATATGTAGTCCTAGTGGAAGGCTTTCTGAAGCCTTTAGGATCAAGAACACCCTGAGAGAGGTGTAAATCAACAAACTCTAACTCCTCAAGAGCCAGGCCTTGAGGTTGAGGGATTTGAGGTCCGGATACCAAACCCTTCCCAGGGCACAAGTCAACAGATTGTGATTCCTGGGGAGGCACAGGGGAAGATGGACTGTCAGAGACAGAAGGAGTGGGTACCAGGGCTGCCTGGCTCAATCTGGGGCAATCAGAATCACCCTGCAAGGCGGAGATCTGATTTTGACTAGTACTTTGAATAGGAGAGGAAAGGGGGGGAAGCATAGAGGAACTTCCCCTCCCAATCCAGAAGAAGGGCATCCAGGGAACTGAGCCCAGCACTGAGGCCTGCAACAGAACAGAGGAAGTTTGTGATTGTCTGGGGCTGCAAAAGATCTATCTGAGGGATGCCCCACCTGGCAAAAACTATCCCAGCACTTGAGGATCCAGGGACCATCTGTGATGGCCCTGGGAAATCCTGCTGAGGGCATCCGCTAGGACATTGTCCTTCCCTGGAAGATGAACTGCTATGAGGGAAGTGTTCAGGGAATAGGCCAGAGACCACAATTTCATTGCCTCGTGCACAAGGCCGAAGACCCAGTGCCCCCTGTTTGTTGATGTACCACATTGTTGTGGTGTTGTCTGTTCTGACTTGTATCACCTTGTCATGGACAGATGCAGAAAAGCTTGAAGAGCTAAAAAGACAGCTCTGAGTTCCAGCAAATTGATGTGGAGCAGAGATTCCTGGGGACCAAACTCCCTGAGTGGAAAGGTTGCCCATGTGGGCTCCCAACCCAGAAGGGAAGCATCTGTAGTGAGAGTCAAGTCGTGAGAAGGGAAATGAAGGGGACCCCGCCTTAAATTGCTCTGATCCTGCCACCACTGGAGAGCTAGGATCAAGGTTCGAGTCACTGGGACCAACTTGGAAAGGGGTCTCTTCTCTGAGACCAAAAGGTTCTCAAGTGAAACTGAATGTCTCTCATCTGAAATCTGGCTCCCTGCACAACAGCTATGGATGCAGCCATGTGCCCCAAGAGCTGCAGAAAGTGTCTTGCTGGTCGAGAGACCTGCAGAGTGAAGGAAGAGGCCAGAGCCACTAAATTCCTTACCCTTTTCTGGGGAAGAAAGGCTCTGGCTAGCTTTGTGTCCAATTCTGCCCCTATAAAGGTGAGTACCTGGACTGGTTCCAGAACCGACTTTGGTAGGTTTAGCAGAAAACCCAGGGAGGTGAGAAGCTGCTGGGTGACCTGCAGGTGAGATTTTACCTGTTCTGGGGACTGGCCTACAATGAGCCAGTCGCCTAGATAGGGAAAAACAGCAATCCTCTGCCTCCTTAAGTGGGCCACTGCCACTGCTAGACACTTTGTGAATACCCTTGGAGCAGAGGTAAGGCTGAAGGGCATTGCTCTGAACTGGTAATGACCTGAGGGCAGTTCGAATCTGAGGTACTTTCGATGGGATCTTCTGATTAGGACATGGAAATAGGCATCCTTGAGGTCCAGGGAGGCTAGCCAGTCCCCTGGCCTTAGGGAAGGTAAAATCATTGCCAGAGTTACCATTTTGAACTTTGGTTTCAAAAGATGCTTGTTCAGATATCTGAGATCTAAAATGGGCCACCATTCTCCTGTCTTTTTTGGGGTAAGGAAGTATCTGAATACAGACCCTGCCCTGATGCAGGGAGGAACCCTTTCTACTGCTCTGAGAGCTAACAGGATGAGACCTCTGTTTCCAGACCGAGGTCTCTGAAGCACTTGTAGGAGAAAAGTCTGCTTCTCAACTTGGGAAACTTTTGAAGCTGAGAACCAGACCCTGGCTTACTACTTCAGAACCCACTTGTCTGAGGTTAAAGAAGCCCAATTCTGACTGAAGTAAGCCAGCCTGCCCCCACTGGTACAGGAGAATCGGCCCTGGGCACCCATCAGGGTGCCTGTTTCTAGGAGCTTTAGGCTGGGGGAGCAGGTCTGCCATCCCTCGTCTGCCCCTGCCTCTGAAGAAGCCCCTCTGAGCAAAGGCAGAGGAGGCCTGAGTCTGGTAAAGGCCTGTGAAAAGGCCTACCCCTACCCCTGGGGGCATGCCTTTGAGGAGTGGCTTGCCCTTAGCCTGGGCACTCTTGTAAGTAGTCCTATATTCATCCATCTTCTTCATGTAATTCTCTGTCTGCTCTCCAAACAGAGAATTTCCCACCACAAGAAAATCCATAGCCTTAGTCTGGGTATCCTGTGACAAACTAGTACACCTGAGCCAGGCCAACCTATGAAAAGCTACAGATGTGGCCATGACCCTAGAGGAAACATCATTAACATCCACAGCAGCATGAAACTGAACCTTAGAGGCTTCAACGCCATCAGCAGCCACCTGTTCTAGTTCACTAGCCAGCTGGCCATGGGCCTGCTTGGCCAATTGCATAACAGTATCCCATCTAGATTTCTGATACCTAGCTACACAAGCCATATAATTTGCTTGCCTGAGTCCAGAGAGGCTGCCATATACTGTTTTTTGCCATGGCATCAATCTTCCTGGAATCCTTGTCAGGAGGATGTGAAGCCAAGGGAATATTAGCTTTATCACAGGCAGCACCTGAACTACCTAACATGACTGCATTGCTGAGAAAGGAATTCTGTATCAGGGCCTGACAATGTATACCTTCTGTCCATCTTTTATCTACAGGAGGCACAGAATTAGAGCTTTTAAAATTTTAATTGTTTGTTTCTAAAGACTTATGTAAAAGGAATAGACAATTTCCTAGACTCTGGAATATCCATCATTTCTACAAAATCAGGTTCCTCTTGCTCATCCACAGCCTCTTCTAAAGGAAGCTGGAGGGTTCATCAACTTTTTATAAAACATAAAATGAGATGGGGACTCAGACAGCATAGGGGAGATTCTAAAGGTCTGTCTGGGGAGATGTCGGTTCAATGGGCACACCCAGACCTTCCCAGCCACATTCATACTGTTCATAATCCTCCTCCCCTCCTCTGGTTCATAAAATTCTCAATATCATAATCCTGAACCACTGGGACCGGACGAACCGACCTTTACCAGATAGTGGTGGTTCGGACGGACCCTGAGACAGTGACTGGACAATTTGTATGGCTTTTGCTATCTCTGCAGCAGTTGGAGAAGGAATTTTGGACTCAGACCTGCTGATTTTCTTGTTTTCTTTACTGGAATTGGTTCCTCAGAACCAGCTTTTCTTTGCCGAGGAAGTCTGGCCTGGTCAGAAGGCACTCCCTCTGTTGTTGTGGCACCGAACCGGGCTGGCCATCCGGGTCAGCGGACTTTTTAGCTCTCGTTCCCTGAGCCTGCCCAATCTTTTTCCAGGGTGGCTGCAGGAAATTCTTACATACCTGGCAGTCTGACTGAGGTGGTCAAACCCCAGACAATAAACACATGTGGTGTGTGGGTCAGCCTTGGCAAAGACTTCCCCACAACCATCACAGTGTTGAAACCCAGTGGGCCGTTTTTCTTTGGGTTTCTCAGATATAATGCCAGCCTAACCAAAACTTGCCTTTTAACGGCAGTGCCAGGCAAGACACTCTTATCGGTTCCTAACCGTGTCACGTATTGAAAACATAATAAATCCGTTTTTAGAACCGATAAGAACCAGGAACCGCACTCTAAAATAGTAACTTTTAGTTTTAAATGAGTTTTAAACCCACTGGTCGGTTCAAACCGAACCGATAACTTACAAGTTCCACACAGACAAAACCTTCATTTACTTACGGTTACACCACAGATAGAGCTTGAACCGAATGGTTTGCGGTTAAAATAAAACTATTCTCGGTTAAATCCAACCGAGAAAACACTTTTAAACCGAGAAATGAACCGAGCAGAAGGAGAAATCTCGGAGCGACTGTTCACTGAGGCGGAGTAAAGAATCTGACAGTTCAGGTTTGAAATGACACAGATAGAGCTGCTCTCGTGCCAAAATTCTATTTTGGAATGGTTTTAACCATTTCACTCCGGGGCAGTTCTAGAGCTGGAACAAACTGCTAATGTCTATTATAAAAAGGTTCTCAGAAATGCTGCAATCTGATTGGCTGTTAGGATTCCAACTGCCTTACATTAATCCATGTTATACTGTCATGTACAGCCTGATCACAATGGCTCATGGATTCTTCCTGTCAGCATTCCATCCTCTAGCACTGCTAAATGACTGGAATGATGCATTCTGATTTTGAACCAGCATTCTTAAACTGTTGGTGGAAGAACTATTTTATTAAAAATCTCCCTCTAAATGAGGAAAACATTCAAAAAGTATTCTTTTAACCCTCTTCTTTTGGAACATTTTTTTATAATAGCAATAAGGCACTCCCAGGGGTTAGATTAACAGTCAGTTAATCACCCCCTAGTGGCAATATACTCGGCTGCGCCTCGTGCCACATTACACCCCTAGGGGGTGATTAACAGACTGTTAATCTAACCCCTGGTCATGCCTTATTGCTTAATAATATAGCAAGACTTCATGTTGTTTGAAAGAGAGAAAGAGATGGAGAGAGGGAGTCAGTCAGACTACAAGGGCAGCAGCAAGATAACTGCAGTGCTTTTTTTTTATTACACTTATTTTTCCCTCCGGTCATGGTCAGCAGAGGCCTCTCTCAGGCATCCTGTCAGTTTCTGCCCAGCCTGAAGTCCTCCTTGCCTGTACCTTCTCTCTCTTCCTTCTCAACACCACACTCTGCACCCCCAGCTTAACTCCTCTGGGGTGGGGCCACCCCTTCCTTGGGCACTCTTCTTAGTCAGTCTCTGGTGTGGACGAGGAGCCGGGTGGAGGAACCTGGGAGATCTAGCAGGCCGGACCAGGCTGCGGGCATGGGGGCAGGTGCCGTCACCTACCCCTGCCAACCAGGCTTTTCCTTGTTCTGGTGCTCATGCCCCCCCCCACCCATGTGGGCACAGTTCCGATGCAACAGTACATGGCAACCCTGCCTTGCATCAGACCACGCTACCTGTGTGCTGCTCAGCTCTCCCGGTCTCCACCAGGAGCCACTAGGACTCCCCCGATCCCCCCCCCAGGAGGAGAGCAGCGCAGCATGCGCTCAATCCTCACCCACCCCATGCCGACCCCTTGGAGCCCGAGCTCACTTCCAAACTCAGGTCACCGGCATAGCGCGAGGTGTGGTGTCCAGCGCCTCAACTCTCAGCGCCACCCTGCCAGCTCAGAAAGTCATTTTAATCCTGCCATCCTTTGGCCTTAATATACAAGAGCGCAGCTGAAAGGGATGCTGCCATGCTCTGCTGGATAGTTTTTATTTGTAGTAACTAAGATAAGGGTTGGATAATCAGGTTCTGTTGTTTTTTTTTCCTCAGCCTGTCCAGGGTGGGGGCGGGGGGTAAAAGTGAGTGTCAGTTTAAGAACACTGGAAGATGAGAACAGCGTGGAAATGCATGTGCACACTAGTGAAAGTGCATTGATATCTAGTGCTGGTGCCAATGGTAAAAAATATATTCCCCATAAAAACAGCAGACTCACAGATGTTTAGCCAATTAACATAGAGTAACTGAGGCAGCCTATAAAAAAACCTAGTGAAAAAATGTGGAATTACTGCTTTATAAAAAAATGTTGTAGGTGCCATATTGGTCCTTTTAAAAAAACAGATCCAGAAACAAATGATTTGATACCTTTTATTGGACTACCATGGTAACTGGTTTCTGTAACATCCATGTTGGTCCAATAAAAGGTATCAAATCATTTGTTTCTGGATCTGCTTTATAAAATGTATCCCCCAAATGTATAAAAGTGCAAAAAATAAAATATAAAATGCCTGTGGTGGGATTCAAACCAGGGCTGTTTCACAGTCGGTGACCAAGAGTCCACACTATCATGCCTAACACCTCTATGCCATTAGAGGAGAAAAGAGTGAAAGAAAGCTTGGACGTTGACTGACTCTATGGACTGAAGTTCCAAAACAATTGAGAAAGGTGCACGCAAACCTGCTATTAAATGCCTGTTGCAAGCAAACATACTTCTCAAGTCCCTCATTAGGAGGGATGACCCTCATTTTATCCCTCAAATCTGCTCTGTCCCACACATACCCCATATTGAAAAGGGACTGCCATCGTACAGAAGGCACTGTAAATTCAGACATTACACAGAAATTCTTACCATTCTAAGATGCTAAAGCAAAATCCAGCTTTGCACACATTAACACACTGGTACCAGTGCTCTGAGCTTGTATCCATATTTGCTGATGCGTCCCACATTATTAGGGACTGTGACCAACATTGTTCACATTTAAAGTGCCTGTGCCCCGCATGGGCAACTTCATAGGCAATGTTGTCAGATCTGCCACCCCTTTAGTCCTCGCTGAATCCCTTGTTCCAGCTGCCCCCTCCTACCATCTGAGATCCAGTGACTCTCTTGCCCTCCTGGTTCCCAAGACCCGCACCCAAATGGGCGACCGGGCCTTTGCTGCGTATGCACTCAGGTTGTGGAACTTCCTTCCATCAAGCACTCACCCCTCCTCCTCCCACCACAGCTTTAAAACCTCCCTCTGAGGCTTTCTCAAATCGGCCTCCACCTGCCTCTGCTCTAGATGAACCTCCTTGACCTAGGCCGCTCCAACTGGCTGAGTGGCTAAATAACTTATCTGTCAAAGGCAGTGGACCTTGGCACCTTATCCACTACCGAGCTTGCAGTTTACTAGTAGGAGTAGTCCACTTACACCAAACTGCTCAAGCAGTATGTGCACAGTTACTGCTCTATCTCTGTATTTTGCTCTGGGCCTCCTCTATCTCAGTGTTGTTTCTCCTCTGTCTATCTGCAAGCTTAACAGCGTTACTGCTCGACATGACGATCGGTGTTCATCATGAGAGTACCATACTGTCATTTCTACCTGCTGCCGGCTATGTAGACCCCTGTTGTTTCTTGTATTGACCTTGTTGCTTGATGCACTTAAATGTAACATTTACTTGTTTTGTCTGATGTTCATTAATGTACCTCGTAATCTCCCGGGTCGCACCCGAAAATAGGCACTTGGCTGTCTAGCGTGCTTACACAGTTAACAAAAGCAAATAAATAAATTTCAGTGACAAAAACGGTTGAGAGCCATGCATGCAAATGCTGGTATGACACTGACTCACTCATGCATGGAATAAAGGATGACAACGATTCTGGGAATGAATGGAAACAAGGACCACACAGCCATTTAAAAACCATAGTCCTCATGCCCAAAAAAGAATGACAGTTTTACTGGCAGTAGGGGAGGGGGGGTTTGAAGTTTATACAGACACTGATTTGTTACTGATATTCTCTGACACCACACAGATGACTACAAAGAAGGTAGGGAAGAATGCAATTTAAATACCAGTGCTGGGATTCATTTATTTAGTTAGTCATTTTTTATTAATTTTATTTTTTATTTCAATCTTGGAATTAATACCTTTGAGCCAAAGGCTCTTTTACATAGGTTCCATGTCATATCAAAATACAGAACAAATAGTATAGTGAGAAAATACACAGTGATCCTAGGAGTAAAGGTTACAAAAAAATACGTACATATGGATTTAAGTTACAAAAACAGGTATTTTGCAGACATACAGCGGCTAGGAGTAAGCTTAACTAGCAAAAAGGGCATTAGGTTTGGGATCCGGCTACAGAAGGAAAAAGATGCAGCCAAGTGGCATTGTTAGAGACAAAATGAGGGAAAGACAATGACTAGGGACATGGTCTTACAGAATAGACAGAAGCTAAAGGTTAGGGCCTAACATTGTTCCAGAATAGGGATACAGCCAAAGGCATTGTCTGAGCGGTGGGGGGAGGGGGGCATTGCCAGGAGGGGAATATCAGCAGACAAACGTGGGCTGTGTCATTCAGTTAGAGTGCACTCCAGTGGGGCAATCAGTGCAGAAACTGATGATGCCCTCTATGGGGCAGCAAGCATAGTTTGATGCTGGCCTTGGTTAATGGGGACCTCAGGAAAGCAGGTAAGTTATAGGGTAGTAGAGGAAAGGTAGGATGGTAGGATGGAGGAAGAGTGCGGTACTGTGTGGGCAAAGGAAAAGAAACAGGCCCAAGTTTTATGCATGGCAGTCACAGGAGGCATTGGTGACTAGTGCTTGACAAAGTTTCTTTTTGAAGGAGCCCAGTGTTTGGTCTTTGGTAACAGCACAGTGGAGTGACTTATACCACAATGGTGCTCTGTATGCAAATGATCATTGCCCTTGGGTGGTACGGCAGTGAGGTACTATGAACGCATGATTCAAGGTGCATCTAGTATGCCGGGTGTGATTTTGCGACCCAAGCATTGACTGTACACCAGGAGACAAGAGACCAAGGGAGGTCTTTTTCGCTATTAGGCACGATTGATAGGATAGTCTGCCTTTGAGCTGAAGCCAGCTTGCTTGCTCATGTAAGTCATGTGTGTGTGTCAGACGGGGGGTCCCAGTCAGAAGACGTCAAGCCTTGTTAACGGGGCAGGTACTCTGGGCCAAAGATCCTTTTTTTCAGGTTTGTTCTGGAGCTACAAGACAAAGGTGGCAAAATGATTATGATGATGATACATTTTAGAGTTACAAATACTTTAATACTAGAGATATGAGGCACAACTAGTAGGCTCTGGGTAATTAATTATGGGGTTAACCCGACTATTTTACTTTTGTCCAACAGCATTGCTTTTCCAAAGCCTTTGACAACAGTAGACCCTGAGGATGCCTCTTAAAGCTGAAGTCCACTGGAAATAAGGTGCTGCATCTCAGTTTGGTGATCCAGGGTAAAAAAAGCCGCAGGCATTTTTTCTTAAATATCCTGTTGGGGAACCAGGGCCCTCCTCATAAATATCTTTCCAATACAACAGCCTACTTGGATTTTATAAAGTCCATAAAGCAGGGCTTATTTGACAAAAAATACAATTATATTTTATATACTTTTTAGAATTTGCAAAGGAAATTCTAATGTATAATACTGAATGAAATAAATTCATAATTGAAGGGCTTTACCTGTAGTTTGAAGGAGTAATGGGTGAACACACCACTCACCCCATCCATGCTATTAAAACTGTACATGTCGAAGCATCCTTTTCTTTGGTTGCCACTGTTCAGCCATTCTGCATTTCTGCCCATCCTGTTCCTTTTGCCTTGCAACAACTTTGGCATCCCTTCTCCTCCCCCCTTGTGCTGGCGGTTCTGCTGGCTTTCATTTCCATTCCTGGCTATTGTCTGCTCTGTCACAGCTCTCACTTCACTGTCTGTGTCTTGGTGTGCCTTTGGACTCTCTCTCTCTCTCTCTCTCTCTCTCTCTCCCACATCCCAGGTCTCTCCATGCTCTAAAGCCAGTATAGCAGAGCAGCTACACAGTGGCAATTGGGGAATACGCCCTTCATTCACCCTTTTTTGTATAGTTAGATAGAGCTTCGGCCCTGAAATTTTGCACAGCTTGGGAGGTACTGACTGTTGTCTGCTGTTGAAGCAAGCAACCCTGAATCACTGTTATCAGGGTTCCACGTCTCTTTGACACCCCAACAGGGTGGTAGTCCCCATAGCAGGAACAGAGAGAGCACAAAGGTAGCAGGGAGGGCCAGTGGCATGCTGGGGTGCATAGCAAGGGGTATCACCAGCAGAAGGCATGAGGTAGTGATGCCATTATACAAACCCCTGGTCAGACCTCACATAGAGTACTGTGTGGAGTTCTGGAGGCTGCACCTTCAAAAGGACATTAACAGGCTGGAGGCAGTCCAGAGAAGGGCAACTAAGATGGTACAGGGCTTGCACCACAAGACTTACGAGGAGAGATTAAGGGACCTCAATATGTACTCACTGGAGGAGAGAAGGGAGAGGGGAACATGATAGAGACATTCAAGTACCTCTGGGGCAGAAACAGGGTGCAGGAGAGGAATCATCCAATACAGAAGAAGTAGAAGAACTAGGGGGCATGACATGAAATTGGAAGGTGGCAGATTAAGAGGGAATGTGAAGAAGTTTTTCTTAATGGAGAGGGTGGTGGATTCATGGAATGGTCTACCACAGGAGGTGGTGGGAGCAAGCACTGTGATTGGTTTTAAACATGCATGAATCAGGCATAGGGGAACCATAGAGGATAAGTGGGGGGAGGGTCAAAAGTTGTAGTCAAGTACAGGACTCATGGGCAGACTGGATGGGTTAGCGGTCCTTATCTGCCAACAATTTCTATGTTTCTATGAGCAGCATGTAACATTTGCCTGTTCCAGTAGCAGACCACTTGTACTCATAGCCTGACTTTGGGCTGCCTCAGAGTCCTAGTGCCTTTGCAAACTACAGCATCTCTATTTAGTATGCCTTTGACTCTACTTCCAGTAGCTCCTGGACCCCAGTCATTCTTCCACATCTGTTCCTTCCTAACTCACCCTCAATACTCAGCAGCTGCCTGGCTCTGCTTCTTATTATCCTTCCATGTGAAATTGTTTGATGTGTTTCTGGCATTTGCTTTTTATCCCATGCCTTCCATTTTAGGAACATATTCGGTCAGTCTCAGCCCCGTTTCAGTTGCAACCATTTTCAGTAGGCTTGTCATGCCTAGTGCATGTTGTTGCCAGTCAGTCATTCAGCTTACTATACATCTCTTTCACCAGGTACTCAGTGGCCACCAGGCTTCGCCACTGGCCTATATTACTCCTGCATGGATGCATTGCAACCGTGACCACATCATGGCTCCCAGGGCTCCCTGCCCTGATGTTTGATTGTCTCGCTCTGCTCTTGTGAAGTCCACATCTTGAGGGTGGGTCCCTCAATTTAAATAGGGGTCTTCTCTTTCTGCCCTTCAGGTGAGAATGTCCTATGTTCCGGGTGAAACATTAGTCATGCAGATCGATTCTGCGGCACCTCTTGATGTTGCATTTATGACTTCAGTGGTTATTCCTCCCTATGACCACCTAAGTTGCATCTAGTCTTCTAGACCTCCCTCGGCTGGAGGCTGGGTGTGTATCTTTCAGTAGGCATTGCTCTCCTGTTTCCTGCCTGGGGTTGGAGTTAAGCCTCCTTCATGAGAAGCCATGTCTAGCTGCAGAGATTGGCTCATGGCACCCTCACAGCATTCCCATTAATGGGATAAAGTGAGAGGCCTTCCTCCAAAATCTTCCCCCAAATTAGGTTCCTAAATTGCAGTAGCCGAGCTGTCACTAAAGCTGCCTCTAGTCTGGAGGAAAGGCGACCAAGGCCTTGGGTCCACAGAGGGTTTTTTCTTCTTGGGTTTTTCCCTCTCTTCTGTGCTGAAAATCATAAAGGTTACTGTAGGTAGTCTCTGCAGGAGTTGGAGCAGGTTGGTGGCATTTCTGGGTCGAGGTTAGAGTCTGGCGGTATCTCTCCTCCTTAGGGAACACTTAGCTTGTCTCTCTCTTGTGTCTTGGGTTTTCTTTACTAAGGTGCCTTTGGTCCTGGGATCCCAGACAGTCCCTGTGACACCTTAAGGAGTTGGAACCCTTTGTCAGGGTTTCATGTCTCTGTGACACCTCAACAGGGTGGTAGTCCCCATATCAGGGACAGAGAGCATAAGCCAAAGTTCACAATTGCACAAGCATTGCATACTACTCAGTCTTCAATCAATCCTAACCTGCTCAAGAGCTCGCTGACCCATTGAAATGACAGGCTTTGCCCGTAGTTTGGAAGAGTTGTGGGCAAATATGCCAAGCCGCCCCCTCCCCCGCATGGTTAAAACTGTGCCTGTTCAAGCACCCTTTGGCCACTCGGAATTTTCCTGCCACCTTCCTCCCCCCTCCTCCTCTTGCAGTGCCTCTCTCTCTTTCCTTGGGGCTGGGCTTTCTTCCTCAAGGTGTGTTTGGTTCTGGAACCATGTACCTGCAACATCTTGAGGGGTTGGATCCCTTTGCCAGGGTTCCATGTCCCTGTGACACCCCAAAATAGTGGCAGTCCTCATATCAGGAAAAGAGTGTAAGCCAAAGTTTACATTTATGCAGCCACTACATATTATTCTGTCTCAGTCAATCGTAACCTACTCAAAAGCCCATTGACCCTTTGAATCTCTATATTGGTGTCTACAGAAATGTTCCTTGCAGTTATTTGCCATCATGTGTGTTTTCACTGCAGGGTGAACTAGTGGGCACTAGTTCAAGTTCAATATTTTATTGTTCTGCTACAAAGCTATTACAATACAAAAATAAAATGTTCACATTTATAACACTTTTCTTACTTATAAGACATGTTACAAATAAGTGATACAATTCAAATATGCATTTAAAAATCAGATAGTATACAAGATACTGCCTAGTTGTGACCACAGAACAATTATTATTATACACCTCATAAGTGAATTGTGTCCAAGAAGCTTATTAGTCTTTCCAAAATATATTGATCCTCTGAATTGAATAAATAATTTAACATGTCGGGGGGGGGGGGGGGGGGGGATGAGGCCAGTCATGATGTCACCAAGCCACTTTGTCCTTTGGAAGTTATAAAGTGGACAAATTAAAACTGTATGTTTTAGATCCTCTTCAAGTTTTTTTCCACATCTGCAATAAGAAGAAGTAACTTCTGGTCTTTTTGTCCGTAGTATGTGTAATTTGCAGCACAAATTTACATCCCAAATGTGGACAGTGTTTCTCTGGAGTTAAGATTAGGGAGCTTAATTAGATAAGCTTCTAACCTATGTGCATATTTTAGTTGCTTGTGCCAGCTAAATAATTTGAAACTATTCAGTTTTTCAAACATATTTGCAATATCTATATCCCTAAGGCTTGTTTTTAATTAGGAGAACTATATATTTCCATGGTCTTAGATAAATATCCCATAGTATGTATCCTAAACCATAAGGAAGAAGGAAATGCCTAATTATTTTGAGGGTGGAGGAATGATATCCCATAGAGGAACATTTTTCTCTTCCTCCAGGCATTTCCTTCATAATCTTTCTTCCTTCAACAGGAACAGCTTCAGGACTGAGCAAATTTGTCTTTCAGTCACTAGCATCGAGAAGGAATGTTGACCTAATTCTAATTTAAGAATTGCTGCTGGTACAGACTGTGAGACCATGAGGATATAGCTATTAATTTTATTGAGAATATTTTCCAGTTTATCCAGTTTTGATGAACCCCATATTTCTGCCGCATATAATTCAGCTGACTTGATTTTAGCATTCAAGACGTTCAGGATACATTTAACTGAACTACGGCCTAATTTGGCTTTGAATATCCTAAAAGCATTGAAAGCTGTATTTTATTTTGCCAGGGTAAAATTAATATAGTTTTTCCATAGACAATTCTGGTAAAATCTTACCCCAAGATAATCATAGTACTTAACTTTTTCCACCCTTTCTTTATTAATCCAAAATTTGGAAAACTTTTTATTTTGTTTACCAAATATCATTATCTTAGTTTTGGACATGTTGATGTTCAGTTTATGTTTAATACAGAGTTTTACAAAGTATTCCAGTTTCCTTTGTAATCCTAAAACTGAGGTTGAAATAAAAACTAGGTCGTCAGTGTAAGCCAAACAGTCTACTCTAGTATCTCCTATTTTTGATGCATGAAATGCAGTATTATATAAACTCAGTATAATATCATTAATGTAAATGTTGAAAAGAGTAGGGGTCAGAAGACAACCTTGTCTAACCCCAATACTGGTACGAAATGTCGCTGTTGTATGCCCAGACTGATCATATTGAAACGATGCCCATGTATGATTGTGTAATCTGATTAATATATTTAAGAGCTGTGGTGGAATACCAAGATTCTGTAACTTATTCCACAATATAGCTCTACTTACACTATTAAAAGCTGATGAAAAATCGACACAGCAACAATATACAGTAGGTTGCCATTCTTTACTTTTGTATATTTCCAGACTAAGAAGTTCAAAACATAACAATGTTGAATTGTAGACCTGACCATTTCTAAATTCATTTTGAGCTTCATTAATGATATTGTTTTGATCAACCCATGTATGTTATGAGGCAGTCAAGAATAATTTTGGTAAATATTTTTTGATATATATCTATTAAACTGATGGGTCTGTACATTCAAGGTTCATTTGAGTTTTCTTTCTTGAAAATAATATATATAAAACACTGCACCGCCAGCTGACGAGGAAGTTATATCCTTGAATAAAGATGTTGAATATTTTCTCAGACAGGAGCCCACCAGTCAATATAAGTTTTATAAATGTCACCAATTATTTTGTCTGGCCCCGGCATTTTGTTAGATTTAAACTGACTAATGGTGAGAGCTATTTCATCTCTATTAATAACAAGTTCAGGTTCAGAGCTGATATGGCTATGGACAGCTGTTAGGAGTGGCACAAGTGTGGAAACAAATATGCAGTGCTTTCGCTGCACCACAGTCAGCCATAAGATAATAAACAGAATCACTGGAAACTGTTTTGGAGCACTGTGGTAGCACATCAGACAGTAGTCCAGTTACGTGCTTCCACAGTGCTGTTATACAAATCTGATGATGGCATAACATCCATGGAGCTTGGCCCATGCAGTCATACAAATCAGACTCAGGAGGAGTCAATTAACAAACTAGAGATCTGGTCTGGGACTTGCTTGTCATTACAATCACTTTCTCAATCTTTTCTAAGCAGTAATTTCATGCAGATGTGCCTTAGCCATATTGATCTCAGTGCTGGCAGACAACTTCTGGTTTTCTTCTGATTGTATTAGGCGGGGGTAGTAGCAATCTTGAAGTAGTAGCTGCTGGTGGTGGCATGCTCTAGAAAAAAAGTGGTCCCCATGTTCATTTACACATTTTAGAAATTATGCCTTTCCTTGTTTTTGCTGTAAAGAAACTGACCCCTTTAACACAAAAGCAAGGCGTCAGTTATGGCCTCCACCCCCCCACACCCTTTTTGCTTCAAGTGAGGAATATCATTATGGGTTTGCATCAGATGTACAGTGGCAGCTATAGACATAAAATATTGTTAAACAGTAATGAACTGTATGTAAAAGCGTTTTTTTTAATGTGTGCTTTCTTAATGGTGTCAATATCATTCCATCCATGTGTACTCTGCCCCTGGATTTCTGTACTTTGAGGGCATTATTTTACATTTTTGTGTCCAGGACAAAAATGCTTTTCAAATAGGGTTGTGTGAAATTGGAACATTTTTGCCCAGTGAAATATTTCACATAATTAGCACATTCCGCTAAATATTTCACTGCCAAAATGTGAAATTTTGCCTGTTGATTTGGGTCGCAATTTTGCCCTAAGCTGGCGAAATTTCACTCATGTTTTCGCACCCGCGGGTGAAATTTCGCCACCCACTGCAAAATTCCTCTACCTGCGGGAGTAATTTCACCTCCCGCTGTGAAATCTTATGGCCACTGGCCACTGTTCTCCCTGGTGTCCAGTGGTCCCCTGGCCAATCACCATCAGTAATTACATTAAATAAGCCCCCCAGGTTACCCTGTCCACTCCATTTGTTTAATTAAAAAAAATTAACCCTCATCTCCCTGGTGTCTAGTGGACCCCCACCCCATCATTAGATAGCAGCAACCACCCAGCTCCCACCAGTACCCCAATCAGGCCACTGGCACAACCCTCCACTCACCTCCATGGCCAGTGGCCTGACTAAGCACCACTTAGCGCTTGAATGAATGAGCAATGCCGTGCTAGGGGGAGCTAGGTGTTTGCTTTTATCTAATGATGGGATGGGGGGGTCCACTAGACACCAGGGAGATGAGGGTGATTTTTTTTACTTAAACAAATGGAGGGGGCAGGGTGACTTGGGGGTGCTTATTTAGTGTAATTATGGCCAGTGATCAGCCAGGGTGGGGGACCACTAGAAACCAGGGAGATGAGGGTGAATTATTTATTTATTTTTAAATAAAACAAATGGGGGGCAGGGTAACTTGTGTGGGGTTGGGGGGTTCAATTTGCCAACTTGTAGTGGCCAGCAGCAGCGGGCAAAATTGCAAAATTTTACTGCAATTTCACGTAACATTTCGCCCAGCGAAATTGCCAATTTTGCGGCAGTTTCACCAGCAAAATTTAATTTCGCTGCATCTCTGCTTTCAAATTAGGGTAGTCAGTAATCTAAATTCTTTATAGTTTTTTATGTTTCTTTACATGTGTGCAAGAAGCATCTTGTGGTAGAATGACATTTCATTGGTGTTTCAGGGATGAGTGCAATGCACAGCAATCTACAGTGGGCTCATCCCTAACAGATCAATGAGCATGCAACCAGACTGTGACACTAGTCACAGTTTCACAGCTGGAATCCATTCTCTAGTTGAAAGAAGTAAAGTGCTCAAATGAGAGTGCTTCATTCCTTTCATTCATGCCTTTACTGATCTTACTTCTTGTCTCCCCACACATCCTGCAGATTTCTTGGTACCCAGCCATACACTGCATCCCCACTCTCAGTACCATAAGCAGTAAACAGTCCTAGCAGTAAAGAACAAATAAATATTATTTATCCTTTCCCAGAAAGATGTGCACATTGAACTTGTTTGTGTCTCTATGTGAATGACAGTGCGTGTTCTTGTCCCTGAGCTCCTCTCTCTCCAGTGCTTCATGTGTGCCACAATGCCCAGCCTGAGCATTGCTCTCTGTGATGGTACCCACTGACCCGCCCCATGGACCTGCTAGTGTCCATGCTAGTCAAGTCAAGTCATATTTATTGTTCTTCCATAAAACCAAATGGACATTACAATCATATACAATAAATCAACAGGAATAAATAGAGGTCATTACAAACGATAAAATTCAATTTGCCTAGATTGTTACTCCTTCCAAAAATTTCCCCTGGGCAGAGGAAATATACTTAAATTATGGTAGCACGGTAGTGCTACCATAGTTAGGGTTGAGGAGCCATTTCTATGTTAAACCCCAAAACTTTGCACCTTAATAACTTTGCAACTGTTTGATGGATTTGCCTGAAATTTGGAATTTATGATCAAGAACCATTGGCATGGCCTTACCTACTGATGCCCCACACCACACCACAACTGGTACTGTGCCGTTATTCAACAAAAATGCTGAAGGTGCATGATGACAGTTGTAGAAAGGTTTTAACACTAGTGAGTATACATTAATTAAGAGAAGCACATAAATTAACTACAAGACACTAGCATGCTCAAGATAAAAGTAGTGATACATTTAGTAGGTGATTTACATAGTAGTACATTTACTGCAATGGTTTACTCAACATAAGGAGGCTGATGTAAACGTATGGAAAAGCATTGCCTGTTCAACGCTGTGAAATTCGTACTGCCAGTATCACATGCATTCTTACTGATGAAGGTGTACTGCTGATGTACATACATAGACCTTCAGTGTGTTTCAATACTAAAGATGCAGTAAGTATTCTTTGTAAGAAACACTCTAATTGCATTGATCAGGCCAAACAACTTCTAAATATCATAGCACTACTGAGCCAACAATGATGTACCTGTATCGGAGACGTATATAGGATAGATTTTCCTGTAGGGACTTTCTGAGTATGTTGTACCTGATTAAGACAATCTCATTGCATCTGTGATGACTAACTTATTCAAATAGTAATACATTTACTATTGTTGCAATGAGTGATCTATGCCACTTATGGACACAGTGTAATTTTTTTTAACAGTTGTTTCATACTCAGGCTGTATGACTACAGTTTGGGTTTGCCACACTTCTGTCACTGATGCTATCAAAGTGATAACTATGTTAATTGTGGTACAACAGGAATCAAGTAGGTATGGTGTAGATATAAACAGAATGTCTTTTAGTATTGATTTCACTCACAATGGGGTAAGTGTACTAGGACAGCAGGGGTTATCCTCTATCACTGACTCTGTCAGTTATAAGCACACTAGGGTTTCGATGACTGTAATGATCAAGTTACACTGTTCATCTTCATGAGTTCATATTCACAGCCATTCTCCAGTAACTAGACAGTGTATGGTGTAACTGGGTGGGACACTGTGTTGCAAAGCTGCTACAGTGCCTAGCACAGGGAGAGTATCTACTCATAAAGACAATTAAGCAATAAGGCATGACCAACAGTTATGTTAAATGGTCTGTTAATCACCCTGCAGTGGTTTAATGTTGAATGAGGCATAGCCGAGTGCCACATGTCGCTAGACAGTGATAAACTGACCATTAACATAATACCTGGGAGTGGCTTATTGCTATCATAATAAAACTGTTTTCTAAACAACATTAAACCATGTTCTTCATATGGTTAGGCTCTACATGTATGTTAATAAAAACTAAACATAAGGCTGTTACAATGTTTACAGTCAATTAGAAAGCTGCATTTCTCAAACCCTTGTTATAATCAGAGATATTATTCCTGTACAACTCCTTGGTTTTGCTGAACTCTATTGCTCAGGTGGCCCACCACATGTGGTGTGGTCTGGTGTGGGGCATCGGTAGGTAAGGCCATGCAACTACTAAGTGTGGTATGTTGTGTGCAGCTGCAATCAGGGATGTGTACGTTTGGTGTACATGGCCTCAGTTTTGCTGTTGATCTCCACTGAGCATGCAGTACCTGGTCAGGTGGGTGGGGATGTCTCGTAGTACATTTAGACAATTGTTTGTTATTTCTGTCACCTGCTGCTGGATGTCTGTCATTGGTTGTGTTGACTTGGTCCTCCCCCATACTTGAATGTGTGTGTGTGTCTGTGTGTGTGTGGTGCTGGGGGGAGTGGATTCGGAGTTAGGTTTCCAACCTTAACAGCGAATTTCCTCACTTTTATCGCTGTGGAACAACCCTAACTGATGCATTAAATGTAGTTTTTTGCTATGAATAAT
The DNA here is from genome assembly GCA_016271365.2 of Neoceratodus forsteri. Lineage (NCBI taxonomy): Eukaryota > Metazoa > Chordata > Ceratodontiformes > Ceratodontidae > Neoceratodus > Neoceratodus forsteri. Next base: position 531,807,086 of record JADMNL010000022.1, on the reverse strand, counting down.
ATATATATATATATATATATATTGAGAACTAATATTTTAAATCATTTTGAGTTTCAACCTCAGTTTTTCTTTTCCGGGCCAGGGAGATGTTTTCTTTTAATTTTCATCACTTCATGGAAAAATTTTGTGGCCATCTCTGCATCCTCAATTTTATGTGGATGTAAAAGGACAAACAATGGATCATAATCTGCATTTATATATCTCATAAATTCACAACATAATGGAGCACCCATTCTGAACAGCCAGTAAAATCTACAGCCCACAGTTACTGGAAAAGGGGAATGCTATAAACAAAGTCAAATGAGAATATCTTTTATTTTGACTTGTAAAAATCATATATTTAAGACAAACACCATGTACAGTACAAAATATGTGCAAAAAAAGAGGCAAGACTATGTAGCAGCAATCTAGAAAACAGCTAAAATACTATCACAGAGGGACAAAGCATGAAGGGACAGCAGTTCACAAAAGCAACAGCTAAGACCAAGTGGGCCAGAAAACTTTACGTTTCACTATGTCTGAGCGGAGCATCTTCAGAGGTTGAGTCACATATCCACTCCCTATTTATAGTATAATCAATAAAACAATTAAACAATTGACATAAAAAAAACACACCAAACCACATGCAAATCTACAATTAAACCAATGTTGGCATGTCATTTCAGCACTCCAAAAAACCCATTGCAAAATATCTTGATAGACATTTTATACTAATAATGTTGGAATATCTTATATATTTTAACTTATTCCATAAGATCCTTAGCTAAAATAAAAAAAATCAATAATAAATCCAACACTTAACAATCAAGAAATTGAAATAATGAACAGGCAATAACCTTCATTTTTACTGAACATGATTCATTACCTAACTATAGCAAAACTTAATGTGAACACATTGCATGTGTGTTAAAATACATCACTTTCAATTATACATCTAGTTTTGATTAACTTAGACACTATAAGTGTTACATTAATTTAATAATGATCGTCTATAAATAAACAAAATCTAAACTTTTGTAAAACACAGATTTGAAATGTCAGTTTCTCTTTCTCATATTCATGCTTTTATCGATCTCTGTTTCTTTTCTGTCTCACATTTGCCCGTTCTTCTGTATAAACTCCTTTGCCTTCACATCTCTTGTCCAGTTATTTTAGCATTTCCAGCTCCATGATAAACAAAAATGGTCCACATCGGACACAATACTAGTGGAGAAAAGGAAAAAGGCTTCATAAGCACGGATTCCATAACTAAGTGTAACTTCCATAAGACAGAATTCACCACAGAGAAATATAGTAACATTTCACTTCTACGATTTATATCTTCTTGTTACTGGCACCACAATTATCATTTCAGTATTTATCGTTACACTTCCGTTATGTTTCATCTATTACTGAATTTATTATAAATGATGTACAAGCTGCTCTGAGATTTATTTATTTATTTAGTTGTTTAACCAGGTATAGCACACTAAGCTGAAAGCTTTTTCACAGGAGCAACCTGGGAGCACAAGGAGGTTAAGTGACTTGCTCAGGGTCACACAGTATGCAAGTGGAAACTGTGGGATTCAAACCCAGGTCTGCATGCCCAAGTTCTAAATATCCACTTGGTTTCAATTCTGCTTACTATGGCCTCCCAGTTGCCTCCTCTGGGATTCTTTTGGACTTTCTGGATCCCAAAGAAGACAATCTTGCGTTCATTTTTATTTTTCCCTTGCACATGTCTCCCAATAACATATTTTGTATTGCTTTCTTTTCAAGCTCTAACATGCTCTCCTATCCGTATTTTGAATACAAATACAAAATATGCTATTGGGAGACATGTGTAAGGGAAAAATAAAAATGAATGCAAGATTGTCTTCTTTGGGATCCAGAAAGTCCAAATGAATCCCAGAGGAGGCAACTGGGAGGCCACAGTAAGCAGAATTGAAACCAAGTGGATATTTAGAACTTGGGCATGCTATCCTCCGGGGCTAAATGATTCAGTAGAGCAGCTTGTACATCATTTATAATAAATTCAGTAATAGATGAAACATAACAGAAGTGTAACAGTAAATACTGAAATGATAATTGTGGTGCCAGTAACAACAAGATATAAATCGTAGAAGTGAAATGTTATTATATTTCTCTGTGGTGAATTCTGTCTTATGGAAGTTACACTTATTTATGGAATCCGTTTTTATGAAGCCTTTTTCCTTTTCTCCACTAGTATTGTGTCCAGTTTGAACCATTTTTGTTTATCATGGGAATGGAAATGTTAAAATAACTGGACAAGAGATGTGAAGGCAAAGGAGTTTATACAGAAGAATGGGCAAATGTGAGACAGAAAAGAAAAAGAGATTGATAAAAGCATGAATATGAGAAAGAGGAATTGATATTTCAAATCCATGTTTTACAAAAGTTTAGATTTTGTTAATTTTTAGATGATCGTTATTAAATTAATGTAACACTTAGTGTCTTAGTTAATCAAAAATTGATGTATAATTGAAAGTGATGTATTTTAACATACATGCAATGTGTTCACATTAAGTTTTGTTATAGTTAGGTAATGAATCATGTTCAGTAAAAATGAAGGTTATTGCCTGTTCATTATTTTAATTTCTTGATTGTTAAGTGTTGGATTTATTATTGAATTGTTTTTTATATCAGCTAAGGATCTTATGGAATAAGTTAAAATATATAAGATATTCCAACATTATTAGTATAAAACGTCTATCAAGATATTTTGCAATGGGTTTGTTGGAGTGCTGAAATGACATGCCAATATTGGTTTAACTGTAGATTTGCACGAGGTTTGGTGTGGTTTTTTAAGTCAATTGTTTAATTGTTTTATTGATTATACTATAAATAGGGAGTGGATATGTGACTCCTTAACCTCTGAAGAAGCTCCGCCCAGATGTAGCGAAACGTAACGTTTTCTGATCCATTTGGGCTTAGCTGTTGCGTTTGTGAACTGCTGTCCCTTCATGCTTTGCCTCTCTGTGATAGTATTTTAGCTGTTTTCTAGATTACTGCTATATAGTCTTGCCTCTGTTTTGCACACATTTTGTGCTGTATATGGTGTTTGTCTTTAATATATGATTTTTACAAGTCAGAATAAAAGATATTCTCATTTGACTTGGTTTTCAGCATTCCCTTTTTCCAGTAACTGGCGGCTGTAGATTTTACTGGCTATTCAGAATGGGTGCTCCATTATTTTGTGAATTTATGTTATGCTGGTGTTGATAGCACCATTATATTCGAACAATTTCCTGGTGCATCTTTTTTGTTCATTATTTATATATCTCACAAGAAAATTATTTATTAAGTTCATCCATTGAGTTTTGTAAAGTGGACATTGTAACGTGATATGATAAATATTTTCCACAAAGCCCTTATTGCATCTACAAATTTCAGGATGAGGCCTATCAGATGCAATTCTGTTAATGTATACATATTTAGAACATATAATTCCCATCCTTGCCCTTGTAATATTTTTCCTATCTAAAGGAGTAAGAGGTATAACTAGATAGTTCTCTGAGAGTGTCTATTTTATTTCGACCAAACCAAATGGCCTGACGTTGGCTTCTGACTAGCTCCATTTGTTTCTCCTGAGCAAGCCGTATAAATTTCTTTTTAATAATCTGCTTAAACAAGGGTGTGATTACAATTGATTTTTCAAAATCTAACCAAAGATGTTGTATGGATAATATTCCCAAGATTCCTTTAAGAGTTTTTACCCATGGAGATATATAATTCTGTTCATACCACCTGATTTTTTCTTTGAAGCACAGTAAAGCCAGATAATTATTATGGTTATTAATGATCTTTATCCAGTAGCCCACAGTCCTATATCAATTAATGCGGCAATAGGAACTCTTTCCAATTCAGCCCTTAGTATAATATTGGACGTAGCTATTGGGACCTGTAATAAGGATTTGTAGAACATAGAAAGCAGGATTTCTAAACAGGGTGTGGAATTTGTACCCCAAGCCTCTGCACCATACATAAGAATGGGATTAATTTTAGCTTTGCCAGCCAATAAGGCAGGCAGAACTGAATGTCCCCCATATTTAGTGTTAAAACGTAACAGTGCTTTAGCTATCAGTCTTGCCTCACTACCTGTTCTGTCCAGTGTGATGACCATACTCCATTTGAAGTAAACTTAACACCCAAATATGTATATGAAGTCACCTTTTCTATAAAAGACTGTCATTTAAATTAAGTCTTGGTTTTATTGTTTTTACAGATTGTGAACCGAAAATCATAAGCTTGGTTTTCTTAAGATTTATCATTCAGTCCAATTGTTCACATTTGATGTTAAGTTGCATTATTTGGTTTTTGAAGTCCTTGACTAGAAAGCGCCAGCAAAATCAGATCATCTGTGTATGCGAGTGTATGTATTGGGAGGTTATTAATTTTAGTGGAATTTAGATAGGATACCTCATTATAAGACAGTAGTGAATCAATACACAAACTGAATACAAGAGGTGCCAAAAGGCATCCTTATTTCACTCCTGCAGTTGTTCGAAAATAATCTGAACTATTGCAGTTATTGTCATATCTAACAGTGGATAAAGTATGTGTATATAACAAATAAACTGGAACCAAAAGGCTCAAAGGGAGCTTTTTATCAGCTGGTATTTTTCAAAGTTTACCTCTGTTTACAGAGTCAAACGCTGCCATAAAACTAATGAACAGCACATACAGCTTCATTTTGCAAAATGATTTATACTTTTCCAACAAGTGTGAAAAGATTTTGGGCTGGATATTCAAACTGTGCCCAAAATGTGCGCAATAGCAGGAGCAAGCACAAGTCCATTGCGCACATGTGCAATAGACACGATATTCAAAAATGGAGCAAGCCAAATTGCACAACCAGCCAACGTCTGAATATCGCACAACCTGCGCCATAGCACAACCAGGAAGGGGAAGCTGAGCAGATACGATGCGCTATAGCGCAACAAGGCAGCCCAGCTGAGCAGCCCAGAGGCACCATAGCGCAAGCAGGGAGCCCCCCAGCAACACAGCAATGGAACTGCACAACCAGGGAGGTAGGCAGGGGCCCACCACCCATGCCACAGATGGGCACAGGAACACACTGCAGAAGGAACACACTGCAGAACTGACAATGCACCCCCACACCCCAAGCACAGCACAACTGGGGGAAGGATGGAATATCCACCAGCCCATGGGGACAAGCAAACAAAGCACAGCCGGGCCATGTTGCCCCAGCACACCCACTGGCAAGCTGAGACTGCCACACAAGGGGGGCCGACCACCCCAGTGTACAGCAGCCCCCCCTGTGCACAGCACACCCTGCACTGTGACCCCAAGACACCCCCCATGAGCAGTGACCATCACTGCAGGAATTCCCATGCATCCCCCGTCACACTGCAACCTCGTGTACCACAGAACCATACAAGCCAGATCCACCATGACCACCCAGCAGTGGGTGGCAGCACACGGCAATGCAACAATGGCAGACACAATGCCAACATGCACAACCCCCCTGAGGCACTGCTGAGAGACCAAACATGTGTCGCCACAAGTGGTACCCCACACGGGAAAGGGCGTGCCCCTGACACTACTACCATTGATACAGCACCCTGCACAGTAGACAGGTGTCACAGCACGACCCACCACGAGCCACAGCAGCCAGCACAGACACCCACAGTGGTGCATGGAAGCATGCAGCACACCGGATGCAACACAGTGCAGGGGAAAACACACACCCATACCCTCAGGGACACCAACACAGGGACGCAGTAGTGTGGCAACCCAGCCCCCAGTGTGGGCACATGTAAACTGTGCACACACAGCCTGCAGTCCACCATGGCACAGGGGTGACACCCACCCTGTGCATGTACTGTGGCCCTGTATGCCACCAGCATACGCCTGGATCACAAGTCACAGACAGTGCTGCACAGCCCCTGCAACACACACAAGACACAGCATGGAGGTGGGACAGCAACTGTGGAGGCCACAGTGTCACCCGAGGCAAACAGGCACCCCACTGGTGACAGGTGGCAACCCAGCATCGTGATGGTCACAGTGGATGACCTGCAGGGACAGCACCCACTGACAAGGCAGCAGACCTTGTAGGCCACAGACATGCAAGGGTGTCAGCTGCACAGGCCAAGGACAGCTTGACAGGGGCACAATGGACACAGAGCAGGCACCATGGAACACTGCACACAGCAATGCAATGCACAGAGAACAACACACACCACAGATACTGACTGAAAGCCACTCCCACACCAGAGACACCTCCCCACACACACACACACACACACACACACATACCCATGACTATACCTCCCCAGATGCCATGCACACCACTGCAACTGAGCACCTATAGCCAGCTGCAAATCAGAGACCACCACAGTATTCATATCAAAATAACTGTATTAGAAAAACAAGAACAACAACAACATCAACAACTATATACATATGTACAAAACAGGGGTGGAGGTACGGGTACAAGGTAGGGGTGGGTAAGGGACAGGGGTGAACAACTGGGAGAGGGAAGGCGGGGTGTGAGGGCTAGTTAAAGGGGGGGAGTTGATGGCCAGCTACTGTCCTCCAGCCTGCTCCCCTGCTGCCTGGTGCTGGTCCCGGGGCCTCCGTCTCCTCCGCACCCCATGCCGCTGGAGGTCCTGCAGGATCTCAAGGGAGTCCATGGCCACCCGCAACAGCTGCTGCATGGATCTCTCAATCTGTAGTAGTATCCGGACACCCAGGACAAGGGATCAGAGTCAATGGGTGTGACTGTCCATCTCCCTGAAGCCCACCCATCATGTATGGCATACAGCCAAGTGCCCCGCACCTGTGATGGAGTGCACCCACCCACAGTGACCGTGTGCACAAGACATGCCCAACCAGTCAGAAACAGCCATGTGTACCACTGCACACACACACACCGCCCATGTCCAGCACAGCACAACCAAAGCCGTACAGTAATGTGGCTACGTGGTGGGCAGGCAGTGCCACAGCCATGTGCCTAGTGCATGCATGGATCACCATTGATGCACTCCCAGACATGCAGTGCCACTAGACAGTGCTGACTGTCACATGTCGCGTGCATGGCAGTGGTGTCCATGGATGGTGGCCATGCCCTGCTCCCCACCCTGTCACACAGCATGCAATAGCAATCATGTTGTCATGGTACTCACTCTCATCGGGCTGTTGCTGGCGTTGTAGTTCTCCACCACCACGCTCGGGCACTGCTGCCACCACCCTCTGCTGCTCAGCCATGACCCTTCTACGATCTGCCACGCCTGTGGGAAACAAAACGTGAGAAACACATCAGTACAATCCCAAAGCAAATTCCCCCTGCCCCAATGAGTGTGCCCACCCACACAGACCCATACATCACATACCCTATAAACACCGCCACAGCCAACCCTAGACCAACCCTCCCCCATGTGCTGGACACAATAGACAGTGTTACCCATATGGACCATACAGGTGCGTAGACGGATCACCCACCTGGTCGAGGCACCACGCCCCTCCTGGCACGCGACCGCAGACATGCCAGCTCCCCTCCTCCTCAGGTCCCCATAGCGGTGCCTGCACTGTTCCAAGGTCCTCTGTCGGCCAGTGGCCGCCTCCAGGTCAGTGGCCACCGGTTGCCACACCTGAGTCCTGGCCCTATCTAGGGGAACCTCCCCATACAGTGGGCCATAGTGAGGCTCCACAATGGCCACCAGGTTGGCCAGCTCGAGGGCACTCCACTGGGGGGCTCTTCTGCATGCCATCTCTAGATCTATAGTAGGCAATATGGCACTCCGCAGCGCGGCAACCCCACGTGGAATTTGCTGCGTAATACAACGCCACTATTGCCTATCGCACTGTCGGTACAGTGCCGCAATTCCCTATCGCGCTGTCACTGAACAGCGCGATAGAGCTGCAGACATGCCATATGTACAGCACCAAGGGGGCAAAGGTTGGGCACAGGGTCATGGGTCTCTGGCGCATGGCCACGCACATCGCCATCGGATGTCTATGCATCCAGCGTGATTGGTTGCCTGTGTGCCATTGCCACAGCGAACTATTGCGCAGTTGTGCCACAGTGCCATGTAGTGACCGTCACTGTAGTGCCACTGGCACAATGGTGGCCGTGCCCTGAATTGTCTACTGCGCACAGCACATCATCAGCGTGGCAGACGCCTGCGTAAGCTACCTGGGCATGCGCAGTGCAGTGTACTACGCAGTCACAGAACTGCGCCATTGGCTCAGCACGTTCAACCATATTGCGCAAAGCGCAACCACGCGATATTCAGCCGTCATATGCAAATCATCCGATCAGCCATTCAATGGCGCAGCAGCGTGATTTGCATCTCATTAAAGTTGCTCCAAACCTAATTTGCATGGATTGCGCTATAAAAATGTGACACTGTTCTGCAGTGGCCATATTCGGGTACTGCAGTTGATAGGTGAGTTGCATGCTGTGTGATGTTCTGGACTATGGTCTCAGGGAATTGCTGTGTACTGCACAGTCACAGGTGACCACTCTCACCCATACAGGCTGTGAAATGGCCGAGCAAGGACTGGGTGAGGAGGATGATGGTGGGCGGAAGAGGAGGCCTAACTTTATGAAGGCTGAGACGGAGGCACTCTTCGAGGCCTACCTGGATGAAGAGCCACTTCTCAGTGGACGGCGGGGCACCCCTCAGGCCCGTGCTGCTGCATGGGAGAGGGTGGCACATGCCGTCAACCTGCACAGCAGCCACCAGCGCTCTGTGCAGGAGTGTAAAAAGAAGATGGGAACCAAGAGGAGGAGGGTGAAGGAGAAGGTGGCAGCCATCAGGGTGGCACGTGCTGCAACAGGCGGGGGCCAGTCGGAGGTGGTGCAGCTGACTCCGGCAGAGGACAGGCTCCACAGTGCCACTGAGGGCGTTCCTGGAGGTGGCTTCCAGACAGGTGGTAGCCCATCACTGCATGGTATGTCATGGTCGGGGGGAAGGTAGATTACATGCACTAACGTGTCCTTCCTTTCTGTTACAGATCCTGTGCACCTGCAGGGGTCAGCGGTGGAGGGCCTGTCCACTGCGGACAGCCATCTGGAGTTGGAGGAGGGACCATCCACCTCCGCAGGTAGCTGGTGTGCATTGCACCAGTGTGCACGCCTGGCTGCCATCACTGATGTCATTGAGACAGGTGTGGGGGGTGCCCTTCCTGTGTCTCAGCGGTCTGGCATGCAAGCATGCCAGCACACTGTGGCTGTGGCTGTGGCTGTGGCTGTGGCACAGACCTGCACCATTGATGATGCAATGACCACTATGGGCATTGACATGTGTGTGTCACAGAATGGACACACAGCAGGACAGCTCACGCCCATGGACCTAGCTGGTTCCGACATGTGTGCCAGCACGTCAGCACAGTCCCAGGCTGTGCCTGTCAGCACCAGTGGGGCAGCACCGGTGGCTGTACAGGTCACTGGCACTGTTGTGGCCACAGCAGTGGAACAACTGATCCCTTGGGCACAGCAGGTGGAGGGGCAGCAGCAGCAGTCACCCACCGGGACTGGGGGTACAGGGTTCAGCGGTGGCATATGTGCACTACCTGTGGACTTGCCCATACCTGGTCCTGGTGAGCAGCACCCACCCTCAAGGGGTGCTGAACATCAGGCCTTTCCAAACCCTGAGGAACAGGTTGCCGATGTGGCAGACGACCTCTTTGACGAGCACACCCGCCTGCTGCAGGCATCAGTACAGCAGCAGATGCGGGTTGCAACATCCGTGGAGGCACTGTGTGTGGCTCTGGAGCAGCACAGCAGGGACAACGAGAGGATCCTGTCACATATTGACCATTTGCGGATGGATGTGACCGCCGCCATTGACAGGCAGACACAGGCATTGGTCGCTGTCGTGGCCACATTGGGCACACAGTCAGGTGCCTCTGTGCCGCTCACACCGCGCAGTATGCTATCCACTCCCCGTTCCCGGTGTCGTGTGACACCCATCCTGTCGATGCTGGGTTCAGCTGTGGGCATCCCGAGCACTACTGGTGCAGGTATGTTCGGTGTGCTGCAGACCCCTGTGCAGGCAAGGTCACGTTCGCGCAGTGGAACCCCTGGTGGTCCATCAGTGCCACCCCATGAGGCCCGTGCTCAGCCTGCCAGTGCTGCTGGGTCTCGGTGGGGCCACCCACGCATCCGAGGTGGCTATGGCACTGTGCTGCAAGACTGAGCTGTCTCCCAGTGCGGGCACTGTCTGGTGCTGCCCTGTGTGCAATGTGTGATTCGGTGGGCAGTGCACCGGTGGGTGCCCAGCCCTACAAACAGACACACGGACCACCTGCACACCCTCCCGACCACTGTCCACAGGTGCATGTGCATGATGATGCCTGCATTGCGCTGTACACCACAGTGCGAAGGTGCCCAGCATCTGACACATGTACATGAACAGTCAGTGGATGTGGTGGCCTGTGGACAGGTGTGTTTTTAGTGTCTGTGTTCTGGCTCTGTTGTGCACCTGACCCCTGTGCACTTTGTGCCTATTGTGTGTGTGTGTGTCCGTCCATGTGGCGTGTTACTTTTCACCCCTCCCTGGTTGTATGTGTGTGCTTCTGTGCCCTGCTACATCCCTTGCCGCCATGGACCCCTGGTATGTTTCCCTGTGTGTATGTGGGTTGTGCCCTAGCCACTGTTGGTTGCACATGGCCCCATGACTTACCTGTGTTGGGTGAAGTGCTCCTCTGTGATGGTGTCCCGGTGCAGCTGGGCCAGCTGGATCAGTCGGGGGTCCCATTGTCCAAGGGGGGGCTGCCCATCCCCATCGTCACTGGCGTCACCGGCATCCCCATCGCTGTCCCCCTCTTTGACCTGTACGGCTATCCCACAGTCTTTGGTCATGTTGTGCAGGATACAACAGGCCAGGAAAATCCCACAGGCCTTTGAGGGGCTATACTGTAGGGCACCACCGGAGGTGTCTAGGCAATGAAAGCACGCCTTCAGCATCCCAAACACCCGCTCAATGATGTTGCGTGTGGCAGCATGTGCCTCATTGAAGCGTTGCTGCGATGGGGTCATGGGCCACCGGTAGGGTGTGAGCAACCAGGGACGGAATGGGTATCCACTGTCACCTGTGTGGAGATTGTGGAGGTTAGTGTCTTGTTCAGGCTCAAGTTGCCTCTAACCCTGTGTGCCACACCCATGACACCTGTGGCTTACCCACCCTTGCCCCCGATTTGTCAGTTCTACGTGCATACTCACCCACTAGATGTCCTGTGGGGATGTCCCCACTCTCGAATTGATGGCACAGTGCCGACCGGTACCATATGAATGAATCGTGTGCTCCCCCAGGGTGCGTGGCACAGACATTGATGATGCTCCCACTGGCATCACACACCACCTGGCAGTTGACACTGGCATAACCCTTCCGATTCATATAGGTAGCCCCATCGGGGCCAGGTGGCATGCGAATAGCCACATGGGTGCAGTCTATGGCCCCTAGCACGCCAGGCAACGTGCTACCCTGTGGAACTCCTGCATGTTAGCTGTGTGTCTGGCCGTGTTGGGGGAAATGGATGTAATTCAAGAACATGTGGCAGCAGTGCGCTGAGGAATTGGGTGAGGATGCATGATGTGGCCGACTGTGTTATGCCTGTGGTGTCCCCTGTTGGCCTCTGGAAGGTACCCGGTGCGAGCAAGCACATGCAGGCTGTTACCTTTGTCTCCACTGACAGAGCGTAACTCCGTCGTGAGGGTGCCTGCATCACATCACTGCACAGCTCACAGAGCCGCCTCAGTATTGCCCTGTTCAGGTGGTACCAGCCCACAATCTCGACATCTGAGTAAAGCTCAAAGCTGGTGCAATCTCGGTACAGCCTGTTGGGGGCATACCGCCGACGGGCCCTTCCATGGCCACGTCCCCCTGCAGCATGCCTTCTCACCCCCCTCATTACGGCTTCCATGTGGAAGGTGGCACTGTCCATGTCCCTGGCTTGTGTCCCCCCCCAGCTGTTGTTGCTCTGTTCCCCCCGCTGTCCTGACTGCTACCTCCACTGCACTGGGTACACCTACTGGCCTCTGTGCTCTGTGGCCCCACACACCTTCCCTTGCCCCTATTTTGTCCTCTGCTCTCCCTGGCCTGCCCTCTTTGTCTCTCTGGCCTTGTCTCTCTCCCTGCCTCATGTGGCTTCCCTGTAGCGTTCTTGCACCTCTTCCTTGCTCCTTTTTATTTTGGCTATTTCCGCTATGGCGCAACTTCCGCCTGGTCCACTGTTGCGCAATGCGCAAGTCTTTGAATATCGCACTGCACACTTTATGCATGGTTCCACCCCCTTAGGTTGTGCATGCCTTCATTAGCATTGCACTGTTGCTCAGCATGTTTTCAGTGGCACAACTGCCTCCTGCTGAATATCGCAGAATGGCACATTTTCTGACTTACGCAGGCGCAACCCTATTGCGCATTGCGCAACCCTTTTGAATATCCCACCCCTTATCTATAGTCGAGAAATTATGATGAAAGCCAGCTTTAAAAATAGATAAGGGGGAAGTTGTCTCAGTCCAGATCTGAAGTTTTTTGTAACAGTATTTTGGTAAATATTTTGCCACTAATATCTATTGAGCTGATTGGGCGATAGTTAGATGGAGTTTGATAATGTCCTTTCTTGTGAATCGGTACTATTATGTTTTTAGTCCATGAGGGTGGAACAAATCTCTCCCTTAGGCATATATTGAAAACATTTGTAAAACAATATTACCCAATAGTTTAGATGTATTTTATAGACTTCTCCCAGAATTAAATCAGGTCCTGGGGCTTTATTGTTTGGGAGATTCATTAAAGCATCTTCTACTGTGTCCATGCTAGTGTGCTCCACCACCCTACTGCATGATACAAGGAGTAAGAGTACTGAGAAGTGAGGCAGCATTGTCTGCAGAGCTGTAGCTTAAACTTGGATGGGAGGGGGGGAGAGAGACACAGGCTGAAGGGACAGACACCAAGAAGGAAAGGCAGCAACATCCCCCCACCCCCCAAAAGAGAGTGCAGGATCAAAAGAGGTGGTGAGTGGCACCGTGTCAGTGACAGAGCAGAGAGAGAGCCCCCAAACAGTGACAGCAACTTGCTGAGATGTGGCAAGTAAGCAAAATGAGAGTGATCACCAGGTGACAGGCTCACTATTGCAGCACCACTTTGGCAGTGTGAAATTGGGGGCAGTGCAATGTAGTGACCATAACCATGATGAGTGGTGGCTCCCAGACCTGCACCTGAACAAATATTCATTTAAATGGGTAGCCTGTTCCCTAGCAGCATTTACTCCCTCCCACACACCCTCCTCCCACCCCCTGAGAGAGACACACAGAAACAGCGAGAGCCACTTCCAGTGCAGCACATATGTGCAGGTCCAATCTGTTCCAGTCAGAGATAGTGTCAACCCCCCCCTCCACCACCACCAAACAGAGAGGTAGAGTACAGTGTGCACCTGAGCTCGGTTGCCATCCATTTTATTTCTGCTCACTCTTCCAATACCTTGCTGTCAGTCTGACTCTCTGTTTGTCTTTCTGAAGTTCAGTGGAAGCAGACAGCACATACAGAGAGGCAGAGAAAGTGGCATCAAGAGTGCCATGACCAGGACAGAGAGCAGTGCTGTAGAGTTTTCCTTTCACCGCGGGGGAGCAGACGTTAGAGAGAGAGAGAGTGAGTGAGAGATCAGGAGAGACACAGTGTAAAACAAACTTGGTGCATCTATTCCACCACTGCACAAAAGAAGCACACAGACAGAGCCGGGATGGGCTCCAGGCAGGTGGCTCTGGGAGAATGATGCCCCATCCCCTCATCCAACCTCCACATAAGGGTAGCACCCTGCAGCAGCCAGGGATAGAGATGCAAGTTGCACATCGGCCCCTTCATACCCATCACTGCTCCACCAGAGCTAGCGTGAAGGCTGGAGTGGGCTTTAGGTGACTGGTACTTCCTTACCCTATGCCACACTTCTACACTTGCAGAGGCTCTCCCACCTAATGTGATATTGCTCTACCCCTGGAGAGCACTCTGAGGTACTGAGATATAAAAATGTGGATCATGTATCTGCCCTTGCACAACTATTCCAACTATGCGGTGGAGGGAAGGGGAAGGATACAGTGGGTGCTCTTGAGTGACTGGTGCCCCCTCTTGCACCCCCACCTATCAACCCAATACATTACAGCAGCGAGAGAAGAGATATGGATTTCACATCTGCCCCATCATAAACTGTGCCCTTTCCAAAACGTTTCACACACAGGCTGGAGTGGGGTCTAGGATGGTGGCCATTAAGTGACTGTCCCCCCATCCCACCTCCACACATGGGGAGCACTCTTCCCCCTCCATCACACATTTGCACATAGAGAGCACTCCAATCCCTCATGCCTCCTTTGCATATGGGGAGCAGTTCTCCTTCTCCAACCCTCTTCCACATGGTGGACATTGTGTCTTATGTAATCATATCTGGTCTCAATTCTTGTTGAATGCAACATTCTATATACTAATGTAAAGAAAGTTGCTTTATTTTAATTTATCATATGTGTCTTTACTTTTTGTATCTCACACCTTGTATTGTCTTTATCATTGCTCGTACAAGGGACATCCTTGCAAATGAACTTGCTCAATGGATGTTATCCCTTCACAGTAAACTTGAACTTGAACATGGAAAGCACTCATCCCTCCATTCCATCTTCACACATACTGTAGGTATTATTGCTCCACCTCCATACCTTGTGAGCACTCATCCCCTGACCCCTCCAGTGCTTCTCCCACTGTATTTCACCTTCCCCACATGGAGAGCACTTCTCCCACTGCATCCCACCCTCTGCACATAGGGAGCACTCCTCCCCATCCATTCAACCTCCACACATGGGGAGCTTTCCTCCCACTTCATATCAGCTCTGTACATGGGGAGCAATCCACCCCATCATCCCACTGCCCTACATGGGGAGCATTGCTCCCCATCCACCCACTCCTACACATGGGGACTCCTTCACACATTTGCATCACTTCTTCTCTACCACCATCCCACCTCTGCATATAGAGAGTACTCCTAACCACATTCCACCTTTGCACATGGGAGCACTCTGCAACAGCCAGAGACAAAGATGTCAGTCAGTCATCTGCCTTTCCACACCTATTCCCCACTCCACATGATAAGCTCCAAGTTGGGCAGAGCATCAGTGGGGTTGATATGTAATGAGTGGGTTACCCTGAGAGATGGTGCCAATACACCTCACCACCTCTCTGAATGACAGTCCCCTCCCCCCGAATCAATCTTTATTCTTTTCTCCACTCATCACTTTTCTGCTGATTATCCTTCTGTTGGCTTGCCTTAACAGTCACTTTCCTCCCAAGACAGGACTACTGACCACTAGACCAGGGCAGATTTTTTCTCAACCTCTCCTGTCTTCTCTTCAGACCACACCACCAGTTCAGCCAGTGTCCAGCACTGTCAAGAAGACACACTGCACGTTACTCGCAGCTTGGCCCTAGATGGGTCTGTTCTTTCTGTGGTAGACCATACTTCAAGTTCTCCCACAGTTCAACTGAGGCTAGAGAAGAGCAGCACATAGTCCTACTCTACCACCACAGCAGTGCGCAGGACACCACAACTTACTCAGCACTGTACAGATGACACAGCACAGCAGCGTGCTCACTAGTCTCTCACCAGGCTTCTCCCGCTCTCTCTCTGTTGATGATGTCTGTATCACCCCTAGCCATAAATGGGCCTGTGCATGCACATTGTGTGGCAGCTAGCTCCAGCCGCTATGGAGACTGCTGAGCCAATGAGTGTTTTAGCAGCTGTGCCTGAGACAATCCGAAAATAAAATACAAGAATTTGAAAATTTCTGAGGTAATTTGAGGGGGGGGTTGAACACCCTGAGCACCCCCCCGCCTATGCCCATGCAATCCACAACAGCTCAGACACATGCAATCCTTACACTTAAAGGCACTCCTCCCAGCCCAAACAGCCCTCCTGCCTTCCCTGACACACAAATGAACACCAACTGCTACCCCTCCCACTTTCTTTGCAAGCAGTGAGGATCCCTCGCTCTCAAGTGGTCAGTCCTGTACAAGTAGCAGAGTTGGGGGTCCAGGAGGGCAGCAGTTGTACCTGTTGCTGTAATGGAGCTCAAGCCTGCTTGAATACAATAGGGCCGCTAAACGGAGTCCCCTTAATCCCTACAGATGGAGGGCTGCTGCAAAGATGCTTGCTACAGCCACTCAGGCACACCAGCGATTTAAAACAAGAGCTGGAGTATGGCAGGCAGCCTGCCATCTGCATCCTCCTCCTCCTACACTGACTGCTTGCAGCACTCACCCAGCTCCTCCTCTGCTACCAGTGCCCACCAGCGGTCAGTAGTGTCTGTGGGTGGCCCCCGTTGGAGTGGTTAAGCGAGCTCCTCGACTTACTACTAGCCTCCGCAACCAATACTCTCTTTTTACTTCCTTCCATGTCTGGTTGACTTTGCCTGTTTCCAAACACCCAATAAACTTTTTTTCTAGTGTCTGTTTAGATACAGAATATTAAATATATCAAAAAAATATATAATTGCTTTGAAGAAGATAAAAGCCTTTATTATGGCTCGGCTTCAATGTATGGTTGGAGAATGCTGAAATCTCATCTTGATTGTTTTACTTCCTTATTACTATTGTGTATTTTCAGGTGAAATCAAATATAATAAAATAGCATTTTTTTGAGAAGATAGAAGCTTTTATTATGGCTCGTTTTGGTTTGATCATGCACACTGAAGCACTGAAGCAGTGAGATCACCATGATTTTGACAGCCTTGCACCATTCCTCTGATCCTAAAAATATGTTTCACAATGGTTGTATAATTGTAGGTCTATATGCAAATGTCTTTAATTCATTATAATTACACACTAGGAAGAATGGTCTTAATGAGTGCATGTAAGGTTTTATAATTTGATCTTTTGCAATATTAATGACCTCCCAATCCTGCAGTCATCAATTTGTTTTATCTAAACATTTCTTTGCTCAGTTCATCAATAGTCCAATAAGGTTCAGAATAACATTACTTTAGATAAAAACTGTATAAACTTTGGGTTTGATTTTGCATAAATATTAATTTCTCTCTGAGTTGAAAATGCAGAGAAGATTAGTTGGACACACTTTTCTGTTTCTCCAAACTTTTACTTTGGAAATGTGTAAAACAAAAAAAAAGGAAAAAATAACACTCAACCTTTTGCACAGATCTTGACCTTCCATAAACAGAATGGCTTAAAACTTATTTAGGAATCATTCAAGAGTTATCCCAAGGTAAAGATTTATTAAACTGTACATTTAATGCATTTTAATAGTAGAAGTTGCCAAAAGGACATACTAAAAGAAAATAATCAGTGATACAGTATATATGCCTAAAATATATGAAGCCATTTGTTTCTAAAAGTTTGACAGACAGCCAAGTCTTCTTTATGTGTGTGAGCATTGTTTTCTTCTGTGCCTTCCTATTTCCCCAATTTGGCCAGTGACAGCTTCAAACATACTGTAGATATTGCTGGCTAATAATTACTAAAATGAAGCTGCTGCTTTTTTCCTTAAGGGATTTAACATGATCCCATCCTGAAAAGATCTAATGTGCCCCCAATAAGCAGATAATTTTGTTCAAGTGTTTTCTTTTTGTGTTCATATTAAGAACTAAAGAATTCCATTGATGTGCTCTACATTGCTAGAATAACTTCAGCATCTGCTGTTAAATTAGGCTTGACAAGATAGAAACCATATGTTCTGGTAGTGTGGTGGTTTTAGAAATCAGGCTGTCAGGCATACAATAAAAGTTATACCAAACAAACGTAAATATCTCTAAAAGTATTGGAGTTACTGTGACAGTGTAAACACTACACTGGGAAACAAGAGGTTAAAATCTTGTTTGAGGCTGAGGAAGTGCAGGGAATGCAACATGAACTGGCAAGGGGGGTGCTTCCCCAGGTGTTGCTAATTAGAGGGATTGCTAAAAGGCAGAGAAAATTCAGGAAGGAGTCAGTTAGAAGCTGGAAACTGCTGCAGGGAGGAGATGCTCCTAGGCAGAGAACCCTGCAAGATGAAGGGTGGAATGTAAGACATGAACCAGAGCAGAAAGCCAAGGAGAATGGTTAATTATTGGAGAGAGCCTTTGAGGAGAAGTTGAAACCTGCTGCTGAGAAAGAGACCATTTCTAGAGCAGACAGTCCTGAGGTAAAGGATCAGCCTAGCCAGCTGAGCCAAAAACAGTGAGTGGAATGCACTGCTAATAACAGCCTGTGAATAAGGATAAAAGGGAAAACTGTTTGTGTTTGATTTGAGACTGTGCATTCAAAACTGCTGGCCCACAAACCGTTTATGTTTGATTTGAGACTGTGCATTCAAAACTGCTGGCCCACAAACCGTTTATGTTTTGTTTGAGACTGTATATTAAAAAACTGCTGACCCAAATAGGTGGTTCAAAGATTCCTTTTGTCAAGTCAGCCTGAAATAATTGTTTTGTGTTAACCTTTATGTTACCTGACCAGGCTGGAGAAGTTGAACTGCCTGATTATGCTTTTCTGGAGCAATAACTTACATTTGGAGCTGTAAAAGTACATTTTCTTCTGTGAACTTTAAACCCAGCGTGTTGTCTCTCCATCTACCATAGGCCAGCTTGTCACAAGTGGTTTTAGAAGTGGGATTCGAGCCTCTGCTGGAGTGAGCAGGACTAGTTACATTCTGGAAAAATGGATATGGAGAAATTGCTGAAGTTCCTCACTGGACAACAATAGGTTTTCAGGCAGCTGGCTCAGCAGCAGCAGGAAGTGCAACAATGAGCCCAACAAGCACAGCAAGTCCAACAGGAGGTGCAACAATGAGCACAACAGGCTCAGCAACAACAGGTTCTCACCCAGCTGGCTCAGCAGCAGCAGGAGGTGCAAAAACAGGCCCAACAAGTGCAACAGGAGGCACAAAAGAAATTTCTTATACAGCTGGGGCAACAACAACAGCAGCTCCTGCAGTTCCTGGTGCAACAGCTGCAACAAGATCCTACTGGTGAGGCTGGTCCAGCTATCATGGGGCCAGAGGTTCCTAGGATGAACACCATGCTGACCAAAATGATGTCTGAGGATGATCCTGAGGCCTTTCTGGTAATGTTTGAACAAGCAGCAGAAGCTGCTAGATGGTCCAGACCCCAGTGGGCTGTCCGCCTTGTCCCCTGTCTGACCAGGGAAGCCCAAGCAGCCTATCAAGCTATGGACAGTACCGCAGCCAGGGAGTACACAAAGGTGAAAGCAGCAATCCTGGACTGCCTAGGCATCAATTCAGAAAGTTACCAATGAAGGTTCCAGAGCTTCAAATTTGCAGCAGGTGCACAACCTACAGCAGTGGGACAACAACTGTGGGACCTGTGTTGGCGTTGGCTAAAATCTGAAGGATGCAGTGGCCCCAAGGTGGCCAAGTTAATAATTTTGGAACAATTTCTGAACATCCTGCCCCCAGGAATTCTGAGCTGGGTCCGCAAGCAGAAGATCACCACACTAGCAGAGGCCACACAGATCTCAGAATAAGTGTTGGATGCTGAACTCTCCTCCCGCCCCATGACCCAGCTTACAAGGCCACCTGGGATGATGGGGAATCGTTCCGGGAGCCAGACTGAAGAAATATTGGCTGGAACTGTGAAAGGACCTTGGGCATGTAGGGAGGGGGGTTAAGGGCCAAATAAGGAGTCAGACTCTGGGAAAGATGACAACTCAGCAGCCCAGGGAGACATTTCCTGAGGGCCCGCTGCCTAAACCCGGAGGTTCACCCCATAGCCGAGACACAGGGGCATGTTTCTCATGTAGACAGAAGGGTCACTTTGAGAAGAACTACCCCCATGTGGACTGTACCTTCATAGACTGCATGTTTACAGATGTGTATTCACTGTACAGTGGGGGTGGGGGCTGTGAATCCTGAGATTTTGTGATCCCTGTCAAGGTAGAAGGGATAGAGACAGAGGCACTGGTGGACTCAAGAAGCTGTCAGACCCTAGTCAGGGTGGCCCTTGTGAACTCCCACCACTGGCAGGACCAGAACCCCATCCCTATCTGATGTGAGCATGAGGATATAAAGGCTTACCCTGGTGCTATGGTGACACTTACTCTGGGGGGCCAAACAGAGACTATAAAGGTGGGGGTTGCTCTGGGGTTACCCTATCCAGTGTTACTGGGGAGAGATTGGAAATATTTTGATAACTTATGGAAAGCAGACTTATCTTTGGTAATTACCCGGTCTCAGGGTCGTGAAGGGAGGGGGGCCAGTCACCTGCAGCTGGGGGACGTTTTTCCCTTTCCTGAACCGAGGGATTTTTAATGTCCATACAAGAACCCACAAATATAAGCAAGAATGTAGGGCAGCAAAGGAAGGGGGTCCTGAAGGGGCAGGTGCACAGGAGGGAGGAGAAGCAAAGGCAAAGGTGGGTCCAGTCCCACAGCCCGACCCTAACACTGACCCACCTAACCAAAGTCCCAGAGGGCTGTCCCTATCAGAGCAAGATGTGTTAAAGCACTGCCCAGACACTGCCAAAGAACAATGGGCCGATAATATACTCAGCTGGGTATACACCCAGTTGGCTGTCAGGGAAGGAGGAAGTGGTAGGTGAGAATCGAGCAGCACGCTATCCTCATTTTGAGTTACAAGGGGGTATCCTGTATCAAGTTAGTAAGGAGTCCCAGACAGGGGATACCCAGCATCAGTTGCTAATCCCTCGAGTCTTTCACGGGGAATTACTATGCCTTGCCTACTATTCCTGTGGCAGGGCACTGTGGGGTAGAGAATACATTAGCCCAACTGTTACCCTAATTCTTTTGGCTGGGAAACTGTCAACATGTTAAAGATTAGTGTGCATCTTGTCCCAAGTGCCAGTTAGTAGCTCCAAAGAAGAGCAGTCCAAGGGCCCCTCTAGTGCCCATACATGTTATGGAGGCACCTTTTGACTGGATTGGGGTTGATATAGCGAAACCCTTGAAAAGAGTGCAGGGGGGTACCAATACATTCTGTTGCTTGTAGACTATGCTACCCAGTACCTAGAGGCCATCCCGTTATGAAGCATTTTGGCCAAATTTGTAGCCAGGGAACTATTAAAAGTCTTTAGTCATATGGTAATACCGAAGGAAATGTTGACTGACCAGGGAACTAACTTCATGTCCCACCTGACTCAGGAGGTTTGTGCTTTATTGGAAATCAGCTCCATAAGGACTTCGATCTACCATCCCCTGATGGATGGCCTTGTGGAGCGATTCAACAAAACCCT
This sequence comes from Neoceratodus forsteri, assembly GCA_016271365.2. NCBI lineage: Eukaryota > Metazoa > Chordata > Ceratodontiformes > Ceratodontidae > Neoceratodus > Neoceratodus forsteri. The sequence continues at coordinate 531,785,878 of JADMNL010000022.1, read as the reverse complement.
TAAAACGATGCTTTGAAAGTTCATAACCACTGAGGTCAGGGACTGGGACAAGTTACTTCCCTTACTGATGTTCTAAATGCGTGAGGTCCCTCAAACATCTACAGGGTTTGCTCCTTTTGAACTCCTCTATGGGCACCACCCACGAGGTGTTCTTGATGTAGTAAAGGAGATTTGGGAGAAACCCGACCCCAAGACTGAAAATGTGATGCAATATGTCCTGCAATTGAAGGAAAGATTAGATCAGGTGGGGAAATTTGCCCAAGAAAATCTGGTGAAGGCTCAAAAAAGACAAGAGTACTACTATAATCAGGGAGCCCGGCTGAGGGAATATAAACCAGGAGATCAGGTACTAGTTTTGTTGCCGAGCAGTCAGAATAAGCTTCTAGCCAAATGGAAGGGGCCTTACAAAGTTACCTGCAGGGTGGGCCCAGTTAACCATGAAGTTTGCCAGCCAGAGAGATGAAAAGAGACCCAGATCTACCATGTCAATTTGCTGAAATTCTGGAACCAGAGGGATAGCCTATTGATTTCCCCTGAACCAGACATAGTGGATCTGGGACTGCAAGTGCTGGATTAGAATCTGGGGATACAAGTCCCAATGGGAGAACAGCTGTCTCACAAAACAGAAACAGCAACTAGGAGAGTTGATAATCCAGTTTTTGGATGTTTTCTCCTTCTTCCGGGGGACAACCCATATGATAGCTCATCATATAGAAACAACCAGGGGAGAAGGTGCGGCAGTGACCGTATCGCTTGCCAGAAGCCATATGAGACACTGTTAAGTAGTTACAGGACATGCTAGAGTTGGGGATGATTGAGGAATCCAGCAGTGATTGGTGTAGCCCCATAGTGTTACTATCAAAAGAAGGTGGGGCTACCCACTTCTGTATTGATTTTTTGCAGGGGCAATGCCATCTCGAAGTTCAATGCCTACCCCATGCCCGGGGTAGATGAACTGTTGGATAGACTAGGGGAAGCCAGGTACATCATGACTTTGGACCTAACAAAAGGGTACTAGCAAAACCCTTTGACCCCAGAGCTTCTGGGAAAAGACAGCATTTGTTACTCCCTTTGGACTATACCAGTTCTGTACTATGCTTTTCTGCTTACACGGGGCACCTGCAACCTTTGAAAGGCTCATGAATCACTTGCTGCGACTCCATGCCCACTATGCAGTTACTTATCTAGATGACATGGTGATCCACAGCACTGATTGGGAGTCCCATGTATCCAAGGTGGCAGTGGTACTACAGTCCTTAAGAGAAGCAGGGCTGATGGCCAATCCAGCAAAGTGTGCTTTGGCCAAAGCTGAAGTGAAGTACTTAGGGTACTGTATAGGCAATGGACAGGTGAGACCCTTGGTCAGTAAGGTCCAAGCCATAGCTGAGTGCCCGATACCCATGACAAAAACCCAGGTGAGGGCCTTCTTAGGATTGGCAGGATATTACTGCAGGTTTATACTGCACTTCTTCACCCTTGCCAGCCCCCTTACAGACCTCACCCAGAAATCTGCCCCCAGTAAGGTCCAATGGTCAGAGGAGTGTGACCAGGTCTTCACACAACTCAAAGCAACACTGTGCAGAGAGCCAGTGTTACGCAGTCCTGATTTCACCAGGACCTTTATCCTGCAGACAGATGCCTCTGAAGTTGGGCTAGGAGCCGTGCTCTCCCAGAAGTTTGAGGGGGAGGAACATCCTATCCTCTACCTCAGTTGAAAACTCTTTCCCAGGGAGAAAAATTATGCAGTGAAACAGAAAGAGTGTCTTGCAGTCAAGTGGGCTGTGGACGCCCTCCGCTACTACCTGCATGACCGGCAGTTTATCCTGGTCACAGATCATGCCCCTCTGAGGTGGCTACAGGTGATGAAGGATGACAACCCCCTCATCACCAGGTGATACTTGGCTCTCCAGCCATTTTCCTTTATCGTGCGCCACCGGACCAGGACCCAGAATGGAATCACGGACTTCCTGCCCCAGGAGGGGAATGGACAGGGGCCGACCACCTGTGCCTTCGCACAAAGGGGGGAGGTATGTTACAGTGTAAACACTACACTTGGAAACAAGAGGTTAACATTTTGTTTGAGGCTGAGGAAATGCAGGGAATGCAACATGAACAGGCATGGGGGGGTACCTCCCCAGATTTTGCTAATTAGAGGGATTGCTAAAAGGCTGAGAGAATCCAGCAAAGAGTCAGTTAGAGGCTGGAAACTGCTGCAGGGAGGAGATACTCCTAGGCAGAGAACCCTGAAAGATGGAGGGTGGAATGTAAGACAGGAACCAGAGCAGAAAGCCAAGGAGAATGGTTAATTATTGGGGAGAAGTTGAAACCTGCTGCTGAGAAAGGATCAGCCTAGCCAGCTGGGCCAAAAATAGTGAGTGTAATGTACTGCTAATAACAGCCTGCGAATAAGGATAAAAAGGAAAACTGTTGTGTTTGATTTGAGACTGTGCATTCAAAACTACTGGCCCACAAACTGTTTATGTTTGATTTGAGACTGCATTCAAAACTGCTGGCCCACAAACCGTTTGTTTTGTTTGAGACTGTATATTAAAAAACTGCTGACCCAAATAGGTGGTTCAAAGATTCCTTTTGTCAAGTCAGCCTGAAATAATTGTTTTGTGTTAACCTTTATGTTACCTGACCAGGCTGGAGAAGTTAAACTGCCTGATTATGCTTTTCTGGAGCAATAACTTACATTTGGAGCAATAAAAGTACATTTTCTTCTGTGGACTTTAAACCCAGCGTGTTGTCTCTCCATCTGCCATAGGCCAGCTTGTCACAGTTACTCATAACCCATTTGCATGAAAGCTGTTCGGAACAATACTACCTTTCAAATGAGCCTATTTGTTTAACTGCACTAATTATATTTTTTAAACTGGCCATCTGATTACTTGAATTTTCATTTTTCTTCACAATTTTCACCTTTCAGAGGGCTATATTTAAAAAACTCTAATGAATTCAGATTAATGACTACCCTCATTTGGAAGGTCACTTTATCCTGAACAACTTTCATATTTCTTGTATATTGTTAACTTGTGTACTTTCCAAGATATTTACATGTGTCTGGCATGACTCCTACTGTGTTCATTCAGAGATCATATTTTATAAAAAGTATAAAGAATTCAGATTAGTGACTACCCTCATGTGAAAGGTCTTTTTGCCCTAATCAACTTTCATACTGGTTGTTTTGTGCACCTTAAATAGTTTTAAGATATTTAGATTTGTTTGTAGGTGTGCACGTTTGCTCTCAGAGAAAAGCAGCTTTGAGTTCCGTGTCCATCATTCTAAACAGAAAGAAGGGAGTATTTTTTAACTGCCATAGGGATTTGCAGTATTATGGAATGATACACTAAAAACTACTAAAAAATGTATTCCATTTAAACCCCTTTTCAAGCTAATGTGATATGGCTGTAGGCTCCACTCACAGCCATAAAAATGGGAAGAGGGTACATCAAATATCTAGTGTCAGACTTATTTCCTGCTGAGATTATTTCTTCATTTGATGAGAAATAGAGGTTCAAAAAATATATAACCCAAGTGTCTGGTAAAATGTGAGCTTCTACTCTAGTTGGATATTTATTGTATCTTTGTCTGACCAATTTCCAAAACTGTCTGCTATCCTTGTTGATTACTGACTTCCTAAGTTTTTCCCAAAGTGCCTTGGCATGAAGTTGGCATTCTTGTTATAAAATTATTTTATATTTTTTCCTTTCTTTGTTTACGTTAATAAGTTGTTTGAGTGTCTTTTTTATTTTGGTTTTGATTTTTAGTTAGCCTATACCTTCTTATTTCTTTATTTAGGATTTTCTTTGCTCTCCTACATCTAGAATTAAACCATGTTTTATCATGCCTGTTAACTGGTCTTAAACTATTTATTGTGCAATGTGGTTTTATCAAATTATTCACGTTCATCCAAAGAGTTGGGGTACTATTGTAATCTATTTCCTCTATAATGGATGTATGTATGTCATTTAATGGCCCAATGTACAATAGGTCTTAAAAAAAATCTATCAGTATTAATGATCCACTTCATTCTTTTTTGATTATTTCAATAGCTTCATTTGCATGAATTACCATATCAGGATATGCCAGTTGTATCAGGAATAATTTTAATTGTAATGGGTTATGTGCAGATTCTGGCCTTTCACTAATTTCTAAATCTAATATTAATTTAGATGCTTCAAGATTACACCATGCTAAGTCTATTACTGGTGGGCCCATAGGGCCCAAGTAAGTAAAATTTCCTAGGGAGTCTCCAGGGAGATGTCCATTAAGTAAAAATATTTCTTTCTGCCAGTACCTGGGTCAATATTTCCCCCTAGGGTTACCTATCTGATCCATGGAGGCTCTGTCTTTAGTTATTTTAGGATTTATTTCTGATATGTATGAGATGAATTCAGTATTAGTCGAATTATTAGGGATTCTTGCATTAAAGTCCCCTAGAAGTATAAAATGCCCCGAAAACCCAGTGTCAATAATATTATCTAAGATTTCATTAAGTTGAAATACTGTAGTATCCCGATTCTTCTTACCATGGGGAAAATATTGATTATTATCAACTTAAAATGAGTGTTAGCAATCTCACGTAAGAAGGCAGAGTTCCTGTAAAGTGAGATTGCTGCTCAGAACCGACTGGCTCAGCTCCTTCGAACCATGGACAGCTGTGCAACCCAGCCTGTCTACAGGTCCGAGGAGCATTTTCACAAGATAAGTGTGATGAGTTTGCTCACTTCTTTGCAGATAAGGTGGCCGACATCAGAGCTGAAATCTGCTCGGCACCCTCTAGGGGGGTTAGCGATGGTCGGTGCGAGGTCATCATCCCTCGGTCCTCCTGGATATCTTTCAACCAACTGGAGATGGGGGACATCATGCAGATTGTCCAGAATTTGTGGCCAACTTGCTGTAGTTTGGATCCAGGCCCTACTCGCCTATTATTAGGGTGTATGGAAACCATTGGCCCGATCCTTGCAGAGATTTGTTTGGTGCTCTTTAGATTCGGGTAGTTCCCTAGCTCCCTGAAAGAGGCAGTGGTGACACCGCTTCTGAAGAAAGTTTCTTTAGACCCAGGCATCTGTGCAAACTACAGACCTATCTCTAACCTTCCCTTTGTTGGGAAGGTGATCGAGAAAGTATTTGCACTGCAACTGGAGAACCATCTTACCATCCATGATGTCTTCGATCCTCTCCAGTCTGGTTTTCGGAAAAGACACAGTACTGAGACCACTCTGGTTCAGGTGCTCAATGATCTCTTGATGGCAAGAGACCAGAAGCGCCATTCCATCTTGGGGCTTCTGGATCTCTTTTCAGCATTCAACACTGTGGACCATGGCGTTCTGCTCAAGCGTCTGAGGGTCATCTGTGGACTGGCTGGTCCAGTTCTTAGATGGTTCCATTCTTTCTTACCTGGCAGGTTTTAGAGGGTGGCGTTGGGGATTTTTTCCTCTGAGCCATTCTCTATGCCATGCGGAGTACCTCAGGGCTTGGTGCTATCCCCCATGTTGTTTGCAGTGTATCTGCTGCCCCTTGGAGACATTGTAAGATGATATGGGCTGAGTTTTCACTGCTATGCAGATGATAACAGCTCTACTGTCTTTTGCACCCTACCAGGATAGTGTGATCTCAATGTTTAACAGCTGTCTGGTGGAAATCCATGGCTAGATGAAGTCTAGCTGGTTGAAATTGAATTCCAGGAAGAATGGGGTGTTGGTGGTGGATCCGGGGCACTGGATAGAGAGGTTGGCATTGGGGTTACCTTCTGGACTTTGGATCGATAATGAACAGCTGCCTACCTCCGAATGGGTGTGAAATCTGGGGGTGGTATTTGACGATGGGCTGACACTGCGGGCACAGGTATTGGCAGTCATCAAATCTTCCTTTTATCATCTTAGGAACATCACCAGAATTAAGCACCTTGTTCAGTCCGATGACTTGCCCACGTTGATCCACGGTCTTTGTGACCTTGTGCCTTGACAACTGCAACTCCCTATACCTAGGGCTTCCAGGGGTTGATGTCTGCCGATTGCAGCTGGTGCAGAACGCAGCAGCATGACTGCTGACTGAGACTTCTCATTCCAGTCACATTTCGCCCATGCTTCATGATCTGCACTGGCTGCCAATACAGTGGTGGACCACCTTTAAGGTCGGTCTTTTGACCTACAAAGCCCTACATGGACTGGGACTGGATTATGTGCAAGAGCTCCTGGTTTCTAACAGCCCTGGCCAACCTCTCTGCTCTACTGATGAGGGGTTGTTAGAGGTTCCCAGGGTGCAGTTGAAGACATCTGGTGCAAGGGTTTTTATGTTCATGGTGCCATCCCTGTGGAACTCTCTAACTCATCAGAGCAGAGAGTGCGGGACCGTGGAGAGTTTCAAGACCAATTTAAGGACATATTTATTTAAACAGGCTTTTAATATTTGAAGTACTGTGAAATTGGAAGTTTTTAATTTAAGTCGTTGTGTATGATTTTGTGATTTTATTGAATTTTTTAAAATACTGTATGTAAAGCGGTTTGATACTTGAATTGCGCTATATAAATACAATTATTATTATTATTATTATTAGAAGGCAGTATAGCACAGCGGTCTAAGGCTCTGAGCCACAAATCTGGTGACATCCAGCAGACCAGACCTGGGTTTGAATCCCACAGCTTCCACTTGCATACTGTGCGACCCTGAGCAAGTCACTTAACCTCCTTGTGCTCCCAGGTTGCTCCTGTGAAAAAGCTTTCAGCTTAGTGTGCTATACCTGGTTAAACAACTAAATAAAAAAAAAAATAATAATTATTAGTATCCTCAGACAAGGATGCAAGAATATCAGTAGTGCTGTCTTGTTTACTTGCTCTGAAATTCAGAGCAGTCCTAAAATAAGTCGTTATGCCTCCCTTATTCCTTCCATATTTTTCCCCTAATAGCAGAATTTCCTTATTATTGTACAAAGCAGATGCTACAGTTTTAGTAGCATAAGATTCTATCAGTCATTTAATATTTTCTTGTCTCAACATGTCAAATTTGTTTCATGAGAAAAACATTTCCATATTTCCAGGCTCCTATTTGTATTTCTCATCTACTTCTATTTTTGTATCCCTGGAAACCTCCCTACCTTGATCTCTGCCCATCCAATCATGTGGGGATGTTATATAAAGGCCAAGCTCAACTAGAATGTGTGTGTTATTTAGTAAAGCTTGTACGAGCAAAGGACTTTTGAATGCAATGTCTATTTGTGATGCATTATTAATATGCTTATAAATTTTAATATGTTCTATTGTGTTCTTAGAAATATTAATGCGAGTTGCTCTAGTGCGGAAAGATGAAATTTCATGTTTAATGGTCGCTAAGTTATCGTATTTAGTAGTTTCCCATCTGAAAATGGTGACTGATCTACGGGACCATATGTCCTGTTGTTTGGATTCATAATATCTAGTTCTGCCAATAATATTATCTATTTCCTTACAATTTCCTCTTCCCTCATGTCCCACTGTCCCTCTCTTTTCTCTATTACTGGGGGTTTGTATCTCTAGTCCATATATTCCTTCCTGTTCTATATCTTTTCTGGGAACAGGGACCACCTGAGGAGGAAGCAAAGTAACACCTATCAATTTCAATATAGTTTTCTTCTAACAAATAGCGTCAATCACTGTAACCAACTGTGAATACAACAACACACAATCCTGGTACTGTCTGCTAGGTGGCCTGAAGATATGTATTTTCTCCCCCTTCACTTCTGAGAGGTGTAAAAGATACACCATCCATTTCTTTTTCTTGGGTTTCTGCTTCATAATTTGGGTATCCCATAAAGTTCTAGCAGGAATTCCATCTTTCCTTCAAGGTTAATAAATTTATCACAGATGTTTGATTCTCTGCTGTTGATGTTATTTCCCTTTTTAACTGGAGGTGTTTTACCAAGTGATGTTTCACTAAAGGGTGACATCACAGTGGTGATCGCAGCCTCCCTCCCTGTCTTGGTCGTATCTTTTTCTCTTTCTTTGTCTTGCTTATCTGTTTCTCTCCTGGTATCTCTGTTCAGGTTTGGTTTATTAGTACAAATAAGCTTATCTATATTAGACACATTTTCCCCTTTTGAAATTTCCTTTCCAGGTGTTTGTATCACAGTCAGAGGGCCCTCATTTTGCTTCTGAGGCATCTCAGATTATTTGGGCATACTTGGGGCCACAGTTATACTCCCCTCCCCCCCATATTTTTATTTCCCTTTCCCTGAGACTTTAAACCAGGCAATAGTTCTTTGATTGTCCCTTCCTGATTCTGCAAGGGACAGATTTTTGAAATAGTTTGCTTTTTCCTTCTCTTCCCAACTGAAGATAGCCCTTTCCGCTTGTCAGAAGGTTTTGTGAAACATTCACATATCTTGTCTTTATCAAAAGGAGGTGGCAAATGAACTTGCATTGCTTCATTTTCCCCTTGCACTTTCTCTTCCTCAGATACATATATAACAGATGACTGATTCATAGGGCTTTTACTCTCAACAATTTTATTGAGAATTACTCTATTATGAAATAAATCTGTCCTCGTTAGAGAACTCATCCTTAATCACAGTTAAATTTTCTAGGACGACAATATTTGCAAAATAAGGATTTTTAATAATCTCTAACATTTGTCTGGATAGAGAGGTAAATAATTCTTTATTATAGTTGTAATTCTGCTGACCAGAGGGCAACGGAGCTTCAGAAGGAGTTTGAGTCATCCTATATTTATGTTCAAAAGTTTTATATTTTTCAGGGGATCTACAAGTTCTAAGTTCTCCCTGAGTCCTCTCCAGGTTTTTTAGACCTTCAATAATCATACTTAGGTTTTGGGTTACAGATCTCATTTCAATTTCTTTTACTGTGATATTCATTTCTGATAATTTCTTTTTGCCTGTAAGCATTAACTATCAGGTTTTTGGGGTTTTATCAATATTTTGGGGGACTGTCCTCTCTGTAGTTCCCCTCATATTAATTTGTGGACTACTTACTGAAAAAACTCCCTGTGGAAAATAATCTGTACTGTCACTACTGTAAGGTTCATATGATTCAGATGTATCCCCATAAGCTAATTATTTATTTATTTAGGAAATCTGAATTACAACCCTTTGAGTTACAGACTCATTTCCAAAGGCTCCACGTCAGAATAAAACATACACATTCATACAGTACATACATAGGCCCAGATATTCAAATGGGTTGCGCCATGCACAACAGAGATGCACCAGCACAAGTCCGAAAATCCGCCATTGTGCGATATTCAGTGGGAGGCAGCTGCGACCCCAAATTGCAATGTACATGTGTGCAATGGTAATGAATGCACGCGCAACTGAAGGGAGAGGAACCATGAATAAATGGCGCAGTGCAATATTCAACTGCATGCGCCATGCGCAATAGGGGAGCAAGCGAAAGTTGTGCAATAGCGGAAATGATCCAGAATAAAAAGGAACAAGAGAGAGGTGCAAGAACGTTACAAGGAAGCCAGAGGTGGGAGCGAGGTGACAGCAACAAGGCAGAGGGAAGCAGTGAGCAGGATTGGCAGGAGCAGGACAGAGCACACCTGGAAACTACCATGAACAGGACAGGAGTGGGGAGCCTGTGCCACTGTGCAGGAGTGAAAGGGAAGTGCCACAGTGGACTGAGGGCAGTGACAGTGGGCAGGACAGGCAAATCTTGGAGGTGTTCCTGGTGCAGGGCAAGTAGCATAAAGGACAGCAGGGGGAACGGGAATACAGCTGCCGGGGGGGGAACACAAGCCAGGAACATGGCCAGTGCCACCATTCAGATGGAGGCAGTAATGAGGGGTGTGAGAAAGCAGGCAGCAGGGGGGTGTGGCTGTGGAAGGGCCCATCGGCGGTATGCCCCCAACAGGTGGTACCGAGCCCGCACCAGCTTTGAGCACTACAGTGACACCAAGATAGTGGGCCGGTACCACCTGAACTGGGTGATCCTGAGGCAGCTCTGTGAGCTGTGTGGTGATGAGATGCAGGCACCCACACAACAGAGCCATGCTCTGTCAGTGGAGACAAAGGTGACAGCTGTCATGTGCCTGCTTGCCACGGGCACCTTCCAGAGACCAACAGGGGACACAACAGGCATAACCCAGTCAGCCGTGTCACGCCTACTTACACAATTCCTCAGTGCACTGCTGGCACATGCTGCAGAGTACATCCATTTCCCCAGCACACAGGTGGAGCGCACAGCACACATACAAGAGTTCCACAGGGTAGCATGTATGCCTGGCATGCTCGGGGTCATTGACTGCACCCATGTGGCCATCTGCATGCCACCTGGCCTGGAAGGTGCTGCATACATTAATCAGAAGGGCTATGCAAGCATCAACTGCCAGGTGGTGTGCGATGCCAGGGGGCACATAACCAATGTCTGTGCCACGCACCCTGGGGGAGCATATGATGCCTTCATCTGGCACCAGTCTGCACTGTGCCACAGGTTCGAGAATGGGGACATCCCAACTGCCCACCTAGTGGGTGAGTATGCAAATCACGCGCAGAAAGACATGGATCTTGGGAGGGGCATAGTCAGAGGTGACATGGGTACTGGCCTAGATGGCCCATGGCAGGGCAACACTGATCACCAAACTAATGTCCACCCTCTACACACAGGTGACAGTGGATATTCACTCCATCCCTGGCTGTTCACACCATACCAGCAGCCCACGACCCCATCACAGCAACGGTACAATGAGGCACATGCCACCACACGCAAAGTCATAGAGCGGGTGTTCGGGATGCTGAAGGCACATTTCCGTTGCCTGGACATGTCTGGCGGTGCCCTACAGTACAGCCCCTCAAAGGCCTGCGGGCTATTCCTGGCCTGTTGCATCCTGCACAACATGGCAATGACTGTGGGATAGCTGTAGAGGTCAAAGAGGGGGGACATCGATGGGGACGATGAGGACGCTGGTGCAGATGGTGATGGGCAGCCTCCCCTTGGTCGAAGGGACCTCCAACTGATCTGGATAGTGCAGCTGCACTGGAACACCATCACAGAGGAGCACTTCTACCAACCCAGGTAAGTCATGGGGCCATGTACAACCACCAATGGCAAGTGCATAACCCACAAACACACATGGACAAACCCCAGGGGCGCATGTTGTAAAGGGAATTGGCTGAGCATGGAACCATACACGCCATCAGGGATGGGTCAGGCCTAACACGGCATGTGGTCACACACACACACACCCCACAAGACATGCACAAAGGGTAGGAGGCACGCCAACCCCAACCGCCACCCCTAGCCACACACACATCCACAGACCACCACACCCAGTGCCTGTCATTGTGCATGTCTCAGATGCTGGGCACCATTGCACAGTGGCAGACAGCGCAACGCAGGCATCATCATGCACACACCACAGCGGCCAGCAGCCAGGAGGTTGTGCACATGGAATATGTGTGTGTGTGTGTGTGTGTGTGTGTGTGTGTGTGTGTGTGTGTCTGCAGGGCCAGATACCCCATCTGTGCATTGCACATTGAACAACACACTGTACACAGGGCAGCGTCAGACAGTAGCCATGGTGGAAGACAGGTTAGTCACATGGCACAGTGGCACGGCCACCAAGGATGCATGGGCGGCCCTGCCAAGACCCACCAGCAGTGACAGGCTGACCATTGGCCTCATGGGGTGTCACCGACAGTCCCCCAGAGGTGCCGCTGTGGGAACGCGACCATTCTCGAGCAGAGGTCTGCAGCTCACCGAACATGCCTGCACCAGGCATGCTAGGGATGCCCACAGCCAAACCCAGTGTCAACAAGGAGTGTGTCACACGACACTGGGAATGGGGGGTGGACATGGCACTGCACGGTGTCTGCGGTGCATGGGAAAATAACTGTGTGCCCATTGTGCCATGACAGCTGTGAATGCCTGTGTCTGCCTGTCAATGGCGGCGGTCATATCCTCCCGCAGCCGGTCCATCCCTGCCAGGAGCAGACCAGTGTCCCTGCTGCGCCACTTCTCTGCCTGGTGCAGGACCACACTGAGTGCATCCACCGCCGTCACAAGCCACAACTGCAGATCCACTGATTCATGGAGTATGCGGGTGTGCTCATCTAAAAGGTCATCGGCCTGATCGGCATGCTGTCCCTTATGGTGTTCGCGGCCATGCTGGGAAGCACCCCTTGAGGTTGGGCGCTGCATACCAGAGCCATGCCTGGGCATGTCCACAGATGGTGCACTGATGCCGCCGCCCCAACACTGTCCCCCCATCACCATTGACCGACTGCTGACACTGCCCCTCCGGCCACCACTCCCCAGGGCTCAACGGTGCCACCGCAGCTGCTGCAACAGCCCCACATCCTGGACGCACACCAGTGCTGCCCCACTGGTGCAGACAGGCACAGGCTGGGACTGTGATGTCATGCAGGCCTCCACGGTGGCACCACCCACGGTTATGCCCATGCTGTAACCTGCTGTGCGGCCATTCCATGGCCCACACATATCACTGTCCATGATGTGAGCTCCATCATCATCAGTGACGGATCCGACACCAGTCCGAGTCTCAGCATGCTGGCATCCATGGACGCTGTCACACTGGGACACGGGCAGGGCCTCCTCCGCACCTGCTCCACCAACATCAGTCCGGACAGCCAGGCAGGCCTACTGTTGTCCTGATCCTCGGACACCTGTGGATGTGGATGGGCCCTCCTCTGTGTCCAGGATATTGCCCTCCGTGGATGAACCCACTACCGCTGACCCATGTAGATGCTCAGGAACTGTAAGGGAACACAGTAGCATTAATGTATTTTGCCCTACCCTGTGGCATTCCCCCCCCCCATAGTGACAGATCAGGACCTACCATGCAGTGACTGGCTACCACCCATCTGGAAGCCACCACCTGGAACACCCTTGATGGCACAACACCGCATGCTGCAAGCAACCCGCTCTCCCTGTGGCATCAGGCGTTGCACCGGACGTCTGTTCCCCACCAGTAGCAGCCCGTGCTGCCCTGATGGCAGCCACCTTATCTTTAATCCTCCTCCTGTCTGTGCCCACCTTCTTCTTGCACTCCTGCACGGACCACTGGTGGCTGCCATGCTGGTTGACGGCATGTGCCACCTCACCCCATGCCACAGCATGGGCCTGTGGTGTTCCCCGCTGTCTGCTGAGCAGAGGTTCCTGGTCAAGGTAGGCCTCTAACAGGGCATCTGATTCTGCCTTGGTAAAGTTTGGACTCCTCCATCTCCCATGTCTCTGTTCCTCCTCCTCCACATCAAGTTCACTCATCATTGATCCTGTGGGAATGACAGGTGTTACCTCTGACTGTGCAGTCCCATGTATCTCCTACACACCACAGTCCACACTCCTAAACAGCATGCAACTCATCACGAAAGACTGCAATACCAGACTATGGCCTCTGCAGCCCAATGTCACATCTATATAGCGCAACGCGTGCAAATGAGGCGAGGCTCAATTTTAAGTGGATGTTAATGCAGTATCTGTGCCACTGAATCGCTGATGAGCTGATTTGCATATGCCGGCTGAATATTGCACCAGTGCGCCTTGCGCAGTTGTGTTGAATGTTTCAGGCAAGGGCGCAGCTCTGTGACGTGCGCAGTAGACACCAAAGGTGCATGCCCGGGGTGCTGATGCTGACACCTGCTGTACTGCTGAGGTGCTGTGCATGGGAGGCAGTGCAGGGCACGGCCACCACTGTGCCAGTGGCGCTAGTACGCTGTTCACATGTATGGTGCTCTTGCACTGGGGCGCCGTAGGCGCCGTGGAGCCACAGCATGGTAGGCCACTACAGGGCATCTCACACAGGCACCCAACCACGCTAAATGCAGGGAGTACCAATCGCGCTGTGGCGGTCCATGCGCGAGAGACCCTTGACCCTGTGCCCGACCTTTGCCCCCTAGGCGCCATGCATCCACATGGGTGCACCCCATCACGCTGTTCGGTGACAGTGCGATGGGGAATGGCAGCGCTGTACCGCGCAGCATCTGCATGTGGCAGACGTGCACTACCGAGCGCCATTTTGACTCCGACCAGCTTCAGTGATGGCAAGACAGAGGGCTGCTGTTTGGAGCCAGGTGGAGCTTGCCAATTTGGTGGCCATAGTGGAGCCCTATGTTGGGGCCCTGTTTGGCAATGTACCCCTGGATAGGGCCAGGAGTGCTGTATGGGAGGAGGTGGCGGTGGCGCTGGAGGAGGCCACAGGACTTGCCCATATCGCGGCGCAGTGTTGACACTGATATGGAGACGTCCAACGGAGGGACCTGAACAGGCTTGCCTGCATGCAGGCACGCACTAGGCGAGCCGCAGTGCCACAACCAGGTAGGTGCACCATCCATTCACTGGTTGCGTCCGTACGGGTATTGCAGTGGACATGTGTTCACTACACAGTGGGGATGGGCTGTCCAGTGTGGGCAGTGGTGGTGATGGTGGTGGTGATGGAGGTGGTGTTGGGGGGGTTGCAGCATGGCTGAGCTGTGCGGGGTCGCACACACCTGGAGGGGGCCTTTGATACTGGATTGTACTGATATTCCCCTCTCCATGTTTGCACCCTAGGCCCTGAAGAGCGGCGTCGAGCCCGCGGAGACCGACACTGAGGCGTGGGTAGGGGAGCTGGGCAACAGCCACAGGCAGCCGGTCCCAATGTAGAACAGTGCCCAGATCAGGCCAATGAGGGTGAGTGCCTTTCTTCCAGGATATTCTGTGCATGCTGTGTTGTAGGGCAGGCGGTAGGGCATGGCCACCATCCATTGACACCACTGTCGTGCATGCCACACGGTACAGTCAGCACTGTCCAGTGGCACTGCATGTGTGGGTGTGCATCTCTGGTGGTCCATGCATGCACCGGGTACATGACTGTGCCACTGCCTTCACACCGCATAGCCATGTCATTGTACAGCCACAGTGGTGCTGTGCGGGACTTGGGCAGTGGGTGTGTGCAGCGGTCCGCATGGCTGTGTGCACCTGGGTGGGCAGGTCATGTGGACATGATCACTGTGGGTGGTCGCACACCAGCACAGGTGCATGTCCCACGGCTGTATGCCATGCACAATAGGTGGGCTGTGGGGGATGGGCATTCACAACTATTGCCTCTGCTCCCTTGTCCTAGGTGGACGGAGGATGCTGCAGATGGACAGGACCGTAAAGGAGCTGCTACAGGTTGCATGGGTGTCTTTGGAGATCCTGCAATGGTAGGACCAGCACGGTGTCTGGAGGTCTCATAGCAGGAGGCACCACAGGAGTGGGGAGTGGGGCGCCTGCTGAGACATCCATGCCCCAAGTTCAACCCTACCCCCCTGGACCCACCCTCACACCCCTCCTTCCCTCTCCCATTTGTTCACCCTTGCCCTTTACCCACCCTTACCTGGTCTGTGGCCCTCACCCCCAACTGATGTGTATATATTTGTATTCTACCTTATAATATACATTTGTTTTGTTATGCCTACTGTGGTGGTCATTGATTTGCAGTGGGCTACAGGTGCTCAGCTGCAGTGGCGTGCATGGCGTCAGGGGTGGTGCAGTCATGGGCGTGTGTGTGTCCGTAGGAAAAGCGACTATGGTGTGGGCGTAGCTGTCAGTCACTGTCTGTGGTTTGTGTGTTGTTCCCTGTGCACTGGATGACTGTGTGCAGTGGTCCACGATGCATGCACTGTGTCCATGGCACCCCTGTCATACCATCCATGGCCTGTGCAGCCGACACCCTTGCATGTCTGTTATCTGCACGGTCCGCTGGCATGTCAGTGGTGGCTGTCCATGCTGTAGCCAGCACAATTCCGGGTTGCCTCCTGTCACCAGTGTGGTGCACGTCTGCCTCAGGTGGCACTGTGGCCTCCGTTGTTGTTGTCCCACCTCCATGCTGTCGCTTGTGTCTGTTGCAGGGGATGTGCTCCACTGTCTATCACTTGTGCTCCAGGTGCATGCTGGTGGCGTACAGCTTCATGGTGCCTGTGCAGGGTGGCTGGCACACCTGTGCCATTGAGGCATGCTGGCCGTGTGTACACGGTTTCCGTGGCCACATGCCAGGGGCTTGGTTGACCCGCTACTGTGTCCCTGTGTTGGTGTGCCCTTGGGTATGGGTGGGTGTTTGTCCATGCACTGTGTTGCATCCTGAGTGGCGCATGCTTCCATGCACCACTGTGGGTGTCTGCGCTGGCTGTTGTGGCCAGTGCTGGGATGGGGTGTGTCCTTGGGAGGGTGTGCAGGGTGCTGCACCACTGGTGGTGGGGTCTGGGGCATGCCCTGTCACTTGTGGGGTACCTCATGTGCCAACACATGGTCGGTCTCTCAGCTGTACCTCGAGGGGGAGACATGCGTGGTGGCACTGTGTATGCAGTTGTTGCATCGCTGTCTGCTGCCACCCACTGAAGGGTGCTCGTGGTGGGGCTGCCTTGCATTGTTCTGTGGTGCACAGGGTTGCATTGTCACAGTGGAGGTGGTGGCATGCATGGGGTGTCCTGCACTGGTGGGTGCTGCTCCTGGGCAGGGTTTCTGGGGATTGCGGTGCAGGGTGTGCTCTGCATTGGTGGGATGGTGTGGCACGGGGTGGCCGGACCTCCTTGTGTGCCGGTCACAGCTTGCCAGGGGGTGTGCTGGGGCACCATGCCCCGGCTGTGGGTTTGTTGCTAGTGTCCATGGTCCAGTGGTTATTCCAGCTCTCCTCCAGTTGTGCAGTGCATGGGGTGTGGAGGGCGATGTCTGTTCTGCTGTGTGCTCCTCTACTCATCTCTACCATGGGTGGTGGGCTCCTGCATCCTGTCTCTGCGCATCCCTGGTTGTGCTGTTGTGATGCAGCCCTGCTCCACTGAGCATCCCTGCTTGTGCTATTGTGCATCTGGCCTGCACCACTGCACATCCCTGGTTGCGCAATGGTGCAGTTGGCACAATATTCAGTCGTGTGCCGCAGGTGCATCTTGAACTGCGCAGTGTTTGAATATCGCGCATGTGCGCAGTGGACTTGCGCCTGCTCCTGCTGTTGCGCACTTTTGTGATGCAGTTTGAATATCTGGGCCATAAAATAAATGTGGGTGAGCAGTCATACAGAGTATAAGTACAAATTTGAGCATGGGTTAATGCCTATTGGTAGCTAAAACAGGGCAGAGCTATCGAGATATTTACCTAATGAGCGGTAAAGACCTACACAACTGGTAGTTAAAGCAATGCATGATATGAGCTGGTGGTAAGCTGCCTCAGGGAGGCTTTGTCTTCTACATAATACAATGCATTCACAGTCCAGTGCAACCATATGGTAACCGAGGGAGGTGAAGAGCCTTTAGGCTAGAAATAGTGAGGGCTCTCCACTACCTGGCCAAGGGTGGGTGTGTGGTCCAGCAGTGCAGTGCAGGATCCACAGGTTACCGGTTACACTGGCATTGACGTGAGGAGAGGATTTGGGCCCTTAAGGCAGCTTTAAAAGGTCCTAGATTGGTGATTGATGTGACAGCCGGAGGGAGGGCATTGTACCAGGATGGAACTCTAAGGGGGAAGGATCACTGGGCCAGGGTGGTCCTGACCCTAGGCACCTTCCAGATAGTTTTTGGGGCAGCCCATATGGATGCTGAGATGGTGGCTGCCTGAAGAGAAGCCATGACACCTATTGGGGTTAAACCCAGGTGGATTTTTTTGGTGAAGACAGTGCTTCAGGTGGCAGGCAGTCTTTATGTCTGTAAAGGACACCAGTGTGGGTGTTGGTGGTGGAGGTGAGGATTTTTATATGTTCGTGGAATGAGGGGAAGATGCAAATGTAATACCTAGATACTTATACTTTTGGACCTGCTCCAGTGGGATGAGAGAGGCAGAGAGCATTTCCAGGGGCAAATCCTTTGATCTGTTTTGGTGGTGGGCATACAGCATCTTAGTTTTTTAAATGTTGACCACCAATCTGTGTTCAGTCTGAGAGAAGGAGTTTAGTAAGGTACACTGGAGAGAAAGCATCAGGATGTGCAGCATAAAGAACAGTGTCATCCATGTAGAGGAGTAGGTTGCTGGGGCAGGATTTGGGCAGGGCATTGAGGTAGATGCTGAATAGCAGGGACCCAGGATAGATCCCTCAGAACTCCTGAGCACACAGACAGCATAGTAGATATGGTATTATTAATTTTAACACATTGGGTTCTAGATGAAAGCTAGCTGGAGAACCATGAGAGTGGACAATGAGAGACCCCAATTTGTTGTAATGTGTTAAGAAGGAGGGGATGAGAAACGATATCGAAGGCCATTGAGAGGTCTATAAACATGGCCTCTGCAAGGTGCCCCTTGTCAAGCGTGGAGTGCAGGGAGTTAGCAAATTTTGTGAGGGAGGTCGTAGTGCTATGACCAGCTCTGAAATCATGCTGTTCCCCAAATAAGAGGTTGTGTGTGTGAGGAGGTAGTCAGTGAGCTGATTGGCCATGATCTTTTCAAGGGCTTTAGAGAGTGGGGGGAGAATCGAGATGGGCCGGTAGTTGTTTGGGAGGGAGCTGTCACCACAAATCAATATTGGTGTTATCACTGCCATTTTCCATGAGGTTGGGAACTGGCCCAGGCACAGGGACAGATTTAGAAGGTCCGTGAGTGGGGAGATAACTGAGTCTAGCGCAAGGTATAGAATACGCATATCGAAGGTGTCTTTGCAGTAATTGGAGCTCTGGAGGGCTTTGGACAGGTAGACTTTTGCTTCTGTAGGGGTAATAACTCTGAGTTTGAAGGGGTGAGGAGCTCAGGTGGTGGGTTAGGCTGAATTGGATGAAAAAAGTTGCTAGGGAGGACTGAACTGAGGTCTGAGATGGTGGAGTTGAGGCAGTTAGCTAAGTGAAGTGTGTCTGTGGTGGTAGTACCATTAACACTAAGTTGTGAGGGAGGAGAATGGGATTTACCATTAAGTTCTTTGATGTTATCCCAGAACTTCCTTGTGCTACCCTAGGACGTGGCTAGGGCAGCTCTGTAGTGCTCCACCTTGTCCTTGCGGATTGCCCAGGTACACTTATTGCAGGCAGCATTATAGGCCTGCCTGTCACTTAGATCATGTAGAGAATAATCAGCTGGTAAAAAAATGACCTAATGATTCAAAGGAATCCCATCCACATGTATCCAATGAGATCCCTTCCACCTGGGGAAGAGATGTAGAGGACTGTACTGATTTTTTTATGTTTCCTTTGACCAAGTCATCTGGATTATTTTCTTTGATCTACAGTTCAGATTCTACCAGGTCAATACAAGGGTCCAAAGGAGAAGGTGTCTGTGAAGGGGTCTGGGAAAAAGGACAGGGGGTTAAAAGATACATGTATAAGAGTTTATTTGTATCCTCTTTCCAGTGCTCTGTAAGTTTTAATTGGTGGAGGACTGTCTTATTATTGTTATTTAGACACTTGACTTCCTCCTCTCTAATTTGTGTTCTTTTATGCCCCTTTAACCCATTAATTTTATTCCCTTTGGTTACTTCCACCTCCACTGAACAATTTTTCCCACTTCTAGTGGATACCATTTCCGCCCTTATTTGTTTCAAACTTGAGTGTTCAAAGGGCACCAAGATATCCAAGAGAGAGGTGGGAAAATTATATAATAAGATAAATACTTAGTTAAAAGTGCCTAAAAGGTCCCAAGAACTAAAATGCAAGTAGTACTTCAGAGAGAGAAAATCTGGACAGAGATTGAGTATATCAAGCTTTGGATTAAGCTATTAATAATAAAACCTTCAGACAATCTGTTCTACAAGATCAGGATATCTGCAGAAATGTGCTAAATCTATATGTGTATAAAGGTGCTAGAAGTGTGGCTGACTATAAAATATACTCCCTATGAATCCAGTTATTCGTATGAATATATACATTTTTAAATATATTAGCCAATAATTAAAACTTCAGAGAGATTCTGTAAAATAAGGTCATTATGTCAATATAGTCTAGGCACTGAACAATTCCTTAAAGCCCCAACAACAAAAAATATTTAAAATAAAACAATAGAAATCATACAGCTTCAAATTTATATAGAAACAGAGACAAGAACTTCAAAGACCCAGGAAAATCAAATGCCAAGTTAAATACCAGCAAGTATATAGGAAATCCAACAGTCCTACGAAGCAGCAGCTGATTGTCATTCTTCCCACGTAGTGGACCAATAGTTGTACAGCTCTACTGTATGCTGGCGGGTGGCTGGGCGGCTTGCAGGCAGGGTGATGCCACCTGCCGCTGACTGGGGGGGTGCAGGGTGGTGAGGGCCTCAGTGGGCGGGTGGGTAGGCGGTACCACTGGACCACCAGGGTGTCCTTGGATCATTCCACCCATGATCAGGTGCTGGAGGGATTCCACTGGACCACCAAGGAGTTGTAACTTAAGCTCACGATCGGGCGATGGGGATCAGTCCATTGGACCGCAAGGGATTTTAACATATGCCCGCGATCGGGCGATGGGTAGCGGTCCACTGGACCACCAGGGATGTCTATAGCAGAGGCCCATGAATGGGGGGCAGAATGCCCCCTGGGCAGGGGACATGTGGCCCGTGCCCGGGGAGGTTGGGTGGCCACCCACAACAGGCGGCTGCCATGTTGCACCTTGCAATATGGCAGCTCGCCTGTGGGTGGCCAGGACTTGTTCCTGGTTTCGCCAGGCACATCTTTGCACCCACCGAGCGGTGCAAGGTGGGTATGTGCCAGCATATGCACAGTACATCCCAGGCTGAATATTGGGATGTGCCACATATGCATGGGCATCTCCCCCGCACTTGCACCGTGTACATTACTGTTGTGCTCCGGCGCAGCGGGGGTTGCACTGCACAACCTGCCTCATTGAATATCATGCCAGGATGCGTCGGTGGGTTGCCCTATGAATAACCCACCCCCTCAGTGTGTAAAAGCACAGCAGCATGAAACACTTTTAAACCACTTCTAGAAAGAGGAAGTCAACCACAAAATGACTGCCGTTGTTACCTTTAGAGGCAGAGACAGAGCTGAAAGTTGTGGGCAGATAGAAGTTCGAGGCAAATCTGAATTTGGATGTTATACATGGTGCATATATTGCTGAGAGCAAAGCTAACTGAAATTATCGGTCACCACGGCTGCATCAATTAACAGGCATGAATATGCCTGAAGATAAATTAAAAGATAGATTGAATAAGTCAGTCAATTAATCATTTAATGACCAGCTGCTCTCCCGCAAGGGATATCAAACTGGTCTTACACAATCAAGTTCCCAATTTGCCATAGGGGCCTGATTTAATTTTAACAAATACCTATTACCTAGTAGGCTGTTCAAAACAAGAGCCAATTAAGCATACAGTGGATCAAAGAATTAGTGTGCCATAGATGATTCTACAGTATGGCAGAATGAGGAAGAGTAAAGTTAGAGTTTGATTTGATTTAATTTAATAGGGGCTGGCCAGAAAATTAGTCTCAAGGAATGGGCAATAAAAAATTAATGGGCAATAAAAAATTACTATCTGCTCAAGACAACAAAACAGTATTGCCTCGGACCTCGACCACAATCCTTTACCATTTTAAATGATTAAGCAGTATAATCAGCATGTAGAGGGATATCAAGTTTTCAGGATAAGCTCACAGTTTCCACATGGCTTTTACACAACACTGTAGTGGTCAGCAGATACTCAGCAGCAGTAGCTCTGCCATATTTTATAACTTAGTCAAATAAAAGCAATAAACATGTACAGAGCTTGTGCACATCAGCAAAGACCTGTGCACAATAATGATAACCCAAAGTGAGCTGCTAAAGGGTAAGAGGGGGCTGTACCCACTGGCTATCCAATGAATTACTGACATTTATGAAAGCTTGGGGTAACAAATAAAAAGCCTACAAGGCTGTGCCCTCTCCCCACCTCTGGAATGCCTACAGACAGCTATGCAACATCTGCAAACAGACTGCAAGGTCACTCAAGTGTAAATTCTACATTAATCAACAGAAAGAAAACTTTGGCAATCCACGCAATTTCTTGGCCTCCATTAGGTATATCCTTAACCCCAAGTCCAGGAGTCAACTAACGCAGCTGACATCCCCCTCTGGTCCTATTTCAGACCCCACTGAGATTGCAAACATCTTCAACACAAAGTTCAAGGATTTATCCCCCTATCTAAGCAAGCTCCCACCTCAGACATCCTCTGCCCTGAACAGCCCACCTCCCACCCCACTCCTCCTCTGCTACTACCCTGCCCCCACCATTCCACTTCAAAGTCATTGGGCATAGAGACACTATTAAGCTCCTAAAGTCTCACCCTGCCAAAGGCAGTCCTGGCAGTGATGGACTATACCCCACATTTTTTTAAACTCATCGGCCCCGCAAGGATTAAACCCCTCACCTTCCTCTTCAACCTCTCCCTTACATCTTATATGGTTCCCGACTCTTGGAAACATGCAAACATAGTTCCTGTCTTCAAAAGTGGTGACCCTCTAACCCCTGATAATTACAGGCCCATCTCCCTACTCTCTCACCTGAGCAAACTGCTTGAAAAAGTCGTGCACCTCCAGTTCTCAGAGCATCTTGAAAAGCATAACCTCTTATGTCCTCTCCAGCATGGTTCCCACAAGCACCACAGTACCTCCTGTGCTTTGGCCCTTTTCTCTGATCACATGCTGAGAAATATGGACCAAGGCAAAGCCACAGGAGCTCTCTTCATAGACCTATCAAAGGCTTTTGACCTTGTCAACCAGTACCTCCTCCACTTAACCCTGTCTCTCTTTGGCTGCTCCAGCGAAACTGCAGCCTGGTTCTGCAGCTATCTAATCGGTCTCAGTCCGTCGTCATCAACAACGCCTCCTCTGCTGCCTCCCCATTCGCACTGGAGCCCCCCAAGGTTCTATACTCAGACCCCTACTCTTCTCCATATTCATTAATGCACTCCCAAGGGATAGCCTCAGCTGACAAGTGCTCCTCTATGCTAATGATTTGGTTCTGTACAATAGCAACAAATCCATCAAGCCCATCTCCTCCATCCTCACACACGACTATGGCTCTGCTCATAAATGGTTCCTATCCAACAGGCTTCTAGTCAACCAAAAGAAGACTAAGACCATGCTTTTTGGTTCATAACATTTCCTTGCCAAAGCCGCCAAATCCAACTCCTCCCTCCTAGTACGCATCCCAGCAGGCCTTCCTCTAGAAAACGTCCCATCTTTTAAATATTTAGGTCTCAGTCTTGACCCCTTCCTCTCTTTCAATGAGCATATCAACAACACTGTGCAGAGAATCCACCAGAAACTTGGCACTGCCTACAGAATGAAATACTTCCTATCGACTGAAGCACACCTTGCCATCGCCCAGGGCAACCTTCTGCCTCTACTTGACTACTGCTCCCCCATCTACTCCCTCGTATCCCCACCTTGAAGTCAAGACTAAACACTACCTATAACTCTATCTGTCATTTTGTCCTTCAAGCTCCCCACTGGACCCACCACTGCACTCTTTACCAATCCCTGGGCTGGCTCCCTAAGCAAAAGGTCGCTTTGACAATGCTATGGGCTGCCTAATGGATAATGCACTAAGGTACCGACACCACCCCCCCACTCCTCCTGACAGACAGAGTTGCTTCTAGGACTCTCAGGGCATCCTCAACCCCCTTGGAGGCTCCCCATGTCTCCATGGCAATGGGAAGCAGAGCTTTCTCCAGCTCTGTACCCTCCCTAAGGAACAAGCTCCCACAGTCTGTCCGATTGTCCCCCTCACACCTGGCTTTCAAACAGGCAACGAAATACTGTCTCCTCGATGGTGCAGACTGTCACTGCTCCCAGTAATTAATACTTTGGCACTCTAATGCCTATGTCTCCAATCCAATGTCTCCTGACCTCCAGCTATTTCCTCTCTCATCTCTGTATCTCTCTAAACCCTCCTGAATCTGATATGAGTATCTGACTATATGAACCCACACAGCTCTACTGATGGCCCTTACTAAACTGGTCTCATGTCATATTTTAATTCCACATATCTTCTTCTGCACCATGTAACTCCTGTATTTCATGTTTCTCTATTACTACGTATGGCCCTATTTCACACTATGTGTGTCTGGCCATTGCCTAACCCTGTGTCCATTGTACTATTACTTTATTTTTTTTTCCACACCACCTTGTGCCTAAGGTTTGAATTTACTGTACTGATTATATTTACGTGTATGTGCTGCTGTGTTCTCTGTATTGCTTGCCACGCTGTGACCTGGGTTGTGACTGAAATCGATCCTCTGGATCAGTGCACTAACACGATAAACAAAGACATAAATAAATAAATGGAAAACCAAGAGATACAACAAAAGTTGTAACTATTCTGATACATGAGCCAAAATGTGCAAGTAGTACAGATAATGTTACTGGTTTTAATACATATGTAAGGCTATGCCTGGAGTTCAGTGGCCAAGCAGCCAGCCACTCCTACTTCCTGAGCTATTTAAGCAGTTCCTGTAAGCCTCACTGTGAAGCATTTTTTCTTTGCAGCCAAAGGCTCTGCCGGTTTGTCCTCTGAGCTGGTTAAGTCCTGGCTGGCTGTGACCTGCCCCCCCCCCCAGCTCCTGCTTGTCTCTGCTGGGCTTCTGTGCTTATTTTTCTACTTTTGGTTTGTATTTTGCCTTCGGCTGTGTGTGCTCCCTTCCCTTTTTTTGGGGGGGGGCTTTGTTTCTCAGCTCCTAGCATACTGCTACTCCGGAGCTCATGCTGCTTGCTTTTACTTACTCACAATTCAAATTATTTGCACAGCAACTCCTAGCACTCTGCTACCCAGAGCTCATGCTACTGCTTTCAGTTACCTACAACTACAGCCACTGCTGCTGACTGTTTACTTTAATTACTATTGTACCCAGTGCCTGCGTTTTAACACTGTGCTCACCACACTAACAACTGCATTCGTTACCTGTGTGTTTCAGCTCAGCCATAGCTGCTTCATGTTGCATACTCAATTCTTTTCACCTGACACAGTTTACTCTGACCCTACCTGTGTTTCTCATTTTACTTGCAGCTTCCCTGTACTGCCTGGCTACACCTGCTTTCAAGCATTGTCTCCCTGTTTTATTGCACTTATAACTCTGAGGTCAGCCAACTAGCTCTTGCTGAGGCTGTTAATATAACTTGATATTAAAAAATCTGTCTTCTCCACTGAAAATCCTCAGAGTCTGTCACCTTGATTTGACTTTATACTGTCTGGTTGGCTTGCTCCCAATTCAGTTGTTTACTTGCTATACAAGTTTGATACACTGGTTTACCTATCACGACTACCGCTTACTGACCAATGTGCAGGTCTACACTTGCTTACACAGTTGTTACTCCTTGTTTACGCAATCCATTACTTCATGCACAATGCCATCCCTTTGGCTTCGCCTGGGATTCTGCTGCACTCAATCAGCATTCAACCTTGCAAGGTCTCAGTACTCCATGCTCATTACAATCTCAGCACGCCATACTCCTTCAGCTCACCAGCTTTAGCTCAATCAATTCTGGAGCATGACAGCCATTCTAATCTGGCGCAGGGTTCCTGCAGCTGACGGTTTCACTCTGCATTTAGTCCGCATCATCGAGCGTGTCCAACTTAGGGTGGGATCCTTCTTACCTGGCCCATAGATGGGAATGTCCTCACCCCAGGCTTGGCTTTAGCTGCCTGCTACAGACAGCAGCTCCTGGTGTAAAATTTAAGACTAGTGGTGAGGGGTGGTTACGACAATCTCCTTTGGCTTTAGTGTTCCACTATAATGGTTGGCCATTGACTTTATTGGTTTCCCTAGCAAGGCACCTTCACCGCATTCTCCCTATGATTGCCTCTGGTTCACATGGTTTGATTTAGGGTGGGTAGGCCAGGTGACTGCCTCAGCAGTTGTTGCTATCCTCCTGTGCCTTGGATGCACGTATTGTTACAGAATTTTCTCGCAACCTTCCACGGCGTTCCAACTAGTGAGTCTGAGGGAGAGCTTCCCTCCAAATTGGAATATTCTCCTCCTTCCTTTAATTGGGTTTTCCAAATTGCAGCTGCAGAGTCGTCACTAAATAAATTTTCCCAAGCCTGGAGGGAAGGCAACCTAGGCCTTGGATCACCAGAGATTTCCTCCTCATAGGGTTTTTTTTCTCCTTTGTTGCCTCAGGTTATAACACTTAGTTAGCATAGTTGTTTTCCCTAGTTTCTTTAGGTAGGTTCCATTGTTGGAAGGAGGTGGAGGATGTCCTGCCATTCTCTCTCTCCTTAGGGGATCCCCTCTCTCAAAGCAAGTCATCAGTATCATGCTATGCAAACCTGTGCTGTTACTATGACAACTGAGCATATCATTGAATCATCAAACTGCCTATGTTTCTCTGCTACTACGTAACAGTTATTGTTTCTACGTCATTGTTACTACTTGCATTATGCTTCATGTTGCCTCCTTTTTGGGGATGATACTACTTTTGGGGGGATTTCTAAGGCACCTTTAGCCACGGGAACCATCCCGTGGCACCTCTAGGGGTGCAACCCTCTCCAAGAGTTCCTTGCTGTCGTACCCCTACAGGGTGGTAATTCCTCTGGAATAGAGTGCAAATGACCAAAACCAAACTAACACAGTTGCACAAGCATAACACTATACTGGCTGCGTAGGTCAGTGAAATGTAAAGCTAGGCCTGGAGTTCAGTGGCCAAGCAGCCAGCCACTTCCACTTCCTGAGCTATATAAGCAGTTCCTCTAAGCCTCACTGTGAAGCATTTTTTCTTTGCCCCACCATCCTCCCCTCCTCCTCCAGCAGCAGCACTCTCTCCTTAGGGGCATTCCTAAGGTAAATTTAGCCACGAGAATATCACATGGCACCTCTAGGGGTGGAACCCTCTTCGAGAGTACCTTACCGTCGTACCCCTACAGGGTAGTAATTCCTCTGGAATAGAGAGTGCGAATGGCCAAAACCAAACTAACACAGTTGCACAAGCATAACACTATACTGGCTGCATAGGTCAATGAAATATAAGACGTTTCCCCCAGAGAAGTGGTTTAAAAGTATGGAGGAATCTCCTCACACAAAACAATGTAAGGCCAATAAAATAGTCTGGAAAGGTTTTAAAATTTGTCAACAGATCCAACAAAGCAAGTGTAGGGAACACAAGCAAAGCAGAAAAAAAGAAAAATCCTTCCTTTTATACAAGGAGTTTGCTGCAAAAGGTGTCCACGGAATACCTCAGTCCTCAGTTGGGGGGGGTGCTCCACCTGGCACTCCAAGCACCCCCGGGGCATACGACAAAGTCAGAGGCAGCAGAAACCCAGTAAAAATTTACAGCCACACAAGTTGGTCTGGAAAGAATTACTGCACTCTAGGCACAAGCAACAGTGGCATACCTATTCCAGCCTAGGAGAAGGCTTTGCAGTGTTCCTGCTCTCCCAATATTCCTCACACGGGTAGCATGCAGCGGGCAAAATCTACTCTTGCTCCTTCAGTGTCCATATTCCCAGAATCCCCTAGTGTGAACTGAATGGGAACTATATCCCAAACAGTTAGTTGACCTAAAGAGGACATCTGTCCATGAAATGCTGCACTATACCTGCAGAGATTGTCTTTTTCAGCACAAAGGGGATTTTTCCACTCGAATTATAAGATTCTATGTCTGAGCAAAGGCCAGGCAATACACATGCAATCATAATCTGTCTGAGATGAGTCCATATTTAATTTCCAGCATCATCACAAGCAAAAAGGTCAGAATACGAATGTACTAAAGCTCAAGGAAAAACTGAATTTGAAATGGATCATTTAAGTGTAGCATTCTGTGTTGCAGTTTAACAATGCAGGCAGTTAATTATAGATCAAGGGCTCTGTCTTCCTCAGGAAACCTGAAATGGTCCTGGAGCCACTGGCAACCCCCCAAAAAAAAAATCTGCTTTCCAGACTTGGACAGTAAATGGAGCTGGTAAATATACAGCAGCTGGGTTCACTCCAACATGTGTTTGTAACTCTATTTTCAAGTCTCCTGTGTGGCAGAAACCCTACTCTTGCTCCTGAGCTCCCCAACTCCATCACTCCTCCGTCTTCTGTGACTTATTTACCTCTCCAGAGTCTCTGTGTCTTACCCACTATGTTGGTGCCTTCGTAGACATCCCTGAAATTCTCAGAACTGAAATGGAGTGATGAAAAGACTGCCTTGGGTCAGCAGGTGCAGGGCCTGTGGGTGCCCAGAGCCATCATGTTGCCCAGATGCCATTTGTTTTCTTAGTTATTGCCCAACCCTAATGATGTTACCTGTATGTGGAGGTCCTGGCAGTATGCAAGCATGGCATGTGCATACACATCAGTGTCCAGCAACATCCTCCCCACATAGGTTCCCCAAGCTGCACTGCCACCTCTGGTCTCTCAGGTGGCAGCAGCACAGTGGGTGAACCATTCTCCCTCCCTCCCTAGAGGAGGAGGAGAGTGTCCTCCGGGGCACTCAGTCCTTCCTCCCCCTCCCCAGCTGGCCCCCGATGACCCTGGATCACCAGCTTCACAAGAGGCAATTTGGCTGCTGCTGCATTGACATGCCAGCCCCAGCCTAGCATGCTAAAGTGATACAGAGTGGAAGCTGGGTAATGAATCAGCCCATCAAATAATCTTATTAAAGCAATGTGCTCTTCTGACCCATCAATGGATATGTAGCAAGTTCTTCAGGTGGTGCCCCAGTGTATAACACAATGAAAACAATTTCATTTGTAAGTGTAGTCAAAAGCATAGAGCAGTAATAAAGACCACTGCTGCCTCTACTTTCATGTGCAGTGTGGAAAGCCAAAAGTGGAATCAACTGCAGGGGCATTCTTTTACAGCAGTTCACTGGAGTCCACTACTCAGCATGTTAGCCACTTTTCCCTGATGATTTGTAATGCCATCTAACTTCAACTCATAGGCTCTCCCTCACTTTTTAGATCCAGACATGAAAAACACTTCATCTTTTCCCTTTGATCTAAAAGCTTCTAGTTCAATATCTCTACTTTCTCTCTTCTGTACCCACATTGATCTGAGCTATAAATAGTCTGCTTGTAATCTCATGTGCTTTACTTGACTTTTTTATATAGTCATTCGTGCCCCCCACATGATTGCTGCCCCAGCATCTGCTCTATCTCTGGCAACCTATGAGCCCCTGTAACTTCCCAAGAGTGTGGGGCTTATCTGACTCACTGGATCCAGACAGCTGCCATCTTGGGTTCAATATCTCTGGCCCTTAGGACCTGGATTCCATGAAATGGGGACTGACTGTGCACTACAAGGATGGGCAAGAGTTGTGGTTTATTCGGCATCTTCTTTACCATGTGGAAAACACATTTTTGTTGGACATTAAAGGTAGGCAGATGTCATGACCAGAGGACTGTGCCAAATGTGGCAATGACATAGCTGGATACATTTACCCACCCCTGCCACTAGAACCAAGGGGATGTTGCTACAAACAAGGGCAGAAGCGTCCAGGAAAACAACATTGTTGGGTGGGGCCAGTGTCCTGAGTCTCCATGGATGTTGCCATATTTGTAATCATTGACACACACATAGCACAGCCAATCAAGAGCTGGAAGCCTGAAGAGAGCTCCTAGAAGCCTCTGATAAGGGAGTAGACCAAGGATTCAGGCACCATTTTGCAGATCTATGGGGCATAGAGGTTCTTAAGAGATAGTAAGTTGATCCAGTGGGAGCTGACCACAAAGCTGTGCTATAAGAGAGGGACTGAGCTGAAGGCAGGTGTATATACCAGAATTCCCAGTGGGTGAGCTGCACTGGTATCCCAGAAAGTATTTGAGCTATACCATTGGACAGACAGAGTGAGTGAGTGATTTGCTGCCAACCCTGTGTAGGAGGTCAGAGCAGTTATCATGTGCTAGCCAGAACGGTTGGCACTAATGCAGCATGGAGCAATAAAGCTGAGTGTCCAGAGCTTCTGGTCTGGGTCCTATAGCAAGCTTTCCAGATGGTGTCAGTTTGCCATTGTACGAGGGTTTGAAAGCCAGTGTATATAGGTTGGCATGGGGCCTCAGCAACTGAGGAAGCCAGAAGGTGAGAGTGGCCAAACCTCTGAGAGGAAGTGAGAGCCACCAGCCAAACAGTGAGACAGGTCTGAAGAAGGAGCCCAGCAAGACAGAGATACCCTGGGTAGAGTTGAGGCCCAGAGGCTTGCCAAGTCAGGAAAAGCTTGCTGATCAAGGGTAACTGTGAGTACTCTGCAGGGCTGCCCTGTTTCAGAGGAAAGTCCCTTTTTGTGCTGTAACTTCAACTAAGAGTTTGTGCTGCCTGTTGGGTATCAGGTTTTATCTACAAATACCCCATGTGTTGGTTCTGGTTTGTGCCATTTTAGCAATTGTATGACCTCTGGGGAGATATTAATTTGAGCTTGTTGCTCACCTGTTTAAAATGCACCAATGCCAGCCAACTCCAGTCAACATCTTCAGGCCTGTAATGGCTCAACATTGTAGCGATCCAGCAGTGTCCTTGGACACACTATATGAGCTCAAATGAGCCTTTAGCCATACCTGTTTTGAGTACACTGTAAAGGACCTTCTCACATATTATGGGGTAGCTAGCCCCTCAGCACCCAATCCTGCACCATGGAGCATGGTTCTCCCTCCAGTCCTGCTATAACAGCTCAACATCTGGGTACCCAGGAACTGAGAGCTTCCAGTAGTTATTCCAAAGTCCTGATATCAGGCTGGTTAGGAAAATGGTCTTCAGTGCTGAAGGATTGGAGGAGTCTCTTTACTCTTGTGGTGTGGGGGCAGAGTGGGATGGCTGCACCTGGTTGGGTGTTTCAGTAGCAGCCACAGCTGAGTTATACAGCCATGCATCTTGAGGACTGAATAACTGCGGTCCAGTGCAAGGCAGAGCACAACCCCCCCAAGAAGAACACCTAAAAGGGTTAGAGAGTGGTGCACTAGTTTAACCGAGTTTTCCCTTTTAGGGCTTTTTTGGACTTGTTAAGCTGTTTTCTTGCTGTTTGAACTGGATCCCATTTATGACTGCTCTAACCATTTTGCATGCTATCTGTAGGGAACTGTGGTACTTGATTGGAGTCTGTGGGAGGGGTGAACACAGTGGGAGGAGGAGGAGGACTGGTACAGCTATGTTCCAAGGGTTGTACTCTTACATCATCAGGCCCATTTAATTCTTTCCAAGGGTAAAGGTACTTCAGTTTTTTTCTCCTACAGTTATGAAACCCCCTCACTGTTGAGTGAGACAACCCAGGAGCAACAGAAAAAAAATCAATGGCAGCTTGGTGACAGCGTATGGTAGTGGCATGTTGCTCCTGTAGCCAACAGGGGAGCATGCTTACCCTACAAGGGCCATACACCCCAATAATCTCACACCTGCTGGTGTACTCATGGCTTACTCCATCACAGCAGGGACTTTATGCATGTCCTCGGAGTATCACAGTCTGGTGAAGGAACCTTGTGGTGGTGGTGGGAGGGTCAACAGTGCTGGAGATCATCATATGATTGCCACTTGTTTTGTGCCTCAGTTTTGTTCCCACCCCTCCCAGTTCCTTCTGGCCTGCCCTGACTCAATTTTGACCCTGTGGAGGAGACAGGGACTCATGCATCCAAACTCTTGTTTGGCCTTGTTACAGGAGTCACTGTGGGAGAGGGCAGGTGGCACATACCTTCCTGAGCTAGAAAGTACTACAGTCAACTGCATGCTTAACCCAAGGGATGCCAAACATGTGGAAACCCAGGCACACTCCAAAATATAAGTGGCCCACATGGAAATGCAATGTGCAACTGCTGGGCATTCGGGGCAACTACATTTCACAGATTTTCAAAACAATGTCCATATATGTAAAGCATTTTGTGATACTGATCTGCATGAAAGATGCTATAGTAAATGTTATAAAATGTGTCTAGAATGGCTACCAAAAATACTGCTCTCTCACTGGACAAACCAAGTCACCTGCTATGTCTCTGTTTACATATTCGTGTGCACACAGTGCTACTTTTTCTAGGTCAAATTGTTAAATTCCAGGTGATTTTATAAGTACAATGACACACTCTAAGGGGCTGTGACTATTGGGAGATAGAGGCACTCTTCTGGTGTGTGTTGAGGAGCACTCACCCTCTAACCCACGCTGGAAGAGTGCATATATATCCCAATGAACGTACACTGTCATGTGTTATTGCCCACAGATTAGCGGTCTGCACTAACAGAGTCCTTACTGCACTTCATGTAAATCCAAATTATTTTCAGCATAGCCTAGAGGTTAGAGTAACGAGCTGTGAATGAGCTTGGTACATCCAGCAGACCTGTGTTTGATTCTCACAACCTCTACTTGCATACTGTGTGACTCTGAGCAAGTCACTTAACCTCCCCAGTGCTCCCAGGTTGCCCCTGAAAACGGCACGTGTACCTAGTGGGTCTTACCCTATTACCAAATAATAAGAAAAAGAAAATGTGAATGAAATACCTTTGAGTTTAGTTCCTTTTTTTTGGTACTGTTGGTGCAGATGTATCAGAATCAAATCTGCTAAACTATAAATCAAAACTGAATATCAACACACACCACTTCAAATATGCAAAGAAAAATTATTTAAATCACATTGCTCAAGCAAACAAGTGAGCGAAACAGACATATTATGGCTGGAAACACAATTGCATATACCCCAATAATGGAAAGCATCATGGGAAACATATATAAAGTCCCATGAAAGAATTTAGACTGGCTCTACTTTAAGCAGAATTGCATGGTGCCAGAATGTCTCACAGTGCAATCAGCAAAGGCTGAGAACAGCAGACCCAGACATGTGTTTTGTCCTCATTTGGACTCATCAGTGTCAATAGCTTGGCAGAAGACACCAGGAGAAAGGACTGCTGTGTGACTGAACTTCTCTACTGGGACTAAAGAAGAAGAACTTTTGTACTTGGACCTTTAATTTAGGGTAAAAAAACTAACAAACAAAACAAAAAAAAGTGTGTGTTTGTCTGAGTTAACTGAACTGAATTGTTATCTGAACAGTTATCTAGGTGTAAATCGCAGGTGATTGAAAGGACTTAATAGCTGTGAGGTTTAAATTACTTGTAGAAAGATCTAGTAAGTAGGGGGAGTGGCTTAGCTAGAAGGAAGCTACATTTAAAGACTGTCTTAGAAAGATTCTGCTAATAGCTTGGCAGAAGTCACCAGGAGAAAGGACTGCTGTGTGACTGGACTTCTCTACTGGGACTATATTGCCCTCCTTCCCTTCCCCCCACCCAAAGCTAGTTCTATTTTTATAGGTACAGGATTTGACTGACAACAGAAACTTCCTGTTTGGGAGCAGGAAGTGAGTCATCACAGAACCACCAAAGACCCACCATCCTAGAAAGGCAAGAGTAGCTCTCCGGCCCCCTCTAGCTGCTGGAGGTCTGCCTCTGAGCAAGTAAGGGGTCTACTGAGAAATATAGGATATTCTTGTCTCAGAACAGGACAATCAGGAGCTTAAAGGGCACACAGGCAGAAAGTAAGGAGAGAAAAAAACAGAGGAAAGAGTAAGGATTGCAAACAGATAAGGGGCCAGAAATAAGACATGATTGGAGTGGTACAGTGTAGTGGCTGTGGAGCAGCAGTCTTCCGGGAGATGTTCTGGAGGATGTGGTGTTGTCCCATCTGCAGGCACCTCTCTGGGCTGAGGGAGGAGGTTGCTCATCTCCAGGCTGAGTTGGCCAGGATTTGTGGGACCTCCTCTTCCATCCAGGGACCACCAGTGCCACTGCCGTTGCCTCAGAGGTTGCCAAGAAAGAGGAGCGGTTGGACCACAGTGGGCTCAGGGAGAGTGAGGGTGGTGGAACAGAGGCGCATCCCTCCCACTGTACCTCTCCACAATTCCTATGCCATTCTGGCAAAGTGTGGTTTCTCTATGGAGGCACCCACAGTGGAGACCAAGGAGGATGCTGGGAACCTCCACAAAGGAGACCCACAGGAGGGTGGCAGGGGAACCTGTAGGGGAAGGAAACAACTCCTGGTGGGGGACTCCATTGTTAGGAAGGTAGAACTGGGGGAGGAAGGGGAGAGGGAGGTAAGGTGCCTGCCTGGCGCCATGGCTTGCAGGGACAGGAAGCGAATCCTCAGGATTGCCGGAGCAGCTGCACAGGGGAGGGAGCTGGATGTCATTGTCCACCTAGGGACAAATGACCTGGCTAAGAAAGGGATTAGAGAAGTGCAGGAAGAGTTTGTGAATTGGGGAGGGGCCTTACCAAGCAGCACGCACTGTAACCTTCTCGGAGGTGCTACCCATCTATGGCATAGGAGAGGTTAGGTGTTCCACACCATGGGATTCAACTCAGTGGTTGAAAACTGGTGTGGAGCTCAGGAATTTGGCTTCATTGGGGACTGGGGGTCCACCTAGAGTGATGCAAGCCTATACTGGCATGATGGGCTGCATCTGTCCGGGAGGGGAACCAGGATCCTAGGTGATAGGCTTAAATGCTTCACTGGCAAGCATTTAAACTAGCCAAGGGGGGAGGCACTGGAAAGGAGCAGGGAAATCCTATCCCCCAAAAAAATCACAGTAGTAAGTGCGGCAAACACCAACATAGAGGTGTCGATAGGGAGAAGGGCAGGGGTAAATGGAGAAAGTGACAAAAGCAAGAAGGACAGGGATGGGGCAAAAGGGAGTAAGGCCATCAGGAAATGGAGGGTAATGAGTACCAATGCCTGTAGTCTGGGCAACAAGCTCCCTCAGCTGGTGGCCTTGATGGAAGAGGGATGCCTGGATATCGTAGCAGTCACAGAAACATGGTACACAGAGAACTGTAACTGGGATGTTAACATACCAGGGTACATAACCTACAGAAGAGACAGGCAGGGGAGAAGAGGGGGAGGAGTAGCTCTCTATGTAAAGGAAGGGATAAAAACAACTGAACAAAACAGTAAACAGGGAGGAGAGGAGGCACTGTGGGTCACCTTGGAGACTGAAAAGGGCACCACAATCCGCACAGGGGTTGTGTACAGACCCCCATGTCAGGGGAAGGGAATGGACAAGGATATGATAGAAGGCATTCTTAGAATGGCAGAGAAAGGGGAGATACTGTTGATGGGAGACCTGAATATGCCAGATGTTAACTGGAGCACATTTGCTGCAGCCACATCCAAGAGCAGGGCCATTCTTGATGCCCTACAGGTGGCAGGCCTCAGACAGCTAGTTTCGGAACCCACTCATGAGGGAGCAATCTTAGACCACATACTCTCAAACGGGGCAGTGAGAGGATCTCAGATCTAGAAGTGGGTTGCCATCTGGGGACAAGTGACCATCAAACAGTGTGGTTCACATTAAACTCAGCTACAGAGTCAAGCCATACAAAAGTGAGGGTACTGGCCTTTAGGAGGGCTGACTTTGGCAAGATGGGAGAGTGCCTCAGAAAAGCACTAGCAAACAGGCTAGAAGGAGGTGTGGAGCAACAATGGGGAATCATCAAAACTGCCATCACAGAGGCAACAAGCCTTTGTGTGAAGCAAATAAACAAATCAAAATGAAAGAAAAAGCCACTATGGTTCTCAAAAGAGGTGGCTGTGAAAGTCAGGAAGAAAAAGATAGCATTCTGGAAGTATAAGGAAACACAGAAGGAGCAGGATAGACAGCTGTACCAGTTAGGCAGAAGGAAGCAGGGAGGGAAGTCAGAATAGCAAAGGCCCAAACTGAGGAAAAGATAGCCAACTCAGTTAAGAAGGGGGATAAAACCTTTCATAGGTACATCAGCGAGCATAGAAAGACAAAGGGAGGGATAGTGAGGCTGAATAGAATGAACAGTGGGTGGGCAGAGGGGGACAGTGAAAAGCAGGGATACTGAACGAATATTTCTGCTCAGTATTCACAAAGAGAAGGGAAAGTGCCTAATCCAATAACAGAAGCACTCTTGATAGGGAGTTGATCCCAGTCCTTTCACAGAAGAAAGGGTTCTGCAAGAACTCCTAAAACTGAAGGTGGACAAAGCAATGGGTCCTGATGGAATTCACCCCAGAATTCTAAAAGAATTAAGGGAGGAACTAGTGAAACCACTAGCTACTCTTTTTAATAAATCATGGGAGGATGGTGTGGTACCCGAGGACTGGAGGAAGGCGGATGTGATTCCCCTTCACAAAAGTGGGACCAAGACAGAGGCAGGAAACTACAGACCTGTCAGTCTGACCTCTGTGGTAGGGAAAGTGATGGAGTCACTTCTGAAGGAAAGAATAGTTGAGTACCTAGAGGCCAGTGGGGCACAGGACCCAAGGCAGCAGGGGTTCACAGCGGAAGGTCATGTCAGATGAATCTAATAGATTTCTTTGACTGGGTGACCAAAGTAGTAGACCAGGGAGGGGCTGTGGACATGGCCTACCTAGACTTTAGCAAGGCATTTGACACAGTCCCACACAAAAGATTAATAGTCAAATTAACCAGCCTGGGAGTGGGTCCCAGGGTGGTAGCCTAGGTAAAACATTGGCCGCACAACAGGACACAGAAGGTAATTGTAAATGGAGTCCACTCTGAAGAAAGAGGGGTACCGCAGGGTTCAGTATTGGGTCCAGTCCTTTTTAATGTCTTCATCAATGACATTGCAGAGGGACTGGAAGGAAAAGTATGCCTTTTTGCAAATGACACAAAGATCTGCAACAGGGTTGATACACAAGGAGGCGTGGAAAGGATGAAAAGGGACTTAGCAAGGTTGGAGGAATGGTCAGAGTATGGCAGCTAGGAGTCAATGCAAAGTGCAAATAATGCACCTGGGAAACAAGAACCCAGGGAAGAATACACAATGGTGGGGAGGTAGTAACAACAAAAAATGAAAGGGACCTGGGGGTAATCATATCAGATGACCTTAAGGTTAGCAAACAATGTGAGAAGGCAGTAGGGAGGGCTGGGGCTATACTGGGATGCATAGGGAGAGGCATCAGCAGCAGAAAACAGGAAGTTGTTATCCCTCTGTACAGACAGTTGGTGAGACCCCATCTAGAGTACTGTGTCCAGTTCTGGAGACCCCATCTCCGCAAGGACATAGACAGGATAGAGGCAGTCCAGAGGAGGGCAACTAAAATGGTGCAGGGTCTGCAAGAGAAGCCGTATGAGGAGAGACTAAAGGAGCTTAATATGTACACCCTTGAGGAAAGAAAGGAGAGGGGGGACATGATAGAAACTTTTAAGTACCTCAGTGGAATCAACAAAGTCCAAGAGGGTAGCATCTTTCAGAAAAAGAGACGTGCAAGAACAAGGGGACACAATTTAAAGATAAAAGCAGGGCGGTTCAGGGGCAATGTGAGGAAGTATTATTTCACAGAGAGGGTAGTGGATGCATGGAACAGCCTTCCTGAGGAGGTTGTGGGGTCTAAAACTGTGGGAGAATTCAAGAATGCATGGGACAGACATAAGGCAATTCTTGTGGGGGGTAGGAAGAAATAGGCTGTTGGTCAACTAGGATCTGCAGCCTATCCTGTAGGTAGGGAAATGGGCAGACTAGATGGGCCAAGCAGTCCTTATCTGCCGTCAAAGTCTATGTTTCTATGTTTCTGTGTCTTAGCCCAGTGAGAGGGAGCCAGCCACCCCTTAAGGGGGATGTTATTTGTTTGGGCCATGGGGACCCCAAAATACAAAAGGAAAAAAACTGTCCCCTGTCTCAGTCTCATAGGTCTGAGGAGGATGACCAGCTGAAACAATTCTCTTTCAAATGAAAACATAAAGTTGAGCACACACAAACCTCAGTAGCATGGGCACAGGTCTCCAGGTAAAAAATGTTTTATTAAATATATTTTGAATGCAAGCAGCCTGATGTCTTTAGGATAAAATCACATCCTTTATCAAAGCCTTTTGTCCGACCTGTGCCCATGCTATTGAGGTTTGTGTGTGCTCAACTTTATGTTTTGATTTGTCTATTTTTGGTTGGATGCACCACCAGCATTGTGCGTACTCTGTCTTGCTGCTTGTTTTATTTCTCTCTTTCCCCCTTTTGTTTACCTGAACACTGCTGTTTAAACAAACTTTCCTTTTACTGGAATTGGTGTGTGCTAAATTACTTTACTTGTCCAAGAAATGATGTGGATTGTTTTACTTCCTTGTACTAGCACTGATGTACATTGGATTACTTCCTTGTACTAGCACTGATGTACATTGGATTACTTCCTTGTACTAGCACTGATGTACATTGGGTTACTTCCTTGTACTGGCACTGATGTACATTGGATTACTTCCTTGTACTGGCACTGATGTACATTGGATTACCTCCTTGTACTAGCACTGATGTACATTGGATTACTTCCTTGTACTAGCACTGATGTACATTGGGTTACTTCCTTGTACTGGCACTGATGTACATTGGATTACTTCCTTGTACTGGCACTGATGTACATTGGATTACTTCCTTGTACTAGCACTGATGTACATTGGATTACTTCCTTGTACTAGCACTGATGTACATTGGATTACTTCCTTGTACTAGAACTGGTGTACACTGGATTACTTCCTTGTACTAATACTGATGTACACTGTATTACTTCCTTGTACTTGTACTAGCACTGATCTACATTGTGTTACTTCCTTGTGCTAGTACTGATGTACACTGGATTACTTCCTTGTACTAGCACTGATGTACATTGTATTACTTCCTTCTACTTGTACTAGCACTGATGTACATCGTATTACTTCCTTGTACTAGCACTGATGTACATTGTATTACTTTCTTGTACGAGCACTGATGTACATTGTATTACTTCCTTGTACTTGTACTTGTACTAGCACTGATATACATTGTATTACTTCCTTGTACTAGTACTGATGTACATTGTATTACTTCCTTGTACTAGAACTGGTGTACACTGGATTATTTCCTTGCACTAGCACTGGTGTATACTGGATTACTTTCCTTGTACTAGCACTGGTGTACATTGGATTACTTTCATTGTACTAGCACTGGTGTGTGTTGGATTACTTTATTTGTACTAGAACTGTTGTACATTGGATCTCTTTCCTTGTACTAAAACTGATGCACACTAGATTACTTTCATTGTTCTTGAACTGGTGTGTTCTGCATTACTTTCCTTGTACTATAAGTGGTGAATACTGGATAACTTTCCTTGAATTAGCATTCATTAAAGTACTTTATTTGCAGTAAAGCCAGTGTGTGTTAGATTACTTTCTTTGTACTAGAACTGTGAACACTGGATTATTTTCTTTGTACTAGAATTTGTGTACATTAGATTGCTTTTCTTGCACTAGAACTGGCATACGTTGGATTACTTTCCATGTGCTAGAACTGGTGAACATTGGATTACTTTCCTTGTACTATACTTGTTTATATTGATTATGTTCCTTGTAGTAGAACTAGTACATGCTGGATTACATTTCTTGTGCTAGAACTGGTATATGTTAAATAACTTTCCTCATACTAGAAGTAATTTATGCTGGATTACTTTATTTATATTAGAACTGGTGTATGTTGGATTACTTTCCTTATACTATAACTGGTGTACATTGGATTACTTTCCTTGTTATTGAACTGGTGTGTTGGACTACTTTCCTTGTACTATTACTGGTATACCTTGGATTATGTTCCTTGTAATAGAACTGGTATACTTTGCAATGTTTTCTTTGTACTAAAGCTGGTGTAAATTGAATTACTTTATGTTAAAACAGGTGTACATTGTATTACTTTTTTTACATTGGAACTGGTGTGCATTGGATATGTATTTCCATTATAATTTTCCCCACCAGCAGCAATAATTCCTCACTGCAGTTGGAGGGAGTATTTGTTAATTCCTGGTTGTCGCATAGCTTCTAAATCCAGCTCTAGCACAAATAAAAGAATCCAACATACACCACATCTAGTACAAGGGAAGTAAGCCAGTGTATTCACTAAAAATACCACCAATAGTTTAAACTGGTTCAATATCTTAGTTTGCTTCTGTATCTCTGAAAACAGGCACAACTGCCTAACCATCCTTTCATGTTCAACAAAATCTAAATTAAAAACAAAAACCCTCATCGGGCTTCTCTTGGAGGCTCCCAAACCCTTCCCTTGTTCTCCCCATGTTGCCACCTCACGCTGGGCATTAAAAAGCCTAACTCTGGAACTGTTTTCAACTCCTTGTGCCAGTAGGTGCAGCTCTGTTTGCTTCTTTCAAAGTCCCTTTCCTAAACCCAGATTAAAGAATTGCCCTAAAGTTGCGATATTCAAACATGCTTGGAACAAACTGTGAGTGCCCTTAACATGTTTGGCAAATGTTACCACTCATGATGCCATCAACCCAGGTTTGGGAACCTGCCTGAATCATCAGGGGTTGGCCACGAAGAGAAGGACAGTACATTTCAATGGACTCTCTCCTTCAGGGAGGGAGGGCTATTCTACCTCACTCTCTTACTGCCCCCTATAGAAGTATGGGTGGTGCAGGAGCCAAGATGTCAGGAGAGGGGATGCTGTGAAGTGTATATCAAGGTGTCATGTGCACATGCATATTCCAGGACCTCGATCCTAACACT
Organism: Neoceratodus forsteri; assembly: GCA_016271365.2. NCBI lineage: Eukaryota > Metazoa > Chordata > Ceratodontiformes > Ceratodontidae > Neoceratodus > Neoceratodus forsteri. Next base: position 531,745,613 of record JADMNL010000022.1, on the reverse strand, counting down.
GGCATCCCTGTAGGGATGGGAACCACAAGCAGCAAGGGGGAAATTAAGGGGTATTTCTCTCTCCTTGTGTCTCCTGATGGCCAGTACAACCAGATGACTGTGAATCTGCCTCGATGAACAAGTAAGCCCAAAATACTTGTAAAAAAAAAATGTTTGGCCAATTAACCTGAGTCTAAGCCTGCTGGTGCCATGCTGATTGTTTGAATATCTGGGACCAAGTTTGTAAGGTACATCAGTTTCAGACTGACACTCCTACCTGGCCCTGATACTCCTATGGGGCTTAGTATTTTCTGTTTACTATAGTTGTGAGTTGCTGCAGTCTTCTGGTAACTTGTGATCTGGTTTATTTCTTGCCGCTTTTCACACCTTTGTTCCCTGATGTATTTTTTTGCACAATATTCTTGCGGGTTGTTTTTAAGGTTTTGTATCAACATCATGTAATTTAATTGTGTATTCTAGGTATTAAAGCTGTAGTGAGGCTTCATTTGGAATACCGTGTGGAGTTCTGCAGGCTGCATCTTCATAAGGACGTAGACAGGGCGGAGGCAGTTCAAAGAAGGGCAACAAAGGTGGTGCAGGGCCTGCACCAAAAGTCATATGAAGAGAGACTGGGAGACCTTAATATGTATACTCTGAAGGGGAGGTGAGACAGGGGTGATATGATAGAAACCTACAAATATCTACAAGGCATAAATAGGGTACCGGAGGTACTGAAGGTAGCATCTTTCAGAAAAGGAGATATCCAGGAATGAAGGGGCATGACATGAGGTTGTAAGGAGGTAGACTGAGGGCTAGATTGAGGAAGTTTTTCTTCACAGAAAGAGTGGTGGATGCATGGAATAGACTCCCAGCAGAAGTGGTGGGGGAAAACACAGTAGGGGATTCAAGCATGCATGGGATAGACCCTAGCAATAGGAATGAGGAGTTAAAGCCAGAGATCAAATAGGGTCTGCAGCTTTTGCGGTAGACAGGAAAAATGGGTAGACTAGATGGGCCTTGCGGTCCTTATCCAGCATCAATTTCTATGTTTCTATGTGTTTTGCACCATGTAAATTTGCATCATTGTTATGTAACTTTTATTATTGTAACCCCCGTACAAATGGGGGTTCCCAAAAAGTCTTCCTTGAGCTTGCCTAAATGCTCACTGCCAGGCTGGTGTCCTGTGTTTTAGCAGTTTAAATGTGATTGCCAGAGAGTGCCTGTATAGCCTGTGTGTACTGCCTCTTTAAGAGCTGCCTGGATTGCAGTCATAATTAATCTGAGAGGGAGTTCTGTTGGAAGATGTACTTGTTTGCTGATCATTTGTTAGAGTAGTAATAATATTGCAGTTTGTTCTAACCTGCCTTCTTTGCAGCATGGACAGTTCTGTTTGTTTCCATCATCTTGGACCTGGACTGTCAGAATGGGCCAATCAGTACTGTTGGGACTCTATAATGGAGCCTGCCTACAGGGGCTTGGTGGGGTCAAAAGTTGTAGGAATTGTAGTTTTTGCATTCTGGCGCCTAAAATAACCTGGAGGGGAAGCCCTTGTTGTGACTGACAGACAAATCAGCCAACCGAACCTTTTGGATCGTGGGGAAATTCTCAAGCTGCTTACAGCTAGTTTCAGTTCTGAGTTGGGAAGTGAAGAGATAACAGCTTGAATGATTCAAGCAGAAGCCCCGGTGTAGATTTGCGTGTGAGAACTGTGGAAAGGCCTGAGTTTTGGCCTACATGCCTGCCTGCTGTCCCAGAGAGGGAACTTGTGCCTTTTCAGACTGAATCCGAACTTGGAGAGTGAAGTGAGCCACTTAATTGTGACCAAGCTCCTACCTGAAGAAGACCAAAGATTTGCTGAATGCGATCAGCCTGTCTGGACTTCCAGCCACCTCTGACCTCCCAGGTTGTGCAGAGACTCTATAATTGCAACCGGAGAGTCTTTTTGCCTGGTACAGTGGAATTTTCTTACATGTGTATGTGTTGTGTACTTATAGTGGGTCATGATTTCATTCCCCACTGTGGTTTGAATTGTGTTCTGCTTGCTGGAAGCTGCATTAGAATTTCCTTACGTGTAAATGAGCTGCGTGTTGCTTGTGGGTCGCAATTTGGTTCCCCACTGTGGTTTGAACTTTATTCTGCTTGCTTGAAGCCGCATCCAGCCCCATGGACTGAATCCAAAATCATCTCCATTGGGCCTGGGCCTTGCCACACTGGCCCAGCCTGACTACCCACTGCACAGAGCACGCCATTGATGAGAGACCTGCCTGGGGATTAGCCCCCCTGCTCAACATTTGAACAGGAATGACGCCTCAGTGATTCGTGTGGGCCCCGCTTCTCCGGGCACTCCAGCTCAACAACCTGCAGTCTTGATTTCATCCTGCCTGTGTCCAGTATTGAGTATCGTAAGTAAACATCAGGGTAGCTGCCTGAAACAACAGCTAAATCTAAAGTGTTGTCATCTGATTGTCTTGTTGCTTTTTCTTTCATGAATTGAGCCCTCCAGCTCCGGATTACAAGTAGTGTGTATGTTGTGCATGTGCTTTTCTTCCATCACAGGGCCCCAGCCAGCTGCAACATTCTTGGCTAGCCCATTGTTTTCCTACCTGGGTACCCAGAGTGTGTGACTGTGTGGGGACTTAAAGCGCATGCATAACTGTTTGATTAGTATAAACTTTAAGCAAATCAACCTGAGTGCGCCCCTTCCTTGTTCAAGTTCCCTGAATAAATCAGATCTGACTTTTTTGCTGCATTTAACCTGACTGTGGTTCCAGTTTGTGCCAAGAGTACTGTACTATTGCTATTTGCTGTGCATAACCTTGTCTTACAGGGGGTTTCCAGGGTCTAGCCAGAGGAACCAGCCCTGGTGGTAAGTGCAAACAGTGTGGGTACTGGTATGGCATATAAGGGGTACTGTGAAAGTGATTATTGTATATTGCTCAGGCCACTAGAAGAGAAAAAGGGGGGTTAGTGTCCCAGAGGGCTGTGCCCAGATTAGTTTGACCACTGCCAACCCTGACCTCCGGGTGGAGGCACCCGTTTCAGAACTCAGACCCCATAACCTGCTACTAGCCGCACAGGCAGGGGTAGTAGCCTTTGGGATAGCGCCACCTAGTGGTTACATTATTGTTTAATGTACTGTTTGAATATCCACCAATGTATTCTATATTGTCCCATGCACCCCCTCTCCAGGGGTACACCTGGGAATGAGCTGTTTCAGCTCAGCATGCCTGTCAGGCTAAAAAGAACTCAGAATGACAGAAAGAAATATGAAAGGAAGGAAGGAAGGAAGGAAAATAAATATGGAAAAACCAAATATGATCTTATAAATGTAGATTGTGACTTCAGAATGAGAGAGGCAGTTGGATGCAAGGAGGCCTAAGCCACCAAGGTCTTGTTTCCTTTATTTGTTGAACAGCTGGGTGTGCTGCTCTGGAGGACCTTTCTCAGGCACGACTCAGGCCCAGAATGGCAGTACAGAAATACAGAGTGAGTCACACAGCACCTAAGGTAGAAATTTGCACAGACAACAATGGAACAATTTGGGCAGTGGTGCACAGCAGACTCAACAATCATAAGTAACAAATGTATCAAGCAGTGACAGATTGTACATAAAAATGCCTGTGCATAATAGGTACACACAGACATTTGGAGACCTAAGCATGTAACATTTACAATAACACTTTCATTTTTCATGCAGATGCTCTTGGTAATAAAGAACATAGGGACATACAGAACAAGTGGACATAAAGAAAGAAAACTTGACAACAGTTTAATAAAATGAAATTAAGTGCTACCACGGCCATGCCTGAATCAGAGGAAACGATTCCATGAGTTCCATTTCAATACATGACTAAGGTTTAGTGCAGGGAGGAGGGATTAGAGTTCCTTAGAGACTGAGACCCGGCCTATTAGGATTGAAGGCTGCTCAAAAGAGACAGCTTGCATCCCAATGAGGAAGGCAGGAGGGTACCGGGAAAAAGGTGTGCACAACATATAGCTAGTTTAAACAAATGAAGAGCAGGGTCAGAGTGGCAAGGTATACACAAGATGTCACAAATGAGGGGGCCTTAGTGGCCTCCCCCATTGACCATTACAGCAGAACCAAACATTACTAGGGTAAAGGAAGAATGAGCAGGCAAGGATAAATACTGGAAAATGTTGTGCACCAACGCAAGGAGTCTTGGCCACAAAATGCCAAAACTTCCAACAATGGCCATGGAAGAGAGTACTGACCTAGTGGCTGTCACAGAGACATTGGCACCTTCAAACCATGAATGGGACTTGACATTACCAGAGTACTTGCTGTCCAGGAAGGACAGAGCCAATGGCAGGGGAGGAGGAGTAGCACTGTATGTAAAATATGGACTACAGGCAACTGAAACAAAACAGCCTTGGGAAGTCAGGTAAACTACAAACCCGGTGGGTGCTAGCAAGCAATAGGAAATGGAAAGCAAATTAATATTGTGATGGTCTACAGACCACCATGTCAGGATCAGGAAGCAGACAATGAACTGGAAGAGATACTAGGGGACTGCAGCCAATTTAGGGGAGGTGGTAGTAGTACAGAACTTTGATATGCTGTATGTTGACTGGACAGTGTCAACTACGGCAAGTAGTAGGAATCAGTGCCTGGTGGGTGTATGCCAGGAAGCATTCTTTATTCAGACAGTCCAGGGCCTGATAAGGGAAGGTGCTCTGTTGAATTTGGCATTCACCAACAGTGAGATGATCGAAGTAGCAGCAGTCCAGGAACCACTCATTTTGAGTGACCACAGAACAGTGGCAATGAAGGGTCCAGACAGGGACCACCAACAAGGTGAACACTGTAAGGATATAGGACTTTAAAAAGTGGACTTTGATGAGATGACGGAACAGTTGAAAAAAGCACATGGAGTATAGAATAGGTGGAAAGCACAGTGGAAAAATGGGAAGAATTTGAAAAGCAATTATAGAAGCAGCAGGAAGCTAAACTGCAAAGGTATCAAAGAGAAAAATGGCAAGGGGTCCAATGTCATTCACAGATGAAGTAAAGGCAGTGGTGACAGCCAAAAGGAGGGCATTCTTGAAGTATAAGGGAAGCTAATGCTAGGAGGAGAGGGAGAAGTACCTGGACTCAGCACAGGTAGCTGACAGGAAGGTAATGTGGACCAAGGTGGAAACGGAACTCCAGCTGACAAAGTGAGTGAAGCAAGGGGAAAAGTCATTCTTCAGGTACATTAGGCAGAAGAGTAACATCAATGGGGGTACTGTGAGACTGAAGAGTGAGGAAGGACAGGAAGAGAGGGACAAACTGCAGGAGAAAAAGGCAGGCAGATAACAACTACAGGTGGAAGTATATGAGGTACCCTATCTGGGGTAGAGTAGAGTACAACTTCCAGAATGACAACAGCGAAAAGTTAGAAAAAGAGAGGAGTAAAAATGCAGGAGAGTGCAGGGAGATCTTTACCTTGAAACAGCAACTGTTTAAAGGGAAAGCAGATAACACCCTGTCTAGGATAAGGTGTAAAAGTAGATCCTGATAGGGAGTGTTGCTGGGACAGGATCAGGTAAAGGGAAGAGACAGTAGGGGCAAGTTATATTCAGGAAACAGAAGGGAATGACTGAAGTTAGCAGACATAGCAGTGGTGCAGTGCAGTAACTGTGGAGCTGCAGTTTTCTTGAAGACATTCTAGAGACTGAGGTATTGCCCCATCTGCAAAACAAGTGATTTATCACTAATGGAAAGTGTGCTGGTGCAACCAGGGAGGGTGGCCACTGGCATTTGGCTACAATACAAGGCAAGGAAGTGGTGCACTCAATAATGACTGACAAGCAAGTCATAATGTTATTAAATGTAATGTTTGTGCTTTCCTGTACTGACATGGAGCCTTTGCAAAGGAGTCTATGACTCAAAGGATTGGAATTCTGATTCTCTCAATTAATAAATAAATAAAATTACAAAGAGATGTATTGTGTATATAACACAATGCAGAAAAGTTGAGTAAGACTGTGTAGGTGCCCCAGCACTTCACTTCCCCTGACGAAACTCTAATGAGTGATGCACCAGGGAACCTATATGCCAAGGATCTCTTTTTTATAGTTTCTGTGGTGCGGGCTGGTGCCTGTGTCTTGGTGGGTGTTGGCTACAGGTTGGAGGGTGTACTGAATTTCTTACAGTACTATTCATCAAGGGTAAAATTTAAAGACAGCAAAATACTGCAGGGTACCAAAAGTGACCCAAGCACTTCATGGATCACTTCCAATGAAACGGAAGTGTTCTGCAAGGCACTTGTGTTCTGTCTGTGACTCTGACTGCACAGTAGCGAAATGTCGGGGTTCAATTTGTGCCTCCAAGTAAATGTTACTTCTTCTACTTGCTGCTTTAAAATGTCACCCTTAATAGAAGAGTAATGATAATAACTGGTGACCAGTTCATCAAGTGCCTGCACTGTGTTAAGGATTCATTGAATAGCCACCAGAGAGCTTTCTCAGAAGCACGCAGCTTTTGCCACAGTGCATTCCCTACTTGTTTGCTGTAGATCACAAGTTAACTCTGCAGTAAGCAGGACCCTTTTTGAACAGAGGCATCAATTGAACCCTTGAACAACCACTTTGCCATACTCCCAGCAGAAAGAAACACAATATCTTAGAGCATAGGTGCTAGGTTCCTATATCATATCACTTTCGAAAAAAATGGTACAAGATTGTGTTTTTTTACATTTCGTGTTGTCCTTGTTATGTAGCAGAGTCAAAATAAGTAAAATCATAATACTGGTATCTAAATAAAATGGAACATGTACTACATAATATCTTCTCTGATACTAAAATCTCTTTCACAATGCAATTTAAATCTCTTTCAGTTCTCTACTGCACGTTATTCCTCTTTTGCTGCTTCTTATAATCTCAAAAATGTCCGCTACATGTGTAGTGCTGTCAGTCACTCCAGGTCCTGTTAGTAAAAAATAATGCTGTTAACTAGTGAAAACCATGGACAAGTCCTAGTCAAGTCAGAAAAAAGGACAGTGAGGTAAAAGTCTTACTGCTACAGAAGACAATTTGGTGTTAGCAGAGGACTAAAGTTTGAACTCTGGTTTTAAGGTGTAGGGAGTATAGAGTTCTGCTATGAGGGTAACTTACTTTTTTATTTGTGTTGTGGGAGGAGGAGGAGGCTCTGCCCCATGCCATTTTTTTATTGTAATATAGTTTAGTATATAGGTGGTATGAGAGCAGCAATCCCCCAACGTGAACAAAACAGGAAGCTACAATAGTAGCTATTCTTGCCTACGGTTATGGCAGGGTCCTTCATCTGGTCTTTGTTCCTTTAGTCTCACAGACAGTTTTACTGCCATAAAAGGGTCTCTAATAGGGGATTTTATTGCTTTACTCCTCCAGAAAAAGTTTAACTTTCCACTTTTTTCCTGTTATTTTTTTATACACTCTTCTATTTCAAAATTTAGTTACATCCATATAAAAGGTTAACCCTGCATTAAGGGACAGGTGAACCCCATTGGTCAAGTAGTTCAGTTCCTATCTAGCTGATACTTGTCAAGCAATCTTGGTATAGATGCACAGCCCCCCCCCAATGGATCAGATTTCAAACAGGGTCGGTCCTGGGTCCCATCCTCTTACATAGAAACATATTCTCTTCTTGATTTGCTTTGAAGTGACCTAAAGGCATGTGTCTCCTTGAACATCTGGAAGTACATGGCTAAATGCACTGGTCTTTGTCTACACCTGTGGTACCTCAGCCCCTGAGCTAGTAGCTAAGCTTTTGTATGACTTTTATAGTGTCTAAAACAAGTTTAGAGCTAAAAATCTCTTCTTCAATGTAAAAGACCTTCTTCATGATCTTTGACACTACACAGCTAATGGCCAAGCTCCAGTTCACTCCAGGTTTTATGACCTTCATTGGCTCCCACCTGGAGGAAGACCTTTGGCTGGATTGTCATCTTAACTGTTGATGCCCCAATGACATATCCTCAGGAAATTTCTCCCTAAATCAGGCACACTATCACAAGAAAGCTCATGTTCCTTTCCCTACCCACCACAAGATTTTGTGGTCTAGAATAGGGGAATATTAGTAAATAAGCAGGGCGGACGGAGGGCTGCTGGAGACCAGTCAGGTTCTGCAGAGACAGACTAGGCAGGAAGTATCTGGGCAGACTCGATATGCTATGCAGTCCTTTTCTGCCAACAAATTCTGTGTTTCAAGTGTAGACAGTGAAGTACTTTTTTTTGTATAGATGTCTTAAAAACAAAACTTATTGAAGTCCACTGAGGAAAGATTTATGTATGTGTTGAGCCTCCCGTGTCCTTACTGATGCTATTTCAGAGTTTCATTTCTTCTCCACTGACCGCTCCTGGCTGATCAGCGAGCGCAACCATATCAATACTACTTCACAGTCACATTTCTCCAGCTGTGGCTCCCAGCTGATCTAAATAACTGGGCTAGCAGGCCTGCTGATACAGCAGCAGCGCTGCCACTCAAATATCAATGACCTAGGTTTGGAATGAGCCTGAATAATCACAGGACCAGTGGAAGGAGGAGGATTGGGTGTTTCTCTCCAGAATTATTTTAAGCAGCTAGGAGTGAAACCAAACAGGGTGAACTTATGTTTAAAAAATGTATTGGGCTACTGTACAGAGTTTGGGTTAAACCTCAGGTGTCAGCGTGGCTCAGTTGGTAGCACATCTGCCTCTGGCCCAGAAGGTCATGGGTTCTCGTTCCACACCAGGATTGGACCTGCACCTAAAAATTGCTTGTATCTGAGTGTAGTATTGGGGGGTGCTGTACTGCTGGGGTGTGCCGTCCTTCAGATGAGACATTAAACCGAGGTGCCTTCTGCCCATCCTGGTGTTGTCTTGGTGGGTGTCCAGGTAGAAGTAAAAGAACCCAGGGCACTCTTCGTAAAAGAGAAGGGAGCATTCCCAGTGTCCTGGCCAACATTCCCCTTCCCATAAACCAGTTCATGCAATTATCCAGGCTGTGTGTGTGGGTGATGATGTGCGATATGGCTGCCACCACACATTCAGTCACTTCACTACCAGTCTAGCATTGCTTGTAAAGTGCTTTGGGATACTGTGCATGAAAAGCGCTATATAAATGCTGATTCTTCTTCTTCTTCTTCTTCAAACACTGGACCAGATAGAACAATTGGTTATACCACAAAAGTATAGATCTGAGTTGTTACAAATAGCACACGATAGTCCTATGGCTGGTCACTCGGGAAATAATCACACCCTTGCCAGATTGCTGTACAGATTTTACTGGCCTGTAATTCATGAAGATGTTGCTACCTACTGCAGTTCTTGTGCTGAGTGTCAGAAAGTAGCCCCAGTGATTAAAAAAGACAAGGTGCCCCTACCCTTGATAAACGTGTCTTTTGAAATAATTGCAATGGATGTGGTTATACCCTTAGATAAAAGTAAAAAGGGTAATTGATTCATTTTGGTAGTATGTGACTATGGTACTTGATACCCAGAGGCTGTTCCTATGCATACTGTCACAGCCCCAAAAGTGGCAGAAGAGCTTGCCAAAATTTTCAACAGGGTGGGCATACCTAAAGAGATTATTACTGATCAGGTTAATAATTTTGGTGCTGCATTATTGAAAGAGCTGTGCCGACTAATAGGTATCACTGCCATAAGAACCTCCCCTTATCACCCTCGGACAGACAGTCTTGTTGAGCGTTTTAATCAAACCCTAAAACACATGTTAAAAAGGTTTGTAAAAGGGGAAGGGAAAGATTGGGACCACTACTTACCTTATCTGCTTTTTACAGACAGAGAAGTGCCACAGGCATCAACAGGTTTTTCATTATTTGAAATGCTGTATGGTAGACAACCTAGAGGGCCACTAGATATAATGAAAGAAACATGGAAAGTTAACCCCAATCAGAAACAATCTATTACATCTTACATGTATGCCCTGAGAAAGAGGCTGGCAAAATATGTTGAAATCACCCATAGTAATCAGGAAGAGGCCCCAAACCAGCAGAAGGTGTATTATGACCATGAGGTAAAAGAAAATGTTTTTGAGCCAGGTGAAAAGGTCTTGCTACAGTTACCCACTACAGAAAATAAACTGTTAATGAAGAGGCAAGGGCATCATAAAGTGCTTAGATGTACTGGCACAGTTAACTATGAGATTGAGACCCCTCCTAGGAAACATCCTACTAAGATATACTGTACCATGCTAACCTTCTCAAGAAACGGGTTGAAAAAACACCAAAAGTTGTTTTGCTGGTTTTGCCAGAAACTGATAAAGAAGATATTGATATAGCTTTTGACAGACTGGAACAAACTGTAATTGCTGATACTGTAAAGGTGAAGGTTTCCTTAACCTCCAAACAAAACGCAGACATTCATATCTTGCTGAAGACATTTAACAGTATTTTTACCACAGTACCAGGCAGAGCAAAAGGGATTGAGCATGTAATAGTGACAAGGAATGCTCGCCCTATTAGACAAAAGACATACAGATAACCAGAGCAGTTAAAATCTGACATGGTTAAGGAAATACAAAAAAATAAAAGAATTGGGTATCATAGAAGAGTTGAGAAATGCTTGATCATCATCACTGGTGATTGTAAACAAAAAAGAAAGAAGTGTAAGAATCTACCTTGATTTTAGGAAACGTAATCAAGTGTCAGAATTTGACAGTTATCGTATGTCCAGAATAGATGATTTGGTGGACAGACTGGGAAGTGCTAAGTATATTGGTACCCTCGATCTCACCAAGGGTTACTGGCAAATCCCCCTAGCTAAAGAATCCAGGGACAAAACTGCATTTGCCACTCCTATAGGATTGTATTAGTTCACCACCATGCCGTTTGGTTTACATGGCGCACCCACTACATTCCAGTGGTGCATGGCTGTAATATTAGCCCCTCACACTGGTTATTGTGCTGCATACCTGGATGATGTCATGGTGTACAGTCCAGACTGGAAAAGCCACCTGGAACACCTATGAGCAATTATCCAATCAATCAAAAAGGCAGTCTGACAATTAATCCTACCAAGTGTGCATTGAGCATGCAGAAAACCTGATATTTGGGCTATGTTTTGGGAAATGGAGAAGTCAAGCCAGAGGTTTCCAGGATAGAAGCTGTAGCTAACAGCCCTGTCCCCAAAACCAAGAAACATGTCAGGTCATTTTTAGGGCTGGCTGGTTATTATCACAGATTTGTTTCCAGCTTTCTGAGTTGGCTACTCCCCTCACTGAACTCACAAAGAAACAGTTTCTTAATAATATGAAATGGACCCCAGAATGTGATAACATTTTTCGGGCCATTAATGTTGCATTATGTTCAGACCCTGTTTTAAGAAGCCCAGACTTTGAGAAATAATTTCTGTTACAGACAGATGCATCAGAGGTAGGCCTAGGTGCAGTCTTGAGTCAGCGTATAGATGGGAAAGAACACCCTATTCTATACGTAAGTAGGCAATTGCACGACAGAGAGAAAAGATATTCCACCATTGAAAAAGAATACCTTGCAGCAAAGTGGGTCATGGAGTCCCTTAAGATTTACTTACTAGGAGCTGACTTTATACTTGTAACAGATCACAATCCTCTCTGTTGGCTTAACCAAATGAAGGATAAACATTCTAGAATCACACAGTGGTACCTGGCACTACAGCCCTTTAAATTTATAGTGATGCACAAATTTGGGAAAGAGACTGTCAATGCTGATTTTCGGTCAAGATATGGAGCAGGAATTGATAATTCCGAAGGTTAAAAAAAATGTGAGATGAAACTTCTCTGTTTGCTATGCTGCATATGCACTGAAAGGTTATAAGCTAATGTTAGATGGGAATTTAGTAGAATATTTTTGAAACCTGTTTTTGTACAACAGGTTCCCTCTTAAAGAGGGAAGTATGTGACATGGTTGAATAAGGACCTGTCACATTTGTTATTTAGAAAGAGTTTAAATACAGGAATCTTTTCTATTCTCTCCTTTCTGTCTCTTGTCTGTCTGGTTGCGCAACCAGATTTTCTTGTGAGACCTAGGAACTGATCACTCTGATGGTTTGCAATTCTCTGCCTCTCGCTATCTTTCTGCCTTCACTTGCTGTTCTGTCTTTTCTTCCCCCTTGCATATCTGTAGTTATAAAAAATACAGTATATATGAATCTCTGTGTAAAACTGTATGTGAAACTGGGATCCCTTTGTTTAAAACTGTATATAGTTTTACTTTTGAAATGATTGCAAAAAGCTATTTGGAACTCAAGGGTTTAACTTGAGAATACTGGATACAAAATCTCTGCAGAGCTGGCTACAAGAGGTCAGTTCTGGTTCATTATGTTCCTTTTGCTGCACCTGCAAGAACATTGGAAACTTACAAGTACATTGTGTGAGAAGTATGCTGTTTTCTTAACTAGTTTCCCAGGCACAGACTTATAAAAGGAGCAGCAGTGCTTGTGCAAGAGAGAGTCAGAGGCTGAGATTTGAAGTTGAGAAGAAAAACTCAGAAGGACTCTGTTTTCTATGTTTGTACTGTCATTGTAAATAGTTATATTAAACATTTTTTATTTATTTTGCTGTTATTAATAATAAAACGCTATTTGCAAATTTTACAACTGCTCGTGATTTCCTGTGCTTCCGGACCTGTGCTTTGACAACACTCAGGTAACTTGCCTTACATCCAAGGGGTCCACACAACTGCACACGTTCTATAGTGGATTAAATTTTGGTGACAGCTATCTCCCATAGGTCCATCTTGTGTGGGGAAGAAGTGACCTGTTGGAGCTATGCAGCCCAACAGTGGGGGTTTCATCCTGCTCCCTCTGGGGTTTCCCCTCTTGTATCCCCCCATTGATGCTAGTAGCAAGGGTACCAGGAGTACACATGCACACAATGTGTGACTGCACATGGTGTTAACCAGCTTTCACCTCCAACTAGTGGCTTGAGCTGCCAGGTGGCAGTAACACAGTGGAGCCTGTTGCTCTCCCTCTCTGGAGTTTGAGAAAGTCTTCTGGCATGCTGGGTCCTTCTCTCCCCATCTGGCCCCCAGTGCCCTGGGCTGGTTCCCAAACACAGGTCACCTGCATCATGAGCGGTAATGCTATTATTATGCCAACAGGCCAGCTACCTCTTACTTTCGCTGTAGGATTGCTCTACAGAACTTTAATCCATGCATAAAAATTCTAAATTTAAACTATTCAAGCATATATGCAGCTAGAAATAAGGACCAGTTTATGCAATCAAATGCTTTTTCCACAGTTATTCCCACCACTAATGTGCCGCATCTTTGAGTTGATGCCCTGGTATAAAACTGACTAGCTCTAGATGGATTAACATTACTATTGTATGACTAAGCATTGCTGCTGAAATACTGATGAATTATTTCACATCACCATTAACAGTATGTTAAATACTCTACTTTGTTGCAACTGTTTTGCTACTTGATTACATGTTCTTATGATTCATTGTGCTATGTTGTATGTCTTTGTATTGTATTACTTAACATGGGATGTTAAGTAAATGGGACTTACTGTACATCTCATAGAACTTATCCTGCAATGATAAACTTTTAAATAAAAAAAAATCAGTAATGATATAGGCCTATACAGTAGATAGGTAGATAGATACTTTATTTATAAAAGCACCCATTTCCAGAGACTCTGGGTGCTGTACAATAAAAACTATATATATATATATATATATATATATACACACACACAATAGTTCATCAATAGAACGGATTTAAAATTCCTCTATTCATCCCTTTAAAACAACAATTTATCCGTTGGTAAAAGCTTGTTGGAACAAGTATGTTTTTAAACCCTTTTTAAAGGCTTCAACTGGGGGAGCCTCCTTTAAATAACCAGGAAGGGTGTTCCACAAGGTATGTGCCACCACTGAGAACACCCTGTCCCCAGAGTGCTGCAACCTAGCCCTGGGAACACCAAGGAGGCCTTCCCCGGCAGAATGAAGTGCCTGGGGCAGACGGTAGGGGACAAAAAGATCTTGCAGATAGACAGGTCCACTTTTGTGCAGAGTCTTGTAGGTCAGAAGCCCTACCTTGAAGACAATCCTCCACCTGATCGGCAGCCAGTGCAGTCCGTGAAGGACCGAGGTGATATGCTCACACTATCTCACCCCAGTCAACAACCTTGCTGCCACGTTCTGCACCAGCTGCAGCCTGCAGAGGTTGCCTCTAGATAGCCCTAGGTACAGGGCATTACAGTAGTCCAGCCTGGAAGTGATGAAAGCATGCATCAGTGTGATCAGGTCCTCAGGCGGGATCAGGGCTCGGATTCGGGCGATATTCTGGAGATGGTAGGATCCACTCCTTATGACAGCCAACACCTGTGCATCAAGTGTCAAACCATCATCCAGTATCACATCCAAATCCTTCACCTGTCTAGATGGGGCAAGGAGAACACCCCCTAACACTAGGCCAGGGGGTAACCCCTCACCCCCCCCACCGCAACTACCTGGATCTACAACCAGTACCTCTGTCTTGTTTGGGTTAGGTTTAAGCCAATTTTGAGCCATCCATGATTGGATCTCATTGAGGCAGCTGTTAAATACAGAGGCCAACATCTGAGTATGGGGCACATGGGACAAGTACAGCTGGGTATCATCTGCATAACAGTGAAATCCCAGTCCGTACTGCCTGATAATGTCCCCAAACGGCAGCATGTACTCCGTGAACAACAAGGGTGACAAAACCGAACCCTGCAGAACCCCACAGCACAGAGGCTTCAGGTTAGATGAGACTAACCCCATCATCACCCTTTGCACTCTGCCTGTCAGGTATGACCTGAACCTGTTGATGATATTGCCAGACAGGCCACACCAGAACCACAGATGGTCAAGTAACACCTCCAGGAGGACTAAGATGGTATGGTCTTTCCTGTCTCTCACCATCAGGAGATCATTAAACACCCTCAACAGGGCAGTCTCTGTACTATGACCTGCACAAAATCCAGACTGGAAAGGCTCATAGGTGGAGGAAGAGGCAAGATGTCTCTTGAGCTGTATGACCGCCACCTTTTAAATAACCTTCCCTAAAAATGGGAGGTTTGAGACTGGTCTGTAGTTGCTGAGGCAATCTGGGTCCAGAGGGGATTCTTCAAAAGGGGTCTAACCAAGGCATCTTTCAAGGCCAATGGGAAGACCCCACTCCTCAAAGAACTACAGACGACCTCAGCAACCACAGGTCCAATCAGGTCCAAACTTCCAAACAAAAGTTGGGTCGGACCTGGGTCCCGCTCACATTGGCTTGGCCACAGCTTCGAGCATATTTCCGCCACCTCCTCCACCCCAACTAGCCCAAACTCATCCCAGACAGGAGTATTTTGACACATTTCAGGCCAGACCCTACATCCCCTTCAAGAGGTACTCGAGGAAACCTCATCCCTGAAAGAGGACACCTTGTCGGCAAAGCATACAGACAGCTCCTTGCACCTAGTGCTAGAACCTGCTCCCCTAACACAGAGACAGGCAGGATGTACTGTAAAAGTCCGTCTACCATGCAGAAGAGCTGAGCTGGTCTGTTCCTTACCGAAGCAATTTCCTTAGACAAATCAATCAATCAATCAATCAAATCTTTATTTATCCAGGCAAACATCGTTGGGCAAGCTCATTTACAAGATGGACCTGGTTAAGTCCAGATTATATTACAAACAAGCAGCAATATTTACGTTTGGAATAAAACATAGTAGAAGTGCAAATCAGGATACACAAACATACATAACATAACAGTTGATTCTAGAGCATCAACAAGACCAGTGAGCAGTTGGAACTGACAAGTCCACAGAGATACGGAGATGGATATTGTTGCAGAAATTTTCATAATGAAAAAAAGGGACAGGCGAGACCCAGGTATCACTATCATGGCAGACAGACAGAAATAAGTGATAATAGATTTTTTTCTTGACCATTTCACAATGAGGTATCACAAAAACAGGTATAGCTATGTCTGAAGGAAGCGGCAGCCTGCCAGGCACTAACACGGTATCTCCAGGGAATGCTTACATTGGGGCTGAGGGCAGCTGTACCGCGGCATACTGGAGGAAGGTGTGAGCGAGGTACTGAGGCATGGGTGGAGCAACACCTACTGCATATATAATCCAGACTAGGTGCTAGTGCTAGCTGTTCAGGTACAATGGAGCGTCGGGCCACATGAAGGTCACAAGGCAGGGACGGTATGAGTACAATAGGGTGCCTGGGGCCAGTCTCGGTCAACGATTCAAAAGGGAGCTTAATCACTCATACTCCCGATGATAATACTTTAGCTGTATGGAAGGATTGCATCGGTCAGGTAATGAAGTGGTTACAGCTATGTTAGCGGAGTACAACAGACCATTTGAATTTTTGGCGGCATTGGAAGGATCGACGAAGAGAACTGCAGAAGCCAATCAGGAGCAGGGGCTGGAAGGCGCTCGCTATCTGATCGGTTGGCAGCTTTAGCGAGTACTTTGTTGGAGAAGAGTCTAGGCGAATGGTCTCAGATGATGGCTTGTGATACAGCGTGTCCAACTTGATAAGTGAGGCTTTGGGGCAGTGACTATATAGAAAATCTCCATAGTCGATTAGGGAGAGAAAGGTAGATTGGACTAGACGCAGTTTGGCATCACAAGTGAGGAACTGGCTGATTCTATAGAATAGACCCAACCTCTACCTTAGCTTCTTTGCCAGGTCTTCAACATGCTCAGAGAATGTGAGGTTCTGGTCTAGCTACACTCCTAGGTATTTAAACTTTGGGATAAAATCCAGTTTCTCTCCCAGAATTGTGGTTATCAGAGGCAGTGACCAGGAGCTGACAGGATTTGTCATTCGGCTATAGGGTGTGAACAGCATTGCCTTTGTCTTTTTCGCATTTAAAAGAAGCTTTTTATGGAGGAGCTGAGTCTGAAGCAGGTCAAATTCATCCTGTAGGTCTGCACAGGCAGCTTTGGCAGTCGGACGACTAATGTAAACCATTGTGTCATCAGCAAACAAATGTATTTTTGCCTTGTTGATGCCCACATCAATATTGTTTATATAGATTGCAAAGAGCAGCGGGCCAAGAATGGATCCTTGTGGCACTCCGCTGAGCAGGAGTTTGAGTGTGGAGCGCTCCCCCTCAGCTTTGATTCCACCTTCTTATGGGAGATTTCCCCCTGATAGTTAACATAATGTGATTTCAGGGCCAATTTGTCCTCCAGCAGGCCAGATTTCTTCCAACACCTTTCTAACCTCCCACCCCTTCATCTTTAAACCCCGGAGATCCTCATCATACCAAGGAGGTCTCTGCTGAGTAGACAGGGGATGGACACGAATGGGTGTGATGGAATTGATGGCCATAGTAATAGCCCTATTGTAGGCTGCCACTGCTTCCTCCGCTCCAATTGCACATGGTGCCCCAACACTCAATAGGTCCAGCACTGCCAATAGTCCCATAGAGGAAACTCCTCTTAATGGGCGGTACTGGACCATCTCCACATGGGCAGCACCATCTGGGAGGTGTCCCTAAGCATGAACCACATGGTGCTATGATCTGACCAACATACAAGATCAACACTGAGGCCAATCAAATCTAACCCTAAAGAAAAGACCAAATCCAGTGTGTGGCCACCTAAGTGCATAGCTGTTGTTACATTCTGCGACAGGCCCAGGGCCCCCATGCTCCCCAGGAGATCATTCCCAAAACTCGAGAGCCCACCGTTGACCCAGGCATTGAAGTCCCCCAAAATCAACCACCTGGGAGACTCCAACACCAGGCCAGCGACGTGCTCCTCAATATCCCGTAACCCCCTCTCAAGTTCCCATTTCACCCCAGGGCATCTCCTTGGCCTCACCACCTGAATCCCAGACACCCTGGCAGCCACTTGGGTGCCTCCACTGCCGAAGCCCCCTTCCGAGCTATTTCCAAGAACCTATACCTCCAGTAGGTCTCAGCTGGAAGTGTTGGGAGCTCAAAGGGATGCAGGCCATGGCGGTAGTCCCCCGAGTAGCTGCGCCTTACAGGTCTCTGTCCCAAACACATTTTTACACAAAATAAAATAAAACTAATTACCAAACCAATATAATTCTGATCCCCACATCAAAACAATCCCAGATATCAAACTTCAACTCCCACCCACCACAAAACTGTTTTTTAACTCACTCATTCACTCACACACACACAACTTTCACACACCCAAAAACAAACTCCCCACTCACCCACTCAACTAAATTATACAAATAACATTTTCATTCCTCATACCACCAAATAAATAACACAGATAAAAAAAAAGAAAAACAATTAACCCTACAAAAATATAAAGAAATTAACCTAATCCCCAACAACCCCTTATCCCAAATAAATACAACAAAAAATACAAGCGAAGATCAGGCTCTGATGGCAATGATAACTAGACTTGTCCATTAAAAAGTCTTATGCCAGCATACTCAGATGAAGTTTATAGACTTAGGACAGGATATTCAGAAATGCACCAAAGGCATGCGCAACCCTGGCGCAACACAAATCAACTGTGCAATGGTGCAGTGACTCCGATATTCAACGGTTGCACACTGCAACGTGTCAATGCAATACGGCTGTATATCGCAGCTGCTGAGCCATGACGCAGTGAGGGTTGCACACAGGAGCAACCAGAAATGTGCCATAGCGCACCCAGGGATGCACAAGGAGCAGAGGAAGATGCGCCAAGGCACAGCAGGGTGCCAGGCAAGGGGAAAGGGGGGGCAGTGCGGGAAGGTGGGGGCACCAGGCCAGGAATACTGGCAGGGACACACAGCCAGCACACAAGTGACCACAGCACAAGGAGTGCAGGCATGCAGTCCCCCCGGTGGAGGACGCAGGGCACAGGCAGCACTGACGTCCAGGGGCGAGCACCCTAGACCACCACCCACCGGATGGCATGCAGCCCCCCAGACAAAAGCTAACCACACCCTGACACACAGCACCCACCACACACACACCACACAGCCTGAACAACTAGCCCATGGCTGCTCCAGGGCACAGCCACTGACTGAGGGGCATGCTACCACCATCCACGCTCCACACAACACAGGTGCACCACACAGCCATCCACCACACCACTGCAGCATGGACCCACTCGCCAGCTGCAAAGCAGACACGGACACAGAAGGGTAAACAAGTAACAAATGTAATTGAACAAGAGCAAAACAGCTGTACATACACTCATAAACAAAAGAGAGGGTAGGTGTAGGAGAGAAGGGGTCAGGGGACAGGGTCTGTACTAGTAGATGGGGGAAGGGAGGGGAAGGGAGGACAGAGGTGGGAAGGGGGCTGGGAAACATCATGGCCGGCCACATCCTGCCGGTGCCTGGTGCCTCCCCCTGCACCAGTCCCATAGCAGCATCCGCCTAGTGTGATCCACGATCTCCATCGTGTGTGAGGTAATGAGTATAATCTGCCACAGCAGACAGCAGTACAAAGGGAGTTGGGAACCCCTGTGGACACCTATGGCAGAAGAAGGGACAGGTGATCAGTGCATGTCCATAGCACCCTAGCCCCCCTCTGTGCACAGCGGACAGTGGGAACACACACCCCTGGAGTGGCACCCCGGCCACCTGCAGTGGGTGGACCTATGCCTGCCACCAACCCAGCAAGCCACGTCAGTGCACAGCACTGGAAACCACTGCCCAAGGGCCACCCGACAGCACAGCGGCAAGCAGGTGGCATGGTGCTGCAGTGGAAATGCAGCAGCACTAGCGGTAGCCGGACGCACACCCAGCCCACCAGCAGCTGACATACACACGCAATGGCCACCCCACGGCACCACACACACTGCACCATGTGCTGAACACAGCTGCCATGGCACAAGGCACAAGAGACAAAGGCCGTACCCCACCCCCACCACCCACCCTGCACAACAATGTGGGAATGCACGGTGCCTACCTGCTCCCCGTGGCACTCTACATGCTGTTTCTGGCACTGCACACCCAACCGGTCTTCCACCAGCAACCGATGGGCCCGCAACGGCCTGCTGCAGCTCACCAGGTGCCCCTGCCGCCCTGGCTCTCCTCTGGTCTTCAGGTCCTAGGACGGGAACACAGACAGGCACACATCAGAACACAGCCACAGCATGGGTCCACTACCCCCACTCACCAAGCACAGAGTGCACCCCAGCCTGGCAAGGCCGCAGGGCAGTGGTGCAGCACACCTAGTGACTGGCAATGCCAAGCCACAGGGCACACAACGACAGGCCCACCCGGCATGGCATGCAGCCCTGCCAGTCCCATGGGACAGTGGATGTGCACAGACACAGTCAGAGCCCACTTACTTGGCTGTGGCATGGCCCCCCTCCGGATGCGCACCTGCAGTGTCCTCAGCCTCTCCGGGATCCTCTGTACCAGGTCCCCATACCGATGACAACACTGGACAAACCCGTCAGCAATGTCCTGCCACATCTCGGTCCTGGGTCTTTGCAGGGGCTGCTGGCCAAACAGGCTGGCAGCATGGGGCTCCACCTGGGCCACCAGGTTGACCAGCTCAACCGGGCTCCAGTTACATGCTCGGGGTGCTGTGTGATGCAGCATGGTGCCTCAGCAAAGATGCAGGATAAAATGGCAACCAGGAGTGCACGTGCACAACGTGCTGGGGATGCACGCCTCACACGGAGATGCACTTACAGCAGCAATCACACATCTCTGGGGATGCATGGCATGGGCATGGCCACACCCACATGTGGGGCAAGGGTCCCAGGAGGGCATAGGTCAGGGCAGGGGTCTGCATGCGCAATGTGTGTGTGAGTGCTATTGGGCCCATGATGCATGGTGTGCAATAGGGCCATGAGGGTAGCACGCCCCATAGGCCCTATAACGCCACAGTGCCATAGGCCCTATAGCGTCCCGGTGCCATAGGCCCTATAGTGCCCCGGTGCCATAGGCCCTATAGCACCCTGGCTCCATAG
This sequence comes from Neoceratodus forsteri, assembly GCA_016271365.2. Lineage (NCBI taxonomy): Eukaryota > Metazoa > Chordata > Ceratodontiformes > Ceratodontidae > Neoceratodus > Neoceratodus forsteri. The sequence goes on along the minus strand of JADMNL010000022.1, from coordinate 531,724,784 downwards.
GCCTTGTAGCGCCCCAGCGCCATATGGTCCATGGCACATAGGGTACAATGGCCCCCATAGTGCACCTCGAGCAGGTTGGGCAATAGGTGGTAGCATATGCCGTGGCACATGCGCGTTGATGAGGGTGCACTGTGCATGTCATGGCATTGTGCAACAACATGCGCCAGAGCAAGTCCATTGCGCAATGTGCAAGAGCACGATATTCAGCAGTCATATGCAGATTAGCTCATCAGCCTATCCGTGATGCAATGGGGACATTTGCATGTCATTACAGTTGTGCATCAGCCCATTTGCATGCAATGCGCTATAAAGGTGCCGCACAACAGCACAGGCCTTGGATCGGTATTGCAACCAACAGAGGTAAGTTGTGCCTGCCGAGGAGATGGCCAGCACTATGGGCTGGATGGCTGGGGAGGGCCGCTGTAGCCACTAACCACATGTCCATGTCCACAGGTAGCATCATGTCCGAGCACGAGGAGGGTGATGAGCGTGGGCCTGCCCGGAAGCGCAGGCCCAACTTTACGACAGCGGAGGCAGATGCCCTGTTTGAGGTGTACCTTGACAGGAAGCCTTTGCTGAGTGGCGCCACTGGCACACCCCAGGCCAGGGCCACAGCCTGGGTGGAGGTAGCGGAGGCCGTGAACCAGCAGAGCTGCCACCAGCGGTCTGCACAGGAGTGCAAGCAAAAGGTGGGCACCGACAAGCGTCAGATCATGGAAAAGGTGGTAGCCATTCAGGCTGCCAGGTCACCCACAGGTGGGGGCCAGGCCGCCATGACACAGCTCACGGCACAGGAGGAGCTGATGGTGGCCACTATGCAGCGTAGTGCAGTCAAGAGTGTGCCGGGCGGTGGCTTTCAGACTGGAGGGAGCCCATCACTGCATGGTAGGTGTGGCAGGTGGGCAGGGGGGCAGAGACCTGTCGAGTCAGCAGCTCTAATGCATCTGTGGTCCCTTACACAGCACCAGCTTGCCAGCATGCGGTGGCAGGGGCACCTGCAGCTGTTGTGGGAGCTCGCCCAGCCCCAGAAGACCAACCATCCACCTCCACGGGCATCCGGGGCCCGATAGGCTGGAGCACGCCACCACTGTCCAGCCGGATATCCTGGGCATGGTGGCAGATGAGACCCTGGCTGTGTTCCAGTGGGATGCCAGTCATGGCGTGCTCTGTGCAGAGACAGAGATCGGGGCCGGGTCCAACACTGATGACGATCTGACCATAGTCCTGAACGGCGGGGGTCTTGTTGGGGGGAGACACACATACCAACCACCAGCACTGGCAGCACGGCCGGTAGCCTGTTGGCAGTGGAACAGCTGCCCGCCACTGCCCGTGGTACTGCTGTGTGCACAGGCACAGTGGCACAGGGTGGCAGTGCACCTACACAGGTGCTGACCAGTGCACAGGTGCCAGAGGGGCGGCAACAGCAGATGGCTGGAGACATTGGAAGGCCGGGCGCTGCATCCTCCGCTGGAGCACCTGTCATTGCCCATCCCCATGAGAACCCCACTGTGCAGCACCCACCTGAGCGGGGGGCCATGCAGTGCAGTCGTACTGCACAGGTGGGTCAGTGCCATACCCATGCACCCCAGGGCACCAAACCCTTGGCCGAGCTCACCCGATTACTGCAGGACTCAGTGCAGCAAAAGGTGCTGCTCATGGCTGGGGTGTGAGCACTCCGTGCAGAGGTGCGTCAGGCAGCCAAGCAGCACTAGAGGGGCACCGTGCAGGTCCTGGAGGCTATTTAACGCCTACAGAAGGACATGACCACAGCCCTGGACCACATTGCCAATGTGATCTCGGTTGGCCTTGCCCCACTAGCTGCCACAGGGCATGGCTGACTGCCACAGACCCCACGGAGTGCAATTCCACCCCATGGCCCCAGTGTCAGGCGACCCTAACTGTGTCGACACCGGGCTCCACTGTGGGCATCCCAGGCACACCTGGTGCAGGCCTGTTTGGGAGCCTGCAGACCCCTGTGAGGCCCCGGTCACAGTCCCACCCCTAGGGGGCACTCTCAGACCCCCCCCGTGGCCGTTGTGCAGCCTGAGTCTGCTGGGCAGCCACAGCGTGGCTGTTCCCGTGTGTCTGTGGTGGCCGTGTGTCTGTGCGGCGGACCTGATGTGCACTCCACCCTGTCTGCTGTCTGTAGCCACTGCCCTGTGTGCACAGGGGCATTTTGTGTGTGTGTGTGTCACAGTCATGGCAGCCATGTGTTGCGCCACATGCTGCCCATGTGTGCACCTGCCCAGCCGCTGGCCCGTGTGCATGATGATGCCTTCACAACGCTAGTTGCGCACGTGCACCGGTGCCCTGCATCTGATATACGCCATGTGCTAGCGCATGGTTGCAGACTCACGTGCCTGCGGGTGCCACTGTGTGGGAGTGTGGGTGTGTGTGTGTGATGCTGTACAGTGCTCTGTGGCATTGCGTGTGGCCATGCGGCACTGCCCCACACCTGCGTGTGCATGGCCATGGCCATGCCCACACATGACTGTGTGCCCTGCCACTGTGTTGGTTCTGTGCATGGGTGTTTGTCCACTTATCTGCGTGCACCATAGTGCTCCTGTGTTATTGTGTCCCGATGGTGGTGTGCCAGCCGCATAAGCCAGGGAACCCTCCGCCTGGGTGGGAGGCTGCCCACCACCACCCGGCCCATCGCCCGTGTCGTCCCCACTGATGTTCCCCTCATCAGCCTCGACAGCTAACCCATGGTCAATGGCCATGTTGTGCAGCATGCAGCAGGCCAGAATAGGCCACAGGCATTCGAGGGGGCTGTATTGTAGGGCACCACCAGACCTGTCCAGGTAATGGAACCATGCCTTCAGCATCCCAAACACACACTCAATGATGTTCTGCATGCTGGTGTGTGCCTTATTGTACTGCTGTTCCGCTGGGGATAATGGGCGCCGGTAGGTGGTGAGCAGCTATGGCCTGAGTGGGTAGCCACTGTCACTTGTGTGGGGAGAGAGATGGTAAGCCTTGTGACCACTGTCACTGTGCCCCATGCCCTTCTTGGGCACACACGGCAGTCCCCCTGCTCTGGCCACCCCCCTTCCATGCACTGCTGTACCCAGCTACCCATGGCCTCGCCATACTCACCCACTATGTGACCTATGGGGATGTCCCCACTCTCGAACCTGTGGCACAGTGCCGAGCTGTGCCAGATGAAGGCATCATGTCCTCCCCCAGGGTGTGTGGCACAGACATTGGTTATGCAGCCCCTGGCATCCCACACCACCTGGCAGTTGACGCTGGGGGTAGCCCTTTTTGTTTATGTAGGCTACCCCCTCCACGCCTGGTGGCATGCAGATGCCCACATGGGTGCAGTCGATGGTCCCTAGCACGCCAGGCATACATGCTACCTTGTGGAACTCCTGCATGGTTGCTGTATGCTCCACCTGTGTGCTGGGGAAGTGGATGTGTTCCACAGTATGTGGCAGCAGGGCATTGAAGAATTTTGTGAGGAGCTGTGACGTGGCCGACTTGGTTATGGCTGTGGTGTCCCCTGTTGGTCTCTGGAAGGTGCCTGTAGCAAGCAAGCACTTGGCTGCTGTTACCTTTGTCTCCACTGTCAGGGCATGGCTCCATCTCATGGGTGCCTGCATCTCTTCACAGCACAGCTCACAGAGCTGCCTCAGAATCACCCAGTTCAGGCAAAAATGGCCCATGATCTTTGTGTCAGCGTGTCTCTCGAAGCTGATGCGGGGGCCGGTACCGCCTGTTCTGGGAGTACTGCCAACGGGCTCTTCCAAGGCCACATTGTTCTGCTTCCTGCCTCTTCACACCCCTCATTATGGCCTCCATCTGGAATGCCATGCTGACCATGGCCCCTGTTGTTCTGTCACCCCATGGACGTCCGGCTCTACTGGGCTCCCCCAGGCTCTGTGGGGCAGTGCCTGTCGCTCGGCGGGGCCCCTCCTGCGTACCCTGCCGCTGGCTGGGTTTTGCCTGCTGGCTCTGTCACCCACCCCTGTGGTTGCCTGTGTCACTCCCCTTGGGTCTGGTGGCTCTGTTTGACACCCACTCACTCTCTCTCTCCCTCCCTCAGTGGGCCTCCCTGTGTATCACACTTCCTCTCACACACACTCTCCCGCTCTCTCTCTCTCTCTCACACTCTCACTCTCTCTCTCTTTCTCTCTCTCTCTCCCTCTTCCTCTCTCAGATGGCCTGACTGTCTCCCACTGTTCTGCTCCCCTCTGGCGCAAGTGCTCTCCTCCAACTTGCTCCCTGTTTTTATAGGCACTAGTCTGCTCCGCCGCAACTGGCAGTTGCCCTCGCTGCGCCATTGGTCGGGGTTGGGAATAATGTGACTGTGCCGTATATTCATGGTCCATCCCTGCTCTTGCACATGCATACATTTCTATTGTACATTGATGCACTGCCACTTGTGCTGCATAGTTGCTCCCGGTGAATATTGCTCTATGGCGCATCTCCGCAGTTCGCAACCCTGTTGCACCATGCGTAACTGCTTTGAATATCCAGACCTTAGTATTCAAAGAGCCTCCCCATGCCAGAGCTCTCAAAAAACAGAACAACCAAAAGGAGGGCTCTCACCACCTCCTAACCATGGGAATGTGCTCAAGGGAAGCAGCCCTCTCACAGTCGCATCCAAAACTGATAAAAGTAAAAGCTCCAAAAAAAAAAAAGGCCCTCTCACTGCCTCTCCAACATTGATCAGAAATAGAATAAGTTATGATAATTCCACTCCAGTTAAGACTCTTGGGAGCCCGACTAATAATCCAGCATCCTGCTGAAAACCAACTGAGCGAAGACGGATCTTCAGGGTGTAGATATCCAAAGAATCTGTAGATGACCAGATCCCGGCCCAACTCCAAATTAGGCACCAGGGCACAGGCATCTGTCCCCCACTGGAGCCACCGGAGAAGCCTGACCTCTGCCAGGCCACCCCCGAGGCCCTAGGAAATCAGAAAAATGCCCACCCTCCGACTAGCACTCCCAACCCCTCAGGGGAAACCGGTCACCGCCACCGCACCCACCTCCAGTCAAGCTGGTCTGGCTAGCTCACCTCCTGTCCTTGAAACTCCCTATCATACAGATCCTCTCCTCAGTAATCCAGGTCAGAATCCAGGTACCGGACAACACTTGAGTTTACTCCACAGCAGCCATTCACAGTTTCCCAAGGCTCCCAAAAATCTTTCCACCAAGCTCAGAAAAGATAGTCCCGGCCAGCAAACAAATGGAAAAAAATCTGCCAGTGCTAATGCTGACACTAATTAGGTAATCAATCCCGCCCATAGAAACAGAGAATTTGATGGCAGATAAGGACCGCTTGGCCCACCCAGTCTGCCCATTTCCCTACCTAATGGATAAGCTGCAGATCCTAGTTAACCAACAGCCTACTTTATCTTACCCCCCCCCCCAGAATTGCCTTATGTCTGTCCCATGCATTCTTGAATTCTCCCACTGTGTTTGACTCCACAGCCTGCTTGAGAAGGCCGGTCCATGCATTCACAACCCTCTCAGTGAAAAAAATGCTTCCTCACATTACCTCTGATCTGTTCCCCTTCTATCTTCAAATTGTGTCCCCTTGTTCTTGCACACCTCTTTTTCTGAAAGATGCTACCCTCTTGGACTTTGTTGATTCCCTTGAGGTACTTGAAAGTTTTTATCATTTCCCCCCGTCCCTCCTTTCCTGGAGGGTATACATATTAAGCTCCTTAAATCTCTCTTCATATGTCCTCTGGTGCAAACTCTGCACCATTTTAGTTGCCTCCTCTGGACTGCCTCCATCCAGTCTATGTCCTTGTGGAGATTGGGTCTCCAGAACTGCATGCAGTACTCCAGATGGGGTCTCACCAGCTGTTTGTACAGAGGGATAACAACTTCCTGTTTTCTACTGGTGATGCCTCTCCCTATGCATCCCAGTATGCCCCCAGCCCTCCTTACTGCCCTCTCACATTGCTTGCCCACCTTTAGGTCATCTGATATGACTACCCCCAGGTCCCTTTCCATTTTTTGTAGTTGTTAGTATCTCACCCCATATTGTATATTCCTCCCCTGGGTTTTTGTTTCCCAGGTGCATTACTTTGCACTTCTTAGCGTTGAATCTAAGCTGCCATACATTTGACTGTTCCTCCAACCTTGCCAAGTCCCTTCTCATCCTTTCCACCCCACCTTGTGTATCAATCCTGTTGCAGATCTTTGTGTCGTCTGCAAAGAAACATACTTTTCCTTCCAGTCCCTCTGCAATGTCACTTATAAAGACATTGAAGAGGACCAGTCCAAGAACTGAACCCTGCAGTACCCCACTAGTAACCCCCCTATCTTCAGAGTGGACTCCATTTACTATTACCCTCTGTGTAATAGTTCTAGACCAGAATGTTAAGTGAGCAATAACGCTCTCACATCAGATGAGTGGCAATGCTATCACTCGAAATAAAACTGAGCCATACTGAGCCATATTGTGCCATGTTAGAACGTCGCACTCAAAACAAAACCAGGCACAAAATGAATAAATGACTGCACTGTAAAAACGATTGCACCATAAAACAAAATAAAAAACAAATTCACAAAGAGAGACTGACAATGCGGGGGTACACCAGTGGCTGGCCGAGCGTGGCCGCCATCTTTCTTCAGTACAATACCATTGATTCAAACTGCCAGGGAGACATCAGATCAGTTCAGATAAATGGGAGTCTGGAAAAACGAGGTTACATTGTTTGTTATGGCACTATAATGCAGTCAGAATCAGAATCAGAATTATGTCCACCATTCTGTAACAACTACACTAGTACAGTACTGTACATCAAGCAGCAAACTACAGTAAACTACTGGTAGCAAGTCCACATTGTTTCATCCTGCTGAAACTGCCTAAACCATTCACCACAAAAACAAACACAACTTCTAGTTGCTGCCCCCCCCCCAACAAGTAAAGTCAGTTTAGCTAGCAAGGTTTGGGAAACTCTTTTCACCAATGCCAAAACTCCAGACTCCCGACTTCTCTCATTGACCTATGGCATGCTTCAATTTCAGTCTGCCCCCCAAAAAACAAACAAAAAAATGGAGACTTACTTGGAGGAGGTTTATGGCAGGCCCCTTCCACATTTGCATTTTGGTGACTTGACCCAGGAACAACCCACTGCTGAAACACGGTCCAAATCAAAAAGAACAGAGCTGAGCACCAGAAGACAAAAAAGACAGGGCATTGAACAAATATCTTAAGTGCAGCACCATGAGCCTGAAACTCTTCACCAATGCCGAAACTCCCAAATCTCTCTCCACTCACTCACCACTGGTGTGCTTCAGTTTTACTCTCGGTCAGTCCATGACCATGGCATCCATGTTTGAGTGTGAGTTTTTAAACAGGCATTTTAATTTTCCTTTTTAAAGGAGTAAAGGACTGGAATAGGAATTTTAAAACTCTGAGGAAAAAAAGAGACTTATCCGGGGGAGTGTTATGGCAGGGCTCCTTCCACAAATGTCCTCCGCCATACGGTACTCTTCCCTGGATGTCTTCCACTGCAGCCTGTTGTAAGGTTAGCTGCTGAAGGAGCAGTACAGTACTATAGAGGACTCGAGTGGCTCCTTGTGGTGGAAATTCATTCAGCAGCAGCAGATCAGTCCAATACTGATAATCCTACCCAATTATCCTATCCCTATCTAACACTCGAGAGACAAGGGTCCTATCAGTTAGATAATTGGGTTCGGATAATCAGGATTGGACTGTACTCTTCACGTCGCATTCTGGTGCATCTTATTTATGAAAAGTTGCGATTGCTTCAGACCAGGTCCGTGGTATTAATAGAGACAAAGAAACATAGACATTGTTAACAGATAAAACTTAGGGTCCATTCAGTCTACCATCCTAATTTTTTTTTTTTTAAGCAAATAATATATCTTAAGTGCATATTGCCAGTACCAAAGGCCTCAGTGGAGAAAAAAATGAAGCTCACAGAGGTTAATGACTGGCTCAGGAAGTGGGGTGAAGAGAGTGGGTTGGGGGTGTTAGGGAACTGGAATGGAGTTTGGGAGGATAAGGGACTATATGCCAAGGACAGGTTTCATCTTGCCCCATTAGGGAAGGAAGTCCTTAAACAGGGATGGCTGACTACATACAAGAAAGGTGGGGTTTAAACTTGTGAGGGGAGGGATAAGGAGGGGCTGACCAGAAGTCCTCCTCCAGATGAGGGGAGTAGCCTTCACGCCCAAGGGGAAGGGGAAACAGATTGGGGATGGAGGTTTCAGGAGGAGCAGAGGAGGATGGAAGTATAAGGAATCTGGGTGGGGTTCGACAAAGAGAATCAGGGATAAGGGTGGGGTTGGTGTTAGTAAATGCCAGGAGCTTGGGAAACAAGTTGCCAGAGTTCCAGGCCATGCTGTTCGGGGGTGGATGTGGCATGTCCGAAACATGGGCCAACAAAAACCATGACTGGGATCTAAACGTACGGGGGTACACTATGCTCAGGAAGGATAGAAAGGAGGGAAGAGGGGGTGGAGTGGCTATGTTCATTAGAGATGACCTAGAAATTGCTAGGGTAGAAGAAGCAGAGGGAAACGTGGAGGCCTTATGGGTCACCTTACGATCCTCAGCAGGAAATAAGGTCAAGCTGGGTGTAGCATATAGGCCCCCCGGGATGAGTGAGGTTCTAGAGGATGGTTTGCTGGACAACATCATTGCCCAGTGTGGACCAAAAGGGGAAGGAGTGGTGTTGATGGGGGACCTTAATATGCCAGGTACAAACTGGGGAACCATGTCCTCTAAGGGGTGGCCAGAAGCAGAGCTGCTGGATGGCTTCAAGATGTGTTCTTAACACAGCATGTGATGGAGCCCACAAGGGAGGGGCATGTCCTGGATGTGGTTCTGGCAGATGGGGATCTAGTAAGGGACATGGTTGTACAAGACCCCTGACTGGGAGCGACCACAATACTGTCTGGTTTCAAATAAGCATGGGGGAGGGGGAGATCTAGGACACTGGCAGTGGACTTCAGGGGACAGACTTCATGGGCATGGGAAATATTCTCAAGGATCACTTGAAGGATTACCTCAATGACAAGTGTGGAAAGGAGATGGGAGGTCATAAAACGGGACTTCATGGAGGCAGTCAGGATCTGCGCTAAGTTGAAATGTAAGGAGCAAGGTCACATAAACCATGCTGGTGGTCCAGAGAGGTACAGGTAGCAGTCAGAGAGAAAGAAGGCGGCCTACAAAAATATAATAAACAACAAGAGGGGACAGGGATAAGGAAATGTACCAGCTTACATCTAGAAAAGTCACCCGTATGGTGAGGGGAGCAAAGTCCAGTAAAGAGCAGCGGCTGGCTCAGTGGATACATGGAGGGGAAAAGGGGTTCTTCCAGTACATTGGGGAGCGGAGAAAAACTAAGGGCCATCTCAGCAGATTGAGATCAGAAGGAGGGTGGGTGGAAGAGGCGAGGGACCAGGCAGAGGTATTTAACGAGTACTTTGCCTCTGTGTTCACTAGGGAGGGAGATGGGATATCTACAAAGCAAGGCATGAAGGGGATAGAAACATCAGTAAGCGGGATCAGGAGCAACAAAAATTGAGCAAGAGGGGAGAGAGGTACTCTAGGGTGTCAGCATCTGGGTAAAGATAAAAGGCCAGTAAGGTGGAGGGACGGATGATGCTATCTCCACCAAAAGGGTGTGGTTAGCCTCAAGGCCCTAAAGAAAGACAAATCTCCTGGGCGGATGGCATTCATCCGAGAGTACTATGGGAATTGGCGGATATACTGGCTGCATCTCCTGGCGGAGCTTTTCAGCAGGTCACTTGAGACAGGGAGGTACCTAGGATTGGCGAGAGGCATGTGGTACCAATCCACAAAGGGGGTCGAGGAAGTACCAGGTAACTATAGACCCATCAGTTTGACCTCGGTGGTGGGAAATTAATGGAGAGTATACTAAAGGAACGATTGGGGTGTACTTGGAGGAGGTGGGAGGTCTGGATAGTCGGCAACATGGGTTTGTGCCAGGTAGATCATGTCAAACCAACCTTGTGGAGTTCTATGAATGGTAACATCAGAACTGGACAGGGGTAAGCCTGTGGATGTATTATTCTTGGACTTCAGCAAGGCATTTGACTCTGTCCCCCACAATGGTCTGGTGGAGAAACTGATGGGGTTAGGAGTAGGCCCTTTGATGGTCAGATGGATTGAAAACTGGTTAGCTGGACGCACTCAGAGAGTAGTGGTCTGTGGGGAGCTCTCGAACCCTAGAGAGGTTGGTAGTGGGGTACCGCAGGGCTCGGTCCTGGGTCCGATCCTGTTTAATGCATACATATCGGACATCAGGGAGGGTATAGGGTGTGAAATGAGTCTCTTCGTGGATGACTCCAAGATGGGAGCAGTAGTTGAGGGAGAAGAGGGGAGGTTGGCCCTGCAAGGGGACCTGGACACCCTGGAAAGCTGGGCTCACACATGGAAATTAAATTTCAATATCACCAAGTGCAAGGTGTTGCATCTTGGTCGGGAAACCCTAAACACAGGTACACCCTGGGAGGGGAGGCGCTGGAGGCCTCAATAGGGGAAAAAGACCTAGGGGTCATGGTGGATGCATGTATGAATAACTCTGAGCAGTGCAGGAGAGCAGCTAGCAAGGCAAACAGGATGTTGGGATGCATCATAAGGGGGATCACCTCTAGGAGCAAGGAAGTGATTCTGCCACTGTACAATGGACTGGTTAGACCACACCTTGAGTACTGTGTACAGTACTGGAGACCACACTTGAAAAGGACATACAGCTCCTGGAGAGGGTACAGAGGAGGGCAACAAAGATGATACGAGGGCTAGGGGATTTGACGATGAGGACAGACTTAAGGAGCTCTGCCTGTTTTCGCTGGAGGAGAGGGAGACAGGGGACATGATTGAGGTCTTCAAGTACCTCAAGGGAATAAATAGGGTAAACATGGAGGGATCTTTAGACTAAAGCAGGAGGTATCACCAGAGGGCATGGTTTGAAGTTGGAAGGTGGAAGGGTGAGGGGGGAAAGAGGAGGTTTTTCACTGAGAGGGTGGTGGACCCTTGGAATGCACTGCCTGGTGAGCTAGTTCAGAGATCCACAGTGGAGGGCTTCAAGACAGGATGGGACAGACAGAGAAAGTGGATGTATCAGATGATGGCCTGTCCCAGGGGGGTGGGGATGGATGATATGTGTTTCTGGAGCACAAGGGATGGGAGGGTCTTGGCACCCAACTAAGGATCTAAAGTTCAAGCAGACTCGATAGACCGTAAGGCCTAATCTGCTGGCAAATAGTATGTTAGTATGTTAGTATTTATACTGTGTCTCCGTAGTGGGCTAAATTCCTCCCAGAATGTTTTAAAGAATTCTCTGGAGAATCCATCTGGACCATGGACTTTTCCAGTTTTGATCATGTTAATGGCTTTATGAAGTTCCTCCATAACCACTGGCATCCCTAATGTTTTACTACCTTCCTTCGTACTGGTGGAAGGTCGTAGTTTCTGCTGAAAAGCGTGCACTTTGCTTTCCAAGTCAATGTCAGCATCTGCTTTGTGTAGTCCAGTGAAGAAATGTTTGTTTGAATGCTTTTAAAATGTCAAGTAGCTGAGTTAGTCTATGACTGTGAGAATCTGGTCTTAGTTTTAGGATATGCCCATCTGTTAATTGTCACCTAAGCTGATAGCCCTTTTGCCATGTTCGTAGTACTTTTGATTTGTAAACCGGAGCATTAGAGTTGTGTGGAATATACAATTCTGCCCATGGAATGCCCACAGAATGACCATTCTGATTCCATGGAATTTCATGAAATCTTTGTGACAATTCTGTGGAAGTCTGCCAGATGTTAAAGTTCAGTTATTTTACTAGAGTTTTAAAAGTATATGTCTAATTAACACCATTTGGAACACAAACAGAACCCAATGGAATACAAATGTGTACCAAATTTCCGATGTGTAGGTCGAAAGGGGGAAGAGGTATGGGTGGGTAAACATTTAGTCAAAAGTACATTTTCAGTTATTCTGAGATAATTTTAAAATTTGTTATCCAAATTTTTTTCTCAATGTCTGGATTTAGAGAATCACCCAACATTGATATATACACCACATTTTAAGTCTCAAGTTTCAATGGGAACTGAGTTATAAGTAGCCAAACATTTTGCCAAAATTTAGATTTGTGTAATTTAGTATAATTTTGATAGTATTCATTGAAATGTTATAAAATTTGACAGGTACACAGGTTATTACTGCATTTGTATAATGCACATCGTTTCAGATTTCTAGCTTCAAATGGGACTGAGCTATAGCCTACCAAACATGTTGCCAAAGTTTAAATTTCTGTTATTTCTCTCTAATTTTAAAACAACATATCTAAATTTAATCAGAGTTGAAGCATTTAAACTATTATACCACATGGTCTTTTCTGAGAAAATTCATATTTGCAGCTTTAATTGGGATTGAATTAAAGTAGTCAAACTTTCACAACATTTAAAAATAACATTTTGCAAGAATGTAAACTACAAGTTTAAGCCCCTAAAACTTTAAAACTAGAGAATGCAATACCTTGAAATTTGGCAGATTCTTAGACCTTACAAGGAGACTGTGCATGCCAATTTTATTGATTGCTTGCTGCCAGAAATTGTAAAATAATAGGGCTATGCATGGACCAAATATATTTCTCAAATACCATGAATAGTAGGCTTGCTGAATATTCAGATGGACGTTCTGAATAGTCCACTATTCGGCCACTATTCAGGATGTACTATTTGGTGGGTTAGATTTCAAAATCTCAGAGTTTTGTTGCCCAATCGGAAGCCGTGTTTGGAGCTCACAGCCAGGAACACCAAGTGATCTCCTTATTCTACGTGTGTAGCATAGAGTTCAATATATAAAGAGAGTAGAGTGCGGACTTCAGTGGCTCAGTTGAAGCTGCGCATCCACCATATTAGAGGAGAATTGAGGTGCTGGCAGAATAACTGGAACCCTTCTTGAAACTTAACAAGCGGTACTAGCACACTGTTCTGACAGCAATCTGATGGTCCATTTGGGTAAGAAGCACCATTGACAGCAAGGAAATAATGAAGCAGATGCACATTGTGGTGACAAAAATAAGGTATGTTTTTTGTCCTTTGCTTGCATAAGCAGTCCGTTACTCAATAGCTATCAGAATAGTGTGCTGGTGCAGCTATCTATCTGCTGCATTTGCAGCACCATCATTTCTTGTAGTACTCCTTGATACCTTTGTGACCACATAGAGATTGCCACTTAACTCAAGATATTGACAGGGTTATGGCCTGTTGAAGTTCCAGTGTTATCCTGTGGAAATCGTTATGTTTTATTGCTTGCTTTCTTTAATGGCCACAAATATTTGAGTATGGCACGTGTTATTCTTATAATTCCCCTTGAGACCTTGGTGATCATATAGAGAGTGTCACTTAACTCCAGATATTGAAGGAGTTATGGCCTGTTGAAGTTCCAGTGTTATCCTATGGGAATCGTTATGTTTTATTACTTGCTTTTTTAATGGCCACAATTATTTAAAGTGATTAGTCACATTCTACAAATGCCTGTTTCACATAGTATGCCATTGCCACCCGTGCTTCAGATACTGAAGCTGCAATTTGTTTTGTAAAAATAATCTGTCATAGTCATTTTTTGGTATGTTTTTGTTTCTGCCTGCTCTCCAGTTTTCTGTGTGCGGCCACACCCCCAGAATGATGTCATGCAAGGGAACTGTCAATGTTTTACATACAGCAACAACAAAGTCTGGGTAAATTATAAAGTTGATGTAAATGTTCGTTACTTAGAGGTGCAGTCCCTTATTTTGGTTGTGGGGACTGCAGAATAGCACTTAATATGTAAACATATAACCTAGTTCTAGAGAAGCTTGAAGAAGCTAAGTATGTGTGCATATGGGCAGACTAGGCAAACCATAGGCCCTTATCTGCTGTCAACATCTATGTATCCATGTATATATATGTAGCAAGAAATTGTGGGTACAGTGCATAGCTGATTTTTCTGTCTACCATATCAAAGTGCAGTATCTTATGTTGGTAGTGTTTCCAGCAGTACAGTCTGTAGAAAAGTTTCTGGAAAACTGTTTTTGTGATGCAGATAGGCCAAAAAGATAATTTGCCAGTCTGTGTAGATATTGTTTGACTTTTGCTGCCTGCTGGTGAAGTGACAGATCTGAAATGGCAGCTCCTGTCAGAATGTGGGAGCATGATGACACTTTTCTATGTTTATGTTATAAGGCCTGAATGACTATAAGTAGTTTAGAAGTGTAATTATGGGTCAGACTACGTTTCTTTTTCTTTGGTGTCCAGCTTCTGCTATGAGCCAAAAAATTGTGAAAGAAAATGAATGTCTGCAATACAAAGACTGACCAACAGAAGTCTCTGTTTCAACACAGAGCTTAAAAACTTTGCTTCCCTTGCATGAAGTCACGGCTGAGGTTGCAGCACTGACACAAAAAAAGGTGCAGGGTTATGCAAATGAAGCAGAGCACAGAAATAAAAGCAAACAGCACTTTTTGGCAGTCTGAATGTTAGGAGATTGATTTACAACTCCTACAGGTTACTACTCCCATTAACTATGGTAAACATGACAAAAAAAATCACTTTAGGGGTGTGGCATATGTCATTCTTGTAGTACCCCTTGAGTCCTTTGTGACCACATAGAGATTGTCACCTACGGTAACTCCAGATATTGATGGATTTATGGCCTGTTGAATTTCCAGTGTTATCCTATGTGAATCATTATGTTTTAGTACTTAAGACCTTTGTGACCATATAGAGATTGTCACTTCTGCATCCTCCTCCTGATCCACCAGCAGCACAAGCCAGCCTCTGACAACAGTGTACAAGTCAAAGTGCTGTGACCTCTGCATCCTCCTCCTGAAGCACCAGTGTACAAGCCAAAGTGCCATGACCTCTCCTCCTCCTCTTTATGAAGCCATTTTAAGGACCCTTGTAGCAATTCTCTAATAAGGTAACTTTCCTGGCTGAGTACCAAATGCTGAATAATAAATATCTGGGACCCGAATACCAAATATTGGGAAAAAGGTATTCGTACAGCTCTACAAAATAACACCTGTACTTAAAGTCAAATCCCACAAGTCTTTCCATAAAACTGGAATTTGCTAATTTCACTTAGCCTTATCTAGAGGATTCTAATTAAAAGATAGGGGTACGAGAGGCAGGTAGTGCAGGAAGCCACCAGGTTCAGGAGTTAGATGCACAGTTTTACCAAGAAATGGACAGCTGAGCTGGGTAGCACAATAGCGGTAAACCCCCAGGAAGCACACAGTGTCAACAATTCCACCCTGAATGCAGGATATATAAGGATCACATTTATTAAATTTATGATCCAGGGAGCTTGATGTACATGCAAGTCTGGGACTTAGAGGTACTCAAAAACATGTAGTGGGGGAAGATAATGTCTGGGGCAGCAGGAAGGAAGAATTCTGGCTATTCCAAGAGGGTAGGTCTATAGGAAAAGGAGTAGGTGACTCATGTTTTAAGGGAGTTTATCACTGTAAAGAACAAAGAGGATAACAGTGGGATCAATAGTTCTACTGAGTCAATCTGTCTATGTCAAAAGAGAAGGGGGGAATAGTCACACAGAGAGGAACAGCAGGACTGCAAAAAGCTCAGCCCAGCTTATCAAATGAAGTAGTAGTATGTGCATTGTTAATATTAAATTCCACAAAAAGAATTCTGGATGGTTCATCCATATGCTATTATAAATGTAACCCCCCTCACCGGCCCCCCTTGTTTAACTAGCAGGGCTTCTCCTCTCACCACAACACCTAGGGGCAAAAGGGGGGGTGCTGGTTACATTTTGTAAAGAAGGTTTAAGGACAACCACCAACCAAAGCCACCATATACAAGGTTGGCTAGTCTGTTATACAAAATAGACAGCCAAGTGTGGCAACTGCCTGGCACACACCTGGTAGGGACCACTTGCCATGGTCAACAACCTGGGTCCCTGGAAGAAAACATTTGCTCAGGGCTATGCTAGGTTTGTACTTCTGGACAGGGGCACCCAAGTAACTCCAGACAACAGGAAGCAATAACATGACTGTCCAAACCAGGCTGGGATTCTAGAGTGTGGCTTTTATTCATGTAACAGAGTAGGAATAATCACAAAGTGAAGATGGACCCCCATAGGGCTACACATACTTGTAATGCAGATTACTGAGGTACAGACATTCCTGAATTCCCATTTAGCGTAGCATGAAGAAACACACCAACTTGTGAACACAGTGGTTACTATTTGAAATTGCCACATACGGCCAGGTACTGGTACATTTCCCATATTGCATAGGATGAATGTGGTACACACGACCACCAAGGAGCACATACAGGCTCACAACTTTCAGAACCCACTATACTACAGTAAACTGAAAGAAAACAACCCAGATCCAGGGGTAAAGACTCTTCTCAGGCATTGGCCAATTGCACTGAAGAAAAAGTAAAAGGTGCCCTTCAGAACCCGTAGAGGTAAACTGGTTACTCCAGATTGGGGGGATCTCCCACCTTTTGTTTCCAAGCTTATGCTCTGCCATTCACCTTGTTAATAACACCACACAAAATGTAGAAACTGTAGATGTTGTCTTAAATGTATATCACAATTAACATACTACACACACCTCAGAGGTGTCAGAATTAAAAGTTCTGTACTTGGATGGCCACTTTCTGGACTCCACTGCAAGCAGACACTTTTAACAAGAAAGTCTCAGGTGACAGGGTTCCTTTTTCAGAGAAATTGACCTCACAGGCATTGCAGGTCCTCCTGGGTCTACACAGAAAAGTTACACATGTACTCACAGAGCAATTGTACAAGGCAGCTTTCCAAAAGTCCAAATGGATCAGGGGGTTGCCCAGAGGTCTTTTGCTGATGCATTAGCCCCCACACTAAGATCTTACTATGGAAAATCAGTGGCTCTGGGAGAACTGCACAGAGCATGGCCCTAATAGACCAGAGCTGTGCCCCCTACTACAGGTCAGGACCACAGCCTGTCTATCTCCCTAACCCTCTAGGGAAAACCTAACTATCCAAAATCTACCCACAGGGGAACCTCCCCCAATCCAGGGCACCTGCAAACCAAAACACAGATCAATAACACTATACCAAAGCATTACACTCACACTCCCCCACAACTACATCTGTGGAAGAAAAGGTTAACACATGTTACCAACTACACAGTACTTTAAAAACACTTTAAAGCACAGAGGAACTCCGATGAGTCCCCCCAAATCCTCTTCTTGCCTTCTCTTCTTTCTTCATCAGGATCACCTGAAAGAGAAAAGACAAAGAAAACACCCCAAATCTGCAAGACACAGTACCATATCACCTCCATCCAACACTGGAGAATCCCAAAAATATTTTACTGAAAAGTATGAAAGTAGAAAACAGTAGAAGATACTGACATTATGTACAATACAACATTTTAAGGGGATGGAATGCCCTAAAAGTCCCATCTAGTGACAAAACAGATGGCCCAAAGGCAAGGTCCATTAAAGAGTCTCTCCTGGGCAGGAGCCCAATGAAGCACAGTTCTTGAAGTACTGTAGTCCCAAAGGAGAGAGTCTTTGTGGGCAGTTCAACAGTTTGTAGTTTGCCAGGTGTAGGGTGTATACTGCAATGTCAATAAAGTAAGAAAAGTCTGGACTTACCAGTCTCTTGAGGAATGAACAACAGGATCACCTACTTCTCCAGCCAAAGACTCTCCCTTCCTGGCAACATTGTTTGGATACAGCTGGGCAGACATCTTCCAGAAAACAGATGATGAAAACAGGAAACTGCTGGGTTGATGTCATCTCGGAAATCGAACCATGGAACAGGAACCAACAGCTGGGTTGATCTCATCCGGCACCCCAGGCGATGAATCACGATAATGGCTGGGATGAGGTCCAGGCAAGGAAACTGGAAGGCACACTGCAAGTCTGATGAATCTGGACGCATCTTGGATCCTGGAACACCAGTCTGGTGGAACACATGGGTATGGCAGCTGCTGGATGGCAGACACTTCACTGACACTGCTCTGCTTCCCTCTGGGTAGGCATCAGCATATTCACAGGAGACTGGCACCATTAAGGGTAGTACCACTCTGAGTCAGGTGCAAGACCTATGACACCATCTGGGCATTCATAACTGATGTTGTAGAAAGTTTCATTTCTGGCTTTGTCCACATATCGTACAGTATCCATGAACAATGTCCTGCCCAATTTCCAAAACTTTATTCTATCATTTATGATTCTGTTTCTGACACAAAGGGTCATACCTGGATGCAGATTCTTGCTTGCTTCCTCCAGTATCCAGGCTTTCCTGTTTTGCTCAATCACCTCCCAGACTCTCCAAGGAAAGGTAGGAAATGACATTTCATATATGGCATTTGCCCTCCTATGAACCAGTCTCTCCTCCTTACTACTCTTCTCCAATACACGGCCACTGGCATGGCTTGGGGTGGCCAGCCCTGGTTCAACCATTGCCGTGTACTCAATGCATGGAAAAACTTGTCCCTGACCATATCTGCAGGCAGGGCAGTGAAGTCACCAACTTCATCCTTTGGTTCCTCCGAGGCAAGAGCTTGAGGCCACTCACTGGGACCCTCAACAGAAAGATACACATCTTTCTCCTCCTCTTCATCACTTAAAACCAGGGCCCAAGAGTGAGCAGTCATCCTCACTCCTGAGATAGTCCACTTTTCACTGGAAGCGGAGGTAGACACCTCCCATTCTAAAGTTTCTCAAACTTCATCCTCTTCAACTAGGCTAGGACTAGAACCCTCTCTCCATGGATCCACGGATCCTTCCTCCACACTGTCCATTTGTGATACAGGCATAGAAACATCACAAGGAATCTGCCCTTGCAGTAAATCTACACTCACTTCCTTTGGGCCACAGTCTGCTGGGCCTTCCCCAACAGGTTCAACCTGGTGCTGTGTGCTGCTACTTGCAGGATTTTGTACTTTTGTCCAGATGGGAGCCAAATGAATTCTAGGTGCTTTGGACAGACCATACTTCAGTAAGCAACCCGAACAGTGAGGAATTAAGAAAACGTCCCTTACAGCCTTGAGCATATCAGGCATACACTCACAGGGTAGTTGGGAATCGCAACATGAGAAGGCAAATTTTTACCGTAGAAACATTGCTCTATTTCTTTTAGCTTGGCAACCTCCTCAACTATCATATCTCAGGCATGATCTGGGTAGCGGGATAGTCCCGGAGCCATATCTGTAAATAAACATATTAAAGTTCATTGTTACTACACAGTTCATGATACTTGGAACAGTCTCTTAAAAAGGCTCCCTGCTGCTTTGTTTACTTTACTGCCCCACCCTGTAATGGCAGCGGCAGCACTCCTGATGCATCAACAACTCTGTCTCTGACTCAAGCCACTACGCATCCAACTTTCTGCTACTGATTATTTGCTCAAACTGTAACAATTGCACTGCATCCACATTTCTCAGCCCATTAATATGATTTCTGAACTTTACAATTACAGTAGCTTTCAATCAGCTTTCACTGGCTTAAAGTCACTAAAAGTCACAGTATTTCTAAGAACAGGATTGCTTGCTTGTTGCAGTCTCTCATACAACTTAGAGTCTCTCGATTGCTCAGAAAATTATACTGTTGCTGAATCCATGATACATGCTCAAAGTCTATTGCTCCGAATTCTTGTTTGTTTTAATTTCACTTTACACTCCTTCTTTGCAAAAACAATCGCACTGTTTACACACAGATCCAGCTGGCTTTGTTAAAATCACAACACAGTTTGAGCTCAGTTTTGCTGAATGGTACTCACTGAATCAGTAGCTGGCTTGCTCCGGTGGAAATCTCTGCCTAAAGCTGATCCTGGAAAGCCTCTGGGTTGAAACAGGCTGGCAATCCGGCTGATTGTCACTACAAACACCATGCTTGCTTCCCAGTCAGTCGGATACCGGGTTGAGCCCGATTTGGAACAGAAATAGTCTGTATTTACAGATTTAGAATGTTCACAGTCCCCTCGACGGTTTCTCCTGACTAATCAGCTCACACACCACTCGCTCTCTCCCTCTCGAATACTGGGCTGCTCTCTGAAGCTGACTAGGGGCGGGACTGATTGTAGTCGCACCAATCGCTTGACACCATACAAATGGGCCTCTCTCTCTCTCTCTCTCTCTCTCTCCTCATGCTCTTTCTCCATGGTGATCATCGAGCAGGGCAAAATTTAAACTGCAAACAAACTTTTTTCCTGGACTGAAATTTCACGGCGAGAGTGCTGGTTTTGACCATTTCTTTGCTCAGAACTTGGCTATTTCTTTAGCGACTCCCCCATCTCACACAATAAGCACATGAAACCTTCAGGGCACAATTGTCTCTTCGTTTCCTAAAGTCCACAATACTTTTTGTCACAGAAAACTTGAGAATTAAAGCTTATAAATGCTCTCTTGATGCAGGACAAGGGCATACACATTCTGGCTTTACAGTCCCTAGTTAAATGGTGGCACAATACACAGCAGCACGTGAACAGCTGGCACACAGCGGCACATATGGATGGCACTATCCTAGGCAGATCCTTTGGTGAAAAGCTTCCAGTTTTGGGCTACCTACTTCCAGACAGACAAAATGCTAGCCATAGCCTAAGTAAGCTCTCTTTTGTTTTCTCCCAAATTCAAAACACATCATTGCACGAGTCCCCATTTTTGTAACCCCCCACCAGCCCCCCTTGTTTAACTAGCAGGGCTTCTCCTCTCACCACAACATCTAAGGGCAAAGGAGAGGGGTTGGGGTTACATTTTGTAATGGAGGTTTAAGGACAACCACCAACCAAAGCCACCATACACAAGGTGGGCTAGTCTGTTATACAAAACAGACAACCAAGGTGGCAACTGCCTGGCACACACCTGGTAGGGACCACTTGCCATGGCCAACAACCTGGGTCCCTGGGAGAAAACGTTTGCTCAGGGCTATGCTAGGTTTGCACTTCTGGACAGGGGCACCCAAGTAACTCCAGACAATAGGAAGCAATAACATGACTGTCCAAACCAGGTTGCGAATTTAGAGTGTGGCTTTTATTCACATAACAGAGTAGGAATAATCACAAAGCGAAGCTGGACCCCCATAGGGCTACACATACTTGTAATGCAGATTACTGAGATACAGACATTCCTGAATTCCCATTTAGCATAGCATGAAGAAACACATCAACTTGTGAACACACTGGTTCCTATTCAAAATTGACACATACGGCCAGGTACTGGTACATTTCCCATATTGCATAGGATGAATGTGGTACACACGGCCACCAAGGAGCACATACAGGCTCAGAACTTTCAGAAGCCACTATACTAGAGTAAACTGGAAGAAAACAACCCACATCCAGGGGTAAACACTCTTCTCAGGCGTTGGCCAATTGCATTGAAGAAAAAGTAAAAGGTTCCCTTCAGTACCCGTAGAAGTAAACTGGTTGCTCCAGATGGGGGGGGGGGGTCTCCCACCTTTTGTTTCCAAGCTTATACTCGGCCATTCATCTGGTTAATGACACCACACAAACTGTAGAAACTGTAGATGTTGTTTTAAATGTATATCACACTTAACATACTACAAACACACACACACACACACCTCAGAGGTGTCAGAATTAAAAGTTCTATACATGGATGGCCACTTTCTGGACTCCACTGTAGGCAGACACTTTTAACAAAAAAGTCTCAGGTGACAGGGTCCCTTTTTCAGAGAAATTCACCTCACAGGCTTTGCAGATATTCCTGGGTCTACTCAGAAAAATCATACAAGTACCACAGAGCAGTTGTACAAGGTAGTTTTCCAAAAGTACAAATGGATCAGGGGGTTTCCCCTGCATCCTAGAGTTCAACCCCATCCCTCCTGGGATACAGCACTGGGAAACCCACTGGTACAGGTCTCCACTACTTCCAAAGACTGGAACAGTTTTCCTCTACTAAGGTGAGAACTTAAAACAAAAGCTGGCAGCTCTCTGACAGAGCTGAAGGAGGAGCTGCCTAGACTGCAGTCTCCTCCACTGAACTCCAACTACAGACTCTCTCAACATTCTAAAGCTAGCTCTAACAGCTGCTAGTAAATTGTAGCTTATGCCGCTCTGACAGTTCTAAATGACATCATCCCTCCAGAGCTCAGCAGAGACTGAGAACAGAGACAGAGACAGAGACAGAGTGAAACCCATTTAACTAGCATTTCACTAGCTGCCTTTCCTGCCTACCACTGATTCTAACTCGGAATCTCTCACAGCTGGGCTTTTAAGGGCCAGGCCAGCCGCTTCCCTGCAGAGGTCAGTGACGTGGGGCAGGGAGACTGCATCGTGGTCTGAAACAGGAAATCCTGTGGTGCTACAATTTTGGCTGCATCAATGACAGGACAGTGAATCGGGACTAGCTGGGGGGGGGGGAGAGCTGGTCACCTGCATCGGAAATGAGATAATCTTGTTGCATCAGCGACAAACAAAGAGGAGGAGCACCCACGGTGCCTGGGCCTATTGGAAGGCCAGGGTGCAATTTCAAAACTCTAGCTGAGCTTTTTATACAGGCCCAGCCACTCTGCAGAGAGATCAGTGACTTGGGGTAAGGGAGACCCATCGTTGTCTGAAACTGGAAATCCTGTGGGGCTACAATTTCATCCCCATCGGCAGTAGGACAGTGATTCAGGACTGGCTGAGAGGGGGAAGAGCTCCTTGACTACATCGGAGGTGAGCTAATCTTGTCACATTGGTGACAAACGAAAGAGGAGGAGCACCACGGTGTCTGGGCCTATCGGAAGGCCAGGCACCAATTTCAGAATTCTCACAGCTGGGCTTTTAAGGGCCAGGCTCAGCCACTTCCCTGCAGAGATCAGTGACTTGAGGCAGTGACTATATGGGGATACAGTGACTATACTGGGTTATTTTCATGCCCACCCACCCCAGCCCTTCCCTATTAAATGTGCAGGTGAGGTGTGTCCTGGTGGGAGGTAGGGCACTGATTGGCTGGGAAAATTTAAAGGGGAGGCAGTAATCTTAAGGGGTATGTTTACTGAGAGTGCAAGCTCGAGCTGTTAGAGCAGTAGAGCACTGAAATAAATTACCTTAAACATGAGCTGGGTAGGGGGTAATGTGTAGAATTGTTTTGAAGCTGATTTTAAACTATTAGAACTGTTAGCTCTATTAAATTACTTTAACTGGTGCTGGAGCAGGTTCGAGGGAGGTGCTGCTACTGTTCGCTCTGTTGGCTGCAAAATTGTTTTTCTCACACAGACAAGAAGCTGGATCTAGGGAGATGCTAAAACTGTTTTAATTGCTTGAAGTTTAAATAGATTGCCTAGTAAAACTGGTAGAACTATTAGCTGTTATATTGTTTATCTAGA
Source organism: Neoceratodus forsteri (assembly GCA_016271365.2). Taxonomy (NCBI): domain Eukaryota; kingdom Metazoa; phylum Chordata; order Ceratodontiformes; family Ceratodontidae; genus Neoceratodus; species Neoceratodus forsteri. The sequence continues at coordinate 531,701,495 of JADMNL010000022.1, read as the reverse complement.
GTAGAACTACTAGCTGTTAAATTATTTATTTAGTTAGGAGTTGGTCTCTAGGGCTGTGGGTTATCTATTAGAACTGAAAGGGGCTGTAGGACTTGAACTTATTTCACCCTAGTATGCCCACTTGGAGAGGGGCAGTATTTTTTTGGGTAAGGACCGAGCAAAGGGGGAACGCCTCAATATGTTCAGAGAAGGGCAATTGGGGTGCTCTTCAAACACTATGGCAGGCATCTTTAGAAGGATTATAGGTTGCACAGGCTGTGGGGTGGCAATAATACTAAAATGGGCCTGGAGGGAGGAAGGTTGCCCACTCTGCAGGCAGATGTTTCAGATCAGGGGAGAGGTAAACTGGCTAAGGAGGCAAATGGAGGAGTTGGGGGTTGGCATGGAAAGAAAATGAGAGGAGAAATGGGTGGCAGGTGGGAAGGGGTGAGGCATTTGGGGCAAGGATTTTTAGCTAGGGAGGCAGATGCCATGGAGGAAAGTGTTAGGATTACTGGTCCAATTCACATGAAGGGGGAGGGGGTTAGGTCAGGAGTGGCTGGAAAGGGGCAGGCTGGAGGGGCCGAGGGTGGAAAAATAGGTCAAGGGGGCAGGGCAGGAGGAGATGGTAAGGGGCAGCCCAGAGGGGCAGGCAGAGGGAATCTGGGGCAAAAGGAGGAGGCTGGCATAGAGTGTTACAGTAAATTTGAGCTATTGCATGACTTGGAAGTAGAAGAAGGGGTGGGTGGAGATGAGGGGAGAAAATGAGACCGGAAGGAGTGAATTAGGAAAACAGAGGATGTTAATGAAGGGACAGGAAATGCTGGAAATAGTTCAAGCGGGAGAAGAGGAAAGAAATTGTAAAGCAAAGGGGGAGGGATATAGGACAGCAGGCGGGGAGTTAGAGGGCACGATGGTGAAAACAAGTAGAAATAGAGTCGAAGGGAGGATCCTCCAAACAGGAAGGATCTGACCAGCGGAGGGTCTTTAGGTCTTGGGGCCCACGGGGGGGCAAGGGAGGTGGATATATTAATGTGACTGAGGAGGAGGGGGGTGAGACAGATGGGGATAAGGTCAGGGTGTTAGGTGGGGATGAGAGAGGAAAAAAGGAGATAAATTGGGGGGGATCTGAGGAAAGTTGGCATAAGAAAGGGGGCAGGAAAGGGAGGGCAACAAGGGGTTCTCTCATAAGGAGGCAGGAAGACACCCAGGGGAAGGGGAAAATGGATAAGGAGGAGGAGGGAGTTGGGTCGGGTACACAAAACAGAGGTAAACAAACGTCCGATGGGGTCACTAAGGTACTCCTGCCAGGGGACTCCATGATTAGTGGTATACACTGGGAGGAGCAGGAGGGGGGAAACCCAGCCAAGATAAGGTGGTGGGGATCTCTGGTCTGACGGTGCACAGGGCGAAGTTCCTGGTATATGAGTTGACGAGTGAATATAGAGGGTCACCGGACTTCCAGGTGCACCTGGGGACAAATGATTTAGAGGGAAATAGTGTACTAGAAATCCAGGCAAGGTTCCAAGAACTGGCCAGAATTTGGCAGGATAATGGATGCACAGTTTCCTTCTTGGAAATATTGACAGTCCCAAAGGCCTCTGTGGAGAACAAAATGAAGATCATAGAAGTAAATGATTAGCTCAGGAGGTGGGGGAAAGAAAGGGGGTCAGGAGTGTTGGGGGAATGGGGTGGAGTTTGGGAAGATAAGGGACTAAATGCCAGGGATAGGCTTCACCTAAATCTGATAGGGAAGGAAGTCCTGAAACGGGATGATGGACTACATTCTAGCTAGGTGGGGTTTGAACTTGTGAGGGGAGGGAGGTAAACAGGGGGGCTAACAGGATGACCATACCTCTCGAGGAGGGACCTGAACTTCCGCCCGTAGAGTCGGGCAAAAGCCTAGAGGATGAGGGTATCATAGTGAGAAAGGAAGGAGAATGTATATGAGATCCAGGGGGGGGTTAGGAAAGGGAGGTATGGACAAGGGTTGGGGGGTGGTGTTACTAAATGCTAGAAGCCTGGGTAACAAGATGCTGTAGTTCCAGGCAATGCTATTCGAAGGAGGGGTAGATGTTACAGCTGTCACAGAAACTTGGGCTAACCCTAGCCACGGTTGGGATATAAATGTGAGTGGATACACAGCGCTCAGGAAGGTTAGGAAGGAGGGTAGAGGGGGAGGAGTGGCTATATTTGTTAGAGAAAACATAGAGATTAGTCAGGTAGATGAAGCAGAGGGGAATGGAGTGTCTGCTGGATAACATTAAGGGCCAGTGTAGACCAAAAGGGAGGGAGCTGTGATCATGGGGGACCTAAATATGCCAGCTACTGACTGGGGAACCATGACTTCTACTGTGGCCAGGGAGCAGAGGCTATTGGATACCTTCCAGGATATGTTCCTCATTCTGCAGGTGATGGAGCCTACGAGGGATGGTCATGTCCTGGATGTGGTTCTTGCGGATGGTGATCTGGTGCAGGATCTGGTGGTGGAGGATCCCCTGGCAGGGAGCGATCAAGATACTGTCTGGTTTCAGCTAAAGTTGAGAGGGGAGGGGGATAGGACCAGAACAATGGCTGTTTACTTTAGGGGGCAGACTTTAGGGGCATGGGGGGATTCTCAAGAAGCATTTGAAGGGGATTACACAAGGGACGGATGTAGAAGGGAGATGGGAGGTCATTAAACAGGGACTTCGGGAGGCCGTCATGACCTATGCAAATTTGAAGCACAAGGGGGCGAGGTCACGTAAACCATGCTGGTGGTCCAAGGAGGTTCAGAAGGCTGTAAGGGTGACGAGGGCTGCCTACAGAGAATTAAAAAAAAAAACAAGGAGGGAAAGGGAAAAGGACAAGTGCAGTCTTGCATCCAGACACATCACCCAGGTGGTAAGGGAGGCAAATTCCAGAAAGGAGCAGTGGCTTGCACAGGGGATAGGGGATGGGGAAAAGGGTTTCTTTTGGTATATTGGGGAGCAGAGAAAAAACAAGGGACAGATCGGCAGATTGAGAACAAAAGAAGGGTGGGTGTAGGAAGTGAGGGAACAGGTGGAGGTACTAAATGAGTATTTTGTCTCTGTGTTCACTGGAGATGGTGGACATACAGAGTGGGAGCTGTTGGATTTGGAGGAGGCAGGGGTATGGTTGCTGGAGCACTAAATATGCTAAGGGTGGTGGGAGGTTACCTCGGTATCACATCAGAATGGATCTACAAAGGGAAGGGAGGGACAAATGAGGCCTCAGGGGGATCACAACAGGAAGGATCTGCTAAAAGGAGGGGAGGGACTGATAGTGCTACCCATAGAGAGGGTGTGGAGAGCCCTTAAAGCTCTTAAAAAGGATAAGTCTCCAGGCCTGAATGGCATACATCCCAGAGTGCTATGGGAGTTGACGGATGTACTGGCCACACCGCTGGCGGAACTTTTCAATTTGTCACTTGAGACAGGGTGGGTACCTCAGGACTGGAGGGTGGCACATGTGGTGCCAATCCATAAAGGGAGTTCCAGGGAGGGTCCGGATAACTATAGACCCATCAGTTTGACGTCAGTGGTGGGTAAGATGCTGGAGAGTATACTTAAAGTATGCTCGGGGGGAAGGGTTCTTGGAGGATATGGGATTTCTGGATAGGCATCAACATGGATTTGTGCCTGGCAGATCATGTCAAACTAACCTTCTGGAGTTCTATGAATGGGTAACATCAGAACTAGACAAGGGAAGACCTGTGGATGTTCTGTTCTTGGACTTCAGTAAGACGTTTGACTCAGTCCCTCATTTTGAACTACTGAAGAAACTGAGGGGGATGGGGTGGGCCCTTTGATGGTCAGATGTATAGGAAACTGACTGGCTGGGCATGTCCAGAGAGTAGTGGTTGGAGGGGAGGTCTCGTCTTCTAGGGAGGTTATTAGTGGGATATCGTAGGGCTCGGTCCTAGGGCCGTTCATGTTTAATGCCTGCATCTCTGATATCAGGGAGGGTATTGGCTATGAATTGAGTCTCTGTGCAGATGACTCCAAGCTGGGAGCAGTGGTGGAGGGTGAGGAGGGGAGGTTGGCCCTGCAAAGGGACCTGGAGACCCTGGATAAGTAGGCCCACACCTGGAAATTAAACTTTAACTCCTCCAAGTGCAAGGTGTCACACCTTGGGAGGGGGAACCCGAAACATGAGTACACCCTGGGAGGGGATGAGTTGAAGGCCACAGCAGGGGAAAAAGACCTGGGGGTACTGGTGGATGTCAACATGAACAATTCTGAGCAGTGCAGAGGGGTGGCAGTAAAGGCGACTAGGATGCTGGGCTGCATCACTTGGGGGAGGAGGATTACCTCGAGGAGCAGGGATGTGATTCTGCCACTGTACAATGGGCTGGTCAGACCATACCTTGAGTACTGTGTGCTGTACTGGAGGCTGCACTTGAAGAGGGACATACAGCTCCTGGAAAGGGTCCAGAGAAGGGCAACCAAAATGATCCGGGATCTAAGAGAGATGGCGTACAGTGAGAGACTACAGCAGCTAGGCTTGTTCTCATTGGAGGAGAGATTGAGGGGGGGACATGATCGAGGTCTTCAAGTACCTTAAGGGAATAAATAGGGTAAATAGGGAGGGGATCTTTAGGCTGAAGGAGGGGGGAACCACCAGAGGACATAGTTGGATGCTCAAGGGAGGAAGGATTAGGGGGGAAAGGAGGAGGAAGTATTTCACTAAGAGAGTGGTGGAGCTGGTTCAGGCTTCTACGGTGGAGGGGTTCAAGAGAGGGTGGGACAGGTACAGGAATGGGATGAAGCAGAGGCTGGCTTGTCCCGGAGGGGGGGGCTGAGACAGAGAACAGGAGACACAAGGGTACAAAAGGGGGGAAAGGCTTCCATACCCACCCTGGGGTCTCAGGCTCGAGCAGACTCGATAGACTGTAAGGTCTAATCTGCTGGCAACTAGTATGTTATTATGTTAGAATTTAGTAACCGCTTGGAACAAGGGGGTTATATAAATATGTGAGAAAATGCTGCCAATATTTTTGTTCTACCTCAGATTTAAAATTGCTAAACCAATTTATCCAGTTGTGTTAGACACCAAGATACACTGACTATGGATATGCATGTCAAATATTAAGTATATACCTGCAAGAGCATAGAAGTTACAAATATCCGCATTTTTGAGAGTTTTCACAAAATTTTGCAAATATTTACATAGTAAAGATTTGAAGTCCTGTAACTTAAAAATCTCTAATCCAGTTCTCCCCATATTTAGATCATTCTATAAACATTACAAAAAAGTTATTCATGTTAATTTACACAAGTCTAGCGCCAAGGGTGCCCGAGTTATATGCAGATGACATTTTTCCATGAAATTTCCTGCAAAAAAATAAATGACAGATATTGAGCACATATAATTTTGAGATGATGCATCATATTTTCATGAAATCTGGCACATTATTAGAACGCCCATCATCAAGGAATCATGCCAAATTTAAGATATCTGACCCAACAGACAGTTGAGGTATATGCAGGCAAAAACCTTCATGAAATTTCACACAAAAAGTAAAATGACAGACTTTGAGCACCTATAATTTTGGAGGTATTCATCCGAATGTCATGATATTTAGAGTGTTGCTGGCTCTTCACCCAAAGAGTGTGCCTGCCAACCATCAGAGATCTTGCATAAATAACAGCCAAGGTATGACTAAATTACTAAATTTAAAAAGTTCCACAAAATTCCAATGAAATTTCACATTTTGCGGAATTTCATGAAAGTTTGTCAAAATTCAACGAATTCGTAATTTTCCCATTCTGCACAGCTCTACAGAGCATGCCTTCCTCTTTTTCATGAAGATGTTCCAGCAGTTAACTCCTTGCCTCAATCAGCTGTTGACATGCTTGCTGATCCTGTGATTTTTATAAGTTCTGTTTCCAGAGCATGACTCTTTCCAACAAGTTGTAGTCTCCAAGTTTTAGTTTCATTGAACTGAATGCAAGGATTTCTCCTCAATTCACTGATTTGGAAGGATCCCAAATGAATCTAGGATATGTTTCAGTGTCATTATGTATGTCATTTGCTTTGTATTCACGCTTAAAAGTGGTGTTTAATAAGGCTACATTAAATTTCTGTTACTTTTCTCTAATTGTACCACCCACTATAAGTGACATAAAGAGGAGGGCATGATCTGACTGAGTGATAGGGTGAATTGCTGGATCAGAAAACATAGAGATATCCTATAGATGCATACTAAACATGTCCAAACTAGCATATGTGTTATGTGGATGCAGGAAAAATCTGTAGTTGCATTGACCTGGGTGGAAAAATCTACAAACATCAGCCAATCCATATTATGTTCTGAGCTGCAAGATTATGGTTTTACCATCACGGATTGACAACAAAATCGTTGACTGACACTACATCGACAAGAAAATGCTGATGATGATGTCCCCGGCAATCGTGCCATCTGACCACGATCGCGGCAAAGCACTGGGGCACATCTCGGATGTTTGCAGAAAGGTTCCCTCCACACCCCTCACTGTGGGGGGCCTCATCCCCCACACCCCCAACAATGAATATAATCACCTCCAAGTCGGAGGTGTAGGGGGAAACAGTGCAATACCTCTCGGGATGGCAAGACGGGGGGTGCTGTAAAATCCTGATCGACGGAACGACTGTCTATCAGGTTGCAGCACCCACACTGCCATCAATGTAGGAGTTTCACTGCACTGATGGCACACCAAGGATTCACTCAGTTCTTTAATTTTTGCATGTAAGCTGGTGTATCCAAATTGGGCATATAGATATTAAGTGCATGGAGGTGCTAACAAAAATGATATATTGTATCAGATAATACAGGCTCATTAAAAAAAGGCCTACATACAGTATATGGATAATTATGCCATGACATTTTATAACACATATAGAGTCTAGACCAACTAGTGAATAAACAAAAAAGTTAAAATATGTCAACTTATTTATAGTCAACGTCCAGAAACCTAACCTAGCAAATCTGTATAGTTTACTATACTGTTAAGACAATACTCAGTACAGCATCATGGCACATCAGGTTACATGTGCTCCCACATGTCACTTTGGCTGCAGTGAAGCTGATAGGTCTGGGAATTACAGTAGTGCGCAGTGGGTGGGCGATGGTTGTGGGAGGGGGCACGGAGACCGTGGGGGACAGTTTTCCTTTTTGCAGGCTAAAAAAAAAAAGTGAACATTGCAGGACGGTTTTGTTTTTCAGTGGATTTGGCACACTGGGGTGGGCTCCCAGTGTCACCACCTAGAAAAGAGGTGTTTTGGGGATGCTGCAGCCAATGGGGGATTGGGCACCCCCGCCGGCACATACCAAAGGGGGGGGCAAGAGCTGAGGGGGACTGGGCACCCCCTCAGCACACAACAAGAGCGGGAGTATTTTGGAGTATTGACAAAAGAGGATTTAAAACACCTGCACCATTTCAGCTCCAAACTACTGCAGAGTTTCTCAGAAACTGAAACGGATCAGCCTTCAGTGCTCCCAAACATGTTTACACTCATCCTCCTCCAAAAGATCAGCTACTCTGCACCACTCACACCAGTGCAGAATGCTCAGTGTAAACAGACTCTAAGTCCTTATCAGTACTAAAACAAGCATTTGTCAATGCCGAATGTTGTCTCGCTGGCATTGGCATTGGTAGTGCAGGAGTTAGAGACTCATAATAAGAATGGCAGTGAAGTATTGAAGTGACACCAACCCCATCCCCACCCTGCAGAGACCAACAGGCATTGGGGTGTGTCTTTGGGTTGTCAGCTATAATGCTCATGCCATTTTACCTCACCCTACCCTGTAGACACTGACAAGTGTTGTGGTGTGCTTTGGGGTCTTTGGGCGTTATACTTACTCCATTCCATAAGGAAATACACTGAGGTGGGTGCAGTATAGGAGACTGGGGTGAACTTTGTGGCTGAACACTGCAAAGCACACCACGATGCCTGTCACTGGCTGCAGGGTGGGGGTGGAATGGCATGAGCATTACAGCCGATGATCCCAAGTCACACCCCTGACGTCTGTCAGTCTCTACAGGGTGGAGTGCTACAGTTGGAAACCCTAACACCATAGGTGTGCATTGGTATTTTCACTCCAAATTTTTAACATGGGCTTTTTGTGAGCCCACTTCATGAACAGCAGCACTATCAGTTTGCTAGCTGAAAGGTGGTTTTGCACAGCGGCTATGCCATTTGGCGACACAGGGATGAAAACACATTTTGGGCAGTATGTGGAAAATGACAACTGTATTGTTCATGAGGAGATGTAAAAAATTGGCAATGTTGAAAATCTGGAGTGAAAATATGAAAACTTGGTGAAGTCATGAGCATGCATAGAAACTGTGCAATGCACGTCTGTAACTCAATTATTTTTTGGGATTTTTTAATCACATTTTTAACATAGGCATTTTAGGAACTCCCCTCATGAACAGTGGAACTGTGATTTTGTTAATTTGTCCCAAACGTTGATTTTCCACAGTGACCACGCCATCGTGTGCCACAGGTGTGAAAACACATTTAGGGCAGGATGTGAAAAATGCTAGCTGTACTGTTCATAAGGAGGTGTGACAAAATGCCAATGTTGAAAATCTGGCATGAAAATATTGCAAATTTGCGAAGTTACAAGAGTGCGTGGAAATTGTGCAACACACACTTGTAACACAGTCATTTTATGGAATTTCATCACCAGATTTTCAACATAGGCATTTTAGGACTTCTGCTCATGAACAGTGTCACCGTCATTTCCAAAAATTGTCCCGAAAACTGATTTCGCACAGTGACCGCACTATTCTGTGTCAGACATGTGAAAACACATTTCGGCCAGGATATGTAAAATGATAGCTGTACTGTTCATGGGGAGGTGTGGAAAAATGGCAATTTTGAAAATCTGGAGTGAAAATATTACAAATTCACAAAGTTATGAGCGTGTGTGGAAACTGCGCAACGCATGCTTGTAAAACAGCCATTTTGGGGATTTTTTCCACCAAATTTGCAACATAGGCTTTTGAGAGCCCCCTCATGAACAGTGGCACTGTCATTTTGTTAATCAGTCCCGGAAGATGATTCCGCGCAGTGACCGTGAAATCGCCTTTTGGGACCGAATAATGCCATGACAGTGACTGAATTCATGAGGAGGGGTGCCAATAACCCCATGTTGAAAATTTGGTGTCAATATTCCCAAAAATGCCTGAGATATGCACCAAAGCTTGAAAAAAACCCTATTTATGCCATTATGCAGCTTACCGGCATTTCTTCAGTTCGCAGTCGGCTTTGAAGAGTGCAGACGTGTTCCTGGTCCACCGAAGATCATCGTGCCAGACTCCAGAGGTAAGTATGTGGTGAGGGGGTGTGGGGAGGCAGGGTGCGCAGTGGGTGGGAGAGGGTTGTGGGAGGGGGCAGGGAGACTGCGGGGGACCGTTTTCTTTTTTACAGGCTAAATAAAACAAAAGTGAACATCACAGGACAGTTTTTGGTTTTCAGGGGATTTGGCACACTGGGGTGGGCTCCCAGTGTGCCACCTAACTGTTTTGGGGGGATGCTGTAGCCAACGGGATTGGGCAACCTGTCGCACATAATCAAGGGGGCAAGAGCCGTAGATTGGGCACCCCTCAGCATAAATAAAAGTGGGGGGATAGTATGCTGATGGGGAGGGCTCCTGTTGGCAAAATAAACGGGAAGGGGATAAAAGCCGATGGGGACTGGGCCCCGTCAGCAAAGAAAGACTTTTGGGGGGGCACATGATGTTAAGAGAAATTGGGCACCCCCTCGGCACACAGTGGAAATGGCAGGGGAGACATTATGCCGACAGGGAGTGGGCTCCCCCATCAGCATTGTGACAGGTGGCGGCAGTCACTGCCACCATGTTGCTTGCACGTCGGGAGGCGTGTTGTGGTCCTGCTGCATGAGAGCTTCACTCTCATTGTAGAAGACCTTTTCTTAGATCTGGTGGTCACATTCGGGATGCATGAAACATAGAAACATAGAAACATTGAATTTGATGGCAGATAAGGACCGCTTGGCCCACCCAGTCTGCCCATTTCCCTGCCTACTGGATAAGCTGCAGATCCTAGTTAACCAGCAACCTACTTCTTTCTACCCCCAACCCCTAGAATTGCCCTATGACTGTCCCATGCATGCTTGAATTCCACCACTGTTTTGACTCACGACCTCCTCCAGAAGGCTGTTCCATGCATCCACAACCCTCTCTGTGAAAAAATACTTCCTTAAATTACCTCTGAGCCGCCCCCATCTTCAAATTATTTGCTGTTCTTGCACCTCTTTTTTTGAAAGATGCTACCCTCTTGGACTTTGTTGATTCCCTTGAGGTACCTGAAAGTTTCTATCATGTCCCCCTCTCCTCCTTTCCTCGAGGCTATACATATTAAGCTCCTTAAGTCTCTCTTCATATGTCTTCCAGTGCAGATCCTGCACCATTTTGATGCCCTCCTCTGGACAGCTTCCATCCTGTCTATGTCTTTGCGAAGACTGGGTCTCCAGAACTGCACACAGTACTCCAGATGGGGTCTGACCAGCTGTCTGTACAGAGGGATAATAACTTCCTGTTTTCTACTGGTGATGCCTCTCCCTATGCATCCCAGTATCCCCCCAGCCCTCCTTGCTGCCCTCTCACATTGCTTGCCCACCTTTAGGTCATCTGATATGACTACCCCCAGGTCCCTTTCCATTTTTGTTGTTGTTAGTATCTCACCCCCCATTGTGTACTCTTCCCCTGGGTTTTTGTTTCCCAGATGCATTACCTTGCACTTCTTAGCACTGAATCTAAGCTGCCATACATTTGACCATTCCTCAAATGTATGGCATGCATGATGTCAGTGCCTACTGCTCACTTATTGGGGAATGAGGGATGCACCTACTGATGCATGTCCTGCATTCGCCCAACAGTGACTGCACCTCCAAATCTGCTACTACTGCAAGATGTTGGCTGGTGCGCAAGTGCCAGCTGACATAAAAACAGCCTTGGCATTTCTGAACATCAGACTGCACAAAGTCCTTTGTGCTCCATCTGCTGGAGTCAGGCCCATGGAAGCTTCATTAATATAATTTCCTTGAGGCTTTCTTGAAAAATACTGCATGGTGTATCTTTTTTGTTTGTTTATTTAACAGGAGAGACACATTAAGCTGAAAGTTTGTTTACAGGTGCGACCTGGGAGCACAAGAAAGTTAAGTGACTTGCTTAGGGTCACACAGTATGTAAGTGGGGGTTGTGGGAGTCAAACTGTGGTCTCCAGGTTTGCAGCTCAGAGCCTTAAACTACTGTGCTATACTGCCTCCTAAATATCAAATAGGTATCTCCATAACCTATGCAATTTCCTGGCATGGAGAATGAAAATACAACTTAGCTGTGGGACGGGGAGCTATTATTCATACATGTACGAAAGAAAGCAATATAAAGTGTTACTACTTCAAAGGCTCTGGGGTTGGAAATATCTTGCATATTAAAAGGAAAAAAAACAATTGTTTTGTATTTCTGTCAGAGATTTACCATTTTAACACTGTACTGCCATGGATGACCACTGTTTTACTTCTCCTATCCTCTGTTTTGCAACTGTTTTACCCTTGTGTGCCCCCTTCTGCTGGTCGCCCTAGCCTCATCAACTACCTTATCTGAGATTTCCCCACCACTTGTCCTGGGCTGCTGTGGGGGTGGCTGCCTGCAGTTGGTAGTGTGGGGACTGCACAAGTGCCAAAGTTATCTTACCTGCCAGGAATTTTTGTTGCTGATTTTCACCCACACCCTTCCCTGCAACACTGCTGAAGATGTCCTAGCATGTGCACTTGCAGATGTGCGGTCACAGCACCATAAGGCAGTGTTTCCTTCCCTGTGTGAGCAGCTCCAGTTGCACTAGGACTCTTCTTTAGCCAGGTGGCAGGTACAGTGCAGAGCACATTGCCCTCCCTCCCCAGCGGAGGAGGAGAGCTGTCCCTTGGATGCTCAATTCTCCTCCCCTGGTTGAACTCTCATGACTTGAGCTCATTCTTAACTTGGGTCCCCTGTGTCATGAACGGAAGCACTAGCAGGCTTGCCCACGGATCACCACTCTGGCGAAACTGACATAAAAGGATTCATTTTTTATGATTTTGGTGGGATTTAAACCCAGAGCACTGAGCTCATAGCCATGTTCTCTGACCACTGCTGGTTTTTGTTTTGCAGGCTGAACAGGACAGGAGGGCTAAAGAATACTGTCCATTTCAAGTCTTGTTCTTGGGGGAGGGGCTATAGCTGCAGCACAACCGAAACTGAACCACATTAAGCTGTTGGTGGTATATTCAGTGTATGTGGGAAATTTGGCCAGGACACCAGGCAAATTTCCCAACTCTTTTCAAGAAGTGCCATGGAATCTTCAGCAGGATACAACAAGTTAGAATAAATGGTACACTATTTCCTATCTTCTGTTTTGCAACTGGTCCTGGTGTGCCCCTTCTGCTGGCCCCATGTAGCCTTATCAACTACCTTATCTGGAATATAGCCCACCATTTGTCCCGGATCCATATGGGGGGGTGCCTGCTGTTGGATAGTGTGGTGACTGCATGGGTGCCAACATCATCTTGCTTACCAGTAATTTGTTTTTGCTCATTTTTGCCCACCACCTTCCCTGCAACACTGCTGAGAGATGTCCTGGCATGTGCACACGCAGATGCATGGTTGCACCAACATGAGGCAGCATCCCCCTATCTGCACGAGCAGCTTCAGCTGCACTAGGACCCTTCTTCAGCCAGATGGCAGGCACGGTGCAGAGCATGCTGCCCTTTCTCCCTCCTGGACACCAGAGAAATTTCCCTACACTTTTCCAGAACTGCTATGGAATCTTCAACAAGATACAACTTAGAATAAATGGTACACTATGAAAGGCAGGCTTGGTAGCCAGTAGAGTTCCCCAAGGCTCAAGTTTTGGGGCTGTCACTTTTTTTTCATATTTTATTGGTGATATGCACACCACATATGAATGATTAGATCAAGAAATTCACTGAAGGCACTAAGTTGGGAGGTCAGGTAGAAACAGATATGAAATAGGAAAGGTTTGTGAAAGAAACTGAGAAATGGGCAGCATCTGACAGGGCTGAATAGGGCCGTCTCCCAGTTGTTCTGGAGAAAGAGTTTAAATGCAAGGATCTGTTCTATTCTCTCTTCTGTCTCTTCTCTGTCTGGTTGCACAACCAAATCTTCTTGTGAGACCTAGGACTTGATCACCCCGACAATCTTGCAATTGTCTACCTCTCGCTATCTCTCCACCCTCACTTGCTGTTCTGTCTTTTCTTCCCTCTTGCATACATAAATATATGTGAATCATTTTGTGGAAATGTAATTGATAATGGGATCCCTTTGTTTAAATCTGTATAAAGTTATACTGTTGAAATGATTGCAACGCTAAAACCGTATATAATTATACTGTTGAAATGATTGTAAAGCTATTTGGAACTCAAGGGTTTAACCAGTTTGCAAACTCTCTGAGAAGCTGTAAGCAAGAGGTCAGTTCTGGATCACAATGTTATTTTTGCTGCACTTGTTGAAACTTACATGAACACTGTGTGAGAAGCATGCTGTTTTCTTAATGAGCGGGGGTTGCAAAGACTTATAAAAAAGAGCTGCAATTTCTTGCAAGAGAGACACAGAGACTGTGAGAGACTGAGATTGGAAATTGAGAAGAAACCCAGATGGACTTTCTCTGTTTATACTGCCTTTGTAAATAGTTATACTGAACAATTGTATTTTTTATATTACTTTTATTAATAATAAATCACTTGTTGCAAATTTACAACCGCTTCTGTTTTTTCTGTGCTTCTTGACCTGTGCCTCAATGACAGATGGTGTCAGCCTAAGTGGGATTTATGCCGTGCATACTCTAAGCCAGGAATTTTGTGCATGGGTACTAGACCTGGTACCAGGGAAGCATAGAAGAAAGGTATGGATTCTGCACCAGCAAGCCCAGGAGTGGTTACCAGGGAGAATGGCAGCCAAACTATCTACCAGTTATAGAAACAAACAGGCAGTGACAGAACCTGAAAGCCTGACTGCCTTTTTCAAATGGTGGGCTATACAACAAGAAAGAGATGAAGAAACAGAGAAGAGACCAGATGCAGCAGAGAGAACAAGAAATTCAACATTTAGAAGCACAGAGAAAAGAAGAAATGCAACAACTGGAGCAGCAGAGGAAAGAAGAGATGCAGTGACAGGAGCAGTGATGGCTGGATGCCTTGCAAACTATCAAGAGCAGAGGATCAGGCACAGATCCAGATGAGCAACAGGACACAGGCAACATGAAATACATTAAACTTACAAAGTTGTGTCCCTCTGATGATATTGAAGCAGCAATGGGCAATCAGACTTGTACCTTACCTGACAGGCAAAGCCCAACTTACCTACAGCAATATGGACACGGCACAGTCAGAAAACTATGACCTGGTGAAAAGCAAAATCCTAAAAAGGTTTGACATCTCAGGAGAGACCTCCAGGCAGAGATTTCAGTCTCTGAAGTACAATTCAGTCGACAATCCTCAAGAAGCCTTAACCCAACTCAGAAAACTCCTGATAAAATGGCACCAACCAGATAGCAAAATAGTCCCACAGATCATCGACACATTTGCAATGGAGCAATTCATCAACATCCTGCCTACAGATGTGCAGTTTTGAGTAAAGGAACACTGACCAGAAAGTGGGGAAAAGGCTGTTTCTTTGGCTGAAGACTACTAAATTGCCAGACAGATGCCACAGCAGCAAGGTAACAGCCAAGCACCGGTAAGACATTCTTTTTCCCATTTAAACTCCAAATCTGATAAGAACTCTGGTGAGGGTAACTAATCTGTGCCCAAAGACTTTATTTGCTATAACTGTAATAAGCCAGAACATATTGCAAGAAATTGCCGTCGTAAGAAGAGTGACACTGGAGCAGATTTCTCCTTAGCAAATTGGGACAAGTACTTAACAGATGTGAAGGTGGGAGATAAGACTGTAAAGGGACTTACAGATTTGGGAAGCAAACAGATCCTAGTACATACTGAAGTGCTGGGAAAACAAGGTCCAAAAGGACCAGGTACTGGTGTCATCTGCATCCACAGGGACACTCGATACTATCCCACCAGCCAAGTGACTCTCATTATTAATGGGGTGTCACACCAAATGAAAGTGGGGGTAGTACCTAAGTTACCTGTGCCTGTGATTATTGGAAATGACTTTCCTAGATTTACTGAGTTAAATAAAGAGGGAGTAAGTCTTGATGTTTCAGCAGCTGTGGTGACAAGAGCTCAGGCAAAGAAAATCTTGAATGGTGGGGACTTTTTTCCTTATGCTGATTTTGATTCTGACTTGTCTGAGTACAGCTCCAAGATCCAGAAGTCCAGGAAAGAAAGACGACTCCTGAAGAAACAGTGACAACAAAAGACTGATGGAAAAAAGGGGTTAACATATGAAAATGTTGAAACTAAACTGATCATCGATTGTGATTTTCTTTCCAAACAAGCTAACAATGTTTCTCTCCAGGGTTATTTTAAGCAGCTGGGGATGAAAATAAAACAAGGTGAACCTATGTATAAAAAATGTAATGGGCTACTGTACAGAGTCTGGATTAAACCTCAGACAGAGGACCAAATGGAACAATTGGTTATACCACAAAAGTATAGATCTGAGTTGTTAGATAGCACATGATAGTCCTATGGCTGGTCACTCGGGAGGGTTCGCACCCTTGCCAGATTGCTGTACAGATTTTACTGGCCTGGAATTCATGAAGATGTTGCTACCTATTGCAGTTCTTGTGCTGAGTGTCAGAAAGTAGCCCCAGTGACTAAAAAAGACAAGGTGCCAATTGTATCCCTACCCTTGACAGATGTGCCTTTTGAGAGAATTGCAATGGATGTGGTTGGCCCCTTAGACAAAAGTAAAAAGGGAAATTGATTTATTCTGGTAGTATGTGACTATGCTACTTGATACCCAGAGGCTGTTCCAATGCATACTGTCACAGCCCCAAAAGTGGCAGCAGAGCTTGCCAAAGTTTTCCGCAGGGTGGGCATACCAAAAGAGATTATTACTGATCAGGGTAGTAATTTTTGTGCTTCATTACTGAAGGAGCTGTACCGACTACTAGGTATCACTGCCATAAGAACCTCCCCATGTCACCCTCAGACAGACGGTCTTGTTGAGCGTTTTAATCAAACCCTAAAATGCATGTTAAAAAGGTTTGTAAAAGGGAAAGGTATCTACAGGTTTTTCACCATTTCAAATGCTGTATGCTAGACAACCTATAGAGGCACTAGATGTAATAAAAGAAACATGGGAAGATAACCCCCATCAGAAACAATCCATTATATCTTATATATGCGCCCTGAGAAAGAAGCTGGCAAAATATGTTGAAATCACCCATAGTAATCAGGAAGAGGCCCAAAATCAGCAGAAGGTGTATTATGACCATGGGGTAAAAGAAAAAGGTTTTGAGCCAGGTGAAAAGGTCTTGCTACTGTTACCCACTACAGAAAATAAATTGTCTGTGAAGTGGCAAGGGCCTTATAAAGTGCTTAGACATACTGGCACAGCTAACTATGAGATTGAGACCCCTGACAGGAAAAATCCTATTAAAATATACCATGCTAACCTCCTCAAGAAATGGGTTGAAAAAAACACCAAAAGCTGCTTTGCTAGTTTTATTAGATATTGACGTAGCTTATGATAGATTGGAGCAAACTCTTACTGCTGATGCTGTAAATGTGAATGTTTCCTTAACCTCCGAACAAACCACAGAAATTCATAACTTGCTAAAGACATTTAACAGTACTTTTACCACAGTACCAGGCCGAGCGAAAGGTGTTGAGCATATAATAGCAACAAAGAATGCTCGCCCTATTAGGCAAAAGACATATAGATTACCAGAGTGGTTAAGAGCAGACGTGGTTAAGGAAATACAAAAAAATGAAAGAATTGGGTATCATAGAAGAGTTGAGAAGTGCACGGTCATCACCAATGGTGATTGTAAACAAAAAAGAAGGGGGTGTAAGAATCTGCTTGATTTTAGGAAACTTTATCAAGTGTCAGAATTTGACAATTATCCTATGCCTAGAATAGATGATTTGGTGGACAGACTGGGGAGTGTCAAATATATCAGTACCCTCGATCTCACTAAGGCTTACTGATAAATTCTCCTCGCTAAAGAATCCAGAGACAAAACTGAATTTGCCACTCCTATAGGATTCTATCAGTTCACCACCATGCCATTTGGTTTACATGGTGCACCCGCTACATTCCAGCGATACATGGATGTAATTTTATCCCCTCACACTGGTTATTGTGCTACATGCCTGGATGATGTCGTGGTGTACACTTCAGACTGGAAAAGTCACCTGGAAGACCTACAAGCAGTTATCCATTCAATCAAAAAGGCAGGTCTGACAATTAATCCTACCAAGTGTGCATTGGGCATACAGGAAACCAGATATTTGGGCTATGTTTTGGGAAATGGAGAAGTCACACCTGAGGTTTCTAAGAAAGAAGCTGTAGCTAACAACACTGTCCCAAAAACCAAGAAACATGTCAGGTAATTTATAGGGCTTGCTGGTTATTATCAGAGATTTCTTCCCAGCTTTGCTGAGTTAGCTATTCCCCTCACATGAACTCATGAAAAAAATGGTACCCGAATAATGTGAAATCAACCCCAGCTTTTCGAGCTATTAAGGCTACATTATGTTCAGCCCGTTTTAAGAAGCCCAAACTTTGAGAAACAATTTCTGTTACAGACTGATGCATCAGAGGTAGGCCTAGGTGTAGTCGTGAGTCAGCATATAGACTGGAAAGAACATCCTATTCTATACATAAATAGGAAATTGCATGACAAAGATAAAAGGTACTCCACCATTGAAAAGGAATGTCTTGCAGCAAAGTCGGCCATGGAGTCCCTTAAGTTTTACTTACTAGAAGCTGACTTTGTACTTGTCACAGAACACAATCCCCTCTGTTGGCTTAACCAAATGAAGGATAACAATTCTAAAATCACACGGTGGAACCTGGCACTATAGCCTTTTAAATTTAAAGTGATGCACAAATCTGGGAAAGAGAATGACAATGCTGATTTTCTGTTTCAATATGGATCAGAAACTGAGAATTCTGAAGGTTGAAAAAAATGTGTGAGTTGAAACTTCTCTGTTTGATATGTTGCATATGTACTGAACTATAAAGATTATAAGCTACTGTCATGTTAAAGGAGAATTTATAGAAAGTTTTGGAAACCTGTTTTTGTAAAACAGGTTCCGTCTTAAGGAGAGGGGTATGTGATAGGGTTGAATAGGCCTTGTCCCAGTTGTTCTAGAGAAAGAGTTTAAATGTAAGGATCTGTTCTATTCTCTCCTTTTCTGTCAATTCTCTGTCTGGTTGTGCAACCAAATCTTCTTGTGAGACCTAGGACTTGATCACCTCGACAGTCTTGCAATTCCCGGCCTCTCGCTATCTCTCTACCCTCACTTGCTGTTCTGTCTTTTCTTCCACCTTGCATATCTTGTGGTATAAAAATATATGTGAATTATTTTGTGGAAATGTAATTGATACTGGGATCCCTTTGTTTAAAACTATATATAGTTATACTGTTGAAATGACTGCAAAGTTAAAACAGTGTATAGTTATACTGCTGAAATGATTGCAAAGCTATTTGGAACTCAAGGGGTTAACCTGTTTGCAAACTCTCTGAGAAGCTGTAGGAAAGAGGTCAGTTCTGGGTCACAATGTTCTTTTTGCTGCACTTGTTGAAACTTACAAGAACACTAATGAGTGGGGGTTGCAAAGACTTATAAAAAAAGAGCTGCAATGTCTTGCAAGAGAGACACAGAGAATTAGAGAGACTGAGATTGGAAATTGAGCAGAAACCCAGATGGACTTTCTCTATTTATACTGCCTATGTAAATAGTTATACTGAACAATTTTAATTTTTATTTTACTTTTATTAATAATAAATCACTTGTGAATTTTACAGCTGCTCCTGGTTTTCCTATGCTTCATGACCTGTGCCTCAAAGACACAGACACCAACAAAATGCCCTTTAAGAGCAAAACACACATGGTACTGCATCCAGGGCAAAATAACCCCCAAACCAGGAGTCCAGATAATTTCTGGGACTGAGAGGTGCTTACTGCTAGCTTCTTCAGACTGGTAGTATTTCCATCTACATGGAGGTAATGTCATCTGTCGACCAATCTTGGACCCCTGCCTCTACACTAGGGCCTGGATATTCAAAGCGGTTGCACATGGCGCCAACAAGGGTTAGCGCATGTGCAACCCTTGAGGCTCTCCATGGAAGCGATATTCGGGAGAGCAACTGCACAGCGCAAGTGGCAGTGTGCCAATCTGCAACAGAAATGTATGCATGTGCAAGGGCAGGGGGCGAACCCATGAATATGTGGCACACTGCAATATTCAACCCCCGACCAATGGCGCAAGCGAGTAGCAACTCCCAGTTGCGCAGAAAAGACTTGAGCCTATAAAAACAGGGAGCAAGTCGGACAAGAGCACTTGCACCAGAGGGGAGCAGGACAGTGGGAGATAGGCCGTCTGAGAGAGGAAGAGGGAGACAAGGAGAGAAAGAGAAGGACAAAGAGAAAGAGAGAGACAGTGTGAGAGGGAGTGTGATGCACAGGGAGACCCACTGAGGGAGGGAGGGAGGGAGAGAGAGTGGGTGCCTAACAAAGCCACCAGACCCAAGGGGAGTGACACAGGCACCCACAGGGTAGGTGACAGAGCCAGCAGGCAGAACCCAGCCAGGGGCAGGGTACACAGGAGAGGGCCTGCCAAGCAACAGTAACTGCATCCCCAGAGCCTCGGGGGGGGCCAGTGTAGCTGGACGCCCAGGGGGTGACAGGACAACAGGGGCCATGGCCAGTGCAGCATTCCAGGTGGAGGCCATAATGAGGGGTGTGAGGAGGCAGGAGGCAGAGCAATGTGGCCGTGGAAGGGCCTATCGGCGGTACACCTGGAACAGGCGGTATCGGCCCCACATCAGCTTCGAGAGCAACGCTGACACAGAGATCGTGGACCGGTATCGCCTGAACCAGGTGATTCTGAGGCAGCTCTGTGAGCTGTGCAGTGAGGAGAAGCAGGCACCCACCAGATGGAGCCACGCCCTGACAGTGGAGACAAAGGTAACAGCTGTCATGTGCCTGCTCACCACAAACACCTTCCAGAGACCAACAGGTGACACCACAGGCATAACTAAGTTGGCCACGTCATGGCTCCTCACACAGTTCCTCAATGCCCTGCTGCCACATGCTGTGGAACAAATCCACTTCCCCAGCACACAGGCGGTGCGTACAGCAACCATGCAGGAGTTCTACAGGGTAGCACGTATGCCTGGCCGTGCTAGGGGCCGTCGACTGCACCCATGGGGGCATCCGCACATCATCTGGCATGGAGGGGGTAGCCTACATCAACAGAAAGGGCTACCCCAGCATCAACTGCCAGGTGGTATGCAATGCCAGAGGGTGCATAACCAATGTCTGTTCCACACACCCTTGGGGAGCACATGACGCCTTCATCTGGCACAGCTCAGCACTGTGCTACAGGTTTGAGTGGGGACATCCCCACAGGTCACCTAGTGGGTGAGAATGGCAAGATCATAGGCAGCTGGGTATAGTGGGGCATGGAAGGGGGGTAGCCAGGGCAGGGGGGAACTGCCGTGTGTGCCCGGGAAGGGTATGGGGCACAGTGACAGGGGTTACCAGGCTAACCCTCTCTCTCTCTCCCCCCACAGGTGACAGTAGCTACCGACTCAGGCCCTGGCTGCTCACCTCCTACCAGCCCCCATCATCCCCAGCAGAAGAGCAATACAATGAGGCACATGCCAGCATGCAGAACATCATTGAGCATGTGTTTGGGATGCTGAAGGCACGGTACTGTTGCCTGGACAGGTCCGGTGGTGCCCTACAATATAGCCCCTTGAAGGCCTGTGGCCTATTCCTGGTCTGCTGCATGCTGCACAACATGGCCATTGACCATGGGATAGCTGTCGAGGCCGATGAAGGGAACAGCAGTGGGGACGACGTGGGCGATGGGCCGGGAGGTGGTGGGAAGCCCCCCGGATGGAGGGATCCCTGGCTCATGTGACTGGCATGCCACCATCAAGACACAATAGCACAGGAGCACTACGGTGCACGCAGGTAGGTGGACAAACACCCATGCACAGAACTGACACAGTGGTAGGGCACACAGCCATGTGTGGCCATGGCCAAGACCATGCACACACAGGCATGGGGCAGTGCCACATGGCCACACACAACACCACACCACACAGCACTGCACAGCATCACACACACACACCCACACTGCCATACAGTGGCACCCGCAGGCACGCGACCGGGCGCTAGCACGTAGCATGGATCAGATGCAGGGCACCGGTGCACATGCACAACCAGTGTTCTGAGGGCATCATCATGCACACGCCACATGGGCCAGCGGCAGGGCTCGTGCACACATGGGCAGCATGTGGCACACCACACGGCTGCCATGACCATGCATGCACCCACACACAATGCCCATGTGCACACAGGGCAGTGGCTGCAGACAGCAGACAGAGTGGCGTGCACATCAGGTCCACCGCGCACACACATGGGCGCCACGGAAATGGGGACGGCCACACCATGACTGCCCAACAGACTCAGGCTGCGCAATGGCCATGGGGGGGTCTGTGACCGCCCCCCAGGGATGGGACTGCAGGACCACGACTGGGTCCACGCAGGGGTCTGCAGGCTCCCCAACAGGCCTGCACCAGGTGTGCCTGGGATGCCCACAGCAGAGCCCGGTGTCGACATGGTTGGAATCGCCCAACACAGGGGTCGTGGGGTGGACATTGCACTCCGCGGTGTCTGTGGCAGTCGGCCATGCCCTGTAGCAGCCAGTGGGGCAAGGCCGACCGAGATCACATTGGTAATGCTTTCCAGGGCTGCGGTCATGTCCTCCCGCAGGTGTTGACTGGCCTCCAGGACCCACGCGGAGCTCCTCTCATGCTGCTCGGCTGCCTGGTGCACCTCTGCACGGAGTGCCTACACCCAAGCCACGAGCAGCACCTGTTGCTCCACGGAGGCCCGCAGCAATTGGGTGTGCTTGGCCAAGGGTTCGGCACCCTGGGGTGCATAGGAGTGGTACCGACCCACCATTGCGTGTGACCGTGCTGCACGGCCCCCAGCTCAGGTGGGTGCTGCACAGCAGGGTCCTCATGGGGTTGGGCAATGACAGGCACTCCGGAGATGGATGCGGCACCTGGCCTCCCACTGTCTCCAGCCATCTGCTGCTGCTGCCCCTCTGGCCCCTGTGCACTGGCCAAACTGTGTCTCCGCACAGAGCACACCATGGCTGGCATCTTACTGGAACACAGCCAGGGCCTCATCCGCCAGCACGCCTGGGACATCCGACTGGATGGCAGTGGCATGCTGCAGTCAATTGGGCCCCTGAATGCCTGTGGAGATGGATGGTTGGTCCTCTGGGGCTGGGCGGGCTCCCACGACAGCTGCAGGTGCCCCTGCCACTGCATGCTGGTGAACCAGTGCTGTAAGGGAACACAGATGTGTTAGAACTGCTGACTCAACAGGCCCCTGCCCCCCCTGCCCGCCTGCCTGCCTGTCTGCCTGCCATACCTACCATGCAGTGATGGGCTCTCTGCAGTCTGGAAGCCACTGCCCGGCACACCCTCGACTGCACTATGCCGCATGGTGGCCGCCACCAGCTCCTCCTGCACCATGAGCTGTGTCATGGTGGCCTGGCCCCCACCTGTGACTGACCTGGCAGCCCTTAATGGCCGCCACCTTTTCCTTTATCCGACACTTGTCGGTGCCCACCTTCTTCTTGCACTCCTGTGCAGACCACTGGTGGCTGCCCTGCTGGTTCACGGCCTCTGCCACCTCCTCCCAGGCCACGGCCCTGGCCTGGGATGTGCTAGTGGCACCACTCACAAAAGGCTCCCTGTTGAGGTGCACCTCGAACAGAGCATCTGCCTCCGCCCTTGTAAAGTTGGGCCTGCACTTCCAGGCAGGCCCACGCTCCTCACCCTTGTTGTGCTCGGATATGATGCTACCTGTAGACATGGACATGTGGTTAGTGGCTGCAGCGGCCCACCCCAGCCATCCAGCCCACTGTGCTGACCATCCCCTTGGCAGGTGCAACTTACCTTTGATGGTTGCAATACCGGTCCATGGCCTGTGCTGTTGTGCGGCACCTTTATAGTGCATCGCATGCAAATGGGCTGATGCGCCACTGTAATGACATGCAAATGTCCACATTGCACCACAGATAGGCTGATAAGCTAATCTGCATATGACAGCTGAATATCACGCTCTTGTGCAATGTGCAATGGACTTGCTCCAGCTCATGTGGTTGCGCAATGTCATGACATGCACAGTGCACCCTAGCCAATGTGCATGCACCACGGCATATGCTACTGCCTATTGCACAGCATGCACTAGGTGTGCTATAGGGGCCTTTGTACCCTATGTGCCATGGACCCTATGGTGCAGGGGTGCTATAGGGCCAGTGGTGCTCGGGCACTATAGGGCCAATGGTGCTTGGGCGCTATAGGGCCAATGGCGCTCGGGCGCTATAGGGCAAATGGAGCTTGGGCGCTATTGTACCCATAGGGCATGGTGCCTTCATGGCCCTATTGCGTAACATGCATCATGGGCCCAATAGCACTCATGTGCACATTGTGCGTGCTGACCCCCACCCTGCCCTATGCCCTCAGGGACTGCTGCCCCACATGCCGGTGTGGTCACACCCATGCCACGCATCACCGTGTGAGGTGTGCATCCCAAGCATGTTGTGCACATGCACTACTGGGTGCCATTTTGTCCTGAATCTTTGCTGTGGCACCATACTGCATCACACAGTGCCCCGATCCGGTAACTGGAGCCAGGTAGAGCTGGTAAACCTGGTGGCCCAGGTGGAGCCCCATGCTGCCAGTCTGTTTGGCCTGCAGCCCCTGCAAAGACCCAGGACCGAGGTGTGGCAGGACATTGCAGATGGGCTTATCTAGGCCACCGGTGTGCAGCGCACCAGGAAGCAGTGTCACCACCGGTATGGGGACCTATTAAGGAGGGATCCGGAGAGGCTGAGGGCACTGCAGGCATGCGTCTGGAGGGGGGCCATGCCATGGCTCAGTAAGTCGGCTCTGACTGTGTCTGTGCATGTCCACTGTTCTGCATGGCTGCATGCCATGCTGGAGGGGCCTGTCGTGTACCCTGTGGCTTGGCATTGCCAGTCCCTGGGTGCACTGTGCCACTGCCCTGTGGCCTTGCCAGGCCAGGGTGCACTCTGTGCTTGGGGGATGGGGGCAGTGGGCTCATGCTGTAGCTGTGTTCTGATGTGTGCCTGTCTGTGTTCCCATCATAGGACCTGAAGACCGGAGGAGAGCCAGGGCAGCAGGGGCACCTAGCGGTCTGCAGCAGGCTGCTGTGGGCCCATCGGCTGCTGGTGGAGGATCAAGCAGGTGTGCAGTGCCAGGATCAGTGTGCGCAGTGCCACAGTGAGCAGGTAGGCACTGTACATTCCCACACTGTTGTGCAGGGTGGGCGGCGGGGGCGAGGCCTTGGTCTCCTGGTGCCTTGTGCCATGGCAGCTGTGTTCGGCACATGGTGCAGTGTGTGTGGCACCGCGGGTGGCCATTGCATGTGTGTGGCAGCTGTTGGAGGGCTGGGGGTGTGTGTCCGGCTACCACTTGTGCTGCTGTGGTTCCACTGCAGCACCATGCTACCTGCCTGCCGCTGTGCTGTCGGGTGGCCCTTGGGCAGTGGTTTCCAGTGCTGTGCACTAATGTGGCTTGCCAGTTTGGTGGCAGGCATAGGCCCACCCACTGCGGTGGCCAGGGTGCCACTCGAGTGGCGTGTGTTCCCACTGTCTGCTGCACACGGGGGGGGGCTAAGGTGCTTTGGACATGCACTGCTCACCTGTCCCTTCCTCTGCCATAGGTGTCTGGAGGGGTTCCAGACTACCATTGTACTGCCGTCTGCTGTGGCAGATAATTCTGATAACCTCACATATGATGGAGATCGCGGACCAGATTAGGCGGATCTTGCTATGGGACCAGCACAGGGGGAGGTGCCAGGCACTGGCAGGACATGGCCTGCCATGATGTTCCCCAGCCCCCTTCCCACCTCTGTCCTCCCTTCCCCTACCTTCCCCCATCCACCTGTACAGGCTCTGTCTACTGGCCCCTTCCCACCTACACCTACCCTCCACTTTGTTTATTGTTCTTTGTACAGCTGTTTTTCTATTGTTATATTACATTTGTTACCTGTTTACCCTTCTGTGTCCGTGTCTGCTTTGCAGCTGGTGAGTGGGTCCATGCTGCAGTGGTGTGGTGGGTGGCTGCGTGGTGCACCTGTGTCATTGGGTGGTGCGTACATGGTGGTGGCATGTCCCTCGGTCAGTGACTGTGCCTTGGAGCGGCCATGGGCTGGCAGTTCGGGCTGTGTGGTGGGTGCCATGTGTCAGTGTTTGGTTTGCTGTTGTCCAGGTGGCCACATGCCCTCCGGTATGTGGTGGGCTTGAGTGTCAACGCCTGGACATCAGTGCCATCTGTGTCCTTCGTCCTCCACCGGGGGGGGCCGGCTGCATGCCTGCACTCCATGTGCAGTGGTCACCTGTGTGCTGGCTGTGTGTCCCTGGTGCCCCCACCTTCCTGCACTGTCCCCCCTTCCCCCTTGCCTGGCACCATGCTGTGCCTGTGTCTGTTCCTGCTGTGCCTTCGCACATCTTCATCTGCCCCTTGTGCATCCCTAGGTGTGCTATAGAGCATTTTTGGTTGCTCCTTTGTGCAACCATCACTGCGCCATGGCTCAGCGGCTGCGATAATCAGCCATGTTGTGCTGGCGCATGTTGCGGTGCGAAACTGTTGAATATCGCAGTCACTGCGCCATTGCACAGTTGACTTGTGTTGCACCATTGGCCCATGTCTGAATATCCCACCCCAGGTCTCAAACACACCAGACACTTTTAGGCACTGGCTTGTTGCATGGTACTGCTAAGGAGTTAGTGATACATTCCTGATTTTATTTTATTTTATTTTATTGAAATCTAGGATTACAAATACCTTTGAGCAGGATCTGCTAATTTACAAAGGTTCCACGTCGAAGGAATGGGGGTATACATACATACAAAGGTCAACATAGTAATACATAGTTACACAATAAAAAGTAGTAAGAAACTGAGGCTTAAGAAATTCCAGAAATTTAAAATGTGTCAAATGTTAGGTAGCATGACATACCAGCCAAGGGCAATCTTAGAAATAAGTGCTGCAGGTGGGGGGTATGCAGGCAGGAAAGCCATTGTCGGAGGGCAGAGGGTGAGGGTAGGTACTCTAAAGGGAGGGAGGGAGGAATAAAGTCAGGAAATGCCTGGGGGGAGGAAAGGGAGAGGGGGCAAGGGGGTAGGCAGGTAGGTGGGGGCAAGGCAGGGAGAGGTAGCTGTCAAGACTGAAGTGAAGGGCAGTGAGCAGTGGGCCCGTGATTAGGCGAGGCAGTCACAACGACTAGTTGAAATGAGATGAAGTCAGAGTTGTCTCTTAAAAGGGCCAAGAGCAGCAGCAGTAAGAGTTTCTTTGTTGAGAGTATTGTACCACTGTGGTGCTGTGTGGGCAAAGGCCCTCTGGCCCATGGTAGTCCGGCATCTGGGGACAAGGAAGGTTAGTTGTTGTGAACTTCTAGTTCACTGGGTGCTGTGGTGGTCAATAAGGAGCTTTTCAATGCCCGGGGGCATGACCTCGAGGAGGACTTTTTTGGCTAAGAGGCAGGTTTGATACTGTATCTGGCTGATGAGAGGAAGCCATCCTGCCCAAGTGTACAGATCATAAGTGTGTGTAAGTCGGTCAACCCCAGTTAGCAGCCTGCATGCTTTGTTGAATGCAACTGTAATTCTGCGGAGGGCAGAGGCGGAGGCAGAGACATAAATTGCTAGTCTGTAATCGATGATGGAGGTGACAGAGCTGTTGATAGCCAACCAGAGAGTGTCAGGAGTCATGCAGTGTTTGTGCCTGTAAAGCAGGCCTATACGGATGTTGGTGGCTTTGGTGACAGAATCTATGTGCCAATGGTAGGAGAGTAAACTGTCCAATGTGACACCTAGGTATTTAAAATCAGGAACGTGTTCAAGTAAGGTCCCTGTTTGGTTTAGGATGGTGAGGTCACGGGATTTGTACTTGCTCTTGGCATTGTAGAAGGTCATAACCTTTGTTTTGCTGTAGTTCATGAGCAGTTTGTGTGACTTGAACCATTCTTCAATGCACATGAATTCAAGCTGTAATTGTTTCTCAAGGAGCTCTGCATTTTGGTGGTTGGTGAACATGACTGCGTCATCAGTGTAGAGCAGTAATTTCTGGTGGCAGACACTGGGAAGGTCGTTGAGGAAAAGGCTGAAGAGTAGTGGCCCCAGGATGGACCCCTGTAGGACCCCTGAAAGGACTGGCTTTTCTTCCAAGGTGACACCGGCAATCCTAACCCGCTGGACCCTCTCCCCAAGGTAGCTTGAAAACCAGAGCAGCGCTTCATTGGAGAGCCCAATGTTTGATAATTGCTTGAGTAGGAGTGGGTGGTTCACAGTATCAAAGGCTTTCGTTAGGTCAATGAATACTACGCCTACACAGTTTCCTTGATCAAGCGTGGTATGGATGAAGCCCATGAATTCTAATAGTGCAGTGGTGGTACTGTGCCCTTTTCGGAAACCATGTTGCTCAGGACACTGGATGTCATATTTTTCCAGGTACTTGACTAGTTGGTCTGAGGCAATGCACTCCAGGGCCTTAGACAATGGAGGGAGGATGGAGATAGGTCTGTAGTTGGAGTGCAGTGATTTGTCTCCACTTTTGTGTACCGGTGTGATGGTCGCCTGTTTCCAGCGAGATGGGAACTGGGACATCCTTAGTGATAGCTTGAGGACCTTTGTCAGGGGTTCAAGGACAAGTGCTAACAACTTCAGGTCAAGGGAGTCACCGCTGTAGCCTGCGCTGTGAATGGCCTTCCAAATATAGGTTCTGGCTTCATGCATTGGGATCTCCTTGAAGTAGAATTGTGGGGCAGGGTGTAGGAGAGGAGTAGTTGCAGGAGGGTTACTACTAGAGGGGCCATCAAAGAAATTAGAAGGGAGAACACTATCCAAGTTGGAGAACGCATTGTTAAAGGTGGTGGTGATTGTGTACAGGTCAGATGTTGGTGTTCCATTTATGCTGAGCATGGTGGGTGGTGACTTAGGGTCCTTGCCTGTAAGGTCTTTCAAATTACTCCAAATGTTTTTTCCATCACCCCAGGAGTTGGAGAGAGCTTCCTTGAAGTATTTGCTTTTGGCGCTTCTAACTGCCCGTGTGCACTAATTTCTGGCAGCTTTATACTTTTGAATATCCCCAGGTTTGGATGTTGCACAGGCACAGTGCCAGAGATGATCCCTATGTTTGAGTAAAGTGATTAGATCGGGGGTTATCCAAGGGTTAGCTCTGCCCCTGACCTTCAGCTTTTTGAGAGGTGCAAAGATATTGCAGGCCGCAGTGAAGTGGCTGATGAAAAGGTCTAAGGCTTGGTTTACATCAATGGCAGAGTCAATTGGTGTCCAGTCCAGGTGGCTTAGGTGTGTTTTTAGTAGCTCAAGGTACCCCTGCTTTAACACTCTGGTGTAGATTATTTTAGGAGGGGGCTTAATGAATTTGTTTGTCCAGGTACATGTGACGGTGGTGGTCACTGATCCCATCAGGGAGCACTGAGACTTTTGAGATTCATTCAGGGTGATTAGTAAGGATCCAGTCCAGAAGTGTGCGACCCTGTCCTATAGTTGCATCTGGTGGGGGTGGTAACAAGCTGGGTGAGGTTCTGTGACGTGACAGCATCCTTGTAGTTTCTGGCCTCAGCGATAGCCAATTTATGTTGAAGTAAGCCTAGTACTATGAGTTCAGAGTTATGGTGTAATCCCTGTAGCTTTCCAATATGCTCATAAATCCATTGGGCTGATCTTAGGGGTAGGTACACAGAGGCAATGGTGAGCTCCTTGTTGTGCGCCCCGAGTAGAACTTTAATAGCGAGAACCTACGAGGGTGGTTTAGGGTTTGAGAATGGGAAGACTTGACCCAGATAGGAATTCCTCAGGTAGATGGCACAGCCTCCAACTCGTTTGGAAACCCTGTCCTGCCTGAATATAGAGTATCCAGGGATGGTGACTGCAGCATCTGGTATCTTGGGGTTAAGCCATGTTTCGACAACAGAGAGTACATCAGGGCTATGTTGCTGGACCCAGGTTTGCAAGATGTCAAGTTTGTTAAGGAGGCTGCAGACATTGATTGAGGCTAATGTGAGGGACCCCTCCCGCCTTTTTGTGGCATGGGGTGCTCGGCTGGTAGGCCCCGGGTTAGGATGAACATTTACAGATATCAGAAGTAGCATAAGTAGAATCCTATGAAGTTACTGATACTACTGTATATAGTGCTGTGTCTTATTACAACAACCTTTAAGGCCAAGCACATAGTAACTTCTAACACTGTCTCCCTCAATGTACACAACTGATACGGATGCTCTTTTCTGTCTCCATCCTTGCTGTTTCCACTCTGTTAGTGCATAGTGTCATTGCTACTAACATCGCATGGTGCCAACAATTTTGTGTATGTGTAGCAAATATACTTAAAATGCACTGGGTTGAAAACAATTTCTTGAAATTAGAAAGTGGGAGTGAATCATGCAGAAATGGTAGTAAAATGTTGTAATGAAACAAATTCAAAGAACATTTGTCAATAAATCGGAGCACTGCCTATTACCTCTTTATAGGGCTAATATTAGACCTCAACTGGACTATGGCTCACCTTTCTGGAGTCCTTGTCTTAAAGGAGACACTAACCATTTGGAGTTAATTCAGAGACAATTTACTAAAATGGTACCACGCCTACATTCCTTCAGTTATGAATCTCGTCTAAGATAAACAGGTCTCTTTCCCTTAGATGTACATAGATATTGGGGGGACATTCTCTTTGTGTATACATTATTTAAATTTCCCATACTAAGGGAACAATGTGGACATACCTTAGCAGACAAACGCATAGTGGGTAGACGCCATACCCAACAATTAATTGTAGATTGAGCTAATACAAAAAAAGTGACAACTTCTTTTTTATTCGAGTTGTGAAATTCTGGAATTCATTACCAAAAGATTTGATTGATATAGTTAACTTTGAATCATTCAAATCCCAGTAAGATTTATGGCTCAACTCTCAATATTATCGTAATCAATGATCCACTGTTGTTGTGGGGG
This sequence comes from Neoceratodus forsteri, assembly GCA_016271365.2. NCBI lineage: Eukaryota > Metazoa > Chordata > Ceratodontiformes > Ceratodontidae > Neoceratodus > Neoceratodus forsteri. Next base: position 531,671,284 of record JADMNL010000022.1, on the reverse strand, counting down.
ACAATCTCGATGGGCCTTGTGCCTTCTTTTGTCCCAAACCCATCCAGTAAATCTAGTAAATACTCCTTTACTCCCCTTAACTGTTCCCCTACCCAAAACGGGTATTCTCTGGTAGGGATGAATATGACAAAGGTTGCAACAGAAAGAGATTTGTGGATACTAATAAGTAATGATCTAAAGCATGATAAGCAATGTAAAAAGTGGCACTAACAGGTCACTGCCTGTTAGGATGTCTAAGAAAATCATTTGTTAATAGGAACGAACAATGCATTTTATGCCTTTATAGAACATACGTAAGACAACACATGGACAATTGTATGCACTTATAGATCCCCCATCTAAGGAAGTCTAAGGAAGAATAGGGATCTGTTGGAAATGATACAGCAGAGAGCTACCTAGTTATTTCCAAGACTAAGGAATAAATCACATGAGGAAAGGATTGAAGATCTGGGTGTAGTCACACTTGAGGAGAGGAGTACGAGAGGGGATATGCTCCAGTTCTATTAAATAATCGGTGACAATGAACTACAGTTTGAACTGGGGTTAGAATATAAAGACAGGGAAGTTATGTTGAGGTCATATAATAAACAAATTCAACTGGAAGAAAAATAGCAGGAGGAAAGTATTCACACAGACAGCAGCAAGATTATGGAACAGACTTTGTAAAGATGTAGTGGAAGCTGAAATGTTGCATAAGTTTAAAAGCATTAGATAAATACATACTGCACAGGGGTATAATACCAAAATAGTCCCACAAGGAGTGTGAGACAGGCTTAGTGGGCAATAGCCTTTTTCTATCTAAAGCACCAAGTATTTTTCCCCTTGACAACAACCAGAAAAGGCAGACAGGCCCTCTGTTTAATATCTTATCTGAAGGATGGCACATATTGACACTGCAGCATCACATTCGTATTGCACTAGGGTGCCACTATTTATGGAATGAGCAAATTTCAGGCGTAGGACTAGAACCCATAACCTTCTGTCCCAGAGGCAGATGTGCTACCAGCTGAGACATGCTGAGACACGTCGCTGACATAAACTAATTTCAGAACTGTTTGATAAACTGGCATTGAACGAGTTTGGCTGGTCAACTGATCCTGACTCAGTTCGATTTGGCTGGTAAGCTGATCTTGTACGAGTCTGGCTGGTAAACTGATCAGGGCTTAGTTCAGTTGGTAACCTGAACCTGGCTCAGTTTGGTTGGTAAACTGATCATGGATGAGTCTAACTGGTAAAATGATAGAGGCTCAGGCTGATAAACTGATCCTGACTTAGGCTGGTAAATTTATCCTGACTCAGTTCAGCTGGTAAACTGATTCTACCTCAGTTCAGCTGGTAATCTGTGTAGTGTTTAGAGAAATGTGGTTATGTCTCCTTAAACTGATCTCATTTAGTGTTCATAGTGACAGCAGCTTCAGTAACATGTGAGACACAGGATGTAGCTTCTAGGAGTGCAGCAAGCTAGGTGCAGGGACAGCAATGCTGGGAGCAAGGAAACTCAGTTAATAAAGTGTTATAAAAGAAGGTGTGACTGCAGTGGTCTTGTTTTGAGGTAAACTACAGCGAACAGTACAATGGCAATGAGGACAAGTGCATAAGCTATGGAACCCGTGAGGAAAATCTCAGAGCTCCAGGCTGACAGATCCTGCATGTAACCTCGCCTACCTGTCTACTAACTAGCATCAAGTAATGAGAGATTAAATGAACTGGGAATGTACTCACTGCAGTACAGACGACTGAGGGGGACATGTGCCTGGCGTATAGAGCCTTCAAACATGACGATTTAAGGGAGTGCTTTGGACTGATTGAAAAGGGCATCTGTAGAGACATAAGAGGACATGGACATATGCTGAAACGGGAAAATTATAAAAAAATGGCTAGGGGAAATTGGTTCAATCAAAGGTGGTGGCTGAGTGGAATAGTCTGCTGGAGGATGTAGTAAAGAGTCCAAATATGGACCAATTTAAAAAAAACAACTTGATAAACATGAAAACAAGAGGAAGACAAGGATTTAACTATTGAAGTGACAAGTCATAATGGCTAACAGCTGCTGACTTAGAATTATCTATGATACCTGTAACCACTAGGAGGCACAACTCCAAGGGCTACTACCCCTGCCTGTACTTCTAACAGGTTGAGGGGCCTTGGTTCAATATTTTGGTGCCTTCACCCAGAATAAAGTATGTGGGGGTATCTACCTAACCTTGCATAGCCCTCTGGGAAGCTATAGCCACCCAAAAACTCACATAGTGACCACGAACATTGTAATGAGGAACAACTCTTTACAACAATTAACGCACAGTTGGCATTATATATTAACAATGGGCACACCTCCCTTGCACTTACCCACAGAGCCTGGTCCTCTGACAAACACCCTGGAACCCCCTGTAAAGACAGTGTTAACAAGGCAAGCATGCACCTTCAATACTGTAACAAGTTTCAGTGATTCTAAACCAATTAAGAATATGCTCATAAGTCAGTTTAAACGTGAAACAGCAAATCAGTTTTATTAAGGGGATATGAACAAGGGTGGGGCATGAATCTAGAAGAATGATTACTTTACTGATTTGATTCAGGTTACTGTGCATGCATGTACTCTACTCCCACAGTGAAACAGTCTAACAACAACTGGGTACCCAGAATGTTATGCTGGCTGGCCAGAATCGGTGCCTGGCGTGGCTGGCATTGCAGCTGTTGGTGGGGCCCTTGGTGGAAAGAAAGGCAGTTAAATATGCAATATTATACCATGGACCTCACCCACTGACCAATCACATAGCCAGGCTGGCACCTTAACCCCGTTGATTATCTACTGTTAATCACTGGAAAACGTGCCAGCCTGCCACTGTCCTGTGCCACCCTATCACTAAAATCCCTCAGACAGCCGAAACAACTTCAAAGCGCCACCATATTTCCTCCCACTAAAGCCGCTCGGTACCGGCGAAACTGACTAAACAAAAAACATGGACACTCCTTCGAACTGATAGACAACGAGGAACTAGACGCAATATTCAATACTTTAGAAAATCAATTTAGCCCAATTCGCAAAACTAACGTACTTTCACAGGACTTACATTCTCCGGTACTCCATCCATCTTCAGCGGCTGAAACCACCGGCATTTGTATTGGTACTGAGCCCACCACAGCATCACCATCCCCCGCAGTGCACAACTCGAATTCCACAGTCCTCACCGGCGTCCTTCAACCAGCCAATCCTGAGGGGATAAAAAGGTAACGTCATCAGGAAGTCACAGCCCAAGAAATGCTAGACCTAGAAAGGGAACATCATGAGATAGCAACACAGAAACAAACTCAATGGGCAATAAATGTTTTCTTTGACTGGTGTGCACAAAAAGGTAAAGAAATACAGTTTAACACCATAACTCCATCACAGCTAAATAACACACTACGAGAATTCTACAGCACAGTCCGTAACAGTGATGAGAAAGAATACTGTCTCACTGGTTACACATGCCTAACAGCTGGATTAAATAGATATCTAAACAACCGTCCCGTAAGTCGAAGCTTTAATCTAATGGCTGATACAGAATTCAGTACCGCAAACAACATTTTTAAAGGTGTAGTAAAGCGCTTCAGAAAAGAAGGGAAAGATAAAACTCAACATCACCCTCCGCTAACAATAAATAAGCTCACTCAACTAAGAAATTCTCCAGCCTTAACACCAGACACAGCCACAGGGCTTGTAAAAAAAAAAGTCTGGTTAGACATAGTATTGCATTTTGCTCGCAGAGGAAATGAAGGTATAAGACAGCTCACAACACAATCCTTCGAAATAAAGACAACAGAAAATGTAGAAGAGTATTTAACCAAAAGTTTCAACGAACAAAGTAAAAACCACAAAGAAATCAATGACCCCACTAAACAATTCACAAGAGGATGTATGTTCGCACAACCAAACGATCCTCTGTGCCCACTCAGCAGCTATAAAAAATATCTCTCCAAACTACCTGCAAATCCACCTTCTCTATTTCTCCATCCCAAAAAATGTAATCAGTCACTCCTCAACGACATGCCAGTCTGGTACACTGCAGAGCCTATGGGAGTCAACTTTCTAGCTAACATGCTTCCCCGTATTTGCAAAGAAGCACATTTTGAGACAGTATTCACTAATCACTCACTCCGTGCCACTGCAGTCACTCTATTGAGCAATTGTGGCATGGAAGCCAGACAAATAATGACCATAACAGGACATAAAAGTGAAGCTTCACTACGAAGCTATTGGCGTCCAAATCTCCAAGAGTTTAAAAAATGGGGTCAAATCATACATGGAGAAAGCAGTAACGAATGGTGGACAAAGATGGTGCATGGGTTGCATCACAAGTCCTATAAAGACAGGTTGAAGGAACTGAACATGTACTCCCTGGAGGAGAGGAGGGAGAGAGGGGATATGATAGAGACATACAAGTATTTTACAGGGAGGAACAGGGTGCAGGAAAACACTATTTTTAAACGAAAAAGATGTTTCAGAACTAGAGGACATGGGATGAAGTTGGAGGGAGGACGATTCAGAGGAAACATGAGAAAGAATTTCTTCACAGAACAGGTGGTGGACAAGTGGAACACCCTGCCAGAGGAAGTGGTGGGGTCTGAAACAATCACAGGATTTAAGAATGCATGGGATAGACATAAAGGAATTCTAGAGGGCAGGGATAAGGGGAAACAGACTTCTAGGAAAACAAACTGAACTTACAAGCTCAAATGGGCAGACTGTGTGGGCCATAGGCCCTTATCTGCCGACACTGTCTATGTATCTATGTATCTATGTAACGAATGTTTCTATCCTCCACCCAAACCACACAGTACCAAAGAAACCAATACTTCAGAAACAGCTCTACCTTTTCCATCCGCAAAGATTTCAGATTTGCTACAGACAACCATCATCAATCAAAACAAAAGGACCAATGAAAAAAAAAAAAGAAGAACTTACACCAGTTGCTCACGCACCACATCAAGCTGTGCATCTTTCAATCCAGAAAGTAGCCTCCAGAAATTACTAATCGGATGATGAGCCACATCCGAAAATACCTTCCATAGAAAACCTAGTTAACTACAGAACAGTTAATTTTATCTACAAATAGCAAGTAAGAAAGTAAACCTTTAAAACAACTTCACCACCATTGCAAAAAAATAAATAAATAACTACTCTTTCTTTTCTCCTCTCCAACAGGTCACATCACAGCACATAGAACGTCAAAAAACTTTAAAGCAACAAAGCCTGCAATGCAAAACATACTGAATGAAAAAAATTCCATACGAATTCTGCACACAAGTTATGAACTTTTACTGAAATAAAGAGTGCACTTACAACAGTGAAAAAACTCAAATATTGAAATCTGTTTAACTTTGCACCTATCTATTGCTTACTCACAATAAATGAATATTTCAATTGCAGCCAATGGACTACTTTTCTCTTGTGGATGAATATTTCCTCTATAAATACCATTTTTTTAATAAAACAAACTAACAATCTAAATAATTACATAAACCTAATAAAATTTAACATGGTATAATCGCAGTAAGCCACTTGGGGGGGGGTTATCAGGGGATTTACCACAGCTGGGGTGGATTTACCCACTCGGCTATGCCTCGTGGGCAAACCTCCCAGCAGTAAATCCGATACCCACACCCCAGTGGCTTATTGCTTAAATAAAGATCTTGTTATTTGCATCCTCGGCCGGTTGTCCCCAGTCCAACATAACCCAGTAACACACAGATGAAATCAGAGGATACCACAAAATGATTTAAATAAATGTTGCAGGGAGCTACCCTGAGTTTACTCACAGCACCAGTTGATAGGATTTGGCCTGGCAATATGAAGACCTGCTAAAGAAGACTGAAGAGCATGGGGAAGCTGAGCCTGCATGACTCATCTCCACTTCACAGTCTTTCCCTCCAGCTGGCCGCAACCTGCGATTCCTAGCTGCACAGGGGCTGGATCCCCAAGCTGGTCTCTCGCTGAGAAAGCAGTTGCTGGTGCAGTAATAGATGGCTTGGGCTAGGTTTGTCATAGGCTCAGAGCTGGATAAACACTTCTGGCAAAGTTCAGTTTTTTGCTGGTGAAAACCTCCAGCTGGCAGACAGTTCAGTCGCTGGTAAAAATGGGCTCCTTTCTGTCAATCAGGAGTCCCTGGACAGTAGGCAGTGACCCACAATAAACATTCAGCACATTTACAGAAAAAAACATCCACTTCTGCTGGCCCGGTGGCGCTGAGGGTTGAGGCGCTGGATGCCACACCTCGCTCCACGCTGGCGACCCGGGTTCGGGAACGAGCCGGGCGTAGGGAGGTCGGCAGGAGGGAAGGATTGAGCGTCCGGAGGACAGCTCTCCTTTCCCAGGAGGAGGGAGACACACTCGGCGCCTGACTGGCCTCTGGTGGAAGCCGGAGGCACAGCAAGCGCATGAGTGCACAGAGGGTTGGGAGTGGTTGATGTCGCGTGGTGACCTTGATGTTGAGGCACGCACCACTCTCCCACGAGAAAAGGAAAATCACCCTGGCGCTCGGTGAGCGGAGCACCAGGCGATCCCAGTGCCCCTGCCTGTCCGGTACCAGCGTCCGAGCGAGTAACAAGAAGGACTTCGAGGCCTGGCCTGCCCGCCCGCCGGGATATAACCACGGCTACATGGTGGACGGACTGCACCGGGCTCCAGGTAAGAGGGCGGGGACTAGAAGGCCATAGGTGTCTCCCGAAGAGTGGGAGTGCTGCGGGTAGGGGGAGTATAAAGAATAAGTAAAAAAAAAAAAAAAAAATCCACTTCTCTACCTCTCGATTCTGTTTCAGGCTGGTTCGGAATTGCAGTCAATTCACTGGGCAAACCTCTCAATCTGCAAAAATCGTCTGCATCTGTCCAGGGGGGAACCAGGATCCTAGGTGATAGGTTTAAATGCTTCATTGGCAAGCATTTAAACTAGCCAAGGGGGAGGCACTGAAAAGGAGCAGGGAAATCCCAGCCTCCCCCCACACAAAACACAGTAGTTAGAGAGGTAAACACCAAGGTAGAGAAGTCAGTAGGGAGCAGGACAGGAGTAAATGCACAAAAAGGCAGTAAGGACAGGGATGGGGCTAAAAGGGGTTAGGCCATCAAAAAACTGGAAGGCGGTGAGTACCAATGCCCGCAGTCTGTGTAACAAGCTCTCTGAGCTAGTGGCCTTGATGGAAGAGGGATGCCTGGATATTGTGGCAGTCACTGAAACATGGTACACAGAGAACCATGACTGGGATGTCAACATACCAGGATACACAATCTACAGGAGGGACAGGGTGGGAAAAAGAGGAGGAGGAGCTCTCTATATAAGGGAAGAGATTAAAGCAACAGAACAAAAGAGTAAACTGGAAGTTAATGAGTCACTATGGGTCACCCTGGAGATAGGAAATGGCACCACGATCCGCATGGGAGTTGTGTACAGACCCCCATATCAGAAGGAGGAAAGGGACAAGGAAATGATAGAAGGCATCCTTAAAATGGCAGAAAAAGGGGAGATATTGTTGACGGAGGACCTGAATATGCCAGATGTTAACTGGAGTACCTTTGCTGTAGGCACATCCAAGAGCAGGGTCATTCTTGATGCCCTACAGGGGGCATGCCTCAGACAGCTATTGTTGGAACCCACTCAGGAGGGAGCAATCTTAGACCTGGTACTCTCAAATGTTGAAGGAGAAAGGATCTCAGGTTTAGAAGTGGGTAGCCATCTGGGAACAAGTGACCACCAAACAGTGTGGATCACAATAAACACAGCCATAGAGTCAAGCCATACAAAAACAGAAGTATTGGACTTTAGGAGGGCTGACTTTGGGAAAATGAGAGAGTGCCTCAGAAAACCACTAGCAAGCGGGCAAGAAGGAGGGATGGAGGAACAATGGGGAATAATCAAAACAGCCATCACAGAGGCAACAAGCCTTTGTGTGAAGCAAATCAACAAAACACAATGAAGGAAAAAAAACACTATGGTTCTCAAAAGAGGTGGAAGGGATGGTTAAGAAGAAAAGGATAACATTCAGGAAATATAAGGAAACAGAGAAGGAGCAGGACAGAGAACTTTATTAGTAAAGCAGAAGGAGGCAGGGAAGGCAGTCAGAACAGCAAAGGCACAAACTGAGGAAAAGATAGCCAACTCTGTAAGAAGAGGGATAAAACCTTTTATACTGTAGGTACATTAGGGAGCGAAGAAAGACCAAGGGAGGGATAAAGAGACTTAATAAAGGGGAGGGAATGTGGGCAGAGGGTGACAGTGAAAAAGCAGGGATACTGAACAAATATTTCTGCTCAGTATTCACAATGGATGAGGAGGGGGAGGTACCTAAACCAAACAAGAGAAACACTCTGAATAGGGGGGTCGATACCAGTCCATTCACAGAAGAAAGGGCTTTGAAAGAACTTTTGAAACTGAGGGTGGACAAAGCAATGGGGCCTGTTGGGATTCACCCCAGAAATCTAAAACAACTAAGGGTAGAACTTGTAACACCACTGACTACTCACTTTAACAAATCATGGGAGGATGGGGTGGTACCCGAGGACTGGAGGAGGGCATATGTGATTCCACTTCACAAAAGTGGGAGCAGGCCAGAGGCAGGAAACTACAGACCAGTTAGTTTGACCTCAGTGGTAGGGAAAATGATGGAATCACTTCTGAAGGAAAGAATTGTTGAGCACCTAGAGGCCAGTGGGGCATAGGACCCAAGGCAGCATGGTTTCACAGCAGGAAGATCATGTCAGACGAACCTAATAGATGTCTTTGACTAGGTGACCAAAGTAGTAGACCAGGGAGGGGCTGCGGATATGGCCTACCTAGATTTTAGCAAGGCATTTGACACAGTCTCACACAAAAGATTAATATACAACTTAGCCAGCCTTGGAGTGGGTCCCAAGGTGTTTGTCTTGATAAAAAATTGGCCGGACAACAGGACGCAAAGAGTAATAGTAAATGGAGTCCACAGTGAAGAAAGAAGGGTAACTAGCGGAGTACCGCAGGGTTCGATACTGGGACCAGTCCTCTTTAATGTCTTTATAGGTGACATTGGAGAGCACCTGGAAGGAAAAGTATGCCTCTTTGCAGATGACACAAAGATCTGCAACAGGGTTCATACACAAGGTGGTGTGGATAGGATGAAAAGGGACTTGGCAAGGTTGGAGGAATGGTCAAATATATGGCAGCTCAGATTCAATGCAAAGAAGGGCAAGGTAATGCATCTGGGAAACAAAAACCCAGGGGAAGAGTACACAATGGAGGGTGAGATAATAACAACAAAAATCAAAAAAGAAATAGGAGTAATTATATCAGATGACCTAAAGGTGGGCCAGCAATGTGAGAAGGCAGTAAGGAGGGCTGGGGGGATACTGGGATGCATGGGGAGAGGCAGCAACAGTAGAAAGCACGAAGTTGCCATCCCTCTGTACAGACAGTTGGTGAGACCCCATCTAGAGTACTGCATGCAATTCTGGAGACCCCCATCTCAATAAAGACATAGACAGAGTGGAGGCTGTTCAGAGGAGGGCAGCCAAAATAGTGCAGGGTCTGCACCAGAAGACATACGAGGAGAGACTAAAGCAGCTTAATATGTATACCCTTGAGGAAAGGAGGCAGAGGGGGGACATGATAGAAACTTTCAAGTATCTTAAGGGAATTAAAGTACAAGAAGGTAGTATCTTTCAGAAAAAGAGATGTGCAAGAACAAGGATGCACAATTTGAAGATAGAGGGGGACGGCTCAGAGGTAATGTTAGAAAGTATTTTTTTCACAGAGAGGGTTGTGGATGCATTGAACAGCCTTCCTGAGGAGGTTGTGGAGTCAGGAATAGTGGGAGAATTCAAGAATGCATGGGACAGACATAAAGCAATTCTAGTGGGGGTTAGGAGGAAGTAAGCTGTCCATTAACTAGAATCTGCAGCTTATCCATCAGGTAGGGAAATGGGCAGACTGGGTGGGCCAAGTGGTCCTTATCTGCCATAAGATTCTATGTTTCTATGTTAAAAACAGTCTCTCACACACAAATCTTGAGCCAGATACTTCACAGGAGCTCCTCTCAGTCCAATATCTTGAGCTGCATTTCTCAGAGTCTCAGGGCTAATTGTCACGGTTTAAGATTAGTTTTGGATTAGTCCAATTACTGCTATCAAGCTGTCCAAGCCTCTCCCTGCCAATTTTCCTTAGCTCATTTCCTGGAGCTGCTTCATGATGGCTGAGCTGCTCACTCTCTCAGCTCTAACAGCAACTGCCCTCTGTTTTCTTACAGTTTTTGAACTAGTCCAGTTTCTAAGTATTCCGGTTGGCTAGGGGAGCTGTTAATCACAGTTCTGGTGTCCCCATTTGTCAGTTTAGGCGCCAGCCTGTAAAACTACAATAACTAAAGCTTTTCCCACAAGACACTTGAACTAAGGACCCCTTGAGGTCCCCTGTGTCCCAACTGGTCCAAATTCCTGGAAGTCCAGGACTAGACATGGTGGCTCACTGGCTCCCATTCAGATGCATAAGCTGCAATAAGGCAGGTTAAAGCAAACACTAGTTTAAATATATCAAGTCAGAAGTAAATATTGTCAGTAATAGTTAGAACTCTCACTGCTTTATTATCGACCGCAGAGTGGAGCAAATTAGGATGGTGCCTGGCCAGTCATAAGCTTTGAAGCACTCAGACCCAGCCCAGACCATTTACTGTGTACACACTGGATATGGTCTTAAAGGAACAGGCGCAGAGGTACACAATGGCACTGTCACACAGATCAACAGGATAACAACAAATAATCATAGATTTGCTATCTCTGCAGTATGTTTGCCTGGCAGTGGGCATTACTGGAGCCCTGGGAGACACTTAAGGTAAGCCCCAAATTGGCGGGGGGGGGGGGCTACATACCTAATGCATAAAGTAAGTGCTCCACAGAGTGAAAGTCAGAAGGACGATTTGGTGGGCTGTTTTTGTATATGACTTCACAAAGGTAAAACAGTTTTGATTACCCTACCTCAATTTAGGATGGTCAGAAATAGCAGCTACAACAAGTAAACAAAATATATACAGTATTCGACCACTGGTACAACTGGAAGCCACCCCTCTTGGGGCGGACTTACTATAGTACCCTCTCTATCTATTGCCAGTTTCCTGTATGGACACTCTGAGTCCGTCCCCTGGGGGTGTTGCTTTTGCCCCTGCCCGATTAAAAGGAGACCACTGGGGGGGAAAGGAGAAAGCAAACGGGCTAGAGTTAGGGCAAGTAGGCCGGGGTTTCAAACCCACAACCTGGGAGATTTGTGTAATATGGTGGTGGCGATGGCCACATGTACAGGCCACTTAGCGGGAAGGAGCATTGCAAATATGGGGAGTGGGGTCCCATAGAAGTGAATGGCGGTGGTGGACAGCAGATTGGAGGTAAGTCCCTCGTCACCGGGTTGGTTTGGGATTCCTGGTACCCGCCTAGAAAGGTATGGCAGTGGGGCTGTTGCAGCAGTGGCAGGGCTGTGACTGGGCCTCTCAGTGGTGAAAGTTCTGAGGAGGCCTTTTCTGGTGTGGCACACTGCTGGGAAGTCTGGTGACTTGCATGGGATCTCATGTTATCAGGCCTGCCATGTCCGTGTCTGGGGCAGGTCTCGATTTAGGTCCATAAAAGTGCATGAGTATGAGCTGGCTGGGGTAGTCTGACAGAGTTTTATTTTGTGCAAGGGGATAAGTGACAGATTAATATGGCTGCATATGAGAATAGATTCAGGTGGAACCTGTATGTTATATGTGGGTAATTTTTATGTAACTATATTAGTTTATATACAGTTACACCTGATACAGATGGACAAAGTGATTTATTTGATTTTTCTATTTCTAATTGTGTGTGGAGCAATCCTGATACTTTGGATTCAGTGGGTTTGTTGTCAGGCCAGAAAGGAGCTTTGTATAAATGCGGCTCACTCATCTTGCCCTTTCTATAACAAACTACCAAAAAGAATCGGAGGACATTAGGTTGTCTGATTAGATGTATTGTGTTACACCAATTATTGGTTCTGTCTGGTGATATAGAACTAAATCCAGGGCCCACTATTTCTACACATCTCCCTAAGCCCGACATCAGGCCTTGGCATGTTACCGATGGTTTGAAAGTTTTCTATCTGAACATATGAAGTTTGGTCCCAGAGTTGGCTGGTATTGAGCATATATCCCACTCATATAACCCAGATATAATAGTTCTATCTGAATCTTGGTTAAAACCAAAGATACCCAATCCAGTGTGTACAGTTCGTGGTTACTGTATGTATAAAGCTGACAGACCAGGTAAGAAAAAAAGTGAGGGGGGTTGTTGTTTACTATAGGGACTTACTTGAAACACTTGTTATTGGTAGTAGTTCTGATCCAGAGGATTTAACCGATTGGTTACTTATTAAGATAATTTTTGGGGTAAAATGCATCTATTACTTGGGTGTCTTTATAACCCACCCCAAAATGGCTTGTTGGTCTGCGAGGGGTCCTTCAGAAATGGTTATCACATTTATCTTTACATGATTTTGTTTTGCTGGGTGATGTAAATTTGAACTGGCAGGCTTCTGATGATCTTGGTTTGGAAACCTTTCTCCAGTCTTATAATTTGTTTCAAATTATTTCTGAGCCAACTATATTGAATGTGAAATCGGGTAAACACTCAGTTTTGGACTGGATTGTTACCAATCGTCCACATATGTTATCTTTTTCTGGAGTATTACCCAATTCCACAAGTGATCATCAAGCTATTTTCTGCGTTTTAAATTTCAAATGCTCCAAAATCCCACCCATTTTCTTTATTCACATAATTTTAGGAAATTTGATTTAAATTCTACTTCTCTGAACCTCTCATTAATTGATTGGTCATATCCTGGGGCAGTTCAAGTGCTGAGGCTAACTGCATTATGTCAGAATACAGCAGTACTTTATGTTGTTTGAATCCTAAACTTGCGGTCCTTTAAAGGGCCCTTACTTTTTCCTCCCTTTTCTAAAACAACTGCTGGTTCTTGTTCTCGCATGCTGACCCTATTTTCTGGAATTTATTGCCAGAAAATGTCAGGTCTGCCTCATCTCTAGTTTTTAAGATTCATTTAAAGAATTTCTTGTTGGAAGGAGATGTTTGTACTTGTATGTAAGCTAGTAATGTATTTGATTGTACTGTATTTTTTGCCCGTATTCATGTGTATTCCTTTGCTCGGGTGGGGCCTGAAAATGGACTTGTTCCAGTGGCCTTACCCGATTAACAAAATAAAAATGAAAAAAAAATTTAAATGAGTAACTGTAAGGAGGGAGTCATGTCGCTATTGCTGTATTTCCTGCAACACAGTGTTGTCTGAGGAAGTTTCAGAAAAGGGTGTTTTCTGGCAAGGTTTCAGGGCAACCACAGTGTTCAGAAGACCGCATCTCTGGTTTTGGTTATGCCGGATTGGGGAGTAAGGCACTCTCCCAGTCTGTAGGTCTTATTTGTTTCTTCAGTGGGTTTCTGAGCTTGTTCTGGCTCAAAATATCTGTGTGGAGCATGAGCCTGGCCTTTGTATCAGCCTGTAGTTACCTTTCAGCCTGATGTTGTATGTATCTCCTTTAAGTGCCCCCTAGCTTGTTGACCCTCTGCTCCATGGAGCTGTGCACTTTATTTATTTTATTAAAGACATTTTATTTATTTTTATTTGTGTTCACTCTGAGTGTGCTGGGATTATTTATGTGAACGAATCATGTTGCTCCTCCTTAGAAAGTTAGCCTTCATCCACTTAGGCCTGGCCTAGGAATGCAGCCGATTGTGTTGCCGCCCAGCTGGTAAGAGAAAATCTTCAATCCATGCTGATCGAGACCTGCATGCAAAGTAAGGCCTTCTTTATTTAAGCTGAAGACTAGGATACCTGGGAGGTTTCTGATTTGTACCCCCCCTCCCCGTAGTTACCATCAGGATCCCTAGACAGTGGGAAGGGGGGCTTACAAATGTGGGGGCTCATCCGAGATAAGTAGTTGGATGCCTCTCAGTGGACTGAATGCAACAGGGATTTAGCTGCTAGAGCAGGCCTGGACATTTCTTTGGGGCACTACTATAGGTCACCATTTTGTGGGTGGTTGATGCTTTTTTCCTCCTCTTCATGCAAGAGGGGGCACCTGGCCTCAGGAGAAATGGTTAGGTGGTGTGAGGTGACATCACTGATTGGCTCATGGTTTAGCTGTGGGAAGAATGTGATGTGGAGGTGCTATTTTCTCCTCAAGCCCGTGGTATAAAGGCAAGGATTGTGAGAAGGAAGCGGGGGAAAAAAAGCGATTATAGCTGAGAAAATTTCCATATGATGAGCCCCAGGCCATTGTCCTACCATCATTACTATCCTGGCTATGGAAATCTGCCGGGCAGGGAGAGGCATGGGATAAATGTGCTCAGTGCAATTTCCAAGGAGGGGGAATGGTTTGGATGCCACTGTGTTCTGTTCGTGCAAGGGGGCCCTCTCCAGGAATGTTTGAAACCTCTCTGTATTCTTTTTCATGGCAGTATCCATCAGCACCATCTGCAGGCACTGTGTCACTGCTATCTGTGGGGAGCCTGGATCTATATGAGGAGCCCAAGTTGCCCACTTCCCCTGTTGAACCGAATGTGGAGGTCCCAGATGTCATAGTGGAAGTCATGGAAGACAACAATATTGAGGGTGCTGTGGGTCACAGCCCTCTGCACAGCCCTGCAGTGCCCACTACCATTGGCTATCCCACTGGAAGAGGGAGAGGAAGGGGATGTGGAGTGGTATCTGGTGGCCCCTCAGTGCCTGAGGGGCCAGCCGTGGGTCCCCTGCCTGGCAACGGTTGCTCAGTAGGTGCTCCACAGGAGGAGGAGGTTCCCATGCAAGCTCTTCCAAGTTATTCAGGGGTGGCATAACCTCAAAATTAGATAGTATGTGAGGTGCCAGCTGCACTGTCCCCAGGACAGACATATAAGCTCTATGAGTTTGCTGACCAGGAGGCGTATCATGCTATTCCTCACCCCTATATGCATCCGATGTTGACTCTGCCTGATACAACCCTATGCCTGCCAGCATTGTGCAAGAGAGTGTGTACGAGGATGGATGGACTGCTTAACAATGGCCCTATAAATGTACCTTATCAGATCAAAGTGTGGTTGGAGCCTGGCCAAACCCGTCAGACCAGTGTTCAGGACCTCCCGGAGTGGTCCCAGGCCGAAAGGTGGGTGTGCTGCAGGATACACATTGAATACCCCAATGCAGAGTATCCATATATACTGGAGAGACTCTGGGACATTGTGGAAGAGAAGCACTCAGATTGGGTGTTCCGTGGGATGGTTGAGAAGCTTCTGCATCAATGTTGATCGTCTGGCCCACCGATGGAGGAAATTACCAGGAAGGCTAGGTCCCTGTACTTTTCATCACCTTGGGCAGGCCCCACTCTCTTCAAACAGTATGCTCTAGTTCAGGATGTGGCTGGCTGCAGAATGAAATACTATATCATAGCTATGGACTATCAAACCATACCCTGCTTACTATTATCCCCGTGGAGGGGGTTCTGCCATATAAACTCAGCACGCCCAGTGCTTGAATTTGGTCAGGATTGTTGCCAACATACCAGTTGCAGGTATAGTTTTCTATTAAGATTTGAACTTCAAAGACTGGTGCCCAGTGGAGGTTACTGCAGGACTGTTTCCCAAATGTAGGAACCAGGACTGCTGGACTGCACCACTGAGATTGTTGTTCATGTTTCAGGAAAAAGTTATGTGATAAGTTTAGATGTTTTCTTTGTTAGAAAAGATGTATAGTTGTTCCCAGTTGGAACAGAAAAAATTAATGTCCATGTTCTTATCTTGCTTAGTGCCATGAGTGTGAGCAGACTGAATGAGAGCATGGTGAGATAACACCATATTTTATCATTCTGGGACATGTTTTATATAAATTTATGTGAGAAATGCATCAGATGCCCATAGTAGCCAGTGTAAGGGCAAGGAATTATGGGTACAGAAAAAGAAACCATGAGTGTTAGACTAAGATTGGAATTCCTGTTACTAGGTGGAAAAGCTGTTTGTTGCTAGCTAGGAAACAAGAGTTAATTAAATTATCTAAAAGGAGACAAAAGAATGATTAAGCCCAGCTGGGAGGCAAGGTAGGCCCATTTGTTTGGGAAAGAACAGGATCTCATGAAGAGTCAGGATGTCTAGGCATCCTCTGTGTTGAGAGTTCTGCAGTGGCTTCAGCTCGTTACAAATGAATAGCCTACCATTTATGTAAAATAGCTATATTTAGGGTTGATATGATAGCTATCTCTCATAGGGATGCTGAAATGTTCTCGCAGAAAATCTGGTTTAAACTGGATGTTATGTTTTTGTCTATAGTCAGAACACTGCATATCTGTGTTATAGTAATAATATACTGAACTGTGATTGGTTGGGTAACCATAGAACCTGAAATGCTAGCCACCCACAGGGCAGCCACTATCGACCGGACCTATCCTCCGAACCCCTTTAAAACCAGGATGCAGAGGGGTATCTGAGCCTTTTTGCTGCCTTTTGTTGCCATCTTGCTTGAAGCGGTTGGAACGCTGCCTGTCTTGATGCAGACACAATTTTTTCCTGGATCACCGACTGCCAAGACTTCAACTACCACACTTTTTAAGGACACTTCTGCACTTCCAAATTCCAACTAAGGATTCAAGGTAGACTTTAAACCTTAGAGTTTAAAGTGTATGTTTTTTATGTATACTTTCCTTTTATTTTCAATGTCCTGTAACCAATATCCAAATTATTTTGTCTTTGTTATTTACTGTTTTCTTATTAATTAGTAAAGGCTTTGGCTTATTTCAAAATAATTCTGCCAATATCATTTGTGTGTGTGGCTACCTGGTTAAAAGTTGTTCAAATGTTACCACACCTGTGTAACTGATTTAAGGCTAAACGCTACCAGAGTGAAGTACCATTTTAAAGGAGGGGTGGAAATGCGAAGGGTTTCAGGAGGATCCTGTGGTGGGATTTGAACCAAGCGCTGCATTTCTGAGGAAAGACACATCATCAGATGTATAGGGCTCCCCGAAGCCTACACACACCTGTGGCTTTCTGGTTTGTGGTGCAGTGGCTGGTAGGGTTCTACCCCAGGAACAAATACGCAACTGTATTTGTATCCCCTTGCATGGAGAAAGGGTATTTCTGATCCACTTCACCCCCTCCCATCACAAGAGAGATTTGCTGTGACGCAGAAAGAGAGGAAAATCCCACCCCACAGGAGTGGGCTTGTCACAGAGTGTGACTGGAGGAAGAGAGGTGATGAGAGTTGGAGTGTGTTCAATTGAATGAGGTGAATCCATGAAGTGGGAGTGGTGTGTCTTTTTAAAAAAGTGCTGAATGTTATTACATGTTTAAAAGTGTAATGTTTGGTTAGTTACTCTTGCAGAGGTAACAGCCTGGCATTATTGTTTAATTAGTTTAGCCACCCAGTGTTTTGAGCCAAATGTTTTGGGGCAGGGCCAGCTCCACACAGTGGTTGGGAAGTGGGCCCCCAGGGGTTTTCTATTCTGGCGCACCATGGGAGGCTTTTCCATGTGGGGAGTGCACATACCCATTCGGTCAGTGCTCTCATAGGTGGTGGTTGCCCCATTTCCAGGAGGAAATGGAATTAAAAGAGGGGTAGAGGGATTAAAAGGGGGGAAGTGTAAGCCACCCCTCTCGGGGCAGGCTTACTATAGTACCTTCTCCCTCTATTGCCAGTTTCCTGTACGGGCAGTCTGGGTCCACCCCCTTGGGGCATTGCTTTTGCCCTTGTCCATTTAAAAGGGGGCCACTGGAAGGGAAAGGAGAGGGCCAGTGGGCTGGAGTTAGGGCAAGTGGGTCGGGGTTTCAAACCCACAGCCCAGGAGATTCAGGCAATATGGTGGTGATGATGGCTATGCATACAGGCTGTTTGGGGGAAGTTGGTAGTAGCATTGCAACCATAGGGAGTGGGGTCTTATAGAAGTGAATGGCGGTGACGGACAGAAGATTGGAGGTAAGCCCCTCATCACCGACGTGGTTTGGGATTCCTGGAACCCATCTAGAAAGGTATGACAGTGGGGCTGTTGTAGCAGTGGCAGGGATGTGACAGGGCCCCTCAGTGGTGACAGTTCTAAGGAGGCCTTTCCCAGTGTGGCACACTGCTGTGGTAAGTCTGGTGGCCTGTATGGGATCCCGTGTTATCGGGCCTGCTGTGCCCATGTCTGGGGCAGGTCCCAATCTAGGCCCATAAAAGTGCAGGAGTACGAGTACTTGTAAGGAGGGAGACGTGTTGCTATTGCTATGTTTCCTGGCAGCATATCCTGGTCTGAGGAAGTTTCAGAAAAGGGTGTTCTCTGGCAAGGTTTCAGGGTGGCCATGGTGTTCAAAAGGCCACGTCCACGACTTTGGTTATGCCAGGTTGAGAAGTAAGGCACTCCCCCAGTCTGTAGGTCTTGTTTGTTCCTTCAGTGGGTTTCTGAGTATAACCCCTAGGTGGCACTATCCTATGGGCTACTAGCCCTGCCTGCATGACTATGCACAGGTTGAGGGGCCTGAGCATGGTGAATGGGTGCCTCCACCCGGAGGAATGGTTTTGGGGTAGCGTAACTGCTGTTGGTATAGCCCTCCGGGATGCTATAACCACCCACCAACCCTTCTAGTGGCCTAGACAGTTCAGCAATAAGACAATCACATATACCATATGACAGCGATGATATGCTCACACCTCTTGTACTTACCACCAGGGTTAGATCAGCTGCAATTACCCTGGAGACCCCCTGGAAAACAAAACCAGTGATGCAACAATTCAAAGACAGTACAATATTCCCAAGAAGGTACACACTAGCCAAGTTAAATGCGAACAACCGCAATCTGATTTATTCAGGGGGATGTGAACAAGGGTGGGCATAAATCTAGCAGTGATTGGCAAATCTGATTATATTTATGTTGGTAAAGCATGCACTGTAAGTCCATCTGACCAAGTTCTGCAACCCTGTGTACCCAATTGGAAAACAGGCTAGCCTTAAGTGTTGTCCGGGGTAGGCCGGCGTTGCAGCTGTTGTTGGGGCTCTTAGGAAGGAAAAACACGGTTAACATACAATCAACCCAAATACTTGTAATCCGGAGCCAGATGGCTCTGTCCATTGCAAATAAACCCAGAACAAGAAAATCAGATGAACACACAAATGACTGCAGCTTTGTTGCAGGGAGCTACCCTGTTTTGTACTCATGCTACCCAGACCAGGATGCAAGGCTGACGAAAATGAAGGCATCTGAATGTTATACTGGATTGCCAGGGGAAGCAGAGCTTACATGTCTCACCATGGTGGTCGCTACCTGTGGTGTTGAGCAGGGGGCCAAAACCCCGAGCTGGTCTTTCAACGAAAATGTCTCTGATTCGGGAGTGGCAGCCTAGGCAGAGATTGCAGGGCCTAGGCAGAGCAAGCAGTTTGGATGAAGTTTGTGAAACATGCTGGAACAGCCTCCAGCTAGCTTAGTAGAACTCAGTGTGGGGGACCAAATCTTGACCCACACAACACTTTGAGCACACTTATATGCACTCTGAATACCTGACCACAGTTCACACAAAACTCCGTTTGCAGTAAGACTGGATCTCTGCGCAAACTTTTCGATCTGAGGCTCACTTCGGTACCTGACAGGTCAATCGCTTTTGAAGCAAGTCTTCAGCCCACTTGCAGGCAGCTGTAACACACTTTCCTCTTCAGGTTTCAGGTCTCAAACAGGAAATTGGATAAAGTTTGATCTTCACACACCCAGACGTTCCTCACACTGGAAGATGTGGCAGACAGGCCAGCAGAGCCTTCCCACTGATTTTCCTGCATGCCTACACAGGAGCAGCTGCTCGATGGCTCAAGCAGTTCACTCTCCAACTCCAAACTCTCGACTGACACACTGCTGCAGCTAGCTCTGGGCTTTGCCCAGTGATCCAGAAGGTTCGGTTGGCTGATGAAACTGTCTGTCACAGAAAGGGCTCCCCTTCCAGGTCCATTTAGGTGCCAAATCTTTAAAAACTACAATTCCGACAGAATTTCAATCCCACAAGACCTCTGGGGATAGTCTCCATTTTAGGTCCCCTGAGGTTCCGATTGGCCCAACCTGGCAGTCCACAACCAAGATGGTGGCTCCAGTCCAAATGTTTATGCTGCAAATGGAAGCAGGTTAAACAAACTCCTACAGTATTATTATTATTATAACAGATCTCCCTCTGCACTAATAGAGACCGCAGAATGGAGCATAAATACGTACTGTCTGGTTGGTCACAACCCTTAATTACTTGGACCCAGCCCAGACTAATTTTCACACACAGCATAAGGGTTCTCTTAAAGAGACAGGCACGGAGGCTTACTATAGCACTCTCATGCAGGCAGTTTTAAATGGCTGGACACAGAATACCATCCTGACAGTGGGCATTAAGCAAGCCCAGGAAGACATTATAGGAACCCCTATTTGTAGGGGGGGTTACACTCTTCCTTGCCTGGAAAAACATGGCATCTGTGTCAAGTCTATACTTACTATGACATTCTATAGAAAAACATAAGACAAGATGCATGCAGGTTTCATTTGGTATATCATACAAAAGAAGGCTGATGCATCAGGAAACAAATGAACATTAAGCATTACTATACTTCTTCATGATAGCAATAACTTTCTACAAAGATAACAGTTTTCTTACACTTGTCATATACATAACAGCATTTCAAAGAATAGTTCAAACGGGTAACCACTTTACTCCAACCATTTGGGTCTGTGCTATTTCCTGTACTTTAAACAACATAGTTGGGGGCCCATCCCTATCAGTTACATAGGGGCTGCATGGGGCAGGGGCACCAAAGGTCAAGGGCTTGACAATTAACTTGGAAGTAGCAGAATAGCTCAATTTGGGAAGTGAGCTTTCAGAAATGTGGACTCCTTTATGGACAACATGTAAAGGAAGATCCACAGGCCTCCCAATGGAGTTGTAATTGAGGCATATCACTGGTTTGGTGGCTCTTCCTGACTTCTTTGGAGGAACAGACACAGGCTCAGTGTTTTTGACATTTGCATTACAATCTGCTCCTGTAGAGAGGGATACCTCTGCATTTGGGACTGGAGTTATATTGGAAGCACTTTCAGCTCTTGCTCTGTTAACTCTGGTTCCACAACATTGCTCTCAGTACTGAGGTCTGAAAGAGGCCTAGACTCATCATCTAGGGGGAATTCTATAGAACTTAGATCTTTCCACACTTGACCAATACTTTCAATATCATTTATCTCATCATTGCCAGTTGACAGAGTTTTGGATCACTGCTTTCATACAGTTCTGTAGTTCCTCGTATGTCACCACCAGGCATACTTTCTGTTGCAGGCTTGCTTTCTGGCAATTCAAACAGTTCAATCAGACACAGAGTCAGCTACTTTAGAAGTCACACTTCGCACCCTACTTTCAGGGGGCACAGGGTCTGTGGAGAAGGCTGGAGGGTTAAGCAGGCCTGAGGCAGGGGTATCAGCAGGATTCAAAAAGTGTGGGAGGGGGCACATGCCCCCATCAGTGACTTCAGCCAAATAGGGGTGTCCGGGGGGGGAATTGCCCCCTAGTAGAAATTTTGAAGAATTTGATGTTAAATGGTGCATTTCAGAAGCATTTTTTGTGAAATCTGCAGCAAGAGAAGCATACAGATTTTGTAGCTGAAATCCTGAGGAAAAGAGCAGGTGACTTGAACCAGGGAAGTGGAACATATCTGGTGTGCTGCCTTAGTCTTAGAACCAAGTGCTCACAAACGCAAACAATAATTCATAAGTTTTCTTTTCCCCCAAAACCAATTGTTGCCTGGGAATTGGGGTGGTATTTACCCCTTGAAAAAAGTTTGAAGAATTTGGTGCCAAAGACCAATGCTGGAATTTAGAAGCATTTTCTATGAAATCTGCAGCAAGACAAGCATAGGGATTTTGTGTAGATGAAACCCTGAAATACACAGCAGGCAGGTCACCTGAAGCAAAGAACCAGAACATACAGGTTGACTGCCTTTGTCTGAGAACAAAGTGCTCATAAACACATACATATAGAAAAAGATTAACAATCTTTTTCCCAAGCCAAATAATGCCTGGGACTGGACCTGGTTTGGTAACTGTGGTATTTGCTCCTGCAAGAAATTATGAAGAATGAGGTGGCAAATTGTGCATTTTAGAACCATATGCTATGAAATTTGCATCAAGACAAGCACAGGGATTTCATAGCTGAAATTGTGACGTGACACACAGCAGTGACAGCAGGTGTAAGTTGAAGTTGAACCAGGGATTTCGTAGCTGAATCCCTGACATAAATACACAATAGATGACAAAGCAGAAGAACTAGGGAACATACGTATTCCATTAGTCTCAGGACTATCTGAACACAAAGACAGAAGGAAAACAGTCTTAAGTAATGATTAGCTTTTGTTTCTTTTTCTAAACCAAATGTGGCATGGTGCTGGGTGGAACACTGAGGGGATTTGGCCATTAGAAGAAATCAGAACAAAGAAAAATATGTGGCAAAGGGTGAACTTTGGAAGCAAGCTGCAGTATGTAATGTGCAGCAAGCCAAATTCAGGGAATTAGTAACTGAACACCCTGCAATACAGAACATGACTTGAACCACTGAAACAGTTGTTCGTCTCGGTCTTTATGAACTGTTTGATCCTGTCATATAACTTAGTGATTTTCTGCAGTGCTGGCTGTAGCAGGAAGCAAAAGATCAACACGTTTGTTTAACAATTTGGCAAATCTGTCAATTACTTCATCTACATGTATTAGTTTTGTGGCCTTGCCCTCAATTACTAATGTAGCAAGACCAGTTAGTCTGTCCTGACCTATTGTGTTTCTCAGGCATGTCTTTATTTGCTTTAGAGCACTGAAGGATCGTTCACATGAACATGTAGTGACTGGTACGGTAAGTACAATAGTACCCAACTGGTGGATGCCAAGAAACATAGCCAGTGGCAGTGAGTCAAGCAATGAAGAAATGCTCCGTGGGGAGTTTTCAGCAGGCGACCTCTCAATAAACCTTTGTGCTACAAACAATTCTTCTTCTGGACGTTGTACTCTATAGTGATTGCACATTACATTTAGTATTGTCTTATCTAAAAATAAAGGACTTGCTGGTTTAAAAGCTTGAACTGCTTTCAGTAGATCTACCCTCTCTTTTGAGAATCGCTGTCTCAATTCCAAAATCATGTTATCTAACACTGGATAGTAAATTTTAGTTTGGTAATCTGTTTTTGCCGTAACTGGCTGCTGTTCCCTAACTATTCTGTCAACGACATATGCATCAAAACGAGCTGCTAAGCGATTGGGTACATCGTGGATAGGTCCTTTATTCTGTTGCAGCATTGGGAGCTATGTCTATCGGTACAGCAAACGCTGTTGCTTCACAGAATAATTCTTTACATTTGTCTTCATTTTGGAATGAAACCAGAGTATCAATAAATGCTTCTACTGCAATGTCAGCACTGGCTAGATCAAGATCTTCAGTCTGCAGTAGGTTTTGGAGTCCCTCTGCAAATCCGAGAATGTGGTCAAACAGGAAAAGACAAAATACAGTGTTGAATTACATCAAGTAGTTGTAAAGTCCCAGTGCTTTGGCTGTATTTCCATGGTCACATTGCAAAGGATAAGAGATTAAGGATTCATATGTACACTTCAATGGTGTCATAGCTCTTTTCTAACATCCCCACCTGGTGCTGCTCAGAGCTGTGACTTTGAATGTTCTGTCAAGTCCCATTTCTTCTTGTACCTGTTTCATTTTGTCACTGTGCACTACAAATGTCGAAAAGAATGTATGTAAGCATTGCACCAATTCAAAGAAATCTTTTATTTCAGGAATGCACTGACATAAATCCACAAGAGTTAGATTAAACTTGTGTGCATAACAGTGAACATACACAGCATACGGAAGATCCTTTCTGAAGAGTTCCTGAACACCATTGAGATGACCACTCATGACACTTGCACCGTCATAAGCTTGGGCTACAAAAGTAACATCTGGTTCAACGATATCAAACTGTTTTCAAGGTGTCATTAATGTTACTACACAAACCCCTTACATCCAGTTCTGACACTTTAACGAAACATAGAAAACATTCGACAGGTTTATGGTTATGAACATATCTGACACATATGTTAATTTGTCCCTGACATGAAATGTCTCGAGACTGACATAAATTTAGCATTTATGGCTTCTTGCACAATTACATCTGTAATACAGGATGCAGCACACTGAATCAGACCATTCTGTGATTCGGCTGATATGTATGTTAGATTTGATGGCTCTACGATGCCGGTTCGACAACCCTTTTGTCGACCAGCATCTCACCGATAGGAATCATGTCAACCACAAGTTATGATTTACATGATTCATGTGTGTCTCCTGGTCTTTTTTTTTTTTTTTTATTAATCAGAGGGCTTTGCCCCTTGAACCACTCATACAGGGGGCTCTGCCCCACCCCCCGTCATTAGGATTCTCAACTCCAGTTGGAGCTGATTTGGGGTGGGGGTGCAGGACCGGGAGACAGTGTGCACCTGTGTCAGGCACACCAACACAGCAACCTGTTGGCAAAGTGTCAATTTTGTCAACAGGAGTGAATTTCCCTGTGTTGGTGTCGCCATACGTGGCTACTACTGCATTTGATGGGATGGACTCATTAACTTGTAGAACTCTATCAAACTTTTTAATCAGGTCTAAAGTCTTCCTGAAGTTTCCTTTATTAACATTTGTCTCATCCTCAATGTGACCACAGAACGGTAACCATAGCTGACCCAAATGTAGAGTGACTGTTACTAGTCTTTTCATGTAATCCTTTCTTTGCTGAATTTCCTTAAAAGAAAACTGCACCCTCGTATCTTCTAAATGTCATTTGCTTCCATGTCAACAGACAACTCTTTTCTTGTAGCTGTTAAAGATGTATGCAACTGCTTCAGTTAAATTTCACACTTCATACTAGGCCCTGTCACTCTCCTAGGAGGGTCCATTTCATGGTTGTTGAAATCTCATTATCCCTGAGAGCTGCATTAGCATATGAGAATGTGATGCATAATCAACCTTTAAACTCCCCAGTATGCCTGTCTGCTTAGGTAGTTTTAAAAGAACCAAGCTGCAAGAAGGTGTGAAATACCACATTTACCTTCAGTGAGTTTTACAAGCTATCTGAGTTGTAATGCAGTTTGTTTCCCCTTTAAACTCCATTCAGTTTATAAGCAGAGAGTTTTTGCAGGGTATTTGTTATTTTAGCATAGAGATACTGTACATGTTATAAATGGTTGATCTGACATGTTCTCATATGCTAATGCAGCTCTTGGGGACAATGAGATTTCAACAACCATGAAATGGACCCTCCCAGGAGAGTGACAGGACTTAGTATGAAGTGTGAAAACGAACTGAAGCAGTTGCATACATATTTAACAGCTACATGAAAAGTTGCCTGTTGACATAGAAACAAATAACATTTAGAAGATATAAGGGTGCAATTTTCCTTTAATCTTGCCCTTGTCTACCTGTACCATGATGTTACCCGCTTGCTGAGTGCACTTACATATAGACCAGGCAGCCATTGCACTTCTATGAGAGTGACTTGATGAGTGTGCCCTGAATTTCTCCAATGCCTTTTTCCAGTTCTGAAATCCTCAAGTAGTAAAGGCTTCATCAGCACATCCCCGCCCATGCATGAAGTATCTACATGCAAAGCAGAATGCACTCTGTTTTTCACAGCTGTACTCCAGCCAACACAAATCTTTGTACCAGTGATGGCTAAAGCCCCGTCTTTTACCTCCATACATTTTGGTACTGAAATTAGTCATAGGCCGAGTGGGGCCTTTCTCTTTATTGCCAAGATCAGTGGGGGGTTGTCATTAAGGTCAGGTACTGGAAGGGCTTGGGACAAGCCTAACTCAGTAAAGGGGGTAGCACAAGACTGTTCAATGCATGCACTAGTAGTACTGTCAAATCAATGACTTACTGTCTCACTTGTTTGCTCGTTACAAGATGCATCATTATCAGTTACTATGTCTGTGCACATAGTATCATTCAAAGATGAAGAGGATGCTGATGAAGAACTTATTCTTGACCTGGCTGGCTGTTCCCATATTAAAGAAAGACCTTATATCATGACTCGTGTTGTTTTGGACGTTGCTGTACTTTGATTCAGTTGTAGGCCAAAATAATAAAAGTGATTTATTATTCTATAGTGGTACCCACATAGGTAGGCTAGCTAGTAACTGTAGTCACAGACCATGCCTGTTGACTTATTTTTGGGGTTACATCCCAAGGTAGTAAGCAACTGAGTGATTTGTGACAGTAATAGGCAAATAGAAACCCCGCCTTTTTTTTTTCTAGGGTTATATTCCCCAAGACCGTTGGCAATCAAGTAATTACTGACAGTGGTGGGCAAACAACAAACCCTGCCTATTTACATTTTTCTGGGGCTATATCCCAAGGCTGCAAGTAACCAAATAATTCATAACAGTAGTAGGCAAATAAAAAGCCCTGCATTTTTTTTAGGGCTAAAGACCCCAAGACCATGTACAATCAGGTAACTACTGACAGTGGTGGACAAACAACAAACCCTGCCTATTTACTTTTTTCTGGGGCTATATCCCAAGGCTGTAAGTAACCGAGTAATTCATAACAGTAGTAGGCAAATAAAAAAAAAATGCCTTTTTTTTTTCCTGGAGCTATATACCCCAAGACCGTGGACAATCAGGTAGTTACTGACAGTGGTGGACAAACAAAAAACCTTGTTTACTTTCCCCTGGAGCTATATCCCAAGGCTGTAAGTAACCGAGTAATTCATAACAGTAGTAGGCAAATAAAAAACCCTTCCTTTTTTTTTTTTTTTCTGAGGCTGTATACCCCAAGACTGTGGACAATCAGGTAATTACTGAAAGTGGTGGGCAAACAACAAACCTTGCCCATTTACTTTTTTCTGGGACTATATCCCCAGGCTGTAAGTAACCGAATAATTCGTAACAGTAGTAGGCAAATAAAAAAATCCTGCTTTTTTTTTTTTTTCCTGGGCCTATATACCCCACGACCGTGGACAATCAGGCGATCACTGACAGTGGTGGGCAAACAACATACCCTGCTTACTTTCTCCTGGGGCTATATCTCAACACTGTAAGTATTAAGCCAATCAACCATGTAATGTCATGTGTAACGTAATTAGTGAGGTGATGTTAGACAATGAAAGAATTAAAAGAAAAAAAAAATACACTGCAGCAATTCTTCATAGCAGGCTGCTCAGCTGATCCTGCTATGTTTGTCAGTCTTCTCTTCCTCTGAGCTTCCTCTCACTGGCACTTGACTCTTACATTATTTTTTTTCAAGGAGGGGTGATATTTAAATTAAAACTGTGGCCTAAAAGCCAAGGTAGTAGTGCATCAGACTACCCAGCTGTCTCCTGTTGCTGAACCACCCTCCACATCCACTAAAAATTCACCTCAGTATTTTTAATAACAAAATTCAAATTGTTCATCAGCATAACTCCCCACCCTGTCTGTCCCTCCACCTCCTTGCCAGCCAGCTCCCAAGTCCTCCTAACTCCCACTCCCTCTCAGCCCCAGCCTCTCTCTCCCACTCTCCTTTCTTGGCTGCCAGACAGAAATTTTCTTTACTAGAGTCTCCACTAGAGTTAGTGCAAGACAGCTGAAGTTCTATACTTATTACTGAATTAAATGTATTTGCTCTGAAGAGACACGCACACCTACTACAGCACTCGCAGTCTGAGAGAAGCCGCCAGATCAGCAGCCAAATTCAAAATGATGGTCACGCTTACCACCCAAAGTGCGAAGAAGTTGTCCAGCTCCAACCACAGCCCCAACTTGCTCCAATAAAAGCCACTGCCTACCCACATTGACGCACATGACTGAAGCAGGTCAGGATAGGCAGAAGACACAATCAAGCTGCGGTGCCCAACCCCCCCCCACCAGCTCTCCCATGTGATGCCTAAGTCTGTGCCCCGTGATCCAGTTGCATCGTCGGTCCCGACCTGAGTCCAACCTGAGAGTGTGCGTTGAACCATCGGGTATCGGTCGGGCAGCACTTGACACTGTTGGCAGCAATCGTAGAGACTCAGGAACCCTGAATTTCTATGATTGCTGCCAACAGTGCCGAGTGCCACCCAACTGACCTCAATGGTTCAACACACACTCATTGGGGATCTGGCGCTCAGGGATCTCTTCTCCCCTCCTCTTCTCAGCTGACTAGTACAGTCTGTGCATGGATGGACATCAGGAAAGGAAATTAGAAGACCTGCCATCCGAGTGAGGTAGGATGTGGGGCTGCAGGGTGTGGGAGTGGAGTGGGGATGGTACTCACTGGGCTGTGGGCCCTCCACCTCCTTGCCAACCAGCTCCCAAGTCCTCCTAACTCACACTCCCTCTCAGCCCCAGCCTCTCTCTCCCACTCTCCTCTCCTGGCTGCCAGACAGCGTTTTTCTTTACTAGAGTCTCTAGTAGAGTTAGTTTAAGACAGTTGAAGTTCTACATTTATTTTTGAATTAAATGTATTTGCTCTGATGAGACACGCACACTTACTACAGCACTCGCTGCCTGAGAGCAGCCACCAGATATATACTAGGATATACTAGGAGATATACTAGGAGTATTAGGTGTACAGAAGGCCGAGTCCCATATAAGTTAATCTCCAACAAACTGGAATTAGGTTACACAGAGTTCAGTAAATATCTATCTAGGTGGTTTTTGAAACTATTGGGATTATCAGCCTCAGCTATATGTTTTGGTAATGAATTCCAGATAGGTGTAACTCTTTGTGTATAGAAAAAAACACTTACTGTTGCTTTTTGGGTATGTTAGAGCCAGTTAGTAGGTATGGCTCCTCAAATTACATCCCCTTATGTTGTATTTCACACCTAAGTCGGACATCAAATTAGGATCTCTAGATATTTTAAACATTAGTAGTAAGGTCTCCCCGAGTTCTCTGAAGTTCCAGGGAGTACAGCTTAAGCTCTGTCGACCTCTTCTTGTAACTTCTAGTCTGCATGTCATTTATTAGTTTGGCAGCTCGCCTCTTGACCCTTTCCAGCTTTATCGCGTCGCTTCTGAGATGTGGGCTCCACAATGAAGAACAGTAGTCCACATCTAGATGCACATAATCTTTGTAAAGTGAAAGAATATATCCTCTGTCTCTGGATGTAAAGGATCTTTTGATGCAGCCAATTATTTTATTACATTTTTAATAGCCTCATCACAATGTTCAGTAAATGATAAATCTGATGTGATGACAATCCCAAGGTCCCTTTCTGTACTGACTGGATTTAAAACTGTGCCATTTAAAACATATTGATATTTTTGGTTTGTGTCGCACAAGTTCATGACGACACATTTTTTTCGAGGGGGGTGAAATTTAAATTAAAACTGTGGCCTGAAAACCAAGGTAGTAGTGCATCAGACTACTCAGCTGGCTCATGTTGCTGCATCACCCTTCACAGCCACTAAAAATTCCCTCAGTATTTTTAATAACAAAACTCAAATCATTCATCAGCATAGCTCCCCACCCTGTCTGTCCCTCGGCCCTCCACCTTCTTGTCAGCCAGCTTCCAAGTCCTCCTAACTCCCACTCCCTCCCAGCCCCAGCCTCTCTCTCCCACTCTCCTCTCCTGGCTGCCAGACAGTTTTTTTCTTCACTAGAGTCTCTGCTAGAGTTAATTCAAGACAGTTGAGGTTCTATACTTATTTCTGAGTTAAATGTATTTGCTCTGAAGAGACACGCACACCTACTACAGCACTCGCAGTCTGAGAGCCGCCGCCAGATCAGCAGCCAAATTCAAAATGATGGTCACGCTTACCACCCAGAGCATGAAGAAGCCATCCAATTCCACCCACAGCCCCAACCTGCTCCAATAAAAAACATTGCTTACCCACAATGACACACATGACTGAAGCAGGTCGGGATAGGCAGAAGACACAATCAAGCTGTGGTGCCCAACCCCCCAGTTCTCCCATGTGATGCTTAAGTCTGTGCCCCATGTGATCCAGCTGCATCGTCAGTCCCCGACCTGAGTCCGACCTGAGACTGTGCATTGAACCATTAATGTTGGTCGGGTGGCACTCATCACTGTTGGCAGCAATTGTCTCTACAATTGCTGCTGACAGTATCAAGTGCTGCCCGACCGACCCTGATGGTTCAATGCACACTTGTCGGGGATCTGAGGCTCAGCGCTCAGGGCTCTCCTCTCCTCTTCTCGGCTGACTAGTACAGTGTGCACATGGATGAACAGCAGGACAGGAAATCAGAAGACCTGCCATCCGAGCAAGGTAAGAGGCAGGGCGGCAGGGAGCGGGGCACAGCGGAGCGGAGGTGGCACTCACTGGGCTGTGGGCTGTCTCAGAGACAGCTGGTGCTGCTGCCGCAGTGCTGATGATGGGCTGTTAAGCCCTATAATTCAAAATAAAATGCAAAGCTAGGTGAAATGAGTGGGGGGGGGGCACAAGCATAAACTGGGGGGCCCAGGCCCCCATTTTTCAGGTTGCTGATGCCCTTGGCTGAAAATCCAGCTTCATCTCCAAAATTGCACATGGGATTACCTTGAAACAACTGACTCAGTTCATAAGATGGGTAATAGGATGCTTCACACTCATTGTCACCAGACTCAGACTGGCAGTCAGTGTCATTCTGGGCCTGCCTAGGGGAAGGCCTTGAATCTTGGGCAACTGGAAAAGGAGTAGTCTCTCTCTTTTTGGCTGCAGCTCTAGTTACAGGCCCAGGAGAGGCAGTGTCTGGAGGTACGATTACTTTTTTTAATGATTTAGAAACATAGAAGTTGATGGCAGATAAGGACTGCAAGGCCCATCCAGTCTGCCCATTTCTTTTTCTACCTTATAAATGTGCCATCGGCCTTTGCTCTGTCAATGGCCCATCTATTCATACTCATCTGTATTGCTCCCTTATGCCTATCCCATGCCTGTTTGAAGCCCTGCACTGTATTCATACCCACCACTTCCTGATGTAGGCCACTCCATGCATCCACCACCCTTTCTGTGAAAAACAACTTCCTCACATTACTCCTTAATCAGCCTCCCTCTTGACCAATGGGTCCCTACTTGACCAATGGGCAGCAGATGATTCCGGTGCATTGTCTTGATGGCTCGTGCGTTGTTTTCAGGACGCACTTTATAGACTAGCAGATCTTCCAATTTACTGACAACAACATAGGGAAGGTGGTACTATCTATCAGCAATTTTGTGCTTTCCATACAGTCCCAAGTTTTACAACAAAACCCGATCTCCAGGTAGCAATTCCTGAGCTCTGACACACTGGTCATGCCTTTCTTTATTTGCCAAGTTTCTTTTTGCAGCCATGGTTTATGCCAGTTGGTGGGCATGGTTTAGCTGAGCCTTTAACTTTTGAACATATTGTAAGTAGTTTTCAGCTTTGACTCCATCCGGGGACACCCCAAAGCAAATGTCTACAGGTAACCGGGATTCCTGACCAAACATCAGGTGGTAGGGGGGAAACCCACTGGTATCACTCTTGGTGCAATTAAAGGCATGCACTAGGTGCTGATATGTTGGCTCCATCTTGAGCTGTCCTTAGGATGAAGAGTGCCCAACATGTCAAGTAGGGTTCTGTTAAACCTTTCCAGCTGTGGGTCCCCCTGGGGGTGATAGGGGGTAGTTCGGGACTTTCGCACTCCCCAGAGCGAGAGCATTTCCTTGATCAGGCAGCTTTCAAAGTCTCCCCTCTGATCAGAGTGAATTCTCTGAGGTGCACCATAATGGACGAAGAACTTTTCAACTAAAACCTTGGCCACTGTAGATACTTTCT
Source organism: Neoceratodus forsteri (assembly GCA_016271365.2). Classification (NCBI taxonomy): domain Eukaryota; kingdom Metazoa; phylum Chordata; order Ceratodontiformes; family Ceratodontidae; genus Neoceratodus; species Neoceratodus forsteri. The sequence goes on along the minus strand of JADMNL010000022.1, from coordinate 531,639,536 downwards.
CATCCTTAGTTGGATAAGCTTGGGCATAACATGTGAAATGGTCAGTTACAACAAGCACATTCCCGATGTTTTTCTGGTTGGGCTCAAGACACAAGAAACTGATACACACCAGCTCCATGGGTGCACTAGTAAAGATATTAATTAAGGGTGCAGCCCTCTGAGGCTCAGCTTTTTGTTGGTGACAACAGCTGCAAGTCTGGATATGGGCCTCAATGTCGGTTCCCATTTTTGGCCAGTAGAACTGGGCACAAGCTAAGTCTGTGGTTTGGCCACAACCCAAATGTTCCATTTGATTACAGAGGGCCTGTAGAACCAAATGTTTGAAAGCTGTCGGTAATACCAGTTACTGTTTGTCAGGTTGACCTTGTTGGTTTACGGTTTCTCGATAAAGTAGCTGGTTGTGCAGTTTAAGTCTGGGACCCTCTTTAGACAGCAAAGCAGTTCTTGGGTCTGAAGAGCGGAGTTTAGACGCATCCTTACCAGCATGCAAATCATCAAGCACCAGCTTAATCATGGGATCTTGGGTCTGTGCCCACTGTATGTTCTCAGGGTTGAGTTGTAGCAGGGCACTAAGGTTCAAGGCCGCAAGGTGGAAGTAGGCCATGGGAACACAAGTGTCAGGAGGACCTAAACAGTCTACGAGGCAATCAACTGTTTCTGAAGAGGGATGCTCATCTTTTTTGAATTTCTGGCAGAAGGCTTTGACAGACTGCTCAGGCATTTTCACTTAATTCACGTTAGAGTTTGGTTGTCTGGAAAGGGTGCCCGCATCAATGTGGTTCAGGCCTGGTCGATACTCCACTGCATAGTTGTAAGTAGAAAGGGCAGATAACCAGTGATGCTCTGTCATGTCCAGTTTAGCTGAGGTCTGGACATAGGTGAGAGGATTATTGTCGGTCTTGACCAGAATCTTAGCACCATAGAAATACTTGTGGAATTGGTCCACCACAGCCCATTTTAATGCGAGAAATTCAGGCTTGTGTACTGGATAATTCCATTCAGAGGAGGTTAAGCTCTGACTGGCAAACACCACTGGACGTAGACCTTCCTCATACTCTTGATACAGAATGGCTCCAAGTCCCTTTAAGCTGGCATCAGTGTGTAACACATAGCGCCTGGTAGGGTCAACATAGGCAAGCACAGGGACGTGGGTGAGTTGGTGAATGATTTCATAGAAAGCAGCTTCACACTCAGACATCCACCTGGTACCAAACGGTTCATGGGTTTGAAAGTAAGCCTTGTCTTCCTCTGTAACTGTGCTTTTCTTATACTTTTTGTTTATAGAGGGATAACCTTGTGTGAGATTAAGCAACGGGCAAATGACTTTGGAATAGTCTTTTATGAACCGATGGTAGTAACTGCAGAACCCCAAGAACCTTTACAACTCTCAGGTTATTGGGCTGAGGCCAGGTGGTCAAAGACTCTACTTTGCTTAGGTCTGTCTGAATCCCATCAGCCGACACTATGTGCCCAACATACTTCACAGACGTTTGAAAAAACTGGCACTTGTCTATGGATAGTTTTAGTCCGAAATCCTCTAGTCAGTCAAGGACCTTGAACAAGCGAGCTTCATGTTCTTACAAAGTCCAGCCAAACACACTGACATCATCAAGATACACAAGGCACTGTAAGTTCATGTCTGCCACTGCTTGTTCCATCAACCACTGGAAAGTGGCGGGTGCACCTGAAATACCTTGAGGCATACGTATGAACTTGTAAATGCCCAGGGGATAGATGAAGGTTGTTTTCTCACTGTCCTCCTGAGCCATTGGGATTTGATAGTACCCACTCTGGATGTCGAGTACTGAGAACCACTGGCTTCTGTTAAGGCAACCAAGGGCATCCAGCATGGTGTACTGGTCTGGGACAGTTCTCCGATTTAATGTCTGGTAGTCCACGAACATCCTCACCAATCCATTCTTCTTTAGGACTACCAAAATCGGGGAAGCATAAGGGCTTTGAGACTCTTGAATGATTCCTGCAGCCAACATTTCTTGAAGGTGCCTTCGTATATCGTCTTTCAGCTGGGGCACGGCGACGGGACCTCTCTCTGAATGGCCTCTCATCATAGAGTTGGATATAATGTTCAGCCCCGGTGACACAACCTACATCTCATTCCTTCAAAGAAAATGCTTGGCTCCTCTGGGACAACTTCTGGCTAATCTTGGCTTTCCATTCAGCAGGGAGGGGGGACTCCCTAAAGTCGAATAGGTTAGGAGTCACCCTATCACTCTCAAAGGGGGCACTTCTTGCTGGGCAGCATGGCAGTGTCCGCATAATACACAGTGACTAGGGTACACCCTTGATTCACCCAGACTTCTCGATCTGACATATTCTGGACCTGCACTACTACCTGCTGAGTGTAGGCACGGGCTGGGCAGGTGGAATGCTAGGCTTGACCAACAGTCCCTCAGGCAGTTTCCCCTCTTCTGGTTCATCCAGCATAAGGATCTTATTTTTAACATCCATCTCGAGGTTCACTTCACCACTGATCATTGGGTGGTAGTACTAGTGAGTCAGGGTCTTTTTCCAGACTACCCCCATGGGTTTATCCTACTCAATCTTCTGGTTTTGCATTTGCAAGTTGCAGGCTTGCTGCACTAAAGCCAGGATATGCAGAGTCCATCCAGTTCACTTGGCTTGCTTTTCTTGACAAAGTTGAGCTAACCACCCGAACATATGGGCGTTCGTACCAATTAGTAGAGGGACACCATCATGCAGTTCCGTGGGTGGGCACACCAAGGCCAGAGTCTCCACTTGCTCATCCACACCTGCTACAGCCATAGAGAAAGACAACCAGAGTCTAACATATCCTAGATAGGTATAGGATTTGTCACTTAACCCCCCCACATGTAGTCCATTGAGGGGTTGAAGTGGAAGGTCAGATAAGCGCTGGTCATACCAATCCTGAAATACAATAGTCACTTGTGAACCACTGTCCAACGCAGCATGAGTGGAAATGCCATTGATGGTCACTGGAGTCTCCATGGAGGGGCCCACCACCTCAGACCAGTCTGGGGAGGTTGGTTTGGCAGACTGTCCCACAGCAGTCTTTGAGGAGTAGGACTTCTTTGGCTGACCTAGCTGGGGCTTTATATTGTTTGATGAACCAAGTTTAGCAGTCTGGCTGTAACCCAGGGGTCGATCTTAACATTCATTTACTAGCCCAGGTACTAGTGCAGATTTCCACAGGCTAGTGCAGAATCTCTGTTACTTGCCCGGCTGGGCTAGTGCAATTCCTCCTGTGGAAAGCTGCAGTTCCATTCTCAACCCAGGTAGCAAATAAATAAATAAATATAACTGTTATTTAATTCAAAGCCAGGTCCTTTTCATGGAGGTTTAACTATGTGCTGCCTTAGCATTAGTGAAATGAAAAAAAAATAGATGTCTGTATGTAGTGCATTTCCAAACTGCTTCATTTTATACTAACTACTGCTTTTATTTTTTGCTGGTAAAGATCCTTTCTCCTTTTCCTCCTTGTTTAGCTCAGTACTCATGGCAGGCAGATTTGTGACTGTGTCCAGCACCAGGACAGTTCTAGGTTGCCATCTGTCCACTTGTAGACTGGATAATCCGGTTTTCAGGGTCCTTATCTGGTCATCTGGTTTTGATTAAATGTAGTACAGTTTTGGGGCCATTTTAAGTGCTCAGATAGTATTAAAACTGATTGTATCAAATCACTTACTGTTGCATGCATGCCCAGGTTACAAAAAAAGTTCTGATGTCACTAGTCACAGGCCTTTGTAAAACCAGTCTGTCTAGGACACTGGCTCTCAAATGGGGAAGCCAGCCTCCCAAGGCAGGCCCCAAACTGCTCCAGGGGAGGCCTGGTCAAGTTTGAGAATGTACAGTACTAACATTTTAAGTTTTGGATGTTTTGTGTGATGGGATGAAGCAAACTAAATATGAATAACAGTAGTTGAATTTCTTTACTGATGCACAAACTAGTGACCAGGAAAGGTCGAAGGAGCCAAAGCTTGTATCTAGGTGTGTGTTTATATGTAATTTGGTGACTAGAAGGCACATTGAGTCAAGGCTTGTTTCTGCAGTAGGTATTTGTTGATATGTAAATTGATGACTGGGAAAGGCACAAAGACTCGAGGCTTGTTTCTACACCTGGGGCGGGATATTCAGACTGCGACAGGCTGTGGCACAAGCCTGGGCGCAGCACAACTGGGATATGCATGGGCGTTGACAGGGTAATATTCAACGGAGCTGCGCCATGGCACAGCATTGTTGAATACCACACCTTGGCCACCCGCAGTGCACATGGCGCAGTGGCACTGCGCTAGCACAAGTGGCCAGAGTGGAGCAGGGGGATGCGCTAGCGCAAGTTCCGTTGCGTTAGGCGTAACAACCGCGATATTCAAAAGTGCACATGCAAATGGGGCCATAATGTATGCAAGGCGCAAAAGGGGTGGTTATTGACCTCTCATTGTTGGACGAGTTCTGCACTGATCCTGAGCAGCTGGTAGTGGCCTATAATAGGGCCATATCAGTAGCACTCAATCAGATTGTGCCAGTCCATGTTCGCCCCCTTCCACTTCGTCCCACTGCCCCATGGTTTGATGGGGCTCTGAGAGGTTTGCGGAGGATGGGGCATAGGTTGGAGCGTCGTTGGAGGAAGATCACCACTGATGCCGACCACCTTATTTTGCTAGAGCATTATAAACTCTACCAAACAGCAATTTCCCATAAGAAGGCAGAATTCCTGTCAGGAAATTTCTGTATGCATAGCCTGTCGACCGGCTCAGCTCTTCAGAACTGTTGACAGACTGTGAAACCCAGCCTGTCAACAGATCCACGAGATCTTACTCAAACTGATTGTGAGGAGATTGCTCGATTCTTTGCGAATAAGGTTGAAGACATCAGGAGGGAGTGCCTCCAACCTCATTCCAAGGATGTTACAGTTGATCGGTGTCCTGTTGCAGAGCCTGGAGTTTCCTGGAGTGCCTTTGACCTGCCGGATCTCGTAGACACTATGAGGATTGTCCATGAGATGCATCCCACATGCTGTAGTTTAGACCCTGGCCCTACCTCCCTGATTTTGGGTTGTAGTGAGATCATCGGCCGGGTCATAGCTCAGATTATCTGGTGTTCTTTAGATGTGGGAGTTTTTCCTAGCTCTCTGAAGGAAGGGGTGGTGACTCCCCTTCTGAAGAAAGCTTCTTTAGACCCGGATGACCTAGCAAACTACAGGCCAATCTCTAACCTCCCTTTTGTGGGGAAGGTTATTGAGAAAGTTGTGGCAGCTCAATTGGATAACCATTTGACCATCCATAGTTTATACGAACCTCTCCAGTCTGGTTTTCACAAGAGGCATAGTACCGAGACTGCTCTGGTTCAGGTGCTCAATGATCTCCTGATGGCGAGAGATCAGAGACACCATTCTATCTTGGTTCTCCTTGATCTATCATCAGCTTTTGATACTGTGGATCATGGGGTTCTGCTCGAACGCCTGAGGTCCATTTGTGGGCTATCGAGTACAGTCCTCAGATGGTTTTCATCGTTCCTCGAAGGGAGAACGCAGAGAGTGGTCTCGGGTTTGTTTTCATCCGGGGCCTGCTCTCTCCCTTGTGGGGTGCCTCAGGACTCGGTGCTTTCCCCCATGTTATTTGCAGTATATATGCTACCCCTCGGAGACACTGTAAGATGGTATGAGCTGAGGTTTCACTGCTATGCTGATGATACCCAGCTCTACCTGTCTTTTGCACCTGACCAGGTTAGTGCTATCTCGGTACTGAACAACTGCCTCGCAGACATCCAAGACTGAATGAATTCCAGTGGTTTAAAGTTGAACCCAGGAAAGACTGAGGTTATGGTTGTGGACCTGGGTCGCAAGGTAGAGGGATTGAGGACTGGTCTCCCCTCTGGATTAATCCTGGGGGTGGACCAGATCCTCACCTCTGAACGGGTGCATAACCTGGGAGTGGAGCTTGACACTGGTGTGACCCTCCATCATCAGGTGTCTGCAGTTGTCAAGCTGGCCTTTTTCCATCTTAGGAACATTGCCAGGATTAGGCATCTTGTTCTGCCCAGTGACCTGCCGGTCTTGGTCCATGCCTTTGTGACATCTTGCCTTGATTACTGTAACTCCCTTTACCTAGGACTTCCTGGGGTTGATATCCACCGCTTGCAGCTAGTGCAGAACGTGGCAGTACGTTTGTTGACTGGGGTCTCTAGAAGTTCTCATATTACCCCTGTGCTGCGCGCTCTGCACTGGCTGCCAATACAGTGGCGGATCACCTTTAAAGTGGGTCTCTTGACCTACAAAGCCCTACATGGTCTGGGTCCCGACTACTTGAAAGAACTCCTGGTGCCTTACACCCTCTGTGACAGCTCCGCTCGGCTGACAAGGGGTTAGTGGAGATTCCAAGGGTAAATTTGAAGTCATCTGGTGCCCGTGCATTTGGATTTGCTGCACCTACCCTCTGGAATTCTCTACCCCGTCAGCTCCGGGAGTGTAGGACAGTGAGGAGTTTTAAGCAGGCACTAAAGATCTTTTTATGGGAAAAGGCGTTTCCTTCTTTGTTCTGATTTTATACTGTTGTATTGGAATATATGTTCATATTTGATTTTATTGAATGTATTGAATATGTTTTATGTTTGTTCTTGCTGTACAGTGCCTTGAAATTTTAAAAGGAGCTCAATTAAATAAATTTTATTATCATTATTATTATTATGGCCCCATTTGCATTCAGGTGCGCAGATCCCCGGCGACTGGCGCCTGGCGCCCTGCCAGGCTGCAGCCGTCGGGGACCGACGCCCCCTGCACAAGTGGCAAAGTGCTCCACTGCCCGATCACTGGCATATGTTGAATTATAATAGTCCCATATCCCTGGTGGTCCAGTGGACCACTCGCAGCCCGATTGCGGGCATATGTTGAAGAATTAATAGTCCTATATCCCTGGTGGTCCAGTGAACCGCTCGCAGCCCGATCACAGGTATTTGATGTAAACATAGTCCTATATCCCTGGTAGTCCAGTGGACCGCTCGCAGCCCGATCGTGGGCATATGTTGAAAAATTAACAGTCCTATATCCCTGGTGGTCCAGTGGACTGCTCGCAGCCCGATCACGGGCATTTGATGTAAACATAGTCCTATATCCCTGGTGGTCCAGGGGACTGCTCGCAGCCTGATTGCGGGTATATGTTGAAGAATTAACAGTCCTATATCCCTAGTGGTCCAGTGGACCGCTTGCAGCACGATCGTGGGCATATATTTGAAGATTAATAGTCCTATGTCCTGGTGGTCCAGTGGACCACATCCAGATCGCAGGCATGTATGTTGAAGAATTAATAGTCCTATATCCTCGTGGTGCAGTGACCGCTGAGTCCGATCATGGTATTTGATGTAAAATATAGTCCGACATCCTGATGGTCCATGTGGACCACCACAGCCCGATCGTGCAGGGTTTTAAATAAGCTCAGAAAATTGATTAGCACAAACTGCTAATCACTTCTGAAAATGAGTAGCACATGCCTCACTTTGATTAGCAAAACTAAAAATGCAGAAATGTGTGCATATAAGCATATATATAAATTATATATATATATATATATATATATGCATATACATATATATATTTTTTAATACTGTTTTCTAAATAACATTTTTCATTAAAATCAATTCTGTCTCTGCTTCATCTGTTTCAGTACCCCAACACTGACACACACACACATATCTCATTACCAAACCCTCCCCACCCTTGTCCCCCTTTGCCAGAACTACTAAAACCCTCCTCCCACCTATGTCAGCGCCTAACCACGCTCTCCACCTATCTGTCCCCTTTATCAGAATAGGGTACCTGCCAAACCCCCACCCATCTCAGCCTCCCCAGTCATGTCCCCTTTGTTAAAACCTAAGGTATGAGTCACCTGCTACAACCTTCTCAGTCCCTCCACCATACCTCATTCTTAACCTTAAGGCACTGAAATGAGGGACAGTCAGTGACCATCACAGAGGGACACACCAGCATGCTTCAAAATAAGGACAATAAGCTCTAGTTACAGCAGAAAACTGAAAGGCTCTTGAGCAATGGCAAATAGTAAACAGTAGTGGCAGAGAGCATTCTGCTGTTAATTTTTTGAAAGTTTAAATGGCTCAGTGGTCTCTACTGTACTCCCAACCCACTCTCCTTCACTGGTGCAGTATTGCAAGCCATTGCTCAAGAGTCTTTCCTACTACAGAGCTTACTGTCCTTATTTAGCGCACACATTAATTGAAAATTGCATTTTGTTTTTAGTGTGCCTTTGTGCCATCAGCTTCTTGTATAAACCTCTTCTCAGTGGAACTGTTAAATTTTTTACATACCTGGTGGTCTAGTGACTGACGCTTATGGCACTGGTGGTCCCCACGCCCACTTGCTCCCGCCTGCCCATTATCAGCTTCTTGAATAGACCGTTTCTCACTGGGACTGTTTTTTAATTTTGATACCTGATGGTCTAGTGACTGACGCTGATGGCACGATGGTCCGTTTTCACACCACGCCTACACTTACTCCGCTCGCACTCACTGTCTCTCCACTTCATCCAACTACCATCATCCACTTTCCAATGGCTTCCTCATTTTTGGCAAGCACTGCGGCGAGACACACACTGAAACAGTGGGGGAGGAAAATGAATCGCACTTTGCGATCAGGCTCAATTAGTACGCGACCAGCGGTTTGCGCCATAGGAATGCGATGCGATACTAGCTGTTAAACCCTCTGCGGGAATATGTTGAAGAATTAATAGTCCTATATCCCAGGTGGTCCAGTGGACACTCGCCAACCAATCGTGGCGTCTGTAGAAATAATAACACTCCAATCAGCCTGGTGGTCCAGCGGTACCCCTCCCACCCACCCAGTGACCCCCACCACGCTCCCCCTCGGTCAGCGGCGGGCGAACTCTCCACCCGCTTGCGCCCCACCGCCCGGCGGCCGACTCCATACGGTGGGGCTGTCGCCCATTGGTCCACAGTGTGACCCAGTAGTGCAGCTGCTATCCTACACAGTCCAGATAGCTGAATGGATCCATTCACATATCTGACTGTAAGTACGGTGCGGGCTGCCGCTGACTGGGGGAGGCGGGGCAGTGGGGCTCAGTGGGAGGGGTGGTACTGCTGGACCACCAGGGTTGGATTGGAGTGTCATTATTTATTACAGATGCCCATGATTGGGCTGCGAGCGGTCCACTGGACCACCAGGGATATAGGACTATTTTTATAACAAATGCCCACGATCGGGCTGCGAGTGGTCCACTGGCCCACCAGGGATATGGGACTATTAATTCTTCAACATATGCCCGTGGTCGGGCACGGGGAGGTGCCACCACGAAGGTGCCAGCGGAGCTCGGGTGGCCACCCACAGGTGGCAGCTGCCATGTTGCACCCTGCAATACGGCAGCTCACCTGTGGGTGGCCAGCTGTTGCTCCTGTTTTTTTTGGCTCACCTGTGTGCAGCGCAGGTAGGGGTTGCGCATGCATGGGCTCAGCTCATCCCGGGCTGAATATCGGGATGTGCGAGTATGCATGGGCACGCTGCTCTACCTGCACCGCATACATTACTGATGCGCTCTGGCATTATTTTTTACTGACGCCGCGATCGGGCTGCGAGCTGTCCACTGGACCACCAGGGATATGGGTCTAATATTAATACAACATATGCCTGCGATAGGGCTGCGAGCAGTCCACTGGACCACCAAGGATACTGGACATGTTTTAACATGTACACATGCCCGCGAGCAGGCATTGGGGCACTTTGCCATGCTGTGCAGTGGGCATCGGTCCCCAATGGCTGCAGCCTGGCAGGGCGCCAGGTGCAAGTCACTAGGATCGCGACCTGCATGCAATGGGAAAGAGAAGACATGCAATGGCCCCATTTGTACTCTGCATGCATTATGGCCCCATTTGCATGTGCACTTTTGAATATCGCGGTTGTTGCACCTAGCACAATGGAACTTGCACTAGTGCATCCCACTGCTCCACTCTGGCCACTTGCGTTGGTGCAGTGCCACTGCGCCATGCACACTGTGGGTGGCCAGGGTGCGATATTCAACGATACTGTGCCATGGCGCAGCTCCATTGAATATCACCCTGTCAACGCCCCTGCGCAGCCAAGTTGCGCTGCACCCAGGCTTGTGTCACCACCTGGCGAAGTCTGAATATCCAGTCCTAGGTTTTTATAAGCAGATGAGTGACTGGGAAAGGCACACAGAGCCATTGTTTGTTTCATGTGTCACCTGAGGGAAGAGTACATGAAGCTGCTTAATAATATTATAAGAGGGGGAGAGATGAAGGTGGCTAGGTAATTTGTTCCAGATAGAGAGAAAACAGAGCAATAAGGGTCCATGAATCAGAAAAAGATTGACAAGGATAACCTGGGTTGTGGGACTGGGGGGTAGAGAAAAATAAGCTGACTAAAAAGAGAATACACTCAGTAAACTTTTATTAGTCTCACTTTATTCCTGGTGTACTGTGCAAAATATGATATTTTTTTCTATTGGGAAAACGTTTTTTTCCCCCCAAATTTGAGGGAGGCTCAAAATCTTTTCCATTGTTTAGGGGAGGTTCACTGTCATAAAGTATGAGAACTAATGGTCTAGGAGGTGTAAAGTATGGCCATTAAGACCATTAGCAGTAAATCAACCTAATCTTTTCAACTCTGAATTTTAAGTATGGTCATTTATTGCCACGATATGAAACAGTGTTTACACCTTTGTGTAACCCCTCACCCCTGCCTTTTTAGCATACTGACAGGTGGCATGCTGTTAAAGCTGACAGCAGTACCTGGTGGGGACTGGGTTCAGGGAGGATGAGGTTACTCGGCACAGGGGACCTAGGTTTGGCTACTCTGCACAGGGGCACCCAAATAAATCCGAACACAGGAAGCAATAACTGCAATGTCCAGAACCAGGAATGGGATTCTACAGTGTGGCTTTTATTCACATCCAAGCTGAACAAACAAAGCATAGACGGACACCCATGGGGCTAAATTCCTGGTAATGCAGATTAAAGATAACAGAACACTTTATCACTATTTCCAGCCCTCAGGCTCTGAACTCACCAGGCACACAGTCCAGACTTGCACGCAGCTTTGGGTACACAGCCCGACTTGTACACTACTTGGGTTTTCCCCACTGGCCCGGGTCCCCCACCGGCCACTTGATCCGCGGTCTATTTTGGGAAATGAACCAATTATCCTGTTGCAGCTCCCCAAACTACACTAGAGCCTTCGACTCCTAGAGAGAATTTTCCTTACAATCCCATGTCTGGGTACTTCCCTCATCACTGGCCAAGTGCCTGAGGCAAAGTAGAAATCCACAGAAGAAATCCGTAGAGGTGGACCTTGTCACTAAAGATGGGGGGCCACCCACCTCCAGCTCCCACAGCCCATACCCAGCCATTTCTCTGGAAACTGAACAATCCCTTTACTGAACTTTCAAATGTAGATTCTGGGTAGACGTATGTCACATCTCCTCAACATATCTTGAATTTTCCAATAAGCACTGGACTTGAACCTACTTTTACTTTTTTGGATAAGCCTATTACTCTAGGCCTCCCACTATTTCAGTAGTCCAATCCCCACATGTCACACAAGTCCCAGGGTGAAAAACATAGGCCCTTTCACGAAGAGCAGACACTCACCCTCCGGTTGCAGGTGCCCCACAGGCGACTCACAAGTCTTCTTGTTCTCCCAAATAAACTCTGGAACAAATAGACAGCTTCTCCCTTAATAGTAGAACCAGGGATTGCCCCAGGAATATGCAGGGAACCCTTTCCTGCCCCCATCCCCGGAGGGAGGGGGCACTGAGACCAGAAACAGCGGTCTCCGCCACTTCAATTATCATCTGTCTCTTTTGGTGGAGACACACACCCTTTTTACCTAAAAGTAGCCCCGTCAGGGCTGAGGCTCCAAGAGCCTACACTGAGCTGCTGTGCTGCTTTCACAGCAAGCTCCCAATACCAACTGACCACAGACTACTGTTCAAACCTCCCAACATTCTATTCCAACTCCCTTGCTGCAGATTCCATTGTGGCTCATGCAGCTGCGATAGTTCTATCGGTGATGTCATCCCTCAGTCTCAGCTGAGACTGAGAACAGAGTGAGAGAGTATGAAACCCATTTAACTGGAGTTTCACAAGCTGCCTTCCCTGCCTATCACTAGGTCTTACTTGGATTCTAGTAACCCCGGGTAACAAGAGGGTTACATTTGTATGCTGTAATGGGTTCCTTTTTGTTTTTCCTATATTCTTATATGTTTTAGACCCACTTTTTCAAATTAGTTTTCACATTTTTATTACCTTTGTCACTGTGTTGATTATTTCTCTTCTAAGTCATCAGCAGCTGCTGCTCTTATTTTTTATACTACCAACCTGACCATTCCATGATATTAGCAACACTTTTACAGGCCATTGGAATAAATAGCATGGAATGGTGTGTATGAAAGTGTGGAATGTGATGTCTTAGACATTTGAAAAGAAACAGCAGTAGCTGATGAGGTCAATATGTAGTATTGAGGATATCACAAGCACTGATAGTTCAGTTATCAAAAAGGTGGTCAAAGCATATCAGAATACATGGCTGTCATAGAAAGGAAAACTGGAGAGTGTTTAACAGAAAGAGCAACAGGTTGTGAATGGGCTTTGTACATCCAACAGATCTGGGTTTAAACTCCCACAGAACCCACTTGCATACTGTGTGACACTAAGCAAGTCACTTAACCTCCCTGTGTTCCTGGGCCACCCCTGTGTAAATGGGTCTTGTGCCCAATGGGAGTTACCTGGTTGCCAAAGAATAAAAGGGGCATATGTTGAAGAATTAATAGTCCCATATTCCTGTTGCTACCCCTAGTCTTCCACACTTTTCTTTACCACAGTTTATTTTAAAAGCAGGCAAAATGCTGTAAACAATTTGGTGCAGGACAAGGGCACACTCTTTGGCTTTACGGCTCCTTGGTAAACAGTTGGCATTTTAAACAGCAGCATAAGATCCACAGCACACAGCAACACACTTAGTAAATTGCTTCATCTTTTTGGGCTACCCACTGCCAGATAGCCAAAACGCTAGCCCCTTGCCCAAGCACCTTCCTCCCAGAATTAAATCCAAAGCGGTGCCTCCATTTTTGTAACCCCTCATAGAAAGAGAAAATAAAAAAAAAAGATGCTGAAATCTTAGGGATTCTGTGCAGTGACCTGCAATTTCCATGAGGCACTGGTACAAGACTTCAAAATCCACATACCAAGCAGGATTCCGTGATTTTTAGCGGTGTTACCGGTTAAAATGGAAAACCAGGGTCCTTGCCTATCGCCTTCCCTCCCTCTCTGGAACGTGCTTCCCATCTCTCTCTGCCTCTCCCCCAACCCCATCTCCCTCAAGTACCAATAAAACTCCTTCCCACCCCACCTGCTCCTGTCACCCCCCTCCCTGATCCTCCCCTGTTGAAGCCCCTACCATCCCTGTTGTTGGGCCTTCTCCAGGCCTCTACCTCAGCCCGTATCAGGCTCCTTCCTTTTCCACATCTGCACTGCCATTCATTCCACCTGCTTTGGCCTCTTTATTTGCATATAAAAGCTGCTCATTGTATCTTGGCTTTGCTCCATTTCCTTTTTATGTGCACCTGTACCCTGTTAAACTGTACTCTGTTTGTACCTTACTTTGTACCACTCGTTAATACAGTGCATGCTTTTATTTTTGTATCTCCTGTTCCCTCTCCCTGTCCTCTGGTTCGAACCTGGAAATGAGCCTTGGCTCAATGTGCCTTTTCCAGTTACCAATTTTTCAAATAAATAAATAATTTCATTGATATTTCAAAAACTATTTTTTAACAAAAAAGACACTTGAAGAATCAAACTTACACCCTACATTATCAACCACACACGTTTCAGATTTAATTTTGAACAGATTTTTTTTTTGGTTTTGTTTTTGATAGACAAAGTTTTTTTTTTTTATGTTTTCCCAACTTTCGTGACTTCTAAGGATCATGAAACCAGGGACCAGATACTAAGTAATGGACAAAAGTGGAGCGCAAAGGTTTGCACTCTGTGTACATTTGCCCTTGACCCCAAGGATGCTATATTAAGTGGGACAGCGCACCGGTGCTATCCAACTAAATACAGGGCCTTGTCAGGGCAGCGTAAAGTTGAGTAGCACTGCTCCGAAATGGCTTTGGGCTGTATGCTGCACATAAAAAAAACTCTGATGTGATATTCAGCTGGCACCATGCAAATGAGCCCATAGGGTACACAAGCTGCTAAGAGGCCATATGCATGCCCATTATGGGCTCATTTGCATGGGAAGTGGTGGCAGGATTGAGACCCTCCTGTGGCTGGTCACCACGTCAGTCATGGTGGTGACCGGCCCCTCCATTCCAATTGCCCATCTCCGTACATGTTTAAATACTACCTGGTGTCTAGTGACACCCCTTGCCCTCCAGTCCCCATCCCCATACATATTTAAATATTCTCTGGTGTCTAATGAAACTCCCACACTCTGATTACCCATCCCCATAAATGTTTAAATATTCCTTGGTGTCTAGTAGCACTCCTCTTGCCCTCTGATCTCCATCTCTGTACATAGTGAACTATTCTCTGGTGTCTAGTGGCATCCCCTGCCCTCCATTACCTGTCCCTGTATATGTTTAAATATTTCCTGGTGTCTAGCAGCACCCCCCACCCTTCAATTTCCTTCCACCATGTAAGGCAAGCTGTCTAGTCCCCCCACACTGCCAACACTAATGAACCACCCTGCCACCCCCAACCACCATCGCCAGTGATGCATGGATCTGATATGGTGAGTGGCCCAGCCCTCCTCTCACCAGCTCAGCCAGCTGTCATATGGACTGACAGGGAGCCAGCATCCTATTTACTGTAAAGGGATGGTGTGGACAGTCTACAGTAGACAGTATGTGTGCTCCCTTCACAATACACAGGATGCATGCACCCTGTCAGTTCATACAGCGGGCGACCAAGTTCATGAGAGAAGGGCTGCGCCAGTCACTGTATCAGATCTGTACAGCACTGGTGACAGTGGTAAGGAGGGTGACACGGTGGTTTGCTCAGTGGCGGCAGTGCAGGGGGGCTGCTAGACAGCTTGCCTGACATGGCAGTGGGTGATCAGAGGGTTGGGGGTGCCACTATGCACCAAGGAATAGTTAAACATGTACGGGAAGAGGGATTGGACATGGGGGGTGCCACTACACACCAGGGAGTAGTTAAACATGTATGGGGACAGGGGTCAGAGGGCAGGGGTGCCACTAGACACCAGGGAATCTTTAAACATGTATGGGACAGGGGTCAGAGGGCAGGGGGTGCCACTAGACACCAGGGAATATTTCTTTGTATGGGGACGAGGATCAGAGGGTAAGAGGTGATACTAGACACCAGGGAATACTTCACAAAGTATGGCAAGAGCACCACTAGACACCAGGGAATACTTAAACATGTATGGGGGCTCAGAGGGCGGGGGATGCCACTAGACACTAAGGTTGTCGTTGCTTTAAGGGGCCTGGGCGGGTGTCTGCAGTCCCTTTGCTCGCCACCGGGGCTTTGCACCCAATTAAGTCGGGGTTTGCAAAGTTGGCAACTTGTGTCCATTCAGATGGCAGTTACCACCTGTGCAAATCCCTCACTATCCTGCTTCACCTGAATGTAGGGGACAACCCCCTCATTTGCATGGGTGCAGTGGGAACTTAGTGCCTGGGCGCTAACAGGCTTGGCCCACACTGTAGAGGTGTCTGAATTTAGACCCCACCCAAAGGTCGGGTGCAGAACTTGGTTAGTGCCTGGGCAAAGTTTTGAATATCTGTCCCCACGAGTCTTATCTCAGGAAAGTAAATGGTGAGTCAAGAAAATGACATACGTCAGTTTTGCAGAAATCCAGTAATAAAAACTTTGTGAAACAATTAACTGTGTATGGGAACATGGCACTTTTATTTTCTTAATAATTTAAAACCTAAAAACTTTTCAGACAAAGCCACCTATCAAACAGTCATCCTTGGGCCAAACTTAAACTTCATTGGCAAGCATTTAAACTAGCCAAGGGGGGAGGCACTGAAAAGGAGCAAGGAAATCCCAGCCTCCCCCCATAAAACATGGTAATTAGTGAGGTAAACACCAGGGTAGAGAAGTTATTAGGGAGCAGGACAGAGGTAAATGTAAAAAAAAGCAAAGGCAGTAAGGACAGAAATTGGGTTAAAAGGGGTAAGGCTATCAAAAAGTGGAGGGTGATGAGTACCAACCCCCGTAGTCTGTGTAACAAGCACCCGAACTAGTGGCCTTGATGGAAGAGGGTTGCCTGGATATTGTGGCAGTCACAGAAACATGGTACACAGAGAACCATGACTGGGATGTCAACATACCAGGATACACAATCTACAGGAGGAGGGACAGGGAGGGTAAAGAGGAGGAGGAGTAGCTCTCATGTAAAGGAAGGGATCAAAGCAACAGAACTAAAGAGTAAACAGGGAGCAGATGAGGCACTCTGGGTCACCCTAGAGACAGGAATGGCAGCACAATCCGCACGGGATTGTATACAGACCCCATCTCAGGGGAGGGAATGGACAAGGAAATGATAGAAGGCTTCCTTAGAATAGCAGAAAAAGGGGAGATATTGATGGGGGACCTGAATATGCCAGATGTTAACTGGAGCACCTTTGCTGCAGGCACATCCAAGAGCAGGGTCATTCTTGATGCCCTACAGGGGCATGCCTCAGACAGCTAGTATTGGAACCCACTCAGGAGGGAGCAATCTTAGACCTGGTACTCTCAAATGGGGATGGAGAAAGAATCTCAGATTTAGAGGTGGGTAGCCATCTGGGAACAAGCGACCAACAAACAGTGTGGTTCACGATAACACGCCATACAGTCAAGCCATACAAAAGCAAGAGTATTGGACTTTAGGAGGGCTGACTTTGGGAAAATGAGAGAGTGCCTTAGAAAGTACTAGCAAACAGGCAAGAAGGAGGGTGGAGGAACAATGGGAGTAATCAAAACAGCCATCACAGAGGCACCAAGCCTTTGTGTAAAGCAAATCAATAAAACACAACAAAGGAAAAAAGCGCTATGGTTCTCAAGAGAGATGGCAGGGAAGGTTAAGGAGAAAAGGATAGCATCCAGGAAATATAAGGAAACACAGAAGGAGCAGGACAGAGAACTTTATCAGTTAAAGCAGAAAGAGGCTGGGAAGGCAGTCAGAATAGCAAAGGCTCAAACCGAGGAAAGGATAGCCAATTCTGTTAAGAAGGGGATAAGACCTTTATAGGTACATTAGGGAGTGAAGAAAGACCAAAGGAGGATACTTAGGTTTAATAAAGGGAGGGAATGTGGTAGAGGCGACAGTGAAAAGCAGGATTCTGAATGAATATTTCTGCTCAGTATTCACAAAGGAAGAGAAGGGGGAGGTACCTAAACCAAACAAGAGAAACACTCTGAAGACGGGGGTCGATACCAGTCCATTTACAGAAGAAAAGGTTCTGAAAGAACTAATAAAATTGAAGGTGGACAAAGCAATGGGCCTGATGAGATTCACCCAATAATTCTAAAAGAACTAAGGGTAGAACTAGTGACACCGCTGACTACTCTCTTTAACAAATCATGGGAGGATGGGGTGGTACCTGAGGACTGGAGGAGGGCAGATGTGATTCCTCTTCACAAAAGTGGGAGCAGGACAGAGGCAGGAAACTACAGACCAGTTTGACCTCAGTGGTAGGGAAAATGATGGAATCACTTCTGAAGGAAAGAATTGTTGAGTACCTAGAGGCCAGTGGGGCACAGGACCCAAGACAGCATGGATTCATGATGGGAAGGTCATGTCAGATGAATCTAATAGATTTCTTTCACTGGGTGACCAAAGTACTAGACCAGGGAGGGGCTGTGGACATGGCCTACCTAGATTTTAGCAAGGCATTTGATACAGTCCCACACAAAAGATTAATACACAAGTTAGCCAGCTTTGGAGTGGGCCCCAAGGTGGTAGCCTGGATAAAAAATTGGCTAGACAACAGGATGCAAAGGGTAGTAGTAAATGGAGTACACAGTGAAGAAAGGAGGGTTACTAGTGGGGTACCGCAGGGTTCAGTGCTGGGACCGGTCATTTTTAATGTCTTTATAAGTGACATTGCAGAGGAACTGGAAGGAAAAGTATGTCTCTTTGCAGATGACACAAAGATCTGCAACAGGGTTGATACACAAGATGGAGTGGAAAGGATGAGAAGGGGCTTGGCAAGGTTGGAGGAATGGTCAAATGTATGGCAGCTCAGATTCAATGCAAAGAAGTGCAGGTAATGCACATGGGAAACAAAAACCAGGGAAGAGTACACAATGGGGGGTGAGATACTCAACAGTAAAAATGGAAAGGGACCTGGGGGTAATTATATCAGATGACCTAAAGGTGGGCAAGCAATGTGAGAAGGCAGTAAGGAAGTCTGGGGGGACACTGGGATGCATAGGAAGAGGCATCAATAGTAGAAAACAGGAAGTTGTTATCCCTCTGTACAGACAGTTGGTGAGACCCCATCTGGAGTACTGTGTGCAGTTCTGGAGACCCCATCTCCGAAAGACATAGACAGAGTGGAGGCTGTCCAGAGGAGGGTAACCAAAATGGTGCAGGGTCTGCAACAGAAGACATACGAAGAAAGACTAAAGGAGCTTAATATGTATACCCTTGAGGAAAGAAGGGAGAGAGGGGACATGATAGAAACTTTCAAGTACCTCAAGGGAATCAACAAAGTCCAAGAAGGTAGCATCTTTCAGAAAAAGAGATGTGCAAGAACAAGGAGGCACAAATTGAAGATAGAGGGGGGACGGCTCAGAGGTAATGTGAGGAAGTATTTTTTCATGGAGAGGGTTGTGGATGCATGGAACAGCCTCCCTGAGGAGGTTGTGGAGTCAAGAACAGTGGGGGAATTCAAGAATGCATGGGATAGACATAAGGCAGTCCTAGTGGGGGGTAGGAGGAAGTAAGCTGTTGGTTAACTAAGATCTGCATCTTATCTGTTAGGTAGGAAAATGGGCAGACTAGGTGGGCCAAGTGGTTCTTATCTGCCGTCAAATTCTATGTTTCTATGTAAACAAACCTGAAAGTCAGATGTTTCAACTTGCAGCATTTTTGTGCCATCACTGAGAAACAAATGGTCTCCAAACCCTCTATTTTTATGTATTTTCCACCTTCTAGAACTTTCAATTGGCCCAGCCAACTGCTGCTAAATTTACAGAATCCAGGGATCTGAGGACCAACTACATGTGTGCTGAATTTCAGGTTATTCGGTCCAGGGACAGCTGTAGTATTACGGTGCAAAATCAGGGTTTAATTTAGAAGTGCCTTCTCAAACCTAACTATAGTTCAGTTCCCACATCTGGCACTTCGGTTAATATCCTAGTACTGACACTGTAGTGAAGCATGAGAGGGGTGCTGCACTTCTGAGGTGCCATCTTTCAGATGAGACGTTAAACCGAGGTTCCATCTGCCTGGATTGGTGGAAGTCCAGGTGGATGTTAAAGATCCCATGGCACTTATCGAAAAAGTGTAGGGTAATTTCCCCGGTGTCTTGGCCAAATTTCCCTCATTCACTAAAAATACCACCAACAGCTAAATCTGTTTCAAGGTCAGTTGGCATTCATCTGTATCCCCCTCCCCCGGGTCATGCCTGAAAATAGGCAGGATTTGTCTAGTGCACTTACCCGGTCAACAAAAACTAAATAAATAAATAAATAAATAAAAAATAAAATAAATAGTGGTGCTGCCATGCCACTGTACAGTAATTATCATTTTTGTGCTTTACTGTATGTACTTATAGATCTGCAAGTCTTCATGTTATTTTCACTCAGCAATGTTTGCCGTCTCTGTTGGCCAACACCCACCTGCCTGCAGGGTCTAAGGTATTTAAAGCTTTTAAGCCAGCGAAACACTAATGGGCAACAAACATATCCAGTCCAGATTACAGTACTAAATCAGCCACTAAGGGAACAAAGAGTACAGCAGTTATTCCAAGGACTGAATGGCGCAAAGTACATAAACCCCCAGGGAAAGGATCAAGTGGTGTGAAATAATGGCACCTTATCACTCCTAAAAACTGATTTACAGGAAATGGGACCTTTGCCAATATCATGATGTGATAGACTTAGTACACAGTAAAAGGTAATTTTATACTTGCAAACTGGGGTTCAGTTACATTATTTTTAGTGGAAGTCAAATACTTCCATGAATCAAAATCTGGAAGTCATTCCAATTTTTTGGAAGTCAAAATACTTCCTAGATCCCACAGTTTAAAAGTCAATATTCTAGGAATTATCAATTTATGGATGTTAATACAAATAATATTGGTAAAATACAATTTATGTCGGAAAAAAAATCTGTAGTTTCTTAGCTTCTGTACTTTCAGTTTTGTAAGTCACCCAATTTAGCTGTTTTTTTAATTTAGAACTCAATGACTTCCTCTCCCTTTATTTTGGAAGTTTTTGTCTTATTTTTGGGAGCCAGACACTCCCAAAATGGTGCTAACTGAAGCCTTGCTTGCAAATGATTCTTTGTACCCCCCCCCATTCTTCTTGTCTAGGGGCATAACTATCATCTCAGGTGGTCCAGGGGGGAATGGGAGAGGACCACAACAAGCGCAGCACCTGAGCAAGTGCACCACCAAGTAAGACAGGAAAATGGCTGTCCTGCCTTTCGAAGTCTTCATGCCGATGTGCACTCTTGATCGCCCCTTCAAACCTGGATTCACCCCGAATACTGACCAGTGGCACAGGATCTCCAAACTGCAACCTCCTGTCTCTTCTGAGCCCCAAAGTCCCTCGATCCCGAACAGCATGATGGACACCTGGAATTACAGCTTATAAAATAAATTAGACACAAGAGGGGGGTTCTTTTATTTCATTTACTCCCCCTTCCAACTTAAATGAAGAAAGAATCACTGCCAAATTTCTTCCCAGCTAGCTTCTGTATTTTAGCTCCTGCACCCCAAATGATTCCAGGAAAGCAGGGGTCCCATCTTTCACCAGATAAATTAAGCAGATCCATGGGGCTATCTGAAATTTTTACAATTTACCCAGGCTGGACATTTTGAGCAGCATAAATGGTTTACAGGCAGTACAAGCAGGGTTTCTTCACTTTAACATCTTGGATGATTTACCCAAGGAACCTCTCTAACTTGGAAAAGACCCACACCCTGGCTCACCGACGCTGGTAACCCAATCTCTCTCGCTTCACAGGGAACGTAAACCTGCCAGTGCTCCCAAACTAACAGCACCCGTCCCCACACCTACGGCTCAGCTCTCTCTCTACTCTCTACTCTCTACTGGTGCAGCGGCCCTCAAACCTGGCCCTGCTCCAGTGCCTGAGCTACCTTAATCGGGCTACCCTGCCATGGAAGGGCCCTGAGCCCTGCCACCACCCAGGACCCTGAGCAGCCCACTCCTCCATAGATTGTGTCCAAACTCCTTTCTGCACTCCCAGATGACCATTCATGAGGGTAAACAGTCCCAGGGCCACATCTCTGCCAACACATCCTGAGCTTGCAGTAAGCTCCTGCTAAAGACACCCACTGAGGCCTGTCCTAAGATCTGAAACCCGCCCAGCTTTTAAATGCCGGTGCCCCAGGACCTGCCCCTCCACGCAGGTCCTCTGGTATGGGTGAAGGGCCCCCTGCCTCACTCTACTTTCAGGTCACCCTGCCACTCCAGGTACAGGAGAGAACCACTGCCACCATCCTCCCCCCCTGTGGAGACCCTGCCACTGTCCCCACAGCCCTGGTGGCCTGAGCCACTACTTCATGAGATCTCTACAGGCTCCTGCCTATCCTGGCATCCTACTACCACCTGCACCTTGTTTGTCCCAATGACGCAGGCACCTGGCTAATTATCCTCCCCATGGAGCTTCCTCCCCCTACTCCTTGATGCCATGTTGCTGCAGAGGCCATCCTTATCTGCCACTGTTGGGGAGGATTTCCCCCACAGACCTACTCGGACCGTAGAGCTCGCTTCCTGCCTGCCTACTCTGCTCCTCCAGCTGCCCTCCCTCCAGTCCTAGGCCTAGTGCCTGGGCCGGAAAAGGCCCCGAAACATCCTGTGTCTAGCCTTATAAACCTTCCCTAACCTGCCATCTGCTGCCACCTTGAGGCATTCAGAAGGTATTTACCCTCAGAGCACTAATGAATTCCATAGCTCTGGGGGGGATAGGAGGGGAAAGGGGTTCCTAAATGGGAGCATAAGCCCCTCCTGCAAGGGGGGCTTGCACTCTTCCCCCACCCAGAAAATCATTCCCTCCCGGGAATGATGGCAAGGGTCCAGTGATGGTCTCCCCCCCCATCCAACTGGGTATGCACACTCCTCAGCCTTCTAAGTGGAGACACACCATACCTGGCCACAGGCACCACCCAACCTACTTCTCTAAACCCAAGCACACCCTATCAACTGAAACCTACCTGCGCCAGGAGATCACCTTAAAACTGTTAGAAACATTTTCATTATTTCTTTGTCAACAGATAACTTTAATCACTGTTTCCATAATTATTTGACTTCACCATTAACACTTAAAACAGTAATGACGTAGTTGCTAAAATTACAGCTACACCTCAATATACCTCCCACCAATAAGAAACAGGTTACTCTATGTACAATTCCTCAAATCATTCATTCACTCATTCACTCACCAGTCTTCTCTAACTTCCATTCCAACATGTTTTCATGATCATAACATTTTTAATAGCAAACATAATTTTAAGTCCCATTTTTTTAAAAAAAAAAAGAAGAACCGCATGCAGTCACCATGTCCTGCTCCGTAGAGCAACTGTCCTGGCGCAGTTCATAAGTCTGAAATCCAGAAGGCCTATGTTGCAGGACCCCATCCTGGAGGGAAATAGTACTCCAGGTCTGGCTTGATGGTCACATTCCCAAAGGAGTTCCGGGCCAAAATGTAATACTTGGTCTGCGTCCCAGCTAAGTCCTGGACCAAGGCGAAGTGTTTAAATAGAGTCAGCCCAGACCAAGTCCCTGTGCAACACATTGACAGCGCCTACTGTATCAACTCTTGAGATGGGACACCTCCTCCTCCTCCTCCAGGGCGATTAGTCAGACGTTCCATTTGCCTTTTGAAGATCCACTCCACCCTCATCTCCTCAATAATGTCCCATATTCTCTCAGGCACATATGGATAATTCTTATGGGGATACTCCACATGCAACCTCCTACAGACCCATCTCTCTGCCTGGCTCCATTCTGGCAGGTCTCTGACACTGGTCCTCCTGGCTTGCCCAACTGATAACCATATTTCCCTTTGATACTTGATATTCAACAGGTCACTGGGATTTAATGCATCCATCCAGTTCTGAAGGGTCTTTGCCTGGACCGGGGGCTGTGGGGTACAGTCCATCAAGGTGATCACCGGGTAATGGTAAGGCCTGGGGATTGCCCTACTTACTTAGTAATCCTGGAACTGGATTGTGCTACCAATGAACGTCTCCTCATTCAGCTCCTCCAACTCCCTTCAATCAACAGTACTCTCTCTGGATACTGTTGGTGCACAAACAGACTCAGCCAAGCCTGTTGGGCTTTATCTTAAACCTGGCTCCTGAGGTAGGCTCTGACTTAGCCGACAGGGCCCGTGGGCTACCGCCAGACAGGGGCCGAGGCAGGGGCCCCACAGGCCCTGGAGGATCTCCTACTGGTTGTCTGAGACCCCTGCCCCTCCCTCTGCCACTGGGATAGCCAGCAGCGGTAAGTGGGGCAGAAGGCTGTGCTCCCTGTCACCTCCTTCCCTTGGTTGTTCCACTGCACCTTCCTTTTCTACAGCCTCCATGATGACATCTGAGGAAACACTCCTGGCTTTGACCACATGGACATGCGCTCTTTCCCCCAGGGAGAGTCTATCGAATGCTCCTGAATCCTTACTAGCCAATGACCACAGTACATAGGAGCTTGCAGTGGAAGTGGGAGAAAACCCCAAATTTGGAAGTGGCGGCGTACCTGTGCATGTTCTGCACACAGGCAACCTGGCAACACCTTCCCCCCCCCCAATACCCACACCTCTCACATCGATCATTTGCTTGTCCTTTTCCCCCAGCTTTCCAGAGCAAGGACAGCAGTGAGGCAGGAACCATGGACAGTGGTTCCTCCTACGGGGTTGCTCTGCTCCACCTTTGTTCTTGCCAGACACTAGCCAATGCCAATCCATGAGGCTATCTACTCAAGTCTTTCTGCTGTGCCTCCCAGTACCCACAATAAGGAATCCGCTTACTTTTTTTTTTCTTATTTTTTGGTGGTACTGTCTGTTTGCTTTGGTGTGAGTGCACAATGTAGAAACATAGAAACATAGACTTTGACGGCTAATAAGGACCGCTTGGCCCACCTAGTCTGCCCATTTCCCTACCTACTGGATAAGCTGCAGATCCTCGTTAACCAAAAGCCTATTTCTTCCTACCCCCCACAAGAATTGCCTTATGTCTCTCCCATGCATTCTTGAATTCTCCCACAGTTTTAGACCCCACAACCTTCTCAGGAAGGCCATTCCAAGCATCTACCACCCTCTCTGTGAAAAAATACTTCCTCCCATTGCCCCTGAACCGTCCCCCTTCTATCTTCAAATTGTGTCCCCTTGTTCTTGCACATCTCTTTTTCTGAAAGATGCTACCCTCTTGGACTTTGTTGATTCCAGTGAGGTACTTAAAAGTTTCTTTCATGTTCCCCCCCCTTTCCTCAAGGGTATACATATTAAGCTCCTTTAGTCTCTCCTCATATGGATTCACTTGCAGACCCTGCACCATTTTAGTTGCCCTCCTCTGGACTGCTTCTATCCTGTCCATGTCCTTGCAGAGATGGGGTCTCCAGAACTGGACGCAGTACTCCAGATGCGGTCTCACCAACTGTCTGTACAGAGGGATAACAACTTCCTGTTTTCTGCTGGTGATGCCTCTCCCTATACGTCCCAGTATCCCCCAGCCTTCCCTACTGCATTCTCACATTGCTTGCCAACCTTAAGGTCATCTGACATGATTACCCCAGGTCCCTTTCTATTTTTATTGTTGTTACTACCCCCCCCAATTGTGTACTCTTCCCCTGGGTTTTTGTTTCCCATGTGCATTATTTTGCATTTCTTCGCATTGAATCCAAGCTGCCATACTTCTGACCATTCCTCCAACCTTGCCAAGTCCCTTCTCATCCTTTCCATGCCCCTTGTGTATCAATCCTGTTTCAGATCTTTGTGTCATCTGCAAAGAGGCATACTTTTCCATCCAGTCCATCTGCAATGTCACTTATAAATACATTAAAAAGGACTAGACTCAGTACTGAACCCTGTGGTACCAAACTAGTAACCCCCTTTTTTTCAGAGTGGACTCCATTTACTATTACCTTCTGTGTCCTATTGTCCAGCCAATGTCTTACCCAGGCTACTACCCTGGGACCCACTCCCAGGCTGGCTAATTTGTTTATTAATCTTTTGTGTTGGACTGTGTCAAACGCCTTGCTAAAGTCTAGGTAGGCCATGTCCACAGCCCCTCCCTGGTCTACTACTTTGGTCACCTAGTCAAAGAAATCGATTAGCTTCATCTGACATTACCTTCCTGCTGTGAATCCGTGCTGCCTTGGGTCCTGTGCCCCACTGGCCTCTAGGTACTCAACAATTCTTTCCTTCGGAAGTGATTCCATCATTTTCCCTACCACTGAGGTCAAACTGACAGGTCTGTAGTTTCCTGCCTCTGTCTTGCTCCCACTTTTGTGAAGGGGAATCACATCCACCCTCCTCCAGTCCTCAGGTACCACACCATCCTCCCATGATTTGTTAAAAAGGGTAGTCAGTGGTGTCACTAGTTCTCTCCATAATTCTTTTAGAATTCTGGGGTGAATCCTGTCAGGCCCCATTGCTTTGTCCATGTTCAGTTTTAGGAGTTATTTCAGAACCCTTTCTTCTGTGAAAGGACTGGGATCAACCCCCTATCCAGAGTGCTTCTGTTTACTGGATTAGGTACCTGGCCCTCCTCTTCTTTTGTGAATACTGAGCAGAAGTATTCATTCAGTATCCTTGTTTTTTCATTGTCCCTCTCTGCCCACCCACCGTCCATTCTATTCAGCCTCACTATCCCTCCCTTTGTCTTTCTACGCTCCCTAATGTACCTATAAAAGCTTTTATCCCCCTTCTTAACCGAATTGGCTATCTTTTCCTCAGTTTGGGCCTTTGATATTCTGACTACCTTTCCTGCTTCCTTCTGCCTTAGCTGGTACAGTTCTCTGTCCTGCTCCTTCTGTGTTTCCTTATACTTACTAAATGCTACCTTCTTCTCCCTAACCTTCCCCACCACCTCTTTTGAGAACCATAGTGGCTTTTTTTTTTTGCTTTGATTTTTTTATTTGCTTCACACAAAGGCTTGTTGTCTCTGTTATGGCAGTTTTGATGTTTCCCCATTGTTGCTCCACCCCTCCTTCTTGCCTGTTTGCTAGTGCTTTTCTAAGGCACTCTCCCATTTTGCCAAAGTCAGCCCTCCTGAAGTCCAGTACCCTCACTTCTGTATGGCTTGACTCTGCAGCTGAGTTTATCGTGAACCACACTGTTTGGTGGTCACTTGTTCCCAGATGGCTACCCACTTCTAGATCTGAGATCCTCTCACTGTCCGAATTTAAGAGTATAAGGTCTAAGATTGCTCCCTCCCGAGTGGGTTCCAACACTAGCTGTCTGAGGCATGCCCCCTGTAGGGCATCAAGAATGGCCCTGCTTTTTGATGTGGCTGCAGCAAAGGTGCTCCAGTTAACATCTGGCATATTCAGATCCCCATCAACAGTATCTCCCCTTTCTCTGCCATCCTAAGGATGCCTTCTATCATATCCTTGTCCATTCCCTCCCCTCCCCCTGAGATGGGGGTCTGTATACAACCCATGTACAGATTATGGTGCCATTTCCAGTCTCTACAGTGATCCACAGTACCTCCTCTCCCCCCTGTTTACTCATTTATTCCACTGCTTTTATCCTTTCCCTTACACAGAGAGCTACTCCTCCCCCTCTTCTACCCTCCCTGTCTCTCCTGTAGGTTATGTATCCTGGTATGTTAACATCTCAGTCATGGTTTTCTGTGTACCATGTTTCTGTGACTGCCACAATATCCAGGCATCCCTCTTCCATCAAGGCCACCTTTTCAGGGAGCTTGTTGCCCAGACTATGGGCATTGGTACTCATTACCCTCCATTTCGTGATGGCCTTATCCCTTTTTGCCCCATCCCTGTCCTTCTTGCCTTTGTCATTTTCTCCATTTACCCCTGCCCTTCTCCCTATCAACATCTGTATTTTGGTGTTTACCTCACTAACTACCTTGATTTTTGGGGGGCTAGGAATTCCCTGCTCTTTTCCAGTGCCTCCCCCCTTGGCTAGTTTAAATGCTTGCCAATGAAGCATTTAAACCTATCACCTAGCATCTTGGTTCCCCTCCTGGACAGATGCAGATCATTATGCCAGTATAGGCCTGCATCACTCCAGGTGGACCCCCAGTCCCCAATGAAGCCAAACGCCTGAGCTCTGCACCAGTCTTTCAACCCCTGATTGAATTCCATGGTGTGGAGCACCCTAGCCTCACCCATGCCATAGACAGGCAGCACCTCCAAGAAGATTACCATGCGTGCTACTTGTCTGAGGTCCTTCCCCAACTCCACAAACTCTTTCTGCACTGCTCTGATCCTTTTCCCAGCCAGGTCATTTGTCCCTAGGTGGACAATCACATCCAGCTCCCTCCGCTGTGCAACTGCTCCCGTGATCCTGAGGATTCACTCCCTGTACCTCCAAGTCATGGCACCAGGCAGGCATCTTACCTCCCTCTCCCCTTCCTCCCTTCCCCAGTTCTACCCTCCTAAAAATGGAGTCCCCCACCAGGAGTTGTTTCCTTCCCCTATGGGGTCCCATGCCACCCTCCTGTGGATCTCCTTTGTGGAGGATCCCAGCATCCTCCTTGGTCTCCACTGTGGGTGCCTCCATAGAGGAACCACACTTTGCCAGAACAGCATATGAATTGTGGAGAGGTACAACTGGAGTGATGCACCTGTGTTCCACCACGCTCACCCTCCCTGAGCCCACTGTGGTCCAACCGCTCCTCTTTCTTGGCAACCTCTGAGGCAACGGCGGTGGCCCTGGTGGTCCCTGGGTGGGAGAAGAGGTCCGCCAAAATCCTAGCCAACTCAGCCTGGAGATGAGCAACCTCCTCCCTCAGCCCAGAGAGGTGCCTGCAGATGGGACGACACTGCATCCTCCAGAACGTCTCTTGGAAGACTGCTGCTCCACAGCCACTGCACTGCATCACTCCC
The DNA here is from genome assembly GCA_016271365.2 of Neoceratodus forsteri. Taxonomy (NCBI): domain Eukaryota; kingdom Metazoa; phylum Chordata; order Ceratodontiformes; family Ceratodontidae; genus Neoceratodus; species Neoceratodus forsteri. The sequence goes on along the minus strand of JADMNL010000022.1, from coordinate 531,611,285 downwards.
ATCATGTCTTATTTCTGCCCCCTTAACTGTTGTTTTGAATACTTACCCTTTCCTCTGTTTATTTAATTTTTTTTTTATTTTATTTTATTATTTTTTTTTCTCCCTACTTACTTACTGTTTCCGTTCTGGGACAAGAAGTTCCTATATTTCTCAGTAGTCTCCTTACTTGCTCAGAGTCAGACCTCCAGCAGCAAGGGGTGGGGGGGGAATGGAGAGCTACTGTTTTTCTTCTAGGATGGTGAGTCTTTTGTGGCTCTGTGATCACTCCTTCCTGCTCCCAAACAGAAAGTTCCTGTTGTCAGTCAAATCATGTGCTTATGGGGGGGGGGGGCAATGTAGTCCCAGTAGAGAAGTATAGTTATAACAGCAGCTCATTCCTCTTGCTGTTCTCTGCTAGAAGCCATCTAGGTCAGTTTTTAAATTGAACACACCTGGCTTCCTTCTAAATAAGCCACTTCCCCTACATTACAGGTCCTTCTACACCTAGATAATTGCACAGATAACAATTCTCTTCAGCCAACTCAGCCAAACACCTTGATAACTGCAAAGATAACAATTCACTTCAGCCAACTCAGACAAACACACTTTTTTTTTTACCCTAAATTGAAAGTCCCAATAGTAGCGTTCTAGTTCTTTAGTCCCAGTAGAGAAGTATTGTTATAACAACAGCTCCTTCCTCTTGCTGTTCTCTGCCTGTTCTCTGCTAGAAGCTATCTAGGTCAGTTTCAAACCCAGCACACCTGGCTTCCTTCTAGATAAGCCACTCCTCCTACTTTACAGGTCCTTCTACACCTAGATAATTGTGCAGATAACACAGAAGATAATGGATGGGAAGCAGTTAACAACATAGGTGTATTTGCATTGAGAGGTTACCATGGTTTGTAAACCTCAAGAGCGCAGCTCAAGAGGTTTACAGTTACCATGATAAACCTGGATGCAAATTCACCTTGGTAGTTAACTGCTTCCCATACATTGTCTTATATAGTGTATGGGAACCAGTACACTACGTGCTTTTTACCCTGAATGAAAAAAATTGCCACAATTCTCTAAAGATCTACACCACTTAGTCAGCTGTAAATATGCACAGATTAGGCTTACTTCTGAGTTAAGACATGGACATGATGGTAGCAAGGATGATTAATAAATGTTATTTTACCTACTGTAAGCTAACAGCATAATACTGGTACATGAGCAACATTAGGAAAAAAAGGTTTGACTGTTTCAGAAGTGAAACTGAATGCCTGAATGCAGAGGTCAAAGATGGATCAACGTGAACTTTGCGTTTTCCAGAAGTGCCGAAGGGAAAGTTCACATCCTTGACCTCTGCTTTCAGGCATTCAATTTTACTTCCTAATCAAATGGGATTTTATTTTCTAATGTTGCCATTGTTAATGCTCATTTATTTTTATTTTAAAAATTACCGCGATTGCGGAACTGCCATTCCATTTGAATGCTGCCGAGTGCTAAGCGCTGGTGTGGTGGAATGTTGAATCTCAGCAGCATTCCTTTTTGTTATGAAGTATAGAAACACAGAAACAGAGACTTTGATGACAGATAAGGACTGCTTGGCCCACCTAGTCTTCCCATTTCCCTGCCTACAGGATAAGCTGCAGATCCTAGTTAACCAACAGCCTATTTCTTCCTACCCCCCACAAGAATTTCCTTATGTCTGTCCCATGCATTCTTGAATTCTTCCACAGTTTTAGACCCCACAACCTCCTCAGGAAGGCGGTTCCATGCGTCCACCACCCTCTATGTGAAAAAATACTTCCTCACATTGCCCCTGAGCCGTCCCCCCTCTATCTTTAAATTGTGTCCCCTTGTTCTTGCACATCTCTTTTTCTGAAAGATGCTAACCTCTTGGACTTTGTTGATTCCAGTGAGGTACTTAAAAGTTTCTATCATGTCCCCCCTCTCCCCTCATTTCCTCAAGAATATACATAATAAGCTCCTTTAGTCTCTCCTCGTATGGCTTCTCTTGCAGACCCTGCACCATTTTAGTTGCCCTCCTCTGGACTGCCTCCATCCTGTCTATGTCCTTGCAGAGATGGGGTCTCCAGAACTCCAGATGGGGTCTCACCAACTGTCTGTACAGAGGGATAACAACTTCCTGTTTTCTGCTAGTGATGCCTGTCCCTATACATCCCAGTATCCTCCCAGCCCTCCCTACTGCCTTCTCGCATTACTTGCTAACCTTAAGGTCATCTGATAGGATTACCCCCAGGTCCCTTTCCATTTTTGTTCTTGTTACTGCCTCCCCACTCCCATTGTATAATCTTCCCCGGGTTGTTGTTTCCCAGGTGCATTATTTTGCACTTCTTTACATTGAATCCAAGCTGCCATACTTCTGACCATTTCTCCAACCTTGCCAAATCCCTTCTCATCCTTTCCACGCCTCCTTGTGTATCAATCCTGTTGCAGATCTTTGTGTCATCTGCAAAGAGGCATACTTTTCCTTCCAGTCCCTCTGCAATGTCACTTATAAAGGCATTAAAAAGGACTGGACCCAGTACTGAACCCTGTGGTACCCCACTAGTAACCCCTCTTTCTTCCAAGTGGACTCCATTTACAATGACCTTCTGTGTCCTGCTGTTCAGCCAGTGTTTTACCCAGGCTACCACCCTGGGACCCACTCCCAGGCTGGTTAATTTGATTATTAATCTTTTGTGCGGGACTGTGTCAAATGACTTGCTAAAGTCTAGGTAGGCCATGTCCACAGCCCCTCCCTGGTCTACTACTTTGATCACCTAGTCAAAAAAATTAATTAGATTTGTCTGACATGACCTTTCCACTGTGAACCCATGCTGCCTTGGGTCCGGTGCCCCACTGGCCTCTAGGTACTCAACAGTTCTTTCCTTCGGAAGTGATTCCATCACTTTCCCTACCACATAGGTCAAACTGACAGGTCTGTAGTTTCCTGCCTCTGTCTAGCTCCCACTTTTGTGAAGGGGAATTACATCTGCCTTCCTCCAGTCCTCAGGTACCACACCATCCTCCCATGATTTGTTAAAAAGGGTAGTCAGTGGTGTCACTAGTTCTGCCCTTAATTATTTTAGAATTCTGGGGTGAATTCCATCAGGCCCCATTGCTTTGTCCACCTTCAGTTTTAGGAGTTCTTTCAGAGCCCTTTCTTCTGTTATAGAACTGGGATCGATGCCCCTATCAAGAGTGCTTCTGTTAACTGGATTAGGTACCTCCCCCTCCTCTTCTTTTGTGAATACTGAGCAGAAGTATTCATTCGGTATCCCTGCTTTTTCACTGTCTCTCTCTGCCCACCCACCATCCTTTCTATTCAGCCTCACTATCCCTTCCTTTGTCTTTCTATGCTCCCTGATGTACCTATAAAAGGTTTTATCCTCCTTCTTAACTGAGTTGGCAATCTTTTCCTCAGTTTGGGCCTTTGCTATTCTGACTTCTCTCCCTGCTTCCTTCTGCCTTAACTGGTACAGTTCTCTGTCCTGCTCCTTCTGTGATTCCTTATACTTCCTATATGCTGTCTTTTTCTCCCTAACCTTCCCCGCCACCTCTTTTGAGAACCATAGTGGCTTTTTCCTTTGTTTTGATTTATCTGCTTCACACAAAGGTTTGTTGCCTCTGTGATGGCAGTTTTGATGTTTCCCCATTGTTGCTCCACCCTTCCTTCTAGCCTGTTTGCTAGTGCTTTTCTAAGGCACTCCTCCCATCTTGCCAAGTCAGCCCTCCTGAAGTCCAGTACCCTCACTTTTGTATGGATTGACTGTAGCTGAGTTTATCGTGAACCACACTGTTTGGTGGTCACTTGTTCCCAGATGGCTACCCACTTCTAGATCTGAGATCCTCTCACTGTCCCCATTTGAGAGTATGAGGTCTAAGATTACTTCCTTATGAGTGGGTTCCAAAACTAGCTGTCTGAGGCATGCCACCTGTAGGGCATCGAGAATGGCACTGCTCTTGGTATCGTTCTAAGGTGGTTAACAGCAATGGAATGTTAGAATGATACCATAACAAGCCTATATTTACACTGAATTCTGGTGGTAATAATGTTCCACCATACACTATAATTCTCTTCAGCCAACTCAGACAAGCACCTAAATAACTGCAAAGATAACAATTCACTTCAGCCAACTCAGACAAACACACTAACTCTTTTTTTATTTGTTTTTAACCTAAATTGAAGGTCCCAGTAGTAGAGTTCTAGTAGAGAAGTATAGTTATAATAGCAGCTCCTTCCTATTGCTGTTCTCTGCTAGAAGCTATCTAGGTAAGTTTTTAAATCCAACACTCCTGGCTTCCTTCTAGATAAGCCACTCCCCCTATTTTATAGTTCCTTCTACACCTAGATAATTGTACAAATAACAATTCTCTTCAGCCAGCTCAGACAAACACCTAGATAACTGCAAAGATACCAATTCACTTCAGCCAACTCAGACAAACACACTAACTCTTTTTTCACTGTTCTGTTCACTGACCCTCTTTCTTTTCTCTCTCAGCTCTGCTCCCTCTGATCTCTTTTCCCAAGATGGCACTTCTTCTGCAGCTGCTGTAGCTTCTCTTCTGCTATCATCCAATTGGAGTCTGTCTGAGGATCACGTGACCAGCTGGTCACACGCACACACCACACCAGGCATGCTGAGGCCTACTTCTGATTCAGGCCTACCCCACAACTAAAACAAATATTTTTCTCTGCGCAACATGGCCCAACCAGGCCAGGAAGCCTGGCAATACACTGGACCCAAGGGTTCGAGGTCCAGTGGAGGTTCGGGGTACGGGGAACATCCCAGACAAGCCCCCACATGTATCCCCCCTGTCCCCCTCATCTAGGGGCATAACTTCTCATTGCAGATGGTCCAGGGGGAATGGGTGAGGACTACAACAAGCGCATCATCTGAGCCAGTGCACCACCAAGTAAGATAGGAAAATGGCTGTCCTACCTTTCCAAGTCTTCATGCCTGTGTGCACTCTCGATCTCACCTCCAAACCTGGATTCACTCCCAAACGCTGATCACCAGCACACGATCTCCAAACTGCAACCTCCTGCTTTTTCTGAGCCCCAAAGCCCCTCAGTCCCGAGCAGCATGATGGACACCTTCTGGAATTACAGCTTATGAAATAAAGGGGGGTTCTTTCATTTTATTTGCTCCCCCTTTCAACTTAAATAAAGAAAGAATCACTGTCAAGTTTTTTCCCAGCTAGCTTCTTTATTTTAGCTCCTGCACCCCAAATGATTCCAGGAATGCAGGAGTCCCATCTTTCATCGGATAAATAAAGCAGCTCTATGGGGCTATCCGAACTTTTTACAATTTACCCAGGCTGGACATTTTGAGCAGCACAAATGGTTTACAGGCAGTGCAAGCAGGGTTTCTTCACTCTGACATCTTGGATGATTTACCCAAGGAACCTACCTAACTTGGAAAAGACCCACAGGCTCCTGGCTCACTGATGCTGGTAAGCCAAATCTCTCTCTCTCTTTTCGTATTCTGGGTTACCAATTTTCCTCAATCTCTGTTTGGTCTAGCACTGGTCAACTGCCCTATACCGGCATGGAAAAATGTGTTGCATGTCCCAAATTTCAAGGGGTACCAGAATTTTTTCTCTCCAACCCAGGCCCTGTAACCCAATCAGTCTTGCTTCACAGGGAACCTAAACCTGCTGTTGCTCCCAAACTCACAGCACCCATCCCCACACCTACAGTTCAGCTCTCTCTCTAACCTCTACTGGTGCAGCAGCCCTCAAACCCAGCCCTGATCCAGTGACTGAGCTACCTTAATCAGGCTACCCTGCCACGGAAAGGCCCTGAGCCCTGCCACCGCCCAGGACCCTCGAGCAGCCCACTCCTCCATAGATGGTGCCTAAACTTCTTTCTGTGCTCCCAGATGACCATTCATGAGGATACACAGCCCCAGGCCCACATCCCTGCCAACACATCCTAGGTTTGCGGTAAGCTTGTGCCAGAGGCACCCCCCAAGGCCTGTCCTAAGACCTGCGACCCACCCAGCACTTTAAATCCCGGTGCACCAGGACCTGCCCTTCCACACAGGTCCTTTGATATGGGTGAAGGGCCCCCTGGCTCCCTCTACTCTCAGGCCACCCTGCCACTCCGGGTACGGCAGAGAGAACCACTGCCACTGCCTTCCCCCTGTGGAGACCCTGCCACTGTCCCCACAGCCCTGGCAACCTGAGCCACTACTTCACGGGATCTATATGGGCTCCTGCCTATCCTGGCATCCTACTACCACCTGCACATCCCTTCTTCTGATGACACAGGCATCTGGCTGACCATCCTCCACACACAGCTTCCTCCCCCACTCTTCGACACCATGTCGCTGGAGAGGCCATCCCTATCTGCCACTGTTGGGGAGGATTTCCCCCACAGGCCCACCCAGACCGCCGAGTTCCCTTCCTGCCTGCCTACTCTGCTCCTCCACCTGGCCCCTCCAGCCCCAGGCCTAATGCCTGGGCTGGAAAAGGCCCCAAAACATCTTGTCTCTAGCCTTATACACCTTCCCTGACCTGCCATTTGCTGCCACCTTGAGGCATCCAGCTGGTATTTACTCCCAGAGCACTAATGAATTCCCTAGCTCTGAGGGGGGGATAGGAGGTGGGAAAGGGGTTCCTAAATGGGAGCATAAGCCCCTCCTGCAAGGGGGCTTACACTTCAAACATTTTCCATACTTCTCAAAAGAGCTTACATGCAGGAACACCCTGACATAGCAGAACATGCCATAGCTGTGCCATTTTGTTCTTACAGCAAAGCAAAATAGGCTTATATACGTTAGGATGGACCATACTGTTAGGATCTACCCTGTAGGCGTATGCCGGATTCAACGTGTTGGTGTTCGACCAATACATAAATACGGCTGTATTGTCCAATCCCCAACCCCAGACACATAATGATATAATTAATAAAACAAGACCTAAGTACAATGTGTCTGAGGTGAGAATTTGAAGCCACAAACACGATCTGCTCCTCCGACCAAACAAAAAAACAAGTTGCATATGATGGGGCTAGTGCTGCCCCCATCGCAGTACCTTGTTATTGTAAGTACATTTACTCCCAGTGCAGCAGTAGTTGTGAGTGAGGACAAAACTGAGTAACTCCAGGATGAATTCTCTGAGGGCATGTCTCATATCTGGGTTGGATTCAAGAAAAAGGCAACTTGCTGATATTCCTAGATCATGTTTGATACATGTACATAGGGATGTGATACCAACACAAAAAGTGGTCAAACTATCAGCCATCCAAATACACCATACTGTTAGGATCTACCCTGTAGGCGTATGCCGGGTTCAAGGTGTTGGTGTTCAACCAATACATAAATACGGCTGTATTGTCCAATCCCCCCAACCCCAGACACATAATGATATAATTAATAAAACAAGACCTAAGTACAATGTGTCTGAGGTGAGAGTTCGAAGCCACAAACACGATCTGCTCCTCCAACCAAATAAAAAAACAAGTTGGCATATGATGGGGCTAGTGCTGCCCCCATACCTCTCAACTGTACCACATTACTAGGAACGTTCCTCATTTTACTTCACAAAAGCTCTCTGTTCCACATTGTGGCGATTTGTTCCACATTCAGTGTTACCATTTTAAAGCAAAAATCTATAGTAAATGATGCAAAAAATATATTTTTCAATTAATAACAGACTTTCTGAATATAAATGCAAACATTTTAACAGTGTTCTGAGCTTCTTAGGTAAAGATTTGATTACGTGTTCCACATTTTGCTCATTTGTTCCACATGTTGAAAGGCTATGTTCCACATTTGGGGGACAAAAGGTTGAGAGTATGGCTGCCCCCATCGCAGTACCTTGTTATTGTAAGTACATTTACTCCCAATGCAGCAGTAGTTGTGAGTGAGGACAAAACTGAGTAACTCCAGAATGAATTCTCTGAGGGCATGTCACATATCTGGGTTGGACTCAAGAAAAAGGCAACTTGCTGATATGTCTAGATCATGTTTGATACATGTACATAGGGATGTGATACCTACACAAAAAGTGGTCAAACTATCAGCCAAAAATAAATAAGCATGGGAAATAATGAGAGGTCAATACGTCGCCGCTTTACATCTCGGCAACATTTTTGGGACGTTTACTCCGGCAGTGAAATGCCCATGCGACATTTAACCCGCAAGCATTTGTCCTCGGTATTATAGCCGGCGACTAATCGTCCTAGTGCCATACAAAGATATACAGCAGTTCTTAAAGTCAGTATAATACAGCATATAATATGGTAAAATAGCAAGGTAATTGCAATCAAGTCAGTTCGAAAAATAGCAGTCGCTGTACAGTAAATAATGAGGGGGAATCCAGAGACAAGTACAGGTATCAGTGCAATGGGTTTCAATCAGCAGTTTGAAAATATGAAGGCTCACCAGCGAATTTAATTTGAGAGAAGCTTGTAGTTTGTTCCAGTACATGGGGGAGAGCCAACTGAATGCCAGTTTACCATAGAAACACAAAAACATAGAAATTGTCGGCAGAAAAGGACTGCCAAGCCCATCCAGGCTGCCCGTAGCCCCTATACATTGTTGTGGCCACTGACCGACCCTATGTGATCAATGGCTTTTCATCGCTCCCTCCCCTCTCAAAGTTCCACCATAATTAGATGCGATTCTAGGGATCTCTAGTAAAATATAACTGCATGCTCTCAGCAGTTACTGAAGTACAATATGTACAAGGGATGTGTGTAACAAATATAAACATGTCTACAATGGAGGAGGGGAAGAGAAGCACTAAAGGGTTCTGGCTTACAGCTTCTATTTTTCCAGCTACACCGTTGCTCTGACATCTACATAAAAAAAAAACCTGCTAAATGTTCTCCTGCAGTCCACATCATGAGAAATATCCAGCTTTCAAAATCTGGTAAATATCTGCTAGGACTCAGAGCTCCAGTAGCTTTCCCGAAGATGCCCCCGAAGATGCATTCCATAATTCCCTTCAAGATTTTTTAATTTATTTCTTTTTGAGCAGTCTATCCTGGCTAGCCCGGTTGAGACCAGTGGGATCCTTCTTTTACTCATTTCTGCAGCTATGTGGACTGGAGCACCAAGGGGGTACGTGACGTGTCCCGGATCACACAATTAGTATTTGGCTCAAACTGGGTTTGATCCTGCAATGTCTTGGTTCCCAAACTGGAACTGTAACCACTAGACCCTATATGTGCTTATAACAATAAAACAAGTTTAAAAAAAAAAACGTAACCACTAGACCCCACTGCCTCTATAAGATGCTACCATCCAATGGCCGGCCCACCGGTGCAGGGGTAGGGCGCCGGTCTGTGACAGACTCAGGACGTCGGAGGGCCAGCCGATGGGAGGTGGATTGAGTGCCCTAAGGACTGCTGTCCTCTGAGGGGAAGGGGCAGAGTGTCCGGCACACCACAGACCCCTGGCATAGGCTGGGGGCACCACCGTGCCGGTGCCGGCACTTGAGGGAGGCAGGGAGGACGCAGGATGTCATTGCACATCCCCTCCCCCAGGGAAGTAACACCAAAAAACACAGCTACTGCCTCTATGAGGCCCCGCTCTCCCAATTCTATTGGCACTGCCCTGGCACTCTGGGCCGTTGACCCATTACGGCCTCCGGTGTGTCCGGCCAACTCCACGCCCCCACCCTGGAGGGTAAGCCAGGTAGGCAATACCGGAAGCCTTCCTCTGTCTCATGTGGGTTCATGCCAGATACATTGGCCCTACCTTGGGGGCAATCCAGGGGGTATCCTCTGCCCAAGAGGTAAGTCCAGGGGTGTGATGGGGTCTGGGATGGGCTGGGGCTGAGCCTTGGTAGTAGTCAAAAAAAAAAAAAAGAAGCTACCATCCATCTAGTGGACTACACTTTATTGATAGCCAGATGAGGTAGGCCTGATACCCTGTATCATTTGGAATACACGAACTGAGCCATCTAGATATGGTGAGTGTCCTTGGATACAATAATAGCCACATTTAATCAAAATGATGACATCGTGAGATTTTCAAAATGATTTGGTTCTAATCAGAAGGTATTTTAATGCTTTCAAAACATATGGATAATGTAAAGCTCTTTCGCTTTCTGCTCCATTTAAATAGTGTTACAGGCATGGAACTGGGCAAGGGGCAATGCGCGTCATCACAAGAATTGCTAGCAGTCTCGCAATGTTGGCGCTCGCTCCGTGCGCCCAACCTGCAATTAAACAAGACTAATCTTGTATGCAGCATCTTACAAAAATTAAGGTGTCCTGCCTGCCAAACTCACTTTTACTTATTTTAGATAAGTTTTATTATTTAATGTTCATTTAAAACTGAAAGTCCGCTATTTAGTTGCTGCATACAGGTCCGTGTTGCTTTATAGTGTGTTATGTGTGCAAAATCACTTTTTATTTCTTCTACCACTCCACTTTATCTGTATTATTTTATGCTACGTGTGCTTAATATATTATTTTTTTCTTTTACATGTACTTTCTATATATCCTTTTGTTCCCATTCTAATGTTACATTCTTAAAGCTCTTCTATAATAAGTGTCAGTGCTCAGTAGGTAGCATACTCGCCTCTAGAGTAATTCTCTTTCCACTTTAGATTTCTTTTTCTTTATTAAGTTTAATATATATATATTCTCACATACCCTTTTCTTCTTCTCAGTTAGCTCACTCGATATATTTATATATATATATATATATATATATATATATTATTTAAACTGTTTATTTTTCCTGATACCAAAGGGGGGGGGGTCAAAAGGTCAACCAAAATTCCCTATTCATAAGATCGGTTGCCAATCTATACAGTCATTTAAACCAAACCTAGAATTTACCGCATTAAAATCTGTCAATAACGTATGCTTCCCTAGTAAGAATAAGGTCTGGTATAACTTTTTCTAAACTGAAGAATCTCAAATGTGTTAACTGGTGCCTCTGTTCTATAAAATGTCTAGCCACAGGTGATGTAAGATCCTGCCTCCTTATGTCACTTTTATGTTCAGTGATACAATTTTTCAGCATTCTTTCTGTTTTTCCTATATAAATCTTGTCACATGGACATTTAAGTATGTACTGTATATAACCCCTGTGATTGAACAATTTATGAATTGATAAATTTCTATTTCCTCATCTCTGGCTGTGTTACGAACCTTCTTGATTTTATAGGTATTATTGCAGTTTGTACAGTGTCCACATTGATAGTTTCCCCGTACTTCATTTAAATTTAAAAAATGTTGTGGTGTGCTGACTGGTACTTTATGGTCTGTTCCGACCAGACAATTATCTAGTGTTCTGTTCTTTTTTGGCACCACTAATGATAATTCCTGAAATACTGCAATATCTGTGGTGTAGCTTGAAGTACTTCCCCATTGCTTATTAATAGTCTCTTTAATAATAAAAAAGACATCATTATATATTGTTGAGAATACTATTCTGTCCCCCTTACCATCTTTTTCTCTGCTTGATGGAGTTAGTAGATCTAGGGCCAGATATTCAAAACTTTGCACTGGGCAAAAACCATTTGCACAGGTTTAGCGCGGGATTAGCGCGGGTCTGCCATATTCAAAAGGCCAAATAGCGCGGGCAAACTGCATTAGCGCCGGGCAAAATTATAATGTATGCAAGGGGCAAACTGACATGAATACAGGCGCAATGCTATATTCAGCGACTAGCGCCGCGCTAAGTGGTTTTGCGTGACTTAGCGCGACACTTAGCGCGGTGCACAGTACCGCCCAGGAAAACTGGTCTTAATCCTGGGCAATCAGCTTTAGCGACATTATGGCTTTGGCGCGGGCGCTTACGCTGGTTTAGCGCGGTTTGGCGCGACCTTAACAAATAAATATGACATATAGATAAAGCCAAACATAGAGGAAGCATGTTGTTAACTGATGGCATCACAATGATGCCATCATCTGTCACCAGTCCCAGCCATGCCAAGTAAGTGGTGACCCTGCCACATGGACAGCACGGCAGTGTGGCCACAGCACACACCTGTGGACCACACTTCCGTGGACACCAACAGATGCCAGCACACACATGCAGCACTGTGGGCATGGAGGATGTTGAGGGGAGCATATATGGGTGGCGAGGCTGTGCTACAGATCAGGTGTGGCCACAAGGCTGGGACACATCATGCAGTGTACATGGGTCAGTATTGGAATACCCCAACACCAGTGTGCCTTTCGGATAATATATGCCCCCCGCCACATACCTCACAGCTGTACAACTGCCATAGCACACAAAGCCAGAAATGTACATGTCACTGTGAGCATCCATGCCACAGGTGCAGCATCTGTGGGTCACACAACAGTGTAACAGTAATGTCCAGTGTCAGTAAACATCCGCAGGTTGGGCCTCTCACTGTGTATAGTGCAGTCATCATCACTGCCCTACACACCATAGGCATTGCTGTGTCCACGACTACTGGCCCCCCTTGCTACTGTAGTTTCTGACTGTGCACTGTAGCATGCCCTACAATGTGAGTGCATGCAGCACCACCACCACCTGTGCCTATGGTGTCCTGTCCCCTGGGGTATAATATGCTATGCTATGCTGTACTGTTTACATGTAGCCTGCAGCTATCATCATGCACTGCCAGACTGACCTACAGGTGGAGCTGCGGTTGGACTGGTCAGCCCTGTACTTCCAGACTGACCCACAGGTGGCTCTGTGGGACTCTGCAGTAACACTGGGCAAACTGCATGCAAATCAGGGTATAATGAGATATTAATCTGGTTGTTTGCCCAGAGACTACGTAAGTAGGCTCATTTGCATGGCACTTTTGAATATGGCACATTTTAGCCCCGGGCAAACGTGTTTGCTCCGGGCTAACTGCTTAGCTCCACACTAATGTGTTAGCGCGGCGCTAACGGTATGAGGAATATTATACAGTTTTGATCACTGTTCTTTCACATCTGCTGCTTCCTGCAGCTGTACTGAGTCCATGCATTTGCTGGCACACACATTGGCCACGTAGTTCGTCTGTACCTGCCCTCATGTTGCTGTGTACTGTGTTGTTGTTCTGGGTTGCACTTCCTGGTTGCTTTATTCAGTGCTGTCTTATTCCAGGGCTATTTTTGCCCTGCACTCCCAGCCCAGTTTGCATGGCCTCATTACCATGCCATATTCGGAAGCTGTTTGCCCTGGGCTATTCCTTTTGAATATAGCGTGCTCTGTGCTCTGGGCAAAGTTTGCCCGCTGGGCAGTGCTAATTTTGGCCCGGGGCAAAGTTTTGAATATCTGGCCCCTAGTCTCTCCCTAGCATTCTCTCGTAGCATTCTCCACAGCTCTCTCCAACACCTCCTGCTTGTATCCCCTTTGTACAAATATTTCTGTCATTTCCATCTTTGCTTCCTCAAATCTTTCTGGATCAGTACAATTATGTTTCGCTCTCAATATCTGACCATACAGTATTGAATCTATTAATCCTTTTGGAGGGAAACTTATTGAATGTAATATCGTTTTCTCGTCAGTTATTTTTTTAAATAGTCTGGTTGCTAGTTTCTTGTCTCTCTTATAAATGCACAAATCCAGATACGGAATTTCCATCTTATCAAAATTCATCACAAAAATAAATTGATCCATACATCCATTCAGATACTGGTTAAAACTGACTAGTTCCTCCAAACTTCCAGTCCAGACTACTATTATATCATCTATAAATATTTTCCAGAGCCCAGACCTATTTCTAAATAAATTCCTGTCATTAAAAATGTATTCATCCTCAAAATAACTCATATAAATGTTCGCATATGAGGGTGCTATGCTGGACCCCATAGCGGTTCCCTTCACCTGTAAATAATACTTCTTCTCAAATCGAAAATAATTTTGAGTTAACATCTCTGTCCATTTAACAAGTACTTCATTTGATGTTTTTTTTCCTCCTCTCACCCTACATGCATTGCCCCATGCCCAATTCCATGCCTGTACCACTATTTAAATGGAGCCGAATGCGAGCGTGGGGCCTCCACACAGAGAAAGCAGGAGGACGCCCCACGCTCAACTACATATTTTGTGAGTAGAAAATTAACTTCATTATGTGCTGAGAGTAGCAAACATTTGACATTTGAAAGTAAATACTGCACGGAGGTTCACGAGTGTGAGAGTAATCAGAATGGTCTGGTCCCTGTGTTTATATTTTAGAATGCTTAAGCACTGAAAAAATAGAGTGGTGTGGGCTAACTGAACTACTTGAAATGAACCAAAAGAGGTAAATGGTTGCACATTTTAAACAGGAGAAGTCATTGTAAATGTAAAATCGATAAGTAAAAACAGAAATGCATACCAGCAAGAAACGGATGCGGTTTTAAATATTTACAATCTCACTTTATTGTCTTGTAGTCTAATCCAAGGACACATTTAAATAAGAGTGATTCACAAGCAAAAAAAAAAAACCAGTAAGAGTCAATTATGCAGCATAAAATGATTGAGAAAAACAAGGAGAGATATAAATTATATCTCGTGTTTATATGTGTTTAGCAAGAGGGCAGAATGAAACTTAAGATTGTTTATTCATTTCAGAACATACAGTAAGAAGTGTGACATATTAAATAAGAATATAGTCTGGGAAACAGATGGTGAGCATTTTGTACTTTATGGAAGTATTATTTTTGAAAGAAATCAATAATGTATATATTACTCGTGATAAATATTTTTGATGGGAACAGATACAGAGATGTACTGAGGAAGGTTTATCCGAAACGTTTACACTAATATTCTGTATCTGGAAAAGAAAAACAGTAACAATGAAATAAAAAAGTGACTTATTTAAAACCTATTTTGGTGAGTGAGCCTATATGTGACCAATTTTGTTTACAAAAATCACATACAATACATTTTAACTGTATTCATTTTTTTGCTATAAGAATAAAAAAAATATTTTTTAAATGGCATTTTTTAATAATTCATGCAGCTATTCAGTGCAAACATTAAAAACAACCATTCACTTAAGACAAGAAGTGAAAGATTTCATTTCAGGTATAAGAAAGTGAGGAAGTCATATTAGTCCATTTTGTCTGGTATGGGTCAATACTTTACACTGCATAGCGCATGCAACACTTATTCAGCTGGTTATTGATAAAGTTTAAATACATTACCAAGTACCACTCTTCAAGGCATTGCAATGTACAACTGCTATTTTATTTGAATTCAGCAGTTTGCAAGCGCTATGCCATGCCATGAATCAGATATTTTTATGGATATCCAAGGCTTTCCAGTGATACGGAAATTCAATGCAATTATTTGTTTCAGCCATTAAGACCTTTTGATTCTTGTTCTTAAACAGAACACTTATAAGACCATGTTTGTAATACCTTCTCTCTCTCTCCCCCTCCTTCTTCCATTTTTGTGCTGTTTGAATCTCCCAGTGTGCCAACATGCCCCTTCCCCATTGTAAATAACTTTAGGATACAATTTATATGAGTGGTACTATACTATATAAAACCAAATGTCACCCTTGCTGAAGCAGCCTGGGTTGGAGCAGTAATATTAAGTATAATATGGCACAGGAAACATGGTGCTACACTGTGCTTATGGAGAGATGGACAGCTCATCTTTATATTTCAGAGTTTTGCCACTTGCTGGTGATCATTTTTTTTCATGACAACAGGCAAACTGGTAGACTTTTTGTCAAAAATGGTAAACAGTGAATTGACTACATTTTCTTACTTTTCATGTATAACATATAAACTTATGGAGTGGGATATTCAAAGGGGTTGCGCATGGCGCAACACCCACTGATCGCCCTGGCAGGATATTCAAAAGAGGATGTTGCGCCGCTTTGATCCCGGCAAGGGTGCATTAGTAATGTATCTTGACGCAAGGTGCGGGGGTAAGAGCCATGCATATTCATGCGTCCCAATATTCAGCCAGGATGTGCGGTGCATATGCTGGTGCAACCCCTATTTGCTCTGCACACTGGTGCTCAAAGTTGAGCCACAAAGAAATAGGAGCAAGGGCTGGCCACCCTCAGGTGAGCTGCCGTATTGCAGGGTGCAACACGGCAGGTGCCAGCTGTGGGTGGCCACCCGAACTCTGGAGCCAGGGCCTGTCAGAGTCGCGCCCCCCCCCACGCTCGATAGCAGACATATGTATATCATAAATCAAGTCCGATATCCCTGGTGGTCCAGTGGACTCGCTTCCAGCCCAATCGCGGGCATAAGTATCCTACAGACAGTCTAGATCATTCCTGGTGGTCCAGCGGTACACCTCCCCACCACCCACTGAGCCCCACCACCCAGCTGGATCCATTCACATATCTGGACTGTGTAGTATGGCACGGTCTGAATGCCCATTGCAGGGTTTTAAATAATTGATTAGCAGTTTTTTTCTTGGGATGATACTAACTGTACAGAAGTATTTATATAGATTTTCTAGAAGTGTTGTGTTTGTTAAACACAGTGAGGCAAGAGCTATGCATTTTCACAAAGATTTAGCACTTTTATGAGCAAAACGCTAATCAATTTTTAGAGTTAAATAAAACCCTGCATTGGCCCATGCTGTGGACCAATGGGCGTACAGCTGTACTGTACACCGTCAGTTGGCGGGTGGCTGGGCGGCTTGTGGGTGGGGAACTGCCGCCAGCTGCTGAGTGGGGTGGCAGGGCTCAGTGGGCGGTGTGGGAGGGGTACCGTTGGACCACCAGAGATGATCTAGACTGTTTTAGGATACTTATGCCCAAGATCAGGTTGGAAGTGGTCCACTGGACCACCAGGGATATTGGACTTGCTTTATTATTTATGTATGCCCGCAATCGGGCTGGAAGCGGTCCACTGAACCACCAGGGATATTGGACATGGATTATTATTTACTTATGCCCGTGATTGGGCATTGGGGCACTTTGCCGCGATATGCAGGGGGCATCGGTCCCCGACGGCTGCCGCCTGGCAGGGCACCAGGTGCAAGTCACTGGGGATCGGCCCACCTGCATGTAAATGGGGACATAATGACATGCTAATGGCCCCAGTTGTGCCTTGCATGCATTATGGCCCCATTTGCATATCCACCACTGAATATTGCGGTTCCTGCGCCTAGCACAACTGCACTTGCACTGGCCCATCCCCCTGCTCTTTTGCCACTTGTGCTGGTGCAGTGCCACTGCGTCATGCACACTGCGGGAGGCCACATTGCCTTATTCAATGGTGCTGAGCCATGGTGCAGCACCGTTGAATATCACCCAGCACACTCCCTGACGCATCCCAGTTGCGCTGCGCCCAGCTTGCGCCCCTGCCTGATGCATTTCTGAATATCTCACCCATGGTATTTTTGTTTGGGTGGGCTAGTTTTGAGAATTGTTCTTTTGCTAAAGTGAGGATAGGGGCATATTCTATAAAGGTAAACAATGAAAATCCTGTAGCTTGGCAAAGGCTCTTCTTTGACAATAATTTCTAACCAAATGGTGGCAAAATACATTACACTGCTTTCAGCCATTTGATTATTATAAACCTGTTGCTTGTGTTCCTCTCTTGATGATTACTATGAATAAGACATACCAGAAGCATGGAAGTGAACCTCTGCTTTGTTTCTGGCCAGATACCAAAACATGGTATGCCAAATGAGAAAGCAAAAAGAAGGCACATGCAGACAGTATCACTATAAGGGAGTGATGAAAAGTTTTCTCAAAGGGCGTTCAGTGTTTCCACACTGATGATGCAGAGAACAAGCTGCCAAGAGTTCTTTTCCATTCAGTTAGGGAATTATTCAAACTAGATGACGTGATCATTTAATTCTCTGTTTGCACTTTTTTCACATCCCATTTTTGTCATTTGAAAGACAGTTAGATCTCTCTTAAAGATGGTTCATTCTGAGTTGGCTTTACACCTGTTGCTCAACACAAAGTTATTTTTCCCATTGCAGTTTAACTCTTGTCATCCCAGTACCCCTGGTAGTTTCAGTGGTCATAGAACAGTTACTGTGATAGTCGCTTACATCATTATTATTGAAATAAATTCTCATCTGCTTATACTATTGTCATTTTTGGAGTTGTTTCTCTATTTGCCTGTTTAAACAGGAGCTATTCTTTCTTGAGGTTACAGTCCATTAGCCTAGATTTACTATTCTGGGAAACATACATACAGATGGCAAGATAGTCAGCTGAGAGAATATGGTCTGAGGTCAGGAGAGAGAGAGAGAGAGAAAGAAAGACATCCCTTTGGAAAATCCCTGTTTTAAAGGGAGGGGGGAGTGGTGAATACTTAGGTATTCCTTTCCTCTTGGAGGAAGATAAGGCTTCAGTTTAAATTAAAGGAGGTAAAGTTGGGCTCTACATTCACTCCAGTGCACTGTGATCCATCTGACTGTTGCAAGGTAGTTTAAGTAAAAAAAAAAATGCTCATCTTGTATGTCTAAAAGAGTACATATGGTGCGGGAAACAAGGCATTAATTAAGAGCAGTAATTTAAACCTACAAAAACCCTTGTGGCAAGACAATAAGTGAAACAACATTAAGTGCACACTGCCAGTGGTATCACAACTGAAACTCTAACTGTTAAAGAGCATAGGAGTTTATTAATTTTTCTTGATATTTTTTTTTTAGTTGTTGTTTAACCAGGTATAGCACACTAAGCTGAAAGCTTTTTTTACAGGAGCGACCTGGGAGCACAAGGAGGTTAAGTGACTTGCTCAGGGTCACACAGTATGCAAGTGGAAGCTGTGGGATTCAAACCCAGGTCTGGGCTGCTGGATGTCACCAGATTTGCAGCTCAGAGCCTTAGACCACTGCGCTATACTGCCTCCGATATTCCTGCACAGACATATCTAGTTAAATACTGACTAGCCTCACAAGGTGCCAAATAGCCAATATCAAACTCTAACTCAAGAACAAGACTGCTTAGATCTGAAATATTCCAAAACAGGCTTTTTCTGTCATTTCAATGCATGCTAAGTGAAAGTTTGAAATTACATAATGTTGTGTCTCCGAATGACAAAATAATTTGAAGTCAGTTTCAAACTTACACAGTTGCAGCTGGCTCAAGTTGTATGCACTGTTGTCTGTATTTTTATTGACATTTCAACCATACGAAAAACTAATAACTAGTCTGAATTGTAAGTGACCGTGTTATCTAAAAGTTATGTCACATGTTTTATTCTTTCTGCATTCACAAAATCAGTGATACACTTGTCATTGCTCAAGCCTTCGGTGTTAAAACTTGGTTAACAAGCTTGTCTATTTAAACCAGCTTCCTGCATGAGACAAGTACAAGCCATACATCTGAACACACCTTATGGCCTGTGTCTCCATTCCTAGTACCACTACTGTCTAAAGCTCGAGAGGTTCAATGTGTCCAGAACCTCAAGATAGTAGGACTCCCCAGTAATGGACACTAAGCTGTCCATTGTTTTTTTTAATATATGGATCCAATTTTTTTTTTCCGATCATTTTATGATGAGCGGTCAGCTGATGCCCTGAAGGACTCTCTTAGTTCTGGCCGACCGGCACACTCTCTCGCAAATCAACCACACTGTCTCTTCCCCTCTCGCATGCCATCCCACTGTGAAGTTTGCTAGGTAGTCCTCCTACCTTACATATGGAATGTAGACTCAATGATGGTGAAAAAAATAAATCTAGTTCGAACGGCTGTATAAAAAAAAAAAACGGAGAGTTTCTGTGGTACGGTATAGTCTCTCACTAAGTGAGAGAAAGCCGCCATGTTTTTTAAAGTATTCCACCCACCCAGAGTGAGAAGGCAGCCAATCAAGAGCCGTGTTTTGAAAATAGAGGACGTTTTTTGTTTGACTGGCAGTGGTAGCATAGCCTAGCGTGGGAGACTCCTGCTCTTGCGCTGTTCAGTTTTTGTGATAATAGTATCGTTCAGAGCTCCAAACGATACTATTACGAGATCTGAACTATAGTATTATCACTCTCGAAGTGTGGTATTATCACTGCGGGAGTGATAGTGTAACCCCAGATGGCGCATCCCAGGGGCTACTACCCCTGCCTGATTTGCCACTAACAGGTTGAGGGGCCTGGATCCAATGGCGGGTGCCTCCACCCAGAGGTCAGGGTTTGCAATAGTTAAACTTACTTGGTCACAGCCCTCTGGGACACTGCAACCCCTTTCTTCCCACTAGTGGCCCACACAATATATCAGAATTACCTTCACAGTATACACTTACCCCAGGGCTGGTTCAGGCACTGGAACCTCCTGTAAAATAAGATACAGTGCAACAATCACAGTACAATACTTTAACATAGACAAACACCTCAGGCAGTATAACTTTGCTGAAACAAGCAGCTCTGATTTATTTAGGGGAATATAACAAGGACAGGGGAATCAGGTTAATTAGCTTATCACTTTACTCATCTACCTATGGCTCTGTGCATAGGCTCTATCCCTACCAGTTACTGTCCCTGGGTACCCAAGCCCTAGTGGCTAGTCCAACCGTGGCAGCTGGTAGGGGCCCTTTCCCACAGAGAAAAGAAAAATTAGTTTAAACAGTCAGCAGTACAGTGATTCCATTTGGATTTAATGTGGCAATTCAACAGGAGCGACCTGAATTAGTACTCACGACCTCCAAACAAGATAGGGTCCTTCAATGTCAGCAGGGCTACTCTTGAGCTCCACGAGACTCCTCACACATTTATATGGCAAACAGGCAGGCTGCTTCTCTATCCCGATTGCAATTACTGCACAATATCCAGGAGAACACACAGCAGATTCAGTTCCTGAAAGACCGAGTGCAATTCAGCAATTTCTCCAGTCTTCTACAGGGTGAGCCTGGTTTCTACTCTTCAGATATCCTTTGATTCTCTTCACAGGACGGATTCAGTTCTAACAAGCAGTTACACAAGCTGCAGACCGGAACTCTGGGCCTTACACACGTTTCCCGACTAAAACTGCACACTGAAAAAGCACAGGGCTCCTTCCCCCTTCACTGCCAGAGCTCAACTGAAACTCCAGCAGACAAAACCGAGCACTTCCTTTGAGTTCCTCCCAGTTCTTGGCTGGATTGGCTGTCACTCACAATAGACTGCCCTTGTTGGTCCAAAAAGGCACCGAAGTCTAAACTACATCTCCCAGAGTCACTGCCCATACAATCCTCTTGTGGCTGGCTCAGATTATGAGTCCAAGTTCTGATTCGTCCAAGGCACCATTTTAGAGCTACCTTATCTCACACTGATTGGTCCAGTTCAGCAGTTCAAAACTAGAATGGGGAACTAGGCAAACACAGTTCTGACTGCAAAGAAAGCAGGTTAGACAAACTGTATTTTCATTATTACTCTAAATGATTTCTGGCAAACAGTTACATCTTTCAGATAGGTTCCCTTTGCACTCCTAGTGACTGCAAAAATGGAGTGAATTGGAAGCAGTTCGAGTGGTACTCAAGTAGAGAAACACACAGTCCCCCCATACAAACTAATTATGTCTGCAAGCAGACAGCTCTTAAAGAGACAGTACCAGAGGCTCTAAAAACACTCACTGATTAATGGCTTAAACGCCAAACACCATTCAGGCTTGGAGCATTCAAGCAAGCTCCTGGAAGTCTTTTGGGAACCCCATTTGCAGGGGGGTTACAATAGTATTACTGCAAAATTTTTGTATGCTTTACAAGCATATTAAATTCACCATCCATATATTAAAATACTGTTATTTTATCTACCAAGCTAGCACTAAGTCATTGACAGATGGTAAATACTGTAAACTCTTTTTTCACTTGAGAGTGGATCAAAAATATAATGTGTCCTATTGCAGTTGGTTTTCAGCATATGCCTCAGTTTCTGTTGGAGAGGGCCGGGAGAGCAAGGTCTGCCCTAGCTGTGGATTTCCACTGCTTAGAACATCTAATTAGGATAAAAGAGTTTGTTTTTATTTATTTGGCTTCACCATTTAAATTGCCTGGTCAGACAGTTCCTGTCGTTGGGGCTCCTGTGTACTGCCGTCCATTAGCACTTACAAATGTACTTTCACGCTTCCTGTCATGCTTCCCACCCTATACCAAAACCATCAGCCCCATTAGTGGGCAGCACCACTATTTAACAGGTATTGGTTAATGCCAGTGATGTCTGTTTGCATGTTTTCACAATGTAAATGTGATGTGAATGGTGGTGTGGTGACTGTCGGTCTGGAGGACCTGACTTTGCTCCTTGTCATCTGGTGTGACAGCTGACAATCCCAAGGTGATTAATTTTCTCCTTGAAGATCCAGACTTCCAGTGCAGTGGCTGACAGCCCTGAGGGTCTAACTTTGCTCCTTGTTCTCTTTTCTTTTATGAGAACCATTCTAACTCCAACCCAACCACAAACCACTGATATATGTGTATTATGACAGATTTGCCTGAAATTTGGAATGCACAGTCTGGTACCATAGATCTCTGGACCTGACAAGTTTTGTTATGGTCAGATATACAGTTGCAGAGCTACAGAGCACCAAAAATGCATAAATTATCGGTTTTTGTGCATTTCTTTGCCTGCATCTACAGCCCACACGTTTTGCGTGGTCAGTCTGAAAACTTCAGGGAACATGCAGCCGGGGTCCCCAATGTACCCTTTGAAGATTTCATGAAAAAATATTAAATGGTTCAAAGGTTATTCAAAAAACACTGAATCCGAAATTTAGTCTATGGGAAAAGTTAACAAAATATGTGAAAGTGTCGCAAATGCAGTTTTTAGTGTTGCAAATTACCCTTTTACTTTCATGATTCAGACATTTTGTTTTAGTTGGTGGTCAGAGAAATGTTTGGCATTTAAATTTGGGACTCTCTAGGGACACAATTCTTGTTGTGTTCACCTAGTCGAGCCCTGAGGATGTTCACCATGTTTTTTTTTTGGCGGTAAAACACCCAGAAATATGTTTTTTAAATTTTTGTAAAAAGTAATGTTGCAAAGTACCTTTGTGATTTTTTTTTTGTGAAAGTGTTGTGATTTGCTAAAGTACTTTGCGACACTATGCCCAAAACAATAGGAAATCTCTGCCATACTGCTGCAAAACAACAGTTTGGTCTTTTGGGCTGAAATTTGCAGGAAAGAAAGCCAACATCACACAGATGTGCCTTTTGGTGGTTTGGTGCAAAAATATAATATGGCTGCAAAGTTACAGTACTCCAAAGTTGATGATTTTTCCCATAGGATAACATTACGGCATTCGCTGCACCTTTCGGGTCCTGTATCTTGAAAATGGTTCAAGATACGGACTTTTCATTGCAAAAATTCTTAGTCCCTCACTGGGGTGCTAAGTGCAAAAATAGCCTGGAAAGTCGTAAATAATATGAGATTTAATTTTTTTTCTACGTCATACAGTTCCTGAGATACAAGTAATTTAGTATTCCAAGTGCTTATTGTCCTGTCCGAGGGCCACTATTTTGCCTACATTCTTTGTATTCACTGTGCTTCTGGATGCACATCTTTTGAACACAAAGCGTGTTCATTTGCATTACTGTTACCTTTAGCATTTACATTTATGTTTCCTCTTGCGTTTTCATTACCATTTGCATTAGTGTTTCCATTTGCATCATCTTGTGCGTTACTATTTGTGTTTGTGCTACTGTTTACAATACTGTTTCTTTTTGCATCACTGTTGGTGTTACCATTTGCATTTTCGTTAGCATTTCCATTTGCATCACCATGTGCATTACCATTTGCATTTGCATTACCATTACCATTTTCTCTTTTCATTACTATTTGTGTTACCATTTCCGTTTGCGTTTCTGTTACCGTTAGCATTTGCGTTGGCACTTGCATTTCCATTGTTGCTTGTGTTACTGTTTCCTTGTGTGTCGCCATTGCCGTTACCGTTTGTATTGCGTTTGCGTTAATGTTACCGTTTGCATTTCCATTACCATTTGTGTTAACATTTGTGTTTGTGTTTATGTTTGCACTTGCGTTTCCATTACCATTGGCATTATCATTTCCGTTTGCGTTACCGTGTGCTTTATTGTTTGCGTTTGTATTTGCACTTGCGTTTGCATTTCTGTTTGCGTTACCATTACTGTTTCTGTTTTCGTTACAGTTTGTGTTACCATCTGTGTTTGGTTTCAAGTTTGCGCTTGCATTTCCATTACCGTTTTCATTACCGTTTCCATTTGCTTTTGCGCTTGGGTTTGCGTTACCATTTGCGTTACTGTTTCCTTTCACATCACCATTGCCATTACCATTTCTGCTTGCATTTCCGTTACTGTTTGCATTTTCGTTACCATTTGTGTGTGCGTTTCCATTACCGTTACTGTTCTCATTACTGTTACCGTTACCGTTTGCATTTCCATTACTGTTTCTGTTAGCATTTCTGTTTGCATCACCATGTGCGTTACCATTTGCATTTGTGTTTTCCCTTGCATTTGTGATTCTGATTGCATTACTGTTTTCTTTGGCGTCACCATTACCAGTTACATTTGCGTTTCCATTGGCATTACCATTTGTGTTTTTGTTACTGTTTGTGTTATCATTTCCATTTGCGTTTCCACTACTGTTAGCATTTGCATTTGCTCTTGCGTTTCTGTTTCCTTGTGTGTCGCCATTACTGTAGTCGTTTGCATTTGCGTTTGCATTTCCATTTGCGTTACTGTTACTGTTTGCATTTCTGTTACCGTTTGCATTACCATTAGTGCTTGCATTTACATTTGTGCTTGTGTTTCCGTTACCATTGGGTTATCATTTCCATTTGCGTCACCGAGTGCATTATCGTTTAGCTTACATTTGTGTTACCATTAGCATTGCTGTTTTCTTTTGAATCACCATTGGCATTACCATTTGTGTTTGTGTTACTGATACCATTTGCATTTCCAGTACCGTTTTCATTAGCGTTTTTGTTTGCGTCACTGTGTGCATTTACCGTTTGCGTTTGTATTTGAGCTTGAATTTGCATTTCTGTTTGCATTACTATTACCATTTTCATTGCCATTTGCGTTACCATATGTGTTTGTGTTCACATTTGCGTTTCCATTACCATTTGTGTTACCATTTCCGTTTGCTTTTGCACTTGCATTTACGTTACTGTTTGTGTTACTGTTTCATGTCACCATTGACGTTACCGTTTCCACTTGCATTTGCGTTACCATTACCATTTGCGTTACCATTTGCGTGTGCGTTTCCATTATTCCATTACTGTTCTCATTACTGTTACCGTTAGCATTGGCGTTAGTGTTGGCATTACTGTTAGCAATAACGTTCCCATTAGGATTACCATTACCATTGCCGTTACCATTACTGTTAACATTAGCATTACCATTACTGTTGGGGTTATTACGCACAAATGGGAAGCATGGTGGGAGCGCGTGCTCCCACCACTACGTACCACTCACTATTTATAGTGCACATTCTCAAAAAGAAGGGAAATTCATGGCAAAAAAAATGAGTTTAATGTATCAGTTAGGGTTGCTGCACAGCAACAAAAGTGAGGAAATTCGGTGTTAGGGTCATCACCCCTTGCACTCCAGACCCACCCCGCCTCCACCAACAGGCATCGGGGTGTGTGTTGGGGTCATTGGGCCTAACTCTCACCCCATTCTCCTATACTGCACCCCATCAGCTTATTTACACATGGAATGGGGTGAGAGTTAGGGCTGATCACCCCAACGCACACCCCAATGCCTGTTTGTGGGTGCAGGGTGGGTGTGGGGGGTGCAAGGGGTGGCAAACTCCTAACACCGAATTTCCTCGCTTTTGTCTCTGTGCAACAACCTTAGTTGATCCATCAAATGGATTTTTTTGCCATGAAACTATATATATATATATATATATATATATATATAGAGAGAGAGAGAGAGAGAGAGAGAGCAGTGATCCCCATTCATTACTATTGAGAGGCGGGCTGCCACACAATCTTAAGCAGCTGCCTTTCATCTTGTGCAGCTGCAACTCTTTCAGGCTGCAATTTGTGTGTGTTGTGCCTTTAAATTTGTGCACTCATGCTAGGAACCCGCGAGCATGATCAGGCATGAGAGGCAAGATGGATGAGGAGACGATTATGACTGTAGTTGGGATTTCTGGCACAGCTGCAGTAAAGCTTAGTAGGTCAGGGATCACGGGATAAACTCTTTAGTAAGTCAGCAGACCAGGCTAAGAGTCTGGAAGGTGCCAAATTGCAGAGCCAATAGAGAGGAAGTCTCTGGGAGTGACAGTCCAGCAGCCTATAGTGGAGCAGCTACAACTGTTGGGGGTAAGTCCCATGTCAGTAGTGTGCTGCCAATTTAGGGCATTGCAGTTCTGTCCTTGAATCACAGCGGATCGATCGTTCAGTCAGCTCCAGAAGTACTAGCCTAATACTGTATGCTTGAGTGCAGTCAGCTTCCTTTGCATAATTATTGATTGGAAAAAAAACACCTTAGGCTTATTTTATTTTGCTTTTAGAAAGTATCCTGAAGTATTTGAAGTGTTACTGAGTGGGGGTGGGGGTGGAGAGATCATTGCGTGATCACCAGCATTTCAGACCTGCATAAAAACATTCTTCTGCCTTTCACTCAATGGGCAGCTGCAGCAAAGAAAAAAAATATTTGCAGTAAAAGAAAAAACACCAGTCTGCACTGGAATCACTGATTTATTTTCTGTGGAGAGTCAGAACTCGTCTGGTTCACTGAACTGAATTTAGCTGCTGATGTTGCAATAATATTGTTCTCTCCATTTCCCAAAATAACCCAAGTATCTGGTTTCTTACACACCTGATGCACACTTGATTAGGATTAATGGTCAGACCTGCATTTTGATAGCTTGGGTAACTTCTTGTAAGTGGTGTGTTAGGTGGTTCTGGACTGTCAACTACAACATCAGACCAGTAAGCACACTGTAAGCAGCGCAAGGGGCTAGAATATATGTCCAGGAAAAAAATCTTATTAAATTGAAGTGGGTCATTGAGTGAAGGGGGCAGGGGAGAGAAAGTTCATTGTGTGGTCTCTCACAGTGGGTGTTTGAAGGGCTGCAGTGCATAAAAAAGGAAAAAAATAGATACTGGCAGTAAAGAAACAAAAAAATTCATCAGTGCTCTGCACAGTAGTTGGATTATTACTACCTGGTGTATGGCACAGCCAGTTGCGTTTGTAAGGAGACACTGGGGACATTACAGACATTAGCCTGACTTGACCCCCACCCAAAATAAATCAATGATCCAAACGGTACCTTCAAGGGGGTCTACCAGTCCTGTCCTGCCAGTCTTGTGCAGTCAGTTGCTTTGTCAGTGTGTGGTCACTTGTTTCTAAACCCTGAGGGAATAAAAAAATATTCGTGTGAGAAAAAAATTGGGGGGTCCTTAACTGTGCCACCAGGGGGTCTACAGTCTCTGTCCCACCGGTCAGGTTGTGCAGCCTTGCTTCATCAGTGGTCACTTGTTTCTAAACCCTGATTCATGGAATAAAAAAACATTTGTGTGAGAAAAAATTTGGGGCTCCTTAACTGTCCCACCAAGGGGGTCTACAGTTTTTGTCGCACCAGTCAGGTTGTGCAGCCTTGCTTCATCATTTGTCACTTGTTGCTAAACCCTGATTCAGGGAATAAAAAAATATTTGTGTGAGAAAAAAACATTCGGGGGTCCTTAACTGTGCCACCAGAGGGTCTACAGTCTCTGTCCCACCAGTCAGATTTTGCAGCCTTGCTTCGTCATTGGTCACTTGTTGCTAAACCCTGATTCAGGGAATAAAAAAATATTTGTGTGAGAAAAAAAAAATTGGGGGTCCTTAACTGTGCCACCAGAGGGTCTACAGTCTCTGTCCCACCAGTCAGGTTGTGCAGCCTTGCTTTGTCAGTGGTCACTTGTTTCTAAACCCTGATTCAGGGAATAAAGAAACATTTGTTTGAGAAAAAAAAAATTGGGGGCTCAACCAGCATTACCAAACTCTCATTCTGTATTGACAAATAAACACACGACAACACTTAGAAAAAAAAACAGCTTTATCGAATAATACATAATGCAGAAACTAACTAACTTTGGTTTCAAATTAACTCAAAAATGGAAACATCCTGATCAAGATGACAACTGTGAGTCGATGATTGGGACAATGCCATGTGGTCCAGTCGATATCGCCGTCGATGTCCAAGAGACTCCCTGCACCTCCTCCTGTAATACAGAAAAAAACACCTCTAAGCATAAAGCAACAGATTTTTATACTGGCTGGCTTAACAAATACTGTTGGTTACAGTAAAAAGAAAATGATGGCATGTTTTGTGCATTTTGCATAAAACATAAACAGATGCCCAAATCAGGAACAGTTTGGGTAATCAGTGGGTGCAAGACATTCAGAGAAGATGCTATAAAAAAGGCATCAGAACAGTTCAGTTCATGTCGTTGCTTCTGAACTGGAAGCTAACTGCAGAATTTCAGCTTCAAAAGGTGGAATAGAGCAGGCAATGCAGCAGGCCCTGACCCTGGAACAGGAAGCTTTTGTGGCATCCCTTCGTTGCATGTACTGGCTAATAAAAAATGAGCTGCCTCACACAATGACATATGGCTCACTGCTGGATCTCGCCAAATCATTGGGATGCAAATACCTAGATAATATACATATTGCTGATGCTGTTAAATATCATTCCGATCGAGCTGTCTGAGAAATGGTTCTCTCTCTGAGTGAGGTGGTCAGGAGATCAGTTCTTACAGATTTTAAGGCTGCCAAATTTTTTTTGTATTTGGTGGATGAAGCAACTGCTATTGCTGTCATAAAGCAGCTCATTTTGTATGGTATGTACTGCAAAGAAGGGAAACCCAGAGTTTCTTTCCTGGGAGTTGAGGAACTAATTGATGGAAAGGCAGACACAATTGTTAAAAAAAGTGCTGGAGTTCTCTGATAACAATCAAATCTCGGTTGATCACCTTGCAGGGTTAGGCAGTGATGGAGCAGCCATTATGCTGGGCAGGCAAAACAGGGTGGCCAAAAAGCTGAAAGAAGTCAGCCCAATTCTTGTTGAAAATCACTGTATGGCTCATTGGGAGGCCTTGGCTGTAAAGGCAGCAGCAAATGAAGTGAACGCCATTAAAAAGTTTAATCAAACACTAGATTGCTTATACAGATATTATGAAAATTCTACTGTTCGCATGGCTGCCCTGAAAGAAATTCAGCAGGCAATGGAAAACCCTGTTTTAAAGCCTAAACAGGCAAAAGCAGTTAGGTGGTTGTCTCATGATACAGTATGTGACACACTAAGTAAGATTTTCCCATCCGTTGTTACGTCCTTGCATAGAGAGGCCTCTGAAAGGCATGATCCCCAAGCTGTGGGCCTAGTAAAAATGGTGGAAAACTGTGAGTTTTTCTCTAATTTATGCATGATGTGTGACATACTTCCACACCTTAGCATCTTATCTAAATGCTTTCAAACATCAGCTCTGAATGTTACTGATATAAACAGACATTTACATTCCACTTTAGAGAATCTAAGGGCATGCCTACTGGTACCTGGTCAGTACTTCTCCTCCATTTTGACTGAACTAGTATTCCTGAATGATAATGGCCTGAATTTGCCATTTAGCAAAGCAGAGTTAAATAATTTCAGAACCTCTGTGCATGACAACTTTAGTAGGGCCATAATTGCTCAAATTGAGCAAAAGTTTCCAAGCACAGAACTTTTGGATGTGTTTAGTATCTTTGACCCCAGCATGATACTGGAAGGTGATACTGAAGAGCTGGAAGGCTATGGTAGTGATAGCCTTGACATTATTCCTGGTCGCTATGCTACTGTTGTGGATGTAGATGCTTCTGCACTGGAATGGGTTTCTCTGCATAGTCTCATGTTCATGGAAAAGATGGCCTTTAAGACTATTTATGTTGTGCTGCACTCTCTAACTACTAAGTATGTAGACCTGTATCCAAACATATCTACTTTGGCAGAACTGGCAATGATAATACCAATGTCGACTGCAGATTGTGAGAGGGGTTTTTCTGCACTAAATCAAATAAAAATGCAGGAGCAAAATAGATTAGGTGCCAGTGTGCTAAATGCACTTATGATTATCTGCTGCAGCTCATTGGGCAGGATTGCTAAACCGAAGATTAGATCTTGGCCCAGTAGGCACTAGTAAAGAGATGTAGTATGGCTGCACCGAAATGTCAAGACTGTCACAAACTGTTGCCTGGCCTGCAAATAGAATGCAGAGGTTCTCCAGTATGTCACAACTTACCACAGTTATTTTGCTACTGCACACTACCCAAGGCCTCCAGATCAGTTATATTACTCCTATTTCTTGCCCCTTATGCATTTAATGCATCCCGTGACTGACTCCACCCACCCACAGCTCTGTCCCCGGTGACCCCACCCCCTGTGGCTCCTCCCCATTACCAACGCTCTATATTTTTGGGCAATGTGGAACACTGTAAAATATATATATATATATATATATATAGTGCTATAGGTGGTAGGCAGCCCTAAGTGACCTTGATCGTGTTTACACTGCATTTCAGCTATGCTGAGTTTCTTAAACGGGGACTATTAAAAACAGCGCCATGCACTAGTAAAATGTTTGCAGAATGAATAATGTCATTTTGACCCTTTTTCCAGATTTAGCATTTAAAATTTGTAAAGTCACCAGACTTCACACCCAGTATAATGTGTCTGTATTATTATTTCATCTGATTATACTGGGAAGTATTGTTATATCTTCCTCATTCAGTAATGTCCCCAAAAGAACATCTGCATATACAGCAATGCAATATAGTTTGCCAGATGTAAATCTGCAAACAAAAATAGATGACTTTATAATAATGCTGGGAAAAAACAACCAGTGTGTGTTAGCAGAAAGTTCTCTGATGAACACCAACAAATTACACACTCCCAACATAGTATGCTGCTTCAAAATTTATAAAAGTAACAGCAAAGTCTTGTCAAAATTCCAAAAAGCATCACAGTTCAGGGTTTTAAATAACTGATTAGCAGTTTTTTTTTCTTGGGACAATGCTAACTGTACAGAAAGTATTTATATAGGTTTTCTAGAAGTGTTATGTTTGTTAAACGTAATGAAGCAAGTGCTCCGCATTTTCACAATGTTTTAACACTTTTATGAGCAAAACGCTAATCAATTTTGGGAGTTAAATAAAACCCTGCAAATAATCCTCATTACAGTGTTGCAGAGCTAAAAGGTTCAAGAAGAATATTTCAGACAGTAATACCATTTCGGTTGGGGCTGGCAGACCTAAACTGTTTGACTCATTAACCAGGTTTTGCTGAGTCAGTCAATGTTCAGTGAGACACTGCAGCTTGCTTACGCCCACATCCCAGAAGCTTTTCACACTCCTTTTTAGAATGTTTTGTTATATCATCCTCACTCAGCAATGTCCTCCAAAGAACTTCATTGTATTCAACAATGTAATATAGTTTACCAGATGTAAAACTGCAAACAAGAAATATAAGTTTTGGAATGTTCTCTGAAGAATCACAATAAATTATTCACTCTCATCACAGTATACAGTTTCACAATTTATAAAAATAACTGCATAAGACTTGTCAAAATTCCATAAAGCATCACATTTAGTCCTTATTACAGAGTTACAGAGCTACAGGGTTCAGAGAAAATATTACAGACAGGCATGCTGTTTCTGAATTAGGCTCACACTCGCAGATTATTTCTTCCTCATCAGCCTGTTAGCTACTCATACCCAACTACCATTATCAAACAAAGCAACGACTCAGCTTCCATAAATCAGATTCAAAACACCAACATGTATGCAGTGTTACTGTTAACTTTTTCAGAAAAGGCTCATTCACGCTGCCCCTTGCCACAGTCGTTACTTTTTAGTCATTCTTAAAAATTATTTGGAAATGCTAGAAACATAGAATTTGATGGCAGATAAGGACCGCTTGGCCCACCGAGTCTGCCCATTTCCCTACCTACTGGATAAGCTGCAGATCCTAGTTAACCAGCAGCCTACTTCTTCCTACCCCCACCCCCTAGAATGGCCTTATGACTGTCCCATGCATGTTTGAATTCCACCACTGTTTTTGACTCCACAACCTCCTCCAGAAGGCCATTCCATGCATCCACAACCCTCTCTGTGAGCCGCGTTCACACCACATTGGTGTTGCTACTGCCCTTTTCCCTTCTGGCAGTTCCAGTGTTCAACATCCTGTCGGCATGCTGAACCCAGCCTCCGATACAGAAAGACACAATAAATCAGTTCTAAATCAGACTGTAAAAAACTGGGACCAGAATTCTGTGACTTTGTTCACAATACATGTGTAGTGTTAGCAATCATTGCAAATTAAGCATGCAGGGAAACTGACACTAATGGTAAGATGGAACTGTTATACCAATAACTTTATTTCCATGAAACAAAAGCATGGGGGGGCTGTGGAGCCTGAGCTAACTAGACACAGGAAATACAGCTCCATTTATGAACATTTTAAAAGCTAATTTAAGGTAGAAAAAAACTGGCTAATTGGGAAAAAATTTATATCTGTGTGCAGTGGAAGACACCGGGAGTAAGATGGGCAACCTAAAAAAGAAAGATCATGGTCAGGTGGCTGCTGCAGGACCATCTACAAAATCGGCTGGACAATCAGTTTCCACTGGTGCAGAGGCAGAAGAAACATTGCAGTCACTAGGCCACAAGCTAAAAACCCTGATCACATCAGTGACTGTAAAGAATATTTATTTATTTTTATTTATTTAAGAATCAGTTTACAACCTTTGAGCCAGAGGCTCGTTTACAAAGGTACTTCGTCACATAAAGACATACATTGCGTTTCAGTTACATAGCACAGATTTGCCAAAAATCAGTAGGCATTCACCAGAGGTGCCACGTCACATTGTGGTCAGACAGATACAATTGGGTACAGGGTACATGTAATCGATAGCAGGTATTAAACAAGTTGGTATCAAGTGAGCAATTCTGGTAGATAAACATTGAAACAGCTGGCACTGGCCAGGTTAAACCTAGGCAAGGTGGACATGGAAGTGGTGTAGGGATGGTTGGTGGAGAGCTGCCCAGGGGCATTGTCAGGAGAGAAAATAAAGAGGTGGAGGCTATGTTCAGAGACAGGAGCAGTTACGAGTGCTGAAGATGTGGTTCCGAAGTGCGGTTTTGAATGTGGAGATGGTGATGGCATTGGTGATGGTGGCAGGGAGAGAGTTAAACCAGGTTGGGGCTCTATAGCCGAAGGACCTCTGGCCACGGCTGGTTCTTGTTCTGGGGACCTTTAGAGTGGTCTTGTAGGAAGACCGTGTTGCAATGGTGGGAGGGCTCTGGTGGATGGATGCTGTTACCCCAGGGGGGGAGAGCCCAAGTAGGGTTTTTTTGGTGAGGAGACAGGTCTGGTATCGGAGCCGTTCATCCAGGGTAAGCAGGTTAGCATCGACATATAGCTGACAGGTGTGTGTGAGTCTGGGGGCACCAGTAATTAATCTGCACGCTTTATTCAGGGTTAGGTGAATTTTGTTTAGTGCAGTGGTGTCGGCAGCATCATATACTGGTAGACCATAGTCTACAAGGGACAGAACGGATGATGTAACTGCCAGCCGGAGAGCATTTGGGGAAGGCAGCTTTATGACGGGGAATAGGATGCCGAGCCGTGTGTTGGTGGCGGATGTTAGGGTGTCGATGTGGGTGTGAAATGTGAGGGCTGAATCGAAGGTAACCCCAAGGTATTTGTAGGAGCAGACTTGTTCCAGTGGTTGGTTGGTGCTTGGAAGGATATAGAGTGGGATATAGAGTGGGATATAGAATAATAAGTTAGATAGCCTGACTGGACGGATTACTTTAGTTGAATCATTGGTGGATCAACTACACACTACAGCGGAAGATTTGCAGCATCATGTCACTAAATGTACAGCGGTGATGGCAGGCAGACTGAAAGAAGCTCAACACGTGGACAATCGGCTGGAATTTCTGGAAAACCAAGTTCGGAGTGTGAATATTTGCTTGACTGGTCTTCTGGAGGGTCTGGAGGGGGATCACCCCTTGCTTCAAAGAGTAGATTTTGGAACAATTTTCCAGACAAGGAGACTTTTCAGAGTGGCGGTTTGTTAAAGCCTACAGGATTCACCCACATGGGAGACAATCGGAGGATACTCCTTGTGTGCTCATGGTGCAAGTAGACAGTATGGGCACTAGAGACAACATCCTAAACCTGGCAAGATGGCTTGGACCTCTAAGTGTACAATGTCACACTGTGTTTTTGTTCCCGGACCTGTCATATGCTACCTGCCAACGCCACAAGAAATTTGACGGGGTCAGGAGGAAACTCCATGATCTGCTGGTACCAAATGCAGTTCTTTTCCCAGCAAAGCTCAGAATCTTCCACTGAGACAAGGTATTCATCTTCACTGACCCAACAGATGCGGGGAAATGGGTAGCTCGATTAGAAGCTCAGCAGTCTGTCACCTGAGCTCAGACACCTGAAAATGAAGATTTCTCAGATGATACCTAAGTGGACTGGTTGAGACTCTTGATTCAAGTCTGCTCGGCAGAAATAGGTGCTAAATCATAATGGTGCCTCCTAATGTTGCCATGTTTAATATTAAGAGTAAAAGGTTTATATTTGTAGGATTTAAAGGCTCTTGTACACAAAAAGTAAATCTACTGATTATTTCTTATAAGATAGCAGAGCCGTATTATAGAATATAAAGTTAGCTTAACAATGCTACTCTGTTTTATCAGTAATCTTGAATGTTCCTGAAAGTTTTGGGAGAATTTAGTAATGTTCTCCTTGTGCTTTAGTTATTACAGAATGGTGTAAAATGTACTGTTTTTTCCTGTGTCTTTTTCAGTTTTATTGGGGTTGATTTTTCTCCCCCATACAAGGACATACCTTTTATATATAGGTGGATCCTAAACTCTTTGAGTGAGGCTAATGTTATGACTCTTGGGACATACCATCTTTAATTATATTCTACCTGTTCGTGGGCTACAGCTGCACATAATTTTGGTCTTTCAGTATTTGGTCTGTTCCATTATTTCCTTTTTTAGATTCCCTCCTCCTGATTACAGCAAAGGCTTGGAGATACTGTATTCTTGTATAAAATGGAAGATGTATGTTTTCCTGTATGGATCAATGTCAATGATGTTTCCAAGATGTAATGTACTAAGATACTGTCTTATAT
Organism: Neoceratodus forsteri; assembly: GCA_016271365.2. NCBI lineage: Eukaryota > Metazoa > Chordata > Ceratodontiformes > Ceratodontidae > Neoceratodus > Neoceratodus forsteri. The sequence goes on along the minus strand of JADMNL010000022.1, from coordinate 531,576,410 downwards.
GTAAAGCCAGTAAATATAAAGTTTAAAAAAGGGAAAGAAACAAAAGCATGAGACATTCTCCTCAATTTGCCAACATTCTGAGATTTGAAGCGTGTAAGTGATTGCATGAAGAGGGAAAAACGTATTATTAAACTGTCTTTTATCACCAGAGGTAACGGTGTTTAAAACATGTAAACTACACTTAACTGGATTGGAATGTGGTGGCGGTGTGGGAGTAGTGAAACACTGAGTAGTTAGAACACTTTCACTGGGTTGCACCATGAATACCTGGCTGTGCTGCGATCAGAACCTAGGTCTCCCCGTTCACAAGATGCTGTGGCTCCTAGATCGTGCTGCCTTACATTAAGTGAAATGGTCACCCATCAAATATTATAATCCTTTGCATATGCAGAATAAATCTTCAGCTTAAATGTCGAACCAGCCACTGGCTCATTATGAAACCTTGACAGTCCACCTTCCTTTGGTCCTTCCAGGTGTAAAATTGGGTGGGATCAGGGTAAACTGGGTCCTTGAGACTGACTGACTGAGTCTCAAGGGTTAACAATGAGCCAGAGGCTGGTTTGAAATTGGAGCCAAAGATTGCCTGAGTCATACTCCTCTTTCTCATTAAATCAATGGATTCAGTAACAGCCATGCTTTACCAATGATGTTGTTTCGGTTGTGATCAGCTGAATGGACGGATGTCTGTGACTTTTGATACTGCTGATCGATCAGTCATGGTGTTTTTGTTTGCTTTTATAGTGCTCGGCTCAATTGTATGGCATAACTCTCGGCTTAAAAAAAACAACAGTACAGTACAGCAAATTGTTAACAACCCTGTCAAATTAGCATACTACATAGGCTGTAAGTGAAAGCTCTCTTATAGATCTTGGTTCCCTGCAAGCATGAATTCAGAACAAAAGCCTAGGTATCATGCTGATTGACAAGGTCATTGATAATTGCAATGCTGTACTGCTGTTCTCATTCCTTTAAATAACTTTAGTTGAGTGTTATGCCATAAAACTGAGTCGAGCACTATAAAAAAATGCCCTGACTGATCAGCTGTAACAAATGTCTGTAAAAGATGTCCATACAGCTGATTGCAATAAAAACCTTGTTTGTACAGCAGGGCAGCTGTTAAAAGCATTGATTTGCTTTCCCTATCTACAGTACATGCTGTTTGAGAATGAAGCTGTGAGATGACAGCCTCTTACTGGGAACTAGGGGAATCTCAGTCATGCCACATCTTGCTACAGCAGTAGAGGAGGGATTAATTGATTCTCTTTTATATATTTTCATCCAAAATGTACAGATAAGATGCATGAAAGGAGAGATTATTAAACCCACAAGCTCAGTGAGACGTGTTTCTTTTCGGGGGGGGGTCTGTCCAGCACTTTACCTGTATAGGTCCTTCTTTCTGTTTTAAAAGAGATTGATGGAAAAGGATCGGAACTGGGGAGAAAGGCCATACCTGTTGGTCTGGGGTTTGTTAGTTTCATCCCGTATGAAATGCACTAGGCAAAACAAGAACGGAAGCCAGAAACAAGCAGTCTGGTGCTTTGCTGTTTTAGATCTTTATGACCTGTGTGTACGGGGAGGGGAGTAGGATGTAGGGTCTCTTCTTTGATTTTATGAAAATAAAAATGTTTCCGTAGAGTAGTGGTCCCTTCCCGGCCCTGATCACCCGATTACTCACCCGATATTAAAGTAAAACTTGTTCCGTAGTGTAGCGTGCCACCCTGTTGTCCAATCCCCCACCTGGTATGAAAATCCATATTTTTCCATAGTGTAGTGGACCTCCCAACCCCCCACCCATTCCAGTAATGACATACCACCCCGCTTCCTCTGTGCTAATACGGCCACCCGTCAGGTGGGTAATTGGGCAATCGAGGGTTGGGAGGGACCACAACTCTAGGAAAAGATTTTAATTTTATTACTGGGATAGTAATTAAGTGATCGGGGTGGGGAGGGACCACTACACTATGGAAAAAATATATTTACATTTCCAAAGTCAACTCCCAGGACTTTAGCAGCAATAAAGCAGGAAATCACCTGACAAAAATAGCATTTGAAATGGATTTAATTCTGATTAACAGACATACAAAAAGTGATGGCGATGATAAGTGTACATATAATTCTTATAATGGTTCTTCCCCGATTTACCTATTTTTAAAAAATTTAAATGCTTTGGATAAGATTATAGATCTAATGATAGAACAGAGGATAGACTCTCCCCATTTTCCCTTAAAAAATCAAACTGAATACAGTAAAACTGATAACCTAGATAAGTTCATAATAAATAAATATGAGATAATTAACACCAAAAGGATAAGTTGGACACAAAATAATGTAGAAAATATTGGTCTTATTTTACAGGTCCCTTATTTTAGAGACTTGGGGTCTGATATTCAAAAGTTTACATGTGTGCTAACCAGTGCTCACCCGCACAAACTGGGTTTTGCACTGGAGCCCAATATTCCAAAGGCTCTGTTGTGTGGGCAAACGGGGTAGTATCCTTAAAAACCAGAAAGGGGTGTATGTAAATGGTGGTGCAGGGACAAAAATATTGACCCAAGCTGATATTCAACAGATTTGCACAGTGCAAAATGGTTTTGCGCGGTCCTTTGCATCACGCAAATACCACTGAAGAAAATGTTTTACTCCACACAACCTTAGTGGCTGCTGGAGGTAATGTAGCCAGCCAGCCAGTTGGCTGCTGGGGCAGCATATCTGCTCCTGTGGTTCGTGGCACCCCTCTCCCTCCAATCACCAGCCCCTAACATATAGTAACAATCCCTGGTGCTACTGGTCCCCTCTCCAATTGCCAGCCCAGTAGTAGAAAGACATATCCCTGGTGCTAGTGGTCCCCACCATTGGATCGCCAGCCCCATAGTAGAAAGAGATATCTCTGGTGCTAGTGGTCCCCCTTCTGATTGCTATCCCTGTAGTAAAAAAAAAAATCTCTGGTGATAGTGGTGCCCCACCCAATCACCATCCCCATAGTAAAAATAAACATCCCTGGTGCTAGTGGTCCCTCCTCCCTCTGATCGCTATCCCCATTGTACAGTGATATTTCCCTGGTGCTAGTGTCCCCCCAATTGTCAGCACCTTGGTACAAAGAAATGTCCTTGGTAATGGTCCCCCTCACTGATCCCCAGCCTGGAATTACAAAAAAAAAAACTCTCTGGTATCCAGAGTCCCCTCCCCCCGGTAGCACTGGAAACCAACCCACTCACCTGATCAGTATCTTATTTATAGGACAGGGCGTGTCACCCCGTTTTATAAATAAGAGACATGCTTCCTGCCTGGACATATGGCAGCTAGCTGAGAAAGTTTGTGGAGGGCTGTGCCATTTGTCATATACACCTGCGGCAATGAGGATACCAAATAGGTGAGTAGTGGGGGTGCCCGGTGCTGCGAGTGGGAACACTGGACACCAGGGAGTTTGTTTTTGTAATTCCAGGTTGGTGATCAGTGGGAGGTGGGACCACTACCACCAGGGATATGTCTTTGTATTACAGGATGGGGGGACCACTACCACCAGGGATATGTCTTTGTATTACGGGATGGGGGGATCACTACCACAGGAATATGTCTTTGTGCTATGGGGCTGGTGATCAGAGGAAGGGGGACCACTAGAACCACAGCTATGTCTTTCTACTATAGGGCTGGTGATCACAGGGAGGGAGGGAGGGAGACCACTAGCACCAGGGATGTTTATCTTTACAACAGGGCTGGCAATCGTAGGGAGCTGGGACCACTACTATCAGGGATGTTTATTTTTACTTCAGGGCTGGTGATCAGAGGGAGGGGGAACCACTACCACCAGGGATTGCTACAGGCATCATGGACAGTGGTGGGGGCAGCGCCACACTACCTGCATCTGCTACCCATGTAAATGGGCCCATAATGGGCATGCACATGGCCCCTTAACACCTTCCCATGCCCAATGGGCTCATTTGCATGGGTACCTTTGAAAATTTGTGATAGCGCCCCAGCGTTATCAACTCCCAAGGCCAACTTTGGGACCCACGTCGGGGCAGTGCTACCTGTCTTAGCACTGTGCTAACATGGGCCTATATTCAGTCGGGTAGTGCTGGACCGAATATAGCATCCTCAGACCCCTTGGCAATTGCAAGGCACAGCGTATATATTTACGCTGCGCTTTGCACCTTTCTGAATATCAAGCCCTTAAAAATTACAAATATTGGATCGCAAAGAGTTTACAAATATTATTCAATCATAGGAAAACTTATTGCAGAATCTGAAGTTTTCTTTATATGAACAAAATATAATAAATAAAGATAATAAGGAGGTTACCTGGTTTAACAACGTATGCAAAAAGACAAAGAGAAGCCTTGGGGGGAAAATCATCAAACTGAAAAGCATAAAACTAGATCTAAATATCTGATCCTAAATGAGAGAAAGAAGTATAACAAAATACCTGATGAGGAAAACAAACAATTTCAAGCTAAATTATGGTCTAAACTTCAGAAAACCATCACAGAAAACAGACCTAAGGATTTTTGGAAATTCATCACTAAAGGTGCCAATGTGCATGCCACATCAATAGATGCATATATACAACTTGATTCATGGAAGAAATAATATACAGATGTAAATTATGATAAGGAGGAAAACTGTAGATCAAACATTGAAATCTCTCTATAACAAAAAGTGAATAGAAATAAAAATACCTATTCCGATAACTTTTATGTATCAGGATATAAAGGAGGCAATTAATTCTACCAAAATGAATAAAGCCCTGGGACCAGATGGGATAGTCTCAGATGTGTTTAACTGTATTGTTTCTTTCATGTATTTGTGGCAGCCTAAGTGCACACTTTCATACCTTTATGTATTTGTACATTGTATATGCTCTTGATCTTTTGTGCTGTATGTGCCATCTTGTTGGCCTGGGTCATGCCTAAAAACAGTTCTTAGAACCAGTGTACTTACCCGGTTATCAAATAAATAAATATTAAATGGAATGATAGACTCTGCTATTGTATCATTTATACAACTATATAATACAAAGTCAATCCATTCCTAAATCTTGGTTAGGAAATATCATTTTCCCAATTCACAAAAGTGGTCCCTTAAATGATCCATTTATGCATCACCCAATTAGTTTAATTGATACCTCACAAAAATTATTTTCACAAATTGTCTTAAAGAGCAGGTTTTTATTAACCAGTGCCCCCCAACCTGTAGAGCAGCTTACCCTCTGGTTAAACAATGCATCCATAAAGTTACATTTTTGGCTTGGTATATTTTTAGTAGTATCCCTCATAAAATAGCTCCATGGACCTGGTATTGAAAACAATGGCATTTCCTTACTTGGAGCTGTGCCCCCATTCTTACGTTCTGATGTCAGTACAAAGAATGGCATGAAACCATGACTCCATTGTAAGTCTCATGGGCAATTTTTAAACATTTTGTTTATACTTTTAAGTGCCGATTTTAAGAAAGGAAAGCCACCGCTTAAGTGACAAGGACTTTGTTAGTTGAGTGGTGGCCTCCCATTCTCAAAATCGGCACTTAGAAGTATGTAAAAAAAACATTAAAAATTGCCCATTGTAGTCTATGGAGTGTGCCCCTGTGCCATTCTTATAATACCAGGTCCACGGAGCTATTTTATGAGGGGGGGGGAGAACATTGGTTACCAAAAACCTGCTCTTTAACCAGATTAGATACATGGATGGAGGCAAATGGGCTCTTGGATGAAACTCAGAAAGGATTTAGGAAAAATAGATCAAGAACAGAACATTGCATGGTACTGTCACATTTGTTTCATAAGTACATAGTAATAAAAAAGGAGAAATTATTTTGTTGTTTTGTTGATTTGCATATGGCCTTTGGCAGTATAAGCAGAAGAACCTTATGGGCTACCCTATATAATATGGAACTAGATTAGTATTTGTTGGAAATACTAATCCGAATGCATGAAGAAACCTGGTCTAGAATACAATATAATATAGTGAGAAAGTTAACCAATAAAATAAAAAACTAACATGGGGTAACACAGGGTTGTATACTGGCCCCCATTCTTTTCAATTTATACATAAATGGAATAGTAATGAAAATGTAAGATAAAGAATTTCACTCCCCTAAAAATTTTCATAAGAAAGTGCTGCATCTGGCTTATGCAGATGATGTGGTAGTTACAGTACATCTACGTCCATGATGGGGCTACAGCAGAAAATGGCTAAGTTTGTTAATCTTTGTAAATTACAATTCTTACAAATCAACCTAGTCAAAACTAGACTTTTGATATTTGGGGGAAATAACAACTATCGTTATTCTCGTTACTCTCTCTATATTGATCATCTAAAGCATGACACAGTGAAGGGTTATGAGTACCTTGGTGTAATTTACATGAATAGGATGAGTTTAAATTCTCATAAATAATATCAAATATAAATTGAATAAAACAATCAATGGTCTTAGGAAATTTATTGCAATGTATGAGGGACATTCAGTGTTAGGAAGTCTTACAGCAATTAATGCTAACATTTTGCCTGCTGTATTGTTTGTATGCTTCTGAAGTTTGGAGCTTAGGGAAGACCTCTCAGCTTGAAATGATTCTTACTAAGTTATATAGATTTCTCCTTGGGGTACCAAGTTGCATTTCAGAGTCAGTGTTGAGATTAACACTGGGCCAAATTTCACTAGAATGTCTTATAAAGGAGTGAATAACAATACCTTTTACTCAAACCACAGTCTACCCAGACTAGCAATAGAGGAACACATTTCAGTACTCCTTAAGAGGGTTCAGTTCCCTTACCTACAGTTTGTAAAGTCAAGTATATATCACAGTAGTTTGGGGGCAGTACTTACAGAAATATTTTGCAAACCTATGAATTGGATAATTGATTCTATAAAGAATAACTAGAGGAATATGGCAATCCAACAAGAATGAGATAAGTTTAAAGCATTGAAACTTCATATTTCATATAAACATTTAAAAATGTAAACACAAAGGAAAAGTATGTAACAGTGCTTACTAATATAAGCCATCAAATTTTAATAACGCTGTTTAGGTTAGAGTTATTTAAATCTAAGATTATTTTATATAAACAGTCACGTAATGAAACACAATTACCTTTTATGTGATTGTGGAACAGGCAAAGTGGACAATCTGCCTCATGTAATTGTTGGATGTCCAAAATATAAAAAAACAGCATTTAAAATATTTAGCACTCCTTCTGGACACTTTTGATCTGACAGCAAATGAGACTGTAATTTCACTTTTTAATAATTCTGGGGATGAAAGGTTTAAGATTCTTGTTCATTTCCTCCGCTCCTTTCATTTACAATGAACAAATGTGATAATGCTTTATTTTAAAATGAATGAAATGTGGTTGGAAAAATTCATTAGAAGATAATATAGAAAAGAAAGGGGAAGAGCATTCCCGTGGTTAGGAAGCCTGAGAGAAGAAACATCCCTTTTAGAACCAAATAGGTAATTAGTTGATGTTGATTTGAGAATACAGGCAACAGAACACATATTAAGGTGAGGTAGGTAGCCAGATCCAATCCCCGGGTGCCCTATTTGCATGCTGGGAAAGGATAATATTCAGAATCCAGAATTAGCTAAGGGGAGAAGTATCTCTCAGTCTTCCTGAAACTTATGAAAAATTACATTTTTTTCATACCTGTGTGATGTGCTAAACTAAACATATTTTTGAATAATAGCACTGTTTTCATAAAGAAATCTTTTGATAAATTATGTTCTTGTTATTGAGAATGCTCTTTTTAGCATAAATATGGAACCTACACACAGGAGGTGGTGGGAGAGACCATGGGGGGGTTAAAAATGCCAGGGAACCTTGAGGTGGGAGGAAGTGATGAAAAGCCACTGACCAAATAGAATCAGAGGCCGCATACAAGTATAGGGCTTACAAGCAGACTGGATGGGCCTAGCAGTCCATATCTGCTGACATATTCTATGTTTCTAACAATAGAGAAATAATGAAGGAACTCTCTTAATGGAAATATTTAGAAGGAAATGCAAATAAATATGTATTATTTGTGGAGTCACTGTATTAAAAACTTTTTAAACAAGGTTGTAAGAAAAGTCATGTGATCCTGTTGGCCAAAATTTTTGTTTGTAATGACTCTTTAAGTTGAACAATAAACTTTTTCCTATTGATACAGTTCCCTTTAGGAGATTATACTGAAGAAGAAAAAGCACAACTAAGGGCCAAATGGTAAGAAGTTTCCATGGTTTCAGTTTTTGCTTCTAGTACTAGTACTGAACAGGAAGTAAATATGTAATCAATCCTACAGATAATACTACCTTTGGAAAAAGTGTGCCCTCCTGACTTATGTGCTTCCCTGTATGTATCTTGGAGCCCTGCAGTGGTGACCATCTTTAAAAAATTCAAGTCACTGTAAACTTTCTTGTGTGGATCTGCTATTGCAACCTGGGGTAGAGGGCAGTTAAAGTCTCCCCATAAAATGACAAATCTTGCAGTAAACAAGTAAGGACAGAGTTCCTTAAAAAGATTAATACAAAGTGCGTTGGTCTGCAAAGCATATACACCAAAGACCCGAAAAGGGCCCCACCATTCCACATCCATCATTGATGCCAGACCCAGGTGCATATACACCAGCTTTGTGATGGGATTCCCACCCTGTCGCACAGCTCATTCCCCGGAGACCAATAAGATGTCCCGTTAGTCCACAGGACAATAGCCCTGGAAATATAACATTTTGGTTTTTAGTGTGGAGTCTTGTAACAGGATGATATCCCAATGTTTTTGTTGCAATACATACATGGTCTAACATGTATTTTTCTGTGACTTTGCACTGTTTAAGTTTAAAGAAGTCACAGAAAATGAGTACATCCAGTAGAGAAAAAGAAGAAACCTGTACCCCTTCATAGTAAGTTCCCTCTAATTCTTAAGGATCTTCATCTGGTCCTAGTCCTCTTTTTTGGATACTGAGGCTTCCGCCTGTGAATCCTCCAGATCTGAGATCTCTTTGAGATGCAGTGAATTAGCTCTCTGAGTCGTCATCTTCCTCCTCCGTGTCTCCCCACAATTTTCTGGTTCTTACGGCACAGAACCTATTAGTAATTGGTATGACAGACAGTTGTAGGGGCTTGGATATGGTTCACTTATTCACATGATGGCAGATTTTCCAGAAGAGCTGATTCATAGGAATGTCTTTAAGCAAAGCTTCTCCCACCACCGGGGTGGCATATCCCTTGGCTCTGACCCATGACAGCAGATCTTCTTTTCTGCTGGAAGAGTTCAGTATCCTTTGCAGCTCTGTGGTTTGTAGGGTCTGCAGTGCACCACTGGCAAACTTAAATTATTTTTCCTTCAAGTGTTCAGTTTTTGATACTTTCCTCAGTACTTCTCCAGCCCTCAGCAACAGAAGATGGAACCTGAAGTGAAGAAAGCTCCCAGCTTCAAACAGTGCATCAAAAAGATGTCATGAACAGACCCACACATGACATACCTTTACTGCCTAGGGATGACACATGATGTCACTGGTTGTGGCCTATGTCAGACGATGCCCCCCTCATCTTTAGAAGATCGTAAGGCTCGTCTTCTCCTTGGCCAGTCCAACCAACAGAGATCTTTAACTGTGGCTGAACGGTGGTCACAAGGTGGACTCTGCTGCAGCAGGATCCAGGACTCAACTCATGGCCATGGAAGAGGCAGCAGCAAAGGCTGCAGTGGGCGCCTAGTCTGTCTCGGCATTGCTCTCAGCAGGGACCAGCGTCAGATCAACCTTCACAGGGGAATTTCATAAGATGCGTCAGGCCCTCCAGACCTTCAGGGAGAGCCCTACCTGCCATGGTAAGAAGCACCACCATTGGTCATGGGACCAAGAGAGATAATGCTGCTCCTGAAACATCAAGTATCCTGCCTGGTGCCCTCAGCCCCTATGGTCCACAAATATGCACTCCCTACCAGCTCTCTGTCTGGGTTCTTGAGCCACCCTTTGTCCAAGGGTCTGGTCTCGGACTCAGTTTTCTGGAAGTACAGGGGATGGGGACTAGCTCCCTTTACAAGGAGTCGAAGAAGGCTGATTGTGTGGCCAAGAAGGCCTATGCTGCTTCACCACTTGGTCTTAGTCAGGTGAGCTATGCCTTGATGCTGGTTCACTTTGGCCACTCCTTAGTGGGAGTGCTAGATAATGTTCTCCCTTACCTTCCTGCTGACAAGCAGGTACCAGTAAAAGAGATCAGAGATCAAGGTCAAACACTGGTTAAACACCAGCTTCAGATGGCCTTGGACATGAGCAATTCCAGTGCCTGTAACATGGCAGCAGCTGTCGTGATGCTTTGCAGGGCAGGCTCTCCACCTTTAGGGTGGAAACTCAGCATAAGATGGCCGATGTCACTTTCCTGGGCACTGACTTATTTGGCCGAGGGATGGATGGTCATTTCACTTGGATTGAGAAGTCCAGTGCCATCCTGGACTCTGTGACTTCATCCCAGAAGGACATGAAAGGACAGAAGCCAAAGAAAACTTTTCAGTTTTGGTCCTTTAACCAACAACAGCCTTGGCAGCAGATGCCCCAGCAGGGGTAATTCCAATCCTGGTGCCCCAAGGTCATATTTTCTGGCCAGGGGCCAAAAAGGGGGGGTTGGGGAAGTGTTGCCCCTCCAGGTGCAGTGGCCAGTGCCCCCTCCAAAGCTGCCCAATGACAGGTCAGGGCTGTCTGCCTCCCACTTGTCCATTCCCTGACCCAGCTAATGTGGGGGGTCAGCTTCCCCACTTCTGACCTCACTGGCCCATCACTGTTATGGACAGGTGGGTTCTCAAGGTGGTAGGCAGAGAGTTGCCTCTTGGCTATGGGGCTGACCCACCTTACTGATCCCATGCTCCAATAGAGTCTGCCCTCAAGGAGGACATTGCTCAGCTCCTTGAAAAAGGAGACATAGCCCATGTCCCAGATGCCTTGGTAAGTCAGGGGTACATGTCCAGGTACTTCCTAGTCCCAAAATGGATGGAGGGCTGGCACCCCATACTGGATCTGCATGATGTAAACCAGTTCATATAGAAGCGCAAGTTCTGGATTGTCACTCTGAACTAGAGCATACTATCCCTGGAGCAGGGTGCATGGTTCTGTTCCCTGGACCTCCAGGGCACATTGTTCCACATCCCATTCCATCTGTCTCACTGGTAATACCTTCGGTTCCACACAGAAGAGGTGCTCTATTAATTCCAGGTCATGCCCTTTGGCCTCTCATCCATAGCCAGGGTCTTTATCAAGTGCATGCAGTGGTGGCTGCCTTTCTGTAGCACGAGGGCATCAGGGTTTATCCCTTCCCTGACTGATAGCAGGGCTGTCTAAAGAAGCTGTGAAGCAGTCCAGAGATCTGACCTTCCAGATTGGCAGAAACTTGGGCCTATTAGTCAACCCAGCCAACTCCGAACTGACCCCATTATAGGGGAGTCAGTTCACTGGGGCAGTGCTAGACTTCCTACAGGCTAAGACCCGCCTCCCTGCAGACTTTGCACTGGACCTTACTTCCTTTGCCCCATCATTTTAGGTTGGGCACTCGCACCTTGCCTGGGACTTCCTACGGCTGTTGGGATAAATTGCATCCTACACCAGTGTGGTCCCATGGGCCCACTGATGGATACTGCACCTGCAGTGGGAGTTGGGCCACCAGTGGTCCCAGCACCTAGGACACTTGGACCAACCAGTTACAGTGACCCAGCCAATGTGGGATGCCATCCAGTGGTGGCTGATCCTAGAACATCTGGAGGAAGAAGTCCCATTTGTCCACCCAGAACTGATCATTTCTCATGACAGACATGTTTCTGGTGGGGTGGGGAGTGAACCTGGGGGACCACAGATCCTACGGGTTCTGGTCACCTAGGGAATCCTGTCACTACATCAGTATGCTGGAGCTGTGAGCAGTGTGGCTAGCTCTGATGGAATTCACTCCTCTAGTTCAGGGTCAGGTTGTGCAAGTCCCAGTTGGACAATACCATGACCATGTTTTACCTGAACAAGCAGGGTGGCATGCACTCCTTTCTCTTGTGTCGGGAGGCACTCAGCACCTGGGCCCTTGTGTGTAGCCTTGGTGCAGATCTCCTGGTGATACATGTCACCAGAGTGGACAGTCAGCTGGCAGATTCTCTCAGCCAGGTGGGCAAGAAGTTGCATAAGTGGTCCATGCATCTGGAGATGGTAGGTCACCTGTACTCCATGTGGGGCAAACCTCTGGTAGACCTTGGGAGAACACAAAACTGAGGCTATTCTCTGACTATCCTCCACAGTCCAGGACTCTGGTGGGGGGATGCCTTCACGAGGTCCTGGACCCCAGACCTGTATGTCTTTCCTCCCTTCCCCCAGACCCACAAGGTGGTTGTCAAGATGCACCAGGACAAGGCATGGATGATCCTGATAGGACCAGACTGGCCATGCTAATTCTGGTACCTAGATCTCAGCCTCACAACAGATCTCCCTGGTAACTGCCTCTTCATCTGGGTCTGCTGACAAGACAACAGGGGACGGTCCTGCAACCAGACCTTCAGCTGCTGCACCTCAGCCTGGTTCCTGAGTGACTAGATTTCCAGGATTTGGGTCTTTTGCAGAATGTGCTCCATGTTGTGGAGGCTTCCCAATAAGAGTCAACTTGTAGATGCTACGCCTTTAAATGGACAAGATTTCCATCTGATATCAGGGCAAGAACCTTGATCCCCTTGCCTACTCTGTGGCTAATATCCTTGAGCACCTCTGGTACCATCCCAGTTGGGCCTGCGATCAGTGACCCTAAAGGTTCACCTGGCAGCCACTCTGCATACCGGGGCATGAGTGGGTATATTAGCAGTGGTGCAGAGAAGGTGGTTGGTCACTTCTTTAAAGGATTTGACCACTTGCCCCTACTGGTGCATGAACCACCACTACCTTGAGACATTGCTGGTACTGGCAATGCTTATAAGCTAGCCTTTTCAGCCTATGCACAGATGTGACATGTCACACCTGTAGTGGAAGACAGCCTTCTTGGTGACTATCATATCACCTAGAAAGATTAGTGAGCTTCATGTGCTCCTGTTAGAGCCTCCATATCTGGTCTTCCACAGAGACAAGGCAGTCCTTTGCCCCCACCCAAAGTTCCTCTTGAAGGTTGTCACAGAGTTCCAACTTAACCAGGAGATTAACCTCATGGTATTCTATACAAACGCATCTTCAGTGGCTGACCACATGTTCCATACTTTGGATGTGAGTTGGGTGCTCTCCTATTACGTGGAGCACATGGCTGGAGTTTGGAGTGAGGCTCGCCATCTTTTTGTCAAATATGCTGAAGCCATGCCTGGCAGACCAGCAGCTTAGCAGACTATTGGCAGGTGAATTATATCCTGCATCAACTTCTGCTAAAGGATGGTTGGAAGGGAGCCTCCCATAGGTGCTCAGGGCTCATTCCACCAGACCTACCACTGCCTCGGTGGCTGCTTCCAGGGACATCCCTATCCAGGAGATCTGCAGGGCTGCTACCCGAAAGTCAGCAAACACCATCATCTCCCAAAAGGAGTGTGATGAGATCTCTCAGTTCTTTGCAAATAAGGTTGCCGACATCAGATCCGAGATCCGCCTGACACACTCTAAGGGGGAAGCTATTGGTCGGCGTTTGGCCACGGAATCCTCTGCTTCCTGGTGTTCCTTTGACCTGCCGATGTTCAGTGACATTATGTGGATCATCTAGGGGATGCGCCCTACGTGCTGTAGTTTAGATCCAGGTCCTACATCCCTGATTCTGGGTTGTGTTGAGATCATCGGCCCGTTTCTGGCTCAAATAATCTGGTACTCCCTAGAATTGGGTGAGTTTCCTAGTTCCCCAAAGGAAGCTGTGGTGACTCCCCTTTTGAAGAAGGCTTCTTTGGACCCAGATATTTTTTCCAACTACAGACCTATCTCCAACCTTCCCTTTATTGGGCAGGTTATCGAGAAGGTAGTGGCAAACCAGCTGGAGGACCATTTGACCATCCATAGTATCTACGAACCTCTCCAGTCTGGTTTTTGTAAGAGGCATAGCACCGAGACTGCTCTGGTTCGGGTGCTCAATGATCTCTTGATGGCGAGAGATCAGAGGAACCGCTCTATCTTGGTTCTCCTTGATCTCTCTCTTCAGCCTTTGACACTGTAGACCATGGGATTTTGCTCGAGCGTCTGGAGTCCATCTGTGGACTGTCTAGTACAGTGCTCAGATGGTTTTCACCTTTTCTATCTGGGAGAACGCTGAGAGTTGTGTCGGGGATTTTTTCCTCTGACCCTTTTCCTCTGCAGTGTGGTGTCCCCCAGGGCTCGGTGCTTTCACCCATGTTGTTTTCAGTGTACATGCTGCCCCTCGGAGACATTGTAAGAAGGTATGGGCTGAGGTTTCACTGCTATGCTGATGATACCCAGCTCTACCTGTCTTTTGCCCCCGACCAGGTTAGTGCTCTCTCTGTATTTAATAGCTGCCTCACTGAAATCCATGACTGGATGAATGCGAGCTGGTTAAAGTTGAACGTCGGTAAGACTGAGGTCATGGTTGTTGACCCGGGTCGTGGGACAGGGGGGTTGGGGTCTGGTCAGCCCTCTGGCTTACTGCTGGGGGGGGATCAGATCCTTACCTCTGAACGGGTGCGTAACCTGGGAGTGGTACTTGACGGGCTGACTCTTCATCATCAGGTGTCAGCAGTCATTAAGTCTACATTCTACCATCTTAGGAACATTGCCAGGGTGAAACACCTTGTTCCATCCAGCGATTTACCCATGTTGGTCCATGCTTTCATGACCTCATGCCTTGACTATTGCAACTCCCTGTACTTGGGGCTTCCTGGGGTTGATATCCGCCGCTTGCAGCTAGTGCAGAATTGCTGCTAAGGTTATTGATGACAGGGGTAAACTAGGACACATATTACCCCTGTGCTGCACGATCTGCACTGGCTGCCTATACAGTGGCGGATCACCTTTAAAGTAGGTCTTTTGACCTTCAAATCCCTGCGGACTCGGCCCGACTAACTTCTGATTCCTTACACTTCGTACAACAACTCCGTTCAGCTGACGAGGGTTGCTAGAGTTCGAGGTTATTGAAGTCTTCTGGGGCCAGGGCTTTTCGTGTTTGCGGCCCCAACCCTCTGGAACTCTCTGCCTCGCCGGCTTAGGGAATGCATGACCGTGGAATCCATTAAGCGGGATTTTAAGACTTTTTTGTGGAGTAAGGCTTTTATAAATTTATGCTGTTGTGAATGTTGATTTTATATGTATATTTTGATTCTAATATTCATTTGTACAGAGCCTTGGGGCTTGAAAGGTGCTTAATAAATAAAGTTTATTATTATTATTATTATTACAGCATCCACCTGGAGTCTCATCAGGATACTGCATTTGGGACCTTGGTTCTTCACGCCCCCTGACTGCAATCAGTGATGTGCACCTTGCCCCCTCCTCCTGGAGAACTGCTGGAAGCTTGCCATCATGCGGGTAAGTGAATCATATCCACACCTCTAGAAAAATAGGTTACTCACCTGGAACTGTAGTTCTAGGTGTGGTATATGGTTCCCATCCACACCACCCACCCAACCTCTCCTGACAAGTGGCCACAGATCCCTGCTTTCAGTGCGCAAGACCTGACATCACAGGGCAGAGCCGAGGGATATACTATCTGGGTGGTGGGAGAAGCTTTGCTTGAAGACATTCTGATAGGGTTGCCACCTTTGGATGAGATGAAAACCGAATACTAAACCACACCCCAAACCCCACCCTTAACTCCGCCCCTTTTATGACTTATGAAGGCATCGCTTAGACTCTGATTCGCTTGATTTATTCAGAATTGCTGCTGATATTGCATTGTGTACAACTTCTTTAAAGTACATCATGATTATTATTTTTGGTTTGTTTGATTTAGATTTAAATATTTTAAATTTCATTGTGTGTTAACATTTGGTGGGGTTAGAAATGGGGTTCAGGGGACTTTCCATCCTGTGTACACAGCTTAGCTGACACATCGAGTGACTACAAGGACACCTCTGACAACTGGCTATTTTGGAACAGGTGGCCTTTTCTGGTAAAACTCTTTCAATAAATAAATAAACTACACCAGTAATGGTGGACGAGCTGTAATTACAAATATCATCTGCCATTTTAAGATGTGCTACTGCCCTTCCCATTGCTCCTACTCTAAAGCTATTTGTAATGTCACAGAAGTTTTTAAAAGTGGTAGGAACTATTCTATGCTGTTAAATACCCTATTTTATTTCCATATCAGTCATACATACCAGATAGCATGATATGCGATATGTAGCATGAAAGCAGTATAGCGCAGTGGTTTAAGGCTCTGAGCTGCAATTCTGGAGACCAGGGTTTGAATCCCACAGCCCAGACTGGCATACTGTGTGACCCTGCACAAATCATTTCTCTCTCTTGTGCTCCCAGGTTGCATCTGTAAACAAGCTTCAGCTTAGTGTGTCTCTTCTGGTAAAAAAAAATAATAATGTTTGAGAAATTACTAAATTTGCAGTGCTAACAAATCTAGATTGTGTTCCTTTCTCCTCACCAGCTACTGCGTGCTCTCTCTCTTCCTTTTCTCATTTCTGTGGCTTAGCATGACATTAGCCACACTATTCTGTGCTGTTCATCTGAGAGGCCTGGAATGGTCTTCCTGGAATATCCATAAGTTTGAAAATTGACAGCAATAACTACTGAGGAGAGAGAGGTGTAGTACTGCTAGAAATGAAATAAAATATTAGATTATTAATTTAACAACAAATGGGGTAACAAATATTAAAATATAGGACAGACCCTAAAAGAAAAAATGGTGAGCATTTAAAGGTATAAAAGTATTCCTTATCACAGCAGTCAAAGACCATACTCACAATGCAGCCTAGAAAGGATTAGGTTGATTTGCTGCTAATGGTCTTAATAGCCCTACTTTACACCTCTCAGATTTACTGGTGTACAAACAAAGGTTTACATGACATCAGAATTTGTTTGTAATATGAACATGCCAGTAAAATGATGAAGGATTTAACAGAATCTGTTTTACAAGTATGTGAGCATTCAAAATGACTGAAAAAGTACTACCGCTGAATAAAACTGGATTATCAGGTAAAGTTTCTGAAACACATTGTAGAGTCCACACTGGAGAAGAGGCTACCCTAATGTGGTGCCTGTCTGAATGTCTAATGGTTTCAGAAAAATTAAGGTGCTAATTAAGGTGGTATTGTTTACCCTTCCCATGAATAATTTTCCAATTTGCTGGTGTGAAGTTAGAGGTGACAACTGAGCAGACAGGGATACATTTGGCTCTTTTAAGTGCCCTGCACTTGAAGGTACTTCCTGATTAGCATGCACTACAAGCAAGCACACTGAAATGTCAGACACTTGCTTACAGTCAGATGACAAGAAAATGAAACAGTTAGTGGGGAATCTCACAGGTGCTGCTTGACTCACCATAAAAAACAAATTTGCAATGGTGAAAACAGGAGGTTCGAATCTGGACCTAGAAAACCGAATCATTCGGTCAAAAACCGCGTAGGTGGTAACCTTACATTCTGACAAATCAGCTCCTCTGGAAGATGTGAACCATATACCACTCCTAGAACTACAGTTACAGGTGAGTAACCTATTTTGTTTTGTTATTTTAGGTTTGCAATTGAGACTTGTCTTCTGATATGTTACTAGATGCATATCTGAATCTCCAGAATGAGAGGGGTACAAGATATCAAAGGGCAAAGGAGTGGGTGGGGGGCAGCATTTCAGGTAGGTTATTTTCTGTGTCAGTATCAGGAGTGTTGGGTGTTATCTGTGGGATCTGTTCTGAGGCAAGGACCGATACCTCTGCAGTACCAAGAATGTCAGGCCCTAGGGCCCCTTCCACCTGTACTTCTTCCGGGTGTGCATTTTCAGTGGGCCACACCAACTCAGTACTGTCCATCAATGTCTAGTAGATTGATCTGTTAGTCTTCAAGGTGATGTAGCTTATTGGGCCTTCTTATCTTCTTTTTTTTATTATTATATATTTATTTTATTAACATTTTTAACTTCCTAACAACTGTAAACATCAGAAAAAAATAAATTGTACATAGAACATGTTTACAGGTATAACATTTCTGCTTCTAATACAATTAATAGAAAGGGTAAATTCCCAGTGCCTCCACCCCCCCCCCCCACCAAGAATTGAAGTCAGTGTTACAAAGAACAGGAAAAAAGTTTTGAGACCTTCTGTCAAAGATTATATAGTAAAATCAGAATGATTTCCAACACTGTCTGAAATATATCATTAGATACAGTACATCAACAGAGAAACCTAGACTTTGATGACAGATAAGGACCGCTTGGCCCAGCTAGTCTGCCCAGTTCCCTACCTATTGGATAAGCTGCAGATCCTAGTTAACCAACAGTCTGCTTCTTCCTACCCCCCACCAGAATTACCTTATGTCTGTCCAATGCATTCTTGAATTTCCCCACTGTTTTTGACCCTACGACCTCCTCAGGAATGCTGTTCCATGCGTCCACCACCCTCTCTGTGAAAAAATACTTCCTCACATTGCCCCTGAGCTGTTCCCCCCATCTTCAAATTGTATCCCCTTGTTCTTGCACATCTCTTTTTCTGAAAGATGCTACCCTCTTGGACTTTGTTGATTCCCTTGAGGTACTTGAAAGTTTCTGTCATGTCCCCCTTCTCCCTCCTTTCCTTAAGGGTATGCATATTAAGCTCCTTTAGTCTCTCTTCGTATGGCTTCTGTTGCAGACCCTGCACCATTTTAGTTGCCCTCCTCTGGACTGCCTCCATCCTGTCTATGTCCTTGAGGAGATGGGGTCTCCAGAACTGCATGCAGTACTCCAAATGGGGTATCACCAACTGTCTGTACAGAGGGATAACAACTTCTGTTTTCTACTGGTGATGCCTCTCCCTCTACATCCCAGTATCCCCCCAGCCATCCTTACTGCTTTCTCACATTGCTTACTTACCTTTGGGTCATCTGATATGACTACTCCAGGTCCATTTCCATTTTTGTTGTTGTTAATACCCACTCCCACTGTGTACTCTTCCCCTGGGTTTTTGTTCCCAGGTGCATTACTTTACACTTTTTTGCATTGAATCTAAGCTGCCATACTTTTGACCAATTCTCCAACCTTGCCAAGTTCCTTCTCATACTTTCCACCCCCATTTGTGTATCAACCCTGTTGCAGATCTTTGTGTCGTCTGCAAAGAGGCATACTTTTCCTTCCAGTCCCTCTGCAATGTCACTTATAAAGACATTAAAAAGGACTGGACCTAGTACTGAACCCGGCGGTACTCTGCTAGTAACCCCCTCCCACTTTCTTTGGAGTGGATTCCATTTACTATTACCCTCTGTGTCCTGTTGTACAGCCAATTTTTTACCCAGGCTACCACCATGGAACCCACTACCAGGATGGCTAATTTGTTTATTAATCATTTGTGTAGGACTGTGTCAAATGCCTTGCTAAAGTCTAGGTAGGCCATGTCCACAGCCCTCCCTGGTCTACTACTTTGGTTACCCAGTCAAAGAAATCTATTAGATTCATCTGACATGACTTTCCTGCTGTGAATCCATGCTGCCTTGGGTTCTGTGCCCCGCTGGCCTCTAGGTACTTAACAATTCTTCTTTCAGAAGTGATTTCATCATTTTCCCTACCACTGACGTCAAGCTAACAGGTCTGTAGTTTCCTGCCTCTGCTTTGCTCCCACATTTGTGAAGGGAAATCACATCCACCCTCCTCCAATCCTTAGGTACCACATAATCCTCCCATGATTTGTTAAAAAAGTAGTCAGTGGTGTCACTAGTTCTCCCCTTAGTTCTTTTAGAATTCTGGGGTGAATTCCATCAGGCCCCATTGCTTTGTCCACCTTCAGTTTTAGGAGTTCTTTCAGAACCCTTTCTTCTGTGAAAGGACTGGTATCGACCCCCCTATCCAGAGTGCTTCTATTGATTGGATAAGGTAGCTCCCCCTCCTCTTCTTTGGTGAACACTGAGCAGCAAAAGTATTCGTTCAGTATCCCTGCTTTTTCACTGCCCCACTCTGCCCACCCACCTCCCTTTATTAAGCCTCACTATCCTTCCTTTGGTCTTTCTTTGCTCCCTAATGTACCTATAAAAGGTTTTATCCCCTTCTTAACCGAGTTAGCTATCTTTTCCTCAGTTTTGGCCTTTGCTATTCTGACTGTCTTCCCTGCTTCCTTCTGCTTTAACTGGTACAGTCTTGCTCCTTCTGTGTGTTCTTATGCTTCCTGAATGCTATCTTTTTCTCCCTAACCTTCCCCGCTACCTCTTTTGAGAACCATAGTGTTTTTTTCTTTCATTTTTATTTATTTCCTTCACACAAAGGCTTGTTGCCTCTGTGATAACAGTTTTGATGTTTCCCCATTGTTCCTCCACCACTCCTTCTTGCGTGTTTGCTAGTGCTTTTCTGAGGCACTTTCCCATTTTGAAAAAGTCAGTCCTCCTAAGGTCCAGTACCCTCACTTTTGCATGGCTTGACTGTGCGGCTGTGTTTATCATGAACCACACTTCTTGGTGGTCAGTTGTTTCCAGATGGCTACCCACTTCTAGAACTGAGATCCTCTCTCCTTCCCAGTTTGAGAGTACCAGGTCAATGACTGCTCCCTCCTGAGTGGGTTCCAACACTAGCTGTCTGAGGCATGCCCCCTGTAGGGCATCAAGAATGATCCTGCTCTTGGATGTGGCTGTAGCTAAGGTGCTCCAGTTAACATCTGGCATATTCAGGTCCCCCATCAACAATATCTCCCCTTTTTCTGTCATCCTAAGGATGCCTTCTATCATTTCCTTGTCCATTTCCTCCCCCTGAGATGGAGGTCTGTATACAACCCCTGTGTAGATTGTGGTGCCATTTCCAGTCTCCAGGGTGACCCACAGTACCTCCTCTCCTCCCTGTTTACCCTTTAGTTCTGTTGCTATGATCCCGTACCTTACATAGAGAGCTACTCCTCCTCCTCTTCCTCTTCCCTGTCCCTCCTGTAGATTCTGTGCCCTGGTATGCTGACATCCCAGTTACGGTTATCTGTGTACCATGTTTTTGTGACTGCCATGATAGCCAGGCATCCCTCTTCCATCAAGGCCACCAGTTCAGGGAGCTTGTTACCTAGACTATGGGCATTGGTATGCATTACCCTCCATTTTTTGATGGCCTTACCCCTTTTTGCCCCGTCCCTGTCCTTATTGCCTTTGTCTTTTTCTCCATTTACTTCTGCGCTTCTCCCTATCGACTTCTCTGTCTTGGTGTCTACCTCACTAACTACCCTGATTTTTTTGTGGGGGTTAGGATTTCACTGCTCCTTTTCAGTGCCTCCTATCTTGGCTAGTTTAAATGCTTGCCAATGAAGCATTTAAACATATTACCTAGGATCCTGGTTCCCCTCCTGGACAGATGCAGATCATCATGCCAGTATAGGCCTACATCCCTCCAGGGGGACCCCTAGTCCCCAGTGAAGCCAAAACCCTGAGCTCTGCACCAGATTTTCAACCATTGATTGAATCCCATGGTGTGGAGTACCCTAGCTTCACTCATACCATAGACAAGCAGCACGTCCAAAAAGGTTATCATGCATGCTACTTATCTAAGGCCCTTCCCAACTCCACAAACTCCTCCTGGACTGCTCTGATCCCTTTCTCAGCCAGGTCATTTGTCCCTAGGTGGACAATGACATCCAGCTCCCTCCCCCATGCAACTGCTCCCACAATCCTGAGGATTCGCTCCCTGTCCCTCCAAGTCATGGTGCCAGGCAGGCATCTTACCTCCCTCTCCCTCCCCCAGTTCTACCCTCCTAACAATGGAGTCCCCCACCAGGAGTTGTTTTATTCCCCTGTGGGGTCCCATGCCACCCTTCTATGGGTCTCCTTTGTGGAGATTCCCAGCATCCTCCTTGGTCTCCATAGAGGAACCACGTTCTGCCAGAATGGTGTATGAATTGTGGAGAGGTACAACTGGAGGGATGCACCTCTGTTCCACCACCCTCACCCTCCCTGAGCCCACTGTGGTCCAACTGCTCCTCTTTCTTGGCAACCTCTGAGGCAGCAGTGGCAGCCCTGGTGGTCCTTGGTGGGAGAGGAGGTCCCCCAAATCCTGGTCAACTCAGCCTGGAGATGAGCAACCTCCTCCCTCAGCCCAGAGAGGTGCCTGTAGATGGGACAATACCACATCCTCCCAGAAGACTGCCATTCCACAGCTACTGCACTGCACCACTCCCATCATGTCTTATTTGTAGCCCTCAACTATTGTTTTGTATGCTTACTCTTTCCTCTCTCTCTTTTTCCTTTCTCCCTACTTTCCTACTGCCTCCATGCTCTTAAAGCTCCTGCTCTTCCTGTTCTGGGACAGGAAGTTTCTGTATTCCTCAGTAGTCTCCTTCTTACTTGCTCAGAGTCAGACCTCCAACAGCTGGGGAGGGGTGGAGAGCTACTCTTTTCCATCTAGGATGGTATTTTGTGCCTCTGTGATCACTCCCTTTCTGCTCCCAAACAGGAAGTTCCTGTTGTCAGTCAAATCCTGTGCCTATAAAAGTGGAACTAGCTAAGGGTGGTGGGGAGGGAGGGCTATATAGTCTCAGTAGGGTAGTGAAGTTCTAACAGCAACTCCTTTATCTTGCTGTTTTCTGCCAAAAGCTATCTAGGGCAGTTTTAAATCCAAACACCTGGCTTCCTGCTGCCTAAGCCACTCCCCCTAATTCACAGTTCCCTTATTCACCTAGCTAACTGCACAGATAACAGTTCCCTTCACCCAACTCAGACAAACATACTAACTCTTGTTATTTTTTTGTTTGTTAGTTTGTTTTTACCCTAAATTGAAAGTTCCAGTAGTAGAGTTCTAGTTCTTAAATCCCAGTAGAGTAGTAAAGCTCTAACAGCACCTCCTTCCTCTTGCTGTTCTCTGCCAAAAGCAGATCAAATATTACTATAAAAAAATCCATAAAAGGTTATGAGGTGCTAGGGTTTAAAATCAGTAATCACGTTGTGTACTTTACTCCATTTAGTACAGAAAGCCTCTAAATTATACCCATAAATTTTTCACTTCTTAGGCGTGATAATATTGTGTTTCTCCATTCTATTATACAAGGAATGTGATGGTCTCTTCAGTTCTTAATAATAATCTTTTATGCTGTTAAGGCACTCATACTCATGTGATAGTTTGTAACTGTTGGAAGAACAATACTCAAATCTCCAATAATACACAGCCGGGAGGTAAAATAGTTTGTCAGATTCAGTTTACTATCTATTTCAGTTCTAACTGCCAACCAAAAGGAAGTAACTAATGAACATTCCCATAAAATAAGATTAAGGGAACCTTCTCCAGAGTTACATCTAAAACAAAGTCCAGAATTTAAAAGACCATATTTCTGTAATTTAGTAGGTGTCTAATAAGCATCATACAATATTTTAATTTGTATAAGTTTAAGTTTATCATGTGCAATATATTTGTGTAAATCTTTCCAGATCCTTGACCAATCTATATGTAGATGTTCTTGCTTAGTTGTCCAGCTTTTCGATACAAATGATTTTGATTCAGATATTTTCACTAGAAAGTATTGGTAAAGATTTGAGACTGAATGAGGCTTATTAAGTATTTTTTGAATTTTGGTTAACATTAAACCATAGTTTTTACACCAGGGCGGATCACCCATGTGAGATGAGAGGATTGCTTTTAAAATAAAAATTTTATGAAGATAACCTTTACCTAGCTTTAACTTAAGTCTGAATTCCTCAGGGGACAATAACGAGCTGTTATTTAATACATCTTTCACTGACCAGTCTTTAGGTACTGATAGCCAACTTTTATTTAAAAGGTTTATTAAGTTTAAAATTACCATTATACATTAATGGTTGATTTATATTCTTCAACAAGGATATTTTCAAATAGTTATGAAATTAATCGTAAACTTTGTAAGATGTCCCTATGACAGATTTTTTAAGATTGTTAGGTATTGATTTGAAGGTCGCACAGAAAATAGAATGATAGGAAATATCATGCCTTTGAAGCACCTTTCTTTCAATATCTGTCCAGATAGGATGATAAATGTTTAATTTGTTACTTAAAGGCTACCTAAATACTTTTTTGCAGACATTCTTTGAATGAATCACTTACATTTTCCTGTACACAACCTCCCGATATGCTGCTGGTTCAACTGTGGTACAAAAAATCAATTTCTAAAGTGTTTATATTTCCCTCCTGATTCTGCTGTTATGTGGTGTTTTCTTACTGGTTTCAGCATGGCAAGCACCTCTCATGCACACTCTCAGCCGCATGACGTCCTTCTAGTGAGACGTTCACTGGCTGTCACAGTTCCCTTGGTCTATCGAGAGGAGACCTTTTATTCCTGTGCGACTGAGTGCTGTCATCCTGGTCAGTCATACAGTACTAGTGAAATGCTAAAACGGAGTGCATTGTACTGCATTTCACTGGTCATGAGTGAAATTTTTCTCCAAATTGGATCGGTTTTAAAATACTTGATCTGCCTGTGTATTGCATTGTATGTAATGCGGCTGTCTGAGCATTTCAGTGGGGTCACAGCACAACTTGTGGAGGTCAGTTTGACAGCTGTTCATTCAATAAACAAAAAATCTTAGTCAAATTTTCCTTTTGTCTGTTGTGGTTCTTTTTTTGGTCCATGTGTGTTATTGAAACTGCTGAATAAAAATATTTATCAGGGGTGTTTTATTCATGTTTTGTTTGCACTATCCTAGTTGTTGACCTTTCCATGATTTGAAGGGAAAAATTAATTGTGGAGGCAAATCAATGACAGGAGTGTTAGTGCTTGAGGTCACAACATACAGTAGTTTCTATGATTTATTAGTGTTAGGCATTGAAGTTCAGAAAAAAATTTTTATTTCTAGTCAGTACTATCCATTTATAATTTTATTTTTGCACTGAAGAATAATGCCATACTGTGCTGTGTTTGGGTGTGCTAATAAGAGCACCCGTGGATGTGGGATACAATTCTTTGGTTTCCCTCATGATGCAGCCTATCGCCATGCTTGGATGCATTTCTGCAAAAGGAAAGACTTCAAACCAACACAATATAGTCACATCTGCTCAGCACACTTTAGTCGCTTGAGCTACAAATGAGACCCTGTCAAACTAGCTGAAATGGGGTGATTGAATGCCAAACCTAAACTGAAGCCTGATGCCATTCCATCAATATTCAATCCTGTGCATGACCAGGGTGACAACGCGATGAAGATGACCAGAATGGCTTATTTGAAGAGGCATAGGATTGAGGTTAGTTACACACGTTGATAACATGTTATCACATCTGGTGTTGTGTGGATTTATGTCACTGTGGCATAGCAGAATGGTGTGTATGACTTTGGTGAGAGTAGCATGTCAGTGTGTCAGTAGGTGAACTGTTGGATTTCTGACTATCATGCATTGAGACCAGTATGCTGTGTTTTTATTATTAGAGTACTGTGAAACTTGAGCAGGTGTATTTGCCAACTGAGACATCACTGCATTTGTCTTTGCCTTGTTCAGTGGTTTGCAGTTGGCTATCAGAACACTGAAAAGCCACGACCACGTGGAGGACCACTTGAGGCCCACCTTCTGGCTACATATTGCCATCACTTGATCATGTCTGGACCATTTCCCCCTATGTCTCCTTCTTCGCCTCATGCCAAGTTGCCTTTCAAAAACACCACCAAACGTGAGCTGAATCATGAACTGATGGCTTATGAGGCACGTGCTGTTAGTAATTCAGACTGGTGAGGTGTTGCACAGTGCTGCCAGGTGTTGGATGATGCCTGGTGTGCTTGCAATGTGACACACTTTCCTTTTGTTACAAACGAATAAATAAATCTGCCACTGGGTATGCCCACTTAGACTTCAAGTTCTTATTTCTGCAGTCAACCCTGAGGTAGAACGATTAACTGAGAAGTCATGTTGTGACAAGGCAAAGGTGCTGGCACCCCGAAGATCACCATGTATGCTGGTATGATTCCTGGTGCCAGGATTGTGGGTTGAAGTGTAAAGATGCACTTACAAGGCAAAGGTGATGGTACCACAAAAGCCACCATATAAGGTTGTACAATTCCAGGTACCACAGCTGGGGGGGGGGGCTTGAGGTGGAAAGATGCAGTGACAAAACATGGTCTGACAAAGCCAAGGTGCAGGTACCATGAATGTCACCATATAGGCTGGTATGATTCCAGGTACCACAGTTGTGGTTGGGAGGGGAGTTTGA
The DNA here is from genome assembly GCA_016271365.2 of Neoceratodus forsteri. Classification (NCBI taxonomy): domain Eukaryota; kingdom Metazoa; phylum Chordata; order Ceratodontiformes; family Ceratodontidae; genus Neoceratodus; species Neoceratodus forsteri. The sequence continues at coordinate 531,550,255 of JADMNL010000022.1, read as the reverse complement.
GGTGTTAAGGTGCACTGACAAGGCAAAGGTCTGACAAGGCAAAGGTGCTGGTAGTAAGAATGTCACCATACAGGAGTCTATGATTCTAGTTACCTGCATTGGGTGGGTGGGTGGGGTGAAGGTTGAGGGTGGAGACACACTTTTACATGTCATGTTCTGACCAGGAAAATGTGCTTGTACCCCTATTGTCACCTTATAGGCTCATATGATTCTAGGTACCATGGTTGGGAGGAGGTACTTGAGGTGGAAAGATGCACTGATATGTCATGGCCTGACAAGTTAAAGGTGCTGGTATGATGAATGTCACCATATGGGCTGGTATGATTCCAGGAACCAGGGTTTGGAATGGTGTTTCAGATGGTAACAGAGTGAAATGTAACCAGAATAATTTTATTGTCGCGTTTTTAGTGAATGGTGGCCTTGGTGATGACAGTTCCCCACCAACAACATCTGCTGCCTCCTCTGCAGTCATTTCTTGCTGACGTTCATCATTTTTGTGCATGCCACCATGTATTTCAAGTTTCTCCCCAAATCTTCCATCTGGCACTGAATCAAAAGCCTTATCTTCAGTCCTTATATGACATATCCACTGCATGGCCCTCGTCCAGTACCTTTGTTACCCAGTCATAATAATCAACTGTGTTTGTTATGACAGGTTCTTCCTCAGACAATACCCTGTAACTATTTATCCTGGAGTATATTGGCTTCCAGAAAGGTCATCATAGAAACATAGTAACATAAATATTGTTGGCTGATAAGGTCCTCTAGGGCCATCCACTCTGCCCTTTTCTCCTACACTTGTTTGTGAGCTCTGACCCAAGCTGGTCAATGCATTTCTCCACTCCTTCCCACCTCTAACTTTTCCTTATGCCGGTCCTTGGCATGTATAAATCTGTCCACTGAGCTTGCTCCCACCTCCTTATTTTTCAGACTAGTCAAGGCATCCACCACCCTCTTCATGAATAAAAACTTCCTCACATTACACCTAAGCCTACCCCTTTCCAGTTTCATGTCATGCTGTTTTGCTCTTGTAATTCTATGTTGCAATACATCACACACTTGCACCTTGTAATGTAATGTTTCTATCCGGTCCCCTTTTCTACCTCCTTTTCTCCAGAAAGTACATATTGAGGTATTTCAATCTTTCCTCATATGTTTTCTTCAGCAAACCCTGTACCAGCTTATTTCCCCTTCTTTAGGCCACCTCCACCCTGTCAATGTCGTTGCAAAGTTCTGGGCTCCATAATTGTATACAGTACTCTTGCTGCTGCCTATTTGATGTTGCGTACAATTGCATTAACACCTCCATCCTTGTGCTACTGATACACCTTCCTATGCACCACAGCATAGTAATATGCCCTAATTGGAGCCTTTGTACTCACCTTTTACACCTTTTGGTTGTCTACAATGATACCCACAAGTTCCCTTTCTTTGCAATCGATTGTTAGCATTTCCACTCTCCATGCTGTCACTCTCCCTCCAGTTTCTTATTCCCATGTGTTTTTTTTTTTTACTTCTTTGAATTGAATCTTATCTGCCACAACTCAGGACATTCTTCATGCTTAACCAGGTACAGGTTAATCTAGACAGTACTAAAACCCTAAAGAATAGAATAGAAAACCTTTAGAATAAAGATTTAAGGCTGGATCTGCATGGCCTTACATTGGCTAAGTATTTCGAATTTAAACGTATCCCAAGAGGATTGGGAGTTGCCATAGAACCAAATTTGAAAATAAATGATGAGATACTAACTAGTAAATGGGATGGGATTAGAACACGCTGTGGTGTTGATTTTATGTCTGCATTAATTGAAGCAGTTTTGAGGACCAGGAGGAAGTTAGCCGAAGACATTCAGAAATATCAGAACAACCTACAAACTCAGGTTACAGTTGAAGAACTTAATGAATGGCTAGAGGATATAAGTAACAAGCTTAAGGAATATGAAAAAACCTTAAGTGAAATTAAAATAAGGAAGTTCTATAGAGACACAGCAGATTATAAAAATAACAGGGTATATTCATATAAAAAAATATATAAAAAATTTCCTTCCACCAATGATTCTAGTTCAGATAGCTCAAGTAGCTACAAAAGAAGGAGCAATAGATCAGAAAGGCAACAACTAAAAGGTCCTTTTTCAGAGAAAGATGCTTCAGAACCTCAAGCTGCATCAACAATAAATGCAGACAGACAGACAGACACAGTCAAGATCCAGGACAGGGAACTTCAGACAGAGATAAGATCTCAGAAGAAGGGAACCAAATATAGAACTCAGAGAAACAGAAGAGCCAATTGGAAGAGGAAGAGGAAATGGTCCCTGAAAAAAATCAAAGAGGGGGGAGACAGTAGTTTTTAACCTAAGCCAGCGTTCCCTGACAACAGAAGAAATGAGAGTGTTATCCCTAGGTGTATCATTCTCTATCATGAAAGAAATAGATAAATTTCAATTAGAAGCTGACATGCAAAAATTCTATAGGAAGCTGAGACTGCACAGTTAGTTTAGTGGAATGGTGGCAACAAACCTGGAACAAAAAGAATTAAAGAGAACTTTAGGCATTAAATCTAAATATATGCCAGTAATAGGACAGAATCATGTGGTGGAGAATTATATAGAGACTGTTAACAAAGAAATCAGTCAGATTCTAAAAACTTATACTCAGCAACATAGGTCCAACCTGTCAAAAAAAGAAAAGGAAGCTTTAGTGTCCTTAGAAAATGACACTTCGATAATAATTAAACCAGCTGATAAAGGTGGGGCCATAGCTATTCAAAACAGAGAAGACTATAGACAAATGTGTCTAGATCTTTTATCAGTTTCGGATAACTATGAAAAATTGGAAGAAGATCCTTTAAATGCTATAACAGAATTGATTACATCAACATTATTTGAAATGGAGACAATGGGACTCCTTAAAAGATGGGAAGTAGAAAGTATGGAGAATAGATAGCCAAGAGTACCTTTATTTTATGCCCTTCCCAAGATTCACAAATGGTTAAAAAAATCTCCAGGCAGGCCTATTGCATCTGGAATTGGCTCCATCATGGAGCCTTTATCGAAATTTATTAACTACTTTTTACAAGTGGAACAAATTCCAACTTATATTAAGGACACCACTCATGTTCTACAATTGATAGAGGATTTAAATGTCGTAGGGGTACCGGATGGCTGTATACTTATAACAATCGATGTGAAGGACCTATATACCTCGATACTGCATCATAAAGGTATAGAAAGTATGGGGAAACTTTTAGATACTAGACCACCTGATCAAAAACCGAGAACTCGAGTCCTACAGGATCTGGCAGAGATAGTTTTGCATAAAAACTATTTCAAATTCGAGAATCAGTTTTATAGACAAGTTAGGGGTACCGTAATGGGCAACACAATGGCTCCAAGTTAAGCCAATGCATTTATGCATGACTTTGAAAGTACACATTTTACAGGTACAACAACAGTAGGGAATACGTTTAATGAAAAAAAATTGGGGGGGGAAGATACATAGATGATATACTAGTGATCTGGACAGGCAGCTTACATGAACTAATGGAGTTCCGAGAATATGTAAATAGTAAAGATTCCAACCTGTCCTTCATGTTTTCCTACGATAAAAACCAGATAGATTTTTTGGACATTATGATCTATAAGACTATGCATAGATTGGAAACAAAACTGCTCAGAAAAACAACTGAAAGGAATATCACACCACACCACATAGGAAAAGTTTTCACCCAAAGAGACTTATTGCGTGTATACCCTACTCACAGTTTTTGAGGGCTCGATGCAACTGCAGTACTGAAAAGGAATATGTTAAGGAGAAAAAAAATTATTGAGTTAAGATTCAGAGATAGACAATATCAGAAAAGTAACCTGGAGCAGGCCCAGGTTAAGGCAACAATGAAATCTAGGCAGGAACTCATTACATCAGCAGGTACTACTGGAATAGTAAAAAAGAGTCCATTTGTTTTCAGTTCTGTCCATAATAACATTATGCCACAGCACAAAAAGGTTATTTCAAATAACTGGATCATTTTACAAAACAATTCTACTACCTCTGCAATTTTCCAAGAGAAAGCACATGTGGTCTCTAAGAAAGCACCTACGATTAAAGGTAGACTAATGCACACACAACATTGGAAGGAGACCCCCAAAGGATCACATTTATTATTGGGTCCCTTAAAAAATGGAATGTACCCTTGTAGCAAATGTGCAGTATGTGGTAACACTTCTTGGAAAACATTTTTTAAACATCCCCACACAGGGAAAGAATATCATATAAAGTCACACATCACATGTGCCACAATGGGAGTTATTTATCTTATTCAATGTCCTTGTGACCAACTTTATGTTGGTAAAACACTGAGGGAGCTTAGGACCCATATTTCAGAGCAGAAGAGTCAGATTCGTAATAAAGATGAACATTCTCCACTTGCTAGGCACTATAATGAAAGAGGGCATTGCCCTATACAAATCAGATTTGGGGGATTGAACAAGTCCCTGAACCGGCCAGAGGTGGCTGCTACAATGATCTGTTAGAAAAAAGAGAGATGTTCTGGATGTATGAGTTAGGTTTGATTCATGAGAAATGGGGCTTAAATGAGGATGTAGATTGGCAGGTGTGTTGGAGAGATTAATAAGAAAAAGAAAATGTTTCTTAAATAACATGTTTTTTAAACTATGGATTACCCCATTTGTAACTTGAGAGAGAGTGTATAAAGATCATTGTGGATGTTTTAGTCTGAGAGAGAAAGTGTTAAGATCATATTAGCTCAGCATCGGTAAAATGCATCTGACTAGTTCCCTGAATAAAACAGAGTGCTGGGACTGTTGTGGTTCAGAACTGGTAGGAAGTGGAGCAATGAATGGATTTTTAAATATTATTGTTTAAAAAAACCTTACATCTAACACCAAATGACGTGGTAGTCCAATTTTCTAGTTACGTGGCTAACTTTAACAGAATAAAATTACAACACAATCTCAAAGTACTTGTTTACTTTAAAATCAATAGAAATATGGCACAAATAACCAAGGAAACAGAGTACAGTTTCTATTGGTTATTGAATAGTGACTGTTATAATTTGCTACGAATGAAGGTTCAGCTCTACAACATGAAATACAAGTCGGAATACATGTAAAATCTCTAAGCACACTCCAGAGCAGCTGTTTCTCTTTGAGATGCTGAATTATGTCAGGGAGAGGAGTCATTGGTCGCTATGGTGACCACCTTGTAGCGGCAAGGAGTGATGGCATGAGCGTTGTTATCACATGACCCCTCTCCCTGACATACAGAGGCTTTGCCGGCAATGTAGCAGATGCTGCCAGTCTGCCCTAAGAATAGCACTAAGTAAGTTGCAAACTTTGAAATGCTTATATTCAGGATTGTAAGTTGTTTTAAGAATGTAGAAGTAAGGAGAGACAAGCTACTTATTTGAGCAATGCACTTGACAAAGAAACATAAACGGTACTGTAGCTTAGTAGAAATTAGAAGCTGAACATCACATATTATGTGTATTAGTGCTACAGATGCAGTGTGAAGATTACATTTTGAACTGAACCTGTATTTGACAAACCTAAAAGAAAGATAAGGGAAGGAAAGTGTGGATAGAAATACAAATGCATCAGATGCCAGAAGCACATGGCGCTAGAGGGACGAGTGAGCGTTTTATAGCTATAGCAAAGTTGGAATATATGAGAAACGAAGAGAAAAAGAACAATGTTCATAAGTACCTCATGTTTGAAATGTGTTATTGTTTCACTGAAATATTTTATACTATAGGAGTATGATGAAAATGAATTATGGATTGGTTTGCAAATGATGGGCTAGAGGGTTATGAAAGTGAATTTAAAGCAGTGGATGTCATTTTCATGCTCCACCTCTGACATTCTTTTTTTAGTTTTAGTATTTACACAGGAACAACGTCTTCTAATGACATGTCCTTTGGTACATCAGTCTGTTCAGGACAGGAACCAACCTGAAGGCTCTATATGTTATAAATGTCAAATGCTTCAGAGTTCTACACCAGATGAAGGTGTACAAGAAAGGGATACCATGATGAAATCAACAGTATCCATAGGCATACGGTGCAACACTGAATGTGACACAGCAGATGCAGTGCCCGTAACATCACCTTTACTTTCCACAATAGAGTACACACAAGATGATGAGGACTTTGCCTTCAGTTCAGATTCTGATACTGAAGAGGAACATCCAGACTCACCCAGATTACAACTCCATGTCTGAACAGACACGTAAGAAACCCATCAAAGATGTCCCACCAAGTAATGTCTCTCCATTACATACTACTGAAGTTGATACAGACCATGAGAAGTATTATATGGTTTCACATAAAAGTCTGGCTCAGCTTTTTTCGTGTTGTCCTAAATGTGGTCACAGCACCAACTGCAACATCATCAGAATCGTGGGCACAATGATAACAGTGATACAGTATGTACATGTGACTGTGGATACTGCCTTGTTTAGGACAGTCAGTAGGTTGATCATGCAACACCTTGGAGGAATATCATTACATGTAGTGCCGTTTTTTGTAGCGGTCTCACCCCCACTCAAGCTCTTCGATTCCTTAAACTCATGAATCTGCCAGTGCCATCTATACAGATGTACTACAATGTGCAGCAATCATATATTTTACCAGCAGTGAACAGTGTGTGGCAATCACACCAGCATAGTTTAATTGAAGAGTTAAAACACAAATGTGTAATTTTAGGAGGTGACGGCAGATGCGATTCGTCTGGGCACTGTGCCAAATAAGGCCTATACACACTGATGGATCTGGACACTAAGAAGGTTGTGACAATGGATTTAGTACAGGTACAGCATGTATCATTACTATCTCAAAATTATGCATTGTCTTATCTCAGCACTTTGTTTAACACTTACTTGGCGCCTATTGCAGTACCAATGGGAGTTTGCTGAGTAAGGACCACTGTTGAGTAACAGTCAAGCAGTTGGTGGGTGTGGGGATGGTATGTGTAATTTTATTTTCATTTGATTATGTTCTGGATGAAGTCAGATGTACAAACATGGTTGATCCAATGTGTCTGAGGGAGTTCACAATAGTGTACTAAAGGATTATTGAAGATGGGTAGCATTTCCTGTGTCGATCATGGCAAACCAGTCAATGAAAAACTGAGTTTGTTCCAGTTTAGAAGAACCTGTGTAAGCCATAAGATACAATTGTGTGTGTGTTACACAGTTCAAACGCATGAATAGGGAGTGTAGTGAGGCACAAGGCCACAGGCTGAGTGCATCCTGTCCCCTAGCCATGCATTTGAACTGTGTAACACACATCCCTGGAGTGGGTTATTGTGCTCATAAAATGGGTCCGTTTATTCTAAATGGTGCTTGTGGTTTTAGCTATCATTAGACACTTGTAATGCACAGCTAACAACCAATCTGATGGCTTGAAATGCTTTGTCCATTTTATAAAACATGTCCCGCTACACCATAGTCACAGCATGTATGATGCATGGAAGTAAATGCATGCCATCCATGCCTCATTGGTTGTTAAACTCATGAAGGTACATGTTAAAAAAGGAATAGTAGTACAGTTATACTGGAACTGTGTGCATGGTCGGCCACCATATGGATAAAGACTATGATGGTCTTGTCACTCAAATCTGATATATTTGTACCACGTTGCTGTCTGACTGATGATGCAGTATGCTTTACAAGCCTAAAGGTTAAACTGTCGGTGGACAATCTATTTATTTTTAAAGTTTTCATCAATGTTAGCAGAAGCATGCAAGATTAGACTGATGCTGTGAAGCTGTCATTACAGTACTAAATTACATAAAACATTTTTCAATATTAATTTTATTTTCAGTGTTCAGAGGTTTGCAATTCTACAGCTATGGAACTATATAATTTAACATGTGGTTTAAATTTCCTTCAGAACAAAGGTGTAAAGATAGATCAACTGGTCACAGACTGACATATCCAAGTTAGAGCGTACATGAAGAAAGAACACCCAGAAATCGTTCATTACTTCGATATATGGCATCTATCCAAAGGTTAGTCAAAATTGGTCGACAATAGTGGTTTACCCTTTTGTCTCCTGATATTAGGTATTATAGGTATCCCAACATCAAAACAGTAATGACTGTTACACTGCCATGTGGTAGCAGATTATCATGTCACATATATTTATCATTGCATCATCGGGTTGCGTATAACTGTACAGTTCTGTCAGTACTGTAATAATGCTGAAAGGGCAAGTAACAGTCCAATCACATAAGTGCTTACACATTGTGATAATTTCCAAAATAAGGGGGTAGTTGATCTAAAAGTAATTTCATGAACATTCAATTCACCACCACTTTCGACATTCGTGCAATCCACTGTGGCTCAAGACATGTAACTCACTCTTTTGTTGATTAACAGACCTTCAATTTAAATAGCAGTCGAGCAGAATTGATTCCATATTTAACCAGTTGTACATACTAAGCACATCTATGTGTTATGTTTCAACTTCCAGGTGGTGGGGGGGGGGAACCTTGAGGCAATGTCCAAAAGAAAGGACTGAATCGATTTGACTGTGGATCAAGTCCATAATGAATCACTTATTGTGGGTAGCAGGTTCCAGTGATGGTGACACAGATGCCATAGTTTAAAAGTGGCTAAGCCTCAGAAACCACATCTGCAACGTGCTTGTGGGCCAAGGGGATAAGTTTCCTGCATGTCTGCATGACACGCTGGAGGAAAGAGAATGGATGAGACATGGTACATTTGGTATCATTTTTGTTTCACATTGCTTTGACGAGCATCCTTGTTACTCATTGTGCAGATACTGCTTTAACACTATATTTTAGGCGCACCGTCAATTCAAGCTTGTGGATGAGGTGGTGTCCAGCAGTTATCTATTTCACAATATCAGACAAATACCACCAACATTTCAAACCTACACCCTGGAGGTGTTCCACAGTTTAGTGTGTCACTTTGCCCCAAAGTTTTCACACTTCTATGGAGCAATGTATGCGCGGTATGGTGAATCATGGTCTGTAATTAGCCTGCATTTCACAGTCATGTCAATACACAGTCATAAGCAGCAGATCATTACAACAACCCCAGATGTATTGCTTTCTCATAGACACATCCTTGGTGCCTTGCATTTTAATAAGAATGTGAACTGTGAGCAGGCAGTCACCACTGACGGAAGGCAAAAGTTTAAGATGGCATTCCGAAAAGCAAAGAAAGGAGTAGAAGCTGTGGTGAAGCCAGTCAAAACAGCGACAACATACAGTATGTTACACTTGTCTCATCATTATACATGTATCACATATCAACATATATAGAGGATACTGTATTTGGGCATTTGTTAATAATCATGCTGTGCACAGTAAGACAGGTTGCCATGCCATCAGATGAAAATCTGAAGACCACATCCAGAGCGGCTTTCTGATTTCATGGTAACCTCATGCATAGTTTTCAGGTGGGGACATAATAGTTAATTGTGTCTTACCTACCATGTTTGTGGAATTTGGTACTTTAGTAAATGACTTTATGGAACATTGATTGTTGTGAGCATTCTGTTTTGTTATAACATTGATATAACATAGTCAGATAGGGTTAACAAAACAGTATTATACAATGGCATCGCAAATACTGGCTCCTGATTGGCTGTCATGATTTACAATGTGTAAATCATGCCATCACCCAAAAGGAACAAGTGCTAGTCAGCCATATGTGCCAAGGGATGAATCCAGCCCGAATCGAAACTATATACCACGTTAAATCCCTGCTCCACACCACCAAAACAAATCAGCACCTTTTTTTCTTCCAGCTACTCTTTATCTGTACTGTCTGCTCCCTTGCATCTTCACACTCTGAGCACTTCTGCTCCACAGTGCTCCTGAAAAAAGCAACAACAACAAAAAATGAGTCTGAGTGCCACTTCATTATTACCTCCCAACCAGACACCAGAACACTTAACTTCTACATGAGCTGCACCATCCCAGTTCACCTAAATAAACACTTTGACACTCTGAGCAATGCTTAGGTGGAGAAAGCATTTCTGAATTAAAAATTAAGGCTACAAATTACGGACAGGACACCCAAAAAGCTGAGCCGTGATACTCTACGTCCGACTATACATAAGCATAGCCACATGCCCAGTATCACCGCTCAGCTTTTCCGCCATTATTTTCATAACTTTCAGCCCTCGTTTGTAATTCAGACGCACTTTCCCCAGTTCAGCATTGTTCACAGTGTTTAACTGTTTGCTTAGCTGAACAAGGATGGTGCCACACTTACACTCTTCACTGCCTTTACTGACACCCTACCCTACCTACAAATTAAGCTCTGTCTCCATAGCAACAGGGAATTATTTTTCTGGCGGAGCTATACAACCAATAAAAAATTATAAAATACAAAAAAATATATATATATTCCTTTTTCTTTTCCACACAAAACATACAGGAGCACAATGTATAACAGCAATATCCCTCTCGTGAGTGTGGGTGATGCCAAAATTTACTCACACATGGGCTAGTTTCCTCACTCAGCCTATGGACTCGTGACCAAACCACACCGGGTGTGGGTAAACCCTGGCTTCACCCACACCCTCTCATGGTATATTGCTCAAATGTCATATTGATTGCATACCAAAGTAGTAATATGAGTAATGTAAGTTAAGAGTAAGGTTTCAACATACATTATAACAACATAATGCAAATTGAGTTACACTATTTGGTAATTGTTAGTACTGAAACTTATACAAAACGTGGCTCTGATTTGTTTCATTGGCACACAGTGTGAATACATAACAGCCTGCTTGATAATTATCAGAATTAGTAACATAATAATGTATTGGCAGCCCTTGTTATTAACTGAAATCAAGCAGATTACAAACTTGTTATGCAGTCGATATGACCTCACTCTGTTGTTAACCCTTCTTGAGTATGCCATCAATGGTATGACAAAGTGGAATACTCACAACAATCAGTGTTTGGTTTTGACAATGGTGAGCACTAGTTGCTGTAAGTATTTGAAACTGAAATTCCATTTCCTTTTTTTTCTCTGAATTACATTTGCAGAGAAGCAGTCCACTCAGGCCATGATTTGCTGCATGCAGTGGGGCTGACTAGTAACTGTGGTTGCTAAGTGATGACGTTACCATAATGCTGTCCATCCAGTCCTCATGTGCTTAGCACACATCACACAATCTTGTTAGCCCATATGCTGGTAGATTTGGTATTGGCTAGTAAGATTTTCATTTAACTAGCACTGTGGGCTTGTACTGGAGAAGGCAACACTTCAGTATATACACCAGTTGGGCCAGTGGAAATGTCTGTGGGGCCAATGGATTTTCCCAGTCACCAGCCCTGCAAAACTTAATTTTGACCCCTGACCTTCCACAGGTCAATCCTCATTTGTGTGTTGAGGTGGGTTACATGGTGCTCTCTGTGTTTATTAAAAGTTTGCATGTATCCTGGCACACTTTGATTAGAGAAAGACAATGTACTTCCTCAACACAGACCGTTGCCTGCAGATGTATCAGCGCAGCACACTCCACATTGTTTTCCAAGTGCAATGCGGCACCAGACACCACTACACTGCAGTACTCCTGCACCACTGCCACACATATTCCTTGTGTTTCTGCCTGTCCATCAATGTGAACAACTGTGATGATGATGCACAATACTGTATGTACACATTTCTTTGGTAAATACACCAGTGATGTGCTATTGTCAGTGTGAAAACATATTGTCATATTAGCTTTGCTGCACTATGTGATGCTAAATAAGGCTTATCATTCCAACAGAATACATTGCTGAAAAATTGAAGGAGACCATCTCTCTGTGTAAACAGTATCCATCACACAAGAGGGCTAGAGTTCTACATGTGGACACTGCTGTTCCTGCACCCGTGTGGTCTCACTGTGGCCACCCTGACAAGATGAACGTCATCGCCAAGCACAGGTCATGCTTTGGCCATGTAAATCCAGAAATTACCAGGTTACCTGACAGAATATTCAACACTGATGATCAGTGAATAACCACTGTCTTTCATGATATTCATTGCTATTGAATACCTCCCCACATAGACATATGTCATGTGAACTGTCATGATCCACCATTACAAATTAATACTTGGACACCGATTTGCATAGTCAATTAAATGTTTTACTTTATGTTTGTTATTGATAACGACAGAATGCAACAAGAAAGACGAAGTACTAAGTACAACACTGATGAAATGAGCATTAACTCTTAACATGCTAATAATATCGCACTGAAGTTCATGTAAAACATCTGATAGTTTTCATTTTCAGCGTTCTTATTTATTCAGATTACAGTAAGGAATACCATACTTGCATTTTGTACTGGTGACCTTTGCCACTATCTAGTGTAAGCTGGTCTAACAAAAAGGTATCACAGTAAACACAAAACAGTGCATAGTAACAGGAAATGGAAATAACAGTTATTAATACATGTATAATTAATATATGTATATATGTTACTGTGTTGCTCGTCATACTTACCACATGCGCTATCTGATCATATTTAGTATCCCATGCCAGTCACCATTGAACATGCTGACACATCATAATACAGCATGCAAACCAAATTACAGCCCAAAAAGTAAATGAAACTATTAGGAAGACATGCAATACAAATAAATTAATTACAGACTGCATTTAAATAACAACGTATTTATATATACAACTGAGAACAAAAACAAAACTACAAAACGGTCATCACCATCTGCAAATATACATGATGATGCTGTTGATCAATGTGTCATATCTTGCTTCTTCATTGCTGTCACATGAGGCAACTCTGGCATTGCAAGGTACAGACAGACGCTTTAGAGACTTCCCATTGAACTGGGTAAAGCACATCATGTAGCATGCTGGCAAAAAACACAGCATCATCTATCTATGCTGACAGTGATGACCGTTTATTACATGTTTTGTTGTTTGCAGTTGAACATATACCTGTATTATCGTTTAACTATGGCATGACTTTGTCTTACATGTTTTGTTGTAGTAGTGTACTGCAGGTTTCCAGTTAACTTGTTAACATTCATTAAAAATACCACCAACAGCTTAATCTGGTTCAAGGTCAGCTGGCATTCATCTATATCCCCCCTCCCCCGGGTCATGCCTGAAAGTAGGAAGAATTTGTCTAGTGCACTTACCTAGTCAACAAAAACTAAATAAATAAATAAACTTGTGCACGTAGATGGTATGAGCATGGTGTTGTTATGTGACACCATGTTTCATGAGTATTGGCATGCATCAGTATTTAAAGTTGGTGGGATTCTTAGGGGTGTCAAATATCCTACTTAAAGGTATAACCAAAACATTACTATTCAGGGACCAGATATTCAAACTTAGCCCCGGGGCAAAATAAGCACCGCAGTGTGCTAAATTAGCCCGGAACCATTTGCATGCTATATTCAAAGGAATAGCCCCAGGGCTAAAGCTGCTGAATATAGCATGCAAATGAAGCCATGCAAAATGGGCTGGGAGTGCAGTGCAATAATAGCCCAGCATGTAAGACAGCTCTGAATATAGCATCCAGGAAGTGCAAACCACAACAGCAGCCCAATGCACACAGACATGGAGGAAGGTAAAGGTGAACTACGTAGCTAATGTGTGTGCTAGTAAAGAAGTGGATGCACTAAAGCTGCAAACAACAGTGCAGGTTTGTGTGGCACAGATACATTTGTGCAGCGCTTGTGCAGGGCTAACAAGTTTGCCCGGCACTAGGATGTTTGCCTGGGGCAAAAATGTGCTATATTCAAAACTGACATGTAAATGAACCTACTTAGGCAGTCCATGGGCAAACAGACATAATAACATCTCATTATGGCCTGATTTGCATGTAGATTGCCCAGCGCTATCGCAGGGTCCCACAGTTCCACCTGTAGGTCAGTCTGAAAGTACAGGGATAGGCTGGGTCTGCTCACAGCTCCACCTGTAGGTCAGTCTGGAAGTATAGGGGCAAGCTAGGTCTGCTCACAGCGCCACCTGTAGGTCAGTCTGGAAGAGCATGGTGGTAACTGCAGGTTATGTTTGTACACAGCTGCATAGACTATTGTGCCCCAGGGGACTACACAGCACAGGCACAGATGGTGGTGCTGCATGCAATAGTCAAACTGTAGCTCCTGCTACAGTGCTGTGTGCTCATTGCTCTGTGAACCAGTTTTCAATCTGGTTGAACGCGTACTAGAGGGAGGATTGCAAAGAACTGGGATCGGGGTGTGAGGCATAGAAAACTGCGCCATCTGCATAAAGTAGTAGATTACTGGAGCAGAACTTGGGCAGGGCATTCAGGTAGATGCTGAAAAGCAACAGACCCAGAATGGAGTCCTGGGTTACCCCAGATCGGACTGGCAGGGTGGTTGAGAGGGTGGCATTAATTATGACGCATTGAGACCGAGCTGTGAGGTAGCTGGTGAACCAAGAGATAGGCCCTTCGGACAGGCTAATGTAGTGGAGTGTGCTCAGAAGTAATGGGTGGGAGACTGTGTCAAAGACCTTAGGCAGGTTTATGAAGACTGCTCCCACAAGGCGTTTTCTGTCCAGGGCAGACTGAATGTAATTAGAGAACTCAGTAAGAGCTGTGGTTGTACTGTGCCCAATCTGAAGCCATGCTGCTCCCTGCACAGAAGGTTGTTAGTGAGTAGGTATTCGGTAAGTTGGGTGGCTATAATCTTTTCGAGGGCTATAGAAAGTGGGGGGAGGACGGAGATGGGTCGGTAATTATTGGGGGATATATTGTTGCCACTTTTTAGTATGGGGGGTGATAGTGGCCATTTTCCAGGCTGATGGGAACTGTCCCAAGCAAAGGGAGTGGTTAATGAGGTCTGTCAAAGGGGAGAGAACTGCATCAAGTACTAGCCAAAGAATTTGCATGTCAAAGGAGTCCTTGCAGAAGCTTGAGCCACTGAGGGCATTAGTGAGAAAAGGCCTGGCCTCATTTTTGGTAACTACCCTGAAGTGGATAGTAGGATACTCCAGTTGAGGGGGCTGGGTTACCGGAATGGGGCTGAAGAAGTTGCTAGGGAGTACTGCACTGAGGTCCGAGAAAGATGCGTTAAGGCAGCTGGCGATGTCCTGCGGGTTGGTGGTGGGAACATTGTTAATGGTTAAGAGGGATGGGGGAGGAAGC
Source organism: Neoceratodus forsteri (assembly GCA_016271365.2). Lineage (NCBI taxonomy): Eukaryota > Metazoa > Chordata > Ceratodontiformes > Ceratodontidae > Neoceratodus > Neoceratodus forsteri. The sequence continues at coordinate 531,535,122 of JADMNL010000022.1, read as the reverse complement.
TGGGATTTGTCGTTAAGCTCCTTGATGTTGTCCCAGAACAGCTTAGAGTTCCCCCAAGAAGAGGCTAGGGTTGATTTGTAGTATTTTGATATAGCCTGCTTTACTGCCTATGTGCATTTGTTGCGGGTCACTTTATAGGCTAGCCTGTCAGCCTGCAAGCCAGAGGCAACTGCTTTATGCCAGAGATCATCCCTGTGCTTGAGTTGATGGAGTAGTTCAGTAGAGACCCAGGCGGCATTACGTTTCTTGGTCTGTACATTAGCGAGAGGGGCACAGATATCACATGCTTTATTAAATGAGTGGGTAAAGTAATCAAGGACTACATTGACAGAGGAGGCCCAGGAGATAGGGGACCAATCCCAGCAAGTTAAGTATCTCCTAAGTTTAGCGAGGACGCCATGCCGGAGACAGTTTATCACATCCTGACCTCAGCTTCATCCTTCAGTTGTGTGAAGCCCCCCACATTCCTTATGTCACTTGAATATATCACTGCTGTGATGAGGGCCATGCAGGAGACCAAACAAAAACAGAGAGCAGACATAGTGCATAGCACTGAAGTCCACATCACAGTGACTGAGAGAGGGAAATGAAATATATGGGTATTGCTGGTGCCATGGTGGTACAAGCACAGTGGACAGCTACACAATGCTGAGGCACTGTAATACAATTCTGTTTGTGACAACAACTGTGCCATCATTAGGCAACACCTGATTTCGGGTCCTGCCAGGACTAATAAACAACAGTTGTAGTGTGCTCCCCAAAAAATATAAAAAAGCACTGCATGTTACTGATTTACTTACAAAAATGCTGTTGTCCTGATGTCACCAAATGCTGTTAATCCAAAGGCGCTATGTTTAGAAAATGGCTGTTTAATGTAAATGACACAAACCCAGATTACATATAAACATGCCGCCACTATATTCGCCTAACATGGCGGCAAAATGAGTAGGCAATGCGATCATCCTAGCAACGCTGTTCATGAGACATAATAAAGCGATACTGTGAACTTGTTAATTATATATAAAAATTGGCAATAACAAAGCACTGAAGCATCAAATCATTTCATGTGGTGGTGTGACAGCAGTGTGTCAACCCTCTAAAGTAAATGATTTGATGCTGAAGTGCTTTGTTTAATAAAATAAATGCATTACAGTATTTTCCCAAAACTCTGACCCACAGCTTTAGTAATTCTCCAGAGCACTGTCTTTAGGATGACGTTATCGCGCACGCACATACAGTAAATGCCTTATTAGGCAGCTACTGGGGCGGCATGTTTACAAATAATTGAGGTGGTGATCATTCACATTATACATAGCTTTTCTCAACATAGCAACTCTGGATTAACAGCGTTTGGAGTGTAAATGTCAACAGCGTTTCCTGGGTAAACCAGTAAACTGCAGTGCTGTAGTTTGGGGCAGCAACTGCTGTATGCTATTTATGAGTCCTTTCGGTATGAAATGTCTTATTTGATGTTGTTAACATATTCATTCATTAATTTGTTGAACAATTTATCTGCATATCAGAGGTATTTTTATCTGATTTGCTTTAATGATTGATTCGATGCATGTTATCAAACACATTCATTTCAATATCAACTGCTATAGATCCATGCAGTTTTTAGTAAACAAGTAACTTTGGAACTAAAACTTATTACATTCTGTTTGCACATCAAAGCAAGTGTGTTGTCCTGAATTTCATGAACATCTTCTTCATTACAGTTCATGTAGCTAGAGCTTCACTTGATATTTACTCATTCATCAGGATTTGACGGGAGGAAACCTGTGTATTCTTCAGACTGAAATGCTCCCCTGATAGCGGAAACAACTCAGTCAGGTAACACCCTTCTATTCCAATGGCCAAGCCTTTGCCAGATCCACCATACCAAATGTCAGTAGGCTACTTACCAAAACTCCTGCAGGATTTAAAAAAGAAAGCAAGGTTACCATGACAAACTTTTTCATTAACAAACATAAACAATCATCACTCTAAATAACCAGATTTAATTTAAAAATGCGACATCCTCCTTTTACAAAACCTGCCACATGCATGTGTGCAAGTCAGGTAAGATACATGTGTTAACCATGGTTCCAAATATGGCAGCCGGGGCCACGTGATGTATCATCACATTGTACATTTCTAGGGTACTAATAACATGCTAATTGCCCACTGGTGTCATGTGACACAGCAGTGTGTCCTGGCCAGCATCAAATTCTCTGCATCTAGATGAGCAGCACATCAATTATTCACATTCGGAGATGATGTACTGCCGTTGCAGCAGCAGTACATGGGGGAAGGGGTGCTGGCAGTGTAATCACAACTCAACCTCCGATAAAAAGTATATCCACAGACAATCTTCAATTGGACCTCATCAGCAGTGAACATGCACATCAGTAATGAAACAGTACACACTATAACATTTGAATGGCAACAAGGAAACACACATCAGTAAGCAATGACATATTACATGCTGCTGTTATTTCGAACCTATTGTCATAAAAAAGTTTACTCTGATACCAAGGTAGTTCATATCAAAAATGTACACATAGTAGACATCACAGTGCCACAGATGGATGAGGCATCGGGCATATCTCGTACAAAGACAGCATCCGACTTTGTTGCACTCAATGGGAGCTCTGTTAATAGAAAACTAAGGTTCATACTAAGGTAAGTACAAGAGCGAGAAGGCAGATGCCCATAATGCTCCTATGCTACTCCATTATATAATAGGAAGGTCATACCCATTACTTATAAGACCATCTAATCTATTTTTAAAAATACTTTTAGTTTCACTAATAATGACATTAAGCGGTAATCTATTCCAAGGACCAACAACTCTGATAGTGAAAAAATATTTCCGACTTGATCTCAAGAAAGATTTTCTAACTAGTTGTAAAGGATGTCCCCTAATATTGTGATAACAATTTTTGAATTCTAAACCAAGTTCACCAAAAAAATAGGGGTCATGAATGATTTCATATAATAACATAAGATCACCTCAAAGGCGATGTGTAGATAGGGCCATGAGTTTAAGAATATCTAGCCTACCCTCATAAGAGACATTATATAGCCCAGAAACTTTTTTAGTAAATTTTCTCTGAACTGTTTTCATTAAAAGGCCTTCATATTTTTTGATACGGACACCAAAGCTAAGAAGTATATTCCAGATGTGGTCTAATGCATGCTCGATACAATGGTAGCAACACTTCATGCTCCCTTGATCTGATGTTACATAAAATAGATCATACTATTTTATTGGATTTGTTAATAATGTTGTGTACATGTTTATTATAAGATAAGTTATCTGAGATTATAATGCCCAAATCTCTTTCATCTGATGTTGTATCAAGTAACATACCATCCAAATAATATGGGGTTTGCACGCTTCTTAAGCCTAAATGCATGACTTTGCATTTTGAAATATTCAGAGTCATATCCCAGTTCTTCACCCATGTAGTAATGTGATCAAGGTCTTTTTGGATGGTGTTAGCCTGGTAAGCAGAGGCACAAGGGCCACCTATTTTAGCATCATCTGTATATTTAATGGTAAAAGAGGAACTGCCTGAGGTAAGATCAGCAATAAATGCCTGAAAAAGGCATGGGCCCAAAACCGAACCCTGTGGCACCCCGCTTGTCACTATGCCCCTAGCTGATTTGCTCCCATTGATAGACACATGCTGAGAGTGATTTTGAAGCCAATTAATTATCCAATTCACTATAACACTGTTTATTTTTAACTTATGAAGTTTGGTAATTAGAGCCCAATGTGGCATGATGTCAAAAGCTTTACTAAAGTCAATATAAATAACGTCACATGGCATATTTTTGTCAAGTAATGAACTGATTTGTTCATAGCGGCATATTAAATTAGTCAAACAGCTTCTGCCTTTTTTGAAACCATGTTGCTCAACATCATGAGAGTCAAGGACAGGAGATATCGTATCTTTAATTAAACCTTCTAATAGTTTGCAGATAGAAGAAGTTAAACTTATTGGCCTATAATTTTCCCAGTTATTTGTTTGGCCTTTTTTATGAATAGGGATGACATATGCCTCTCTCCAATCCTGTGGAACAAAATTAATGGCCAGGAAATAATCAAACATCAGTTTTAAAGGAATAGTAATGACATTAACTAATAAAAATAGTAAGTGCCCAGCTATGTTGTCTGGACCAGGGCTGTATTTACCTTTTAGTGATAATATTTTTTTCTTGATAATGTCAGTAGAAAAGTTAACTGGTGGGACATTAATAGTATCTAACAGGATAGTATCATAAGTAAGTTTAGTAATACCAGAAAAAAATCTACAAAAATTATAATTAAACAAATCAGCAATTTTTTGGATTATGAATCAAAATATCATTGTCAAGTAATGGACCAACTGGAAATCTGGGCTTCCTCAAAGAATTAATATAAGAGTAAAAATGCTTACTATTTGATTTGTTAGCAGCAGATGCTAGTTTTTGCTCCCAATTTGATTTAGCCCTTTTAATCATGATCTTACATTTTCTTTGTGCCTGTTTACAAGAAGTCCAATTTGAGGAAGATTTAATTTTTTGATATCTAATGTACTTCTTGCATTTTAATCTAATACTTTTTTTGATAGACTGGCTCATCCATTTGGGAACTTTATTTAAATTCTCATTTTTAATTTTGGATGGAATATATAGTTCCTTAAGTTGACAAATAATATTCTTAAAGTTTTCTCAATAAAGTTCCGGAGTAGAACCTATCAATAAAGACTCCCAGTTGATATTTCCAATAATGTGTTTCATTGTGCCCAAATCTGCTTCATCATACAGATACACTTTAGTAAGATTGGGATTATAAACATAAGTTTGTATGATGTTAAATGTAATAGTATTATGGTCACTGTTCCCAATCGGCTCGCTTACTAGAATGTTGTCTACTGTTAGGTCATCATCGCAAAGAACTAAATCTAGAATGTTATTTCCTCTGGTTGGAATAAGTACATTCTGTTTGAGTCCCAACTGAGCACATATATGTAGTAACTTATTCCCCTGACTGGTGTTTGCACATGAAATCAGCCAGTCAATTGTTTCTATACTAAAGTCTCCAGAAACTACAATTTTACCTATCGCTTTAGCTTGTTCTAGTTCACATAGAATGGCATCTAGAATGTCGACTGATGAGTTAGGAGGGTGGTAGCAAGAACCCAAAATGAGGACATCAGATGTAGAGAGACTTAGCTTAACCCAAATTGTCTCAGTTTGTTTGTCATGTTTTTTAATATTCTTTGTAATGTCAATAGAGTAAAGTTGTTTTTTTTATAAATAACACCACTCCTCCACCCTTCCTATTATGCCTATTAAGTGTATAGGCAGTGAAACCAGGTATAATAGTTTCCCAAGATGATTTATCATCACCCCATGTTTCACTTATTGAAATAATGTCAACATCATTTTTACTAATTCTGCATTTTAATTCATCCAATATTTGGGTAAGACATCTAGCATTAAAGCATAGGAAATGTAATTCTCGACATATCAAAGAGCTGCTGACTGGTGATTTTAGAGATGGTGGCCTGTCCACCTTCTCACCCCCTAATTTTAGTTTAAAAGATAGTTAACAGACGTCAAAAATTGTTTTCCCAGGACAGCATTACCCCATCTACTTAGGTGTAAACCATCACAACAGTACATTTCAGGATGATATTCAAATTCTTCCCAGTGCATTAGACAAGTCAGGTTTTGGTGCAAGCACCATTTTCTAAGCCATTCATTAACAACTTTCATTTTATTATTAAGGAATGATGAGAAACACGGGATAGGTAAAATTTCAGATATACAAATTTTGCAACCTATATCCACCAATTAATTAGTTAATGCCACACAATCTTTTATTGATTGGACAGAATCCCTATAGATATTGTTAGCACCTACGTGTATAAGTGCAATGGGGTTGTTGCCACAGTCCTTCATAATCTCTAACAGCATTTGTTTGAGATCTGAAATTTTAGAGCCATTAAAGCTGGAACTAGTTCTGTTAGCTTTATCAGGGTTGCATATTATCCTAAGTGTTTTGTTAAAGAATCGTCCAAAACATAAATTTGTTGTTGCAAGGGAATGTTAGGATCACAATGAATACTAGACAAAGGAGAAGTTGTAAGATTAGTTGATAAGTCAATAAGTGGGGTATCATTAGTATGCATAAGATTAACAGGTGGTAAGTCTGAAGTGCAGTAGTCAGTTAAACCAATAGGGGCATCTGAAGTCACATCTTCAACATTCAAGGCAGGGGAAGATAAAGGATCAAATCTGTTGAATTGCTCAATACAAAAGCGTTGAGCCTTTCTCCCCTTTTTTGTGACTCTGGTACTTTGTGTAAGAAACCAGCTGTCTGCATCATATTGATTGTTATCAGTAAAACAATCATCTTCCCTAGCTCTTTTTCTTACACCCTCACTATGTGATTGGGAACTGTTAATAGTGGTCGGGACAGAAACCTCAGGGGTATAAGAGGTGCTTGGTGTAACAACAGTACTGCCTTCTGAACCGTAAATAACTTCTAGAATTGGTGAATCAGTAGTTGCTTTAAAACGATTATGCATGTCTGAGTGGCTATTTTCACGTGCAATTATTTGTAAATGAAATTGCCCAATCATGTTGTGTAATTCCACAATTTCTAGACATTTGCTACATGTATAGGGCTGATCAAAAGAATCACCAGTCAATAATGTATACATGTTACACACTATGCATTTTATACCAGTATGTCCAGTTGTAGTTAAAATAGTGAGAACACTGCCCTCTGCCATGATGTATAAAACTACCAAAAATGAATACAAGAAGTATTAAAACAATTATACAGGTAATAATAACTGGGTCTTAGCACACAAACAATATGAAGCCTAAACAGGGGTTATTATTCCAGGTAAACAAACGTCTTATCCTAAACTCAATCAAAAAGACAAAACTTCCCCCTGCTAACTAACAACTTTTGCAGCCAGAAAAAAGGCCCAGAGGTGCAGAACTCAACTGAAGAACAATTTGTGTTCTCAAAAAAAAAACCTGGAAATCTTTTACTAGTTGCCGTTATTTAATACCCTAGAAATGTTTAATACCTTCCAACACACGTACTGTAAAACATTTTAATATACCTAAATTTTGATTGATCAAAAAACACGTAATTTCTTAAGTATCCTACCACCTAACGGACAAGAATTAGAATTATATCCAAAGGCAAAATCCTTTTAGAACAAGAGCACAAGGACGCTGCCACGCTTCCATGCAGCCACGCTAAACATGCAAAACACACGGGAGAATGCATAGCGTCCTGATGAATGCTCTCATCACATGGTGGAGGATGCCACTGGGTCAACATACAAAAGTCTTAAACTGACTGACACAGCCCAAGTTTGTCTATTGATATTCCCCTCCTGGCAACACCCCCCTCACTCAAACAATGCCTTTGGCTATTTCCCTACTCTGGGACAATAAAAACATTGAAATTGATGGCAAATAAGGACCGCTTAGCCCACCTAGTCTGCCCATTTCCCTAGATGATGGATAAGCTGCAGATCCTAGTTAACCAACAACCTACTTCCTCCTAACCTCCACTAGAATTGCCTTATGTCTGTCCCATGCAGTCTTGAATTCACCCACTGTTCTTGACTCCACAGCCTCCTCGGGAAGGCTGTTCCATGCATCCATAACCCTCTCCATGAAAAAAATACTTCCTCACATTACCTCTGATCCACACCCCCCCCCAATCTTCAAGTTGTGCCCACTTGTTCTTGCACATTTCTTTTTCTGAAAGATGCTACCCTCTTAGACTTTGTTGATTCTCTTGAGGTACTTGAAAGTTTCTATCATGCCACCCCCCTTTTCCTCGAGGGTATACATATTAAGCTCCTTTAGTCTCTCTCTTCATATGTCTTCTGGAGCAGACTCTGCGCCATTCTTTTTGCCCTCCTCTGGACAGCTTCCACTTTGTCTATGTGTTTGCAGAAACGAGGTCTCCAGAACTGCACGCAGTACTCCAGATGGGGTCTCATCATCTGTCTGAACACAGGGATAACAACTTCTTGTTTTCTACTGTTGATGCCTCTCCCTATGCATCCCACTATTCCCCCAGCCTTTCTTACTGCCTTCTCACATTGCTTTCCCACCTTTAGGTCATCTAATATAACTACCCCCAGGTCCCTTTCCATTTTTGTTGTTGTTAGTGTCTCACCCACCATTATGTACTCTTCCCCTGGGTTTTTGTTTCCCAGATGCATTACTTTGCACTTCTTTGTGTTGAATCTGAGCTGCCATACATTTGACCATTCCTCCAACTTTGCCAAGTCCCTTCTCCTCCTTTCCACCCCATCTCGTGTATCAACCCTGTTGCAGATCTTTGTGTTGTCTGCAAAGAGACATACTTTTCCTTCCAGTTCCTCTGCAATATCACTTATAAAGGCATTAAAGAGGACCAGTCCCAGTACTGAACCCTGCCGTGCCCCGCAAGCAGAGGTGTAGCCAGGAATTTCTGAGCTGCACACCAAGTGGACTCACTGCAATCCACCCCCCCGTTAGGGTGAGCTACCCCTCCCTCACCGTCCATGCCCGCTCAGACACTAGCACCATTTTCTGTGTTGTATGCCAGCACACCATCCCACAGGTGTCAAACTAACAGACTGGCTTTTGGTTACAATATTGCATTGTGACAAGCCTCTGTACCTCATCAAGGTAGCCAGTCCCACAGAGGTCCATTCACACAGACACACACACACACACACACACACACACACACACACACACACACACTAGATATGCCACCACCACACCACCACCAACAGGTGTCAGACTAACTATTGTTTTTAATTACTACTTGGAAATATCTAGGTGTGCAGTGCACAATCCTGGACCAACTTCTGTGTCACCAATGCAGGTCATATTCTCACAACTTCCACTTGCAGACCGACTGTGGGCAAGTCACATTTAACCACCAAGTGCTCCCAGTTCACCCTGGAAAACAGGCACTTGTGACTAGTGGGCCTTACCTGGCTGCCAAAAACTGAAAAAAGGTGACCTGCAAACCACTGTGGCCTGCTCCTGTCCCAAAATACCTTACAGTGCTGCTGCAGGGGTCCAAGGCTGTGGTGGTCATAATGTTTAGTCTTGGGTTCTAGATATAAATTGCCGAAAATCCACTGGAGGATCTTCATTGTTTACTACAGCTTATTATAGCAACAGTGGTGGTCCTTTATTATGTTTATTGTACGGCTTCCAAGGGGGTCTTGATACCTATGTTACTTCCAGCAACACCTGGACAGGCTGTTGCTATGAGTACTACTAGCAGCACAGGTATCAAGAACCCTCAGGTCGATGCTATAAAACATAAGGACTGCCACTGCAGCTATAATAAGAGCACTGGTGGAGGTGGTGATATCACTAAATGGGTGCAATACCCATGACTCCTTGCGCCCGCTCAATCAAGAGCTGTGTGGCACTTCAGACCAAATGTTTTGGTAATTTGTATCTGAAGAACTGGGGGGGGGGATTAAAAATTATGACCACTGCAGTCATGGAGTCCTGCAGCAGTATTGTAAGGCAACAGTGTTACCCCACCACTACCACACACTCAGCCCCCCCCCCCAAATAATGACCACCCTCAAAGACAAGGTTTACCTACAATTAAGGTGCAAGCACAGAAAATATGGCACCCACTATCTTGTCAATGGAATGGAGGGGGGGGGCAGAAATGTAAAACACAAAGTATAAGGGAGCAAATAGCAAGTAACTAACAGTACATTGCCGGTGGGTAAGAGTACCAGGTACATGCTCAGCAGCAGAGTACAGGGAAAAACTAGTCAAAAAAGAGCAGATTTTTTTTTTTTACATAGTACTGCTGCTTTAATCAGGGGCAGTGCCAAAATAACTGGATTTATATCACAATCCCCCCCCCCCCAAAAATAAATAAAATGCTTGACAAGGCCAAAATGATCCAGTTACGGCAAAACAAGGGTACTGTCTTAAGATTATACTGTAATCATCTCAAATAGCTCTTCCCCTAGTGAAGCATTCTCATAATTAAATCAACACCACCAAACTGTGCAGCAGCAACTTCTTCTAAACTGCATGCACATGATGACCAGCCTCAAATTACTCCCCCCAGCCCTGTGTCACTCTCATACCATGCCAGCACCCACAGTTAAAAATTTAGCAACGCACCCGTCTAGCTAAAAGAACAACAAATCAGCAAAGAAAATGTTAAAAATCATCAGACCAGACACTGACCGCTGCAGAACTTCACTCGATACAGGACCCCAAGCAGAAAAGTATCCATCTATTTGTACCCATTGAACACAGTCTGTCAGCCATTAAGCAATCCATGTAATATATCTAGGAGCAATATCTAGTCTGTAAAGTTTTTAGGCAATGGCCCAATGAAACATTAAATCAAAGGCTTTGCTGAAGTCTGAAAATATTATATTACATAGGATTTTATTGTCCCAGGCAGAGCTAACTGGTTGTAAAAGCAGAGTTGGTTGGTCATACATGATCTGCCTTTTGTAAATCCGTGCTGATTTATATCAATACCACATAATACAGCCTGTAGTCTGTTCACCTACAGTGGATTCAACCCCCCAAAAAAACACAGTCCCACCCCCACCCTCTGTCACCCACACCACTCACCTTCATCCTTTTCACCTGATTATAGTTTGATTAAACTCATGCATCACTGTACAGTCTGGATCAATTCTTCCTTATTTTACAGAGAAGAGCAGATGTGTCAACATTTGCATTACACAATACAACATGCAAACATTCAGGTAGGTTTGACACACTTTTCAGTGATGTCATCCTAGTTGAATATACCTTTTGTCATTGATATAGCTATGTCAGATGATAAATTATTTTTTATGCCAGCAATGAGAAATAGATGTGTGTGTGTCTGGTATTTACACAATATCAAAACAGGTTTATAAGGCTGCCAAAAAATGGTGTCAGAAGTCTTTATTACTTCAATCTGTATCTAATTTAGGAAGTTGCTTTTACAAATAAAAAAACTTTTATAGCCCTCTCATCCCTTCCATCCCAGATATTTCTGTACTCGAACGTGTTCCACCCTGCCTCTGTCATTGGTTGGAAAAGTGGGCACCTACCCTGGGGGTCAGTAGGCATTTTATTTCTGGAGGAGGACACACTGGGATTCTCTTTCTGCACCTCCCCCTTCCCCGGTCAGTGCACTTGGCACCTGGATACTCCCAGACAGCTAACCTGGATTTAATGTTTGCAATCAGGTATCAGTATTCATTATGAGAAATCAGAAGGGCAGGTTGAGCAAACAGCCACCTCCCTCAGACACACTCCCCACAGTTGTATCCCCCCACTGCAGTTGATGCTCTTACCAATTATGATGGGCTACATGTTTTGCAGTCAAACTCTTTTTACAATGTGAGCATTTATAGTGGACTTTTAGTTATGTAGCAACATTAGTACACTGTTAACACACACACACACACACACACACACACTGTAACACAAGTATAAAATGCTGGCCATTGCTTTTTTCATTTACCGACTCCTTTACTCACCCTCACAGGTTCTCAGCTACTCCTGACCCAACCCCGAGACAACTCCACATTAGATTATGGCTTCTGGGCTGGTGCTGGTGGCATGCAAAGTTCCCTCGATTTGATCGACCCTCGAGACCGAGAGTAGTAGCACACACATGGTGGCAGTGGCTTGACCACCAGGCACCAGAATATACCTACTGGCACAGCTTCCCACCTTCCCCAAGGCCAAGGACAAAGACCATCCAGGCATCCACACAGAGTGAGTGACTAGTGACTAGACTACAGCTACCCACCACAAAACCGGTGTGCTGCTGCTATCACCTCTGCTCCGGCGTCCGCTCAGCTCCACTTCTGTAGTTCCTTAATCTCGATTCCCAAATCTCCTGTCCAGAGTAGACCAGAAAGGAACAATGAACTAGTCCAGGACCAGGCTGTTTTTCTGTGGGCATTTAAAGAGCCCGCACGACCCGCCCTCTTTCTAAGCAAGCGGATCTGATTGAGATGGCAAAATACATCTCAATCAGGTCCGCTAGGGTCGCATCACAGGCTTAGACCCCACCCCCACCCCATCTCCCTTAAAAACTGAAAGCATTAGGAGCAGCTAACAAGCCCATGGAAAAACAAACACAAAGAAATGCGAAGACGCCAGCTGGCTCCCGCTACCACACAACTGATCTTTAGCATGCCATGGCATGTCTGGCATATCGGTGGCTACGCTCTTGCCTGCAAGTAACCCTCCTTTCTTCACTGTGGACCCTGTTTGCTATTATCCTTTGCATCCTGTTGTCCAGTCAATTTTTTATCCAGGCTACCGCCTTGGGACCCACTCCAAGGCTGGCTAACTTGTATATTAATCTTTTGTGTGGGACAGTGTTAAATGCCTTGCTAAAATCTAGGTAGGTCATGTCCACAGCCCCTCCCTGGTCTACCACTTTGGTCACCCTGTCAAAGAAATACATTAGATTCGTCTGACACAACCTTCCCGCCATGAATCTATGATGCCTTGGGTCCTGTTCCCCACTGGCCTCTAGGTACTCAACAATTCATTCCTTCAGAAATGATTCCATCATTTTACCTACCACTGAAGTCAAACTAACTGGTCTGCAGTTTCCTGCCTCTGCCCTGCTCCCACTTTTGTGAAGTGGAATCACATCCGCCCTCCTCCAGTCCTCAGGTACCACACCATCCTCTCATGATTTATGAAAGAGAGTAGTCAGTGGTGCACTAGTTTAAGGTTGCCACCTACCTGTTTTTTTCCCAGATCTTCCGGTATTCTGAGGTTCTCTTTGGTTATCTGGTTTCCCTGCCTTCAACTCTGTTTTTTTTTTCACTGATCCCATCACTTCCCACTTCCCAGCTTGCCTGAACACCACATGCCACCACTCTGGCCCCATGACTGTCTCCATCCCACCCAGACATCACTTCCTGCAATGCGGCCATGCCACACCAGACTGGTGGTCCATCCTATTCCCACGACCAACTGCTGCTGCTGCGGCCTACACATAATTTTTTTTTATTTATTTATTTAGTTGTTTAATGAACAAAGAAAGAGTACAAGTAGCAGCCGCAAGCTTATTGTCTCCAAAGTTGGGTTCAGGAAACCACCCTATCAGACCACAGGATGATAGGGTGGCCAATCAAAATCCAGGCTGATCCCAGGCTTCTGATAGGTCCACTCGGAGGATGTGACTGGTCTATTCAGGAGACCAATCAGGAGCCTGGATTCGCATACATCTGCAGTGGTAAAAATTAAACAAAGAAGGCTCCCCAGTCTGCACTGTGTTTACTGCCCAATAAAGGGCTGGTTTTTAAAGTTTAAACCCCATCGTGTAAGGAGGAGACGGAGATAAGGACAATCAACACTGTACTGCTGGAAAGTGTTGGAGAGACTCAGAGAGGACTGAAGAGAAAGGCCAGGATCCCCACTGCTCTGCTATAGCTACCCAGTGAGAGAACCAGGACCTTAGTCTAATTTGGCAGCTTAGGACGGTGACGGTTGGTCACAGCTTGTAGGCAACAGCATTCCCAAGCATCATCAACAGAACAATACACTGACCCAGCATAAGACTACAGACCACACATGGCCACAGGCCTCACTTTTCTAAGGTAGGCTGGTTTTTATTATGTGGTTGTTATTATTGCAAAATTATGATGCTTGGTTTTGTTTTTATAAATAAATTAACAGGAGGAGACTGCTGAGAATCTGGGGTCCTGTTTAGCTAACAGCCAAGCTATTGGCAATAATTTTTACAAGGTACTATAGGCTGGTTAAATTAATAATGTTTTCGTAACAAACTTGATTATTAACTAATAAGAGGAGTTTGCTGCTGAGAATCTCACTGACTGGTTCTGTTTAGCTAAGCTGCTAAGTTGGAATTGGTTAACTAATTATACTGATGTTGTGATGATTTGTTGTTTCTTAAACTTTCTTGATGATCTGAGCTGCTGTTTACCTAAGAGTTACAACAACCAGTGTGACTGTTACGACATCTGTAAAAACAAATATTAAAACAAAATGCACATAGTGTACAGATTACAGAAAACAGTAACAAAGTCACAACAAGTCACTGTTTTCTGTTCTCTGTGCACTGACTGTATTTGTAAATATTTGCTTACAGATGTCAGTCACTCAGAATTGGTTGTTGTAACTCTTTTTATTCATTTTATTATTCCTCTTTTCCTATACTTCCACATATCATAAGACAGCTGTAATGATATGTACAACTCTCCATGCTTGTAAATAGGCTTGCTCAAGGGAACCTTTTTTCTTTTTTTTTCCTGGTGAAATGAAGTAATACAAATATCTTGCAAAACTGTTTTAAGATACTAAAATCTGATGTTTGCCATTTTCTCAGGTGGTCTTGTCTCACTGCCACCCACCACCTTGTAGTCTGTCAGTGACTGTGAGATGGTACTCAATGCAAATGTGTGGGCTCGGACTTTGTCATGGCAGTGGCTAAGGGAGCATTGGTAGAAGGCAGTACCACCACGACATGGTCCTCCCCCATGGGCTCTGGTCTCTGCTGCTCCTAAGCATTGCAAAACTGTTGTTTGATACTAAAAGGGCAATAGTGGTTGCTATTTATGTTGGAAACATAGAAACATAGACTTTGACGGCAGATAAGGACCACTTGGCCCACCCAGTCTGCCCATTTCACTACCTACTGGATAAGCTGCAGATTCTAGTTAACCAACAGCCTACTTCCTACAACCCCCCACTATAATTGCCTTGTGCTGTCCCATGCATGTTTGAATTCCCCCACTGTTTTAGACCCAATGACCTCCTCAGGAAGGCTGTTCCATGTATCCACCACTCTCTCCATGAAAAAAAATGTCCTTATATTACCCATGAGCCGTCCCCCCCCCATCTTTAAATTGTGCCCCCTTGTTCTTACACATCTCTTTTCTGAAAGATGCTAGCCTCCTGGACTTTGTTGATTCCCTTGAGGTACTTGAACATTTCTATCATCCCCCCGTCCCCTCCTTTCATCAAGAGTTTACATATTAAGCTTTCTCAGTCTCTCTTCATATGGTTTCTGCTGCAGACCCTGCACCATTTTAGTTGCCCTCCTCTGGACTGCTTCTATCCGGCTCATGTCCTTGTGTAGATGAGGTCTCCAAAACTGCACACAGTACTCCAGATGGGGTCTCACCAACTGTCTGTACAGAGGGATAACCACTTCCCTTTTTCTACTTGTGATGCCCCTTCCTATGCATCCCAGTATCCCCCTGGCTCTCCTTACCGACTTTTCACATTGCTTACCCACCTTTAGGTCATCTGATATGACTACCCCCAGGTCCCTTTCCATTTTTGTTGTTGTTAGTACCTCCCCTGCTATTGTGAACTTTTCTCCTGGGTTTTTGTTTCCCAGGTGCATTACTTTGCACTTCTTTGTATTGAATCTAAGTTGCCATGTGTCTGACCATTCCTCCAACCTTGCCAAGTCCCTTCTCATCTTTTCTACCCCCCCCGTGTATCAACTCTGTTACAGATCTTTGTGTCATCTGCAAAGAGGCATACCTTTCCCTCCAGACCCTCTGCAATGTCACCTATAAAGATGTTAAAGAGGACTGGACCCAGTACTGAGCCCTGAGGTACTCCATTAGTAAGCCTCCTTTCTTTGGAGTGTGTTCCATTCACTGTTACCTTCTGTGTCCTGTTGTGCAGCCAGTTTGCTACCCAGGCTACCACCCTGGGACCCACTCCCAGGCTGGCTAACCTGATTAGTAATCTTTTGTGTGGGACTGTGTCAAATGCCTTGTTAAAGTCTAGGTAGGCCACATCCACAGCCCCTCCCTGATCTATTACTTTGGTCACCCAGTCAAAGAAATCAATTAGATTCATCTGACATGACCTTCCTGCTGTAAATCCATCCTGCTCTGGGTCCTGTGCCCTGCTGGCCTCTAGGTACTCAACAATTCTTTCTTTCAGAAGTGATTCCATCATTTTCCCTACCACTGAGGTCAAACTTACAGGTCTGTAGTTTCCTGCTTCTGCCTTGCTCCTACTTTTGTGAAGGGGAATCACATCTGCCCTCCTCCAGTCCTCAGGTACCGCCCCATCCTGCCATGATCTGTTAAATAGTGTGGTCAGTGGTATCACTAGGTCCTCCCTTAGTTCTTTTAGGATTCTGGGGTGAATCCCGTCAGACCCCATTGCTTTGCCCACCTTGAATTTTAGGAGTTCTTTCAGGACTCTTTCTTCTGTGAATGTACTGGTGTCAACCCCCCTACCCAGAGTGCTTCTATTGTCTGGTTTAGGTAACTCCTCCTCATCTTCTTTTGTGAATACTGAGCAAAAGTATTCATTCAGTATCTCTGCCTTTTCACTGTCTCCCTCTGCCCACCTCCCCTCTCCTTTATTAATCTTCACTATCCCTCCCTTAACCTTTCTATGCTCCCTAATGTACCTATAAAAGGTTTTATCCCCCTTCTTAACTGAGTTGGCTATTTTTCCTCGGTTTGGGCCTTTGCTAGTCTGACTGCCTTCCCCACTTCTTTCTGCTTTAATTGATACAGTTCCCTGTCATGCTCCTTCTGTGATTCCTTATACTTTTTGAATGCAGCCTTTTTCTCCTTAACCTTCCTGCCACCTCTTTTGAGAACCATAGTGGTTTTTTACTCCGCTTTGTTTTCTTTATTTGTTTCACACAAAGACTTGTTGCCTCTATGAAGGCAGTTTTGATTTTTCTCCATTGTTCTTCCACCCCTCCTTTTTGGTCATTTGCTAGTGCATTTTTCAGGTATTCACCCATTTTGCCAAAGTCAGCCCTTCTAAAGTGCAGTATCCTTGTTTTTGTATGGCTTATCTCCATAGGTTGTGCTCATTGTGAAGCACACTGTGCAGTGGTCGCTTGTTCCCAGATGTCTACTGACTTCTGAATTTGTGATCCTCTCTCCATTTGAGAGTCTGATGTTTGGCATTTTCTCGAGTGGTCTTGTCTTGCTGCCACCAACCACCTTGCAGTCTGTCAGTGACTGTGAGATGGTACCCAATGCAAATGTGTGGGCTCGGACTTTGTCATGGCAGTGGCTAGGGGAGCACTGGTAGAAAGCAGTGCCACCATGACAAGGTCCTCCCCCATGGGTACTGGTTTACTCAAGCTTTGCAATACTGCTCATAATAAGGGAAATACTGTTATAGATCCAGTCATTTTTCTTCAAGTGGTCTTTCTGCCACCTTGGAATAAAGTCCATGTCAGTGTCGAGCGACCTCATTGAGAAGGAACCTTGGCCTAACAAGTCACACTTGGTACTTAGTATGCACTTTGCCAGCAGTAGCACCCTGGTCTAACAAGTCACACTCGGTGGTAATGTTCACTTTGTTGTTATAGATCGAACCCTCATGTGTGTTGTAGTTTTCTTTTCCTGCACATGGCTGGCATAATTTTGCTCTTTTTTGTTTGTTTCTCTTTTGGCTTTTAGTTAATTGTTCCAGTTGGGCAGTGTTCAGGCCAGAAGCAGAGACTTTCAGATGTCAGTGAGAATGATTGCTTTTGGCAAGAAAAGAGTTCTGCCTTTAGAGGAGATGGGAGATGATGCCACCACCAGTCTAGTGCTACCACCAGCAAAGAAGGCTAAGGGGTTCTGCAGTTACAATACAGAGTGGAGTCAAAAATTTCCTTGGGTGCGGTTGGTACCAAGCAAGGCCAATTCTGCAAAATGCGTTTCCTGTGGCACTACCTTTACTGTGAAGTGGGATGGAGAAAAGCCTCTCAAAAACCACCAGAAATCTGAGAAACACCAGCAGACTGTCCAGGCACAAAAAGAAAATATGTTTATGACAAAATTTGCCCAGCCACAGATCCCAACTGCAGAGACCATGAAAGTCACAGCTGCTGAAGTCACGTTAATTTACCACGGAGTACAGCCTCACCACTCATACCTCTCCATGGATTGTGGCAGTAAACTGGCACAGAGCCTCTATTTGAACTCTGGAATAGCATCACAATTAAGTTGTGGGAAAACTAAGGCAAAGTGCATAGTGAAAAATGTTCTGGCCCCATATTCAGAAGAACTGTTTTTGAGAGACCTGTGAACATCATATTTGTCAGTGGCCTCAGATGCGTCCAACAAAGGAAACAAAAAAATGTTCCTTGTTGCAGTTCAGTTCTTTACAGCAAAAAGTGGCATTCAACAAAAACGTCTTGATTTTTATAACAACCACAACGAAACCTCGGAAGCAATCTTCCAAAAAATAGCAGAGAGTCTTCGTAGCAAAGACTTACAGCTGCAACATCTTTCCAGCTATGCTGCAGACAATGTCGCTGTGAACTACAGCAAGCACAGGTCCGTTTTCAAGCACCTAAAATCCGAAGTGCCACACCTAATTTCTGCAAACTGTTTATGCCACATTATTCGTAACTGTGCTAGGAATGCTAGCAAGGTCCTGGCATGGTTTGATGTGGAGACACTCATCTTAAAAATTTACAGTGAATTTTCTTCCTCTGCAAAGAAGGCTCAACAGCTTAAAGAAATGTTTGTGTTTGTGGACCAGGACTGGAAGAAGATCATGCAGCATGTGGTGACCAGGTGGCTCTCATTTCTTCCCACTGTAGCCAGGCTGGTAGAGTGCTGGCCAGCCATCAAAAGCTATTTTATAATGCAAGGAGTAGAAGAATGTCATCCTTCTATATGGACATTTGTTGAAGCCTATGAAGATGGATACAGTGACCCCAATGAAATGTCTGAGGCAGAATGTTATTTAAATTTCATGCACTATGTACTGCAAGTGTTCCATAAGAATACTGCCAAGCTGGAAAGCAATTCATTAACTGCTCCAGAGGTGTATGGTGTGATGCATAATCTGCCCAGTGAATTGCAAAAGAGACTTCAGGACAAGTTCTTTGGATGCAAAGTCATGGCAGCTCTAAAAACATTTCAACCAAATGTAAGAGACAGAGTTTCAAAAGACTTGGCAAACTTTTATGTTCGGGCCCTAGATTACTTAAATAAATGGTTTGACTTTGATAATAGCCCCCTCAGGGTCATGCCAATATTCTCACTACACCAGCCAATATCTTGGGATGAACTATGGAGCTCTGTGGAGGTGCTGAAGTTACAAGATGGGCAAGGGCTGGGCATGGACTTACTGTATTCAGATTATTCATCATTATGCACTGCATTGCCATACTTGACAGAAATGAAAGAAAAATCTGTTGGGAAGAGATGGGTTGCATTTTTTGAGGTGGGACCTGAGTGCAGAATGCTTTATAAGGTTATACAATTTGTCTTGTCCATCCCCGTTAGTGACAGCTTTGTGGAGCGAGTATTTTCACTAATGGGGAATTTATGGACTGACGAGCGGAACAGAATGCTGGTGCCTTTGGTGAAAGCAGAGCTACAAGTAAAACTGAACTACAACTTTATCTGTTCACTGTTTTTCTCATTTATTAAAACCAATAGCAGGTTCCTTGAAGTGGCAAAGTCTAATCAAAAATACTGTTTCAAATCTAAGCAATGTAAACAACATACTTCAGATTGCAGTTTGAGATGATGTATTGAACAGTGCTGAGCTGCAGAGTGGAACTTTTATCCACACATTTTTTTATACTGGTTTATTTTATTTTTAAAACATTGTAGGTTCTTCAAATTGCAGTTTTAGATTATGAATTGCACATTGGTATGCTGTACAGTAGTGAATTTTCTGTTTTTCTAGAAGTTTCTTTATAGTGATTAAGGATTTTATTTTTAAAGTGTCACAGAAAGTATTACAGGGATTGTTAAATAAAATGTTCACATTTTACTAAGTTTGACTGGCATTTATATATTATATTTGGATCAGTTCTAGTCTGCACACAAGATATGAGGAACTACCATTAACGGCAAGTAAGCCATCACTTGTCAGGTTTGGATTCTTGTAGTACATGTCGAAGCCTGGGTCATGTGACAATGGGGTGTGTGGTCAGGGTGAGAAGGGTGGAGCAAGGGCTGGAAAGGAGCAGGGCTATCAGATGAAGTTTTGGTCCAAATCAAAGATGGCAACCCTATAATAGTTCTACCCTTAGTTCTTTTAGAATTCTCAGGTGAATCCCATCAGGCCCCATTGATTTGTCCACCTTCAGTTTTAAGAGTTCTTTCAGAACCCTTTCTTCTGTGAATGGACTGGTATTGACACCCCTATCCTTAGTGTTTCTCTTGTTTGGTTTAGGTACCTCTCCTTCCTCCTCCTTTGTGAATACTGATCAGAAATATTCGTTCAGTATCCCTGCTTTTTCACTGTCACCCTCTGCCCACATTCCCTCCCCTTTATTAAACCTCAGTATCCCTCCCTTGGTCTTTCTTCACTCCCTAATGTACCTATAAAAGGTTTTATTCCCCTTCTTAACAAAGTTGGCTATCTTTTCCTCAGTTTGGGCTTTTGCTATTCTGACTGCCTTCCCTGCCTATTTCTGCTTTAACTGATAAAGTTATCTGTCCTACTCCTTCTGTGTTTCCTTATATTTCCTGAATACTATCCTTTTCTCCTTAACCTTCCCTGCCACCTCTTTTGAGAACCATGGTGTTTTTTTTCCTTCGTTTTGTTTTGGCCCTTCATTTTGTAATGTTAGGTCCTAGCCCTTAGCTTGTGTCTATCCTGTAAGACCATGTCCCTAGTTGTTGTCTTTCCCTCATTTTGTCTCTGACAATGCCATTTAGTTGCATATTTTTCCTCCTGTAGCTGGATCCCAACCCTAATGCATTTTTTGCTAGTTAAGCTTACTCTTAGCCACTGTGTGTCTGCAAAATACCTGTTTTTGTAACTTAAATACATATGTGCTTATTTTATTTTTGTCCAAAGCAAAAAAGCAACTCTGTTGTTGATGTGCCTGCGTAAAGACAAAAAGCAGGTAGAACAAAGAAAACACGGCACCATCCACCACGTGTATGGAAATATTTACTTATAAAATATACTTCATGTAAAAACAAGGTGCCACACAGGTAGAACAAGCATTGCCACACATCAAAACGTCTGACCAGTTTCGCACGTGCCCTCTTCCTCAGGGACTACCATTACAATTCACAACAGTGCTTAAATAGAGAAAATCATTTACACTGATAGCACACCAGTAGTGTAAAAAGAAAGGAATTTAGAGAAAAAACATTATATCCAAATTAGCACTAGTAAATCAATTTTTGCATATCACTAGCAGCTGTAATAAATTAATTTAAACAAAATAATATATTATATTGGGTAATAATATAAAGGTGCATTGTATAAACTTGCAGCTCGGACTTCAGTCCAGTGAAGACGTGATTGAGGACATGTATCAAAACATCATGTTGTTCACACTGAGGTCTTCAGTCTAAAAGGAGGAATGGAGGGCATTATTACGATGAGGACCAATTTAGAACTAGGGAATAGACAAATAGTTTAAACTTCATATATACAGTGTTATAACATACACTCTACACAGCATAAGCTTATCACAACTATTAGTCCATTACTACTTTTTCCCTGTTTTTCTAATTTTTCTAAGAAAAGGAGAGATATCAAAAAAAATCATTAAGGCCTGGAAATCTCAAGGCACCTAAATGATAGATCCAAAATGCCTCTCGGGATCTTATCATCTAGGTTACCTCCTCTCGGACCAACCATTACCTTTTCAATGTCACAGAACCCAAATTTGTGGGAGCCATCATAGGTATTATTAAGTAGATTTTTAGCCAATGCATTTTTCTTATTATTGCATCGTATGTCACTTAGATGTTCACCCACTCGAATATTGAGGGACCTCATAGTTTTGCCTACATAAAAAGCATGGCAAGAACATGTAGCAAGGTACATTACTTCCACCGTTGATAAACTGTCTGATGTCATAGACTATAAGTATACTGTGAGATGTAAACTGTGATGTTTTTACAATTGTAGTGCAAAATTTGCAGTGGTCACAGGAAAAACAACCCTTAGGTTGTGACGATAACCATTGTTGTGATGGTCTGTCTACAGGCTATAGTGAGTGGACTAGTATGTCGGAGAGGTTCCTACCCCTCTTATAAACCATCCTTGGAAGGACTTGTGATTCTTCTTTCAGACTTGGGTCCATAGTTAAGATGTGCCAAGTTTTTTTCAATAACTGTCCTTACCCCACTTGTGTTGGTACCAAACGTAGTTACAAAGTTAATATGGTTACTATCAGTACCAGATCTTGCTTTGTATTCTAGAAGGGATGAACATGGCATTTCCCTCACTATTTTGGGAGCCTCATGTACCAAAATATCACTGTATCCCCTGTCTATGAACCTGGATGCCATATCTTGCATTTGTTCCTCAAAATCAGGTTTGTTACAGCTGCACTTAACCCTCATGAATTGTGATTTGCGGTTGTTCCTGATGGTGTGGTGGGGATGGCAGCTGGAAGAGTGGAGCAGAGTATTTCTACTGGTGTTTTTATGGTACACGTCTGTGGCTATAGTACCGTCTTCCTGTTTATTTATTTGGAGATCCTAAAAAATAATTGACATCAAATCAGCCTGTACTGAGAATTTAAGATGTGGATTTGATTTGTGTAAGTAATCCACAAACTGAAGCAATTCCACCGCTGTAGCCCTCCACACCATCAGGACATCATCAATATAGTGCCTCCAAAAGCCAATCCTATCAAAAAAGGGGTTAGTAGCTTGATTGTATATAACTTCCTTTTCCCACTGTCCCAAGTAAAGGTTGGCATAGTTAGGGGCAAATGAGGACCCCATGGCTATATCTTTACTTGGTGATAATATTTCCCTTGAAAGCTAAAGGTATTACAGCAAAGTACAGACTCAGACAGTTTGACTAAAAATTATTTGTGCCCCTCCCCCAGACTAGTGAGGTCCAACCAGTTACACAATGCCAAAAGCCCCCCTTCATGTGGGATGTTCATGTATAGTGATTCTATGTCCATCGAGACGAGTAACGACTCAGCTTCAGTTTGCAGATCCCCCAGCAGATCCAGTACCTGAATGGTGTCTCATAAAAAGAATGGGAGCTCCCTCACCATGTCCCTAATGTGGGAATCCACATATTGGGATAATGGTTCCATGAGGGACCCTATGCCTGATACAATGGGTCTGCCAGGGGGATTCTGCAAACTTTTATGTATTTTTGGCAGTACGTAAATGGTGACTCGTACTGGGTGGGTAACCCATAAAAATTCAAGAGAACATTTGGAAATAATACTGTCTTCACAGGCTGCCCTCAGGACAGAGTCTATAGCTTGTTTGAAATCCAAAGTAGGATTTCTGTCCAACTGTTTACAGAAGGTTGTATTCCCCAATTGTCTCAGTACCTGAAACCAGTCGGACTTTTTGATGTGTGGCAATGCTTGTTCTACCTTGTTTTTACATGCAGTATATTTTGTAAGAAAAAAATTGCATACAAGTAGTGGATGGTGCCATGTTTTCTTTGTTCTGCCTTATTTTATTGTTACCTTTACTGCTAGGATCACTGTATATTTTCTCACTATACTGTTTGTTCTGTTCTTTAATATGACATGGAGCCTATATAAAAGAGCCTTTGGCTCAAAGGTATTAATTCCAAGATTTAAATTAATTAATTAATTAATTAATTAATTAAAGCACATTAGCTGTGATGGTGTTGGCAAAGACTGTGGCATATGCCTTTACTGGACCTCATTTTTTTATCTGAGGAATATCGCCTGGATTAAGCACCAAGTTCTGCTCAGTGACCTACCAACTCTGGTCAATGCCTTTGTGACCTTCCGCCTTGATTACTTCAACGCCTTTTACCTAGGGTTTCCGGGGGTTGATATCCGCCACTTGCAGTTGGTGCAGAATATTGCGGCCAGGTTGAATAGGCTTCCTAGATCTAGTCATATCACACCTGTGCTGCGCGTCCTGCACTGGCTGCTGGTTCAGTGGTGGATCACCTTCAGGGTTGGTTTACTATCCTACAAGGCCCTACATGGATAAGGACTGAGTTATCTGCAAGAGCTCCTCTGTCTCTGCCCCCCATCCGTCCGCTCCGCTTTGCTGAGGAGGGATTGCTAGAAATTCCCAGGGTCTGTTTGAAGATTTCTGGAGCCCGTTCATTTGCTTTTGTGGATCCTATCCTGTGGAATTCTCTACCTTCTCGGATTAGGAGGTGCCAGACTTTGGAGAGCTTTAAGTCAGCTCTAAAAACGCACCTATTTTCTCTTGCCTATCTTTTTTTTTAACCTTATGTTTATCTGCTTTACTGCACCGTCCCTCCACTCATTCAGAGCCCCTCAAGTCACCTTCCACAACATCCCATGGTGCCCCCAGGAGTCTGCTCTTAGAGTGTCTGTCTGCTCAGAGACTCACAGGTAACCTGGTGTACCCACTGGGTGGGGCAGGGGAAGGGATCCCCAAGCCTTCCCCCTAGCAATGGTGGAGCGAGCAGGACACAGTGGAGTCTGCCCCAGTGAGCACTGGTGATGCAGTCCGGCTTTGTAGGAGTCATCACCTAGGGAGTGACAGGCTTCCATCTTCTCCTATTCTGGTAAAAACCTATCCCCGCAGTTGCCGGCACACTGGTAGAGACAGTGAGGAGGCATGCGTCAAGACGCAACTCCTCCCCAGGCTTTTGGCTGCTGCCCCTCCCATTGTGTGTGTCCCGATCTTCATCGCTACTCCCAGGTTCACCCAGGAGGTGGCAATATAGCAGCAGGACAGACCTGCAACCCTCCCCAGAGAGGGAGAGCCACCTTTGGGTGATCAATCCCTCTCTTCCCCTGTCGAACCTCCGTCGGCCAAGTCCAACACTGAACCTGGGTTGCCAGCATGAAGCAAAGGTGTGGCGTACAGTGCCTCAACCCTCAGCACCACCAGGCCAGCTTCTCTTGCCTATATTGATCATTAAGTGAT
Source organism: Neoceratodus forsteri (assembly GCA_016271365.2). Classification (NCBI taxonomy): domain Eukaryota; kingdom Metazoa; phylum Chordata; order Ceratodontiformes; family Ceratodontidae; genus Neoceratodus; species Neoceratodus forsteri. The sequence goes on along the minus strand of JADMNL010000022.1, from coordinate 531,510,295 downwards.
GGTGTTTGTTAAGGGGTTTTAAAATATTTTATGGTTTTAATTGTTTGTAAAAGCACTTTGATATGTTTGAATTGCGTGTCACATTAATAAAGTTTATTATTATTATTTCAACATCACGGCTTTAGGCATACATTATGGGTGCCGTGAGTTGGACATGGGAGTAGTGGAGAGAGTATGAGGCACAGAAATCTACTCTCATATACTGATTTCTGACAGAATTTAGGAGCCAGAGGTTGGCTGTGGAGGAGTGGAAAGAGCGACCAGAGGATTACTTTACAGTGAATAGTACAGTACTGTTATTTATAGAAACCCATCTATTTCAAAATGTTGCTGTACTACAGTTCAAAGGTCATGGAATGTGACTATGTCCTTCAGTGGTAGAACAGCATTGTAGAGACTGCACAACTCAGTTTCATTGTGAAACACAAAAACACAATGCACACATTTCAGTAAATAGTATACACTCCAAAAATACATGATGATCAACTGTACGCACTACCAGTGTTTTCTGCCACCTCTTGGTTCCAATTCCCATGGACCTCTAAAACTTCAATCATGAGGCTAGAGGGAATAAGAACCAGTCTGTGGCAGAACACACAGGTTGTGAATAGTTGCTCTTCCAGTATTATATCAATGTTAATGTGGACATACGGCAGTTGGTACAGTATCAAAGTTGAATTTTGATAGATAATTAACATCCGGTGTAAACACTGATAAGGAATTTAAATATTAGAGAATACTGGATAGGCAACTATGTACAACAAGTGTGCTGTGCCACATAATGTTTCTGAGTCCCTCTTACCTAGACAGCCAAGCTACAGAGGTCAGTGTGAATCAAGACACCAGGTGGTTAAACACAATACTTAGGAATAATGTTGCTCATCCTATATTTTTTATACTGCATAGCATTACCCGAAATGTATGCATTGTGTTTTTTTTCTGTTTCTGGATGAAACTGACTTTTGCAGTCTCAAGAGACTGTTGAATGCTCTTATAAGAAAGAAGGGTGCAATCATATTCCATGGCCTTTGAACTTTGGTAAAACATCATTTTGAAAAGGATGCATTTCTATATAGCACAATGCTCCACTATACACTATGATAAGATAAGTAGTTATACATGTGCTATAACATTGTAACGCACGGCTGCAACAAGAAAACACATGCTGAATACTTAAACGCACTTCACAAAAGCAATAAGAACATATGCATGTGCTTGACATGCTTTGAACATTAATGCTTGTTGGGCATAGATTTGCATCCATTGGGCCCGATTCTTAAAGGATTATACCTGGTGTAAAGTGACTTGCACACAATATAAATGCTGCAAGTAGCCCTTTACGCCAGGAGTTGTGACATTTGGAATTCTGCAAAGCACCCTGCGACATAAGAGAAATGTGACAAGTTTGCTCAATTCTTTGTGGATAAGGTTGCTGACATCAGGTCTGAGATCTGTTCAACCCGCTCCAATGGGGATGGCAGTGGTCAGTGGGAGGTCGCAGTTCCTCGGTTTGTCTGGTCTGACTTCAGCCGGCTGGCGATCAGGGATGTCGGGAGGATTATCCAGATTATGCAGCCGACCTGATGTAGTTTGGACCTGGGCCCAACCGGCCTCCTTGTGAGGTGCGTTGAGGTCATCAGTCCAGTCCTAGCTGAGATTGTTTGGTGTTCACTAAAATCAGGAGTGTTTGTAGACACCCTGAAGGAGGCAGTGGTAACACCACTCCTTAAGAAACCCTCTCTCAACCCAGACTGTCTTACTAACTACAGACCCGTCTCTAACCTTCCCTTTGTGAGTAAGGTTATTGAGAAGGTGTTTGCGCAGCAGCTAGAGGATCATCTTACAATCCATGACATTTACGATCCTCTCCAGTCAGAATTTCGGAAGAGGCATAGCACCAAGATGGCCCTTGTTCAGGTTCTCAGTGATCTCCTGATAGTGAGATATTGGAAGAACTGTTCCATCTTGGTTCTTCTTGATCTCTCTGGCACATCTGACACCGTGGACCACAGTATGTTGCCACACAGCCTACGGCTGATCTGTGGACTTTTGGGTACAGTCCTCAGGTTGTTTCAATCTTTTCTCACTGGCAGGTTTCAGAGGGTTGTCTCAGGGTTGTACTCCTCTGACAAGTTCTCCCTATCATGTGGGGTACCGCAGGGCTCTGTTCGCGGTGTATACGCTGCCATTGCAAGACATTGTAAGGTGGTACAGGCTGAGTTTTCACTGCTATGCAGGTGATACTCAGCTCTAGATATCCTTTATACCCGAACAGGCAGGAGCTGTCTCGAGCTTTAACAACTGCCTCTCTGAGATTCAAGACTGTATGAGTGATAACTGGCTGAGGTTGTACCTGGACAAGACTGAGGTTCCAGTGGTGGACCCTGATCATCAGTAGAGGGGTCGGTGGCTGGATGGCCTTCTCGGCTCTGGCTTGAAGGTTGCCAGCTGATGACCTCTGAATGGGTGCATGATCTCTGAATGGGTGCATGATCTGGGCATTATTCTTGATGAACATCTGACGCTGAGATCCCAGGTGTCATCCACTGTCAAGACTGCCTTTTGCCATCTAAGGAATATCACCCAAGTTAAACACCTCATTCTGCCTGATGATGTTCCAACTCTGTTCCATGCCATTGTGACCTCCCACCTTGAATACTGTAATTCCCTGTACCTAGGGCTACCAGAGGTTGACCTCCGCCGCTTGCAGCTTGTGCAGAATGCAGCAGTTAGGCTGTTGACTGGGCTCCCTTGGTGTGTCATGTCATGCTTGTGTTGTGCAGCCTGCACTGGCTGCTTGTTCGGTGGCAGATCACCTTTAAGGTCAGCTTGCTGACTTACAAGGCCCTACATGGACAGGGACCACGCTATCTGCAAGAGCTTCTTCACCACTACCTCCCCTCCTGCCCACTCCACTCTGCCAATGAAGGATTGCTAGAGATTCCCAGGGTTCATCTGAAGACCTCTGGGGCCCGAGCATTTGAGTTCACGGCCTCTACCCTGTGGAATTCTCTACCTCGTTGGATAACAGAGTGCCTGACGGTGGAGACGTTTAAATCTGCACTGAAAGCTTATTTATTTGACTTTGCTTTTCCTGATTTTGGGTGATTTTATGATGCTGATGTTTATTGACTATTTATGGATTTTAGCTGTGGTTTTTGATTTACTGTGCTAGCACTCTGGTCCTTGCGTGAAGAGCGCTATTTTATAAATAAAATTTGCTTGCTTGCTTGCGATATGTCGCAGGCTGCTTGTACCAAAGTTGACATACGCCACCAGTTACCCCATAAACCCACCGCAACATGGTGTAAGGGGGTTTACAGCAGCAGTTGTGCTCTATTCAGGAAGGGTGGCTGCCCGTTCCCCAAATTTGCTATTCTAAAACAATCCCCAGAGGACATGCATCAAAGTACATTTACATCACCTAATTGGTGGTGTAAGTGTACTTCATCCACCGGGGGTATTCTAACGTGTCACCAGCCATGATCCCTCAATCAGTAGAATAAGCCCCGCAGGGCTTTGGAACCACCCATGCCCCCAATCACAAAAAAAGTGCGAAAAAAGCCATGCAGGGTTAGCGCCCCCACACCCATGCCCCATCCCCCCATATCTGTAAAATGTCCTGCATGGCTAGGCCCCCACATGCCCTGATCCTGAGAAGCAAAGCCCTGCAGGCTAGTGACCTCCCTCCCCCAGAGCCTGATCCCATACCCCAGGTCTGAGTGTTAATTAATCTGTGTTAAAAAAAAAGCCCTGTTCTCCCTAGTAGTCCAGTGGTTCCCCCCCCACCTTGCCAATGCCAGACCATCCCGCCCCCCTCGTGCCCAGCCGGCAACTGGCACGGCCACCTGTCAATATCTTCGTTAGTCGTGACTGAGATCCATATGAGTGTGTACTACTGCAATAGTATGTGCTCAATGATCATTCATTGTGCGCATACTAGTTACAGTAGTATACGCCATACCGATCTCAGTCAACGGCTGGCTGAAGTGGTGAAGTGGCCTGTGCCAGTCGCTGACTGAGTACAGGTCGGGGGTGCGGGGGTGCAGCACTGCCTGTGTGGGGTGTGGTTCCAATGGCCTCACCAGGGATAACAGGGCTTTTGTTTGTTGGTCACAGTTTTAATTACCACCAGACCTGGGGTATGATGATTGGGGTGGGGTGGGGTGAGGTTTTTGTTTGCACTTGCAGGGCATTGGACTACTTTCACAGGATCAGGGCATGTGGGGGTGGGGTGATCCTAGCACTGCGGGGCATTTTCAAATCAGGACATGGGGGGGGGTTGCACACTAATACTGGGGACTGGGGTATGGGAGGGGTGGTACTTGCATCCTTCACCATTCAATGCCGCTGGCTTGCTACACCCCCTTCATATACACCCTCCTTCTGGTGTACCGGTTAGGTTGTCGCAAGTCACAGAATGTAGCCATGGGGACATTACCCGTTACAGAATTGAGTGCCGGGTCCTTGGCGTAACTGCACACCTACACGTGTTGCAACCTGCGACATGTGTAGGTGTGCTTTCAGAATCGGGACCATTATGTTCAATACTGTTTAGTGACCAGTAAATAAAAATAAAACTAAATTCAAAATACTTGAAGTTATGTACAATTTTATACACTATAACAATGTAAAGCAGAAAATGTTGTGTGTTATTGATTAGATTTGAAATGAGTAGATGTAAATTCACTTCACATTTTGGAAAAGCTTACTCATGTGGAGGACTGTCATGGCCAAATGGTCCCTCGTAAAAAAAATATTCATGGAAGGATACATGGACAACTTTTCGGCTGAGACAGTTGTCGCAGAACATGTTCAGTTCAGTAATGCAGGACACAGTGTCTGCAGGGATTTCGCAAGAGACCACATTCACTTCTCCACAACACAGGCATTCAATGGGGGTAGGCATCAACTGACAGTGGTTGCAGGTACACCTGTGGAAGGAAGCAACAAATTACATTAAGTTACCTTCAATGCCTCATTCAGTATTAAAAAAAAAAATTATCATGAGAGAACAAGTCAAGATATGTCATGTCAGACCATGACCATTCAGTGCGTCTTTCCACCTCAACCACCTCTCAGAAAATCTCTGGTACCTGAATTCATAACACCTTATATGGTTACATTTGGGGTACCAACACCATTGCATTGTCAAGCAACGACTTGTCAGTGTGTATTTCCACCTGAAGTACACACACCCCAACCCTGGTACTGGGAATCATACATATATGGTGACATTCCGGTTAACAGCACCTTTGCATTGAGAGACCATGACATGTTAGCACGTATTTAGACCTCAAACCCACCACCCGCCACCAACAACCCCGGTACATGGAATCATATAAGCCTATCTGGTGGCATTCCTGGTGGCAGCACCGTTTGCCTTGTCAGCCAATGACTTGTCAGTGCGTCTTTCCACCTCAACCCTCCCCCCAAACACAGTACCTGGAATCATACCAGCCTATAGGGTGACATTCCGGGTACCAGCAACTGGCTTTGTCGCTGTGTCTTTCCACCGCAACCCCAACCCTGGTACCCGGAATCATAATAGCCGATATGGTGAGATTCGGGGTACTAGCACCATTGCCTTACCAGATCATGACTTCTCAGTGTGTCTTTCCACCTCCACACACACTCAAACCCGGTAAGTTAAATCACACCAGCCTATATGGTGACATTCCAGGTAACAGCAACTTGGCTTTGCCAGTGCATCTTTCCACCTCACCCCACACCACCACCAACCCTAGTACCTGGAATCATTGCAGCCTATATGGTGACATTCATGGTACCAGCACCTTGGCCTTGTCAGACCACAACTTGTCAGTGCACCTTTGAAACTCAACCATCCCTCACTCCAACCCTGGTAACTGGATTCATACCAGCTGTGACTGCACCACTTAAAATAATGCAGCCTGCTACTTGGCCTTCCTGAAATCCACTTCTCACTCTCCCCCCAACCCTCTCACTCCTTGACACCCCATATCACTTTCCTCACAAACCTCCCCCTTTCCCGCTCTCCCTCTCTTCCCATTTTCCTCTCTCTCTTCTTCATCCCCTCCACCTTTCGAACTCCTCTCATGCCTCCCCCATAACACTCACATAACACTTGTCTTATACTGTAATGCCTACCTGTTGTTTACTTTGACTGTTTCTGTATAACATGTCTCAGTTTCCATGACATGGAACCTTTGTAAAAGAGCCTCTTGGCTCAAAGATGTATCCGAAACTGAAATAAATATCTGGTAACATTCCTGGTGGCAGCACCATTTGCCTTGTCTGCCAATGACTTGTCAATGCATCTTTCCACTTTAAACCCCCCCCCACCCATAACCATGGTACGTGGAATCATATCAGCTGATATGGTGATATCAAAGTTACCAGCACCTTTGCCTTGTCACACCATGACTTGTCAGTGCGTCTTTCCACCTCAAGAACCCAACCCTGGTACCTGGAATCATAACAGCCTATATGGTGACATTCCGGGTACTAGCAACTTTGCCTTGTCAATGCGTCTTTCCACCTCAACTCCGCCCCCCCAACCATGGTACATGAAATCATACCAGCCTATATGGTGACATTCGTGGTACCAGCGCCGTTGCCTTGTCAGGCAATGACTTGTCAGTGTGTCTTTCCACCTCAAGCATTCTCCCTCAACCCTGGTACCTGGAATCATACCAGCCTATATGATGACATCAGGTGTAACAGCACCTTAGCCTTGTCAGGCAATGACTTGTCAGTGCATCTTTCCACCTCTAGCACCCTCCCCCCAACCCTGGTACCAGGAATCATACAGCCTATATGGTGGCATTCTGGTTACCAGAAATTTTGCATTGAGAGACCATGATGTGTCAGTGCATATTTAGACCTCAAACCCACAACCAACCCTGGTACCTGGAATCATACCAGCCTATCTGGTGACATTCCTTGTAGCAGCACTGTTGCCTTGTCAGCCAACAACTTGTCAGTGCATCTTTCCACCTCAACCCCCCCCCCACCACAACCATGGTACCTGGAATCATATCAGCTGATATAGTGACATCAAGGTTACCAGCACCTTTGCCTTGTCACAGCACGACTTGTCAGTGTGTATTTCCATCTCACCCTCTCCCCACCCTGGTAGCTGGAATCATAACAGCCTATGTGGTGACATTACAGGTACTAGCAACCGTGCCCTGTCAATGCGTCTTTCCATATCATCCCCCCCACCAACCCTGGTACCTGGAATCATTGCAGCCTATATGGTGACATTCGTGGTGCCAGCACCTCTGCCTTGTCAGATCATGACTTGTCAGTGCGTCTTTCCACCTCAACCCTCCCCCCAAACACAGTACCTGGAATCATACCAACCTATATGGTGACATTCCAGGTACCAGCAACTGGCCTTCTCGCTGCATCTTTCTACCTCAACCCCAACCCCAGTACCCAGAATCATAATAGCCCATATGATGGTATTCTGTGTACCAGCACCATTGCCTTACCAGACCATGACTTCTCAGTGCATCTTTCCACCCCCCCCAAACCCAGTAACTAAATCATAGCAGCCTATATGGTGACATTCGTGGTACCAGCACCTTTGACTTGTCAGACCACGACTTGTCAGAGCATCTTTCAAACTCAACCACCCCTCACTCCAAACCTGGTAACTGGATTCATACTAGCCTATATGGTGACATTCGTGGTAACCAGCACCATTGCCTTCCCAGACCACGACTTGTCAGGGCGTATTTCCACCTCAAACCCCTCCCCCCCCAAAACTTGGCACCTGGAATCATACCAGTCAATATGGCGGCATTCCAGGTATCAGCAACTGGCCTTGTTGCATCTTTCCACCTCAACCCCCAACCCCGGTACCTGGAATTATAACAGCTGATGGTGAGATTTAGGATACCAGCACCATTGCCTTGTCAGTGCGTCTTTCCACCTCAACCCCCACCCCCCAACCCTGGTACCTGGATTCATACCAGACTATATGGCAACATTCTGGGTACCAACACCTTTGCCTTGTCAGGCCACGACTTGTCAGTGCATCTGTCCACCTTAACCCCCCCGAACCATGGTGCCTGGAATTATATCAGCTGATATAGTGACATCAAGGCTACCAGCACCTTTGCTTCTCAGATCACAACTTGTCAATGTTTCTGTCCACCTCAACCACCCACCCCAACAATGGTATCTGGAATCATACTATCCTATATAGTGACATTAGGGGTACCAGCACATTTTCCCGGTCAGACCATAAGTTGTCAGAGCGTCTTTCCACCTCCAACAACCAAAATTTATGAACAGGCAGAAACACAATGATGTGTCAAAACAGGCTGCCAATACAGCATATACACATAACCACCCTCTTGGGTGGTGGGGCTCTTTTTGTATGCATTATCTCATATGCTCAACCTTGACAGCAAATGGGGGACTGGGAACTGATAAAGCAGTGCCTTTACTGTTCATATCTACACCAACCATTTGTTGCTATGACATGGAAGAATACTTAAATTGATTTTAACTGCATATTCAGATGGTTACAATTGCACCCCTCCCCCCCAAAAAAACCTAACAGTGGGAATAGATTTGACTGCAGCATCAACACATGCCACTCACAGGGCAGCTAAGAAATGACACTGCAGCACGCTGCTTTCTGTTACGACTGTACCCCCCCCCAAAGTGCTGGTGCTAACAGAATGGGGTACAGCTACTTTTGAGCTCAACATGGTCAACCACAGGGGTTCATTGAAATACCTATAATACCCTCATTACACAGGTCACCCCATGGAGGTTGAGAGTTTCTTCATGCTCACCAGTCTAACGGCTCTGTCCTGCTACTGTCACTGACTTCTCCACTGCAACGCTCACTGTCAGTGTCATCCCCTGTAGCAGCACCATCATGTTCTCTAGGTCAAACTCTTAGCAGCTCAAATTGATACGGCTGTACAACGTGATGGAAATTAAGATCTAGATCTTCTGTATCTTCAGACTCTTGAGTTTCCATCACTGCAGCACAACGAGAGTTACAGACAACAAAAAGGCCACGGCAGGTAGCAAAGCACACTGAAATCATGTAGCTGGGGTCCTGCTGTTGAGAAGTCTTGCTAGAATGACATCATCAACAGTGATGCGAGGCGGGTCAACATCGCGAAACAAGGAAGTTGGCGGGGTTAGCTTGAACATGATAAAAAGGATGATTTCATGAATATTGCATGAATAAAACATACCAAAGTAAGTTTTTACATTGCACTGCACTCAGTACTTCAAGTCAAGTCAAGGTTTATTGGCAGGAAAATAATTCAGTTGAGCAAGCTCATTTACAAGGAGGTCCTGAAACAAATAATGTGCAAGGCACGTACAATAAGCAAGGATAACTTATATAAGGAATACACATGGCATATATACTTTATCATACAGCTTCCCCAGAGGGAAAATATGAACATGGAGCAAGATAATTTACAAGGGTATGACACTGCAGTGTAACTATAATGGAGATTACATGATAACTTGCAGCATACAGTCAAACAGATTGCTCATAACAATAATGGAAGAATTAGACTACCGGTGACCAAACAGCTATAGGAACCTGGAGTTGATGGTGTAAGAGATTCTAGGAAAGGAGAAAGGAAGCCAGATGAGAGTAAGGGTTAAAGGTGTGTACAGCTAGGAAGGTAAGTGGGTAAAACGGGTCAGGATAAAAGTGGAGAAGAGGGGCCTGGGTTGTCGATAAGGATTGAGGGGGTAAATTGGCCAAGAGTTGTGAAGAAGATATGAAGAGGGTTGGTAGGTTAGGTAGAGCAGTTGAGGTAAGAGTGGGCAGCAAAGAATAAATGGTAAGAAGGAGGGTCATGGTTAGGTGCGTAGAGAATGAGGTGCGGAGGTGATACTCCAGGTAAGATGGGTGGATAGGAAAGAGGGGGAGATTGATGGAAGCAGGTTAGTATAGAGTGAGTGAGCCTAAGGAGGGTAAGGTAACTGATGTCAAGATGAAAGCAGGAGCTGACACACTGTCAATGGGGGAACACAGCAGTCAGCAGCATTGACAGGAGTCACGTAATTTGCTTGTAAGTAGTTTTTTGAAGCTGCTTGGCTGGGTAGCTGATGTAGTTTGAGAGCAGACTATACTTTATTCCAGGTGGCTGGAACAGCATGACTTATAGACAAGCCCCTGGAGTGGGTGCAGATACTAGGGACCTCCAGCATAATGAAGGAGGTACTATGCAGTGTGTATGAGGAGACAGCACGCCAGAAGAGGTTGTTTATATACAGGGAGAGCATTAACAAGAGGGCTTTATATAACCAGGTGATGGAGAGAAACAGCCGTCTAGTAGCTAATGATGTCCAGCTTAGGGAGGCATACAGAGCGCAGTGGTGAGTGCGTCAATGAGAGTTTGAGATGAACTGTATTGGCCTGTGATATAGTGTATCTAATTGGTGTAGGAGGGAGTCTGAGCAACTACCATAAAGGATAAGCTGATAAGATGCAAGAAAAATGGGGATGCTATTTAATAAACTTGATGTGTTTACCATCTAAAAAATGTGTTTATATGGCTGGACAGATAATATTAAAAAAAGTCAGGTATCTTAAACCCACCTTGTTGTTTGCTAAGAATAAGCTTATCAAAAGCTCTTCTTGGGGATTTTTAAGCCAAATAAATTTGCAAATCATCAAGTGTAATTTTTTAAACCATGTCATAGGCAACAACATAGTTAGGGAATTTAATGTATAGAAGAACCAAGGAAAAATATTCATTTTAATTATATTAATTTTACCTTAAATCAATAATGGTAATTTTGACCATCTATCTAGATCCTGTTGTACTTATAATAACAGATTAAAGTAATTTAAGTTAAACATCATAGTTTGGTCCCAAGAGAAGTATAAACCCAAATATTTTAAATAATCAGGTGTCCAAGAAAGACCAGCTTTTGTAATGTCATCTTTATTAACTTTATTATTAAGGGGCATGACAATAGTTTTTGCTGTATTCATTCTATAATTGGAGAAATCGCTGTATTTCTGAATGGTATACAGAATGGCAGGAATAGACGTAGATGGGTCCGAAACATGCAATAATACATCATCTGCATAAGCTGATAAAGTTAAAGTGTATGAATCTATCGTAATGCTTTTAATATTTGGATTATTACTGAGATAATAAAGAAGAGGTTCTAAATAAAAATTAAAAATAATTGGGAAAAGGGGGCATCCTTGTCTTGTGCCAGACTTCAATCCAATAGAAGATGACAAAATACCATTAATAAAAAGTTTAGCTGTAGGTTTAGAATATACTTTCAATCATTAATGAATTTAAAGGGAAAGCCATATCTAGACAGAGTCTCAAGCATAATACTAAAATTGATTCTGTCCAAAGCCTCCTCTGCAATGAAGGAGACCAGGGCAGCAGGTGAGCCGGTCTCCTCAGATGCAGAGAAAATATGAGTTTGCTTTCTAACATGGTCAGTCGGAGACCTTCCAGACATAAAGCCTACTTGATCGAATGAAATTAATTGATTCCAAACAGATTTAATTCTCTTGGCCAGTACTGTTGCTAACATTTTAATATTGTTATTTATTAAAGAAATAGGTCTATAACTTGCAAGTATGTCTTTGGGTTTTCCCAGCTTAGGTATAAGGACAATAATAGCCTCTAAAAGCGTACTGTCAGAAATGCTGTTTTCTAAAATGAAATAGAAAAAAATTTCTAAAAAGGAAGCAAAATCTTCCTTAAATGTTTTATAGAAATTGGATGACAGTCCGTCTGGACCAGGAGATTTATCTAAGTTTAGTGAGTTTATTACTTCAATTATTTCTTTGTTAGTAATATGAGCTACCAGGTCTATACTTTTTTGATAAGTTATTTTTGGGCATTTAAACTGAGTTAGATAATCCTGAAGATTGCCAGTTGATACTGGATCAGTATTTGGAGAATATAGTTTTTTACAATAAAGTCGAAATTCAGGGACAATATCTTCAGGGAATGTTTTAACAGAGCCGTCACTTTCAGATCTTATTGAAGTGATATACATGTTTGTCTCCACCTTTTTACGTCTTTGTGCTAGTATTTTAGTAGGTTTCTCACCTTGGAGAACATAATTAGCTTTAGATTTAAGAATGATGTATTCTACATTTTCTCTCGATAGATCAAAGTAGGTATCTCTCAAATTCTGTAGGAGTGTTAAATTTTATTAATTTAAAGATTACATACCTTGAGATTTGAGTTTTTCTACAGCCTGCAGAGTTTCATTAAATTTAGTAGTTCTTTGTTTTTTACCCTTAGAGGGCAAACATATAAATAGAACTCTCATAAAGCATTTAAATTCAGCCCAAACAACGTCAGTTTTTCCTGGCCGATTATAGCTCCAGAAACATTTTTTTTTAATATATTCTATTATGTAACTATCTTTTAAAAGTTGGTTATTTAATCTCCATAATGAGGATTTCTGGATATTAGAGATAGATTCATTGTAAGTGTAACCAATGAATGATCTGAAAGTACTCTCTGCATGACTGTTGAATCTATTACACTAGACATTAAGCTGTTACTAAAAAGTAATCTAGTTTGGAATAAACTTTATGAGGCAGGGAGTAAAATAAGAATTGTTTTTCTAGGGGATGTAATGTTCGCCATGGGTCATTTAAATTAAAACATTCTATGAACTCCCATAAAGCTTTAGTGTCTGAAAAGTTATTAGATTTTGGGTACCATCAATACTTGAATCGACTCAAAGATTCCAGTCCCTCCCCAATATAAATTCAGAATCCATAAAAGGAAGCAACGCCTTTGTTAATTCTGCTAAAAATTACACTGAATAGAAATTTGGACCATAAATGCAACTATGCATAATTTTAAAGTTATTTAACTCATTCCCACTAATACAAATCTACCTTTTGGGACTTGGACTATATTGTTAAAAAAGGGTATCCGACCACCTATCATTATGGCAACACCTTTCTTATTAGTAGTGTCAACTGCCCCCAAAAACCTGTATATATCACATTTTTGCTAAAAGATGTACTTCATCTTATAAAATATGGGTCTCTTGTAAATATATAATGTAGCACTGCATAAATCTTAAATGTTTTAAAAGTTGCCATATTTTAACTTTATCTCTAGCACCTTTAACATTCAACATGGCAAAATTAAATGGCACAGTCATATTGGCACTTAAATTTGTTGAAATATGTATTATATGAAAAATAAGGAGAAAAATAAATTTGTCCATATTGAGGTCTCAAATATTGTTTCCCAATTAACCCCATAATTAAGAAAAAAACCCTAAAGAAGGAAAAACAATCTGTACAGTTTTAAAACTTCTAACTTAAAAAGTTAATCTCTACTCTCTACCCCCGGGTACAAAATACCAACCTACTGCATTATAAGCTTACTGTGAAGCTCAGCCTATGGCCTAAAACTTCCTGAAACACCTACAGTATAATAATTAGATTTGAAAATATAATAGAAATATATTAACTGCATATCCCATAAAAGGATGGGCCTAACTGGACACTAATATAGATATTTCTATATGAGACTCAAAAAATTCAGTTTGATTTAAAATATAAGTAGATCAGATAGCCGAAATGGACATTGATTTAAATATAGTTCTGTGTCTAACTGCATAAATAATAGACACACTTTCTGCATTAATGTAACTTCTAATTTTTTCTTAAAATGATAATAGCTGCTCTTCCTTAACATAAGTTTAAGCAAATGAAATGTAAAATCAGATTGATAGTTGTTTATATTTAAGAAATTAAATCCTTAAGCAAAGCTTAATAAATCTTCTAGAAAATATACCTTACTTGAGACAGTATTAACTGAACTACAAAAGCATTAGTCTGTGTATGAGAAATGACCATTATGAAATAAATAGGAACTTGCAGTTAGCTTTTAACTAATTAAATCTGTGATAATTAAGAATTCTTAGAACTTTCACCCATTCAAAAACAGACTGAATAATATTTCTTAGCAACTAACTAGCCAAGTGCAACTAATTCTAGCCCATGACCAGGTCACGGACCCTTCAATTTCTGGAACCTAAACAGCTTTTCAGAAATCCTCTGTACTGCAAGGGATCCAGCGTGCCTTGACCAGGCCACGGACCCCTTAATTTCTGGAACCTAAACAGTTTTTCAGAAATCCTCTGTACTGCAAGGGATCCAGTGTGCCTTGACCAGGCCACAGACCCCTCAATTTCTGGAACCTAAACAGTTTTTCAGAAATCCTCTGTACTGCAAGGGATCCAGCGTGCCTTGACCAGGCCACAGACCCCTCAATTTCTGGAACCTAAACAGTTTTTCAGAAATCCTCTGTACTGCAAGGTACTAGCCCTGACTTTTGGATTTGGTACCAGTGGAAGCTGATTTCCAAGTGGCCCACACTATCTCCTGCTGAACACATCTCTAACTACTGTATCTCCCTCTGTGTCTCTAGTTGAATTTATGTGCCAGGGTTTAATAATTTGTTTAATCCTCACAGTCATTTTAAGTTCTGAATTGATATTAGAAGTGAATTTTTTGTTGACTTTTCCATTAGCAGATTATATCCTCTCACCACTAGAGGGCTATATCTCTATCTTTATCTCTATCTCTATCTCTGTCTCTATCCAGTACATAAGCCATGTGGGTTCTCTCTGCCTTTCTCTCACCTCTCTTCCTCCTTACCCTGCCCCCCCTTTCTCTCTCCCTGGTCCTAGCCACCTACACCCCCACCCCGCCCCCACCACCCTCTACTCTGGTTTCCACTGCTACTCCAACGGTGCTCTCCACTTCCACTCGAGACTTGTGCTTGGTGCACCGTTTAGATATTCCTGGTTACTTAACCCAACCACTACTCTCAACAAGTGTTGCCACATCTCTACACTGTACCACCTTGCAGTCCATATGGGATACCACCTGGAACCTTGCAACCTCTACTCCCAGAAACAACGATCAAAACTATCTCTCAAAGAGCTGCGACTCTGCTCCTTAAAACTCCTACCCCTCCTCCTCCTTCTCATCTCAGGCAGTGTCCATCCCATTCCTGACTCTAGAAGCTCAGGCCACACACAAACTCCAGGTGCCCTTATCCTTGCAACCATTAATACCTGCAGCCTACTACCAAAGCTGGATGCACTCCAAGCCTTCATATGCCAACACAACCCTGACATCCTTGCAGTGGTGGAAACTTGGCTGACACCTAAAGTTCCTGACTCAGCAGTAAGAATACAGGGCTACAATGTCCACATGCTGGACCAGATATCCAAAAAAAGCGGTGGTTGTGCAATCTATATTGAAGACTCCCTGTCTTGGCACCCTGTAGCAACTCCATCACTTTCTGCCTCGGCCCAGATTCTGCCAATAAAAATCATCCTAGGTCCCAACCATAAAGCCCTGACTATTGTCTCTGTATACATCCCACCCAGGGACCCTAAACATGGATTCAATGACATCCTAGACTTTATCAACTGTCATCCTCCCAAAGCTGAACTTATTCTACTAGGGGATTTCAACATAAACTATTTAGCATCGAGCGCCAGTGCCTATAAAGACTCCATCTCAGCTGCTAACCTCACGCAAATGGTAAACTCCCCTACTAGGATTAACTACAAGACTGGCACCAGTACCCTCTTGGATTGGGTCCTCACCACTCACCCCACAAGGATTTCTTGTATGACCATTCTCCCAGACTCTCTCAGTGACCACTCCCCAGTCATGTGTGCATGGTCTAACAAATTCCTTAAGCCCCCTCCCAAAATTATTGCTAGCAGTGTCCTTCCTCGTGGAAAACTTCCACATCTCAAACAACACCTGCTTCTACAAGACTGGCTAACCATCTAAGAAGCAACAGATGTTAACTTGGCTCTTGATCACTTCATCTCAATTTTCAACTAAGCTCATGTGACCTCTTTGACCTCAAGCAAAAGGCACAAAACAAAATCTCTCTCTAACCCATCGTCACCGCAGCTCTTCTCTCACAGCTGAAACTAAGGGATCACCTCTGGGCAGTTGCCAGGGCCACTGGCAAACAACTGGACATCCAAAATTACAAACAAGCACGAAATGCCTGCACAAAGGCCATACGGCTAATGAAATCCACCTATTACAAAGACACTCTCACCAATACATGGGGAAATGGTCGTGCTTTCTGGGACAATATCAAGGATGTCACAGGGAAGCAGCCAAAAACCTCTCTGGCCATGTTAATGGTTGATGGAGCCTCAACCCTCGACCCCAAGGTGATTGCAAACATATTTAACATGGCTTTTTCAGACCTTAGTGCTGTTCTACCCCATGACTTTTTTCGAAAACAGGCCTACTCCCCCAAATACTTCAGCCCTCAGTCTAACCACATCCTCTTCTACTTCAGGGAGGTTAGGCTGAATGAAGCTCGCCACTATATCACTGCAGCTATCTCTAAATCTAGATCTAGTAGCAACACCCTGGACCTTAAGCTTCTGTTGCTCACCCTCAATGAGGTAATTCATCCATTAACAAAAATCCTAAACCTCTCTCTCAGCTATGGAAAAATCCCAGACCTATGGAAAACAGCCACTGTGACACCCGTCCATAAAAGTGGAGATAAGACGAATCACTCAAATTATCACCCTATCTCCATACTGCCCCCCTCTCTCTCAGGCATTCGAGCGCATCATGGCTGATCAACTTACCGACCACTTGGATAAATACAATTTACCTTGTCCACAACAACACGGCTTCCAGAAAGGTCACAGCACCACCACAGCCCTTCTTGAGTTAACTGGAGCTTTGCACAAATTCCTTGACAACGGCCTTCTCACAGGGGCAGTTTTCATTGACCTCTCCAAGGCCTTCAACACAGTACACCATGGATTACTAATACACCAACTACTGAATGCCGGGCTATCACCTGACTCTTCTCTCTGGTTTAAAAGCAACTTAGAAAACCGGTCACAGAGAGTAAACACTGCGGACACTCTTTCTGACACCCTGCCTGTTTGCTCAGGTGTCCCACAGGGATCCATACTGGGCCCCCTCCTTTTTAGCCTTTTCTTAAACTCCCTCCCTTACCACTGCTCTGAGCAGATCATACTATATGCCGATGATGCTGTTGTATTCTCCACTCACAAAGATCCTACAACTCTTCAACATAACCTTCAACTTGGTTTCAGTTCTGTAGAGACATGGTTTCTTAATCATAAACTGATCCTCAATGACAAGAAAACCAAATCTATGCTCTTCTGCAGCTCTCATAACCCACACAAGCTACACCATTTGGCTATCTCTACCACCTAGGGGAACACTCTAGATCAGGTGGGGTCCTTCAAATACTTAGGGATACAGCTTGACGCTAATCTCTCCTACGGACTTCATGTAGATAATGTAGCTAGAGCTGCTAATACATGGCTTGGTCTCCTCTACAAACACAGACCACACCTCACACCAGAAGCTTTGAAGGTTGCAGTCCTGAGCTCAGTGATCTCTGTAATAGACTATGGTCTCATCATTTATGGCTCGGCCACAACCACAACCCTTAAACGCCTCTCACCTGCCTTAAATAAGGCATGTTGGCTCATCACTGGTGCTCACCATCTCACCCACACATGTGACCTGTACACTCAGACCGGCTGGCTCCAGCTATCAAACCGCATAAAGTTTCTCACCTGCTCCATGGCGAAAAAAATCTACCTTGGCCTTGCACCTTCTGGGGTCTCAACTCTGTTACAACACCGAATTAACAAATGGTGCCTTAGAAGATCCATGCTACAGCTACTGAAAGTTCCCCACTGTCGCACTTCACAGGGACAATGCTCTTTTGCTTATCGAGCGCCACTCTAGTTCAGTAGCCTCAGCCCAACCATCTCCTCTGCCCCAACAATTGATATGTTTAAAACTAGGCTCTGGGACTATCTCACTACCAACAGCTCTTGTGACTGCCCAACTTAACCTTGTTTTTCCACTTCCCTTCCTGCTCTAGTGGTCCCCCCCCCTCACTGGATTCTACCCTCACATCTTGGTATACCCAATGCTGCACTTTTCACACTCTCCCCACCCTTCCTACATTCCTTCTCTCCCCTCCCCTCTTCCCTCTCCCTATGACTCTGGCACTTATCTGTTGTCAATTTTCTCTGACACATGCCACTGGCTGCCTTGTTACAATGCTACCCTTGAATTGTATTACTCTGTACTCTGTTTGCAATGTCCACATTGTTGTAATGTCTGTCTTGATGTTCCCCATAATTTGTATTTCTCTGATGTGGAACCTTTCTAAAAGAGCCAAGGCTCAAAGGTATTTGTAATCCTAGACTGGGTAAATAAATAAATAAATAAAATAAAAATAAATAGACCTCTGGAAGGTTCTAGAGAAAGAAAAAACAAAGGCGTTTATCTTATATTAGGTATTTAACCTGTGATTGTGGAAACTGAGCATTAAACCCTTACCAGAGTCAGTGTGTAAATATTTAAAGTGACCTAAATTAAAAGAAAAGAAAAGAGAAGACTTAGAGTAAAAGCTTTACGAATATTCCAAAACATAGTTCCCTTTCAAACTTACTTTCACTGACTAGTGTTCTCCTTGTCAAATAGTGAAAGAGGGGGAATAAGAAGTGATATAAACATTCTATACAGTTCGGGGATCTGATGCCGGTATGCTTAATTAACATCAGTAATACCTCAATGTTATTTTCATAGAAAGTGACTCTTATCAAAAAAGTTTCCTTCCTACATACTGTAAGTTCAGGTCTCCCAAAGACTCAAAGGCAGCAAAGCTAGGTATCCAAAATAGTCAACCTAAGCATAATAATCAATTACTACCACATTTAAAAAACAAAGAGGGAGAACGAACACAGTTCAGAAGGAGCATGTGTTGCCCTCAGAACACCCTGAACCATGGCTCACCCCAGACTAAATATCAATATCCATAACTAGACATGGCACCCCAAAGTTTGTTGAAAAGTATACATCTGCAAAAGCTATAATTAAACCAGATTAGCAAGTCAAGATATTGTGACTTTGCACAGGTTTTCTTTGTTGCCAATCCAGTTAAAAATTGGAACTAATCACTAAATCTGGCCAAGGAGAACACCAAGATAATATTTCAACATGAAAATAGAACCAATTTACTTAGATATAAATAAGTGGCGAAGAGGCTCTCTTTTAAGCCAGAACAAGTATAAGTTCTGCCTTGCCTTTTGTTAACATTAGTTAAACCATTCAGAAATCATCCCGACTCTATAAATATTTTATGAGTTAAAATGATCTAAAATTAAGGTAACTGGCAAGACAGAAGATCAGAATATCTGATATTCCAGATCATAACCAGACATATAATCACCAATCTAAAATTGCAAATAGACCAAAAATCTTTCCTGTTTGGGTACAATCTCAGCATTATATTAAATTGGTCCCCAGTCCCCACAAGAAGAATTTGTTCTAAGTTTAAAGTGCATCTGCAAAACATTCACAGACTTAATCTGCTACATTACTTAGCAAAGTTTCCAGAATTCTCTAAAGCTCCGCAGAGCCAGATTGCCTATGTGTAAATCGGGAGACCACTGGGCAATGAAAACGTAAAACCTATAAAGAAATACAGATATGTAAGACATACAAGTGATCCATAAAATTTACTTATTATCTAAATCAGAGCTTTTTAGTTCAGCTGATCATGGAAGCCATGCAGTCCACAGAAGAGTCTAGAATGCCATCAGGGAGTTGGTAAAAAATTGGACCACAATCAGATATTTAAACACAAAGAACAGAGATTGCACCATTTCTAAGTAACTCAGACAAGCAGTTACAACCAATTATTTGTAATTTAAAAGTACTGAAGCTTAAAATAAAGAATACAGAACATAATCATAGTCCACAGATCTGAAGCATTACATATTGTACTTTTGGTGCCAGTCCAATAAATCATGTAGTCCAAGTGTCGCATGGGAGGTTGGTGGGGGAGCTGGAACATGTGGGGGCCGGGCCAAAATTAGTGAACTGGATCACAAACTGGCTGAAGAGTAGGCAGCAAAGGGTGGTAGTGTGGGGGGGAACTCTTATCACTGAGATCAGTGACACGCGTGGTGCCACAGGGATCTGTACTGGGACCGGTGCTGTTTGGGATATATATATATATATATCCTATATTTCACACAGGATCCAGAGCAAGATCAGCCTGTTCGCGGACTATACCAAAATGGGAACCATGGTTAATGACAGTGAGGAGTGGAAGGGGCTGCAGGAGGACCTGACTAAACTGCAGGAGTGGGCAGAAACATGGCAGCTAGGTTTCAATGCCAAGAAGTGCAAGGTGTTGCATTCTGGAGTAAAGAACCAGGGGAGGGACTATCACTTGAATGGAGTGCAGTTGGGAAGTACTGCAGAGGAAAAGGACCCAGGAGTAATCATAACAGGAGCATGGACAACTCAGCCCAGTGCAGAAAGGTGCCAGCACAGGCCAATGAAATGCTGGGTTGCATAGCAAAGGGGATCTCTTCCAGAAGGAATGAGGTTATACTGCCCCAGTACAGATCATTCGTCAGGCCCCACCTGAGTATTGCGTGCAATTCTGGCACCTGTTCCTGAAAAGGGACATAAGGTTATTGGAGGGGGTACAATGCAGGGTCACAAAGATGATACAGGGTTTGGGGAACAGGCCTTACAAGGACAGATTGAAAGAGCTGAAAATGTGGAATGTGCCACGGTCTGTGACACCAACACAGCGACCTACATCGCTGTCGACAACATTGACAGTTCACTGACAGGTTGCTGGGTTGGTGCACCTGACACAGGGGCACATTGTCTCCAGGTTCCTGGTTCCTGGTTTTTACTCTCTGCGACCAGTTTTCTAAGTAGCTTTTAAACCAGAGAGAAGAGTCAGGTGATAGCCCGGCATTCAGTAGTTGGTGTATTAGTAAACCATGGTGTACTGTATCAAATCAAGTCCGACTCAGAGTTAATAATCATAAGTGGGGGGAGGTGCGCCCCCCACATGGGGGGTTCTGGGGGCTATGTCCCTGATAAAAAAAATGGACTGGGAGACAATCTGGATTTATGTTGACTGCAACTTGTGGTTGACATAAACCCCATCACCGTGATGCCGGTTGACGAAAGTGTTGTCGAACTGGCATTGTACAGCCTGAAAATGTACTCACTGGGAGAGAAGAGGGATGGGGGGATATGATAGAGACCTTTAAGTATCTGAAAGGGATTAACAAGACTAACACAGAAGGGACTGTTCAGCTGAGGAGAGGAAGGGACACAAGAGGGCATGGACTGAGATTAGAGCGGGGAAGGTTTAGGAGGGAGGTAAGGAGACACTTTTTCACAGAAAGGGTAGTGGACAAGTGGAATACCCTACCTGAAGATCTGATGTTCTGTAAGATGGCGGGAGTTTCAAAAGGGTGTGGGACAGAGTAAGGGGAAGAGATACGGTGATGGGGGGACAGGAGGGGCAGCTGCAAGATGAAGTGCTAGCTGCACACTCCAGCAGACTTAATAGACCATGTGGTCTGTTTCTGCATGCAATTTTGTATGTTTGTATGTAAGTAAAACCCGATTGGCCCTCATAACTCAGAAGATAAGTCAAAGCTTCATCAGTTCGGTAACTGTCATTATCCTCCATAAATTATTTATTTGTTTAGCACTAGGATTACAAATACCTTTGAACCAGAGGTTCATTTACAAAGGTTCCGCGACATAGAACAATAAAGGTGTAATGTATCAGAATTAAGCAGGAACAAACAGTGAATAATAACAACCACCAGTGCATATTGAATCATTCACGGTAGAAACAAATTGGGCAGTAACAAACAAAACGGATAACAAGATGGTTTGGCACAGAACAATGGACGAGTAGGGAACCATGAAGAAAAAATGGTCAGGTATGGGAAGGGAGGGGTGACGAGGCAGTTGTGGTCTTAAGAGAGATTCTGTAATCAGTGCTGGGGAGGTGGAAGAAGTGCAGAAGGGGACGGGGTAGGAAGGCATGTGAGGCAAGGAAGATAGGGGTGGTGGAGTCACACACAAGAGAAAGAAAGTTAGAAGTGTAGGAAGGTGGAAGGGGGTAGGGGTGGAGTGGCAGGGGAGGCAAGGAAGATGGGGTGGGGAAAGTGGTGGTAGGGGTCAAGAGCATGAAAGGAAGGTTAGGAGTGAAAATAAGGTGGAGGATGGGTGGGGAGGTGGCCAAAGAGGCAGGGAAGAACAGGGTGAGGAAGGTGAAGGTGGGGGCCGGGAGCAACGGCAGGAAGGCTGGGAGATTCGGTAAAGTGGAGGAGAGGTAGAGGTGGGGCAGGTGGTAATGGATATGAACAGCAGGGCAGCAAGGTATAGGATGAAAGAAGTGGGCAGAGGATGGGGAAATAGGATAGCTGGAGGCAAGGGGTGAGAGATGGTGGGGGAAAGGGGCGGGGTGAGCAGAGAGGAGGACAAGGGATTTAATAGGGTTAGGAGAGCCAGAATATCCTAGCGGGTACTATCGCAGCTGCTGAGATTAGCGAGGTGTTGGCATAGCTGGCATTTGAAAGAGCCTAACCTTGTCTCACCAGCGACCTCCAGAGGCAGTCCATTCACCAGAGTTGGGGCCCTCGCATAGAAGGCGCACTGGGCTTGTGATGTACGGCAGAAAGGAACCATAAAAGGGGATTTGTTGGCACCGCATGTGCACCACTTGAAGGGGGTGGGTAACATAAACTTGCGTGTTGGAGAAGGGGTAAAGCCAAGGCAAATTTTCCTTGGTGAGGAGGCAGTTTGGTATGCTATTCTCCCTTGAAGATGGAGCCAGTTTGATTGTTTATAAAGCTGACAGGTGTGTTTTCTTTTCTCAGCACTTGTCACCAGACAGCAACACTTATTAAATTCAACTTTTATTCATTTTAGGGTGGTGTCAGTGGCCATCCTGTAGAAAAACAGTCCATAGTCGATGAGCTGGATACAGTTACGTGCATTGCCTCATTATTAAGGAACTGGCGATGACGGTAAAGCATACCTATCCTCGAATTAATGGTTTTGGTGATCAGTTAGACATGCATGCTGTAGATGAGTGGACTGTCCAGTGTAACCCCAAGGTATTTGAACTCAAGAGCTAGTTCGAGTGGGAGGTGTAGTTTGTTCAAGATAGTTAGGCTTTTAGTCTTAGGTTTACTGTGTCCATTTGCGAACAACATTGATTTGTTTTGTTTTTTATAGTTCATCATCAATTTGTGCTTATCAAACCATGATTCTGCAAGGGTAAAATTTGACTGTAGGTCAAGAGATAGGCGGACTGGGTCAGCTTGAATGGAAAAGACGATATCGTCTGCGTATAGGCTCATATTGTTGTTGTAGGCTGCAGGGAGAGTGTTGGCTAAAAGGCTGAAAAGTAGCGAGCCAAGGATAGAGCCTTGGGGAACCCTGAAATGCACAGGGAAGCAGTCAGAGAGGGAGTCCCCAATCTTGACTTGTTGATGCCTTCCTAGCAGATAACTTTCAAACCAGTTAGTGACCACAAGAGACAGGCCAAGGGTGGGGAGGGAGTGCAGCAGAAGCCGATGCTTAACGGTGTCAAAGGCCTTGGTTAGATCTATTTATAAAATGGGTAAGAAGAAAGGAATCATGTAGTTGGTAGAAACACATCACATGACTGTGTGTACATTAGAGCTCGACCACACACCTGCACTTTCACTCCCCTCCAAATCAATTTTACCATTTTATGAGATAGATAACCCACTCTAGGGTGTGCAGTTGTGCTCTGATATACGCACATCTTGGATGGTTGACGCACTGGGCCTGCGGTCTCATGCATAACAACGCATACCAAGGTGTGCGTATATCAGAGCGAGACTGCACACCCTAGAGTGGGTTATCTATTACATATACCGCACCAAGTAGGTGACCGGAGTCCAGGTCCTTGTGAATGAGGGTAGTGATCTCCAGTAGGGCAGTGGTTGTACTATGTGTGTTTTTCTACAGCCATGCTGCTGCGGACACTGGATGTTATACTTGTCCAAGTATTCTGACAGTTGGTCAGCGAGAATGTGCTCAAGGACTTTACAAAACAGGGGAAGGATTGAGATGGGACGGTAATTGTTTTGTAGGGATCTGTCACCACTTTTGTGTATAGGTGTGATGACAGCAGATTTCCATACTTGGGGAAACTGTTGGAGAGAAAGAGATAGATTTAACAATTTGCTGAGAGGGGATAAGGCAACATTGAGTGAGAGGGAGAGAAGTTTAAGATCCAGAGTGTCGCTGCTGTATCTGGACTTCCTACGCACCTTTAGAAGGTACTTTCGAGATTCACCTGGGGACAGGGCCAGATTAAGGTAACCTGGGGCCCTAGGCCCAAGAGAAATCTGGGGCCCCCTCTTGCCATGACTATACCACTTTTCTACAAAGGTACCCTGTCACACACTGTAAGGCACCTTGGGATCCATTTATATACAAACTCCATTTCATGTTAGGATACAGTTTGTAAGAGACATGGACAACAGAATACAAATCAAAATTAATACCTTTCTGCTCCCCTTTCTCATAGAAGTTGTCGGCAGATAAGCCCACCTAGTCCGCCCTGTTAATCCTGTCCATAGCCCCTCCTTAACCCCCTGTAAATCCTCAGATTACCCCATGTTTGCCTTGGTGCTAGGATTCCTTCATGACTATCCCACATGTTTATGAAGCCTGTGATCGTTTTAGTTTCCACCACTTCCACCAGGAGTCTGCTCCAAACTCCCACCACCCTGTCTGAAAAGAAAAACTTACTGACACTCCCCCTTCAGCCCCCCCCTCCCATTTCATTGTGTGATCCCTGGTTCTTTTGCAAGTGTTCCTCTGGAAAATACTCCCTTTCCGTACCTTGCTCACACTAGTGAGATATTTATATGTCCCTATCATGTCTCCCTTCTCTTGTCCAGAAAAAAATATATGTTTAATTCCCCGTGTCTGTCCTCATAGGCCTTTAAGTGCAGGCCCTTTACCATCTTGGATGCCTTCCTTTAAAGATCATGAGCAATGGTTTTTTACATATTTTTAATAAAAGCTTAAAATGTTGCAGTTCAAGTCCTTGTGTCATGATTAGTGTTTCCTGATAATTTCACACTGTTTGATTTTGTGGTTTTCTTTAAATCAGCATTTGTTAACTAAGATCCTCCCTCATTTGGTCCCCCCCCCCCGGAGTGTCCACCCTTCCCTACCATCCCTTCAGCAATATTGCAGGTAAATATATTGAACAGTACTGAACCTAGCACTGACCCCTGTGGTACCCCACTAGCCACTTTCCCTTCCCCTGAATGCATACCATTTTTACCACAACTCTGATTTCTACCTTCCAGCCAGTTTCTCACCCATCTAACTACCTTCGGTCCCACCCCAGGGCTATTTCGTTTGTTCAGTAGCCCTCTTTGAAAATTCAACCCATTTTTTTCTTTTTTACATAATGTTGGTGATTATTTGCATGACACTCATTGCCCCAGCCCAAACTCAACCATGAACCTGGAGTACCTGGAGGTGAAGGGACTGCTGGATGACAGACAGCACAGGTTCACTAGGGGCAAGTCATGCCAGTCCAGTTTGATTGAATTTCATGACTAAGTGATGCAGGTAGCGGACCAGGGAGGTGCGATGGATGTGGCCTATCTG
The DNA here is from genome assembly GCA_016271365.2 of Neoceratodus forsteri. Lineage (NCBI taxonomy): Eukaryota > Metazoa > Chordata > Ceratodontiformes > Ceratodontidae > Neoceratodus > Neoceratodus forsteri. The sequence goes on along the minus strand of JADMNL010000022.1, from coordinate 531,484,749 downwards.
GATTTCAGTAAGGCCTTCAACACCGTACCCCATAGGAGGCTGGTCAACAAATTAGATAGCATAGGGGTAGGGCTCAAAATAACAAGATAGGTTGAAAACTGGTTGGTGGATAGGAGTCAGAGGATGGTAGTGATGAATGGTGCGTACTCAGGGACTGGGCAGGTGAGGAGTGGAGTTCCCCAGGGATCAGTGCTGGGACCCCTCCTATTCAGTATCTATGTACTACACATTGTGTACAGACTATCAGGGAGGGTGGCCCTCTTTGCAGATGACAAGAAAATCTGTAATACAGTTGACTCCCCTTGGGGGATGGAGGACATAAAGAAGGGTCCTGAGATTACTGAAGGAGTGGGCAGAGACCTGGCAGCTAAAATTCAACATCAAGAAGTGTGCTGTTATGCACCTGGGGCACAGGAACCAACAGGTTGAGTATATGCTGGGTGGGGAGAGAGTCAGGGTGTAGAAGGATGAGAAGGATCTGGGGATAATTGTCTCCAGCAACCTCAAGGTAGGGAAGCAACGCTCAAGGACAGTGAGGAGGATGTATGGGATGCTGGCAGGTATCGGCTAAGGGATCAGCAGCAGGCATAGGGAGGTCCTGGTACCCCTTTATCAGGCCCTCGTACGGCCACACCTCGAGTATGGTGTCCAGTTTTGGAGGCCTTACCTACGCAAAGATATAGACTCAATCGAAAGGGTCCAACAGAGGGCGACCATGATGGTGCAGGGGATGGAGGGCAAGTCAATATGAACAGAGGTGCAAGGAATTGGGGCTATATAGAAACATAGAATTTGATGGCAGATAAGGACCTCTTGGCCCACCTAGGCTATATCCATTGGAGATCGGGGGGGGCATGATTGAGACCTTTAAATTACCAAAGGGATGAACAAGGGAGGCACAGGGAAGTTGTTCAACATGAAGGAAGGGAATATAACAAAGTGGCATGGACTGAGACTGGGGTGCATTTCAAGAGCAATGTAAAAGGTAAATTGTTCATAGAGAGGTGGTGAAGAACTGGAATGGTCTTCCAGAGGAGGTGGTGAATTCAGAGACTGATGAGGGATTTAAGTCCGCCTGGGACAGACACATGGTGCTAAGGTAGGGTGGACTGGGGGGCAGGGGGAAGACTACATGGGCCATAGGGTCCTTTTCTGCCATCACATTCTGTGATTCTGTGAACCCTCCTACTAATTGTCCCTGATAGGAGAACTGCATTTAACAATGATAATCCAATTCCAGTCAAGGCAAGGGTGTAGACAGGCATACTCCAAGCACTCCATGGTGTGCAATTTTATTTAAGGGGGGTTGCAAACAAGCTCTGAACTGCTTCCTTTTTCCATGAAAACTAACAAAGAAAATACTGAACCTTTCTGTAATTTTGTTCATAGGAGTCCAAACTAGAAGGATTGGTCACTAATACTCTCTTCCATCCCAAGGACAATACAACTTTACAGGCTCTGTGCTGGTATGTGGGTGTCTTAGGGAACAATGCATGGCATTTGTATTTACCCATGCATGGCAACAACCACTGTCATGAGATACAAAAGTTGTATTTATTGTACCAAATGAGGCAACAAACACGGTCCTGGTGTACATTTGTATATTGTCTGGCTACGGGGGAGGGGGGTGATAGCTCACCCCTAACAAGGTGGGGGTAGCAGGGTCCTTTTTGGTGTGCAGATCTGAAATCCCTGGTTACACCCCTGAACTGTCAAAGAGTGTAAATATTAATTAAAACATTAGGCAGTATTGTATAGCACAGCAGTTGCAGCTTCAAGCAAAGAACATGGAAAACATGTAGCCTCAGAACACTTGGATTTGTGAACCACAACCTCTGTCTGCATAGTACATGATCCAGGGCCATGGCATGTCACAGAACATCCACGTGCTAATGAGAGGCATCTGGAACTTGGAATAGGCTCTCCAATAAGCTGACTGTACTGGTTGTCTGATCCTTCTAGTATGAATGCTAGGAGCCCCCAAATGCACAACAGATGAGACAAGTAGTGGAAAAACTACTGCAGGGGGCCCCCATTCAAGATTTGCACCACCAGTCATTCTCCCTATCAGGAACACCAAATTGGGAGGGGGGTGAGCAGGGATCTTTCTAGTTCTTTCTTCCCACTTGGGTTACCAGGGGAGTGGGAGACAAAGCAAAGAAAAATGTCCTATTTTACCTTAAATTTCAGTCTGACTGGAGCACCACATAGCTATCACCTGTACTTAACACCTAACCAGGGAGGTGAGCTTCATAGTCAAGCAGACAAAGCAAAGCAAAGGAATAGGGCCTGTTTACACCTTAAAGGTTAATCTGGTTGCAGCCCCCCTGCGTATGTATGTGTGCATTGTAACTAATCCCAGGTCGCCCCTGAAAAAGGGACCTCTGGTCTCAGTGGGTTTACCCGGTTACAAAAATCTAAATAAATAAGTCATCAGCTGTACTTAACACCTAATCAGGGAGGTGAGATTTCCATCACAGTTCAGCTTCTGCCTTGTTCATCTTATTCAGCAGTCATGTCCATTACAAAAAAATACAGCATAAAGAAATAGTAGTAAATATAGTTGGGGGATTGTTGGGGGCCTACTGGCAGGTAGGGGCCCACGGCTAGTGCCTATGTTGCCTATGCCTTAATCTGGCCCTGCCTGGGGATATTCTTTTGAAGTGGGGGGGGGGGGTTTGAGGGAGGAGCAGAGTTTGTCATGTTTATAGGCCAGGGGGAATCATTGATGTAGTCAGAGGGGAGTACACTGGAGAGATCGGTAAAAGCAGCATTAAAGGTATCTGCGAGCAGTTTTTGGTCCTGTATAACAGTGTCATTTACCACTAGCAAGGAAGGTGGGGATGTATTGGGTTTCCCTGTCAGAGTTTTGATATTTTCCCCAAAAAGTTTGCTATTTCCTCAGGAGTTTGAGAGCTTGCGTCTGTAGTATTCTTGCTTGGCTCTTCGTACTGCCAGGGTATACTTGTTTCTGGCAGCCTTATTGAGCTGCAGGTCAGCTTGGAGTCCAGTGGCCATTGCAAGGTGCCAGAAGTTGTCTCTATCTTTCATCAGAGATAGTAGGGTAAGGGTGATCCAGGGGTTAGAGTGACTCCTGAGTTTTTTCTTCTTCAGAGGGGCAAACTTGTCACACACTTCATTAAAGCACAATATGAAGTAGTTGAGGGCCAAATCAATACAGTCTATGTAGTCTAAGGGGGACCAGTCAATTTGTGAGAGGGAGGCCAGGAATTGTGGTATCTTGTTCTTTTTTTTAACAGATGCTGGTACGAGAATTTGGCTTTTGATTTGGGGGTCCTATTAGACCAGTGGCGCATAATTGGGGAGTGATCACTCAAGGAGTCGTGTAGGACTTAGATGTCTGAGATTCTGTCAGGGTGAGTGGTGAGAATTAAGTCCAGGAGTGAGCTGGAGCCAGTTCTGTCGTTGATGCATGTAGGAGTGGATCCCATCAGGGTGATTTCTATTGTTGCAATAGCATCTTTATAAGGGTCAGCTTCAGGGGCCAGCCAGTAAACATTAAAGTCACCCATGACCACTGCTTAGGTACAGTGTGGAAGGCTTTCAAGGTAATCAGTGACCATTTGGAAGCCAGAGACCCAGTCACGGGGGAGATACAAGCAGATATGATGGTAAGTGATTGCCCCTGTTGGCCAAGGAGTATTTTAGTGGCTAGCATCTGTGAGTTGTTAACAGGGGGTGTTACAGGGAAGGTTTGGCCTTTGAGGGTATCCCTCAGGTAAATAGCACACCCACCACCTCATTTACCTATGCGGTCAAGTCTAAAGAGGACATAGCCTGGGATGGAGATGGCATTTTCTGGAACCTATGGTGTGAGCCAGGTTTCATTAAGGGTTAGTATATCGGGTGCATCTTGTGACACCCAGACTTGAAGGTCATTGATTTTGAGTAAAAGGTCCCAAATATTAATGGGGGCTAAGGTGAGATACCCTTGTTTGCTAGGATGAAAGTTAGATGTGCTCAGGGGACCAGGGTTGGGGTGTACATTCTCAGAAAGAAGGAGGAGGAGGAGGAGGAGCAGGAGCAGGGCAATCCATGACAGATAGAGGGCAGGGATCTTGGATATCTTGTGATGCCTACATTTCGAGGGTTTCTGTCGGAAAGTATTGCTGACTGGGGAGAAAATACTGAGAAATAAGGGTACTGTAGGAGAGGGTGCTGGGTATATATCCTAGTGACAGGGAGGGTGTAGGTGACTGCCTCTATAAAATGTGTATTGGAGAGGAGTGTGCTGGAGGGCGTGTCTCTGAGCAGGGACTTGTGTGCAAGATGCAGGGTAGGAGTGGAGCCATAGTAGGTAAGCAGATTAAGAAGGATGAAGAGTGATTGTTTTCAGATAGAAGTAATTAATCATGGAAGCATGTAGGGTGGAGAAGATGTGGAGATAAATACTGCAGAGCGGAGAGAGAGAGAGAGAGAGAGAGAGGAGGGAGGGTGCCAGCAGAAGAAAGTAGGGGTCGCAGCCTAGTAGAATAGGAAAGCAGTGCAGGGAAGGAGGCCAGGCAGTGTAGCAGTCCAATAGAGATGGCAGGATAGAGCAGTTCACTTTCAGGGGTGTAAGTAGGCGGTTGGCACCTGATGAGATTGGGAGGCTTGAGGGCGGTGCCTTATGTGGGAGAAGGTGTATTTAACAGACGTCGGGGCCAGGAAGGGTGACGTAGGGACCGAGAAGGGTGGGCAGGGCAAATTTAGTAGATACAATGAAACATAAAATGTAAAAGATGTCTGAAAGCTGAGGTCCAGAGCGCTAAAAATCAAATGGCAAGGCAGGGCCAATCAGGAGTAGGTGAAAAAAGAAGTCAGCCAATAAAGAGCTGAATCCTGGTTAATGTAGCCAATCAGGAGTCAGACAAGGAAGCCAGCCTTTCTGGAGAGTCTTTGCCATATCTGGGTGTGTGTGAGCAGGCTGGGACGCGATGCACGGCCGGCGTTGTTCAGGGCCGTGACCATTTGCAGCAGAGCACCCGCTGATGGGCTGTGACCTGGAAAGGAGAGAAAGAGAGAGTGAGGGTCAAGTTAAGTGGAGCACAGCCAGGGTGAGTCAGAGGCTTAATCAGGGGGCCGACCTGGGCTAAGTCAAAAAAAGGGGAGGGAGTGAGTGTGAAAGCTAGGATGGCATGAAAGAGGCTAGGGTGAAAGGCATTTGGGGGTGGGGGTGGGGGTCCAGTGGCTATGGCGAATTAATGTCAATGATGTTCCAAAGTCATTGAAAAATATCCCCAATGGAATCATTTAATAAGTTATGTCATACCAGATTATTTTTTAAAGAGGTCCAGAAAAATAGAAGATAGTTCATTACTGGCTTGTTCCGGCATATCAAATGTATAGTTCAGGTTATTTTTACGGATGTTTAATCTTGCAGGATATAACATTTTACATTTTATATCTGTCACAATCAGTTTGCTTATTAAGGGAGAAAAAGACTGCCTTTTGGACCAAACTTCTCGTGGAATGTCTTGAGAAATGTATATTTTGGAACCATCCCAAGTGAGGTTTTGTGTCAATTTTGCCTTCGTTAATACGTGCTGACGGTCCAAGTAATTTAATAACTTAAAAAAGAAAGGTCTAGGTTTTTCATTTGACAATGGCATGGGCTTTAGTGATCAATGTGCTCTCTCTATAACATAAACTTGAGCATTCGGTGAGGGGCCCGCAATATTTTCTGAAAGGATTTGGGCAAAATGAATAGTGTTCGTACCTTCTGTTTTCTCTGGTTGACCAAAGACAACTAAATTATTTCTATGACTCCTGCCTTCTAAATCTTCGAGTTTAGTTTCCAGTTTTTTCATCTTTTGTCTAACAGCAAGAACTCTGGTTCTGTTTTGGACCTCCGGTCTTTAATTGAAGAAATTCTGACCTCTGTATCTCCAACTCTTCTGGTAAGATCTTCATTTTTACTGCTTAGATTTTTGATTTCCAATAATACATTTTTCAAAGAGATTTTTAGAGGTGAAATCTCCACTAAAAAATGTTCTTCTGTAAGCAAGTTGGAGCTTGGAAGGGTATTTGGAGATTCTGTAATATTTTGCTTGGCTTTCTTTTAACCCGTTGATCGGTCTGGCATCAGAGGTGTATGCTTAGGAAGAGGAGCTTTCATTTCAACATCCATTTTAACATCTTCAAGAAGTTTTTAATGTAGCTTTAGTAGATTAGCTAAAATTAAGTTTATAGGCAGTAAGAAGTCTAGTTTAAATGGCAGTAAGGGTTGAAAATAAGGTAAGATGATCGGAGAGCTGCAAACCTGCTGCTACTCAGCCTGAAGCATCACCGGACGTCCGCTGGACCTTCTCACCTATCAGGTGGTCCTGAAGATACCTGTCCTCTCTGTTATGAGAAGACCAAGGACAGTTCCTAAAGGAGTGGCGGTGCTCCTCGTAGAAGTTGCACCTATATGGATTAGGACATGAGAGGTTACTATGACTATGAGATAGACACAAGCCACTTCATTGCTGGTTACAGCCAGAGCTGTAATGAGCTATGGAGCCACATTTGAAACAAGCCCATGGCTGCTCCTGATAAAAACAAATCCCCCTATCTCTGTCTAAATAGAAACTATTAGGAGCTGCACAAGGCCTGAACCTTCATATTGTAGTTTCACACAAAACTTCTACCCACCCATCCAAAATGTCTCCTCATCTAAAATAGAGGATGCCACATCAAGCACTTCACACCTCTGACTAAGACAGTAGGTGCTGTCCATGACATTAACTCCTTCATTTCAAAATAAGACAGTGACTTGCCTTAACTGCTGGCTTAGTCATAAATATGGCGACAGATGATGCCCACAGTGAAGAATCTTTCAGTGCTTCATTCTTTGCCCAAAATCTGTCTAGGGACTGTACAGTTTTGAAGCTTATATCTTACATTTCCTTATTAGCACCATGAACAAATTCAAATAAGTCTGAAGCTGAGAACTGCACTGAGTCTTTTAATACTATTCTGATTACATTTTGTCCAGAGGTTACTCACTGCCTTCCACATACTGCAGCTGGACAGCAGTCTTCCATTGGGCAGGTTCCACAGCAGCAGAGAATAGGTCAGAATATTTTGCACCCCCCCCCCCCCCCCCAATTCCTGCATGACTTAGTTCTGATCTCCCCTGAGCTCACGTTGGGAGAAGCAGAAGAAGTATGCTGCCCCTCCTTAGACAGTGAATCTGCACCTCATTTTCATTCAGTACAGCAGTGTCCCAAAGTCCTGGGGCCTAGACTCTCCCATTCCCTGAGCCACCTTGCAAATTCAGCATAGAAGCAACCCCCTCATCCTGTTGATCCAGATCATGCCTGCAAGCGTCAGGGACATTATTATTCAGGGGTACAGTGGGTTTAATAGATGCAGAAGGGTGAACCAGGGGGGGGCAAGAGGAACAGATCCCAGTTCCTTATCTGCTTCAAGCCTCTTTGGCAAAGAGTCAGGCTTGGGCAATGGTGCAGTGTGTACCCGAGGCTGGACAGATTGTGCAACCATATTACTCAGCATGGCAGAACTCGCATCCCTTGGGAATTACTGCCAAGGACCAGTGCAGTATTAGCGGCATAAGTCCATGCAACAGGGCTTGATCCAAGAGTCCACATGGGCTGTGGCTCCTGACTGCTGGAAACATCAGTTGGATCCTTAGTATCATTCTGAATAGTGCAAGACTGCACAGGGAGCAATGTCACCTGAGCTGACAAGTCCAAACAAACAGCAGTAGTGTCAGTAATCAATCTTACATCTAGACAAACTCTGTGAATTTTGACAGCATGTGTCACACTAGAACTCTATGATGCTGTGACTTCTGGGCTCACTTTAAGCTTGTATACAGTTTTTGCCAGAAGGTAAGTGCTGAAGCCTGACCAAGGAGAGAATGTCTACTGTTCCTGGCAGCTCACCAGCAAACCAGCTTCCATCTTCTGTCAACCTGCAGCCAAAAGTGATATCTTGACTACCCAGACATGGTGAGGCACAGGCACAGCAGCAGGGCGGCTCCTCCTGAGTACCAGGGACTTTCCTGCTCTGGGACTGCCTCATTCTCTGGTCTTGTCCAAGTCTGGCAGATCAGAAACCAACAGCGTGCTCAGGGCTGTGTCAGAATCAGTTGTGCGATTCACTTGAGACTCCCACTCTAAGCAGATGCCCATGGCTGCAAATGATGCTTCTTCCTCAGCCAGCAAGCAGCAAGGCTTTCCTTTCATTTATCCCAGCTTTTTCAGCAGAGTTAACAGTAGTTGCTTTCTGCAATACTACTACCTGCCCTGCTGCTGCAGGTCACCAGGCTCAGGTAAGGCAGAAACTTCCATATTCTCATCAGCAGCAATGTACTAACTTTCAGACATAACACTATCAGACTTTTAGCTTGTAACAGTATCAACAGCATTGAAAAACTCCATAGGGATTTCCACATTTGCATGCTCCACAGCAGAACGTTCTCCTGTTCTCCACCTCCACGACCACCACCAGGTTTGGCCATCTTGCCAACAGGAAGTCAGCCGCACAGCACCCTGTTCAGAAGAGTAGGGGAACCTTTTCTTAAGAAAAACAAATCATACAAACAAACCAGAAGTTATACAAACAAAAGAAAAAAAAAGTCACCTAATATGAGAACATGATAAAATCACCTTGAGACCTGATAATGCAAGCTAATAAACTTGCTCAGATCCCAGAGACTAAGGAAGACACGTAGTCAAGCATCAAAAATACAGAGGAAAAAATAAGTGAAGATATCAGAATTATATACTAGCGATATATTTTGATCATCCAGTCAGATATGAATACATAAAAAAAAAAATCTGATTTTATAATCACTGTTTGTTATTCTAGTATTAACTATGGAACATGCTTCTAGGCATAGTCCTGAACTCCCCAGTCCTTACTTCTCATACTACAGACTCCACCGATGGTAGTGATCATAACACAGCATTAGTAGACTGCAATTGCTGTAGCACAAACTGATATCTCGCTTGCCATAAATAAAAATTTAAGACATGCAAAAATCACAGCCAGTGTGCTGTACTTGTGATGCTGCCATTCAGATTCCTGTATGTCAGTCTCTCCAGCCACAAGTACTTCCATCTGTCTGCAACATATGCCCAAAATTCAACTACAAATGGACACTCTCAAAAGAAATGTTCCTGTGTTTCTACCAGATTTGAACATGTGGATGTAGGGCACATATGTTCCTCTAGATTCCTATCATTTGTATTTCCTTTAACCCCTAATTTACCGTAGCAGCTCAACCACTGAACATCCCAAACTTTCTGGGGTATCCTCCTGTTTGTCAGCTGAGATAGAGTCAAAGACATTTTGGCTGAACTGCCCAAAGGAAATTCAGGAGTGTCATACGACTCCAACTCATAATATCCTGGTGCAAACTCTGCTTAGAAAGAGGTACACTAGATAGCCTGGAAACTAACTTTAAGTCTGTGCAGACTAGCTTTCACATAATTCAGGGCTTGCAAAGATCATACCAATCTGGGGGGTCATGTTCCCATTTTGATAAATAGGGCCCTAAAGAACTCTTCAACTACACCTGCTAGGGGTGTGAAATTTATATCAAACTGAACTTGATAGCGAATTAATGTAATAGTGTATTTATACGATTTGTATTTTATGGAATGTGACAAACTGTGGTTTTATATATTTCTTTCTAAATAAAAAGAACTCTGAACCTAATAGTATAATGTAAAAAAATAAAATTAAAAAACAAACCGGATCCACCATATTTAGACCCCCTTGCTTATACAGTAAATATGTAAAATTCTGCTTGACAGGGTTTAAATGACTCCCCCAAAGCATCTGGGGGGAAAAAGGCTACACAGCTGAGTATTAAATGTTGCTGGAGGGGGATAAAAAAACTGGTATACCACTGTAACAGCAACACTCTTACAGTGACACTAACCCGTCGACACCCGCAGTGTCAACCAGGTTGCCGGTGCGATGACCGAGTTATCGAATCCGGAGTTTGACTGCTCTTCCCTGACATCTGCCCACCCAGGAGTTGGAATCCTTAAGTCTGGGCAGGGCTGGCACAGGCCCCCTGCATGCACACTGATCAGGTGTCAGTGCAGTCTCCAGTCAGGGGCTGGAATCAGTGGCATCAGGGATGTCGGTGACCATGTGCTGCTGTAGGGGAAGTCGCCAACATTCCTGTCACTGTGGCATAGTGGAACCAACAAAACTCAGGTATGTGAGCCTGGCCCGGTGGCGCTGAGGGTTAAGGCGCTGGATGCCACACCTCATGCCACACTGGTGACCCATGTTCGGGAACAAGCATGGGTCGACGGGGGTTGGTGGGGACGAGGAAGGATCAAGCGTCCTATGGACTGCTCTCCTTTCTTGGGGAGGGGGGTTCATCCTAGCCGGTGCATCAGCAGCCCGTGGTGGACACTGGGGGACTGCAGCACTTGGCAGGTAGATGTAGGGGATCGAGCTGTGGTGGACGTCCTTCGGGTGCATTCGGGAACGAGCACACGCTCAGCAGGATGTCATTGCACGTCTGAGCTCTGGGGCCTAAAACAGAAGTAAAAAATCCCCCCAACCATGGATAGGCGAAGGCGCCTCCATGCCCGACTCACACTCTCCTGTCATCGGACTCACCTCTGGTCCCACCTCTCTCCTAACTCCAGGGCATTGAATTGTAGATAGAGTGCCAGGGCAGGTAGCCCAACCTCAGGGGGCTCAGAGCCGAGGGATCCCCTTGAGTGGAGAGGACGAGATGTGCATTTCACACTGGGAGGTAGAGGTCGGCATGGGGGTTGCTGGAGAGAGTTCCATGGACCAGGGGTGCACAAATAGAATGTACAAAAAAACTCAGGTATGTGAAAATGGGTAATAGGACTTCTTTGATAATTTGTACTCGCTTTGATTTTTAAAATTTTCAAGGCCACTACTGGTTAACTTTTTTTTTCACATATAGCATCCTTATTTGTCTAATTTAAAGTTGGTAGATCCCCAGGGCCAGAAAGGACATCTCACTGGGACATTAGACGTTGCTATATTAGCCACTCTGGCAGAGGAGGCTGGAGGGTCCCCAATCCGGAGACCAACACTTATATCAGTGTTGACTCTCAACCCTGAAGCTTTGGAAAAAGCCTTCACTGCATCCATAACAACTGTCCTAGACTGCTCATCTGTGACAAATATCATCCATGTGCCCAGATATTTTAAATTGTGCCCCCCCCATCCCTCTCGGGATATCCTTACTATATATATTTTTTTGCCAAGAGTTTTGCCCAATTAAGGGGTCTAACACGAATGTGTTCCAAAGAGGATTGATCAGGCATCCTTGCCGGACCACTATAACAATCAGGGATGGTGACCCAAAGTGTCCATTGATAAATGGAATCACTTCTGCTCCTTCATACAGTCTACTAATTCACTTTATGAAATTTGGGGGAATCCTATAGTGATTCAAGACAGCAAATAAGTATTTATGGGACACCTTGTCAAAAGCTTCCTCCTGGTCTAAAAACAAGGTCTAACTGTGCACCACATTCCTATTCCCCATTTCAAATATGACCCTCAGTATGTACAAGTTCTCTTGAATTTTTCTTTATGGGACCAAGCACATTTGTGCAGGCTCAAACTAAACCTTTGCGACCTCCTGAAAATGAATACAGAGCAGCTTAGATAAAATGTTAGAATTAGAATTCAAGAGGCTGATAGGCCTCCAATTTCTCAAATCAGTTTTAGCGCCCGTTTTCTAGAGAAACATCTAAATAACCTGTTCAAAAGATTGAAGTGACACTGATGATGACAGTAGATATTCAAATACTTGGAGTAAACTATCCTCTAGTGCTTCGGAAAAAGCTTTGTAAAACTAATGCAGTATGTCATTCACACTAGGGGAGGAACCAGTATTTAAATTAGAGATAATTCTACAGATTTCGTCCATCGTCACAACAGCAGTTATAGCGTCCTTCTGTGTTGCTGTTAAATTAGGAAATAGAGCTGATCATAAGGAATCTAAAGTCCCTTCCTGTCGAAACCCTGTCCCAAAAGTCTGTTCTATACAGCTTTGAACCACCGTCAATATGTCCTCAGGATCCATCACCCCCACCCCTTGATCATTCTTTAAAACTTGCAAGATCATACGCTCTGTTTGATCTTTATGGGCTGCAAAAGGGTGTATTTTTTTTGTCCCATATTTAGTTCTATTTCCAAAGAAGCAGCTCTATCATGCTGCAGTCTAAACATTTTTTTCAATAAATCTATTTTCTCCTTATAATTCCCTTTACCTTCTCCAGCCTTGGAGGTCCCTTTATATATTTGGTCTCTATAACCTTGGTACTGTAAATATTTATTTTGCTCCTTCATCTTCCCATAAAAGGAGACAAGCTCATCAATGCCTATTTTTGTGTCTGTTCACCAGGTCCAAGGATAATCATACAAGCACAAACTGACCTCCTAGCAGTTAACAATTGCTGATCTTCCACACAAGTGACCTTTGAATCTAAAAGTGATACATTCAATCTTCATCTGCAAGCAGGCCGTTTGGGGGGGGTCTTGATACTGAAAGTGCAGTCTAGTAATAAATGATTGGATAGCTCTGATGGAGCTAAATTAAATGTAGTGGGCTTCAGTCAGGGAGCACAAAAAATAATCAATTCTCATTGAGTACTGCCTTCTCAAATAGTTTTTTTCCCAGTGTGGTGTAAGGTTTGATAGGCATCAGTTAAGCCTGCACCACATACAGTATTATGTAAAGCATTAGTATTACAGTATGGTTTCTTGTGCAGGTTCCCCTGAATCCAGTCATCCAACACACAGTTATAATCACCTCCCCATAACACATTCTAAGCTGTATATAATCAAGGCCTAATGAGTAAAAAAATAAATTCTCCCTATTTTGGTCGGGGGGAGGCACAGGTGTTAATAAGCCTAAATTTGCTATCCTGTTATATGACATCTAATAATAAAGCCCTCTCAGGACTGATGTCAGTTATTCTGGTGATGGTAAAGCCAGTCCCCCAAAATAGAATTACCTGACCATCTGCCCTGTCTTCCCCAAATACCCACTAAGAGGTTTCCCAAAACCAGGTTCTTTTCACCTGTGCTAATTCAAAAAGAGAAGCCAACTGAGCTTCCTGTAAAAGAACTACATCAAAACTGGAATTCCAGAAAAAGGATAATGCAGCTTCCTTTTTTGTGAAGTTCTTTATACTACAGGTATTAAAAGATGCAATGTTCAAAGTACGCATGGGAGAAAATAAGGTGAAAAGAGGTTAGCCCGTAGGAATCAAACATATCCAGACATTGGAAAATCTCAGGTTATTCCTTCCTGTTAGGAAGAAGTAGACTTCTTCTTTTTAGGCTTCTGTCTTGGCCTGCTGCTTTCTTCCTCTGGTTCTGAAAGTGTCCAAGACTTCATGGAGGAGACATCTGAATCCATATCCAAGTTTCCCTCATGCTTTCTGATCTTGTAATGCTTGAAATTTTGTTTTCTACAGCAAGGGAGTGGCTTCTGGCGTTTGGCCACTGATCTAGTTAGTCTTTTATGAATCACAGCAGTCCCCTCAGGTGGTGGGGTATGGCTACTGGTTAATCTATCACCTGCACAGGGTCTGAAGAAGTCTCAGAACTCCCAGCAGCAGCAGTCTGATGCAGAATTTCAGTATTAAGGATCTGTACTTTCATGGTGGGCTGCTTTGTGTGATACAGAATGTGCTGGTGGAGGCAGGGTAGAGGCCACTGACTTATCACTAGTCTTTGAGGTGGCAGGTATGAGGCTATTTGTATCTTTCACCCTTGAAGTAGTTCCCAAAAGAAGAGGGTGCCTCAGTGGTATGTCGAGATCTAGAGGGAGCTTGTGCATTGGTTTGACTTGCTGTTTGAGCTTTATGTACAAGATTCTCCAGGTCAGATCCATCATCCCTATTCCGGGCTGCCCACAGCCATCGATGATACCTGTACTCTTTTTCTTCACACAGGTTGCAGCGCTGTTTTTTAAGTTTTTCTTTTGTTGACCGGAAAAGGAGGACTAGATAATTCTGCCTAGTTTCAGCCTCATCCTGGGGAAGGGGGATACAGATGGATGTTAACTGACATTATAAAAAGGGTCTGAGAAATGGAGCTTTCTGATTGGCTGCAAACATTCTAACAGCCTTATGTTAATCTTTTATTAACATACATGTAGAGCTCAGCCATATGCTGAACAAGGTTTAACACTGTTTAAAACATTTTTTATCATGGGCGGCTCTACACAGAATCTCAGGGCCGTGCCTAATGAGAAAATGCAACCCCAGTTGGTGCCCCATAGGTGCAGAATTTCCCCCATAGTAACAATATAGCAGTGCCCTGGCTGTCATCTGTTGTGCCCCAGCTGTGCCCTGGTAACCATTTGTGGCTAGAGCCGCTACTGTTTTTTATTATAATAGCAATAAGGCACTCCCAGGGATTATGTTAATGGTCAGTTAATCACCCTCTAGGGGCATGTGGCACTTAGCTACACCTCGTTCCACAGTACACCCCTAGAAGGTGATTAACAGACCATTAACATAACCCTTGGTCATGCCTTATTGCTTAATTGAACCAGAGTAAGCTGTTAGTGGTATTTTTAGTGAATGGGGGAAATTTGGCCAGGACACCAGGAAAATTCCCCAACTTTTTTCAAGAATTGCCGTGGGATCTTTAACATCCACCAGAACCACCACCAGAACAGGCAGATGGGACCTCAGTTTAACATCTCATCCAAAACACGGCACCTCAGGAGTGCAGCACCTCCCTCATGCTGCACCACAGTGGCAGTATTGGGATTTAACCCAAGTGCCAGGTGTGAGAATAGAACCCACAGCCTTCTGATCTTCTGGCTACTGAGGTGAGTGTACAACCTGCTGAGCCACTGACACTGTAACTGCCATTGTAAATTCCTGCATACCATACTAACATGCCCAAACTCCCCACATAGGCCACACCGCAGCTGGTCACATGTACTAATCAAATGTATGCAGGGGCTTCACATTTTTAGTATGCTTCCTGCTGGCCTGTTAGAAACAAATGCCCCTATCTCTGCCCAAAAAGAAACAATTGGGTAGGTGCACAACTTCAGAGACTGTCTGTGATAGTTTCACTTGAAATCGCCCACCCCCGTCCAGATATTCTCTGTATTGAGAATAGCTTCCAGCTGCCCAGAAAATCTCACACCTCTTGTTGAACCAGTAGTGAATATCACTGACATTAACCCCCTCACTGTGAAACATTATGGGGACTGTCTTGATAAGGGGTTTGTAGAGGGGATAGCGATGAGGGGAATCCAAAGGGTGTTGTCTTTAACTGGTGACAGTTCATCCAAAATCTGTCAAGTGCTTGGGCAGATTTAAAACTTTATATCAAAGATATCCTCCCCTAAAATATAGATTGAAGCACAGATTTCAGATGCACAAAACTGCATTTAGTTTTTTATGAGTTGCTTGGCCGCACAGATTCTGCCAGAATGTTCTGAAAGTCCCCCCTGTACTTCAACCTGACAGCATTCCTTTGTGGAGCTGGTTCTACCCTATGCTTGAAAAAGTCAGAGTACAATGGCCCAGTACTAGACTGTTGTTGAGGCACAGGTCAGGAAGCATAGGAAAACCAGGAGCAGCTACAAAATGTGCAAGTAGCATTTTATTATTATCATCAATAAAAGTAAAATAAAAAATAAAAATTGTTCTGTATAACTATTTACAAAGGTAGTACAAACAGAGAAAACAAAGTCCTTCATCTGCGGGTATCTCTAATTCCAAGTTTCAGTCTCTCCCCAGCAAAAGACTGTGGCTCTTTTTATAATAAGTCTTTGGTAATTAACTTCTGAGACCTTAGCTCGTTAACAGACATCCTGTTTCTCATAAAATGTATTAGAACTTTATCAATTTCCTTGCAGGTACAACAAAATAGAACATGGTGCCACAGAACTGACTTCCTGTTGACAGCTAAAAGTTTGTGCTGCAGCTCAGTGTTAACCCCTTGAGTTCCAAATAGCTTTTTGCAATCATTTCAACAGTATAACTATAAACAGTTTCAAACAAAGGGATCCCAGTATCACTTAGTTTCACACAAACATTGACAAATATTTTTATAACTGCAGATATGCAAGGGGGAAGAAAAGACAGAAACAGCAAGTAAAGGCAGAGAGACAACAAGTCAAGTCACATTTATTTAAAAAGACGCCCAATCCCGAAGGCTCTGGGCACCGTACAAACTTAACAGCATTTCATACCGTATAATCTTAAAATTTACAACAATTTAAAAACATATGAATAAACAAAATAAACAAAATTACATCCCAAAAACTTGCATAAATAGGAAGGTCTTCAGGCGAACCTTGAAGGCAGTTAAAATGGGGGCCTCCATAACTACTGCTGGCAAAGAGTTCCAAAAAGCGGGAGTGGTGACACTAAAGGCTCGGTCGCCAGCAGATTTTAACCTCGCTCTTGGAACATTAAGGAGGCCACCACTTAAAGAGCGGAGATTTCGGGAAGAGGAAGAAGGTACCAGGAGATCCGACAGATAGCCAGGGCCCTGTCCGTGTAGGGCCTTATAGGTGAGAAAACCCACCTTGAAGAGCACGCTCCACCTAACAGGCATCCAGTGCAATTTGCGCAACACAGGGGTAGTATGACAAAATTTACCTTGCCCAGACAAAAGTCGGGCAGCAGCATTTTGCACTAGCTGCAGTCTGTGGAGAGAGCCCCCAGAGACCCCAAGATAGAGAGCATTACAGTAGTCAAGCCTAGAAGTGACCAAGGCATGTATCAAGGTAGGGAGGGAGGTCCAGAGATGGAACAAGGGGCTTAATACTGGCAATGTTTCTAAGATGGAAGAAACAGGAACGTACCACAGAAGAAATTTGAGTCTCCATGGACAAATTCTTGTCAAGAATCACACCAAGATTTCGCACCCAAGGGGAGGCCATCAATGACGCAGCTCCTAGCACAAGTCCAGTTGCTGAGTCAGAGGCCATCCCATCACAGACTCTGTTCGACTCCACTACCAGTACCTCAGTCTTGTCGGGGTTCAGTCGTAGCCAGCTGGCAGCCATCCAGTCGCTAATCTCAGCCAGACAGATATTTAACACATCCACTGCGTTTGATGTTCCTGGGGCAAAGGATAAGTATAGCTGAGTATCATCGGCATAGCAATGAAAACTCAGACCATACTTCCTAATGATCCCCCCAAGGGCAGCATGTATACTGCGAACAACATTGGGGCCAGTATCGAACCCTGAGGGACTCCACACAAAAGGGGGCAGGATGTAGATGAGAAATTTCCAGCCGGCCCGGTGGCGCTGAGGGTTGAGGCGCTGGACGCCACACCTCACGCTACGCTGGCAGCCCGGGTTTGGGAACGGACTCGGGCAGCTGGAGAGTCGGCCGGGGAGAGGAGGATTGAGCGCCCAATGGCTGCTCTCCTCCTCTGGGAGGGAAGGGATGCTTGTCCCGCGGTTCTACCGCCACCTGGGTGACCACGGGTGGAGGTGCAGTGGGACTGCATACAGATGGGAGGGAGGACGTGGGCCGGAGATCGGAGCGTACGCACATCTCGACGTGCGTCGCACCTAGGTCTCCCTAGCGTGCTCACGCCCCGGGGAGGGACAGAAAAACGGAAAGGAACCTGTCGTGAAGGACGGAGACGGGACCCGACTGCCCAGACAACCCATAACTGGGCTACCAATGGATGCCCATAGAAGGACCTCCTGACACACACACTAATGGACTGGAGGGGGTAAAATAGGGGTACCCCCCCTCGTCCCCGCCTGGGGGGGGTAGGCCGAGGCAGCATGGAGGTAGGTCCGAGCGACACCATGGTAGGTACCCAAGGAGGGACTAGGGGAGCACAGTCTAGGGATTCCCAGAAGAAGATCCACCACGACAAAGGAGAGGGGGCTTAAAAAAAATAAATAAATAAATTTCCCATCACAACCCGCTGTCTCCTATTGGTGAGAAAGGACTCGAACCACTTGATAACATTACTGGTGAGTCCACACAACTCTCTCAGGCGAAGAAGCAGCACACAATGGTCCACAGTATCAAATGCTGATGAGAAATCGAGGAGAACAAGAATTGTCTTGTCCCCTCGGTCTCTAGCCCTGAGGAGGTCATTTTGCAACTAACTAAGAGTTTCGATGCTATGTCTGGCCGAAGCTGACTGGAAAGGATCATATAACTCGTGAGTCATGAGGTGTTCCTCCAACTGAAGCGATACCACCTTCTCAACAATCTTCCCCAAAAATGGGAGATTGAAGATAGGACGGTAATTTGCCTTGACCTCCGGGTCCAAAGAAGATTTCTTTAGAAGGGGTCTCACCAGAGCCTCCTTCAAGGCATCCGGGAAGACACCCTGACTCAAGGAGCACCGGACAATCAGGGCAAACACCGGGCCAACAGAGTCAGTGCATCTCATTAAGAAACGCGTTGGCACTGGGTCCAGCTCACAAAAGGTATGCTTCAAGTTGACTGCCACCTCAATAACCTCACGGACCTCCACTGGCCTAAACTCTCCCCAACTAGGCAGAGCACACTTAGCACACAACTGATGACCACTGTCAGCAATGGTACTGCTGGCTGAAGAAACCTCCCGCCGGATCAAAGACACTCTGTCTGAGAAAAACCGAGCAAAATCCTCACAATCCTCATTTGAGGAAATTCTTCGGGGCTGGAGACAAACAGGATGGAGAAGTCTGTCAACAGTCCTGAAAAGTGAGGCTGGTCGGTTTCTCCCAGCAGCAATCTGCCGAGACAAAAATGCTGTCTTCTTTTGGTTGATTGCCTCCTGATATGCACAATAATGCGCATGCAGGACCAGTTTGTCTGTCTCCAGACGGGACTTCCTCCAGCAGCGCTCTAATCTCTGACCCATCTTCTTCATTTCCCTGAGATCTCCATCATACCATGGAGACCTCAGGAACGAAGTTTTGGGTCGTACACGGACAGGTGCGAGGGAGTTTATGGTGTCAGATAGCACCTTATTATAGATGTCCATCCCGACATCAACAGCCCCAACGCATGCACCACCCATCATAGATAAGTCGACTGCCACCATAAAACCCTCAGGGGTAAGATCACGTAAAGGGCGGCAGCGAGTCATCTCAGCAGGGGAAGAACTTATGGCGGGAGCCCCAAGCGTGAACTTCACCGTGCAGTGATCAGACCAAAACACCTGATCAATCACAAGATCAGCAATCTCAATTCCAAGTGAGAAAACCAGGTCCAGTGTGTGGCCGTCCCGGTGAGTGGGTGCATCAACAAACTGCATCAGCCCTAGTAGGGACATACTTTGCAGAAATTGCGGTGCACCTTTGAGCTTTATCCTCGGCCCAGACATTGAAGTCCCCCAGAAAGACACATCTGGGGGAATCCAACGTCTCGCCGGCAGCAAACTCGGCAAATTCCTGCAGGAAACCCCCCATCGGGCCAGGAGGGCGATAGATGAGGAGAATCCTGCAGCCAATGCTGAGTCCACCACGAATGGCCACACATTCAAAAGAACCTGGGGTTCCCACTGGATGCATGGTGAAGATCAGGCTAGATCTAAAACAAATGGCTACACCGCCACCCCTGCGATTTTCTCTGGGGCAGTGCACAACAGTATATCCTGGGGGGATTGCAGCCTCAAAAACAGGGCCAGCATTATCTCCCACCCAGGTCTCCGTAATGCAAGCCAGGTCAACCAAAGAAATCAAGGCAGCAATAATTGCTGACTTGTTTCTGATTGACCTGGCGTTGCACAGCACTGCCGTCAGAGATGTAGAGGGTGGTGTAGCCCCTCTGGCTACCTGACCACTCGGTCTGGTGATCTCCCTGGAAATGGGCACCAACCACGTCTGGCTTCGCCTAGATACCTTAAAACATCCAGGGCATCTCCTGGACCTAACTACCTCTATCCTTCCATCAACCTGCTCTTGGTCACCCCACAGCCCGCAAGCAGAGCAATCCCTTTCAATCCCCACCTCCCTGCAACGCCTGATAGTAATATCAGATACAGGGGGAGGGGTAAAGGGCCATAGAGCATGCAGCAATGAGTTTCCATAGCTGATTCTAGCCCCCACAGGTCGCCCTACAGTCCCCCTACACATTTCTAAATTTAAACAAAATTTCAAACTGACATACAAACATTAAATAATAGAACTCAAAATAATTAAAACACTCCTATCTAAATAACCTAACAAATACAATTTAAAACCATTATACACAAAAACAATCCTCCTCCTAACTCATATAAAGATATTTTGGCACCGAGAGGCGAAGAATCGCAAGACCATCGGAGTGATCAGTTCCTAGGTTTCATAAGAACATCTGGCTGCACAACCAGACAGACAAGAGACAGAAAAGGAGAGGATAGAACAGATCCTTGCATTTAACTCTTTCTGCATAACAAATTGGACAGGGCCTTATTCAACCCTGTCACACAGACCTCCTGGAATTTCTGTTGGAAGGACCAGGTTCTTCTGCTGCCTGCTGGGAAGTGGCCCCTAGTGAATGTGATAAAGTACCCTCCCTTGCCTGCCAGGCAACTGTGTGCTGACAGCATGCTCAGGCTGAGGGTTAAGAGGCTGTACTCATGCAGGAACAGAACTAGGCTCATTTTGTTGAGCTGGGGGGTTAGTATTGTCTGAGTTCAAGTTAATTTCTGAGAGCCCCTCATCAGCAGCAGGCTGCATAGTGGCAGGCAAGGTTCTGTCCAGCACAACCCTGTCCCCTTCCTTCTCCCTCCCCCGAATGGTCACCTCCCCCATAGCACTTATTATGTTATCAGCATGAGAACACCCATCACTAGGCAAAGGAGGTACACGGGACTGTAAACGAGGCTGTGGTATGTCCTGCAAAAGTGATGGATCTGAGTAGTGTCCTTCCACACAACTTCTTTGAGGAATCCACTTCCTTCAGGGACCAAGGTTCACAACATAAACAATCGTCGTCCCCCCCGCCATTCTGTTTTAAAGCAGTCCCCCTACATCAAGCTAGAAGGTATCTTTGCAAGGTACTTGGGAAATCAAGGAAAAGCGGGAACACCCTTGATCTCAAGCGTGTCGCCCTCACACTCGAAGAGATTTTGGTTCCCCTTACTAAACTACTGAACCTATCCTTACGATTGGCTCCATTTCCCCAAGTTTGGAAGTCAGCTCTGGTAACACCTGTGCATAAGAGTGGTGACAGGGCACTGCATTCCAACTATAGGCCAATTTCTATCCTTCCCCCACTGTCCAAAGCGCTGGAGCATATCATTGTGGATCAGTTAGTGGAATACCTTGATAAATACACAATCCAATGCTCGGAACAGCACGGATTTCGAAAAGGACACAGCACCACCACCACTGCACTGCTGGAATTCACCAGTTATCATTCAGAACTCGCATGATCAGAGGAGCCTCGTTGGTGCAGCCTTTATTGATTTAACTAAGGCTTTTGACACTGTCAGTCACTCACTTCTACTTCAGCAACTTTCATCCATTGGCCTTTCTTATGAATCTACTAACTCGTTCAAAAGCTACTTGTCGGACCACTCTCAGCAGACCACATCTGAACATCTGCCTGTTCACTGTGGGGTACCACAGGGATCACTACTTGAACCCCTTTCTCTTTAGCATTTTTCTAAATGACCTACCTCATTCCAGCAATCAACAGATCCTTCTTTATGCAGATGATGCTGTCATCTGCACCACCCATCATGAACCCCCCCGACCTTGAAAATCAACTGCAACTTGCTTTTTAGCAAGTCGAGGACTGGTTCGGAACTCACAAACTGATAATGAACTACAAAAAAAACAAAGGTGATACTGTTTAGCGGTGCCAGAAGTAAACACAAATCCTACCCTCTTATTATCAGGAACTGTTCAGGTGTCCCTCTTGAACAAGTCGATCATTTCAAATATCTGGGGGTAACTGTGGACTGCTCCCTTTCCTACTCCAAGCAAATTGAAAATGTGTCCAGAACAGTTAACATCAGAATAGGGCTCCTGCACAGACACGAGTGATGCCTGACACCCGAAGCCCTGCAAACCACTATCAATAGCGCAATCATTTCCATCATTGACTACAGCCTGGTCATCTACTGCTCTGCACTCCCTACTTCCCTCTGCAGGATAGCAGAGGCTCTCAACAAAGCCTGCAGGCTGTTCACCAGTTCCCCATGCACACCTATGACCTTTATGAACAATCTGGATGGCTACAACTTAACAATAGAATTCGCTATCAAACCTGCCTGTTAGCCAAAAAAAAAAACACCTCTTGGACTCGTACCTCCTGGAGTTGCAAACCTTCTAAATTTATTCTCAGACTCACAGCTCACCAGTAACTCTGCCCATCAACTTTTCACTGTTCCAAGAAGCAGAACCACACAGGGGCAGCGGTTCTACTCTTACCAGACTCCCCTCTGGTTCAACTACCTTGGTGCAGAACTCACTACTGTACCAACACTGGGCCCTTTCAAAAACCTACTACAACAACATCTGCTAGAGAACAGTAGCTGTGGCTGCACCTGAGAAAGGCCATCTGTTTCCCTGTTCTGACCAGCTCTGCTCCAATTATACCTCTCTGCCCCACACCTCCAACTGCTCCCTACTGTCCTTATCCATTCCCTGAATCCCCCTATTTAGGCACCTGTCCTTGTCCACTCTCCCCTTCTCCCCAGCCCTTCACTGCCCTCCCCCCTTCCCCACCCCTCACTGTGCTTCCTCTGTCTCTACATACTGTGTAAGTATCCCTTCCTTTGACAAGACAAAGCCGCCAATGGCTGCTCTTGTCCTCACTTCTGACCAGACGTTCGCAAGGACAATTGTTAATGTTTTGTATATTACTCCCCTACCTTACTGTATCATACTGTTGTTGAATGCTTAAATCCTGTTATTGTATAATCTGTTTAGCTAATGACTATTGTACTGCTCCCATTGTATGTTTTCCCACCCTTTTTGACGTGGAACCTTTGTAAATGAGCGGCTTCCTGCTCAAAGGTATTGTAATCCAAGATTGAAATAAATAAATAAGTAATCTGACAAATTCCACACACCTGGTGCAGAATTTACAGGGTTATCGTTCGACATCATCCAGTCCTTCTCCACTCCTTGCTCGGACCCTACTCCTGGCTCGAGGGCTGCACCAGCCACTCATCCACCAACAGATAAGGTGAGCAATGGCATGGAGTAGATACTGGAGCTTCAGCGGCAATCTCACCAACATTCCTACTATCATGAGCTCTAAGTGGTCCATCAGTATCCATTGCAGTGGCAAATCGTTTCTCTTTCTGATCACCCTGGGGAGCATCTTGAAGATGACAACATGGCCGGGGAAGCATTTTCACCTGCATTCCTCCAGAGGATACAATGTCCTAATCAGGGTCAGGGTCCCATTTTACAATAGAATCTGACATCCAGTCGTCATTCTTCAGGGTACTTTCTGGAGTCCATGGACCAAGCTGCATTGACATTGGAGCTGAAAAGCTTTCATCAACTGGCATCTGGCTTTCTGCTTGTTGCTTTGATCTTGCAATTGACTGTCAGAACTAGGCCCAGCAGTGCACAGCTGAGTGTCAGGATCTGATGCAGCAGGTTTCCCCACTGAAGCACCTTCATCTTCCAAACATTTTCCAGGTAAGACCAAATCTTTTGCTGACATTCTGTGCTTGAGGGAGGGTTTTCTCCTCATGTACCTCTCCTCATCCTCAGCCATCAGGCTCAGCAAGTGTTTTTTACATTCTTGCAATTCTGTCTACAGTTTCAGTTTAGTTGAAGTAACGTCTTCTGACTCTGTGTTTGGGGAATTCAGGTCCATTTCTACACCCTCCTCATCATTCAGTGAGTTCTGCACACTCTGTCCTTTAGAGACACACAGACAAAGGATGTGGACTTGTCCCCAGCCTTTAATAGCACATCTTCCTCCTTCAATTCACCAACAGCCACCATCTTGGTCAGTGAGCCAAAAGCACCCCCTACAAAGAATATGGGAATTTTGTATTATGTAATATGAGAGAAAGGAAAAATAAATAAAATCAAAGTACAAACCATCTAATAACGCAGTGTAACATGAACACCCTCATAACAAAAAATTCCTAGTCGTGCAGTAATTTTACAGAACCCAAACAAAGAAATAATGATATACAACTGAAGAAACTGAACCACACATAAACAAAAGAGTTAAAAAATAAATGAGGAACAAGACAGTCATTTTGGCAGATTTAATGTCTGGTTCTTTGGTCAGTCTGGCTTCTGTAATGGAGACCTAGCTGACGATGCTGCTGATCCTGTTTTGGAGGCAGCTGTCCCAGCCAATTTCTCTGTGCTGCACTACCCGTGGAGGGATCACTGAGAGAGAGAATGGCCATTTGTTTTAGATCCAAGCTGAATCTCACCGTACACCTGGTTGGAACTACTTAATTGTTTGAATTCATGTCCAATTACAGGGGTCAGGACCCTTCTCATTTAACGGCCTCTAGGGCAAAAGTATTTTTTTTTATTGGAGAAATCGGACACAACTTTTGAGCACATGTGCTCGTTTACAAAGGTTCCATGTCAATGAGTTACAGAGGCAACACAGAACACTTGGAGCTTGAATAATACAGGGGTATCACAAGTTTAAATTCAAGTACTGTACACTCATATTATGTAATTAAGAATGCAACAGAACAGGACTGAATAACAACAGGACATCAGAGCAAGAGTACAGAGAAGTTCAGTATAAGTAAGTTTGTGGGGATAAAGTAGAATAGTGGCAGGATGGAGAGTAGTCAAAGCTGGTAGCAGTTTAGCATGGGGAAAAGTGCAGTAGAAGGGAGGGAGGTGAGGGCAAGAGGTGGGGGAGGACTGGAAGGAAAAGGCAAATGGTAGAGGAGGAATTAAACAGAGCATTGACACCTTGAGTTGAGAATAAGCTATTTTTGTAGAGCTGCCTTGAAGTGGGAATGTGTGGAGAACACTGTTAGTGCAGGGGGGAGTTCGTTAAGCCATTGGGTGGCATGGTTGGCAAATGAGAGCTTCCCTAGGCTGGTATTGAGTCACTGGACAATGATGGCTTGCCTATCCATACTTCTTGTTGAATACTGGTTTGTAACATGGTGGAAGATAGTGCTGGCCCCTGCAGGGGTAAAACCAAGCTGAGCTTTTTAGCCATAAGGACAATTTGAAATTTGAGACGGGCATGCAGAGGGAGCCAGTTAATTTGTTCATAAAGGGTAAAAATATGTGTAAGTCTTTTAGCTACAGAGATAAATCATTATTCTTTATTTAGAGTGACCTTGATCCTGTCAAGGGCTGTGGCACTGGGGTCCCATGGATGGGTAGGCCATCATTTATGAGGGAAAGGATAGTGCTAGAGACAACCAGCCATCTGGTTTCCGCATAAGATTCAGTCTATGTCTGTCTATAGCATGCAAGTTTCCTACTGGTGAGGTTTGTGATGTGCTCAGAGAAGGTGCAGATTTTCTGAAGGAAATCGTGGACTTCATTGACAAGATGGTATTGGCATGACCCAGATGGTTAATTCTGGATGACTTCAATGCCTTGATCGATGATGAACTCTAGCAATTTGGTCAAGATTTTCTCCATTTAATGGATTCACAGGGCCTTGCACAGGTAACTACCTCTACGACACATCAACATGGTCATGCCTTGTCCTTAGTGTTCTCGCTGGGGCTGTTAATAACCTCAGCATTAATCTGGTCAGTTGGTCGGATCATTGCATAGTGAGTTTCTCTCCCCTTCCCAGGTCCATCCCCTATGGAGATGGTTCACTATCTCCCTTTGAAGGGGTTATCCCCATAAGTATTCCAGGTGGTAGTGGATCTCTCAAGCATGTCAGTTGCTTGTAAAACTGGATTGGAGAAGACAGCGATGGCCTATAATTGGTTATTGCCTCGGCCTTTCATGAAGTCATACTGGTCCGTGCACCAGCCCTAACTCGGTGCTTGAGATCCCCATGGCTTGATGGGAAGCTCAGAGAGCTTAAGTTAAGGGGTCAAAGTTTGGAGCATTGTTGGAGAAGATCCAGATCGGACGAGGACAAGCTATCAATCAAAAAAATCAATCAAAATCTTTATTTAGTCAGGCGAACATCATTGAGCATAGCTCATTTGCAAGATGGACCTGAGTGGTCATACAAATAAGAGTACAAGTGTTTTTACAAGGACATGAAAACAGCATAACATTAGTACAATGAAATAAATAAGAGAACATACAAAATTTACATATATACAAGGCACCGTAAAAATAACTTAACCTGTAAAAATGAAGGGGATAATAGATATAGCAGTGATAATGAACAAATAATAGGGCTTTTGTTGGCTTTTATATGAATGTGGTAGCTGACTGGATAATAGAGGAAACTAAACATAATGGATTACAGAAGGTGGGTAGGTTGGATGGAGACTAGACCTTATGGAAGCAGTTGCACAACTCTGGAAATAGGGTGAATAATCTTTGAAGGATTATAAGGGTAAGAGGGTATTTAGATTCATAGATTTTTGGAGTGAGTTCCAAGTGACTGCTAGGGAATAGCTGATGCAGCCCTCCCAAACCGGGTGCAGGTATTGGGAACCTTTAGCATGATGAGCTTACTGATCCTTAAGGTGTATGGCCTAGATGTGATTCGGGCGAAACAGTCTGTAATATAGGAGGGGAGTTTGCCTGATAAAGCTTTAAAGATCCAGATTGCAGCATTCCTTTTTCTTCTGTGTTGTAGGGATGTCCAATTAACTGCCATGTAAAGAGAGAAATGATGGGTGCTGAAGGAAGGTCTGTGATAAATCTGATGGATCTATGATACAGGGTGTCCAGCTTATTTAAGAGGAGAGTGAGCAATGGCCGTGAGAAAGTCAGCATAGTCAATGAGGGATAGGAATGATGCCTGGATTAGTCTTTGTTTGGAGTCTCTGGTAAGGTAGTGTTTTATTCTGAAAATAGGCCAAGCCTTTGTCTCAACTTTTAGTAGCTCTTCAATATGGACAGAGTAATCAAGCTTATTGTCAACCAGACTCCAAGATATTTGAATTTATCCACAAATTCCAGCTTCTCTCCATATAAGGTGGATAATTGTGGGGTGATGAATGATGGGGTAATGGCAGAGCAATTCTTTGTGGCAAAGAACATAGCTTTTGTTTTCTTGGCATTTAGAAGTAATTTTTTCCAATAGGTTGTGTTGTAGGATGGAGAATTCTGACTGTAACAGTTCACAGGCTTTTGATAATGAGGATTGCTGACATATAATACAGTATCATCAGCAAACAGATGAATGTTAGATTGAGGAGGTTGACATCGATATTATTAATATAAATGGCAAAGAGGATGGGGCCTAGAATAGAGCCTTGCGGTACACTCTTAGCAGTGGTTTAGAGGTGGATAGGTAATTTCATTTTACCAATTGTGACCTTCCAGAGAGATAGCACCTAAACCAATTGAGTTAGAGTGAATCAAGGCCTAGAGAGCTAAGAGAGGAGATTAATGATTCATGATCCACTGTATCAAATGCTTTACTCAAATCCAGGAACACAGCACAGGTACTATTCTTCTTATCCAAGGCAGTCTGCCAATCGTTAGTGACTTTGGCTAGGCAGAGATGGTGCTATGCATTGATCTAAATCAGATTGTGCTGGATTTAGGAGGTTGTTAGTGTCCAGATAGGCCCTTAACTGTGAATTTACTAATTTTTCAAGCATCTTGGATAGTACGGTAGGATGGAAATGGGCCTATAATTGTTAAGGTCCATGGGATCACCTGATTTAAGTAGTGGAACTACTTGAGCTGTTTTCCAAATGGAGGTATGGAACCAGTAGCTAGGGAAAGATTGAAGAGGTGAGTGAGGGGAAGATAAGGCGTGTAATGCTATTTTAAGAAAGTAGGGATCCAGGGAGTCTGCACTGCACTCTTAAGTATATAAATTAGATAGGAGGTCTTCTACTTCTTTCAAGGATGTTGGTTTTGAAGGAAAATGTTGAAGCAGCCTTTTGTCCCACAGTGGATTGAAGGTTTAATGATGATCTCAAGAGATTTGCAGGTGAGGAGTCAAATGCTAGGCCAGCTGTGGTGAAGTGGTCGTTGAAGGTATTTAAAATTTCTTGCTTGTCAGTGATTTCTAAGTCATTTAGTAGCAGTTTGGAGGGTAAGGCAGGGGTAGAGTTTTGGCCTAGAATTCCTTTATAGTACCCCAAAGTCTGGATGGATTAGTGTGGGATGCATCCAATTCAGCTCTGTAATAGGCAGCTTTGGCAATTCTTATTTGTTTTGTGCATGAATTTCTTGGTTTTCTGAATTGAAGCCAGTCTCTAGTATCCTTTGTTTTTGCCTTTTCCAGAGTTTGTCTCTGGCTAACAAAGCTGATTTAAGGTCAGCAGTGAACCAACGACAAGATTTTACTTTAGATCTGATACTGGTGATTGGTGCATGAATATTGAGGGCATTAGTGATAATGTCCTTTAAGGTCTGGAGAGCTGTTTCAACTGAGGTTGTAAGGTAAAAATTTTGCCAATATGTTGTATTGCACAAATCATGGAGATATCCTGAGATGTTGAAATTCTTTTTTGACCTTTTGAGGAGAAATTTTGCAGGGTTGGATGGCTTGAATGTAGATCTAATGCCATCTATAGGACAATGATCACTTACATCACTGGGTAGCACTCCTGCATGTGAATATAAGTGAGGCTTGTTTACCAACATAATATCCAGGAGTAAGCTGTTGATAGAATTTTTTAGGTTAATCCTGGTTGGATCTTTGATTAATTGAGTGAATCCATAGGTGTCACAGAAGGTTACTAGGGGTGCAGATGCATTAGATAACCAGTTCAAATCAAATCACCAAGGATGATGGTATCTTCAGGGCCTAGATTGAGTATTGATCCTAGGTGGGATAGGAGTTTGAGGCCTGCAGAGGGGCCTATAGCAGCCAATCAATTTAAATGAAGACAAGTTCGGAAGGATATTTTAATTGACAAGCATTCAAATTCCTTTAGTTCGGATGTATATGATGAGGCAGGATGCAGAGATGGTATCCTTAATGTAGATGGCCACCCCACCACCCCTGGAAGGGCGATCTGATCTGAAGAGCTGATAATTGGGAAGGTTTATATCACTGTCTTTTGTTGTAGGTCTGAGCCAAGTTTCAGAGATAATCAGGAAGTCAGGTAGGGTATGTGCAACCCATGCCTGTATTAAGGAGAACTTTTTTAGGAGACTGCAGGCATTGAAGTGAAGGAAACTTAGGCCATTTATGGAGGTTAGATCAGAGGGGGATAAAAAACTTTCAGTGGGGCCAGGATTGATTTCAATAGTACCAATACAGATCAGAAGGAAGAAGATTAGTTTGAGGAGGGCACCAAATGAAAGGGATAGGGAGTGGTCAGAGCATTTCCTCCTCTTCTTGGGAACCACTGTGTAATGGGTGAGGGTCCTGTTATATAGGTATGGAATTTATCACAAAATAATAGTCTGATGGACAGGCATAGTGGGTTAATATAATGCCAAAATGGATGTAAGGTAATTGAGAAATGTTGTAGGGATAGAGAGCCTTTTTGTGGGATACCCCAGGGGTTGCAGTGCAAAAATGGCCGGATATAAATAAGGAATTGGTGGGTGTCCACTGGGGATGGCAGGGTATCAAAGGGTGATTTCCTGTAAGAAGGCAGTATTTCTGTCCAGGGAGGTCTCTGTAAGGAGAAACTGACCAACTCCACTCTCCAGGTGATGGACAGACTTTTAAATCCGATCTGTCTGCAACCAGTAAGAGCTCATTCATTCATCTACTCAGTGCAAAAAGTTTGCTTAGTTTTTCTCCGATAGGGTGTCCTCAATTCAGTCAGGGATCTCTTCATCTGGATCATCTCAATTCAGCAGTACCAATTTGGTGAGGGAGTTTGTGATCCATCAGTCTGGAGAGTTTAGGCTGGTTTCAATTGAAGATGTTTGTGAGGTGGTTCTTGGAGCTGCAGCCCACATATCATGAGCTGGACCCAGCCCTGACTTGCCTAATAACTGGCTGTGTGGAGTTTCTGGGTCTGCTATATGCCGATCTGATCTGGTGTTCTCTTTCAGAAAGGTCTTTCCTAGGGTTTTGAAGCAGCTCTGGTGAGACTTCTTCTGAAAAAGACATCTGTGGAGCTGGACCGTTTGGCGAATTACAGACCTGCCTTTATCCTCCCCTTTTTGGTTAAGGGTATAGAAAAGACGGTGGTTCTGCAGCTTGAGGAACACCTTCTGGCCTTTGATATCTATGAACATCTCCAGTTCAGGTTTATGTCGCGGCACAGTACCAAGACAGCATTGGTCAGGGTGCTAAATGATATTC
Organism: Neoceratodus forsteri; assembly: GCA_016271365.2. Taxonomy (NCBI): domain Eukaryota; kingdom Metazoa; phylum Chordata; order Ceratodontiformes; family Ceratodontidae; genus Neoceratodus; species Neoceratodus forsteri. The sequence continues at coordinate 531,454,513 of JADMNL010000022.1, read as the reverse complement.
TGAGAGCCTGAGATGGAGGAGAGCAGTCAGTTCTCTTGCTCCTTTATCTCTCTCACTCCTCAGCATTCAGCACTGTGGGCCGTTGGTTGTTGCTGGATCATCTCAGGGAGTACTGTGGACTCACTAACACTGTCGCCCCGCTGGTTTGAGTCCTGCCTTGGAGACAGGACACAAAGGATGGTGACGGGGGATTTTTTTTCTCACTCCCAATGCCCCTGCTCTGTGGAGTGCCTCAGGGGTTGATCCTTTCTCTCACATTTTTAGTGGCGCATATGCTGCCCCCAGAAGGGATCATTAGATGATATGGTGGGTTATCACTGCTATGCTGATGAAAGCCAGCTGTATCTGTATTTTGCACCAGGGGCACCTGGTACTGTTGCGGCAATAAATGTGTGCCTAGCTGAGATTCAGGACTGGAAGTCATCAAGCTGGCTGTGACTCAGTCTGGATAAGATGGAAGTACTGGTGATTGAGTCTGGCTGGAAGGGGCTGCAGGGGCCACCAATGGAGGTATTGGCTTATGGCTAGGTTCCTCTGGGTTGGTGGCCTTTACTAAGGTCAAGAATCTGACAGTCATCTGGATGAGAGACTGACACTTGAGTCTCAGGTGTCAGCTGTAGTCTGGAATGGCTTCTGTCATTGCAGGAGCATCAGACGAATTAAAACCTTGATCCCCCCAGAAGACTTGCCCTCACTGGTGCAAGCATTCACCACCTCTGGACTCGATTATTGCAATGCTTTACCTCGGGTGAGTTGAGGTGTCCTGTGTCATCTGCAGCTGCTGCAAAATGCAGCGGCCCAGTTTGCTGACAGGCCTTCCGAGGTCATGTCATATAACCCTATCCTGCATGAACTGCATTGGCTGCTGGTGAATTGGCATATCATTTTCATGGTCAGCTTTTTGACCTATAAGGTTGTGTACGGACTGGGTCCTAGCTACCTGTGTGACCTTCTGTCTCCTTATCAGTCCTTTTGCCCCCTCCGCTCTTCTGAGGTGGGCCTCTTAGCTGTTCCTAAGGTGAAGCTAAAATACTCCTGCAATAGGGCTTTTTAATCTGCGGGCCCTGCCCTTTGGAACAGGAGTCCCAGGGTTCTGAGAGAGGCTCCCTCATTGGATGTCTTCAAGATGGGTCTGAAATCCTTCTTCTTTCCAGAGGCTTTTGGCACTGTTTAATTTTCAACCTAGAAATTCACCTACTGACCAGCATTGCATTATCAGCTTTTATACATATTTGCAAATTCATTTATTTGTGGTTATATATTTTGAAATGTGTTTACTTTTGACATTGTCTTGGAATTTTTGTTCAGTGCTCAGAGTCCAATGGGATTGGGCACTATATAAAGTTTACTACTACTACCACTAAAAATGAGAGAGACAAATTATAATTTCAAACAAAAATAAATAAGGGAGGGCAGGTATGGAGTAATCCAAGGGGTTTACCTTTCAAATCAACCCCTAACGAAGACCGAGCAGTTGGTCGAAGCGCAGGGGAGTGTTCACTCGGACATGGGAAAGCGGTCATTATATATTGCGACCACTGAAATGCTGTTATAACTGCTATGTATATGCTGCAGCACTGGAAATAAACAGAATGTTTACTGCCTATCCAGCGTTTTTCTTGTGGTCATTTTGCAGAGGAGTGCAGAGCTCATTTGAAATACAGCAACCCCTCGCTACAGCGAACCCCGCTATAGCAAAATTCAGGTATAATGAATGCCTTTTATGGCTCCCAATGTTTCAGCTGCTTTTGTAAATACAACCCAACTTCCTATCTAAGAAATGTATTACCATACATGCAGTACTGTTCAAAGACCTCAGCACCACTTCCAGATTGTTTTATATAAACTATGCTGAAAGTACCGTGAAAATGCTGTAAAAATGCTGGGATGGCAGCTCAGACCTCAGACCTTCCACATGCTTTGCAAACACGTCCCACCCTCCCAATTCAGAACCTCGGAGACTGATGTTGTTCAGTATGACTGTATTTATCTTATGTACAGAACTCACAGAACACAACATACTGTGCATAAAATAAATACAGTATCATGCTGAACACCATCAGTCTCTGAATCGGGAGGGGGGGGACGTGTTTACAAAGCATGTGGAAGGTCTGCTGTCTGTGCTGATAGCCCATCATTTTTTACAGTACTGTACTTTACAATAAACAATCTGGATGTGATGCTGAGGTCCAACCTGGAGCAATTCAGTCAGGCAGTATCGAGAGTGGGACTTAACTACAGCTCATTCAATAATATATTGTACTGTAGCAATCTCCTTGCGAGGGCGCTTCCATCCAGCTGGTACTCCTGCTTTCGTCAACTGTGACCACATAAGATTCCTGTGTGTGCTCAAAAGCAAAACAGGTACAAGCTCACAATATTTACCACATTAATTTAGTTATTTATGTAAGCCCCCTTCAAATGGGGGTTCACAAAAGTCTTCCTTGGGCTTGCCTAAATGCCCACTGCCAGGCTGGTGTTCTGTGTCCTAGCGATTTAAAAGTGTTTGCATGGGAGTGCCCTGTTAGCCTCCGTGCCTGTCTCTTTAGGAGCTGCCTATTTTGTGGTGTAAAATTAATCTGGGTACGGGCCGAGTAGCTTAACAGGCTCGAGTCTCACCCGGGCTGCAGAGTATTCGCTCCATTCTGCCATCGCTATTTGCGCAGAGAGAGCACTTCTAGGAACTGTGACTACAGTTTATCTGTTTTAATAATAATAATATTGTAGTTTGTCTAACCTGCCTTCCTTTGCAGCATGGACATTTCAGTATGGCACCACCATCTTGGTTCTAGACTGCCTATTGGGACCAATCAGTACCTTTGGGAACCCTAAAATGGTGTCTGTCCCCAAGGGTCTTGTGGGAGTGAATTTCTGTACAAATTGTAGTTTTTGCACTTTGGCGCCTAAATGAACCTGGAGGGGGAGCTCTAGCTGTGACAGACAGATGGATCAGCCAACCGAATCTTTTGGATTTCTAAGGAAGTCTCGGTGCTGCCTGCAGCAGAAGTCAGTCTGGAGGTAGAGTTTAGAGAGTGAACAGCTCGAGTGATCCGAGCAGCTACCCCTGCGTAGTAGCACAGGAAATTGGTGGAAAGGCTGAGTTTGGCCTGTCTGCCTGCCTGCTGACCCTCAAGAGGGAGCTTTTGAAGAAACCAGATTATATCCGAAATTGAGTGTGACAAAACCACTGAATTGTGACCAGAATTGAACCTGAAGAAGACTAAGGATTTGCTGCATGTGATCGGCCTGTCAGTACATTCATTCACCACAGAACTCCCAGTTTTGCTCAGAGACACTGATTTTGCTGCCGGACTGCTATCCGCTTTGTGATATGGTGATTGCTTTACTATAGATGTGCTGTATGCTGTTAGTGGGTCGCGATTTCGTTCCCCACTATTTAATTATGCCACGATTGCTGAAAGCTGCATCCAGCCTTCCCAGACTGATATCCGAACTGTTCTACCCAGCCTGGGCCTTGCCACACTGGCCCAGCCAGCTACTTCAGGTGCAGAAAATACCATCAACGAGAGACTTGCCTGGGGATCAGCCCCCTGCTCAACATCTCGAACAGTAATGACACCTCGGTGATTCGTGTGGGCCCTGCTTCTCCTGGCATTCCAGTTGTCAACCTGCAGTCTCCATTTCATCCATCCTGTGTCTTATATTAGGTAGCGTGAGTAACCAACAGGGTAGCTCCCTGCAACATCAGCTAAATTGCAAGTGTTGTCATCTAATTGCATTGTTGTTTTCCTTTCATGAACTGAGCCTCTTGGCTCCAGATTACAAATTGTGTGTGGCTGTGCATGCCTTTTCTTTTCATTATAGGGCCCCAACCAGCTGCGACGCTGGCCTACCCCGGGCAACGCATCAGGCTAGCCTATCTCACCAACTGGGTACCCAGAGTGTGTGTGACTGTGTTGTGGGACTAAAAGGTGCATGCATAATTGCCTGACTAGATCAGTTATAGAATCAATCAACCTGATTATGCCCCTACCTTGTTCAAGTCCCCTGAATAAATCAGATCTAGCTCTTTTTGCATCTAATTTGACTGTGGTTCTAGTTTGTACCAAAAGCACTGTACTGTTGTTATTTGCTGTGCCTAACCTTGTTTTATGGGGTTCTCCAGGGTCGAACTGGTGGGATCAGCCCTGGTGGTAAGTGCAAACAGTGTCGGGATTTGTATGCTGAATAGGGGCTACTGTGAAAGTGTTTGTTGCATATTGTCTAGGCCACTAGAGGGGAAAGAGGGGGGTTACAGTGTCCCGGAGTGCTGTACCCAGGTTAGCCTTGCTACTAACAACCCTGTCCTCTGGGTGGAGGCACCCGTTTCAGTACCCAGGCCCCTTAACCTGCAACTAGCCAAGCAGGCAGGGTTAGTAGCCCTTAGGATAGCGAACCTAGGGGTTACATCTTGGAGGCACTGCTGAGATTAGTGCCCCCTAGTAGCCAAAATCAAGAATTATTGTTAAAGAGTAATGGCTACCCCAGTAGAAGTGGCTGTACACCAGTTGGTGGGGTGGTGTACGGGGCAGGAGATTGACCCCCCAAATGCCTTGCTAATGCTGAATATACCTATGGGTACTAGTAAGGACACTGTTGAAGGGGCACTTTCCAAAGCTGAATGTTTGAAAAAAGCTGTGGTGGTGGATCGACAGGCTGATTTAACTGCCCAAACCCTCATGGCCTTGGTGGAGTGTAGCGACCCCCTGGACAGTTCAAAGGTGCCCCAGACTATCATTCCAGAGGGGTTCCCAGCTGCCTGGAGGGTGATAACTAAAGATAGTAAGGATCCCTGAGAGGATGAGCCCCCACCATTATCTGAGTCTTTTGAGGAGAAGTTTGCCAAGTTGTTACGTGAGGAGGGTAAAAATGTGGAGGATTTAAAAAAAATTATTCCTGCCACCTGGGAGTGTCCCTTCCCACTTTCCACACCTGCCCTAGCACCTGTTCTTTCACCAACCTCTGTACCTGCTGCTGTGCCAGCAGGTAGCCACGACCCTTACCGCAAGCTCAAGGTATTCTCTGGCATCTGCCTTGCCCCTAATGGGGAAGTTTACCTGGAGACCTAGATAGACTCTACTACCCTTGCGGTACAAGACTGGCAATGCTCAGAGGCCGAAAAAAGGGCCCGCCTGGGTGAAAGCCTCCAGGGACATGCCCTACGCACCTTTCGCTCCCTGAGGTCCTCTGACCCTGACTCCAAAGCCCAAGAGTTCTTAGTCGCCCTTGAAAATGTGTTTGGGGGCACCCCTAGTGTTGAGGCTTTGAAATGGAAACTTAAAGATGTTAAACAACAGCCAGGGGAATTGCTATCTGCCTACATGGATCGACTAGAGGGAATCCTACAAACCATTTTTCAGAAAGGAGGCTAGGCCTCTAGTGAAGTGCATCAGATAAGACTGGATCATATATTCCACTCTGCACGGCACTTCAGCTGGGTGTTGCTCAAATTGCAACTGCACCAAAGGAAATCTGGTCCGTTGCCCTTCCATATGTTGATGAAGAAGGTACAGGAAGTTGAGGAGGAGGAAGGCTCTCAGGAGCCCTGCACTATTGTAGCGGCCACAACCCCTGCTCTAGGCACGGGGTCAGTCGCTGATGGCCTGGAATTCCAGAAATCACATGACGGAATCCGAGAACTAAATGCCAGTGCCAGCCCTGGGGGGCCCAGCAAGAGAGAGACTGCTATGGATGTTTCGCCATGGGAAGAACTGCTGAGGGAGTTCAGAGAAACAAAAAACAGTCTTTTAATGAAGGCTGCTCCTGCGGGTACAGGCCCCGATCCTTATCCGAGTGCATCTGCTATGGGAGTGGGGGTGCACAACCAGGCATCTTCTGCTGACAGCAGCTCAAAAATTGATGAATTGACTATGGAAGTGAGAGAATTGATGAGACGTCTCCCAATGCTCACCACACCGCAGACAGAGGTGGAACCAAGGTTTTCTGTTGGTAGTACCCCCGCCTCAGCTCCTGATGTGATGTCTCAGCCACGCCAGACTCTGGAAAGCATATTTTGTCATAACTGTGGGAAGGATGGGCATAAGAAAAGAGAATGCCGGTCCCCAAAAGACCTAAATAAAGTTGTATACAGACTTCAAAGGGAGCTCCGAAAAGTGAGACCATGACCAAGGAGTGCTGGCAATGACCGCAGTGCAGGATCGAGAAATCCTAATTCAAACTTCTTTGAGGCTAAATTGTCTGTCCAGGCCTCTGCTACTGCCTCTCCAGACTGGTCCAAAATAACAGGCTCTTCGATGGAGACTTCTGTGACTGTCAATGGTATCCATGCTCGGGCTGTGCTCAATAGTGGGTCGTAAGTGACCATTGTATTCCAGGACTGGTATGGCAAACACTTATCTGATGTGCCATTACAATCTCTGGAAGGTCTACATGTGTGGGGCCTGAGCGACAAGTCTTATCCCTACCTAGGATATGTCTGGCTCTGGCTGTCTTTTCTTGTGACTGTAACTGGTGTAGATGAACAAGTAGGGACACTAGCCCTGGTGTGCCCTCCTATGGGGTTGTATGATGGGATTCTCTTGCTCACTGGAACCAACGCCCACATGTTTGGAAGACTAGCGCAGTTGTGTCAAGAGAAACAAGGGAAATGGACTGGGCAAGCACTGAGAATTCCAGCCTTGATAAAGAGAGCCTATGATCTGCAAAAATGGACTACCGACTCAGACAGAGATGAGCCGGTGGGGATAGTGTGGAAGAAAGATCCCGATTCTCTGATACTACCTCCCAATGCTCAGTACACCATTCATGGAGAGGTTCGCATTAGAAAGGATATGAAAAATAAAATATTGATGCTAGATGCCCCTGGTGAGGAGAAGTTGCCTGCAGGGTTATTGGTTAAACCCAGTATCCTACCTGCCCATGCCCATGCCTATGCATGGCAAGTGATGGTCCAAGTCCGGAATGTGTCTGATGGAGAAATTCGAGTGAACAGGGGGTGTACACTAGCTACGGTACACAGTGCGGACACTGCAGTACTGCCCGGCAACACATATGTCAGTGAGAAGGGGGAGGTGACCCCAGACCTATTCGACTTTGGTGACTCCCCAGTGCCTGCTGAATGGAAGACGCGAGCCAGTAGGAAACTTGCCCAGAAAGACCAAGTGTTTTCCTGAAAGGAGTGAGATGTGGGGTACATCCATGGTGCTGAGCACACCATCAGGCTTCACAATGACAGACCTTTTAGAGAGCGGTCCCACCGCCTTGCCCCAGCTGATATAGATGATGTTCGGAGGCACCTACAGGAGATGTTAGCTGCTGGCATTATTCAAGAGCCAAGAAGCCCCTATGCATCTCCCATCGTAGTCATGTGTAAGAAGAATGGGCCCGTGAGGATGTGTGTGGATTATCGGACTTTAAACAGATGGACTGTACCAGATCAGTACACCATGCCCCACATACAGGACGCCCTGAACTGCCTGAATGGGAGACAGTGGTTTTCAGTATTTGATCTACGAAGCGGGTACTACCAAATCCCGATGGCTCCCGAGTACCAGGAGAAAACAGCCTTCATTTGTCCCTTGGGGTTCTACGAATTTCTGAGGATGCCTCAGGGGATCTCGGGTGCCCCTGCTACTTTCCAGAGATTGATGGAGCATGCAGTAGGGGACATGAATCTGCTAGAATGCCTAGTATACTTGGATGATGTCATCATCTTTGGACGCACCCTTGAAGAGCATGAAACCAGATTATTCAAAGTCCTTGACCACCTGGAAGAATTCGGCCTCAAACTGTCTATAGACAAGTGTCAGTTTTTCCAAACGTCTGTGAAATATGTGGGACACATAGTGTCAGCCGAGGGGATACAGACAGACCCCAGCAAAGTAGAGTCCCTGACCACCTGGCCTCAACCAACTAACTTAAAAGAACTACAGTGTTTCTTGGGGTTCTGTGGCTATTATCGGAGGTTCATTAAAGACTATTCAAAAGTAATCCGGGCACTTCTTAATCTCACTAAAGGTTATCCTCCTGCCAATCGCAGGTATAAGAAGGGATCCCTCAAATGAGAAGAAAAGGTGTATTTCTGAACCGGTGAACCATTTGGAGCCCGTTGGACCCCTGAGTGTGAAGCGGCATTCTTTGAGATCATCTATCAACTCACTCATGCCCCAATGCTTGCATATGCTGACCCCGTCCTGCATACGGATGCCAGCCTGAAGGGACTCGGGGCTGTGTTGTATCAAGATCATGAACATGGCCTGAGACCTGTGGCCTTTGCCAGTAGAAGTCTGACACCATCTGAACGAAACTATCTTGTTCACAAGTTGGAGTTTCTCGGTCTAAAGTGGCCCATAGTTGACCAATTTCATGAGTACTTCTGTGGGGCCAAAATATTGGTAAGAACTGATAACAACCCTCTAACATATGTACAGACCTCAGCAAAGTTGGATGCCACTGGCCACCGGTGGCTTTCTGCTCTGTCAGCCTATGATTACACAGTTGAATACCGCCCTGGACTGAACCATATTGATGCTGATGCTCTTTCACGGCGGCCAAGCCCCTAATACAATGGGGTGAGGCTGTCAGAACACTCTATTAAAGCACTGTGCATAACATTTGACAAAGACAAGCAGTCTTCCACAGATACTGCGGACTGTGTGGTGGACTGTTTGGGGCCCCCACGATACTTGCATACCTGCAGCCTATTGTCATTTTTCTGCATTGGACATCAGTGCCCTGCCTCAGTTTGATACTGACAGCATTCAGTGGGCCCAATCCTAAGATCCCATGATCCAGCCCGCACTTCATGCCCTACGTGCTGGGAAAGATGTGTCTAAATTACATTCTGCCGACTTACGAACTGCATTATTATTCAAAGAAGGCCCCCGATTAAAGTTGCGGGACCAGTTACTGTATTGAGGGACAGTAGGTCATCGGGGTCAGTTGGACAAGCAACAATTGGTGCTACCTACAGCCTTCAAGCAGCTGGTGCTGAGGTCCCTGCACAAGCACATGGGACACCTTGGTATTGACCGGACCCTCGACTAGGTGAGGTCCAGATTCTACTGGCCAAAAATGGGGGATGATGCTGAAAACCATGTCAAAACCTGCAGTAAGTGTCTTCAGAGAAAAGCCTTGCCTCAGAAAGCCGCTCCCCTTGTTAACATTTCAACCAGTGCCCCCATGGAACTGGTTTGCATAGACTTCTTGTGTTTGGAGCCTGATCAAAAGAACATTGGCAATGTATTGGTAGTAACCGATCACTTTATCCGATATGCCCAAGCTTTCCTGACCAATGATCAGAAGACCTCTACGGTGGCCAAGGTGCTAGTAGAAAAGTTCTTTGTCCATTATGGTGCACCCCAACATATCCATTCTGATCAAGGAAAGGACTTTGAAAGCAGATTGATTAAGAAGATGCTCTCCTTGTGGGGGGTGCAAAAGTCTAGAACCACTCCTTACCACCCACAGGGGGACCCCCTACCTGAACGCTTTAACGGGATTCTCCTAGATATGTGGTGAATACTCTTCATCCCAAAAACAAGTCCAAATGGAACCAACAGATTAGCACCTTGTTACATGCTTACAATTGCACCAAAAGTGATGCTACCGGGTTCTCTCCCTATCGCCTCACGTTCGGGAGAAAAGCCCGGTTACCCGTAGATGTCTGCTTTGGAGTCTCCCCGGACGTCAGAGCTGAGAACTATTTACAATATGTGCAGAAACTGAAAGCTCAATTGAACCATGCATACCAACTGGCTTAAACAATGACTGCCAAATGAAACCTTGCTTACAAAGAGAGATATGATCGATGGGTGAAGGCCCATGAGTCGTTGCCCTGGGATCGAGTGCTATTACGTAACTTGGGACTGCATGGCAAGCATAAAATCGCTGACAGGTGGCATCATCTTCCATATGTAATAGTCAGTAAGTTGGATGATTTACCCATGTATAAAGTGCGCCCTGAGAATTACTCTAAAACTGTCAAGACCATGCATAGAAACCACTTACTGCCTATTGGCCAAGTGGTCATTGATGCTGAACCCTCAGACATTGCCTCTCCTTGGCTGGTGACTCGTGCTCCTGCTAAAAAGAGAGAGTCAACCTGCCCCAGTTGTTACAGATTCAAGGCCTTCCCCCCGACAGGCCCAGAATGACAGTGACTGTCAGTCCATCTCTGATGATAGTGAGTGTGATGATATGTATTACCCTTCTTATGAACTGAGTCAGCTGTTTCGCGGTAACCCTATGTATAACCATGGGGATGAAGCTGGGCCCTCAGGACTGCCTAACCTTCCATCTTCTTCCCTGGAGCCAGTGCTCCCTGAACGTGAAGTGCAGAGTATTGCGTCAGAAGTGGCAGAATCTTTGTGTCTGGTAGAACTCTTTGAATTGCTCGAGGAGGAATCTGAGGTGGTAAATCTCCCTGGTGACATGCCAGAACTTGAAGAACAATATGAAAGTGTTGACTGCACCTCTTTGGTGCCACAGAGTCTAATTGTGCCAGAGTCTCCTCCAAATGAGCAACCTGGGCCCTCTTCAGAAGATAACAATAAGCAAAGTACTGTGGAGACAGAATCTGCAGAGCCAGGAGCTGACAGTGTTCCATACTGGACATTTTAACCAGTGCAGAGGCATCCTTCACTACAGGAGAAGAAACTCATGCCAGTGTTGACCGCCCAGAGCCTGTGTCTGTTCCCTCCCAAAAAATCTGGATGAGCTGTCAAGCCAGTGATGCGCTTTAGCTATGACTCCCCTGGGAGGCCTGTGGATTTGCCTCTCAATGTTGTCCAAAAGGGTGTTTACATTTCCAAGAGCTCACTGACCAAACTGAGCCTGTCTGCCACTTCTAAGTTAATTGTTCTTCCCTCAGAACATGACGCCTCTGCCCCATCTTGCCCTAACTTAGCAGATAGGGATGGGCCCCCATCTATGTTATTTAAAGTGCAAGAAACTATTACATGAAAAGTATAGTAATGTTATTGTGTAGTTCATAGTAAAATCAGTATTGAATGTATGAAAAATGCAAAGCTGTTGTCATTATGAATATAGTACATGAAGAGAGAACACTGAATAAGTATAGTACATTTACTGATGTATAGAAACATGGAAGTTGACGGCAGATAAGGACCGCAAGGCCCATCCAGTCTGCCCATTTCTTTTTCTGCCTTATAAATGTGCTATCAGCCTTTGCTCTGTCAATGGCCTATCTATCCATACTCATCTGTATTGCTCCCTTATGCCTATCCCATACCTGTTTGAAGCCCTGCACTGTATTCATATCTACCACTCCTGAGGTAGGCCGTTCCATGTATCCATCACCCTTTCTGTGAAATAGAACTTCCTCACATTACCCCTTAATCAGCCTCCCTCAAATCTCATGCTGTGTCCTCTTGTCCTGATATTTTTCTTATATTGAAACATGTTAGACTCTTTCACCTTGTTAATGCCTTTAAGTTGTTTGAATGTTTTGATCATATCACCTCTCTCCTTCCTTTGCCCTAGGGTATACATATTGAGCTCCGTTAATCTGTCCTCATATGTTTTCTGATGCAGTCCTTGTACCATTTTGGTTGCCCTTCTCTGGACTGCCTCAATTTGGTTAATGTCCTTGTGAAGGTGTGGCCTCCAGTACTGCACGCAGTACTCCAGATGGGGTCTGACCAGTGTCTTGTAAAGAGGGATTATTACCTCCCTCTTCCAACTTGTGATACCCCTACTAATACACCCTAACATCCCCCTAGCCTTACCTACTGCTTTAGTGGTCTGCTTGGATGATTTCAGGTCATCAGTGATGATGATGCCCAAGTCTCTTTCTTCCCTTGTGACTGCCAGCAACTCCCCTCCCAACCTATAGGTGGCTTCAGGGTTTCTCTTCCTTATGTGCATGATCTTGCACTTTTTTGCATTAAACCCTAGTTGCCATGCATCAGTCATTATTATAGTCTGTAGTAATGTCACGTGTATAACGTATCGTATATTGTCTTTTTCCATGCTATAATGGTATAGACTTGATGCGGACGCTAAGTTCTTTCCAGGTGGGGAAGGGTGTAACTGCCTTACAAATGGGGGTTCCCAAAAGTCTTCCTTGGGCTTGCCTAAATGCCCACTGCCAGGCTGGCGTTCTGTATCCTAGCGATTAAAAAGTGTTTGCATGGAAGTGCCCTGTTAGCCTCCGTGCCTGTCTCTTTAGGAGCTGCCTATTTTGTGGTGTAAAATTAATCTGGGTAGGGACCGAGTAGTTTCAGGCTCAAGTCCCGCCTGAGCTGCAGTGTATTCGCTCCATTCTGCCATCACTATTTGTGCAGAGGGAGCCCTTGTAGGAGCTGTGACTGTTTACAGTTTATCTGTTTTAATAATAATAATATTGTAGTTTGTCTAACCTGCCTTCCTTTGCAGCATGGACATTTCCGTATGACACCACTATCTTGGTTCTAGACTGACTATTGGGACCAATCAGTACCTTTGGGGACCCTAAAATGGTGTCTGTCCCCAGGGGTCTTGTGGGAGTCAATTTCTGTAGGAATTGTAGTTTTTGCACTTTGGTGCCTAAAAGAACCTGGAGGGGAAGCTCTAGCTGTGACAGACAGATGGATCAGCCAACTGAACCTTTTGGATTTCTAAGGAAGTACCAGTGCTGTCTGCAGCAGAAGCCAGTCTGGAGGTAGAGTTTAGAGCGTGAACAGCTCGAGTGATTCGAGCAGCTGCCCCTTCATAGTAGCACGGGAAACTGTCAGTCTCAGTGGCTCAGTAGGTAGCACACTCGCCTCTGAGGCTGGGAGATCAGAGGGCTGTGGGTTCAGTTCCCACATCTGGCACTTGGGTTAATATCTCAGTACTGACACTGTAGTGCAGCATGAGAGGGATGCTGCACTTCTGAGGTGCCATCTTTCGGATGAGACGTTAAACCGAGGTCCCATCTGCCTGGATTGGTGGTACTTCAGGTGGATGTTAAAGATCCCATGGCACTTATCAAAAAGAGATGGGGAATTTCCCCAGTGTCCTGGCCAAATTTCCCTCATTCACTAAAAAAATACCACCAACAGCTTAATCTGGTTTAAGGACAGTTGGCATTCATCTGTATTCCCCCTCCCCTGGGTCGTGCCTGAAAATAGGCAGGATTTGTCTAGTGCACTTACCTGGTCAACAAAAACTAAATAAATAATAAATAAAATTGGTGGAAAGGCTGAGTTTGGCCTGTCTGCCTGCTGACCCTCAAAAGGGAGATTTTGAAGAAACCGGATTATATCCAAAATTGAGTGTGACAAAGCCTCTGAATTGTGACCAGACTTGAACCTGAAAAAGACCGAAGATTTGCTGTATGTGATCAGCCTATCAGGACTTTCATTCACCACAGAACTCCCGGTTTTGCTCAGAGACACTGATATTGCTGCCAGACTGCTATCCGCTTTGTGGTATGGTGATTGTTTTACTATAGATGTGTTGTATGTTGTTAGTGGGTCGCAATTTGGTTCCCCACTATTTAATTGTGCCATGATTGCTGGAAGCTGCATCCAGCCTTCCCGGACTGATATCTGAACTGTTCTACCCGGCCTGGGCCTTGCCACACTGGCCCAGCCAGCTACTTCAGGTGCAGAGAATACCATCAACGAGAGACTCGCCCAGGGATCAGCTCCCTGCTCAACATCTCGAACAGGAACGACACCTCAGTGATTCGTGTGGGCCCTGCTTCTCCTGGCATTCCAGTTGTCAACCTGCAGTCTCCATTTCATCCCTTCCGTGTCTCGTATTGGGTAGCGTGAGTAACCAACAGGGTAGCTCCCCGCAACATCAGCTAAATCGCAAGTGTTGTCATCTGATTGCATTGTTGTTTTCCTTTCATGAACTGAGCCTCTTGGCTCCAGATTACAAATTGTGTGTGGCTGTGCATGCCTTTTCTTTTCATTATAGGGCCCCAACTAGCTGCAACGCTGGCCTACCCCAGGCAACGCATCAGGCTAGCCTATCTCACCAACTGGGTACCCAGAGTGTGTGTGACTGTGTTGAGAGACTAAAAGGTGCATGCATAATTGCCTGACTTGATCAGTTATAGAATCAATCAACCTGATTATGCCCCTACCTTGTTCAAGTCCCCTGAATAAATCAGATCTAGCTCTTTTTGCATCTAATTTGACTGTGGTTCTAGTTTGTACCAAAAGCACTGTACTGTTTTTATTTGCTGTGCCTAACCTTGTTTTATGGGGGTCTCCAGGGTCGAACTGGTGGGACCAGCCCTGGTGGTAAGTGCAAACAGTGTCGGGATTTGTATGCTGACTAGGGGCTACTGTGAAAGTGTTTGTTGCATATTGTCTAGGCCACTAGAAGGGAAAGAGGGGGGTTAGTGTCCTGGAGGGCTGTGCCCAGGTTAGCCTTGCTACTAACAACCCTGTCCTCCGGGTGGAGGCACCCTTTGCAGTACCCAGGCCCCTTAACCTGCAACTAGCCAAGCAGGCAGGGGTAGGCGCCACCTAGGGGTTACATTTAAAATAAATATAAGACTTATTACTGTCTGAGGGAGAAGCAAAAGCAAATCAGTACAAATCAGTACAGTACAATATTGTGTATTTCAGCGTCCCTTGCTATAATGAATTGGGAGCTATAATGAACGCAGGTTATGGCTCCCAACCTATTTGTTATAGCAAGGGGTTATTGTATGTCACCTGGAAAACAGTTTTCTTAGTGGCAATAACCTCTGCCAGAAGGATCAGTAAGTTCCAGGCTCTGTGCATTGATCAGGACTACATTTCATTCCACAGAGACAAGGTAGTCCTGCGAACAAACAGGAAATTTCTTCTCACGGTGGTTTCTGATTTTCATTTGAACAAGTCAATTACCCTACCAATCTTTTTCACTGAACATTCTAGTTTAGGTGTGTGCAGATTTCATAGTCTTGATGTTAAGCAAGCTCTTAGCTACTACATGACAGCCACTAAGGACCACAGGCAGGACAGAAAACAGCTGTTCCTGACTTATGGGAATGTGGGAAAAGGAAATCCAACATCTAAGAGGTCTACCTCTTGCTGGGTAGTTAGTGTATTCTGTTTTGCTACACTTAAGCTGGAAAAGAGCCCCCAGCAGGACTGAGGGACCATTCCACAAGGGGTACAGCTGCTACTACAGCAGCAGCCAGGGATGTCCCATTAGTGGAGATCTGTAAAGCAGCTACCTGAAAGCAGTGCACACCTTCACAAGGCACTATAGTCTGGACACCTAGTCTAGAAGTGATGCCAGATTTGGCACAGCAGTCCTGCAGAGTCTGTTTCCAAAGTAGGTTATGTGCCCACCTACAAAGGTACTGCTTCATAGTCTGCAAGAGTTAGGAATACTGGAAAATTCCTGGGGTGAGAAGAAAAAATTACTTACCATAGTAATCTTGCTTCTTCCAATGTATTCTCCAATATTCATAACTCCCCCACCCTGCCCCCCTACTAAGAACCAGAGGCCTCTGCACTCCAAGCTGAGCAACTATGTGTGAGGGTGCCACACACTGGTATATCTGTTTCTTGAGCCCTTTGGGCATTGGTCCCCCCCTTCTTCAGGTGATAGTGACATTCGGGGGGTTGTGTTTTTTCCTTCAGTTGGAGGTTTATGGAATAGTTTAGTGTTGTTTTTTATTACTAGATATAGTTCCTCATGGGGCCTGTCTTTGCAGGCTTCCAAGAAATCTGAAGCGTTAGAATGTAGGCAGTTGATAAGGGCAGCATTTGAAAAGTGACACGAGCCAATGACGATTCCATCATTAGCATACGTTCTATCTACAGGCAGTTCTATCTTAAAGGTTGACCGAAAAAGTTATGAATATTGGAGAATACCTTGGCAGAATCAAGATTACTATGGTAAGTAACTTTTTCTTCCTGGCCAGAAGCACTGCATCCAATTATCCTGCTGTACCAGAGGTATCATGTGAGGCATCAGAACCATGAGTACAACCAAAGGTTTAACTCTGTAACTGGGAGGAAAAAGTTGTGTTAGAAGTGAGGGCAAAAGTCCTGGGCAGGACTGTGCCAGTGTGTGAAGCTGAGGCAGAAGATCCATTAACGACAGTTTTCCACCAAATCCCTCTGGATTACAAATAGTGGTCTATTTTCCAAGAGTGTGTACCATTCTGCTGTCTGTGTTCTGCAACTGTGTGTTAAAAGTAATTTTCTTGCAACTGTTTAAGTGCATCACTGAGCTCCACCCTGCTAGCAGCATCTGTGCTCCCAGTGTGGTACCCACTGCAACATTTGAGAGACCTCTCACCCATGGCCTTTGGAGGGAATTAAGTTGGTTGCACCCACATTTGGGGTTCAAGGACTGCCAGAGGTGGGCAGAGTTGTGGGGAAAAGCCTTAAATTTTATTGTATTGAAATGTTTGTTGTTGAATTTAGACTATAAAGAGAGCGATACCCCCTTGCTTCCAATTTTCACTCGCTACCCCTTGTTCTCTCTGTACTCTCCCTTTCAAATAAATTGTTTTAAACTACATTTTTGGTTTGGGGACTGTTACTGCTTACATACAAACATACAAAGAAGCCAGCACAAAAAGGCCATTTGGTCTATCTAGTCTGCTCGTACTGCAGGGTCCACAGCTTAAGCTACTGCCCCTGCCCTCCCTCCCCACTCCTTCCAACCCAGGATCCTTACCTTCTCCCTATGCCTACCTCAGCCTCTCTTGAAACTTCACACTGTCTTAGAGACCACCTCTTCTGGCAGCGCATGCCACATACACACCACCCTCTCTGTGAAGAAGTGCCTCCTGACCTCTGTCCTAAACCCCCCCAGCTTAAGTCTGTGCCCCCTCGTGTTATGGTTGCCACTCAGCTTAAAGAGACCCTTCTTATCCACCTTATTTCCCTTTTAAGTATTTGACGGTCCCAATCATGTCCCCTCTCTCCTTTCTGCTAGGGAGTACATGTTCAGTGCCCTCATCCTCTCCTCATATGCCTTACCCTGCTGACCCACTATCATCTTTGTAGCCCTCCTCTGGACCTTCTCCAGCAGGTTAATGTCCTTTTTGAGTTGTGGATACCAGTACTGAACTCCATACTCTAGATGTGGCCTCACCAGTGACCTGTACAAGGGTAGTATAACCTCTCTCCTTCTACTGATCCCCCTAGTTATGCATCCCAACATCTTGTTTGCCCTTGCTGCTGCTTTCTTACACTGCATGGAGTGCTTCAGGTCACTAGTGATCATCATTCTGATGAAGCCTTAAAGCACCTCACGGACAAAGCCCACTAGGGCTAGCTCTGTATCCCCATTTTGTCGGGGGGGGGGCATACTAACAGTTTGAAAATTTGAAAAGTGCCAGACAAGGACCTAACAGGACCATCTCTGAACCTATCCTGTTCCTATGAATGTATGGTAGACCAAGCTCCTCATGTGCTAGACTCTGTTCCTTAAATGCAGCATGCCTTAAAAGTTATATGCCTTAAATGTTATTATGTGCCTTAAATGTAATGTGCCTCATATGAAGAGGAACCATTTTTTTTTGGGGGCTGTACTAACAGCACTTTACATAGTGCCAGAGAAGGCCATCCCTGAATCTCTCCTAGTGCAATGTGCGTATGGTAGACCAAGCTCTGCATGAACTAGACTTTGTTCCTTGTATGTACCATTCCTTAAATGTTATGTACCTTATATGTTATTGAAACTGATGTGGAATCTTTGAAAAAGAGCACTTGTTGCTCAAAGGTGTATTTTCAAGAATCTAATAAATAAAATAAATAAGATACTTGGACTCCACCCACATAGTACACCGTCCTGGGATTCTTGGCTCCAGTGTGCATAACTTTGCATTTCTTGGCATTGAAACCAATCTGCCAGACCTCGGACCACCTCCCCAGCTTTTCCAGATCATCCTGTAGATCCTGTATCCCTTCAGTTGTGTCTACTCTCCCGCAGAGCTTGATGGTGTCCACGAATAGGCACATTTTGCCCTTAATGCCATCCCCAATGTAGGTAGGTAGGTAAAAGGTTTATTTTTATACAGGTAGAAATAGATTACATCATTGGGCCATAGACCCATTTTCAAGATGGACCTCTTTAGGTTTAAAAATTGACATCAGTTTAGATAAACAGTACCGTTACAACATTCATTCTAAGAAACATACTTTTAAACAAATATTCTTTAAATTAGACAACATATTAACCTATACAATATACAAAAGAGAAACTCCTACAAACTCCTTCAAGTTAATGTGTCCATCAAAAAAATTAGCACATCAACCATTTCATATGCATTTCATTTTTAATCCATAATCAATCGATCTCATAAAATGTTTGGATTTTTGAATCTGCTTCCTTTCTATATCAATTGGAGCCCAAAGATTTATAACCTTCATTCCGAAGGTCATATCACCGTATTTATTTTTTATTTTGGACACAACATAATTTTTTTCCACCTTACCTCTTAGATTATGAGTATGTGTTGAATATGGAATTTTATCAACAAGGTACTTCGGACTTTGGTTATGTATTACCCCATGAATTTGTTTTAACCATTTTTGGTCCTTTTTTAACTCTATAGCTTTCCATTTTAATGTTATAAACATTTCACAGTGGTGGGTGTGGTAATCACAGTTTAATATGAATCTTGCCAAATTATTATAAAGGACTTGAATGGCTCTTAGATTTGACTTATTAGCCATTCCATAAATATGAATTCCACAGTCAATGCTCGGAATAATTTATTGGTTTATTATATCTTTTCTCATTTTCTGATTTAGACAATATTTAGATGTCCGAAAGGCCCCTAATTTATTATTTGTTTTGCAAACAAGGTTTTTTATATGAGAATCGAATGTCAAATTTTGATCCACAATAACCCCCAAATACCTGTATGTCTCAACCTGACTTAACGGTTTATTTTTAACTGTTTTAATTGAAAGCTTGGGAGAATTATTAGTATTTTTTCCTTTACTCTGGAAAACCATAGAGTTGGTTTTCTTACTGTTTAGAACCAACCCCGACTGACATAACCATGTTTCCATCCTACTAAAGTCTTCCTGGAGACTTTTCTCCATTTCATCAGTTGAATCCCCATTAGCCAGTAGTACTGTATCATCTGCGTACATACTCAGAACCAAATTCTGTACCACTATTGGAAGTTTGTTCACATACATTAAGAATAACAGGGGACCTAAAATCGAGCCTTGGGGGACACCTTCTCTTACAGGGACTGGATCAGGTGAAATTTTGCCTATACAAACTTGTTGGATTCTTCCTGTCAGGTATGTTTTAAACCAAGGGAGGGTTTCACCATCTATCCCCAGGCTCATCATTCTCTTGAACAATATTCCATAGTCTATAGTGTCAAATGCCTTGGAGAGGTCCATGAACACCGCGCCCACTGACCCACCCCCCTTTAAATGGGAAGCGATGTTATCTATCAGGTCGGTGAACACGGTGTCCGTGGAGTGTCCTTTACGAAATCCTGACTGATGATAAGACAGGAGAGAATTTTCTTCTAAATATTTACTCAACTGTCCCTGGGCCAATCTCTCCAGGCCTTTGACAGGCCAGATAATAATGAGATCGGCCTGTAGTTTGTTGGCTCCACAGAGGAAGATCCCTTGTGAATTGAGACAATTTTGGCTTGTTTCCACCAAGTTGGGAACCTATTTTCCATCAGACTCTAATTTAGGAGTCTAACTAGTATTGGGGCAATTACCTCAAGGGAATCTTTTAATAATCTATTCTCTAACTGGTCCAATCCTGGAGCTTTTTTTAATTGGAGCTTCCTCAATTCGTTTTAACCACTCTGCATGTAATAGCTTCAAATCTGAACCTTATTTTATTTGGTGATCAATTTTCTCTATTACTAATAATTGTGTGAGTCTGCCGTAGCATTTCTATATCAGGTAATGAAACAAAATATTGGTTCAACCTCTCTGCAGATTCAAGCGGTGGTAGTAAGGTATCTCCCTCCCTGATCTGGCTGGGTTGTCTGTTCTCCACTGGAGTTTTAAAAGATTATCAAATTCCAGCATTGTCTGGGATCAGTACTTTGTCCAACCTTATTTTTAAAATAATGTTTTTTTGAGGTTCCGATTTTGGCTTCAAGTTTATTTCTTTCATTTTTATATTTTCCCCCAATCCTTAGGATCCAGTGTTTTATTTGCTTTTTCCCATAGTTTATTTTTATATCTAATATTAAATTTTATTGTATCAGTAATCCAGGGAACATTTGTTTTTTTACGTACACTAGTTACAAAAGGGGCAACTCTATCACAAGCATGAACCAACAATTTGGTAAACTCCTCAGTGTCACTGATGAAGACACTGAACAACACTGGCCCCAGCATCGAGACCTGGAGGACCCCACTGATGACCTCTCTGGTGCCAGCCAGATAACTCTCTCCCCACAACCACCTCCTGGGGGTAGCACCCATGTTGAGCGTGCATTATTGAGTACTACAATTTGAGCGACTCAATAATATCGCTTTCACTGACAGCGAGTGCTAAAGTAGGCCACTATATCCTGTAGATTGAGTATAGTAAGGAGCTATACTCGCTAGTACAGGATATAGGATCCTGTGTGGCCAATTCCTACTGAGCTGGCTGCATAGCGTAGTGGTGTACTCCAGTGCTTGCAATGCTAGAAGACCCGGGTTTGGGTCTGGTTTTTGGACAGAATTTAAAAAAAAAACAAAAAAAAACAATATCTTGCCCCTCGGTCCTCACCCCCCCTTGGAGTTGATTATTTTAGTTTGGGGTGTGGGGGACTTGCCCCCCTGTATAGGGGGCATGGGAGGCATAGCCTTCCACATAAACATAGTTGCTATGTCTGCGGAATGCATGTATTGTATTTGCTATGGTTGTTACAATATCAGGTGCCCTTTTGACCACGGGCTGTTTTGTGGTCGCTTTATGTGATACGTGGTCTTTCAGACTCCCCTTTTTTTCACAAAAATCCTCCTCTGGGTTACTTGCTTCGGGGGAAGGGACTGTGTGGGCAGTGTATGTATTGTTACCTGGGGGTTAGTAACCTTGTATTTCAGTCACCAGATATCCCATATCACTACCCTAGATTGAGGCACTGCGCCACTCTACTCCAGTGTAGCACTTCCTTAGTGAACCCAGGCTGACCCCCTTGGGAAGGGTACATATGTGAACCCTGAGGGCCAGGAATAGCAGACTGTAAGTCGCTTTACATGGATCATACCAAAACCTGTAACATGGCTGACACTCAGGAAGGGGGGGAGTGAATGCAAAGGGATCTGACAAAACTAGAGGAATTGTCTGGGGGTTGCAGCTGGGTTTCAGTGCTAAAAAGTGCAAAGTTATACACTTATGATTGCAGAATCCAGGGGCAGAGCCAGCCTTAGCATGGTGTGAACTGTGCATTCACGCAGGGCCTCAAGAGCAGAGGGGTCCCTCAAAAGTCTCAGCTTTCCTGCTGGCTTCCTTTCTTCTTGGTCCTCTATGTTCTAATTTAAGCAAAGTACAAAAAATGGTACAAAGTAGCTGAAAATAAAGATATAGGGAGGCCATAATAGGGATGAGGATGTTCCCTGGGAGCTTCGCGACTTCTATAAGGGGCCCCAGTAAAAAGGTTTGCACAGGGCCCTGTGACAGCTACAGCCACCACTGCCCAGGGGCTGTGTATAAGATGGAGGGAGTGAAGCTTGCAGTCACCAAGCAAGAAAGGGACCTAGGGATCATCATACCTGATGACCTCAAGGTAGCTGGGCTGTGCGACAAAGCAGTGGGAAAGGGTGGCAGGATGCTGGGGTGCATTGGGAGAGTGATTTCTAGCAGGAGGAGGGAGGTAGTGCTGCTGTTGTATAATTTACTGGTGAAGCTCCACCTGGAGTACTGTGTAGGGCCCATACCTCCGTAGGGACACTGAAAGGGTGAAGGAAGTAGAAAGGAGGGCCACCAAAATGGTGAAGAGCTTGCACGAGAAGCCATACGAGGAAAGTCGACGGGAACTCAATATGTACTCCCTGGAAGAGAGCGAGAGGGGACATGACTGAAACTTACAAGTATGTCACAGGAGTGAGCACGGTGCAAGTGGGGGGTCTATTTCAGAGAAAGGAATGCACTTAAACAAGGGTGCATGCAATGAAGTTAAGAGGTGGACGTTTAGGAGAGATATGCAGAAATACACTTCACGGAAGGGGTGGTGGATGACTGCAACAGCCTGCCAGAGGAAATAATGGGGGCAAAGACTGGGGAGCTTCAAGTATGCCTGGGATACGTAAAAGGGCAATTACATAGAGGAACGTGGGAAGGAGTGACACCAATGATTAAGTAGGGTCAGTGGTGATGGAATAGGCAGGGACAAGGCTGGACAAACTGGATGGACCTAAAGGTCCTTTTCTGACACAATCTATGGTTCTATGTTGATTTCCATATACTGTTATAAGTATATAGGCCAACAAAGCAGGGCCAGATTAAGGCATAGGCAACATAGGCACTAGCCTGGGTCCCCACCTGCCAGTGGGCCCCCAACAATCCCCCAACTATATTTACTACATACCCATTTCTTTGTGCTAAATTTTTTTGTAATGGACTTGACTGCTGAATAAGATGAACAAGGTAGAAGCTGAACTGTGATGGAAATCTCACCTCCCTGATTAGGTGTTAAGTACAGCTGATGACTTCAGGGGGCTGCAACTAGATTAACCTTTAAAGTGTAAACAGGCCCTATTCCTTTGCTTTGTCTGCTTGACTGTGAAGTTCACCTCCCTGATTAGGTGTTAAGTACAGGTGATAGCTATGTGGTGCTCCAGTCAGACTGAAATTTTAAGGTGAAAATAGAACATTTTTCTTTGCTTTGTCTCCCACTCCCCTGGTATCCCAAGTGGGAAGAAGGAACTAGAAAGATCCCTGCCCCAATTTGGTGTTCCTGATAGGAAGAATGACTGGTGGTGCAAATCTTGAATGGGGGCCCCATGCAGTAGTTTGTCCACTACTTGTCTCATCTGTTGTGTACCTATCATTCATACTAGAAGGATCAGACAGCCAGTAAAGCCAGCTTATTGGAGAGCCTGTTCCAAGTTCCAGATACCTCTCATTAGCACATGGATGTTCTGTGACATGCCATGGCCCTGGATCATGTACTATGCAGACAGAGGTTGTGGTTCACAAATCCAAGTGTTCTGAGTCTACATGTTTTCCAGGTTCTTTGCTTGAAGCTGTAACTCTGTGCTATACAATACTGCCTAATGTTTTAATTAATATTTACACTCCTTGACTGGCATTGGATTATCATTGTTAAATGCAATTCTCTTATCAGGGAAAATTAGCAGGATGGTTCACAGAATCACAGAATGTGATTGCAGAAAAGGACCCTATGGCCCATCTAGTCTGCCCCTTGCCCCCCCAGTCCACCCTACCTTAGCCCCATGTGTCTGTCCCAGGTGGACTTAAATCCCTCGACAGTCTCTGAATTCACAACCTCCTCCGGAAGCCTATTCCAGTTCTCCACCACCCTCTCCGTGAAAAACTGACCTCTCACATTGCTCTTGATGTGCCCCCGGGGAATCTCAGTCCGTGCCCCCTTGTTATGTTCCCTTCCTTCATGTGGAATAACTTCCCTGTGCCTCCCTTGTTCTTCCCTTTGTTATATTTAAAGGTCTCAATCATGTCCCCCCCCCGGTCTCCAATGGATATAGCCCCAACTCCTTGAACCTCTGTTCATATGACTTGCCCTCCATCCCCTGCACCATCATGGTCGCCCTCCATTGGACCCTTTCGACTGAGTTTATATCTTTGTGTAAATAAGGCCTCCAAAACTGGACACCGTACTAGAGGTGTGGCCTTACCA
The DNA here is from genome assembly GCA_016271365.2 of Neoceratodus forsteri. Classification (NCBI taxonomy): domain Eukaryota; kingdom Metazoa; phylum Chordata; order Ceratodontiformes; family Ceratodontidae; genus Neoceratodus; species Neoceratodus forsteri. The sequence goes on along the minus strand of JADMNL010000022.1, from coordinate 531,430,797 downwards.
GGGCCTGATAAAGGGGTACCAGGACCTCCCTATGCCTTCTGGTGATCCTCCTGCTGATGCCTGCCAGCATCCCATACATCCTCCCCACTGCCCTTGAGAATTGCTTCCCTACCTTGAGGTTGCTGGAGACAATTAACCCCAGATCCCCCTCATCCTCTGACACTCTGACTCTCTCCCCACCCAGCATATACGCAACCCTTTGGTTCCTGTGCCCCAGGTGCATAACAGCACACTTCTTGATGTTGAATTGTAGCTGCCAGGTCTCTGCCCACTCCTCCAGTTAGGGTTGCCACCTGTCAGGTTTTTTACCTGGTGATCAGGTTTTCAGGGTCCCTATCAGGTAATTCGATTTTGCTCTGTGCAGGTCTGGTTTTTGAGACATTTTGAGTGCTCACATACTTTTGAAATACATTTTGTCATCTCCTTCATGTTTCAGTTACATGTCCAGCTTACAAACAAATTCTGTTGTCAACATAGCCTTTTGTTTGTGAAAGCAGTCAACCTGGAAGGTGTAAAGTATGAACAGTAACACCATTAGCACTTACTTAACCTAATTTTTATGTTGTCTTGCATGTGCAGTGCAAACAACATGTTGTTACTTCAGTGGAGAAATGGGTTTCGGAGGTGTGGTCCTGCTGCAGCCAATGGTGCCACTGCTTTTTGTGGACATGCTCTGTGGCGCCAATGGCATAGCACGCTGTCTATGACAGCAGCTAAGAAACATGCCACCGCCTTGAAAGAAATTAGCTGCTGCAATCAGGAAGTGCCATGGGGCAGTCCCTGATTGCAGCAGCCAATTACTGCCTGCCTTGTCTGGTGTCCCTGTCAAGCAACATGGCGGTGGCTTCCCCGTCAGCTTCTCATAGTCCCCACAGAAGCTGAGGGATAGCCGCCGCCTTTCACAGTCCCTCTGAAAGCCGATGGGGGTGCCCAATCCCCATCAGCATAATGAACCCCTCCATTTCTTGTGTGCCGAGGGGGTGCCCAATCCCTCTCGGCTCATGCGACCCCCAACTCTGTATGGCCGGCGGGGGTGCTGACCCCTCCATCAGCACAGCCCGCCCCCAAAAAAACACTCAGGTGGCACGCTAGGAGCCCACCCCAGTGTGCCAAATGTTCTTGTGGAAAAACATCCCGTATGTTTTTTTGTTTGTTTTTACCTTGTAAACAGAAAATGGTCCTCATTGAGTCCGGAGGCCCTCCCCAACCTGCGCCCACCCTTTGCACACCCTGCCACCCCACACCCCTCACCTCATACATACCTCTGGAGCCCAGTGCGAAGATCTTCAGTGGACCGGGAACACGACTGCACTCTTCAAAGACGACCACGAACTGCAGAAATGCCAGTAAGCTGTATAATGGCATAAATGTTTTTTTTTTAACTTATGTGGCTATCTCGGCCATTTTTTTTTTACTTTTACCACCAAATTTTCAACGTGGGGTTTTTGATACCCCTCCTCATGAATACAGTCACTGTCATGGCATTATTTGGTCTTGAAAGGTGATTTTGCGGTCACTGCTTGGAATCACCTTTTGGGACCGAGTAACAAAATGACAATGTTGCTGTTCATGAGGTGGCCTCCCCAAAAGCCTATGCTGCAAATTTGGTTACAAAATTCCAAAAAGTGACTGTGTTATGAGCGTGCGTTGCACAGTTTCCACGCGCACTCGTAACTATGCCAATTTGCAATATTTTCACTCCAGATTTTCAACATTGGCATTTTTTCACACCTCCTTATGAACAGTGCAGCTGTCATTTTTCACACCCTGGCCAAAATGTGTTTTCGAACTACCGGCGCAGAATTGCGCGGTTGCTGTGGGAAATCGATGTTTGAGACAGATTACGAAAATCACAGCAACACTGTTCATGAGCAGAGTTCCTAAAATGCCTATGTTGAAAATTTGGTGACAAAAGTCCATAAAATGACTGTTACAAGCATGTGTTGCGCAGTTTCCATGCGCATTCATAACTTCGACAATTTGTAATACTTTTACTCAACATTTTCAACATTGTCAATTTTGCACACGTCCTTCTGAACAGTACAGCTGCCATTTTTCAGATCCTGCCCAAAATACGTTTTTGCACAAGTTGTGCACTATGGCCTGGTCGCTGTGGGAAATCAACGATCAGGACAGATGAAGAAAATCGTAGTGACAGTGTTCATGAGCAGAGGTCCCAAAATGCCTATGTTGAACATTTGGTGAAGTAATTCCACTAAATGACTGTGTTACGAGTGTGCATTGCACAGTTTCTACTTATGCTTGTAAATTCAAGTATTTTTAATATTTTCACTAAAGATTTTCAACACTGCCATCTCTTCACACCTACCTATGAATGATACAGCTGCCATTTTTCACATCCTGCCCGAATGTTTCCCCACATCTGGCACAGAATGGAGCGGTCACTGTGAGAAATCAACTTTTGGGACAGGGTAACAAAATCACAGTGCCACTATTCATGAGCAGAGGTCCCAAACATTTTCATGAGGCGGGGGTCACAAGAATGCCGTGTTGCAAATCTGTAGTGAAAATACCAACAAATGGCCGGGGCATTAGGGTTTCTAACCATACATCCCACCCTGTACAAACTGACAGGCATCAGGGGTATGTCTTTGCATTGCCAGCTGTCCTGCTCACGCCATATCGTTCCCCAGCCACTGACAGGCATCGAGGAGTGCCTTGGACTCTTCGGCCACACAGTTCACCCCATTCTCCTATGCTGCACCCACTTCAGCGTATGTCCTTATGAAATGGGGTGACTGAAACACTGAACACCCCAAGGCACACCTCAGCACTTGTCAGTGTCTGCAGGACAGGGTGAAGTAAAATGCCATGAGCATTATGGCCGAATGGGGTGAGCGTAATGGCCAACGACCTCAAGGCACAATGCAATATTTGTCGCACTGCAGGGTAGGGTGAGCTGAAATGCCATGAACGTTATGGTCGATGCCCAAAGGCACACCTCAGTGCCTGTCAGTCTCTGTAGGGTGATGTGGGGTTTGACGTCACTTTCATACTTCACTACCGTTCCTGTTATGCATCTGTTCAACTCCTGCGCTACCAATGCCAATGTCAGCAAGACAACATTCGGCATTGACAAATGCTTATTTCTACTGTATCTTATTTTTTTTATACTTGCTTTATTATTTCCAAAGACTTATATCATTAACATATTTTACATCAGATATCCATACATCATTTACAGTTCTTCTTAAAAGAGCTGTACTTCCCTCCGAACATCAGAAGAGAAATTTCAAACATAATACAAATTAACGAAGTATAACTAAGTCACAAATATAATCTAAAATCAGAGTTAGGTCATCTAGGAAAGCATCCTCTTTGGTATTATCATATCTTAAGTAAGTCAGGGTTGTTTCTATCCCCTGACAAATTTATAAAACATACAGATAAGTATTTCTAAGCCAAAGTTCAGCTTAGGTACAAAAAGAAGGTGTTCAAAGCAATGGGGCCTGATGGGATTCATCACAGAATTCTAAAAGAACTAAGGGTAGAACTAGTGACACCACTGACTACCCTCTTTAACAAATCATGGGAGGATGGGGTGGTACCTGAGGACTGGAGGAGGGCAGATGTGATTCCCCTTCACAAAAGTGGGAGCAAGGCAGAAGCAGGAAACTACAGACCTGTTAGTTTAACCTCAGTGGTAGGGAAAATGATGGAATCACTTCTGAAGGAAAGAATTGTTGAGTATCTAGAGGCCAGAGGGACACAGGACCCAAGGCAGCATGGATTCACAGGGAAGGTCATGCCAGACAAATCTGATAGATTTCTTTGACTGGGTGACCAAAGTAGTTGATCAGGGAGGGCTGTGGATATGGCCTACCTAGACTTTAGCAAGGCATTTGACACAGTCCACACAAAAGATTAATATACAAGTTAGCCAGCCTGGGAGTGGGTCCCAAGATGACAGCCTGGGTAAAGAATTGGCTGGAGAATAGGACACAGAGAGTAATAGTAAATGGAGTCCACTCTGAAAAAAGGGGGTTAGTAGTGGGGTACATGAGGGTTCAGTATTAGGACCAGTCCTCTTCAATGTCTTTATAAGCGACATTGCAGAGGGACTGAAGGAAAAGTATGTCTCTTTGCAGATGACACAAAGATCTGCAACAGAGTTGATACACAAGGTGGGGTGGAAAGGATGAGAAGGGACTTGGCAAGGTTAGAGGAATGGTCAAATGTATGGCAGCTTAGATTCAATGCTAAAAGTGCAGGTAATGCACCTGGGAAACAAAAACCAGGGAAGAGTACACAATGAGGGGTGAGATACTAACAACAACAAAATGGAAAGGGACCTGGGGTAGTCATATCAGATGAATTAAAGGTGGGCAAGCAATGTGAGAGGGCAGCAAGTAGGGCTGGGGATACTGGGATGCATAGGGAGAGGCATCACCAGTAGAAAACAAGAAGTTATTATCCCTCTGTACAGACAGCTGGTGAGACCACATCTGGAGTACTGCGTGCAGTTCTGGAGACCCAATCTCCGCAAAGACATAGACAGAATGGAAGCTGTCCAGAGGAGGGCAACTAAAATGGTGCAGGGTCTGCACCGGAAGACATATGAAGAGAGACTTAAGGAGCTTAATATGTATAGCCTTGAGGAAAGGAGGGAGAGGGAGGACATGATAGAAACTTTCAAGTACCTGAAGGAATCAACAAAGTCCAAGAGGGTAGCATCTTTCAAAAAGAGATGTGCAAGAACAAGGGGGCACAATTTGAAGATAGAAGGGGCGGCTCAGAGGTAATTTAAGGAAGTATTTTTTCACAGAGAGGGTTGTGGATGTATGGAACGGCCTTCCAGAGGAGGTTGTGGAGTCAAAAACAGTGGTGGAATTCAAGCATGCATGGGACAGTCATAAGGCAATTCTAGGGGGTGGGGGTAGGAAGATGTAAGCTGCTGGTTAACTAGGATCTGCAGCTTATCCATCAGGTAGGGAAATGGGCAGACTGGGTGGGCCAAGCGGTCCTTATCTGCCGTCAAATTCTATGTTTCTATGTTTCAGTACGGAGTTTCCTATGGGCCCTCCCACAGTCATCTCCCCAAAAGGTTTTCTATCTGTCCTGGGAGTAAGACAGCACTTATATTTTATTATATAATAGCCATCTAGACCACCTATTTTGATGGCAGTGAAGTTGCTGTCTCAGAGCCAGGGTAATTCTTTCCATCTGATGTATTGATTCCAGAACCTCTACCCAGTCCGAAATCTCCAGGGCCGAAGTTTGGAGTCTTTTTAGTTACTGATTTCAATGCAGCAGCCACTAGTATGGACCATAGATATCTCTCATCTGTACTCTTCAGTTCTCTGGGTATTAAACCTAACACTGTATGGTCCGGGCCTATTTTGGTCTGCAGTATAAATAGTTGAGGTAGGTGTTTTATTATGTTTTTCCAGAATATTGTTAATGTGGGGCAAGTCCAAAATATATGGGTCTGGGAGGCACACCTCTCTCCATATTTCCGCCAACATTCAGATGATGTTCCCCCTACATAGTGGACTGTTTGAGAGGGTACCAAGAAGTACCGAACCCTTAATTTCCAACAGAAGTCTCTCCAGAACAATGAGCTAGATGTAGACCATGTGCCCCTCCAGATCAATTTCCATTGTTGATCTGTGAGAGAAATCTGAAGGTCTTGTTCCATTTTGATTTTTATTTGTTGTAAAGTGATACCCATATCCTCTATGTAGTTTCTATAAAGCCAAGTTATGGCATGCTTCTCCCCCCATGTCCCCAGATCTTGTGAAATATTGGAGTCCTTTTGGGAGTTCCCTTTTCTTTTATTATGTTCTGAATGTGTTTATTTATTGCATCCCTAAGCTGACAGTAACGAAACCTGTCTGTAAGAAGGAAACCATACTGCTGTTGAAGTGCCTCAAACGAGAGGATGATGGAGCCGGATATCATCTGATATGGGGAATGAAAGCCCCTTCTAGCTTGCTTTAGGTACCATTTGTCCAATTTAGCTGCGGTAAAGAGGGGATCATAGGCCCACCATTTATGTAGCCAGAGCTGTTGCTGAGTCTCACCTTCTTTCATTCCCCTTTTCCAACCAGCCAGTACCGCCTGTGTACCTCTGTACGTGACCCGATCCTCCACCAGAGAAAAGGCCCGCCTGGATTGTGGGGGGACTCTGATCTGCTAAGTCTATATTTTTCCAATGTGCCTCATATTCCATGTTGCCCCAGAGGGCAACTTTCATTTGAGATGCCATCCAGTAACCCGATCGGTTTGGGAAGGCCACTCCCCCTTCTTGCTTCGGGAGATATAGTATTGCTCTCCATATTCTAGGTCTCTTATGTTCCCATAGAAAATCCAAGAAGATTATCTGCCATGTTTCTAGTTCTTCTTGCATAACTACACAAGGCACACATTGGAAAAGGTATAGAAGACGTGGTAGGGCATTCATTTTGAGTGCTTGAGCCCTGGCATTAAGAGACAAAGGTAGAAGTGACCATCTCCCAATGTCAGTTTTCAATTGTTTTATTACAGGGGGATAATTTAGTTCCGCTAATTGTGCACTGTTTTTGCCAATTCTTATTCCCAGATATTTTATGACATTCAAATCCCATTGCGTGGGATATTTCCTTTGCATGGCCTTTTCTGGAATATAGTTAAAACTGAGTATCTCCGTCTTCTCTCTGTTAAGCTTATACCCTGCTATTGTTGAGAATTCTTGAATTAAGGTAAACACTGCAGGTAGAGAGCTCTCCGGTTTGGACAAGTACAAAAGTATGTCATCTGCATATAATGCTATTTTATGCATGGTTCGATTCCCCCCCCCCCCCACTTCAGAGTGTTGTCTAATCATTTGGGCCAATGATTCTATGTAAAGGGCGAAAAGAAGGGGAGACAAAGGGCAACCCTGCCTAGTGCCTCGATTTAAGTCTATTGCCTCTGATATGAGGCCATTTGCTCTCACTTGTACTCTCAGGGATTCATATAATCTGAATAAGGCAGAACTAAACTGTTGGGGGAGCCCAAATCGGGAAAGGACACAGCTCAGGAAAGACCAGGAGACACGGTCAAAGGCTTTTTCAGCATCTAAACTTACTATTAGTGAGAGAATTTTCTGTCTCTGTATGTGATCTGTTATGTGTATTGTTCGTCTTAAATTGTCTTGGGCTTGTCTTCCAGGTATAAAACCCATCTGATCTAAATAAATTAGGGATGGAAGGTAGACTTGTAGACGTCTTGCCATAATCGACGTCAGAATCTTACAGTCTGTGTTCAGCAATGAAATGGCACGGTATGAGGAGCACCTGGCTGGGTCCTTTCCCGGCTTGGGCACAACTGAGATAATGACTCTGGACCAAGACGGAGGAGGAGCAGTCTCCCCCTTCATCACCTCTGCATATACTCGGAGAAGCTGAGGATGGATCTGTTTCCCCATTTCTTTATAAAATTCTGAGGAAACTCCATCAGATCCAGGACACTTCCCTACCTTTAGTCTCCCAATCTCTGCCATCACTTCTGAGCTTGCAACAGGGGCCAATAGAACTTGCCCTTGTTCTGGGGTTAACGCTGGTAATTTCAACTTATTTAAGAAGGTTTGCTGCTCTGTACTCCCCACAGTTAGTTCATCCGTATAAAGTGTTGTGTAATACTCCTTAAAGGCATCCAAGCTCTCCCGTACTCCTAGCACCATAGTCTTCCTCTTAGGATGCCATATGTGGGTGATTGAAGCCCTAGCCCTCTGTGCTCATAATCTACTGGCTAGTAACTTTAACAAGCATGGTCCCCCTTCGTAGTACTTGTGGCGTAGAAAGAAGAGTTTCTGCTTTACCTAGTAATCTAGGATACCCGCAAGTTCTCTTTTATACAGTAAGAGCTGCTTAGCTCTATCTTTGTTTATGTTTTGTTTTTGTAGTCCTTCTAATTCTTCTATCCGTTTTAGTAATTCTATTCTACGTGTCTCCCTAATCTTTTTTTTTCTGTACGGCTATCTGTATTAGCTTTCCCCTCAACACTGCTTTTGCTGCATCCCAGATGATTGACTGCGAGGTGTCTTGGCTAGTATTATTCTCTATTAGAAAATTATTATATGTTTTAATTATTTTGTCTTTAACCTCATCATCTCTAAGCAGGGAGACGTTCAGACGCCAGAAAGTGTTACGTTTCACTTCTCCCAAGTCCATTAACATATAGAGTGGGGCATGGTCTGAGAGGAGGAACTCCCCATCCATGTATCATAGACTGTGTGTAACTCATCTCTAGGCATTAAATAGTAGTCTAGTCTGGAATACATTTTATGGGTGGGGGAATAAAACATATAGTCTCTTTGCTTTCCATGTTGATGTCTCCAAACGTCTATCAGACCCAGCTCTGTTACCAGTTTAGCTACCTTTGACGCCATTTGATGTGGTCTCTTAGAATTTTTAAAGTGGAAGAGTCTAAATATGGGTTAAAGGTCAAGTTCAGATCCCCCCCCCCCGCAAATCAACTGTCCTTCACCCCAATCTAGTAGTGTAGTTAGAAACGTACGATACTCTTGGTATTGTGTTCCTGGAGGAAAATAGACCGAGGCTAGGGTAATGATGTTGCCCATGAATTCCCCTTTTATCATGGCAAATCTTCCCTCTTTATCCACTTTCGAGTCAATTTTCTTACATTGTGTCCTCCTGGGAACCAAGACCATGACCCCTCGTCTCCTATCCCGTTTGTAGGAAGAAGCTGCCAGCTCACTGAATCCAAGCTTGAGAAACTTGTTATGTTCTTGTGTTGTCAGGTGTGTTTCTTGTAGGAGCAAGAAATCTACAGAGGCTTTTTTAGCTTGACTTACAATTTTGCTCCATTTTATTGGGTTCGTTAGACCCTTCACATTAGATGAACAAATCAATGTACCCCTTCTAGCCATATTTAATGTTACAGTTGCTAAGTACTATTTCCAAATTTGCCTCCCCTGATTAACCTTCTTTATGATGTTTTTTATCGTGACTTAAAGTTAGCTCGACAATACCATCCTGGTCAACAACATCTAATCTACAAATAATAAAAAAAAACCTTTAAATTTCAGGTTACACTTATCAAGTATGGTCAACATGACCTCTAACTATTAAATCTGTGTAAACATTTCCAAATGTGGAGACCCGAATTCCGGGGTCTCTTATCTTGCCTAGTTCAAGATATTAGGCAAGTCTGGAGGGGTGTCTATTACGTCTCCACACAGTGAGACCCCTTCCAGGAGCTATAAGTTGGTATCTGAGTTCAAATTAGCTCTATGCCTGAGTCTGAGGTTAAGTACCATCAGACCTCAACAAGCTTTAGCTGTGTACACCGGGGCCCCCTAAACATCTAAGGGTTAGCCAACTATTTAAGTTTACAAATAGGTTGAAGCTCATATGACCAATGCATTAGTTAGTTCAACTTTGTAGTGGTTTATTCAGAACCTTCCACAGGAGTCCATCTATAGGAGACGAGCCGCCCCCCCACCCCGAGCGGTCACCCCATCACCTAACGGAGAGAGTAGGAAGAGAGGACCCAACAAAGAGACAACTGCTATACCAATCGATAATCCCTTTAGATTATTTATCGCCCACTACCAGAGTGGAATATTTTTCTTATTTTCCTTGTTTTGTTCTGTATGGCTGGAGAGAGTATAAGAGGGTCCGGGCCATCCGACAGACCAATCTATAGGACTGGATAAGCTTTTAGAGCTGACCCTCGCTTCCCATTAGGGCATTTGTGTGGCTTCTTACTCCCCCCCCAGATGATCCGCAAAGATCACCCACGAGCTGAGCAGCAGGCCACCGCCTCTTTTATAAAGCTCATATATCTTTTTAAATAGGGGCACATTCGCTCCAATTGATAGTCTGTCCAGGAAGCCGCCCCAACCTCCTTCCTTGAAATGCCAGCCATGTCCTCTCACGAGGCCCCCTCACCCCTCCCCAGCCAAGCGCTCCACCGCCAGGAGTAGGGCCCCCACCCCTCAGTCCTCCATTCGGCACATTCCTACCCCACCACATTCTTTATCTACTCAGTTGTTAAAAGAAACGTCTCTGAACTTGAGCAGTATAAATGAATCATTGCACCAGTCTCTGGAGCTCTCCAGCCTCATCGTGTGCACTCCTCCATTTCTACTGTATCTTAAAGTGGCATAGCAGCAAAGCTGCCCCCCCCCACACACCTTTTGTAACAGCATCACAGACAGTTGTCTTTCACTTTCATTTGTTGGTAAACATTTTCATCTCTAACAGAATATAGGCATTTTAAATGTTTTAAATTATTTTTTTCCTCAAGCAAAAAGTATGGTCACTTCTTTGGTTTTGAAATAGTACTGTGGACATGAAACGGAAATTGAACTACAAAAATATATAAAGAACACATTATAGGAAGCAACTTCTTTATTTTGTACTATTATATACCATGTGCACTGTTGTATGCTATTTATAGTATTTCCCTTGTCTCCCCCCAGATTATATCTGTAAATGAGATTTATTTTATCTCTATAAGTTTATCTGGTAAGCCAATGTCAATAAATAAATACATAAGTAAATAACTAGGAAGAATCTAGGAAAGTAACTTTAACGGGTACAGTACAGTATCTTAAGATTTTTGTTGAACTGCTGCTTTAAGCATTGTCTTTTATTGATATAACAAATGACTTTCTAGGAGGAGCAATGCATGGTGAGTCATGAAAAGGGGTGGGGCTAGGGGCGGAGCTTAGATCCAGTTTTTGCCTCATCCAAAGGTGGCATGCCTACCTCCAGTAATCTCGGGTCCCTTCTCATGCCCTCCATCCCCCCAGGAGGGTCAACTCTATTACAGAGTTTCATGTCATCTGCAAAGAGGGCCACCCTCCCTGACAGTCTGTCCGCAATGTGTAGTACATAGATACTGAACAGGAGAGGTCCCAGCATTGATTCCCTTGGGAACTCCACTCCTCACCTGCCCAGTCCCTGAGTACACACCTTTCATCATCACCACCCTCTGACTCCAATCCACCAACCAGTTTTCAACCCATCTTGTTATTTTGAGCCCTACCCCAATGCTATCCAATTTGTTGACCAGCCTCCTATGGAGTACAGTGTCGAAGGCCTTACTGAAAACCAGATAGGCCACATCCATTGCACCTCCCTGGTCCACTACCTGCATCACCAAGTCATGAAATTCAATCAAACTAGACTGGCATGACTTGCCCCTAGTGAACTTGTGCTGTCTATCATCCAGCAGTCCGTTCACCTCCAGGCACTCCAGGTTCATGGTTGAGTTTGGGCTGGGGCAATGAGTGTCATGCAAATAATCATCAAAGTTATGAAAAAAAGAAAAAAATGAGCTGCATTTTCTAAGAATTTTCAAAGACGGCTACTGAACAAACGAAACAGCCCTGGGGTAGGACCAAAAGTAGTTAGATGGGTGAGAAACTGGCTGGAAGGTAGAAATCAGAGAGTTGTGGTAAAAATGGTGTGCATTCAGAGGAAGGCAGTGACTAGTGGGATGCCACAGGGGTCAGTGCTAGGTCCAGTACTCTTCAATATATTTACCTGCAATATTGCTGAAGGGCTGGTAGGGAAGGTGTGTCTGTTTGCGGATGATACAAAAATTTGCAACAGGGTGGACACTCGGGGGCAAATGAGGAAGGATCTTAGCAAACTGAAAGAGTGGTCAAGATCCTCGGAACTGGGCTTTAATGCAAAGAAGCGCAAGATCATGCACCTGGGTCACAGCAACCCTGAGGCTAAGTACCTTTGGGGGGAGGGGAGAGAACGGATGGTCCTAAGACCCTGGGTAATTATTTCTGAAGATCTGAAGGTGGCTAAGCAGTGTGATAAGGTGGCGGTGAAAACCAGCAGGATGCTGAGGTGCATAGGTAGTGGGATCACCAGAAGAAGAGAAGTCATAAAGTTGATGAGACCTCACCCTGAGTACTGTGTACAGTTCTGAAGGCCCTACCTCTGAAAGGACATAGACAAGGTTTAAGGGGTTTAAAGGAAGGCAACCAAGATGGTGAAGGACCTGCACTTAAAGGCCTATGAGGACAGACTCGGGGAATTTAAACATATATTTTTTCTGGAAGAGAGAAGGGAGACATGATAGACACATATAAATATAGAGACATACATATATTTAATTTGTTTTATTAAGATAGCGTGGGCTATTTTCTTTAGTTTAATTTTATTTGTGTGTCTTTTTGGATATTAGTTTTGAGCAATATAATTGGGTTACCACAATGTGTTGGAGATTTATTCCTATGGTTGTGTGCTATTCATCCTCTGCTCTTCACGCTCTCCACCCTTTTTTCCTTCCCCCACTTCAGTTTATAACATACCAGTGCTGTAAGGCACTGGGTATCATGCGTGGGGGTGGGAGGAGGGCGCGGGGTTGTGAACAACGGAGGATGAATGAGGGGAGCCACCGCATTGGGGTAGTGAGATCCAGAATACGCCCTAGGGCGAAATGGAATCTGGAACGTGGTCCGCCATGTCTGGTTTCCATACCCAAGGGCACTACCAATTGTGGTAGACCGATAGTCCAGGCAGCCTGAGATGTTTATTCAACTCGGGCAGTCTTATGCAAAGCTAGGTCCATTAAAAACAAGAGTGCAATTATTGCAGATCTTGTTAAAGTGGTGGACCTGGCCTGCATCACAGAGACCTGGCTGGATGAGAACTCTGGCCCCGTTTTGGAGGCGGCAGTTCTGGCTGGGTACTCGATGATACATCGCCCGAGACTGGATCATGGGGGGTAGCGGTCTGTTTCAAAACCGAACTCAACCTTACGAATGTACCAGTGGGGGAGACTGAGTCATTTGAGTGTACCGTAATAGCAGGTGTGGGGTGTCAGACTGTTCTCATCTACCGTCCACCAGGAGATGAGAAGCAATTCCTTCATGAAGTTGCGGACTTCATCATCGGCATGGCGTTTGAGTTGCCCAGACTGACCATGGTCCTGGGTGACTTCAACGCCTGGATCAACGATGAACTCTCGCAATTTGGTCAGCACTTCCTCCAGTTGATGACATCACTGGGCCTTACACAGATAGTTACCACTGCTACTCATAATCACGGTCACTCTCTTGACTTATTCTTCCTCCTGGGGATCGAGGCCTCCAACCTGGGGGTGGAACCAGTTGGTTGGCCTGATCACTACACCGTGGAGTTCAGTTTTAGCACCCCCCCCATGTAGGCCTACTCCTGTGGAAATGACTAGATACCGTCCTTTGTGAGATATAAGTTCTCAAGGCCTAGTGGTGGTGCTAGATCTCTCACCCCTCTCAGAAGTAAATGATAATCCAGAGGCCCTTGTGATGGCTTATAATTTGGCCATTGCAGTGGCCCAGGATATCATTGCTCCTGTCCGTGTTCGTTCTGTCTCCCTTCGCCCTCATTCCCTTTGGTTTGATGGGACTTTGAGGGAGATGCAGCGATTAGGACGAAGGTTAGAGCATTGCTGGTGGAAATCCGCCCTTGATGCTGACCACCTTAGATTGATGGACCATTATCGAGTTTATCAATCTGCAATCACCTGTAAGAAGGCAGAGTTCCTGTCCGGGGAGATTGCAGCTACTCAAAATTGACCAGTTCAGCTGTTCCGAACTGTGGACAGACTGTGCAACCCAGCCTGTCTACAAGTCCGGAAAGCGTTTTTGCAAGAAGAGTGCGATGAGCTTGCTCGATTTTTTGTGACTAAGGTGGCCAACATCAGGGCGGCGTTCCAGGCAGCACACTCTATGGGTGTTGCTGTGGGTCACCGGGGGGGGGGGAAACACGACTCCTCGGTTTTCCTGGAATACCTTTGACTGGCCGGCTTTCATGGATGTCATGCAGATTATCCAGAGTGTGCGCCCTACATGCTGTAGCTTGGATCCGGGACCTACTTCCCTGATATTGGGTTGTATTGATTGTATCAGTCCGGTCCTAGCTCGGACAGTCTGGTGCTCCTTGGAGACAGGTGAGTTTCCAAGCTCACTAAAAGAGGCGGTGGTGACATCACTCTTGAAGAAAGCTTCTCTGGACCCTGACTGCCTTGCAAACTACAGACCAATCTCTAACCTCCCCCTTTTAGGGAAGGTTATTGAGAAAGTAGTGGCCACTCAGCTGGAGGACCATTTGACCATCCATGACATCTATGAACCTCTCCAGTCCAGATTTTGAAAGAGGCGCAGTACTGAGACAGCGCAGCTTCAGGTGCTCAATGATCTCCTGATGGCTAGAGATCAGAGGAGCCATTCTATTCTGGGCCTCCTCGATCTCTCATCAGCGTTTGACACTGTCAACCATGGGGTGCTGCTTGATCATCTGAGGTCCATCTGTGGACTGTCAGGTACAGTCCTTAGGAGGTTTACATCATTCCACATGGGAAGATCACAGTGAGTGGTGTCTGGGGTTCATTCCTTGAATCCAGTTTCTCTATCATGTGGGGTTCCTCAGGGTTCAGCGCTGCCCCCATGTTGTTTGCAGTGTATATGCTGCCCCTCGGAGACACTGTAAGAAGGTATGGGCTGAGGTTTCACTGCTATGCTGATGATACCCAGCTCTACCTTTCTTTTGCACCTGACCAGGATGGAGCTGCCTCAGTCTTTAATAGCTGCCTCACGGAAATCCAGGAGTGGATGGATATCAGTTGGTTGAAGTTGAACTCTGACAAGGCTAAGGTAATGATTGTGGATCCGGAGCTCTGGATAGGGGGTCAGGTACTGGCTCACCCTCTGGACTTTTTCTTGGGGACGTGCCACTCCTGACCTCTGAATGGGTGCAAAACCTGGGGGTAATTTTTGACAAAGTGCTGACCCTGCATGCGCAGGTGTCGGCAGTCGTCAAATCCTCCTTTTACCATCTGAGGAATATCTCCAGAATTAAGCACCTTGTTCCATCCGGCAACCTTCCTACTCTGATCCATGCCTTTGTGACCTCACGGTTAGATTACTGCAACTCCCTGTACCTAGGGCTACCAGGGTTGGAAATCCGCCGCTTGCAGCTACTGCAGAACATGGCAGCCTGGCTTTTGACGGGGCCATCTTGGTCCTGTCATATTTCGCTGGTGCTGCGTGGACTGCACTGGCTGCCAGTTCAGTGGCAGATCACCTTTAAAGTCAGTCTTCTGACTTTTAAAGCCCTACACGGACTTGGCCTGGACTATCTGAAAGAGCTTCCAGTCCATCACTGCCCTGCGCGATCGCTCCGCTCAGCCGGATAGGGGCTGCTAGAGATTCCGAGGATGTCTTTTAAATCTTCTGGGGCTAGAGCATTTGTGCATGCTGCCCCTACCCTCTGAAATTCTCTACCCTGTCGGTTATGGGAGTGCACGACTGTGGAAGGATTTAAGCAGTTATTAAAGACCTTTCTATGGTGCCAAGCTTTTGGTAACTAATTACTGGATGTTTTAGTCTGATTTTGTTATTGAGATGTTTGTTTTATTGAGTGCTTTTAATATTGTTACTGCGCCTTGGTTTTTGAAAGGCACCGTATAAATAAAGCTTATTAGTATTATATTATCATATCTCATGGGTGTGAGCAAGGTACGGGAAGGGAGTGTTTTCCAGAGGAACACTTGCAAAAGAACCAAGGGTCACACAATGAAACTGGAGGGGGAATGTCAGTAAGTTTTTTTCAGACAGGGTGGTGGGAGCTTGGAACAGACTCCTGGTGGAAGCTAAAATGATCACAGGCTTCAAAAATGTGTGGGATAGTTATGAAGGAATCAAACAAGGAGAAATCTGAGGACTTACAGGGTGTTAAGGAGGGGCTATAGACAGGATTAACAGGGCGGACTAGGTGGGCCAGGTGGACCTTACTTGTCGATAACTTTTATGAGAAAGAGGAACAGAAAAGTATTAATTTTGATTTGTATTCTGTTGTCCATGTTTCTTACAAACTGCATACTAACATGAGTTGCAGTTTGTATTTAAATGGATCCCAAATTGCCTTACAGTTTGTGACAGGGTACCTTTGTGGAAAAGTGGCAACATCATTAAAAAAAGAGAGTGCCCCAGATTTCTCTTGGTCCTAGGGCCCCAGGTTACCTTAATCTGGCCCAGCAAGAAGAATGCTCCACTACTCGTCATTTTTTTATGTAAAATATTGCCATACAAATATATACCTCTATTCAGACTGAGATTCTAAATTCAGCAAATACATATGTAAAGCGGCACCTTGCAAGAAATTTATCAAGGCAAAAACTTCTCTGCCGAACTGACAGCAAACGCACTGAACTTCTACAAATTGCATGACAGCTCGCAAGAGCGACTAATTCTCGCGCGGTTTACTACTGTTGCTATGGGAACGCGGCGACGCTCTCAGCCTCTGGAACCGCAGAGCTTTGTTCCGCTGTAGTGCTGTTACAAGGAAAACATGGGGGAAACAGAAACTGATGAATCTTAAAGGTGGCTTTTTGCACGGGCGTCACTGGTAAGTGGTTGGAATATGAGCAGTAGAAGCGCAAAGTGATATACAGACTGTTGAGTAATTCTAATTACCAAAATGGACTTAAAAAAAAAAATCAAAAAGTTGACGTCAGCTGATTACTACTGCATATATTGCCACTGCATGAAACTTTCTGCACCGCACAGTTGGTGCAACACTTTCTTTTGTTATTTCGGTGAAGTAAGAGTTGAGAACAGTCCCCTGCCACTCGGACGAAGGTCCAGGGGACCGACCTGGAAAACAGATACAGGGAGGGGCTCCACCTAGAAAATCATTAGAGGAGTACCTAGGGTGACACACACATACCAGTATTCCACTTAAATGTGATACTGTAGCACTGGGTTTGCATCTTGCATTTACCTGCAGTGGCGAAAATACTGTACCCAATTTAATTAGAAAATAAATGATAACTACAAAGATTTTTCGAGTTTAAAAGGTGGCCAAGTACCTTACAGAGGGGGGCCCACCTGGACATTTCCATTTATCCTAGTGAGCCAGTCTAACTATGCCACAACTGGTCTTAATGCATGTGGTGCCTGTCCTGGCAGATGAGAGTTTGGAACAATTGTGTTGGCAGCATCACTATTTGAGGTCACGTGTGTGTGTGTGTGTGTTAGTATATTAGTTATATCGGATACTTTTATATTATTATATCTAAAATTACCCTTGTAGTTTAAAAAAGGGGTTTAAAATGGTTTCAGCATAAAAAAATGAGAGCTCGCCACAAATTCTATTCACCCTGTTTGCTGCCATGGCTTCAGGAGAGGTTCAGTCTGCACTACCTTCCCAGAACAATTTTCCAATGGGCTGCTGGTTCACCCATATCGATGTGACAGTGATTTTATCTGCGGCACCTAAATTAGGTCACTGAGCTAGCGGTATACCATATAACCACTGGTGGTCACTAACACTGTAGGATGTGATATTGGCCAAAACCATGCAACCACAAAGTCTGGATGTTTGTTTTGGGGGTTTGACACATATGCAGTGTCAAAGTGGTTGGCAAAGAAATCCAAATGGATACTTTGCTGCTCATCAGATGGTCTTTGGAAGCTTTTTTCCGACCATTAGGTGTGATTGACCACACCTCCCACAACTCCCTAGGCTGCCGCTGATTGGAGTGCTTTTTCCCATCTACTCTCTATGGACTCTAGGAGCTTGCTTCTGTAACTGCAGCGCTCGCTCTTTCTAGGTTTTTTTTTCTTTTTTTTTTTTCATGTATTTGGCTACATATCGCTGATTGTATCATACCAACTGTTGTCCTGCATGGATTTCTATATGTGCACTGTCAACTGTAACTGGTGTTTGTAAAGTTACTTTAAATGTCCTGCTAGTAATAGCTTCTACTGTGTTTCTGGTGCTGCTTCCTCTACTTCACTGCTTTGCTCCTGATTTTCCTCTCCTCTCGGTCTCCCTGCCTATATTCCCTCCTTCCACTCCTGCCTAGGCGCCTCAGCCTCTCACAACCACCACTGTTCAAAATGTGTCCTGGTGTCATCCTAGCCCCCCCTTGTGTTTCTCCATGCTGCTCTCTCTGTACCTCAAACCCTCCCATTTCTCTGCAACCTGCACTTCTCCGTTTTACACCTCCTTCCACTACCCTTTGTCTTTGCTGCCTGGAACACCTCCCTGCCTCTCTGAGCACCTCTGCCTTTGTTTCCTAGATCTCTTTCTACCACCACCCCCCCCCACTGATGCTTTGCCACCAGCCACCCAACCCCTGCCTCCCTGCTTCTATATTAATTTGCTGTATTCTCTCCCCCAGGGACCCATGCCTGAGCGGCGCCATGCGCCTGCGGTTGCCAGCTGTTACAGCGGCCGCCACCACCGAAGCCTTCCTCCACGTCGGACCACCCTCCTGGTTCTTGCCACCGGATCCCTAACCCAGGTAGTACTGCTGGAATCCTCAGAGCCTTCTGTAGCATGGGGACGCTGATTGGTGCGGCTTTTCAGATGCTAATTTTTATTGGTCCGTTCCTCTCTAGGCTGCCGCTGACTGAAGCGCTTTTTCCCATCTACTCTCTATGGACTCTAGGAGCTTGCTTCTGTAACTGCAGCGCTTGCTCTTTCTAGGGTTTTTTTCTCTCGCCTCCCACATCCTCCCAGTCCTCCTTTAAATACTCTCCTCACCCCTTCCCTCTGCTCCCTTCCATCCTCTTCACCCATAGCGTCTCTTCCCACTCCCATCTCAGCCAAGCATACTTTCAGCCTTTTTTGCCACCTCTGTAATTATTTTACCACTCACCCCCCCACCTCTCTCTGCCCACTCTACCTGGTTTCTCCCCGCCGACCTTTCACTCCTTGCCCATCACCCCCCTATTCAAAATGGCCCTCTTCCCTCTTCCCTCTGCCCCTCTGTCTATTTCTTCTCTCCTCCTTGATCCCTCTAACCAACCTGCCTGGCACCTGCTTCCCCAACTTCCCCTGGGACTACAATTTGGACCTCATTCATTGGCCCTTGGGTACCACCACCTTGGGGTTTTACCCTCCTCATGGCACCGGGATGGGCTGGAATCACCCTGGGAATCAAGATAAGGTTATCTACGTTCACCTCTTCCCACTCTCGCTGCTAGCACACATTACCTCCCTCTGGGATAATAATACAAAATGGTTTTCTCACTCTTGTCTGAGGAGGAAAAAAGCAATCTCCCTTAAGCAACTACGTTGGTGCACCATGAAACTCCTACTCCTGCTACTACTACTACTATCAGGAAATATACACCCAAACCCTGGCCCCAAAATCCCAGGCTATGTCCACCAACAGTGTCACTCTGTGGCACTTGCCCCATGCCACACTAAATGTCTGTAGCCTCCTACCAAAACTCGATGCCCTGCAAATATTCACCCATCTATATAACCCTGATGTTCTTGTGATTGTCGAAACCTGGCTTACTCCAAACATTCCTGACAGTACAATTGCCCTACCAGGTTACAACGTGTTCAGATCTGACAGGACCTCAAAAAGAGGCGGTGGGTGTGCTATCTACCTCAGAGACGTTCTCCTAGGGCACCCTGTACAAACCCCACTCTCAGTCTTGACTGCCCAGATCTTACCCATCAGAATTCTACTTGGAGCACATAAAAAGGTACTAACCATTATTGCTGTCTACATCCCACCAAAGGAACAAGTTAAAGGTCTGAATTCCGTTCTGGACTTTATCCGCTCACAGCCACCAGGCCCTGAGACTATCCTTATGGGTGACTTTAACATTAATTGGCTTGGATCAGATACAAATGGCTTAAGGATGCTATCTCAGCCACTGACCTCACCCAACTAGTCGCCACCCCCACCAGGCGCAACTGTAAGACTGGCACAAGCTCCCTCCTGGACTGGATCCTGACTATCCACCCACCTCGCATCTCAAAAGACACCATCCTACCAGACTTGCTAAGTGTCCACTCTCCTGTCACCTGTGAATGGACTAACAAATTTAGCCTCCCCCCAGGGTACCCCCCCCAAAACAAAATAGTCCGTGTTGAACAGTATGCAGCCAATGGTAGAGGAGGTCTTGAGAAATGGGTGGGAGTTATATGTATTTAATAGCAGCTGGGGTTGGGGTGGGAGGGTGTAAAGAAAATTAGAGACATTAAAAGAGCTATTTGGGCCAGGAGCAACCCGAGCTTTCAGTCCACAAAGCGAAAATGCTCAGGCAGCCAATTCCATGGGCGTGCGGAATCCCAGATGTCCAATCCCAGCTCAGTTAGGGGAGCTTTCCATGTGAAGGTAGAGGACTCAAAACAGACTGAGGGAAGATGTACCTTGCTAGCTGACAGCGTCTGAAAGTGGTGCAGTGTTAGAGGGTAGTGGCCGCCGACCAGAGGAGCAGTGCATGGCCGCTTGCTGCAGCCCTAGTCAGGGGCTCCTGTCTGTGGGGAAAGAGCAGAAGAGGAAATTGCCTAGCAAAGTCCAGGAACCGAGGATCCAGGGCGGGTAATATAGACACAAAAGAAAGGAGGAGGGGTGAGAAAGCTGGGGGCTGCATCCAGGAGATAGCAAGAGGTCGACTGTCTGGACAAGGATAGGGCAACATTAGCTATACAGTGGGGGGGGGCTAAGTACCGAGAGGGGGGAAGGATGGCAAAATTAGGAGGTAGGGGGCATAAATTAGAGAAAAATGGAGGATTGAAAAGTTTAACTTGGAAATGGTGTGCTCGAGGAGGCTGAGGAGAAGAAATTAGCCAGGAGTTAGAGGGGGAACAGAACAGGTTGTAGAAAAAGTGGTCGGGGCATGGAAAAGACACACTGGCAATTTTTTTCAATTTCAGCTCAAAGTAGAAACATTACAGTACTCCCCTTATTTACTAAAACTTTCCCCAAGTTCAAATTAACACTGTTAAGAACGTCTTTCTTAACTGTCCCAGCTAACAGAAACACTTCATTACAGGGATAGAGATTACATGCAGCCTAAATTAAATTGAAAGGTTAGGTGGCTTTCTTATATGTTAAACAGCAAATTTAGAGACATTAAAAGAGCTATTCAGGTAGGGAGTGAGCCGCGCTTTCAGTCCACAAAGCAAAAATGCTCAGGCAGCCAATTCCGTGGGCGTGCGGAACACCAGATGTCAGGGGAGCTTTCCGTCCAATGAGTTGTGAGGGCAGAGGACTCAAAACAGACCGAGGGAAGATGTATCTTGCCAGCCAACAGCGGCTGAAAGTGGCGCAGTGCTAGAGGACAGTGACCTCCAGCCAGAGGAGTGGTGCACGGCCGCTTGCTGCAGCCCTAGTCAGGAGTTCCTGTCTTGCCAGCTGACAGTGGCTGAAAGTGGCACAGCGTTAGAGGGTAGTGGCCGCCGGCCAGAGGAGCAGTGCATGGCTGCTTGCTGTAGCCCTAGTCAGGGGCTCCTGTCTTGCCAGCCGACAGCAGCTGAAAGTGGTGCAGCATTACAGGGTAGTGGCCGCCAGCTGGAGGAGCTGTGCACGGCTGCTTCCTGCAGCCCTAGTCAGGGGCTTTTGTCTTGCCAGCCGACAGTGGCTGAAAGTGGTGCAGCATTAGAGGGTAGTGGCCGCCGGCCAGAGGAGTGGTGCATGGCCACTTGCTGCAGCCCTAGTCAGGAGCTATCGTAAGACCTTTAAGAGAGGACCACCAGGAAGGAGTGTTTAAGGTTGGTTGTGAGGTAGGTCCAAGGTTCAGTTCAATGTCCTCTGCAAGAAGAAGAAGGAAAGCTGAAAATCAGAGAAGGTGGCACAGCCAACACCTCTTATAACATTTTTTATGAGTGTGGTAGCACATGCATTTTAGTAAGTGGAAAGCGTCTCTCAGAGATTTAGGTGGGAAGCACCAGAAGGGATGCATGTTATCATGCCGAGAGGCTATGAGGTTGGACTGAGTGTAGCCATCAGTGTGGTGTGCCTTCAAGAGGCCAACAGAAAGTGGGAGAGAGACGGCAGCAAAATACAAAGTCCACAGAGAGCAGATTAGGCAGGTGAGGAAATACATTGCAGGTATTTAATAGCAGACACCAGAAGGAGGGGGTAGTCAGTAATGCCAAGATCAGTGGCAAGTCTAGTTTCGGCAGTATTAAGGAAGTAAATTGAAGTAGGCAGGGCAGGATGACTTCCTAATGACAGGCATTAGTTTTGAGTCTGATAGTGTGCCTGAAAGAATAGTATGATTCTAGCCCTTTAAGAAGGGCTGACTACTACGCCCCCCAGTTTCCAGTAGGTAGGTTGAGGTGTTGTTTTTTTTTTAACTCTTTTTTTTTTTTTTTGCCACACACTCCAGGCATCCTTCTGGGGTGTACCCTCGACCGCTACCTCTACTTCCTAGCCTGAACCCCCTACTTGACCAGAGGAACTCCCACCACCCAGGCAGACCTAGCCCCTCCTCCGGGTCACCCCCCCAGGGTGGGCCCGTCCTCCCTTGATGGCCTTTCTGTAATTAGAGAGGTCCTACCTTGGGTGGTGTGGGAGCCTGGAGTCCTCTGATCACGGGGCCGGCAGTTGGGATGTGGGCAGCGTCCCTCGTACCCCCATCATCTCCACAGAGGGTGGTGGTTATTTTTCTGGAGCATTCTGTTTCCCGTGCGGAGCCCGGCTAGCAAGGCAGTGTAGTGCCGTGACTCCGCCCCCAGGCATCTGCTGCACCCCCTACGTATGGCGGCCCCCAGCCACTACCAGAGGTTGCTCAGTGAGTGGGCGCATTCCCGAATCCGCTCCAGGAAGAGAGAGCCATCCTCCGGTTGCTCAATCTCTTCCCTCCCCTGCCGACCCCCAGCCACCCAGGCTCGTTTCCAAACCCGGGTCGCCAGCATGACATGAGGTGTGGCATCCAGCTCCTCAACCCTTAGTGCCACTGGGCCGGGCAGGTAGGCCGAGTCAATGGGGGTGGAGCTATGAGGGCTGAAAGACCATTTAATAGAGTGTGTGGGGGGGGGGGAGGTGAAAAATTATATCTGAATGAGGGAGCTGAGCAAGCCAGAGGGCTGCTATTACATTTACACTACTTTTGTGGCTTCAAACACAGCAGCAAAGATAAAAAAAAATGAATTCAACTCCCTAGCCTGTCTAGCAGAATTCAGTATATTGGCAAGAACAGAGGTAAAGAAACAGGCTAAAAATTACAGTACAAAGTCAGTTCATTTCCTATGTTTTAAATTAGACCAGGCTTGTGCTGCATGGTGGAGTTTGAAAATGGTGCCAGACGCTGGAAATTGGTAGATCTCGGGGTTGGTGATAAGATTTCCAGATGGGTCGAAAACTGGCTGAGGGACAGAACCCCAGAGGGTGGTTGTGGGGGGAGAGTTATCTGGAACCAGAGAGATCACCATTGGGGGTTCCAAAGGGCTCTGTGCAGGAGCCAGAGTTGTTCGATGTTCGTCAATGACACTGGGGATGGCATTAAGGGAAAAATTTGCCTATCCGTGGATGACACTAAGTTCTGCGGGAGGGTAGACACAGCTAAAGGGATACAGGACTTACAGGAAGATCTGGAAAAGCTGGGGAGGTGGTCTGGGATCTGGCAGGTTGGCTTCAATGCCATGAAATGAAAAGTTATGCACATTGAAGCTAAGAATCCCAGGACAGAGTACTACGTGGGTGGAGTTCAGGTATCTGCATCGAAGGAGGAGAAGGAGCTGGGAGTGATGATCACTAGTGACCTTAAGCACTCCACGCAGTGTAAGAAAGCAGCAAGGGCAAATAAGACGTTGGGATGCATATGTAACCCCCCTGCAAATGGGGGTTCCCAAAAGACTTCCAGGAGCTTGCTTGAATGCTCCAAGCCTGAATGGTGTTTGGCGTTTAAGCCATTTATCAGTGAGTGTTTTTAGAGCCTCTGGTACTGTCTCTTTATGAGCTGTCTGCTTGCAGACATAATTAGTTTGTATGGGGGGACTGTGTGCTTCTCTGCTTGAGTACCACTCGAGCTGCTGCCAATTCACTCCATTTTGCAGTCACTAGGAGTGCAAAGGGAACCTATCTGAAAGATGTAACTGTTTGCCAGAAATCATTTAGAGTAATAATGAAATTACAGTTTGTCTAACCTGCTTTCTTTGCAGTCAGAACTGTGTCTGCTAGTTCCCCATTCTAGTTTTGAACTGCTGAACTGGACCAATCAGTGTGGGGTAAGCTAGCTCTAAAATGGTGCCTTGGACGAATCAGAACTTGGACTCATAATCTGAGCCAGCCACAAGAGGATTGTATGGGCAGTGCCTCTGGGAGATGTAGTTTAGAGTTCGGCGCAT
Organism: Neoceratodus forsteri; assembly: GCA_016271365.2. Lineage (NCBI taxonomy): Eukaryota > Metazoa > Chordata > Ceratodontiformes > Ceratodontidae > Neoceratodus > Neoceratodus forsteri. Next base: position 531,406,738 of record JADMNL010000022.1, on the reverse strand, counting down.
TTTTGGCCAACAGGGGCAGTCTATTGTGAGTGACAGCCAATCCAGCCAAGAACTGGGAGGAACTCAAAGGAAGTGCCCGGTTTTGTCTGCTGGAGTTTCAGTTGAGCTCTGGCAGTGATGAGGAAGGAGCCCTGTGCTTTTTAGGTGTGCAGTTTAGTGGGAAGCGTGTGTAAGGCCCAGAGTTCCGGTCTGCAGCTTGTGTAACTGCTTGTTAGGACTGAATCCATCCTGTGAAGAGAATCAAAGGATATCTGAAGAGTAGAAACCAGGCTCACCCTGTAGAAGACTGGAGAAATTGCTGAATTGCACTCGGTCTGTCAGGAACTGAATCTGCTGTGTGTTCTCCCGGGTATTGTGCAGTAATTGCGATCGGGATAGAGAAGCAGCCTGCCTGGTATAGTACTTTCTTTTTACCATATAAATGTGTGAGGAGGCTTGTGTAGCTCAAGTGAATCCTGCTGCCATTAAAGGACTTTTGCCTGTGACTGTTTACCATATAAATGTGTGGGAGGCTTGTGTGGCTCAGTGAATCCTGCTGCCATTAAAGGACTTTTGCCTGTTGCAGTTTGCCATATAAATGTGTGAGGAGTCTCATGGAGCTCAAGAGTAGCCCTGCTGACATTGAAGGACCCTATCTTGTTTGGAGGTCGTGAGTACTAATTCAGGGTAGCTCCCTGTTGAATTGCCACATTGAATCCAAATGGAATTACTGTACTGCTGACTGTTTAACTAATTTTTCTTTTCTCTGTGTGAAAGGGCCCCTACCAGCTGCCACGGTTTGGATAACCACTAGGCGTGGGTACCCAGGGACAGTAACTGGTAGGGATAGGCCTGTGCACAGAGCCATAAGTAGATGAGTAAAGTGATAAGCTAATTAACCTGATTCCCCCTGTCCTTGTTATATCCCTAAATAAATCAGAGCTGCTTGTTTCAGCAAAGTTATACTGCCTGAGGTATTTGTCCATGTTAAAGTATTGTACTGTGATTGTTGCACTGTATCTTATTTTACAGGAGGTCCTAGTGCCTGAACCAGTCCTGGGGTAAGTGTATACTGTGAAGGTAATTCTGATATATTGTGTGGGCCACTAGTGGGAAGAAAGGGGGGTTGCAGTGTCCCAGAGGGCTGTGACCAAGTTAGTTTAACTATTGCAAACCCTGACCTCTGGGTGGAGGCACCCGCCATCGGATCCAGGCCCCTCAACCTGTTAGTGGCAAATCAGGCAGGGGTAGTAGCCCCTGGGATAGCGCCATCTAGGGGTTACACATAGCTAAGGTGATCAGCAGTAGGAGAGAGGAGTTTATACTACCCTTGTACAGATCACTGGTGAGGCCATATCTAGAGTGTGGAGTTCAGTACTGGTGCCCACACCTCAAAAAGGACATTAACCTGCTGGAGAAGGTCCAGAGGAGGGCTACAAAGATATTAGTGGGTCAGTAGGGTATGGCATACGAGGAGAGGTAGAGGGCACTGAACATGTACTCCCTGGAGGAAAGGAGAGAGAGGAGGGGGGGGCATGATTGGGACATTCAGGTACTTAAAAAAGATAAGGTGGATAAGGGGGCTCTCTTTAAGCTGAGTGGCAACCATAATGCAAGAAGGCACAGCCTTAAGCTGGAGGGGGGAGGTTTAGGACGGAGGTCAGGAAGCATTTCTTCACAGAGAGGATGGTGGGCACTTGGAATACGCTGCCAGCATAGGTGGTCTCGTTGAAGACAGTGGGTAGTTTCAAGAGAGGCTGGAATAGGCATAGAGGGAATGTAAAGATCATGGGTAGGGAGGATGGGAGCAGTGGGGAGAGGGGCAGAGACAGTAGCTTAAGCTATGGACCTTGCATTATGAGCAGACTGTATAGACCAATTGGCCTTCTTCTGCTGCCTTCTTCGTATGTTCGTATTTGCCCATGTCATTACCTCCTGAATCTGTGAAACCAATTTGGCCAAGTGTTCTGCAGAACCTTAGCTGCAGCTTTAGAACACATAGTGAAAAACATTTGCACCCCCTAGGTGGCGCTATCCCAAGGGTTACTAACCCTGCCTGCATGGCCAGGTGCAGGTTGAGGGGCCTGGGTACCGAAAATGGGTGCCTCCACCCGGAGGACAGGGTTATTGGTAGCTTAGCTGACCGGAGTACAGCCCTCCAGGACACTGTAACCTCCCTCTTTCCCCTCTAGTGGCCTAAACAATGAACAGCAGACACAGTTACAATAACCCCTAATTAGCATACAAATCGCCACTCTGTTTGCACTTACCACCAGGGCTGGTTCTCCAGTCCAACCCTGGAGACCCCCTGCAAAATAAGGTTAGACACAGCAGGTAACAACAGTACAGCGCTTCTTGTACAAAATGGAACCACAGTCCAGTTAAATGCAAAAAGAATGAGGTCTGATTTATTCGGGGGGAATGAACAAGGAAAGGGTGTAATTTGGCTGATTAGTTCTGTAACTGATTCAATCAGGCAATCATGCATGCATTTTAGAGTCCCTTCACAGTCACACACTCTGGGTACCCAGTTGGAAAAAAGGAGGGCTAACCTGACACGTTGCCTGGGGTAGGTCGGCGATGCAGCTGGTCGGGGCCCTGTGATGTAAAGAAGAAGCATGCACAACCACACACAATTTGTAATCCGGAGCCTGGAGGCTCAGTTCATGACAAGAAAACAACAATTGAATCAGATGACAACACTTGATTTAGCTGATGTTGCAGGAAGCTACCCTGATGTTTACTCACACTACCCAATACAAGATGCAGGAGGGACGAAATGGAGACTGCAGGTTGGCAAGCTGGTATGCCAGGAGAAGCAGAGCCCACACAAATCACCGAGGTGTCATTCCTGTTTGAGATGTTGAGCAGGGGGCTAATCCCTGGGCGAGTCTCTTGTAGATGGTGATCTCTGCATCTGATATAGCTGACTGGGCCAAGGTGGCAGGGCCCAGGCTGGGTGAACAGTTAGGGTTCAGTCTGATAGGTGCTGGAGACAGCTTCTAGCAAGCGTGACACACTAAAGCAGTGGGGAACCAAATCGCGACCCACTGACAGCATACAGCACATTTGTAGTAAAGCAAAACACAATACCACAGATCGGATGATAGTCCGGCTGCAATTTCAGTTTTCCTGAGCAAAACCGTGATCTCTGTGGCGATTCAGACATCCTGACAGGCCGATCGCATAGAGCAAATCTTCGGTCCTCTTCAGGCAAAAAGGCAGTCACAATTCAGTAATTCAGGTCACAGTTGGTTCAGATAAAGTCCGGTTTAAATTCAGGCTAAAGGATTCCCTCATGAGGGACAAGTAGGCATTCAGGCAGGCCAAACAGCCTTTCCACCAGTTTCCCACGCAACTACGCAGTAGCAGCAGCTAGAATGTCTCGAGCTGTACACTCTCTCAACTCCACACTCAGACTGACACTCTGTTGCAGGCAGCACCGGGACTTCCTTCTGATCCAGAAAGGGTTCAGTTGGTGGATTCATCTGTCTGTCAAAGCAAGGGCTCCCCCTCCAGGTCCATTTAGGCGCCAAAGTGAAAAAACTACAATTCCTACAGAAATTCACTCCCACAAGGACCCTGGGGACAGACTGCATTTTAAGGTCCCCAGAAGGTACCGATTGGTGCAATACAGAAATGTCTATGGTGCAAAGAAAGGCAGGTTAGACAAACTATAATACCATTGTTATTAGAGCAGCTAATCAGCAAACAATTACCAGTTCTAACAGAGCTCCCTCTGCACCATTAATGATGGCAGAATAGAGCAATATTACTGTAGCTCGGGTGGGACTTGAGCCTGGAAACACTTGGCCCCTACCCAGATTAATTAGACACTACAAAAATAATGTCTCTTAAAGAGACAGGCACGGAGGCTAACAGGGCACTCGCATGCAAGCACTTTTACATCTGTAAAGACACAGAATGCCTGCCTGGCAGTGGGCATTTAAGCACACCCAAGGAAGACTTTTGGGAACCTCCATTTATAGGAGGGTTACACCCTTCCCTGCCTGGAAAGAACTTAGCATCCGTGTGAAGTCTATGCTCACAAAAACGTTATTTGAAGACATACTTATACAAAATATATGCTTTATTATCATTACTATACGTATCCAAAATAGCTAATACGTATGACTATATTTATATATTATGGCAATAGTTATGCACTTTTCATACGTTCAATAATGATTTAATTATGCTTCACACAATAATATTACTGTACTCATTCATTCTATAGTTTCTTGCTTTCTAAACAACATAGATGGAGTCCCATCCCTATCAGCTAACCTGGGGCTAGATGGGGCAGGGGCACCATGTCCTGAAGGATGGAAAATCAACTTGGAAGCAGCAGAAAGGCTCAGTTTGGGTAGTGAGCTCTTTGAAATATAGATACCCTTGTGAACAACATTTAAAGGAAGATCTACTGGTCTTCCAGGGGAGTCATAGCTCAGCTGTATTACGGGTTTAACCGCTCTCCCATACTTCCTTGGGGAAACAGGTACAGTCTCTGGAGTACCAGCATTTGCATCAGTCCCTTCTTCAGTAGAAAGGGGTACCTCTGCACTGAGCGAAGTCTCCAGTAGTGGAACATTACTGGCTCCTTACACGGCAGATTGTGCTTCCACATTACTTTGCTTATTATTCTCTCCTGAAGAGGGCCCAGGTTGCTCAGCCTGAAGGAACTCTTGGATCATTGAATTTTGTGGCACTGAAGGGGTGCTGTCAACACTGTCATATTTTTCTGCAGGTTCTGGTGTGTCACCAGGGGGATTTTCCACAGCAGATTCCTCCTCAGGTAATTCAAACAGTTCTACTAGACTGAAGGAATCTGCTATTTCAGACGTAATACTCTGCACCTCACTTTCAGGGGGCATTGGTTCCAAGTAAGAAGGTGGGGGGGACAGGCAGCTCTGAAGGCCCAGCTTCATCCCCACGATTCTGCAGAGGATTACCTTGAAACAGCTGGTGCCGTTCATAAGAAGGGCAGTAGGTATTGTCACATTCACTTTCATTAGAAATGAACTGACAGCCAGCCCGGTGGCGCTGAGGGTTGAGGCGCTGGATGCCACACCTCGCGCCACGCCGGTGACCTGGGTTCGGGAACGGACTCAGGTTGTCGGGGGTCGACAGGGGTGAGGGAGGATTGAGCGTCCCAACGGATGCTCTCCTCCCTCAGGGGGGAATGCCAACCCCGAAAATGCCAGTGGGAGCACTGGCACTCGAGGCTTGTAGCTCCATTCGCAGGTTTGGGGAGGGGGCGTTGGAGGCGGCTTGAGGCGTGCGCATGCACGTCGCCTCTAGACGCTTTGCGTCCTTGTGCCAACGTCCCGGGGGCGGGGCTATGGGAGGGCAGAAAATGGAAAAAACCCTTCGGCGCCCCTAGATGAAGACGGCTCCATCTAATAGGGACCACCGATCCCCAGGACAGACCCTGCTGTGCAGGGGAAGAGGCACTCTAGGGGCAGATCCGGGGGGGGGTCTGAGAAAGAATTGAGCGGTCTGAAGAAGGGGGGACCGAAGGCAGAGAAGGAGGATAAATAAATAAAAAAAAAAAAATGAACTGACAGTCGTCATCACTCAGGGCCTGCCGGGGAGACCTTAGGTCTGGAACAACAGGGGCAGGTTTACTGTCTCTTTTTGGCAGCAGCACGAGTTCCTGGCCCGGGGAAGTGTCGGGTGTTGGTTCAGCATCAATGATCACTTGACCGCTGGGCAGCAGGTAATTGCGGTGCATGATCTTGACAGCTTTAGAGTTGTTCTCAGGGCGCACCTTGTACACAGGCAGTTCATCCAGTTTACCGATCACTATGTGTGGAAAGTGATGTCCACCTTGTCAGCAATTTCATACTTTTCATGCAGTTCCAAATTGCGCAACAATACACGGTCTCCGGGCAGTAGCTCTTGAGCCTTCACTTTCTTGTCGTGCCTCTCTTTGTTGGCAAGGTTCTTCTTGGTGGCCATTGTTTGAGCCAGTTGATACGCATGGTTCAATTGAACTTTCAGTTTCTGTACATATTGTAAATAGTTCTCCGCTCAGACCCCATCCGGGGAGACCCCTAAAGCAAACATCTATGGGCAGCCGGGTTTCCCTCCTGAACATGAGACGATAGGGAGAGAATCTGGTAGCATCACTTTTGGTGCAATTGTAAGTGTGTACCAAGGTGCTAATCTGCTGACTCCTCTTAGACTTGTCTTTAGGATGGAGAGTACCCAACATATCCAGAAGTGTTCTGTTAGAACTTTCTGGCTGGGGGTCCCCTTGAGGGTAATAGGGAGTGGTTCTGGACTTTCGCATCCCCCATAGAAAGAGCATTTCTTTGATTAGTCTACTTTCAAAGTCTCTTCCTTGGTTGGAATGGATACGTTGGGGTGCACCATAGTGGACAAAGAACTTTTCTACTAGCACCTTGGCCACCGTAGAAGCCTTTTGATCCTTGGTCGGGAAAGCTGGTGCGTATCAGGTAAAGTGATTGGTTACTACCAGTACATTGCCAATGTTCTTTTGATCGAGCTCCAGACACAGGAAGTCTATACAAACCAGTTCCATGGGGGCACTGGTAGTGATGTTGACAAGTGGGGCAGCTTTCTGGGGCAAAGCTTTCCTCTGGAGGCAGCAACTGCAAGTTTTGACATGATTCTCAACATCTGCCCCCATTTTCGGCTAATAGAGTCGGGATCGTACTAAGTCGAGAGTCTGGTCAATACCGAGGTGTCCCATGTGGTTATAGAGGGACCTCAGTACCAGCTGTTTGAAGGCTATGGGTAGGACCAACTGCTGCTTGTCCACTAGACCGTGACAATCTACTGTCTCTTTATATAATAGCTGATCTCGTAACTTTAATTTGGGGCCTTCTTTGAATAACAGTGCAGTTCGTAAGTCAGTAGAACGTAATTTAGACACATCCTTCGCCACATGCAGGGCATCAAGTGCAGGTTGAATCATGGGGTCATGGAACTGAGCCCACTGAATGCTGTCACTATCAAACTGGGTCAAAGCACTGATATCTAATGCAGAAAAATGACAATAAGCAGCAGGTGTGCAAGTATCGGGGGGGGGGGGCCCCAAACAGTCCATCAGGGAGTCCACGGTGTCTGCAGACAGTTGCTCATCTTTGTCAAACTTTTGGCACAATGCTTTAATAGACGGTTCAGACAGCCTCACCCAATTGTCTTTGGAACTTGGTCGATGTGAAAGGGCGTCAGCATCAGTATGGTTCGGTCCAGGCTGGTATTCAACCACATAATCGTAAGCTGACAAGACAGAAAGCCACCGGTGCCCAGTGGTGTCCAACTTGGCTGAAGTCTGTATATATGTTAGAGGATTGTTATCAATCTTTACTAATATCTTGGCCCCATAGAAGTACTCATAGGACTGATCAACTATGGCCCACTTTAGAGCGAGAAACTGCAACTTGTGCACAGGACAATTCCGCTCGGAGGATGTCAAGCTGCGACTGGCAAAGGCCACAGGTCTCAGGCCATCCCCATATTCTTGATATAGCACAGCCCCAAGCCCTTTCAGACTGGCATCCATGTGCAGGACGTATGGCTTGGTGGGATCAGCATATGCAAGGACTGGGGCGTGGGTAAGCTGATAGATGACTTCGAAGAATGCCGCCTCGCACTCGAGGGTCCAACGGGTTCCAAAAGGTTTACCTGTTCGAAAATACATCTTGTCGTCTTCTTTGAGGGACCCCTTCTTGTATCTGCGGTTGGTGGGAGGATAGCCTTGGGTAAGATTAAGGAGTGGCTGGATTACTTTAGAATAGTACTTAATGAATCGGTGATAGTAGCCGCAAAACCCCAGAAAACGCTGCAGCTGTTTTAGATTGGTAGGCTAGGACCAGGTGGTCAAAGACTCCACTTTACTGGGGTCTGTTTGTATCCCCTCGGCTGACACTGTGTCCCACATATTTTACAGACACTTGAAAAAACTGGCACTTGTCCATGGATAACTTGAGGCTGAATTCTTCCAAACCATCGAGGACTTTGAACAGTCTGGTTTCATGTTCCTCTAGCGTGCATCCAAAAACGATGACATCATCCAAGTACACTAAACATTCCAGCAGGTTTACGTCTCCCACCGCACGTTCCATCAGTCTCTGGAAGGTGGCAGGGGCACCCAAAATCCCCTGTGGCATCCTCAGGAAATCGTAGAACCCCAAAGGATAGATGAACGCTGTTTTCTCATGGTCCTCGGGGCCACTGGAATCTGATAATATCTGCTGTGGAGATCAAGTACTGAGAACCATTGACTCCAATTCAGGCAGTCCAGGGCATCCTGTATGCATGGTATGGTGTATTGATGTGGGATGGTCTGCCTGCTTAGGGTCCGATAATCCACACACATCCTCACAGACCCACTCTTCTTGCGCATAACTACGATGTGGGATGCATAGCGACTCCTTGACTCTTGAATAATACCAGCAGCTAGCATCTCCTGTAGGTGCCTCTGAACATCATCTATATCAGCTGGGGCAAGGTGGTGGGTCTGCTCTTGAAAAGGTCCGTCATCATGCAGCCGAATGTTATGCTCAGCAGCATGGACGCATCCCACATCCCGTTCTTTTAGCAAAAATACTTGGTCTCTCTGGGCAAGTTTCCTACTGATCTGAGTCCTCCATTCAGCAGACAAGGGGGAATCACCAAATCAAATAGGTCTGGGGTCACCTCCTCCTTTTCACCAGAATGTTTGTTGCTGGGTTATACTGCAGTGTCTGTGCAGTGTACTGTAGCTAGTGTACACCCTCTGCTCACTCGGACTTGTCGATCTGACACATTTCGAATCTGGACCATCACTTGTCGTGCATAGGCATGGTCATGGACAGGTAGGATACTGGGTTTAACCAACAGCCCCTCTGGCAACTTTCCTTCACCTGGTACATCCAGCATTAATATTTTGTTTTTCACTTCTCTTCTAAGACGGACTTCTTCATGAACAGTATACTGAGTATTGGGTGGCAATATCAAGGAATCAGGGTCCTTCTTCCAGACAATTCCAGCGGGCTCATCCTGGTCTTCTGCCACAGACTGCCTCTGCAGGTCATAAGCTTTCTTGATGAGAGCGGGAATTCTCATTGCCCAACCAGTCTGTCGATCTCGTTTCTCTTGGCACAACTGTGCTAACCTCCCAAACATGTGGGTGCTGGTTCCAGTGAGTAGCAGGACCCCATCATACATCCCTGTAGGAGGGCACACCTGGGCCAGCGTCTCTACCTGTTCATCTACACCAGTTACAGCTGCAGGAAAAGACAGCCAGAGTTGAACATATCCTAGGTAAGGATAAGACTTACCACTGAGGCCCCACGCATGTAGGCCTTCTAGAGATTGTAATGGCACATCAGATAAGTGTTTGTCATACCAGTCCTGGAATACAGTGGTTACTTGTGACCCGCTATCGAGCACAGCCCTAGCATGGATACCATTGACAGTCACAAAAGTCTCCATCAAAGGTCATACTATCTTGGGCCAGTCTGGAGAGGCAGTAGCAGCGGCCTGGACAGACGATTTAGCCATAAAGAAGTTTGAGTTAGGATTTCTCAAGCCTTCACTACGGTCATTGCCAATGCCCCTCGACCATGGTCCCACTTTTTGGAGCTCCCCTTGAAGTCTATACACAACTTTATCTAGGTCTTTTGGGGACTGACATTCTTTCTTCATATGCCCGTCTTTCCCACAATTATGACAAAATATGCTTGTCAGGGTCTGGCCAAGATATCACATTGAGAGCTGAGGCAGGGGTACTGCCGATAGAAAATCTTGGTTCCACCTCTGTCTGCAGTGTGGCAAGCATTGGGAGACGTCTCAACAATTCCCTCACTTCCATAGTCAAGTCATCAAGTTTTGAGCTGCTGTCTGCAGGAGATGCCTGGGTGTGCACCCCCAACCCCATAGCAGACGCAGTCGGATAAGGATCTGGGCCTGTATCTTTGGAATGGGCTTGTAGGAAAATGGTAGTCTTCATTTCTTGGACCTCTCGCAGTATCTCTCCCCATTGCGGAGTGTCCTTGATAACTTCCGAGTGTTCAACTGGCACTGTATTTCACCCCTGAACATCACTCGCATGGGCATCCTCGGTCACCTTGGCAACAGCAGCAGCAGATACGCAAGGGGGCCCCACAGGTGGCAAACTCCTCTCAATCCTCCGAATTTCCTTCATCAGTTTGTCATAGGTAGGAGGTGCATCCAACTGGGCTGTCAGTAGTAGCTGAAGCAGCAATAAGTCAGAGAATGGGGCAGACTTGAGAAGTTGATCCAGCCTAGTCCGATCTAACTTAGCTGGGGCCGTGCTACCTTTCTTTAGGCATTCCTGTAGCATTGCTTCGAGATGAGGCACATACGCAGATAAGGGCTCCCCTGGGAATTGCTGAGTGTTTTTAACCCTACACCACAAGTTCTTATCTGAATCGGGACTCCCATACACATTTTCCAATGCATTCAGATAATCTTGGGTAGTGCATTTGGGTTACTAGCCTGTGTGGCATGGATAGTCAGCTGAGCGGGGCCTCTGAGGCTTTCAACCACCCTTTTCTTCTTCTCTGCCTCGGGGCATTGCCATTCTTGGATTTGAGGAGCAACATAGTCTATCCAAGTCTCCCAATTGTCCTCCTCCTGGGGTGTGGGGAAGGTGCCTGAAAACATCCTCAGCTGGCGAAACGAGTCGTGACTAACTGCAGGCATGGAGGTGAGCACAGGAACTGGTGAAGGGACAGGTACAGGAACTGGCAGGAGTATTAGGGAAGGAACACCCCCAGGTGGCAGGAATAACTTCTTGAAGTTCTCTACAGTCTTCCCCCCCTCCAGTAACAACTTGGCTAACTTCTCCTCGAAAGCCTCTGATAAGGGTGGGAGCTCATCCTCCCCAGGGTCTTTACTGTCCTTAGTTATTACCCTCCAGGTGGCTGGGATCCCTTCTGAGGTAATAGTCTGTGGCACTTTAGTGCTGTCCAGGGGGGTCACTCCACTCCACCAAGGCCATGAAAGTTTGGGCAGTTAAATCAGCCTGTCGACCCACCACTACGGCGTTTTCCAAACATTCAACTTTGGAAAGTTGCCCTTCAACCATGTCCTTTCTAGTGCCCAAGGGGATATCCAGTATAAGTAAGGCATTTTGGGGGTCAATCTCCTGCCCCGTACACCACCCCACCAATTGGTGTACAGCCATTTCTACTGGGGTAGCCATTAATCTTTAACAATAATTCTTGATTTTGGCCACTGGGGGGGGTGCTAATCCCAGCGGTAGCCTCCAAGATATAACCCCTAGGTGGCGCTATCCCAAGGGCTACTACCCCTGTCTGCGTGGCTAGGTGCTGGTTAAGGTGCCTGGGTACTGAAAACTGGTGCCTCCAGCCAGAGGACAGGGTTATTGGTAATGTAGCTGACCTAGGTACAGCCCTCCGGGACACTGTATTCCCCCCCTTTCCCCTCTAGTGGCCTAAGCAATGAACAACATACACAGTTGCAGTAACCCCTAATCAGCATACAAATCCCCACTCTGTTTGCACTTACTACCAGGGCTGGTTCCACCAGTTCGACCCTGGAGACCCCCTACAAAATAAGGATAGACACAGCAGGTAACAACAGTACAGCGCTTCTTGTACAAAATGGAACCACATTGAGGTTAAATGCAAAACAAATTGGATCTGATTTATTCGGGGGGAATGATCAAGGAGGGGCGTAATTTGGCTGATTAGTTCTGTAACTAATTCAATCAGGCAATCATGCATGCACTTTAGAGTCCCTTCACAGTCACACACTCTGGCTACCCAGTTGGAAAAAAGGTGGGCTAGCCTGATGTGTTGCCCGGAGTAGGCCGGCGTTGCAGCTGGTCGGGGCCCTATGATGGAAAGAAGAAGCATGCACAACCACATACAATTTGTAGTCCGGAGCCTGGAGGCTCAGTTCGTGACAAGATAACAACAATTGAATCAGATGACAACACTTTTGATTTAGCTGATGCTGCAGGGAGCTACCCTGATGTTTATTCACGCTGTCCAATACGAGACACAGGTGGGACGAAATGGAGACTGCAGGTTGACAAACTGGTAAGCCAGGAAAAGCAGGGCCCACACGAATCACTTGAGGTGTCGTTCCTGTTTGAGATGTCGAGCAGGGGGCTGATCCCCAGGTGAGTCTCTCATCGATGGTGATCTCTGTGTCTGATGTAGCTGACTGGGCCAAGGTGGCAGGACCCAGGCCGGATGAACAGTTTAGGTTCCGTTCGATAGGTGCTGGAGACAGCTTCCAGCAAGTGTGACACACTTAAGTAGTAGGAAACCAAATCATAACCCACTGACAGCATGCAGCACATTTATAGTAAAGCAAAAAACAATACCATGGGTCGGATGACAGTCCGGTTGCAATTTCAGTTTTCCTGAACAAAACCGTGATTTCTGTGGCGATTCAGATGTCCTGACAGGTTGATCGCATGGTGCAAATCTTCAGTCCTCTTCAGGCAATAAGGCAGTCACAATTCAGTAATTCAGGTCACAATTGGTTCAGATAAAGTCCGGTTTAAATTCAGGCTAAAAGATTCCCCACGAGGGACAAGTAGGCAGGCAGGCCAAACTCAGCCTTTCCACCAGTTTCCCACATGACTACGCAGGAGCAGCTGCTCGAATTTCTTGAGCTGTACACTCTTTCAACTCGAGCTGTACACTCTCTCAACTCCACACTCAGACTGACACTGTGCTGCAGGCAGCACCGGGACTTACTTCTGATCCAAAAAGGGTTCGGTTGGTGGATTCATCTGTCTGTCAAAGCAAGGGCTCCCCCTCCAGGTGCATTTAGCTGCCAGAGTGAAAAAACTACAGTTCCTACAGAAATTGACACCCACAAGACCCCTGGGAACAGACTCCATTTTAAGGTCCCCAAAAGGTACTGATTGGTGCAATACAGAAATGTCCATGCTGCAAAGAAAGGCAGGTTAGACAAACTATAATACCATTGTTACTAGAGCAGCTAATCAGCAAACAATTACCTGTTCTAACAGAGCTCCCTCTGCACCATTAGTGATGGCAGAACAGAGCAATATTATTGCAGCTTGGGCGGGACTCGAGCCTGGAAACATTCGGCCCCTACCCAGATTAATTATACACTACAAAAATAATATCTCTTAAAGAGATCGGCATGATGGCTAACGGGGCACTTGCAAGCAAGCACTTTTACACCTGTAAAGACACAGAACGTCCGCCTGGCAGTGGGCATTTAAGCACACCCAAGGAAGACTTTTGGGAACCCCCATTTATAGGGGGGGGTTACGCATTGCTTTGTGATCTGTCTTGAGCTGTGCCCCCCCAAGTAAAAATTGAAACAGTGCCTCCTTTTCTGTTCTTTTCTCTCCATTTCTTTCTCTAGTTTAATAACATAAACTTTTTTGTTTGCCTTTCTCGATACACTTTACCTTTCCTCTCTCTGTTGCCTTTCTTTTATTGTTTTTCCTCTCTGTAGTCCTGTAAGTGTTGTGTAACTGTAACTATGTTGGGAACAGAACTGTGCTTCAAACATTGAGGAGAGGGTGGTACACTGCATTGGGAGCTCAAAACAAAAGCATGGGGCACCCCCCAGTGGAGTACAAATGCTTGTGGAGGAGGTGTTTGGGGGGTTGGGGCTGCTCAGTTTTGCCTGATTTGTTAACATTTTTTTTCTCCCTTTCCCCAGATAGGATATGCGTGTCTTGCAGTCACATAGCACCAACCCTGTATTCACTGACCTCTCCTGGTTTATACTACACGTTTCAACAATGATGGGCGAAATACACATTGTCCCCAGCGGGAAAGTCTACAGGCAGATCTTTGATGCTGAGGTACAGTAAACCTTATATTACAAATGCTGGCTGATATTGTTCAGTGTCATTCACTTAAAAGTATCGAGAGTGACTGAAAGTTGTTTAAAGCAACTTTCTGCTTCCAGCAAAAAATTCACAGTTGACATCAGTAGTACTCAGTTGCACAAAATTCCCCCAAAACTTTAATTTTAAGGCAATCCATTTTTTTAATTACTGAAGACATTTTTCAGAAAAGCAGACTATTAGCCCTTGTGACAATGTTGTACCCTCAGTTGTACAAAACTTCTTTTCTGTATGGATACCTAAAAATATTTGCTTCTGTGTATCAAGCAGCTTGCTTGTCAGACTGTAAAAAGGTTCACATTCTGGAGGTGAATTAATACAGTCAGTATGCTCATGCTGAACAAGGTTGTTCATTTCTGCTGGGGGTCTTTGAGCTGCTTCTCGGAGACAAAAGACTGGGCAGGGGGCAGGTGGGCTTATCCTCTGTTGGCATATGAGTGGGCAGCTTAACTTTATTACCTGATAGAAGAGAAACTCCAGAATCAATCAGAACTAGCTAGCTTTTTAATTGATCTGAGTGAATGTCATTGAAACGACAAGCTAGTTGTCAGTGGTGATGTCCTTTCACAGCCCTATGGCATCATGGGAGCTGAAGGAATGCTTTGGCTGGAGCGCACAGGTTCTCATGATAGGTAGGGATTATAGGGCAGACTAGGTGGGCCAAGAGGTCCTTATCCGCCGACAACTTCTATGTATTAAGATACTGGAGAGTTATTCAGGCCTAGGATCTGGGGAGTGCTGTGTGAACATTGTTGGATTCTAGAATATTCTAAGACATCATCGGTAAGAACCTAGAATTATATTAAGTTTAGACTTTTCCTGTTTTAACATTTCCTATCCGTTACCAGCCTGTTTATTTTGATGTGTTCTGTATTTCCCAGTTTGTCACCTGTATGTGTTGCATAGTTTGTAGACAGTAAATATTTTCATATGTAATTCATGACTGTCTGTGCAGTGTTTTTATAATGGTACAGGTAATTTATTTTACCAGCCAACTCTGGGTTCCGTCTCTGAAAACTCATGAGACTGCTTTTACTGCAGGAGCATGCTCAGGAGTGCCTGAAACAAGTGGGGGTTCCTATGCCAGGACACCTGGTTCTGTGGGAAGAAGGATGCAGAGCAGGACAAGAAGGGGGTAGCCTAGTGATAAATTTGCAACAGGCTGGTGGCAGCATTGGTGAAGTGCAGTAAGCCAGTTGTCAGTCTGGAGTACCTGTGATGGCCCTTTAAGCTTTATCTGTACCTGCTACTTTTCCCGCCTTGAAGTCACAATCCTCTAGTTGTGAAATCAGAAAGTACAGTTACGTAGGAACTTACCATAACAGTAGATCTTCGAGAGAAGTTCCTTCAGTAGGTCATGACATATAGGACTGGCGCCACCTGGCGTCGGGCCGCACGGCAGACTTTTCTAGCAATATCTGACAGGGGACTGACCACCCGATGTCATGTGACTGATGTCAGTGTGACTGTATATAGAGTGCAGTTCCTATGCCCGCCCTCCAGTTCTCCTGCCGGAGCCAGGAAGAGGCCTGACAGCAGGAGCGAACAGGATTTGGAGTCCCTGTAAAACATAAAATGAGGGGAAGAAGGGAGGGAAAAATATATGACCTACTGAAGGAACCTCTCTCGAAGATCTACTGTTACGGTAATTCCTACATAACTGTACTATCTTACTTCGAGAGCGTTCCTTCAGTAGGTCATCACATATAGGACAAAGTCCCAAGCAGTCCCTCTAAGGAGAGACTGAGAGAAACTAGGGAGGAGGAAGACTAACTCCAACGGAAAGAACTGATGTCCAGAAAGGACCCAGTCTAGGACAGAAGGCCCTACAGGACGGCTAAGCCAAAGCCAGCCCTCCGCCTAGAAGCAATGTCCAGACTGTAATGTTTGGTAAAGGTATGGACAGAACTCCAAGTAGTGGCAGCACAAATGTCAGCCATGGAAACGTTCCGTAGGAAGGCCGAGGAGGCAGCCATGCCCCTAGTAGAATGACCTCTGATGGTACCCGGCAGAGGTTTATCATACTTCTGGTAACAGTATCGAAGGGAGTTGCCTAACCATTTGGAAAGGCCCTGCTTAGAAACCGGTTTGCCCTTCGATCTCTGGGCAAAGGAGACAAACAGCTGGTCGCAAGAGCAAAACTCTTTGGTCCGGTGGGTGTAACACCAGAGAATCCGATGGACATCCCTCGTATGAAGGAGTACCTCACCTCTATTAGAGGGGGGGTGGGTAATACACCAGAAGCTCTACTGACTGATTCAGCATGGCTTCTGACACCACCTTGGGAAGAAACCTCGGATGAGTTCTGAGGACTGCCCTGTCCTGATGGAAAATCAAGTATGGCTCCTTGCAGACTAGAGCGTGAAGCTCCGAAATCCTTCGGGCTGATGTGGTGGCCACAAGAAAAAGCGCCTTTCAGGACAGGAAGTGCAAATCACAGCTCTTAACCGGTTCGAAAGGAGGAAGGGTGAGCTTTTCCAGAATGAAGTTCAAGTCCCAAGGCAGAGTTGGGCTGCAGATGGGGGGGTTTCAGATGGAGAATCCCTTTCAGAAAGGTTTTGGAGACCTCCAACTGAGCCATGGGTTTACCATCCATAGCTCATGGTACACTGAGATAGCTGAGAGAGGGACTTTTAAGGACAAGTATGACAGACCGGAGTCTGACAAGTGAAGGAGGTATACCATGACTTGTGGGGCCGAGCAAGAAAAGGGGTTCCAACCCTTAGTGGTCCCCCAAATGGAAAACCGCTTCCACTTCATGCTGTAAGTGGAACGGGTAGAAGGTTTTCTTGCCTCAATGATGACTTGAGCAACCCTGGAGGAAACCCCAAAATGGGATATCGATATGTCTGCAGGAGCCATGCATGGAGATGCAGGATCCTGAGTGCCATGTGCACGAGATGACCTTGATCCTGGGTCAGGAGGTCGTGAGTCACTGGAAGTGGAACCGGTGGTTCCCGGGACAGCTGCTGTAGCAGCGGGAACCAGATCTGTCTCAGCCAAAGAGGAGCAATGAGGATCATCGTTGCCCTCTCTGCCTGGAGCTTGAGGAGAACCCTCTGCAGAATGGGAAATGGAGGGAAAGCGTACAAGAATTTCCCTGTCCAGGATAGAGACAATGCGTTGTTCCAAAATGCACCTTGCTGTGGAACGAGCAAGCAAAATTTTGTAAGTTTGCGTTGGATTTGGAGATGAAGAGGTCGATTTTCGGATGCCCCCAACTTCAGAAGATGGATTCCGCCACTTCTTGATGCAGTTCCCGCTCGTGAGCTAGGGTTCGAGATCTGCTGAGACTGTCCTCCAGGACGTTTAATATGCCTGGAACATGCACAGCCACAAGGACCAGATGGTGCTGGACTGCCCAGTTCCACACTCGTGTTGCCTCCCCTGCACAGGGGGTATGACCGGCTTCCTCCTTGTTTGTTGACGTACCAAACTACCGACATATTGTCCATATGGATTAGCAGTGATCCCTTTGGAAGGAGGGTCTGAAAAGCCTGTAACGCATACAGGACCGCCCTCATCTCCAGAACATTGATGTGGAGAGAAGACTCCATGACGGACCATAGTCCCTGGCTTGGTGTTCCCTGAGGTGAGCCCCACATTCGTGGCATCCATGGTGAGGGTGGCTACTTCTGCAGGGTTCCCAAAAAGGAAGTCCCAAGGAGAGATTGCGAGAATCCGTCCACCACTGCAAATCTTTCTGAATTGCTGAGGAGACTAGGACCGGGTGGTCCAGGACATCCAGAAGTGGATCCCACTGCACCTGCAATGACCACTGAGTAATCCTCATGTGAAGTCTTGCAAGAGGAACGGTATTGATGGAGGCTGCCATCATGCCCAGAAGGCGAAGGACGTCCCAAGCTGGGATGGTCCTGAGGGAGGCCACTTTGAAGGCCTGATGGATAAGGGTCTCCACCTTGTCTGGAGGAAGGAAGGAAGGCTCTGCACTGGACCGTATCCAGGACTGCCCCAATAAACTGAAGTCTCTGAGCAGGGATAAGGGATGACTTGGGAACGTTGACCGTGATCCCTAGTCTGCTGAAAAGGTTCAGAGTAAAGGAAAGAGCCTCCATCAAAGAATCCCTGGACGGGGCTGAAATTAACCAGTTGTCCAAGTAAGGGAAGACCGCAATACCCCTGTGGCACAGGAACACTGCGACCACCGCCAGGCACTTGTTAAAAACCTGGGGTGCCAAAGACAGGCCAAAGGGGAGCGCCCGGAACTGGAAGTGTTCACCTTGGAAATGAAAGTGCAGGAATCGGCAGTGGCTGGGGAAAATAGGAATGTGCAGGTAGGTATCCTGCATATCCAGTGTGCAGAGCCAGTGATTCTCCACGAAGAGAGGGAGGAGGCTCTGGAGTGTCAGCATTCGAAATTTTTTGTACTCTGCAAACTGATTTAGCTGACTTAAGTCGAGCATGGGTCTGAAGTCCCCAGTCTTTTTTGGAACCAGGAAAAAATGGGAGTAAAATCCCTTTCCCCTTTGCCCGAAGGGAACACGCTCAATTGCTTCTTTGAGCAAGAGCGAATTTACCTCCTCGTGAATGAGAAGAGCCTGGTCTCGAGAGTAGGAGGACTTCTGCAGTGGAGTTTCCAAGGGAATCTCCAGAAGCTCTGTGGTGTGCCTGAGGTACACTAATTGCAGGACCCGCTTATTGAAGGTAATCGCCCTTCACTCCTGCGCATGGTGGGTGAACCCCCCCCGACCTGCTTCCCATCGCGAGACTGAGGAAGCAGTGGGGTCGGGGAGTCGAGAAGTGGCGGGACATTCGGTGGGAGGACCTCCTGAACGTCTCTGATTTTTGGAGGCAGGAGGGGTGGCTGTACCCAGGGCCTTATGCTTCTCTTGGTGGCATGCCGGGGTGTTCTTTCTCTGCCTCCAGGTCCTTTTCTGAAAGGACTGCTGTAGCTGCTGGGAGCCCGATCAGTACATTGACCTAACAGACCTAAGTGCAATGTCTTTGTCCTGTAGGTCTGTGATAATAGCCTTGGTGTCCCCACCAAAAAGGACCGAGCCCCTGAAAGGGGCATTCTGAATTGCCGACTGGACCTCATTGGCGGGTCCAGAAGGGCGAAGCCAGGAATGCCATCTGAGGGCAACAGCAGTTGCCGAGGTATATGCCACTGAGTCAATGGAGTCATAAGTGGTGCGTAAAGCGTGCCTGCAGGAAACCTTGGAGAGGTGGAGATCCTTGGCAAGTTCCTCCTTCACAAGCAAGGGATCCATGGACTGGACTCGCTCCTGCAGCCTGGCCAAGGTCACTTTTTGATGGGACACCATGTGGGCCACGTATCTGAGGGACCGGAGGGCGCATGTGGCCGAGGAATAGATCTTCTTCCTGAACTGGTCCATCTGCCTCGACTTTTTGTCCAGAGGAGTAGTGCTCATGTGCTTGGGTGCTGAAGAGCGATCATGAGCCGCAGAGATGACCACAGAGTTGGCCTTGGGATGAGCCTTTAAGAAACGGGCATCCTTCGGCGCCTGGTAGAGTCTGTCCACCCACTTGGGGACAGCCAGGATAGAATGAGGCATCTGCCAGATGGTAGTGGTGAGGTCTTGATGAGATGCCATCCATGGGGATAGGAGACAGAGACTCTTAAGTCTAGGTGTTCCGCGAGCCTCTGTCTCATGGGGTCCTGTTCCTCCAACTCCCAATCAAAATAGTCCTTCATGGCCCTCAAGAGGTCTGAGAAGGCAGGGTCTTCTGGTGGATACTTTGGCGAGACCTTGCCTCTCGTCTCCTCATGGTCCTCTGGGACCTCCTCAGAGGAATCTTCCCTCCCCTCTGAACTGTCTTCATCATCGTCCACCTCCTCGACAGGACAGCGTCTGGTATCCAGAAGGGAAACGTCCTGTTGAGTCTTCCCCGAGATGTGGATAGTGGCTATCGACGAACTGCTTGGGGACGGGGACGTAGGAGACCGTGGTTGTGGGAGCCTAGTCTCCAGGTCCAAGACCAACTCTAACCAAGCCCCCTGCCACCAAGACTGTATCAAGGTCTTGAAATCTGGGGTAACCAGAGGAGGGGGAGGTGGAGCCGGCAGAGGCTGAGGGGGAGGGAGGAGGAGGAATAACCGGTGGATAATAGCCCTGGAATCCCGTATAATGGGAGTAGGGATTAAATCCAGGGTAGAACTGCCCAAGATGACTCTAGTCCAGAGTGGGGACCCCCCCAGTTAGTGGTCCTCAGGATACCCCAATGGGTAATGTGGGAAAGTTTGGGGTTGGGTATAGACCCCCGTCATCAGATCTGGTGTCAGGGAGACCCACGTTGGACCCTGAAGCATCGACAGGGTCGATGGGCTCTCTGCTGCCATCGCCGGATGTACCCACTGGGGAATTGGAGGGCACGGGTGAGGAAGGAGGAGGGAGAGGGTCTTTCTCCCTTTGGTTCTGCCGGACGTCAGGTGAGGTGCCGTTAGGCCCCGAAGGGGGAACCGAATCTGCACTGTCGTCAGGGATGGCTGACTTAGCAGGTGGGGTCAGGAGGTCAGGGGAGGAGCCCCCAGCCGGCTTATCGACCAGAGCCGGGCAAGTACCCATTGACTGAGTAGATGACATAATGGCCACTGCGCGGTCCCCAGAAGAGCCGGGGGCCGAGTTATCGGCCGAAGTGGTGCAGTCGTCGGAGAAGCCGATGGCTGACTGATCCGACAAAGTTTTGTCAGACTTACCGCCCAGTTTTCTGGGTGGCAGCTGGGCCTTACTCATCAAGGGCCTGGCATAGTCCGCGGATCGGGCCCGCTCCCTAGTTTTCTCTTTATGCTTGTTTGAAGGAGAAGATTTTTCGGACGAATCTCTGAGATGATCCATCTTCTTCTCGAGGGAAGCCAGGCGGGTTTTTAGCAGATGGGCCTCCAAACCTGCTGTCTCCTCTTTTTGGTGGCCTGGTTAAAGGTCTGGCACTCAGGGCAGGAGGAGACTGGATGGTCTGGGCCTAAACAGAGGACGCACTTGAGGTGACCGTCTTTGTGCGGGATCTGCATGCCACAGGAAGAGCACCACTTCTTGGGAGAAGACATCAATAATAGGACATGAATTTTAGAGAAAAAAGCAGCAAGGGATAAACCGATGTGATAACTTTCACGACGATCGCTATATTGAAGTCTGCAATGCAACTGAAACGAGCCAATGGCGGGAAAGAACTGGAGAGCAGGCGTGGGGACCGCCCACTATATACAGTCACCCTGACATCAGTCAAGTGACATCGGGTGGGCAGTCCCCAGTCAGGTATTGCTAGAAATCCAGCCTTGAGCCAGGTGGCGCCAGTCCTATATATGATGACCTACTGAAGGAACCCTCTTGAAGTAAGATTTATTTTTGAGGCAACAGGTTGTGATGCCACAACAGAGAATTACGACTTTAAGGCAGGAAAAGCAGCAGGAATAGATGATGTCTAGGGAGTAAAAACTTAGCTCTGATGCTCTGCAAATGCATTTTGTAATACATGTCTGTATGTCATTACAACATCTCCTATGGATGAAAAAGTGCTTTCTTACCCCAGGAATCCTTTAGCATCAGTTACATTTTTGCACTTAGCTGGCTAGGTTCAACTGCCCCAGAGGTGTGCCTTTAAGAGATATTTAAATGAGCTTAGGGCCAAGCCAGTCAGAAGACAGGAAGGGGGTGAGCTGAGTGAGAGCTGTTGAAGGCTTCAGAATTTTTTCTCTGCTGGATTGAGCAATATTGCCTCTGAGGTGGCTCCCAGCTTTCCTTGTTGACAGCCTCCTAGTGCTTATCTGGGTAAAGTTTTCCTCATAAATTATTTCCTTTATTGTGCTGAGTGAAAGTTTTACTTTTTCATTAGTGCCACGCTATTTTGACTTTATTTTTATTGCAACTATTTAGTTTAAAGCCTAATTTTACTGCGGGTGCCTATTTTCGACGGTTTCCTTAATTTTTGGGCAAATTCTTGTGGGAACCATTGAATTAGGGACAGTTGCCTTGTTTTTTACCTCAGACCTCGCGGGGTTTACCACGAGGCACCTGCAGTGGATTTCAAATTTAAACAGTGCCTGGGGGTTTCTCTCTAGATTGGCAATTACAAGGAAACTTTTTTGTTATATTACTGGACCTTGGTATCATCTGTGTCAGGACTGTCCGTAAGTATCCAGCAGCCACCTGTGCGTAGTTGAGTATTACTGGGTTTCTATTAAGACTGGCATGGGTATAGATCCCAGTTCAACAACTGCAAAAAAAAAAAAGGCACTAGCAATAGACAGTAACTGGGGCAGGACTGGCCGGTGGCATTTTCACAGAAACCTACACTCAGTTTGTAGGTCCAGAATTGGTTTACTTTGCTTAAATTGGCAAACATAGCAGACAAAAAAGACAAACCTTTGATTATTATGGCTGAGGATAAATCAAAGGCTTCCAAAGAAGGGCCATTCAAAAGTACTTATACCAAAAGCAGAGGTGCTGAGGAACCCTCCAGATCCCAGTCAAAAAACAAAGCTTCCAAAGATGAAGTTCCTCACAAACTGAAAAATAATAAGAGTGACAAAAAAGGAAGCTTGATCAAGCCTCTGATGAAGTGGCTAAAAGGAAACTCTGTCAAGACAGATATGCTCCCGTTGCTCCTGGGAAAGCCAATAGTGAGACAACAGGCAGCTTAAGCATACAGAAAAAACAAAACACTTACAAACTGCGCAGGTTCTTCCATCAGTGCAAGATATGGAAAAAGCATGGCAACTGTTTCAGACCCTTCAAAATATGGGTCCTTGATTTATTGGGGCTGGCAAGCATTCTTCCACAGTTCTGTCTTCTGTAGACTGTGAGGGTGATGCAGATAATGATCAATTTAATGATGCCCCTAACATGGATTTTGAGGGCCTTGAACCCCAGGAGTCCCCGGACCCTCATCTTGGGGATCCCTCAGGTGACAATGAGGATCCTTCCTCTATGTTTACATTTATACAAAATATGCTGGACACCCTGGACCTCCCTATGCAGAAGCCCAACCAGGATGTTGATGAAGATGAAGATTATAGGGAGATGAAGGGTCTTTCAACCCCAAAAACCCTGGTCGTCTCTATCTATGATGCATTTAGAAAAAATATCATGAAGGTGCTTCAACACGCCACTTCAGTATTGGATTGATAAGCAGCTTGAGAGAAAATATAGCCTGTCTAAAAATGGTACCGAATTCCTGTCTGCACACCCTAGCCACAAGAGTATAGTGCAGCAGGAAGCTTGTGAGAAAACTGGAGTCTCCTTGTCCCCCTCTCCCCCTGACAAGGACTCCAAGAGAACTGACTTTATAGCAAAGAAAATATATATCACAGCTTTCCTGCTTCTCAGACTTTCTTCTTACATGGCGTTCACAGCCAAATACCAGAAAACCCTTTGGAAATAGGGGCTGACCAAACGAGCAGACATGAAAGACTGTTAGGCCTATTCTGCTGGCATTTTAGTATGTTAGTAAATCTGTCCTGGCTATCGCCTACAACATATCAGATTCTATGATGCAGGAGTTGGTGGATATGTCAAAAATTGCCCTGGAAGCTACTAAGTACCAATTCCTCATGGCAGACGACAGCAGTGATGCAGCCTCTAGGGTGATGGCTCATGCCATCTCTCTGAGGTGCTTTGCCTGGCTTAGAACAACCAGTCTGACCACAGACACTCAGAACAAGGCCATGGATTTTCCCTGTGATCAAAATATGTTGTTTGATTACAGAACCCCTAACTACATGAAAAAAGTCATTGAGTACAAGGCCTCCTGGCAGATCCACTTGTCCAGACCTAAGCCCACCACCCCTCAGAGAACCTGTCCCGGGGCGGTAGGGGCAGAAGTTTTGTTCCCAGGCCTTACAATCCCTATCCCCAATCAGACTTTGGTCAGTACAGGGGTCTTTCAGAGGCAGGGGCAGAAGGGGCCAAAGAAGAGCCACCTCTACCTAGCCATCTGCCTCTCAGTCCTAGTCCTGATGTAAGTGTCCCGGTCACCTCCTCGCTTCCGGTGGGAGGCACACTCTCCCACTATCTTTAGCACTGGTCCCTCATCACCTCAGACAAGTGGGTGTTGGAGGTAGTGGAGAAGGGTCTGCCACTACAGTTCAAGCAGATGCCAGACCTCCAGCGTACCCAGGTGTTAAGACCTCTGTCCCCAACACAGATCTTGCTGTTGGAATTAGAGGTACAAAACCTTCTGGCTTTACAAGCAGTGGAGAGGGTCCCCGCCCACAAAAAGGGCAAGGGCTTCTACTCCAGGTATTTTCTGACACAAAAGAAAACTGGGGAGTGGCGACCTATCTTAGATCTCAGATATTTAAACCCAAATTCAGAATGGTCACTCTGTCAATGGTTATACAGTCCTTAAAGCAGGGAGGC
Source organism: Neoceratodus forsteri (assembly GCA_016271365.2). Classification (NCBI taxonomy): domain Eukaryota; kingdom Metazoa; phylum Chordata; order Ceratodontiformes; family Ceratodontidae; genus Neoceratodus; species Neoceratodus forsteri. The sequence goes on along the minus strand of JADMNL010000022.1, from coordinate 531,382,573 downwards.
TGGCTAGCCTCCCTAGACTTAAAGGACGCCTACTTCCACATACCCATAAGGAGATCTCACAGGAAGTTTCTTGGGTTCACACTTCCTTCAGGTTACTATTTTATTTTATTTTATTTATTTATTTATGATTGCAGATCAATACCTTTGAGCCAGGATGGCTCTTTTGCAAAGGTTCCATGTCAAGTAAACAAAAGACAAGAATTACAAAGTTTCAATGTGGAGTAAACAAGAGACAAATAAAGGCAGGTTGATGAACATTGCAGAGGACAGAATATTAACAGGCTGTACAGTTAGACAAATAGGCAGTTTCATTGACTATATTGTTACCGGTAAAAAGTGCATTTTTGACATACTGATTTATATATAGTTAAAGTATAGATAAAGGCATCAAGGAATCAAGCTGAAGTTAGGCACACATTTGCTTGGAAGTAGCCTGAGGAAGCTTTGTCACAAGTAGGAAAGCAAGGTGAGGGGAAGAGCAGGAATAAGGGGACAACCGCCAGGTGGCTTTGTCAGGTAGGGGCCGGGGAGAAGGGGGAGGGAAGTAGGGAGGGGGAGGACAAAGGGGGGGATAACTCATAGTGGTGATAACCACCTGCATTTAGTAATTGCAATCACATTGGTTGCTTTGGGCCAGCAGGGTTTGCAGGTCTCTTTTAAAGGGGACAATTTTCGTGTGCTCCAAAGTCTTAGGAGGGAGTTCGTTAAACCAAGTGGGCCCACGGTAGGAGAGCGACCTCTGCGCAAGGCATGTTCTTTTGAAGGGAACATGGAGCAGCACACCCTTAGCCGTTCCCCTAGTGACCTCAGAGGAGGAGTTTCGCTGAAAAAGAGCGGTAGTAGAATCGGGAGTGAGACCTAGAAGGGCTTTTTTATCCATTAGGCAAGCCTGATACCTTGCCCTTAGGTGTAACGGGAGCTAACCTGTAGAGGAGTAGAAAGCGCAAGTGTGGGTATGCTGTTTGGCTCCAAAGACCAGGTGGCAGGCCTTGTTGGCTAGTAGTTTAACTCTTTTTAAGGCTGAATCAGTGGAAGCACTGTAGAAGACTAGTGCGTAGTCGATGCTAGACAGTATAGAGCTTCGAGTTACTAGGCTAAGAGCCTCAGGGGTCATGGCTTGCCTGTGCCTATAGAGGATGCCAAGCTTAATATTAACAGTTTTGACCACGTGGTCAGTATGGTGCATGAAGGAGAGTGCATCGTTAATTTGAACTCCAAGATATTTAAAGGTGGAGACTTGTTCAATGCCATCCCCTTTTAGGCTAGAGATAGTCATGGGTTCAGCATTCCTTTTGGCGTGCGGCAAAGTAAGGTGCATATTTTTTGTTTTCTTTTATAGCTCGGAAGGAGTCTGTTTTGAAAGAACCAGGTTTAAAGCATAGTAAAGCTACTCTGTAGTTTTCTTGAGATTTCACATGCGTTGCTGCCAGGCACGGAGATCACTGCGTCGTCTGCATAGAGCAGCATTTTAGCAGTTCAAGCAGTGGGAAGGGAATTTATAAAGAGACTGAAGAGAAGTGGACCTAAGATTGAGCCCTGGGGGAACCCCTGGGTTACCATTCTGGGGTCAGAGGTTACCTCCCTATCCCAACACACTGCATCCTGTGTGATAGGTAGCTGTTAAACCAGGAGATGGTATCTACTGATAGTCCCATGGTCCTCAAGTGTCTTAGCAGGATTTGGTGGTTCAAACAACATGAAGTCTTGCTGTATTCTGACAATATGCAGTTAGTCCCAGCACTTAAACTGCTCCAGAGAGGAAAGAGTTCATTCTATGCCAGAGCATAGAACGTTGAGCTTGAGCTCGGTTCAGACCTCTGTCTGCTGCACTTCCAAGTGTAAACGTCAGATTCTTTACTCTGCCTAATTGAACAGTAGCTCCAGAGATCTCTCCTACGTTTTTGGTTCGGTATAAGTAAAACGTCAGTTTTATACCGTTTTTTCTGTTTATTTCTTCGGTTCAGATTCCTGTCTGCTGTACAGTAAGTGTGTAGGTAATGGACTGGTTATTTAAAGTTTTGTGTTTTCTGTGGAAATTGTTTAAAAAAAAAAAAAAAGGTTTCATCGGTTCAGCTGAACTGATTATCTGGTTTCTTTATTTTGAATTGTGGGTTAGTGTGAGGTACCGGTCTTTATCGGTTCTAAAAAAAACGTCTCTTTTACCGTTTTTTCAAATATCCATAACACGGTTAGGAACCAATAAGGGAGTCTTGCCTGGCTGAAGCCGAGTAAAGGGTAAGTTTTGTTTAGGATGGCTACGTCTGAGAAACCCAAAAGGAAAACCGGGCTTTCTGGGTTTCAGCACTGCAGTGTGTGTAGGGAGGCCTTTGCTAAGGCTGAGCCCCACACTGCCTGTGTTTACTGTCTGGGGTTTGACCACCTCGATTCAGACAGCCAAATCTGTAAAGATTTTCCTAAGGCCACCCTAGATAAAAGATTGGGCAGGCTTAGGGAAAAGGAGTCCGAGAAGTCCACTGACCTGGATGGCCAGCCCGGTTCGATTCCGACCGAACCTGAAGGAGTGCCTTCTGACCGGGGCATGACTCCTTCAGGCAAAAGGAGAGCCAATCCTGAGGGATCGGTTCTGGCAAAAAGAAAGAGCAAAGACAAATCGGCCGTTTCAGATCCAGAACCACATCATCTAACCACTGAAGGAATTGCCAGGGTGATTAGTATTGTGTAATCGCTCCGTCCGGTTCCGACTGATCCGGTGGCATCAGGTAGGCGTTCGGTTCAGTCAGTTCCTCTGGTTCTGGATTATTCCTCTGAAGAGTATTATGAACTGGATTTGGAGGGGGATGAAGATTATGATGATGACAACGATGATGATGGTGGTGATGATGCTGCTGCTGCTGATGATGATGATGGTATGGAAGGTTTGGATGAGCCCACAGAACCGGACATCTCCCCAGATAGACCTTCTGTTGTTTTCCCTCCTAGGCTTTCTGAGTCCCCTTCCCACTTTATGTTTTACAAGAAAGTGGCAGAAACCCTCCAGCTCCCTTTGGTTGAAGCTGTTGAGGAGCAGGAGGAGCCTGACTATGTGGAGATGATGGACATCCCAGAGTCCAAGAGAATGTCTATTCTCCATCATACATCTTTTGGGAAACAGACACACAAACTACTTAAAACACCAAATTCTCTACCTCCTGTGGACAAACGAATAGACGAGGTATATGCTGTCAGGCTCAGGTACGGATTTCTTGTACCAGCAATGCAGCCATGTTGGGGTTGTGCAGGCTGCAGCCTGTGATAAGGCTAGCATACCCTTGGCTTCACACCCCCCAGATAAGAATTCCAGGAAGATAGATGCCATGGCTAAAAAACAGTATTTGGCATCCTCTTTGGGACTCAGGCAGGCTAATTACATGGCCTATACAGCCAGATACCAGAAGTACAACAGAAGTTATTGGCTAACTAGGATCTGCAGCTTATCTGTTAGGTAGGAAAATGGGCAGACTAGGTGGGCCAAGCGGTCCTTATCTGCCGTCAAATTCTATGTTTCTATGTTTCTAAGTCCAGATGGGATACTGTTCTGGAACTGGCTAAACAGGCTTCTAGCCAAGGAGCTGGAGGAAGTGGTTGCTGAGGGGATAGAGGCATCAAAGATCCAATTTCATGCTGCTGTGGACTCCAATGATGTATCATCATGAATCATGGCTACATCTGTGGCTCTTCGGAGACTGGCTTGGCTTAGATGTACTAGCCTCTCACAGGAGACCCAGGCTGAGGCCATGGATTTCCCTGTGGTGGATAATTCTCTGTTTGGGGAGCAGACAGAGAATTATATGAAGAAACTGGACGAATACAGGACCACCTATAGAAGTGTACAGGCCAAGGAAAGGCAGGCAACTCCTCAAAAGCAGCAATCTAGGGGCAGGCCTTTTCACAGGCCTTTCTACCAGGCACAGGCCTCCTCTCCTTTTCCTCAGAGGGGGTTCTTCAGAGGGAGAGGCAAAGGGGGGATGAGCAGGGCTGCATCCTCCTCTCAAACTCATCCAACCAATCCCACACAGGAGGACCCCTAGACACCCTGCAAGCACCTCCCTCCTAGTCCCCCACTGTAGGACCTCCCTAGGGCAAAGGTCTTTCTGTTATCGTGCTTCCCTCTGGCTTAACAACCTACTACCCTCCATGTCACAGGCTCCCAGTCTTGGCCAATTTAGAACTGGTACCAGCAACCTTCTCCTTGACTCTGTGGCTTGTGGCTGTAGCCAATACTCCTCCCCCTTGTCCAAATCACCAAAGAAGGCAATTTGCAAGCAGTCTCTGACTCTAGAGCAGGGAGAAAACCCTCAATGTCAAGGATAAAATGTCTAGCTTTATCCCATGACTACTTCCTCAAGTCCTACAATCTTGCTGAATAAAAACTCTGACTCAGGGCTCTGTTACTGACCCTCCGAATCTGTAACCTGACATGTCTCACAACTATGACTTAGGGCCTTCTTAAGCTCCTAGATGCGGTAACCAGCCAATGTAAATACACTGTGCTGTGTAATCTATGTATAATATTATTACTGTAATGTTTGTGCTTTCTTGTACTGACGTGTGGAGCCTTTGCAAAGGAGTCTATGACTCCAAGGATTGTAATTCCGATTCTCTCAATAAATAAAAATAAAATAAAATCTAAGGCTCCTGCCAAGCAGACACCCTGATGTGTCAGCCCAGGTCGACTCCCCATTTCCTGTAGGAGGCAGGCTGGCTTACTACTTCCAGGCCTGGAAGTCTGTTACCTCAGACACGTGGGTCCTGGAGGTAGTAAGCCATGTACTGGCCTTCAGCTTCAAAAAATTTCCAAAGCTGAGGGTCAGGTCTTTTACACCTGCAAACATCTCCGAAACCATTGTCCTAGAGGCAGAGGTTTCCTCTCTGCTGGCTCTGAGAGCCATAGAGAGAGTTCCTACTCCACACAGGGGCAAGGGTCTGTACTCCAGATACTTTCTTACCCCCAAAAAGACAGGGGAGTGGCGGCCCATCCTAGATCTAAGATACTTAAACAAGCACCTAGTAAAGCCAAAATTAAAAATGGTGACTCTGGGAATCATTCTGCTCTCTTTGAGGCCAGGGGATTGGCTAGCCTCCCTGGACCTCAAGGATGCCTACTTTCACATTCCCATCAGGTGCTCCCACAGAAAGTACCTCAGGTTCGAAGTGCCTTCAGGCCGTTATCAGTTCAGAGCAATGCCCTTCGAGCTAACATCAGCACCAAGGGTATTCACAAAATGCCTAGCAGTAGTAGTGGCCTACCTAAGGAGACAAAACACCTCCATATTTCTGTACCTGGATGACTGGCTCATTGTGGGGCAGTCTCCAGATCAAGTCAAGTCCGACCTGCAAGTGATTCGGTAATTGCTCACTTCTCTAGGATTCCTCATCAATCTTCCAAAGTCAGTTCTCGAACCAGTGCAACTTCTGACCTTCATAGGAGTAGAGCTGGACACTGTCCAAGCAAGAGCCTTCCTTCCTTCCTCTAGCAAAGGTAAAGGCCCTCTCAGACCTGGCTTCTTCCGTTTCACCTTCTAGCCTCTCAACCAGCAAGGCATTTTCTTCAACTCCTGGGCCACATGGCAGCCTCCGCTGCAGTGGTACAAGGTGCCAGATTTCAGATGACGGACATTCAGTTTAACTTGAGGGCTTTTTGGTCCCAGAAAAAAGGACCCTCTAACCAAACTAATTCCTGTGTTCAAACAACATGAAGTCTTGCTGTATTCTGACAGTAGCAGTGAGTCCCAACCTTCGAACTGCCCCGGAGATGAAAGAGTTAACTTTCCATGCCAGGCATGGAACGCTGAGCTTGAGCTCGGTTGAGACTCTGTCTGTTGCTATTTAAACTCAAACCGTCAGATTCTTTACTCCGCCTCACTAAACAGTCGCTCCGGAGATTTCTCCTTCTGCTCGGTTCAATTTGTCGGTTAAAGTACCGTTTTTCTCGGTTTTCGACCAAATTTAAACCACAACCTGTCGGTTCAGTCTCTGTCTGTGGTATTTGTGAGTACTAGATAGGTTTTATATTTAATGTTATTCTGTGTGGAACTTGTAAACGGTTTATCGGTTCGGTTTGAACCGATCAAGTTGTTTAAAAATCCTAAATTGTACTTTTAGAGTGTGGTTACCGGTTCTTATCGGTTCTAAAAAAAACAGATTTTATTACGGTTTTTTCCATGACCCATGACACGGTCAGGAACCGATAAGAAGGTCTTGCCTGGCGGATTGCCATTAAAAGGGTAAGTTTGGTTAGGACTGGCACTATGTCTGAGAAACCCAAAAGAAAAACCGGGCCCACTGGGTTTCAACACTGTAGTGTGTGTGGGGAAGTCTTTGCCAAGGCTGACCCCCACACCACCTGTGTTTATTGTCTGGGGTTTGACCACCTCATTGCAGACTGCCAGATTTTTAAAAATTTTCCTGCAGCTACCCTAGAAAAGAGGGTTGGTAGGCTCAGGGAAAGGGAGGCTAAAAAGTCCACTGAACCGGATGGCCAGCCCGGTTCGGTTCAAACCGAACCAGAAGGATTGCCGTCTGACCAGGGTGAGACTTCTTCGGGCAAAAGGAGATCCGACTCTGCGGAGTCAGTTCCAGCAAAGAGGACTAGAAAATCAGCTGGTGAGGAGCCAAAACTTTCCTCTCCAACCACTGAAGAAATAGCCAAAGCGATCAAAATTGTCCAGTCGCTTTCCTCGGTTCCGACCGAACCGGCACCATCAGGGAGGCGCTTGGTTCAGTTAGTTCCACTGGTTCAAGATTATGATTTAGAGGAGTATTATGAACGGAGGAGGGGGAAGAGGAGTATGAGGAAAGTGAATGTGGATTTGAAAGTCTGGATGTGCCCATTGACCCGGACATCTCCCCAGACAGACCTTCAGGAGTGTCTCCTCCTAGGCATTCTGAGTCCCCTTCTCATTTCATGTTTTATATAAAAAAAGTGGCTGAAACCCTCCAGCTTCCTATGGAAGAAGCTGTGGATGACCAAGAGGAGTCTGACTTTGGGGAAATGATGGATATCCCAGAGTCTAGGAGGCTGTCTATTCCCTTGCATAAATCTTTTGGGAAACAGACATTTAAAATTTTAAAGACTCCTAACACTATACCTCCTGTGGATAAGAGAATGGACAAGAGGTATGCATTGTCAGGCTCTGACACGGAGTTCCTTACACAACAATGCAGCCATGTTGGGGTAGTGCAGGCTGCAGCCTGTGACAAGGCAAATATTTCCTTGGCTTCACACATGCCAGACAAGGACTCCAGGAGGATTGATGCCATGGCAAAGAAACAGTACATGGCAGCATCCTTGGGACTCAGATGGGCTAATTATATGGCTTATGTTGCTAGATATCAGAAATCCAGATGAGACACTGTCGTGGCTTTAGCAAAACAGGTCCCTGGCCAGCTTGCCAAGGAGCTGGAGCAGGTGGCTGCTGATGATATTGAGGCATCCAAGGTGCAATTTCATGCTGCAGTGGACTCAAATGATGTGTCATGAAGAGTCATGGCTACATCTGTGGCACTTCGCAGAATGGCTTGGCTCAGATGTACTAGCCTGTCATAGGATACCCAGACTAAGGCCATGGATTTTCCTGTTATTGGTAATTCTTTGTTTGGGGAGCAAACAGAGAATTACATAAAGAAAATGGACAAGTATAGGACCACCTACAGGAGTGCCCAGCCCAAGGAAAGGCAGGCCACTCCTCAGAGGCAGCTTCCCAGGAGCAGGGGCAGGCCTTTTCACAGGCCTTTCTACCAAGCCCAGGCCTCCTCTTCTGCATATTGTCAGAGGGGGTTCTTTAGAGGGAGAGGCAGAAGGGGTACCAGCAGACCTGCTTCCACCCCTCAGCCAAAACCCCCTGACAAGCAGGTACCCTGATGGGTTTGCCAGGTCCGATTCTCCACCACCTGTAGGGGGCAGGCTGGCTTACTTTGCCCAGGACTGGAAGTCTATAACATCAGACAAGTGGGTCCTGGAGGTAGTAAGCCAGGGACTGGTTCTCAGCTTCAAAAGATTTCCAAAGCTGAGAACCAGATCCTTTCCACCTGCAAACCCCTCGGAGGCACTTGCCCTAGAGGCAGAGGTCTCTTCCCTCCTAGCTCTCAGAGCTTTGGAAAGGGTTCCTCCCCTACACCAGGGCAAAGGGTTGTACTCCAGGTACTTCCTTACCCAAAAAAAGACAGGAGAATGGCGGCCGATCCTGGATCTCAGATACTTAAACAAGTACCTGTTAAAACCAAAATTCAAAATGGTGACTCTGGGAATAATTTTACCCTCTCTAAGACCAGGGGACTGGCTAATATCCCTGGACCTCAAGGATGCCTACTTCCATATTCTCATCAGAAGCTCCCATCGAAAGTACCTCAGGTTCGAGCTGCCCTCAGGCCATTACCAGTTCAGAGCAATGCCCTTCGGACTAACCTCTGCTCCAGGGTGTTCACAAAATGCCTGGCAGTAGTATTGCTTCTCTGAGAAGGCAAAGGGTTGCCATCTTCCCTTACCTGGACGACTGGCTTATAGTAGGCCAGTCCCCAGACCAAGTCAAGTCACACTTACAAATAACTCAGCAACTGCTCACCTCATTAGGTTTCCTCCTGAACCTTTCAAAGTCAGTTCTACAGCCTGTCCAGCTCCTCATCTTCATAGACGCAGAGCTAGACACAGAGAAGGCCAGAGCTTTCATTCCCCTGGACAGGGCAAGGACCCTTATCTCTCTGGCCTCCTCTTTCACCCTGCAGGTATCTCGACCAGCAAGGCATTTTCTACAGCTCCTGGGGTACATGGCTGCTTCCACAGCAGTTGTGCAGGGAGCAAGATTTCAGATGAGAGAAATTCAGTTTCATTTGAGAGCCTTCTGGTCTCATAGGAAGGACCCTCTGACCAAATTGATACCAGTGACTCGAACCCTGATCCAGGCCCTACAGTGGTGGCAGGATCAGAGCAATCTGAGACAGGGATTCCCCTTTGTCTCTCAGTCCCACTCCTTAATCCTTACTACAGATGCCTCCCTCTTGGGATGGGGGCCTCACTTGGGCGACCTGACCACCCAGGGGTTGTGGTCCCCTCAGGAGCCTCTGCTCCACATCAATCTGTTGGAACTCAGAGCAGTATTTCTAGCACTTCAAGTTTTTTCCAAGTCTGTTCAGAACAAAGTTATTCAGATCAGAACAGACAATACTACCACAATGTGGTACATCAACAAGCAAGGAGACACTCGGTCTACAGCCTTGTGCACAGATGCAATGAAGTTGTGGTCCCTGGCTTACTCCCTGAACACCTCCCTCACAGTAGTACACCTCCCAGCAAGGACAATGTCCTGGCAGATGCTGTCAGCAGGATATCTCAGGGCCATCACGAATGGTCACTGGATCCCTTGGTCTTGGAGGTGATATTCTCCAGATGGGGCACCCCACAGATAGATCTTTTTGCAGCCCCAGACAATCACCAACTTTTCCTTTTTTGTTGCAGGCCCCCAGTGTTGGGCTCAGTCCCCCTGGATGCCTTAGTTCTCAGTTGGGAAGGGAAGTTCCTGTATGCCTTTCCCCCCTTCCCTCTCCTGTTCAAAGTACTAATCAAAATCAGATCTCAACCCTGCAAGGTGATCCTGATTGCTCCAGACTGGGCCAGACAGCCTTGGTATCCACTCCTTCTGTCCTTAGCAGTCCATCTTCCCCTGTGTCTTCCCAGGAATCACAACCTGTTAACCTGTGCTCAGGGGAGGGTTTGGTACCCGAATCTCAAATCTCTCAATCTCAAGGCCTGACTCTTGAAGAGTTAGAGTTTGCTGATTTACACCTCTCCCAAGGCGTAATGGACATTCTGAAGGCTTCTAGGAAACCTTCCACCAGGGCTACTTGTAATTCCAAGTGGAAAAGATTTTCCATATGGTGCTCTGGAAAGCATACTTCCCCAGAGTCTGCTGATCTGCCCACAGTCCTTGATTATATGGTCCATTTAAATAGCTTAGGGCTCAGACCAGCTACACTGAAGGTGCATCTGGCAGCTGTCTCTGCTTTTATCTCAGTAGGTAAGCCCTCTTTTCTTTCAGCTCACCCTGTATTCTCCAAATTTTTCAAGGGATTGCTTCACACCAACTCTCCTTTCAGGGACCCTGCCCCTGCTTGGGACCTTAATGTTTGCATTGCTCAGCATATGCAACCCCCTTTTGAGCCTTTGTCTTCAGCAGAGCTTAAGTACTTGACTTGGAAAACTGTTTCTGGTAGCCATCACCTCTGCCAGACGCATAAGTGAGTTACAAGCTTTGTCAGTGGAGCCTGATTTTATTTCCTTTGATAGAGATAAGGTGGTCCTCAGGACTAACAGGAAATTTTTGCCTAAGGTGGTTTCAGATTTCCACCTTAATCAATCTATGTCTCTTCCTGTGTACTTCACTGACCATTCCTCCTCTGGCGAGAGGAGGCTCCACAGTTTAGATGTGAAAAGAGCCCTTAGCTACTACATAGAACGTACCAAGGGTCACAGGTTTGACTCCCTCCAGCTGTTCCTCACTTATGATGAGGTTGGTAAAGGGAAATCTGCCACTAAACGATCGATTGCCAGGTGGATTGTCTCTTGTATCCAATTTTGTTATGGAAAACTGGGTAAGGTTCCACCCTCAGGCCCGAGGGCTCACTCCACCATAGGTACAGCTGCTTCGCTGGCTGCTGCCAGGGATATTCCTATCCTAGAGATATGTCAAGCAGCTACCTGGAAAACAGTTCACACTTTTACCAAGCATTACTCCTTGGATATTCAGGCTAGGAGTGATGCTCGGTTTGGCACAGCTGTGCTTCAGAGCCTATTTCCTAAGTAGGTTCTGTCCCTCCTCCATGGAGGTACTGTTTGGTAGTCAGCTACTGTCAGAATACAGCAAGACTTCATGTTGTTTGAAGAAAAAATTACTCACCTTAGTAATGTTGTTTCTTCTAATGGAGTCTTGCTGTATTCTGACCTCCCGCCCTGCCTGCCCCTCTCAGAACCTCTGTTTTGGGATGTGGGTGGGCAGTGGCAGTGTTGGCACTCAGTAGATGCCCACCTTGTTGTTTCACCCCCTTTTCTTGGGTGATTTAGTGTTGTGTTTTTCATTTTTTGGGTCTCCTGACTTGAGTCTTTTGTTTTGGACCAAAAAATGTGTTTTTTATGTTAGTGGCCAGTTGGCTATTGTAGGTTTATAGCTTCCACACAGGGCCTTAGTGAGTTTGCTCATAAAAATCTGACGGTTTGAGTTTAAACAGCAACAGACAGAGTCTCAACCGAGCTCGAGCTCAGCATTCCATGCCTGGCATGGAAAGTTAACTCTTTCATCTCCGGGGCAGTTCGAAGGTTGGGACTCACTGCTACTGTCAGAATACAGCAAGACTCCATTAGAAGAAACAACATTACTAACGTGAGTAATTTTTTCATTCAGACTCTGATCCAGGCTCTCCAGTGGTGGTTGGATCATAACAACCTCAGACAAGGAGTCCCATTCATCACCCAGTCTCATTCTGTGGTTCTCACCACAGATGCCTCTCTCCTGGGATGGGGAGCTCACTTGGGAGCACTCACAGCACAAGGAGTGTGGTCCCCTCAGGAGTCTCTACTTTGCATCAGTCTTCTAGAGCTCAGGGCTGTGTACCTGGTTCTATAAGCCTTCTCAGAGTCGGTATAGAACAAGGTGGTTCAGGTCAGGATGGACAACACCACCACCATGTGGTACATCAACAAGCAGGGAGGCACTTGTGCATGGAAGCCATGAAATTATGGTCTCTGGCTTATTCTCTACAGACATCTCTGGTTGCAGTCCACCTTCCAGGGAAGGACAATGTGCTAGCAGATGGTTTGAGCAGGATTTCTCAGGACCATCACGAATGGTCCCTGGACCCCAAGTGTTGAAAGTGATATTTTCAAGGTGGGGCACTCAAGAGATAGACCTCTTTGCAGCCCCAGACAATAACCAACTTCCCCTCTTTTGTTGCAGACCTCCAGTATTGGGCTCAGTCCCCCTGGATGCTCTACTTCTGGATTGGCAGGGGAAATTTCTCTATGCCTTCCCCCCTTTCCTCTTATCATTCAAAGTTCTAGTCAAGATAAGGTCACACTCTTGCAACGTGATCCTGATTGCTCCAGACTGGGCCAGACAGCCTTGGTATCCTCTATTACTGTCCCTGGCAGTCCATCTTCCCTTAGCTCTTCCCAAGAATCACAATCTGTTAACCTCCTCTCAGGGAAGAATTTGGTACCCCAACCTTTGGTCTCTCTCAACCTCAAGGCATGGCTCTTGAAGAGCTAGAATATGCAAGTCTGAATTTGTCTCAAGGGGTTCTGGACATTCTCAAGGCCTCTCGAAAACCTGCCGCCAGAAAAACTTATAACTCCAAATGGAAAAGATTCAGCATTTGGTGTTCCAATAAGCACACATCCCCAGATTCTGCTGACTTGGCTACAGTTCAGGATTATATGGTTCATCTTAATGGCTTAGGCCTCAGACCAGCTACCTTCAAGGTGCACTTGTCAGCTGTTTCTGCTTTTCTGTCCGTGGGAAAGCCCTCCTCACTGGCATCTCATCCTGTTTTCTGTAAATTCTTCAAAGGATTGCTTCATACCAATCCTCCCTTTAGGGATCCTACTCCTGCTTGGGATCTTAATGTTTGCATTGCTCAGCTTATGTAATCCCCTTTTGAGCCTTTGGCCTCAGCAGAACTTAAGTACTTGACTTGGAAAACTGTGTTCCTGGTAGCTGTTACCTCTGCCAGGTGTATCAGTGAATTACAAGCTCTGTCAGTGGAGTCTGATTTTATCTCATTCCATATAGATAAGGTGGTCCTTAGAACCAACAGGAGGATCTTACCCAAAGTGGTTTCAGACTTCCATCTGAACCAATCCATGTCTCTTCCTGTGTTATTCACTGATCATTCTTCTTCAGGAGAGAAAAGATTTCACAGTTTGGATGTTAAAAGGGCTCTTAGCTACTACATTGAGTGTACTAAGGCACTTAGGTTCGACTCCCTCCAGTTGTTCCTCACTTATGGTGAAGTGGGGAAGGGCAAACCTGCTACTAAGAGAACTATTGCCAGGTGGATTGTTTCTTGTATACAGTTCTGCTATGAAAAGCTAGGCAAAGTACCTCCTTCAGGCCTGAGGGCTCACTCAGCTAGAGGTACAGCTGCTTCTCTGGCTGCTGCCAGGGATATACCCTTATTAGAGATATGCAAAGCAGCCACCTGGAAAACAGTCCATACATTCACCAAGCATTGCTCTCTGGATATCCAGGCTAGGATTGTTGCTAGGTTTGGTACAGCAGTACTGCAGAGCCTATTCCCAAAATAGGTTCCGTCCCTCCTTCATGGAGGTACTGCCTGATAGTCTGCATATTGTCAGAATGCAGCAAGACTTCATGTTGTTTGAAGAAAAAATTACTCACCTTAGTAATTGTGTTTCTTTTAATGGAGTCTTGCTGTATTCTGACCTGCCTCCCTCCCTGCCTCCCCTCTCAGAACCTGTTTTTTGGGAAGCGGGCTGGCAGGTGCAGTGTTGTACCCCAAAGGTGCACTGGCACTTTTCCCTGTTTTGGGGGGCAGTGAATTTCGTTTTTATTCTTGTTTATATTTATATTGTTCACTACCTGGTTTTTGGTTTGGACTTCTCGACTTGAGTCTTTTGAGAACACAAAACATTTGGTTGCCTTTTGGCTAGTAGTTTTTTTTACAATTTCCACCTAACAGGTGTAGTTAGTATTAGCTCGTAAGAATCTGACGGTTACACTTGGAAGTGCAGCAGACAGAGGTTTGAACCGAGTTGGAGCTCACCGTTCTATGCTCTGGCATAGAGTTAACTCTTTCCTCTCTGGAGTAGTTCAAGTGCTGGGGCTAACTGCATATTGTCAGAATACAGCAAGACTCCATTAGAAGAAACACAATTACTAAGGTGAGTAATTTTTTCTTAATGGTATCAAAGGCTTTGATGAGGTCTATAAATATGGACCCCACTATTTTTCCTGAATCAAGGGCATCGTAGACATGTGCGGTAAAGTTGATTAGGACAGTGATGATGCTGTGTTTGGGACGAAATCCATATTGCTATGGGCATAGCAGATTGTACTTGTTTAGATACTCAGTGAGCTGATCAGAAACAACCCTTTCCAATGCTTTTGATAGAGGGGGTAGTATTGAGATAGAGCGACAGGTTCCCATATTAGTTCTATCCCCACTCTTAAACACTGGGGTGACCTGGGCAGTCTTCCACCTATCTGGGAATATTCCAGTACACAAGGAGATGTTGAAAAGTTTGGTTAGTGGAGAGGCTAGTTCTTCCAGTGTGAGTGCTAGCAGCTTCATGTCTAGTGAGCCACTACCGATCCTGGTTTTGTTAAGATTCCTTTTGACATATTTAAGGGTCTGTGACCTTGTAATTTGCCTAAAGTAGAACGGTGGTTGATCAGGTTTAAGGGAGAGTGGTGGGTTTGGGTCGGTGGGATCAGTTGCATGCAGGGTCTGGAGAAATTCTGGGGGAGAACAGAGCTGAGGTCTGTGAATGCATTATTAAAGGCATTAGCCAGATCAGAGGGTTGCTGTAGTAGACCAGATGAGGTGACTATGAGATCCGGTGGAGCTGTGGATTCTTTACCACAGAGGGCCTTAATGTTTTTCCAAAACTCCCTGCCATTACCCCAGTTTCTCTCAAGTTGTTCTTTATAGTAAGAAGCTTTGGCATGTCTTACTTGCCTGGTGCACTTATTCCTAGCCATTTTGTAGGCAGTAATGTCAGTTTGCCCTCCTGTCTCTAGCTGTATGCCAGAGATTGTCACGATGTTTCATCAGGGCAATGAGTGGGCCAGTGAGCCAGGGGTTAATGGCTCCTTTTATTTTGGCAGCTCTGACAGGGGCAAATAGGTTGCATGTCTTGTTGAAGGTAGTCTAGAGCTTTATTGGCATCGCTGCAGCCATCTAAGGGGGACCAGTCTGAATTATTCAGATCATTTTTGAAATTACTCACTTGCCCCTTTTTGAGGTACAGTTTTTTTTGAGCTGGCGGAAGGTCTTTTGGGCCCCTGTTTGTCCAGGAGCATACTACTGGTGAGTGGTTGCTTAAGGTGTCGGGCAGGACGGAAACGTTTTTGATATGCTCAGGGTTGGTGGCAAGAAGCCAGTCGATAAGTGTGCTTGTGCCGGTGCAGTAGTTCCACCTTGTTGCTTGCATTACCATCTGCGTAAAATAGAGACCATGGATTTTGTCCCTAGTAGTAACAGATTCCTGTGCTAGCCAGTTTGTGTTAAAGTCCCCTACGATGACCTGCTCCCAGTCTTTGTTCACTGTCAGTTCACTGCAATGCCCTTCGGTCTGTCCTTGGCCCCAAGAGTCTTTTACCAAGTGTGTCGCAGTGGTAGCAGCACATCTCAGGAGACTGGGTGTCGCTTTCTACCCCATCTGGATGACTGGCTCATAGTAACAAAGTCTCCTTGCCAGGTCAAGGATTCTCTTTCCCTCACAGAACGCACTCTGGAGTCTCTGAGTTTCCTGGTAAATCTAAAGAAATCTCACCTGGAACCCACCTAGCTGCTCACCTTCATAGGGGCCCAGCTGGACACTCAGAAGGGATATGCTTTCCTCCTGCAAGAAAAAATTCAAAGTTTCCTTTCAATGGCAGATTCTTTCACCCGGGGACAAGTAAGACCAGCCTGACATTTCCTCCAACTTCTGGGAGATATGGCCTCTATGACTGCAGTAGTCCCAGGGGTCAGGTACAGGATGCGACTCCTGCAAGCCTACCTCCGAGCTTGCTGGTCTCAGAGAAGCAACAAATGTTCAAAGTTGATACTTGTGGGTGTGTCAGAGCAGTTCCTCCAAAACCTGCTGTGGTGGAAGAACCCTGCAAATTTGCAGGCAGGGGTTCCCTTTCAAACTCCTCCTCTTCCCACAAAGGTGATCACCACAGATGCCTCCCTTTTTGGCTGGGGTGCTCATTTGGACAGTGCCTCAGTAAGTGGCAACTGGACTTCCAAAGAGTCAAAGTTGCACGTAAATCTTTTGAAACTCAGAGCAGTCTTCCTAACTCTCAAAGCTTTCGCTCCCAGCATAGAAGGGCAGGCAGTTCAAATTTGAATGGACAACACCACTGCAATGTTTTACATAACAAGCAGGGTGGTACCAGATCAGGAATACTCTGTTTGGAAGCTCTGAAGCTCTGGTCCCTAGCATTCTTCCTGGGAGTCAGCCTCTCAGCTATTCACTTCCCAGGCAAACTCAATACTCTGGCGGATGCTCTAATTCTCATCAGTCAAGGCCAGAGCGAATGAACATTGAACGAGCAAGTACTAGCCCCAGTGTTCAGATGGTGAGGCACACCAGACGTGGATCTGTTTGCCTCTCCCCTCAATTTTCAGCTTTCTCAGTACTGTTGCAGGCCTCCAGTCCGGGAACACTTCCTCTGGATGCCCTTATCCTGGACTGGTCCGGGAAGTTCTTATACGCATTTCCTCTTTTTCCCTGATATTCAGGGTTTTTCAGAAACTCGGACAGCAGCCTGCATTGATGACCCTAGTGGCTCAAGACTGTCCCAGGCAAGCCTGGTACCCTCCTTCTCTTAATGTGCTGCAGCAGGCCCATTTGTCTGCCTCCTACTTACTCACTGCTGACCCTTCTGCAGATGGGAGTGTGGTACTCAGACATACACTCGTTTCACCTCAAGGCCTGGTTCTTGAGGAGTTAGCTTCCATCCTCACAGTACTCTGAACAGGTCCTTCAGATACTGAAGATGGCTAAAAAAAATGAACACTGAGAAGACTTATGCAGCCAAATGGAAAAGGTTTTGCCTCTGGTGCAAGAGCAAAAAGGTTGAACCCCTATCAGCTTCAGACCCTCAGCTGCTAGACTACCTGGTACACTGACAGGCGTCAGGCTTGAAACCATCTTCCCTCAAGCTACACCTGGCGACAATTTAGGCCTACCTTTCGGTGGGAAAGAAAAAATCTGTTTTTTACCCATGCCATTTTTAAATAGTTTTTCAAAGGCCTCTTGCTCCTGCAGCCTCCAATCAGGGAGCCCGTTCTTCCTTGGAGCCTGAACCTTTGCATAGACAGGCTCATGAATCCACCCTTTGAGCCTATGTCCACGGCCCACATCAAGTTTGTAACTTGGAAGACAGTCTTCCTGGTAGCCATTACCTCTGCCAGGAGGATTTCAGAGCTACAGGCCCAGTGCACTGAGCAGAATTGCGTTCCCTCACAACGATAAAGTTGAGCTCGGGACAAGTAGGAAATTTCTACCAAAAGGTGGTTTTAGAGTTTCACGTGCCTGTCTTCTTTACTGAGCAATCCACTCCTGGCGAGCAAAAGCCAAAAGAGCCATCTTTCTCTACCTAGAGCATACTAGACAGTCCAGAGGCTCTTCCACTCAGTTCCTCACCTATGGGGATGTGGGCAGAGGAAGACCAGCTACCAAGAGAACTCTTTCTCGTCGGTTAGTCTCTTGTATTAGATTCTGCTATGAGAAAGCTAGTCACCAACCTCCAGTGGGGCTCAGGGGCCACTACAGCCTCGCTCGCAGCAGCAAGGGACTTTCCCCTTTTGGATGTCTGCAAAGCAGCTACCTGGAAATCTGTGCACACCTTTGTGAAACACTACAGTCTGGATGTGCAGACCAGATCTGATGCCAAATTTGGCAAGGCGATTCTGCAGAGCCTGTTTCTTAAGTGGTTCTCTGCCCACCTCCCACTTGGTACTGCATGGTAATCAGCGAAAAAGTTACTGATGCTAAAGGACTCCTGGGGTAAGAAGAAAAAATTACTCACCACGGTAATCTTCTTTCTTCCAAGGGGTCCTTTAGCATCAGTAAGCTCCCACCCTTCCTCCCCAGTTCACCTGTTGGAGAAGGGCTCTTTATATTACCTTTTACCAAATTTGGAGTTTCTTATTGATGAGTTTTTAACTCGTGTTGCTGTTTCTATTTCCACTTTTTGTGGACATTTCCATGTTTTTTAAATCTTGTTGATTCTTTTTCAGGGCAATTGCCCTCATTTTCCTTGAAAAAATTCTGAAGCCTTCAACAGCTGTCACTCAGCTCATCCCCTTCCTGTCTTCTTATTGGCTAGGCCCGAAGCTCATTTAAATATCTCTTAAAGGCACACCCCTGGGGCAGTTGCACCTAGCCAGCTAAGTGCAAAAAAGTTACTGATGCTAAGAGACCCCTTGGAAGAAAGAAGATTACTGCGGTGAGTAATTTTTCCTTCTCTAATCCTTTGGATGAGAGAACTGGGAAGTGAAGCTGTGCAGTTCTGGCACACAAATGACTCGATAGAGACTCATAACCATAAGAGATGCTGGAACTGTATTATAAACATTTTATAAATCATGTTAAAAACACCTTTTTAAAAAATGGAACTTGAATTTAAAATCAACATTTTTCCTTTGTAGAAGTCAAAATTTTTCACTTTGTAGAAAATAAGAGATGCCCATGTACAGGAGGTGGACTGTGCCAACTCAACTGAACTAGGAAACTTCAGCGTTTAAAAGTGGTTTGCATGAGAGACCCTCTTATGGTTATAATAGTGTCTGAAATGTTTCAAAATAAACCGCCCTGATTGACTAATAATGATGCCATTAATAACTAAGAATGGATTGTACTGAAATAAATTTTTGGAATGTTAATAGATTTGAGTCCCACTTATACCAGCTGTCAGTGTTTTGTAGAAAACTTGAAAACCACTTTAACAGTGATAGGAAAGTTTTTACATCTCTAGATGTCCTCTTGTTTTCCTGTGTCTATCCAATATTCTGATATAATATTTTTTTACTTTCATTTTTTTCCTCCATTTCTCCTGGCCAGCTGACAGGTCCTCCTTCACCTGCTCAAGCTCTTCTGCCCACTGTAGGAGTCCTCTGATATTCCAACCTGCCACCAGCCTCTGATTGACATTCTGTTAAGAAACTCCAACCAAGCTCTTCTGTCCACTGTAGGAGTCCTCTGATATTCTAACCTGCCACCAGCCTCTGCTTGACATCCTGTTCAGAAACTCCAACCATAACCCGCAGTTTGTCCCTTGTGCGTGGGACCCCCACATTCCTTAAACTGGGAGGAGGATTCTTCATTCAATAGTTTAGGCACAGGACAAGTCAGAAGGACTGTACTGTGGCATTTGGGGGGGGTGAGGTGGCTTCATCTGCCTGGTGCTGCTGGGGTATTTACCCCTCACCCAAGCCCTCCTTTATCTCGCTCCATGATGTGGTCCAGAGAAGTAACCCAGCGGAATGCCTATCAGGGCCATCAGAAAGGTGGGTGATCCCTGCCTGACCTTCGTAACTCCCCTGCTGGACCCACTCTGGGTTGAGTGGATGTGTGCTGACATAGGGTTACTGCAGAGGGACCACTTGTTCAATCAGCAGGAATCCATCAGTGAAATGCCTCACAAATGGCATCAGTCCGCAGGAGTGTGCTGCCTCGGAGATGGAACTTAATGCAAATTACAGAATTTAAAATACAAGTTCAAACTGCACTGTGGTCACGCCCCCCATGTTCTAACATCAGCTTTGTTTCTCCACTGAAGAAAGCAGTAGTCCAAAAATCATCTTCAGTCTTTTGTTCAATAACGTTAAAGTTTTAGCTATCATTTGTTATTTTGTAGTTTTAAAGCTGAATGCTCTACATTAGTTAAGGTGCTTATTTTAAATAATTTGTTATTTTTTGTAGTTTCTGTGGGTCCCAGTCAGTTCCCAGAAACCGGAGAAGGCTGCTTGACAACTCGGTTCCCACCTGAAGGAACCGACCACATTTTGTAAAACAGAAAAATAAATAAATATAATTTATTGTTTATGTTTTATTTAAAGTTAAAGCGGTTTTACTAATTTTTCTGCTGAAAATATTTTTAGTTTACTGCCTTGTGTCTGGGAACCATTTACTTGATTTTGTAGGTACTGTCAGTGTTTGGCATGACCAACGTACCCAAAAAGAGAACAGAGCCCTTAGTTTTTAAAAATTGTGTAAAATGTTTTCAACTCCTGACAAAGGCAGAGTGCTACAAGCTTTGTTTAAAGTGCCTGGGTCTAGTTCATGATTTTATTATTTGTGAACTTTGTAAAAAGTTTTGCCCCAAAACCCAAAAGAAAAGCACTTTAAAAAGAGAGGGGTTTATGGCTTCTCTATTTGCCTCTATGTCACCAAAGCACAATAAAGGCTCGGAGGGAGTTCCTAATAATGCTGGAAAGCACACATCAGAGGGGTCTTTTCCTCATAACATACTAATGTAACCCCCCTGCAAATGGGGGTTCCCAAAAGACTTCCAGGAGCTTGCTTGAATGCTCCAAGCCTGAATGGTGTTTGGCGTTTAAGCCATTTATCAGTGAGTGTTTTTAGAACCTCTGGTACTGTCTCTTTAAGAGCTGTCTGCTTGCAGACATAATTAGTTGTATGGGGGACTGTGTACTTCTCTGTTTGAGTACCACTCGAGCTGCTGCCAATTCACTCCATTTTGCAGTCACTAGGAGTGCAAAGGAACCTATCTGAAAGATGTAACTGTTTGCCAGAAATCATTTACAGTAATAATGAAATTACAGTTTGTCTAACCTGCTTTCTTTGCAGTCAGAACTGTGTCTGCCTAGTTCCCCATTCTGGTTTTGAACTGCTGAACTGGACCAATCAGTGTGGAGTAAGCTAGCTCTAAAATGGTGCCTTGGACGAATCAGAACTTGGACTCATAATCTGAGCCAGCCACAAGAGGATTGTAGGCAGTGACTCTGGGAGATGTAGTTTAGACTTGGCGCCTTTTTGGACCAACAGCAGCAGTCTATTGTGAGTGACAGCCAATCCAGTCAAGAACTGGGAGGAACTCAAAGGAAGTGCCAGTTTTGTCTGTTGGGAGTTTCAGTTGAGCTTTGGCAGTGAAGGGAAAGGAACCCTGTGCTCCTTCAGTGCACAGTTTTAATCAAAAACATGTGTAAGGTCCAGAGTTCCGGTCTGCAGCTTGTTAGGACTGAATCCGTCCTGTGAAGAGAATCAAAGGATATCTGAAGAGTAGAAACCAGGCTCACCCTGTAGAAGACTGGAGGAATTGCTGAAAATTGCACTCGGTCTGTCAGGAACTGAATCTGCTTGTGTTCTCCGGGTATTGTGCAGTAATTGCGATCGGGATACAGATGCAGCCTGCCTGGTATAGTGCTTTCTTTTACCATATAAATGTGTGAAGAGGTTTGTGTACCTCAAGTGAATCCTGCTGCCATTAAGTGACTTTTGCCTGTGACTGTTTACCATATAAATGTGTGAGAGTCTCTTGGAGCTCAAGAGTAGCCCTGCTGACATTGAAGGACCCTATCTTGTTTGGAGGTCATGAGTACTAATTCAGGGTCGCTCCTGTTGAATTGCCACATTAAATCCAAATGGAATTACTGTACTGCTGACTGTTTAATTCTCCTTTACTCTGTGTGAAAGGGCCCCTACCAGCTGCCACGGTTTGGACTAGCCACTAGGGCTTGGGTACCCAGGGGCCCAGTAACTGATAGGGATTAGGCCTGTGCACAGAGCCATAAATAGATGAGTAGAGTGACAAGCTAATTAACCTGATTTCCCCCTGTCCTTGTTATATCCCCTAAATAAATCAGAGCTGCTTGTTTCCAGCAAAGTTATACTGCCTGAGGTGATTTGTCTATGTTAAAGTACTGTACTGTGATTGTTGCACTGTATCTTATTTCACAGGAGGTCCCAGTGCCAGAACCAGTCCTGGGGTAAGTGTATACTGTAAAGGTAATTCTGATGTATTGTGTGGGCCACTAGTGGGAAGAAAGGGGGTTGCAGTGTCCCAGAGGGCTGTGACCAAGTTAGTTTAACTATTGTAAACCCTGACCTCTGGGTGGAGGCACCGCCATTGGATCCAGGCCCTCAACCTGTTAGTGGCAAATCAGGCAGGTGTAGTAGCCCTGGGATAGCGCCATCTAGGGGTTACATCTTGGAGGCTCACCGCTGGGATTGTGTGTCCTCTAGTGGCCATATTTGAACCACTGTTAAGAAAAATGGGTACCCTGACAGAAGTGGCTGTACGGCTGGTGGAGTGGTGTACTGGGAGGAGATCGACCCCAAAATGCTATGCTTATCCTGGACATTGCCCTGGGTATCAATACGGACACTGTGCAGGAGTACTTCAAGGTGGAAGGTTTACAAAACCCTGTGGTGGTGGGTCGGCATGCTAATCTGCTCACCCACACTTTCCTAGCCCTAGTAGAGTTTAAGGATCCCATAGATAGCTCCAAAGTGCCACAGACCATTACCCCAGAGAGCCCTCACTGCTTGGAGAGTGATAACTAAGGACAGTAAAGACCGAGGGGAATGAGCCCCACCACTATCTGAAACTTTTGAGGAGAAATTTGCTAAATGGTTGCTGGGGAAGGAAAACTGTGGAGGACTTGAAGAAACTATTCTTGCCACCTGGGGTGTTCCTCCCCAACACCTTCTCCGCTCCAGTGCCCATAATGGTGGCTGAACCAATGCAGACTCAATTTCTGCACCTGCCATTAGTCACGACTCTTACGAAGGTTGAGGATCTTCTCTGGCACCCTCCCCACCCCCAAGGGAGGATGACTGGGAGACCTGGATAGACTATGTTGCCCCCCAAGTGCTAGAATGGCAATGCTCGGAAGCCGAGCGAAAGAGGGTTAGTGAGAGCCTCCGAGGTCCTGCCCTGGCTACCATTCGTGCTAAATGGGCCAGTAACCCTGAAGTGACTGCACAGGCCTATCTTGAGGCCCTGGAGAATGTGTATAGGAGCCCAGATTCTGATGAGGACCTGTGGTGGAGAGTAAGAGATGCACAACAGTACCAAGGGAGTTGTTGTCTGTGTATGTATCTCGGCTGGAAAAATTGTTGCAAGAATGCCTCAGAAAAGGTAGTTTGCCAGCGATTGAACTGGACCGAACCAGGCTGGACAGGATCCTAAGTCTGCCCCCTTCTCAGAACTGCTGTTGCTTCAGTTCGCCTGGCAGATCGACTGGAATCCCACCCTCCTATGATGAGTTAATGAGAGAAATTCGAGGAGTTGAGAAAAGACGACCTCGGGAGGGACCTGCACCAATAGCTCGGCTATGACCCGAGTGACTGAGGGTGACCCATCAAGTGAAGTTCAGGGGCAGAGGTTGGCAGTAAATGAGTGCTCTGGCAAGGAAAAGATATGCCACAATGGGTGAATTGTTGAGAGAGATCCGGAATTCAAAACAGTCCCTTTATGAAGCCACGCCTGCAAGTACGGGTCCCTGACCTATATCCGACTGATCGATCTGGTTGGGGTGGGGTACCCACCCATGTATCTCCTGCTGATAACAGCTCCAAACTCAATTCCTTGACCATGGAAGTGGAGAAACTGACGAGATGTCTCCAAATGCTTATCACGCCGCAGACAGAGATGGCACCCAGGTTTCCAGTTAGTAATACCCCGCCCTGGCTCCCAGTGTGGCGCCTCGGCCAGCTCAAACTCCAGAAAGTATGTTTTGCTATAATTGTGGGAAAGATGGGCACATGAAAGGGAATGCCAGTCCCCAAAAGACACTGACAAAGTTGCATATAGGCTACAAGGAGAGCTCGGAGAACAAATCAGTGGTTAAGAGGTGCATGACATGATCCCAGTGAGGGCACCAAAATGCTAATTCATGTCCTTTGTGGCAAGGTCAGTTGCCCAGCCCCCACTACCGCCTCTCCAGACTGGTCCAGAATAGTGGATCCCTCCATGGAGACCACTGTAAAGGTGAATGGAGTGTTCACAAGAGCTGTATTAGACAGTGGCTCCCAAGTGACAATTATGTTCCAAGATTGGTATCAGAAGCATTTGTCAGACGTACCCTTACAACCATTAGAAGGACTGCATGTATGGGGGTTAAGTGAGAAGGCCTACCCCTATTCTGGGTATATCCAAATTTGGCTGTCTTTCCCCACCTCCGTGGCTGGAGTGGCCGAACAAGTAGAGACCCTAGCCTTAGTGTGTCCCCCCACTGGACTGTATGATGGTGTCCCTTTGTTGATTGGAACAAATGCTCATATGTTCGGAAGGCTGGCACAGTTGTGTTATGAAAACAGGGTCAAAGACTAGTAGAGCTTTAAGAGTTCGGCTTTAATTAAGAAGGCCTATGAGGCACAGAGAGATGCTGAAAAAATAGAACCAGAGGAACCGGTCGGAATTGTATGGAAGAAGGATCCTGAGTCTCTGATCCTGGCGCCAAATGCCCAGTGTACCTTACAGGGAGAGGTCCGTATCAGAAAGGATGTTAAGAATAAAATATTAATGTTGGATGCACCAGGCGATGGAAAATTGCCAGAGGGACTGCTGGTCAAGCCTAGTATTTTGCCCGCTAGAGCCCATGCTTATGCCAGAAGGGTAATGGTCCAAGTTCATAATGTGTCTGAAAGAGACATTCGAGTAAATAGAGGTTGCATCCTGGCTAATTGCATTGTGCAGACACTGCAGTGCTACCCAGCAGCAAGAGTTCAAGGAAGAATGACAGAGTAACGCCTGACTTGTTTGATTTCGGCGACTCCGCTGCCAGCTGAATGGAAAGTGAGGATCAGTGAGAAGTTTGCCCAGAGAGACCAGGTGTTTTCTTTAAAGGAATGGGACGTAGGATGCGTGCAGGAGCTGAGCACAATATCCGGCTGCATGACGAAGACCATTTCGTGAGAGGTCTCGACGCCTGGCACCTGCTGACATAGATGATGTGAGACGGCATCTGAAAGAGATGTTAGCTGCTGGTGTAATACAAGAATCCAGAAGCCCTTATGCTTCCCCATTGTGGTAGTGAGAAAAAGAATGGAACAGTAAGGATGTGTGTGATTATCGCACCTTTAAACCGACGGACTATCCCTGATCAGTACACAATGCCCGCATTCAGGATGCTTTGGACTGCCTAAGCGGGAGCAAGTGGTTCTCTGTGCTGGATCTCCGCAGTGGGTACTACCAGATCCCGATGGCCCCAGAGGACCGTGAAAAGACAGCCTTTATCTGTCCGCTTGGCTTCTATGAATTCATGAGGATGCCTCAGGGGATTTCAGGTGCCCCAGCCACTTTTCAACGATTGATGGAGCGTGTAGAGGGGGACAAGTAGACAAACAACAACTAGTGCTGCCCACTGCCTTTCGAGACTCAGTATTGCGGTCCTTGCACAACCACATGGGGCACCTTGGTATAGACAGAACACTTGACTTGGTGAGATCCAGATTCTATTGGCCTAAGATGGGGGCTGATGTGGAGCAACACATTCGAACTTGTAGTCGCTGCTACAGAGGAAAGCTTTGCCCCAGAGGGCTGCCCCCTGTTAACATAACCACCAGTGCACCCATGGAGCTGGTCTGTATTGATTTTCTAAGTTTGGAGTCAGATCAAAGAAATATCAGTAATGTGCTGGTGGTCACTGACCATTTCACGAGATATGCCCAAGCTTTCCCCACCAAAGACCAGAAAGCATCCACTGTAGCCAAAGTACTTGTAGAAAACTTTTTGTTCACTATGGGGCTCCACAAAGAATCCATTCTGATCAAGGGAGAGACTTTGAGAGTCGTCTGATCAAAGAGATGCTTTCTCTGTGGGAAGTCGAAAGTCCAGAACCACTCCTTACCACCCCAGGGGACCCACAGCCTGAACGTTTCAACTGCACTTTGCTAGATATGCTAGGCACCCTGCACCCAAAGGACAAGCCTAGATGGAGCCAACAAATTAGCACCCTGGTACATGCTTATAACTGCACCAAAAGTGATGCCACTGGGTTCTCCCCCTACCGCCTGATGTTTGGAAGACAAGCTCGACTACCTGTAGATGTATGTTTTGGAGTTTCTCCTGATGGGGTTCAAGCTGACAACTATTTACAGTATGTGCAAAGTTAAAGGCCCAGCTAACTCATGCGTACCAACTGGCTCAAACCATGGCTGCCAAAGAAATCTGGCCAACAAAGAAAGGTATGATAAAAGGTGAAAGCACAGGAACTCCAGGAGGATTGGGTATTGCTAAGAAATCTGGGACTGCATGGCAAGCACAAGATTGCTGACAGATGGCACCATCTCCTCACATTGTAGTGGGCAAACTAGATGATCTGCCAGTGTACAAAGTAAGGCCTGAGAATAATTCAAAAGATGTAAAACAATGCATAGAAATCATTTACTGCCCATTGGACAAATCTTAATTGAGTCTGAGCCCTAGAAGATGCCCTCTGGACCAGTGACTAGAGCTGCTGCTAAGAAAAGATCAAGAAAGTCTGCACCTACAGAAGCAAAGTTAAAGTGTTCCCCTCCACAAGTCCCAGTTGAGCATGACTGTCAGTCCATATCGGAAGAAAGTGAGAGTGACTTTGAATACTATCCTTCTTACGAACTGAGTCAATTGTTTCGGGGCAATCCCCTAGTCAATACTGGAGATGAAGCTGGGCCTTCTGGACTGTCCAAGCCCCCAGCTTCGTCCCTGGAGCCAGTGCTCCCAGAAAGTGAAGTGCAAAGCATCAGATCAGATGAAATGGAATCATTGTGCATGGTTGAACTGTTTGAGCTTTCAGGGGAGGAAAATGATAGATTGGGGCAGACTGGTGATACACCGAACAAGAAGAGTATTTTGAGTGCCTTGACAGTCCACTGCCAGTGTCCAAAGCTCTCATGCAGGCCAAATGTTGTGGACTCAGAAACTGCAACTCCTGGAGCTGAAGTGCCCCAAGTTCTAGCCTCTCTACCCCATGGAGACTCCTGACAAGTGAGGACAATGCTGAAAATGAGGCTCAGGTGCAGAGACTGTAACAGTTCCCCTAGAAAGACTGGTCGAGCTGTAAAGCCTGTGGTGCACCTCAGTTATGATTCCCTTGGGAGGCCTGTGGATTTGCCTCTCAATGTTGTCCATAAAGGAGTGTATGTGTCCCGAGCTCATTGCCCCAAACTGAGCGTCAGTGCTAACTCAAGTTACTTGTGTTGCCCTCTAAGTATGGTGCCCTTGCCCGTCCAGCCCCAAAGGTAACTGATAGGAAGGGCCCCTCTCTCAGGTTTCATGTACAAGAGGTAATAACTTGAGTTATGGTACAATGTGTGTGTAATACTGTGTAAAGAGTGACATACTGCAATGTTTCAGAAATGTGTTCTTGGTAAAATGATATATTGACTGATGATTACATGTGTGAGCCTAATGCAAATGTATATGGTTGCAGTTGAAACTTATGAAATTGCCTCCTGGCAGGACGTCAAGCTTTCCAGGCCAGGAAGGTGTAACCCCCTGCAAATGGGGGTTCCAAAAGACTTCCAGGAGCTTGCTTGAATGCTCCAAGCCTGAATGGTGTTTGGCGTTTAAGCCATTTATCAGTGAGTGTTTTAGAACCTCTGGTACTGTCTCTTTAGAGCTGTCTGCTTGCAGACATAATTAGTTGTATGGGGACTGTGTGCTTCTCTGTTTGAGTACCACTCGAGCTGCTGCCAATTCACTCCATTTTGCAGTCACTAGGAGTGCAAAGGAACCTATCTGAAAGATGTAACTGTTTGCCAGAAATCATTTACAGTAATAATGAAATTACAGTTTGTCTAACCAGCTTTCTTTGCAGTCAGAACTGTGTCTGCCTAGTTCCCCATTCTGGTTTTGAACTGCTGAACTGGACCAATCAGTGTGGAGTAAGCTAGCTCTAAAATGGTGCCTTGGACGAATCAGAACTTGGACTCATAATCTGAGCCAGCCACAAGAGGATTGTATGGGCAGTGACTCTGGGAGATGTAGTTTAGACTTCGGGCGCCCTTTTGGACCAACAGCAGCAGTCTATTGTGAGTGACAGCCAATCCAGTCAAGAACTGGGAGGAACTCAAAGGAAGTGCCCGGTTTTGTCTGTTGGGAGTTTCAGCTGAGCTTTGGCAGTGAAGGGGAAAGGAACCCTGTGCTCCTTCAGTGCACAGTTTTAGTCAAAAAAACATGTGTAAGGTCCAGAGTTCCGGTCTGCAGCTTGTTAGGACTGAATCCGTCCTGTGAAGAGAATCAAAGGATATCTGAAGAGTAGAAACCAGGCTCACCCTGTAGAAGACTGGAGGAATTGCTGAAAATTGCACTCGGTCTGTCAGGAACTGAATCTGCTGTGTGTTCTCCCGGGTATTGTGCAGTAATTGCGATCGGGATACAGATGCAGCCTGCCTGGTATAGTGCTTTCTTTTTACCATATAAATGTGTGAAGAGGTTTGTGTACCTCAAGTGAATCCTGCTGCCATTAAGTGACTTTTGCCTGTGACTGTTTACCATATAAATGTGTGAGGAGTCTCTTGGAGCTTAAGAGTAGCCCTGCTGACATTGAAGGACCCTATCTTATTTGGAGGTTGTGAGTACTAATTCAGGGTCGCTCCCTGTTGAATTGCTACATTAAATCCAAATGGAATTACTGTACTGCTGACTGTTTAATTCTCCTTTTCTCTGTGTGAAAGGCCCCTACCAGCTGCCACGGTTTGGACTAGCCACTAGGGCTTGGGTACCCAGGGACAGTAACTGATAGGGATAGGCCTGTGCACAGAGCCATAGGTAGATGAGTAGAGTGATAAGCTAATTAACCTGATTTCCCCCTGTCCTTGTTATATCCCCCTAAATAAATCAGAGCTGCTTGTTTCAGCAAAGTTATACTGCCTGAGGTATTTGTCTATGTTAAAGTACTGTACTGTGATTGTTGGACTGTATCTTATTTCACAGGAGGTCCCAGTGCCGGAACCAGTCCTGGGGTTAAGTGTATACTGTAAAGGTAATTCTGATGTATTGTGTGGGCCACTAGTGGGAAGAAAGGGGGGTTGCAGTGTCCCAGAGGGCTGTGACCAAGTTAGTTTAACTATTGTAAACCCTGACCTCTGGGTGGAGGCACCCGCCATTGGATCCAGGCCCCTCAACCTGTTAGTGGCAAATCAGGCAGGGGTAGTAGCCCCTGGGATAGCGCCATCTAGGGGTTACACTAACATACTAAAATGCCAGCAGAATAGGCCCAACGGTCTTTCGCGTCTGTTCATTTGGTCAGCCCTCACCCTGGGAGCCGACCTTGTTGCCCCCCTCTCCTTCTCTGGCTTCTCCCTTCCCATTTCCGGATATTCTCGCTGCATCGGATTTTGCTTCCAGAACCCTTCCCCTGTACCTGTCCCACCCCCTCTGGAACCCCTCCACTGTCTCTGCCTCCACCAGCCCCCTAGGCAGCGCATTCCATGGCTCCACCACCATCTCAGTGAAGTAGCACCTCCTCCTTTCTCTCCTGAATCTCCCCCCCCTCCAGCTTCCACCCATGGCCTCTAGTGGCTCCCTCCTCCTTCCTTCGAAGCACCCTGACTGCTCCTTCCCTATTTACCCCCTTCATATACCTGAAGACCTCTATCATGTCCCCCCGGTCCCTTCTCTCTTTCAATGTGTACATATTTAGCTCTTCGAGCCTCTCCTCATAGGTCCTGTCCCCCAAGCCCCAAATCATTTTGGTTGCCCTCCTAAGCAGCAGTCCCAGTGAAAGGGGACAGATAAAAAAGATAAAGTTGCTCAGCTATCATAAAGACTTGAAAAGGATGGAAAAGACATCAAGGTGTCAGACAATGAGAACCCTGATACCAGTGATGGCAAAAACACAAGTAAATGAGCCACAGAGCATGCTGGAACCAGTGTCTGTTGAGAAAAAAAAGAAACCCATATCCATAACACTCCTCCTGCAAAGGAAAAGGAGCAGGCAGTGGCTGAGAAACAAATGCCCTCAACAGAGGACATGACTAAGGTATGGCAGTTTTTCCTCAGCCTAAAAATAATATTAGTTTTCAAAAGCAATCAACTACTGCCTTTTGTATCGGAGGATGTTCCTCTTTTACCTTTGGGTAGCTAGAAGATGTTTTCCCTGATATTAGTAGGTGTGGTCTGTGGAACAGCACTGTGCCTGGCAGCTAACATATCTAGTTGTATTCCATCCACCTCACTATATCATCATATTGTGACCTCACTGACTGCGACATCACAGCTACTCAGGAACAGCCTGCCAGGTCAATCGCCTGTGATATCACATTCAGTGAGGCCACAGTACTGATGATGGTAGTGGGGGAATAGAACTAGATATGTCCACTGCCAGCCAGTGCTGTTCCACACACCCAGCATAATGCTCTCACATAGAAACTTTCTAATGAGAAAACAAACAAAAAAAGACATGCTTCAGAAGCAATCATGTTCATGTCTGCTATTTTTGATTCTACTTGCTCTTTAATGTGCCTGCCCCTCCACCCCCACCTCCAGTCCCAGACTACTTTTCTGTAGAGGTGGGGGATGTGCATTACACAGAGGAGGAGGAGGAGGAAGAAGAGGAAAGTGAACCCATAGAACCTGGTGGCTCACCTGACAAAGAGTTTGGTTCCCCTCCTAGGCCTACAGAGGATTACACTGCTTACTCCATGTTTATCAAACCGATGGTGAATACCCTCAACATCCTCTCTCATGAAACAGAGGAGGAGGATAAAGAGGAAATGGAGTTCATGGATGGACGTGATGGGGCTAGCTCCCACCACAAGGAGACTACTAGTCCCCATCCACAAGTCCCTCCAAAAGGCTACATCAGAAATCATGTCAGCACCCAGTTCAGCAGCCGGTATTACTAAAAAAGTTGAAAAGAAGTATCTGGTGCACAGACAGGGGGAGGAATACCTGTATGCCCACCCTGATCATGAAGGCATGGTCCAGACAGCTGCTTGTGAGAAGGCCAAGGCACCTATCTCCACACAACCTCCTCCCAAAAAGGATTCCAGGAAACTGGATACCATGACCAAAAAAGTGCACACAACAGCTTTCCTGCTCCTGTGGCAGGCAGATTATTTGGCATACACAGCCCAGTCCCAGAAAGCATTGTGAAAGTCAGTGCTGGCATTGAGTGATAAGGTGGATGATGAAGTGGCACAGGATCTGGCTGCCACAGCAAAGTCAGCCGTGGATGCCACTAAATACCAGTTTCACATGACTGCAGACACCAATGACTCTGATTCAGGAGTCTTGGCTCTGAGTTATAAATAGGATGGTTGGCCGGCCAGGTTGCGCTGAGGGTTGAGGCGCTGGACGCCACACCTTGCGCCACCCCGGCAACCCGGGTTCGGGAGTGGACTCGGGTCACTGGGGGTCAGCCTGGGGGAGAAAGACTGAGTGTCCGTTGACAGCGCGCCTTCTCCAGGGGAAGGGTGGGGATCCATCCCAGCGAGCGGTGACCTCTGGCGGAGGCTGGGGGTATGACAGCTCATCAGCACCTCGGGGGTTTGATTGGTCATGGGCGGAGGCCTGTGGACCAATCACTTCTAGGGGCTGCATCATCAAAGGGGAGGATGTTGTGGACGTCGGCGCTCACGCCTTGATGTCAAGGGCTAGTAACGACCTCACAGAACAGGGAAAAATCATCCTACAGAGCCGGGTAGACGGAGCACCAAACCCAGTCTCGATGTGCCACCGACTGACGCTGTCTCGGGGACCGGAGAAGAAATTAAGGTACAGTGGTTCGCCCCACCCCGAACCCCACCCGGGGAGTAATCCACGGTAAGATGAGGGACCCTAAGCAGCAGGTAAGTTAGTGGCAGGGATGAGTTTCATTGGCGACTCCTGAAGGGGAGACTCTGGTAGGGACATACGAGGGGAGAAAAAGAAATTTCAAAAAAATAAATAGGATGATTAGATGGCACAGCATCTGGCTGCCACAGTAAATTCAGCCGTGGATGCCACTAAATACCAGTTTTACATGGCTGCAAACACCAGTGACTCTGATTCAGGAGTCTTGACTCCGAGTTATTAATAAGATGGTTAGATGGCAGAGGATCTGACTGCTACAGTAAATTCAGCTGTGGATGCCACTAAATACCAGTTTCACATGGCTGCAAACACCAGTGACTCTGATTCAGGAGTCTTGACTCCGAGTTATTAATAAGATGGTTAGATGGCAGAGGATCTGACTGCTACAGTAAATTCAGCTGTGGATGCCACTAAATACCAGTTCTACATGGCTATAGCCTCTAATGACTCTGCTTTAAGAGTCCTAGCCATTCAATGGAATTCAAGAGGTTTGCATGGCTAAGGGCTACCATCCTCATTCAGGACAATAGGGCTAAAGCCATTGATTTCCCCTTTGAGGGAAATTCCCTATTTGGTGACAAAAAAGTGGACGAATATAAGTCCACTTTTAAAAGTAACACTGAGAAAAAAAAGGCTTCCTCTTCTGTCAGGCCTTATGGAAGGGGAGGTAAGGGCAGGGCTTGCCATCCAAGACCCTGTGCTCCCTATGAGTACCAACTTCACAGAGGCAGAGGCAGAGGCAGAGGCAGAAGGGGCACCAGGCATGCTGCAGCACCATCTCTAAAACCAGAGCCAAAACAAAAAAACCTGACAATTATGCTCGGATTCCCAGTCAACCATGGCCAGTGGGGGAAGGCTGACCCACTACTTTCAGGAATAGGTAAAAACTACCACAGACAAAATGGATCCTGGAAATAGTGGGTTAGGGATTGTCCCAACAATTCAAAAGATTTCCAGAATGGCAGAGAAAAAAAAAAAACAACTTTTTCAACTCGCTCACCGACAGAAAAATTTTTGCTGGAACTGGGCATAAAGAAACTACTGTAGACAAAAGCAATATAAGAGGTCCCTACCCCATGGTAGAGCAAGGGCTTTTTTTCAAGATACCAAAAGAAAAATGAAAAGTGGCAACCCATTTTAGACTTAAGTTATCTGAACAAGAATATCAAAAAAAAAATGTTCAAGATGGTCCCACTGGGCACAGTGATACCATCCCTAATATCAGGAGCTTGGTTGGGGTCACTGGCTCTGAAGGATGTCTATTTCCATGTTCCAGTGAGACCTAGTCACAGAAATGATCTCTGGTTCAGGCTGGGAACCTGCCACTATGTATCAGTTTGTAGCCCTTCCCTTCAGTCTCACCTCAGCACAAACGTTATTCACAAAGTGCCTAACTATGGTGGAAACTCACCTAAGAAAACAAGGTTAGGTGGGTTTTCACTACCTAGACAACTGGTTAGTCTCAGGGGGAAAAAGAACAGAACAAAAGCCAGGGTGCGGTATACAGCAGGTAAGAAGTACCTTAGAGAGCCTGGGATTCCTAATGAATCTGCAGAAGTCTCAGACAGAACCAGTGAAGGTTCTGGACTTCTTGGACGCAGAGCTGGACACCCTGCATGGGAAGGCTTTCCTTCCACAAGAATCCTTCACACTGGACTGCCCAAGGCAAGCAAGGGATTTTCTGCAGCCACTGCACCAAATACCCTCATCCACAGCAGTGGTGCCATGGACCAGATTTCGGATGAGGGACATTCAGTACCATCTAAGAGATCACTGGTCCCTAAGGTAAGCCTGACTGTCCAAGCTGGTGCCAGCCATAAAAGCCTTTGTGCAAGCAGCAGAGTGATGGAAGGAGGAAAACAACCTCAAAGAAGGTATTTCTTTCCTCCAGCAAGCACCAACAAGAGTTCTCACAACAGATGCTTTACTCCAAGGGTGTGGGTGCCCACGTGGAGGACCTCACAGTAAGTGGCATCTGGAGCACTCAGGAGCACATGAATCTGCGCGACCTGAGGGCAGTACTGCTGGCAATGTAGTCCTTTTCCTCCCAGATATAGGGTCAGTCTGTCCAAATGCAGACATACAGTAGTACAACAATGTACTCCATTAACAAGTAGGGAGGAACAAAAGCCTCAAAACTGTGCACAGAAGCTATGAGGACTGCAGTCTGGCTTATTCCCTGGACACAAAGATGTCTGCAGTACATCTGCCAGGCAAAGTCAATGTGCTGGCAGACTCCCTAAGCAGAATCAGCCATGGGAATCACAACTGGACCTTGAACTGTCAAGGGCTGCCTTCAATATTTAAAAGATGGGGTACTCCAGAGATAGATCTACTTGCCCCTGGGGAGAGTAGTCGACTCTTAAAATTTTGTTGCAGGACACCAACAAAGGATGCAGTCCCAGAGAAGGCTCTGCAGTAGCTCTGGATTGGACAGGGATGTTCCTGTATGCCTTCTCACCAGTCCTACTCATACAGAGAGTGTTCATAAAACACAGGAGAAAGCCAGCAACAGAGATCCTGAAAGTTCAAGGCTGGGATAGATAGGCTTGGTGCGCAGTGCTTCTGACCCTGTTTAGCAGGATTCCATTCAACCTGCCACTGAAGTACAACGTACTGACTGTATCTCAGGTCAGGATAACAATCCCAGACCTCAGAACATTACTTGTGAGGGCATGACTCCTGAAGAGTTAGAATTCTCTTGTTTGAATCTGCCAGAGGAAGTGCTGAAAGTGCTGAAGGTTTCCAGAAAACCAGCAAAAATGAAAGTATGCTTATCTAAGTGGAAGATTCTTATACTTGTAACCACCCTACAAATTGGGGTTTACTATAATGTCTTCCTGGGCTTCTTAAATGCCCACTGTCAGGCTGGTGTCCTGTCTTCTGTATTTCTATTTGGTTGTGTGAGAGTGCCCTAGCACGCCTCTGTGCCTGTCTCTTTAAGAGCTTAGCTAAGCTGTGTTTAGAAACATAGTCTGGGCTGGGTCCGAGTAATTATGGCTTGCGACCAGCCAGGCAGTCTGTTATTTAGCTCCATTCTGCAGTCGCTATTTGTGCAGATGGAGTCCTATTGGGAACTGTGATTATTTGCTGTCTAATTGCTGTAATAGTAAAAACAGAGATGTTTTGTCTAACCTGCTTTTGTTGCAGCTCGAACATTGGGATGGGAGCCACCATGTTAGGTTCTGGACTTCCAGCATTTGGACCAATCGAACCACTGGGGACCTAAAGTGGAGACTGTCCCCAGGGGTGTAGACAGGGATTTCAGATCTGCACACCAAGTGGACTCACTGCTACCCCCCCTCCCCATGTTAGGGTGAGTTACGCCTCCCCCCCACTGTCCATGCCCTGTTCTCACCCTCACCCGACACAAGCATTGTTTTCTCTGTGTTGTATACCAGCACACCACTAGCCACATCAAACAGCTGTCAGACTAACAGACTGGCTTTTATTTACATGTCAGACCAACTTCATTGAATTTTTTGACTGCGTGACAAGGGAGGTGGATCGGGGAAGGCAGTGGACGTGGCCTATCTGGACTTCAGCAAGGGCTTTTGACACTGCCACATAGGCTATTAAACAGCAGGACCTGGAAGGCAGAATTTTCCTGTTTGCTGATGAAACAAAGCTCTGTAACAGAGTGGACATGCCAGATGGTGTAGACAGAATGAGGAGGGACCTGCAGAAACTTGAAGAATGGTCAGCGGTTTGGCAGTTGAAATTCAAAGTGCAAGATAATGCATATGGGGCACAACAACCCTGGAACATATCAGTTGGGGAGTGAGGATATAGCATGCATCAAGCAGGAAAGGGATCTTGGGGTTATTATCTCAGATGGCCTCAAGGTAGGGAAACAGTGCAACAGGGCAGCAGGTAAAGCAAATAGGATGCTGGGATGCATAGGCAGGGGCATCACCAGCAGGAAAAGGGAGGTCATAATTCCACTATACAAGACACTGGTGAGGCCCCACCTGGAGTGCAGTGTTCAGTTCTGGAGACCTTACCTACGTAAGGACATAGCCAGGGTAGAGAATGCTCAGAGGAGGGCAACAAAGATGGTACATGGATTGCATCACAAGTCCTATGAGGACAGGTTGAAGGACTTGAATATGTACTCACTGGAGGAGAAGAGGGAGAGAAGGGATATGACAGAGACATACAAGTATCTTACAGGGAGGAACAGGGTGCAGGAGTACACTATTTTTCAGCAAAAAAGATGTTCCAGGACTAGAGGGCATGGGATGAAGTTGGAGGGAGGGCGATTCGGAGGAAACGTGAGGAAGAATTTCTTCACAGAATGGGTGGTGAACAAGTGGAACACCCTGCCAGAGGAAGTATTGGGGGCTGAAACAATCACAGGATTTAAGAATGTATGGGATAGACGTATGGGAATTCTGAAGGTCAGGGGAAGGGGCAACAGACTTCCGGGAAAACAAATAACTTACAAGTTAAAACGGGTAGACTGGGTAGGCCCTTACCTACTGACAGTTTCTATGTATCTATGTATCAGACAGAACCAGGGGTGTTCTGATCAAAACTTTTAGGGCTGTAGTTACGCCCTTGAACACAAATATTAAATAATTACTTGTAACACTGACACAGGAGTGCTGTATGCATATGTATGGAATACATTCTGCTTTGGACCGGCCTGGTGGCACTGAGGGCTGAGCTGCTGGTTGCCTTACCTTATGCTACACCGGCAACCCATGTTCAGGAACAAGCACAGGCCACCATGGTTTGGCGGGGAGGAGAGGGATAGAGCATCCGTAGGACTGCTTTCCTTCTCCGGGAGGGGGGACACCAGCAGTTTGGCGCAAGACTGGCCCCAGGCACAGGCCAGGGGCTGGCCCACCGAGAGCTACAGAGTGGGGATAGACAGGGATGACGTACAGAGGGAAGCCTCGTCTAAGGGGGAACCATTACGAGGAAATCGGGTACTGGCACAGCAAAATGATAGGTTGGTCTCAGAGGCGCCTCCCCATGACAGGCAGTAACCCTTCCAGCACCAAATCTAGAGTTAGGTGGGTTGAGGGATCCCCGCGCTACCCACGAGAAACAAGCTGTGGGGGCAGCGGAAGGGGTGGTCTGCGAGTGGGGGCCCGGGGATGGGGATTCAACAGGATAGGGTACCGCCAGGGACCAGGCGGATAAAGAGATTAACAGTAAAAAGAATACATTCTGCTTTAAGTGTTGCATAAATATGCATACAACACTCCTGTGTGATTATTATAAGTAAATATTTGGTTGCCACAATCGGAATGCTGTTCTGGGCAGCCGGGGTTGGTTCAAGTCCCAGCTGAGGCACCTTTCTCTCACCAATGTATTGTTCTCTTTTCCGAAGCAGTAGTATTAAGACAAAGAAGCCAAATGCTAGGACCACCACAAAGAACACTGCCAAAGCCATGGACCAAAGGCATGCAAAGTGAAAGACTCCCATGCACTGTCTAAGAAACCTGTTTTATTAGGTGCTAGAGAAAAATCAGGAGAGAAAGAAAACACACCTCCACTCAGTAGTAGTGCTCAAAACCACACATTTCTGCTGCTGATTGAGATTAAATAATTTCTGTCCCTCTATGAGCACTGACAGTGCTTGAAACTGCAGTTCAGCTGAAGACGAAAGCGATAATGGCATGCCATTCATGTTCAAGTAGTATTTAAAGATAATGATGAATGGACTGCACATTGTGGCTGCCAGATTTAGTGTAATTGTATTAAAACGAGCACTTACTTCATAATAAATAATGTCTTAGCAAGATTTAGTCACACCTGGTTTTAATGGCATTAACAGCAGCAGCTACTTCCATCATATGCCCATGCCTGCCTTTAAGGTTTTATTATGAACAGTGCTCATTTGAATACAATAGCAGACCCACAGTAAACGTAATCCATCCCAGTACGGATAACTGCAAAATCAGGCAGCCAAAAATGTGTAATCAATACATCATTATCTTTAATTAGTTCTTGGAAATATATTACCAGAGTAACTTAACAAATCTGGGTGTGCAGTGCACAATCCTTGTCCAAGTTCTATATCACTTGACTTGGAGATCATATTCTCCCTTGTGCCTAGTGGGCCTTACCCAGTTACCAAAGACTAACAAAAAAAAAAAAAAAACACAGGACTAGACAGATTCCTCAGAGAGAATGGCAGTGAGGGTTATACAGCATGAATAGGGGTAACAGAGGAATAGACAGATTTCTGAGAGAGAATGGCATTGAGGGTTAGCATGCATTCGGCTGGCAGTATTAGCCTAGAGATTAGGGTAATGAGCTGTGAACGAGCTTGGTACATCCAACAGACTTGACCTGGGTTTGAGTCTCACAACCTCCACTTGCATACTGTGTGACTGAGCAAGTCACTTAACTACTGTGTTCCCAGGTCGCCCCTGAAAACAGGCACTTGTGCCTAGTGGGCCTTAACCGGTTACCAAAAAGACTAAAATTAAAAATAATGACCACCCCTATGCCAGTGGAGCCCAAGGAAAAATGTTTACCTAGCCTACTAAAATCACACATTTAATTTAACAGTTCTCCCCACCACTGCCACACACACTTACAGTAATATAAACTCCCAAAAATAATGACCATTCCTTACTGAGCCCAAGGACAAGGTTTACCTACAATTAAATGTATGATGGCTAGGTTAGGTAATCATTTCATCATACATTTGTTGTTTTAACAGCTCCCCCATCACTGCCACACACTTACAATAATAAACCCTCCAAAAAAGTATCTGGTTTTGCTGGGCTTGGCTAAGCTGATGAAGGTCTGTCTGTCTCCTAAGAATATCTCTTCACTTTCTCTGGACTGGAGTTGTTGGACGGACTGGTGGCAGAGTGGTGGTGATGCTGGACTCTGAAGTGGCAGGCAGGTGGCAGATGAAGGAACGCAATGGCCGGCAAGTCCAGTCGGGTGTAGGTGCAGTGGTGATTTAACAAAGTCAAGAAATTCGGACTCCGTGTACAGAGTAGACCAGAATAGAGTAGACCAGATGGAACCCAGCACAACGCGACTCAGAGCCAGTCCAGTCACAGTGAGAGTCGAGATGACAGACTAGTGCCCAGTCCAGATTCCAGACCAGACAGAATCAGCTAGCCTAGCAGTAAGCAAGCAAGCAGCAGCAGCAGCAGCAGCAGCAGGTAGACAGTCGGACTCGGCACCTCAGGCTCAGAAAGGTGGTGGTTTGCGTTTGCAACCGCGGCGGCACTCTGAAATCTGCTGCTCAAGGGCAGGCTGAGGCTCCCCTTGCTTGGCTGGCTGAGCATGTCTTCTTTGCCACTCCACTACTCTCTGCTGTCCAACTAGGAAGGCAGGGCAATGAGGTAGTCTCTTTCCCGGCTTCTCTTTGGCTGGCTGGTGCTAGGCCGGGCTGGCCGGCGTATGACAAAGATCCAAAGATTTTTTTCGGTGGCTCCTCGCTGTCACTGCAGGCAGGCTGGCAGCTGTTTGTCCAGGCTCCGATCTGACTCCAAGGCACTCAGGCAGCAGTGAACGCTTCCAACGGTCTCAACAAACAGCACGCTTCCGTTCGCCCTTAGAAGATGCTCCAAATTAAGTTCCTCTGGGAATCGGGAATCAACAGAACTACCAGTTCAAGGCTGGGGCATTTAAAGAGCCCACTGGACCCGCCCCTTACTAGCTACACCTCCTTGCCTATACATGCGGACCTGATTGATACGGCAGCATACATTTCTCAATCAGGTCTGCATGATACGGCAGCATACATTTCTCAATCAGGTCTGCATGCCACGTCATCGGTTTAGACCACACCATCTACCCCCTCCTCCCTAAAACTTGCAAACCATTACACGGCTCTGTAAACCCAGCGGGGAAAAAAATAAAAGAGAGAATTCGCGCACCAGTCGGCTCCTGCTACCCCTTCCCCGCTTGTCTGCAGCATGCCATGGCATGCCAGGTGCATCATCAGCTACGTCCTTGACTGTCTCCAGGAGTTTTGTGGGAAGGTAATTCTGTAGTTTTTGAAGTTTTAGGTGCTGGTTCCCAAATGGACCTGGAGGGGGAGCCCTAACTGTGACTGACAGTTCCTTCGGCCAAGCAAACCTTTTGGAGCACAAGAGAAATTCCCAGAACTGCTTGAAACAGTGTCTCAGTTAGTATTGGAGGTTGAAGAGTGAACAGCTCAAGCTTTCGAGCAGCTGCTCCCAGTAGGAGCGTAGGGGAATCATCGGGAAGGCTTTGCTGGCCTGTCTGCCACTTTCTCCTGCCTTTGAACTGCCCATTGCAGAAGTCGGACCTTTCCGTTTGCTGTTAGTTGATTGGTGCCCACGTTTCATTGCCAAGTGGCCATTATATTACAAAAAAAAAGATTGAAAAGTCATCGCCCATTGAATATAATGGAGCGAACCCCCGCGCGCTCATTGGCATCTCACCATCACGTCTGTGAGCACGCGGGTGGAGCGTGGGTGGCAGAAAGAAACCAGGAAGTCCTTGGGACCTGGTATTCTGTATTTTACGAGTAAAATAACTTTTTATTCATAAAACGCATCTCGGGGATATTATTCTTATCGAGAACCTTTGGTGGTAAGGCACTAATATAGATGGTGCAGGTGCTTGTATTTTTATCTTAGTGAGTCTCTTTAACATTTTTTTAAGCAGCAGTTCTCAAGTAGTGAATGTCATTTAAGCTGCCCCTCTTCACATGTTGAGGCTTCTGAAGTATTTCTTAAAATACAAAATAATTAGAAGAGCTTCATTAAATATAATTGCCTCAGATTTTGATCAACTGTGTTTGATTAACACCCATCACTTTCCTTCTAAGAAAGATCTGTACCCAACAAACACTTCCCCAATGAATTTGTGTGCCACTGGGTGCATCAGGACTGACAATGCTTATGTACCCCAATGTCCGATATAAGGGTCATGTGGGGGAGAGATTCCAGGCAAATTAAAAAAGTGAACTCCAGCCAGCTGAACATGAGTACTGCACCATATTCACAGGAACCAAAAAGGACCAGCAGGAATCAACATGGTGAGTGAACGCCAACCAACCAGGACTCTGTCCCTGCCCTATCTCACAAAATTGTACAGTTCCTCCTACCTCGGCTTACTACAGTGCAGTTCCAAACAAATTTTGATGACCCCCCCCCCACACACACACCCCTAAACATATCCATATTTAACCACTAGTCAAGTGAGCAGTAATTTATACATAAAAATGTAGCAAATCAGCCAGACATCAGTGCTGATTCAAGATTCATATTGTGTCTCACACCCACTGGTCTGTCTTGGGCAGCAAGATTAGGCTCTCATTCGACCTGCTGCCAAGTGGCAGGACAAGTCAGTACTATTTAAAATATTCCCGATATTGGTCTCAGCACATACCTTTTCTCAGTGCACCAGATGCTCGGAAATATTTGTGTAACCCTACGGGTTTGAGCGGTCATCGACAATGAGGAGGCAGTATAGCGCAGTGGTCTAAGGCTCTGAGCTGCAAATCTGGTGACAT
This sequence comes from Neoceratodus forsteri, assembly GCA_016271365.2. Classification (NCBI taxonomy): domain Eukaryota; kingdom Metazoa; phylum Chordata; order Ceratodontiformes; family Ceratodontidae; genus Neoceratodus; species Neoceratodus forsteri. Next base: position 531,341,638 of record JADMNL010000022.1, on the reverse strand, counting down.
CCAGCAGACCAGACCTGGGTTTGAATCCCACAGCTTCCACTTGCATACTGTGTGACCCTGAGCAAGTCACTTAACCTCCTTGTGCTCCCAGGTCGCTCCTGTAAAAAAGCTTTCAGCTTAGTGTGCTATACCTGGTTAAACAACTAAATAAAAAGCGCATCCAGACCATCATGGATGGGCGTGCAAATGGCTGAGGTCAGGATTAAGGTCACACGAACACCCCGTAAGTGCAGATTACATAAGAGCACTCTGACCCTAATTTATCCCATTCTGTTCTAAACCTGAAACTAAATGTCAAAAAATTCATTGCTTGCCTGTTTTCATAGCAAACCAAGGGGGTGCTAATGGGGGTGGGGGGGACTACAGCCCCCTTAGCCCCTTGTAAATTCGCACCTGTTGCCCAACCAGTATTCTCTATATCTAAACACAGTTTAGGTATATTTCACCCTTTTCTGTAATTGTCACCGTTATTTGTTTTTTACTGATAACATTTACATGGAAACAGGATCACGTCTCTGTTTACTTTGTTTGCTTATCTACGTCTGCTGTCACAGTTCTGTTTGACATCCCAGTCTGTTGCTGTGGAGATAATTATGATGTCATAAACAGGGCATTATGATGTGATGTGTAGGAGATCTGTACAAAATCACAAATCTTGGATGCCCGACAAAAAAATGCCCAACTCTGAGTTCCCGTCATACTAGTCGCCGACACACGAAATCCCGACATTATGGGCAACAGTGTAAAACTACTTGCGTTCACAATGCAACATTAAATAGAATAATATTACTTTGTAAAATACCCTGATTTGGAGTGTCCACAGACAGCATTGGGATGTATTTTAAATTATTTAACATGACACAGTGTGTGTGTGTGGGATCCGAGTACCATTACTTGGCATTTGAAAGATACATTTGTAGGGGAGTCAAGAAAACGGAAAACTTTTGGCGCCACTGCAGAGCTGTCAATTGCTTTTCACCCAGCTGACTCTGTAGAGCGCCAGGTTTGTTTTACAGATCATTTATTTTTTCTCAGAAAGCTTCCAGACTTTTTTTTCTTAATACTTTGCAGCCACTGGGGATATTTATCTGTGTAGGGAGGCGTAGGGGGGAACTGTCACACAGGGAGCAGTTTTTGGCAGCAGCACACCTTCGAAACAGAGTTGTTAGCATTCTAACCTAATTTTTAGTATAAAACTCTGTTCCAAGGGTCACCTAATATAAAAATTCTCCTCAAATGCAGCAAAACATTTCTCCATTTATCCTTAAGCGTTTCATGTTTTGTTTTGTGTTTAGAGGCACACGGAGAATCTTACATACACAGAGCGACATTTACTATAGAAAGAAAATGTTCGGCGTGCTCCCTGCTACAGTCCGCAGTTTCTCAGGATGGCTTAGAGATTTTAAGCCGAAACATTAATTTATCTTTCTCCTCACCTGATATAGGGTGACATATAGGATATAGGGAAGAAAACAGCAGAGTGTGTTATTTTTTACTACTTTACATGGATAGTCCTGTGCAAGAGTTTTATAACTTTACATAGATACCTGTTCAGGCATTTTATCAGACAGGATTTCAAGCTGTCGGCAAACTGTACCTGACAGTAAAAAGAGTGTCGGGATTTTGCTGTCGGGAATACAAGCGTCTGGATTATTCCTGTCAGGATATCGTACCAGACCTGATGTGTAGACAAGCAGTCAAAACTAACAAAGTCTAAGGGACAGTAATCTTGCTTATGTCACTTACCTCAGTAAAAAAGAAAAAGGATAAAGAATTTGCAAAAAAATGGTTGTGGCTGAATGGTACAGAGGGAAATGCACAGAACTGTTAAATAGTGAGTTGCATGATAACCCCCCCTGCAGGGCACAAATAATATTGTCTAAGGAAATCTGAGCTACAGTAAACTTGTAGCCGGTCCAGTGGCATGGGGGTTGGGGTGGACTGAGGCACTGGACGCCTCACCTCCCACCACGCTGGCAACCTAGGTTCGGGCATGGACCAAGGTCACTCGGGAGCTGGTGGTGGGGGAGAATTTAGCGTCCATTGAAAGATCTCCTTCAGGGTAGGTGGAAGGTGAGTACTGCTGCTTGACTGCCACATAGTGGAGGGTAGGTGGAACAGCAGTGGTCACCGAATCGAAAGTCAGAGGTGGGGATTTAAAACGGGGAGTAATGGGTGGAAAAGAACCCCTGCCTACAGGATGATGCTGTGACCCAGAAGGCAGCGCACCACCACCATTCATGACTTTCACTCACACATCAATGTAAGAAGTAGATGGGGTAAGTCCTGGAGATGGGGTGAAGGGGATGGGGTTCAACAGCAGGAGGGGCAGGATAATAAAGTCTGTATGGGAAAAAAAGGATTGAAAGGATGAGGTGGCTGTTACAGGGGAAACTAAAAAGAGTAAAAACAGCAGGGGGTGGTGAAGCAAAATGGGAGGTGATTGAAAAAATGGGTTAACAGTGATCACAAATCTCTTTGTAAGGGCAGTAGGAAAGAACAAAAAGGGTAAAAAAAAAACATTGTGGCTAATGAGAGAGGTTAGGGAGGCTGTGAGGGCAAAGAAATTAGCATTTAAAAGGTGCAAAACTAGCCAGACAGAGGGGGACAGGGTAGAGTTTCATAGCAGGAAGAAAGAGGCAAGCAGGGTCATGAGGAAGGGTGAGGCTGACACAGACCTTAAAATAGAGTAGGGGATGAAGAATAGACACTGTACCTTATTTCGGGACATACAGGAAAACTGAGAGGCTAGGAACAGTATAGGCTAAGTGAAGCCAGGAGTGAATTGGGAAGAGGAGGATAAAGGAAGGGTGGACATCCCGAACAGATATTTCGACTGTGTGTTCACAGTGGAGGAGAAGGGACCAATGCCTGACATTCAGGGTGGGGCATTGTGGGGGTGGGGTGGGACTAAATTAGGGATCCTCCATGAACAGGGTGCTGGATGGTTTAAGCACACTGAAAGTGTGGTAGTCTATGGACCCAGCTAGGCTACATCCCTGTGTGCTTGAGGAAATGGGGCAGGTCCTAGCTCAGCTGCTAGCGAGGTTATTCAATAATTCATTGATGGCAGCGATAGTAGTCAGCGACTGGGGGACAGTAAATGTGGTTCCTCAGCACAAGAGCAGAAGTGGGGAAGAACAGGTGCACTACAGACTTGTCTGCCTAACTTCTGTTGTGGGTAAGCATCTAGAGACCATGATAAGCGAAAGGATAGTAAGTTTCCTGGAGGCAGATGTCTGCAGGACAAAAGACAGCATGGGTTCATGGAGGGAACTGGTGTCAGACAAACTTGGCTACACTAAACATTGATTTCATGGAGATCCTAATTCAGTTCTTGGGTAATGTATGCTTCAAACCCAAGGAATCTCCCAGTATGATTAGACATATGCAGTCAGCCCAGAATCTCTGACTGCCCGGGAGATGTAGCGATGTAATGTGGAATATACAGTATGCAAATAATGGAACTAGAATGCTACATTCAAACTGCTGCCTGTAGGTGGACTGTGTTCCATCTAACAGTCAGACTCATTTTCTCCGTTCAGACAACTAGATGCCCCAAAGAGCTTCTCTCGGCAACTTCACTGTAAGTTTGTTTATCTCTGTCAAAAAAGTATCATTTCACTGTTTTATTTCTCTGCCTTTAGTAGCTTTTTTGTTAAAGTTAGAGCTATTTGAGGATTTTTTTTCTTGGTTTCTAGCAGTTTCTTTGCAGTTCCCAGGAACCAAAGCCTTTCTCAGTTTAACACAGTTTTAGCCATTTTAACCGCCCCTTTATTCAACGAATTTTTGATTAAAATACCTGCATATTGCTGATATGCTTAAGCACTTTAAACGTAACCTCATATGTATATTTATGTAATGTATATCTATGTATGTTTGCTAAGAAGAATGTTAATTTTTGTTTGTTACTCCCATTCCCTTTTCCCCCAGGATGCACCTGGAAATGAGCAAATTGTTGCTCAGTGTGCCTTTCCTGGTGAAACTTTTCAGTAAATAAAATGTTTACTTTTTTGGGAAGCGATTTACATTATTTGTATTCAGTTCCCTTTTCAGTCAGTAACTGATCGTGTTTGTTATAAGGCAAGGCACATTTTATTTATATAGCGCCCTATCCAAAGGCTCTGAGCACTTTACAAATAAAACAATCCCCAAAAATGTAAAATCAGAAGTATATTCAAATAAAATTTGATGCTGTACCAACAGATCTCTTTAGGTGAGAGGAAGGTGCAACAAGCAGACCAGCCTCGGCGGAGCGTAGGGAGTGGATAGGCCGATACAGAACCAGGAGCTCTTTAAGGTAGTCAGGTCCCAAACCATGTAGGGCCTTGTAAGTTAACAGGCATATCTTGAAGGTGGTGCATGTATTCACAGGCAACCAGTGCAAAGCACACAGAACACGAGTGATGTGGTCCCTCATAGAGGCACCCATCAGCATCCTGGCTGCAGCATTCTGCACTAGCTGCAGTCAACGCATCAATCCTCCAGACAGCCCTAGGTAAAGAGCATTACAATAATCGAGTAGGATGGTGACAAAGGCATGGATAACCATTGCCAGATCGGCAGGCATCAGAAATGGTCAGATTCTGGCGATATTCCGGAGATGGAAAAACCCAGATATAACTGATGACACCCGTTGTTTGAGGGTAAGTCTGACGTCAAAAAAAAAAAAAAGTCAAGGTCCCTAACCGCATCAACCACCGACAGGGGCCTCCCATCAACTACAGGAGTGAGCAGTCTCCCGCCAGTGGGGACACCTCCATGTCCCGTCCCAATCACCATAACCTCGATCTTGCCGGGATTGAGATATAACTAGTTAGCAGACATCCAATCGTTAATCCTGACCAATCACTAGCTCAGTTTATCTAGGCAGAAAGGTCACCTGGGGTGCAAGACAGATACCACTGGGTATCATCCGCATAGCAGTGAAACTCCAGATTGTACTGCCTAATGATCTCTCCCAGCAGCAGCATGAACATGAAGAACAACAGGGGAGCCAAAATGGAGCCCTGTGGAACACCACAAGATAATGCGAAAAGTCCAGAGGAAGAATTCCTAAGGACTATGCACTGTGATCTTCTTTTTTTTTTTTTACTTTCTTTCTTTATCTCCTCCTTACTACCCCTGGAGCCCCCTCCTTCCGTCCGCTCATGTCCTCCTCAACCTACCTTGGGGATCTGCCCCTAGAGTGCTTGTCCTCCTCCTCCTCGCACATCGGGGTCTGTCCTGCAGGTGGTCTGGGGGACTTAGGGCGGCCTTCATCTAGGGCTGCCAGGGGGGTTTTTCCGTTTTTCTCCCTTACGTCCCCGCCCCCTAGGACGTCGGTCGCTTGGGACATACGTCCCGAGAGGTGACGTGCTAGCGCACGTCAACACCCTCATGCGTCAGCGGCGTCCCCCCTTCCCGACTCCGTTGACGGAGCCGCCTCCATCCCCTCAACTGTCGGTGCTTCCACCGGCTGCGAGGTGATGCAAGCGTGGCGCTCATAGTTTCCCACCTGAGGAGAGAGAGCATCCGCTGGGGCGCTCGATCCTTCCCTCTCCCCTGCCGACCCCCGGCAACCCGAGTCCGTTCCCGAACCCGGGTCGCCGGCGTAGCGCGAGGTGAGGCTTCCAGCACCTCAGCCCTCAGCGCCACCGGGCCGGCACTGTGATCTTCTAATTAAATATGAGCGAAACTAGTGCAAAACTGTGCCAGTAAAACCCACATAGTTCCACAGATGCTCCAATAGCACCCCATGATCCACTGTGTCAAACGCTAAAGATAAGTCCAAGAGCACCCAGATGGTAACATGCCCTTGGTCCCTCGCCATGAAGAGATCATGTGCTACCCTGACCAATGCTGTCTCAGTGCTATGCAGGGGCCAAAAACCCGATTGGAGAGGTTCATAGACAAACTCTCCAGGCACCCAACCAGCTGGTCAACCACCACCTTCTCAATAACCTTCCCCAAAAAGGGAGATTAGAGATGGGCCTATAGTTTGTCAGGGTTTAAAGTTAGCTTTTTAAGGAGGGGTCTTGCCACAGCCTCTTTCAATGTTGTGGGAAAGACACCCTCACTTAAAGACCCATCTCCACGAACACTGGGCCCGGGGAATACAAGCAGCTGATGACAAGCCACATTGAACCTGGGACCAGGGCACAGGTTGTGAGATGCAGACTGGCTAGCACACGGAGCACCTCAACTGCCAAAATCTACCAGTACAAATAAAGTAACTCCTGTTTAATCGTGGTTCCTTTTCTCCTCATGGAACTGACTACGATTTGTATATTTTTTCCCTTTTTGGGAGTTTTCTTTTTGTTTGCTGACAGTTGGTATGTCAGAAAGACCTAAAAAGAGGATGGGACCTACAGGTTTTAAAAACTGCATAACATGTTTTCAGATATTTGCTAAGGCTGATCACCACTGTTTATGTTTGGAGTGCCTAGGTCCCAGTCATATCTTTTCTAACTGTGAAGTGTGCAGTACATTTTGTCCTATAACCATTAAGAAAAGGGCTAAAAGGTTAGAGGAAATGGCTTCTACTCCCACCTCAATGTCACCTAAGCACCCTGAAGAGGACTCTTCTTCTTCTTCTCAGTGTAAAACAAAGGAGAGACTTTCAAAAGATTCTTCAGACCTCAAAGTACTGAGAAGGGGGCTGAACACAGTAACATAAAAGACCTACTGAGCAGGCTCCAGAGTCTGTGCCTGCTTAAAAGAAACATTTAGAAAAGTATGTCGCTGCCCTTCTGCTGAAGAAGCACCATGCAAATAAAATTGTTAAATTATAACCTTAAATATTCCTGATAGTGTAGTCAGGACTTCGATCTAACTCTCATAGACACAGTCCCCAGAAACCCAAGAGAGTCTCGTTATGTCAATAATGGTCACCACAATGCAAGCTTATGGAGAGGTCGGTAACAGCAATATATGCTTTAATTTTGATTTCTGCTTTTCAAATTTTAATACCTTTAATAGTTTATTACATTCTGCAATTAAAAAACTCTAATCCTAACCAAAAAAAAAAAAGGTTTGTGAGAACGGACAACCTGGACGAACTCCCTGAAATTGTAAACTATTTTGTGATGTTATTTGGAGCATAAAATAAATTGCTTTCATCATCCCGATATACTGCAGCTGTTAGAAAACCCCCATCTAACAAGAGCACTCAATATATATTCCCACTCCAAGATAATGAATGCTTTAAGCACAGCCAATAATAATGCAACAACATCCTTCAGACAAACTGTAGCAAGAGCTAATACAACTGCAAAGTAGTGGTACTATGGGCAGTGAAACATGTGTAAACTAGCAATTTTTGCACTAACCACTGAGCCACCTAACTGCACTTTCTAAATGTTGTGATACACACACACTGAGGAATACATATACACGTATATATTCTAGTGAAACATAGCAGTGCACTGTTTACACACATTTTTACAGATAAAAAAAAGACATTGTGGGGCATTTTCTTCTTTTCAGGCTCTAAGGGACATCAGAGGGTGGAGGGTTGCCACTAGACACCTCATTTAAATCAGCAATGACATGCATAAAGCTGAAACTGATCTAGATAGTGAAGGAATGTAGAATAGCAATTTTTACACTAACCACTGAGCCACCTAACTGCACTTTCTGTTTGTTGTGATACACAGAGAAACGCACTAATATATATGCATATATATTCCAGTTTAACATAGCAGTGCACTGTCTACACACATTTTTACAGATGAAAAAATTAATTACGGGATAATTTTCTTCTTTTCAGGCTCCGAGGGACATGAGAGGGTGGGGGGATTACCACTAGACACGTAATTTAAATCAGCAGTGATATGCATAAGGATGAAACTGATCTAGATAGCAGGGGAATGTAGACAAGCAATTTTTGCACTAACCACTGAGCCACCTAACTGCACTTTCTAATTGTTGTGATACACACACATTGACTAATACATGTACACATATGTGCATATATGTTCCAGTATAGCATAGCAGTGCACTGTCTATACACACACAGCATTGCCACACACACAGTAACACACATACACTGCCTTATATGGCATTTATTTATTTATACAGCTAACCCTTATTTTTACTGTATTTAGAATAAGCACTGTGTTTTGCACTAACTCATTGTACTAATCTACGGCACGATTGGATAACTAAGGTAGTGAACCAGGGCGGTGCAGTGGATGTGGCCTATCTGGACTTCAGAAAGGCCTTCGACACTGTCCCCCATAGAAGGCTGATTAACAAACTGCACATCCTAGGGGTGGCTCCTTAAATAGTTCTGTGGGTGGAGAACTGGCTGAATGGCAGGAGTCAGAGGGTTGTGGTAAACAGGGAGTACTCTGGAGAGGGAAAGGTGATGAACAGAGTGCTGCAGGGGTCAGTGTTAGGGCCGGTCCTCTTCAATGTCTTTACTGGGGACACTGCAGAGGGACTGGAGGGGAAGATATGCCCCTTCGTAGACAATACAAAGGTATGCAATAGGGTGGGCATGCCAGAGGGTGTTGAAAGAATGAGGGAAGTTGTTAAAAAATGGAGAATTGGTCTGAAGAATGGCAGCTGAAACTCAGTACAGAGAAGTGCAGGATCATTCACATAGGGTACAAGAACCCAGGGGCAAAGTATGAACTAGGATGGGAGGTACTGACAGTCATAAAGCAGAAAAGGGACCCAGGAGTTATCATCTCAGAGAACCTAAGAGAAACTAGGCAGTGCGATAAGGTGGCTGGAAAGCCTAGTCAGATGCTTGGATGCACAGGGAGGGGTATCACGAGTAGAAAGAAGGAGGTCATCTTGCCCCTGTGTAAGACACTCATGAGAGACCGCATCTGGAATACTGCATTCAGTTTTGAAGGCTTCATCTGAGAAAGAACATAGACAGGGTGGAGGCAGTGCAGTGGAGGGCAACTAAAATGGTGCAGGGCATTTGGGATAAGACCTATGACGAAAGACTAAAGGAGTTAAATGTGTATTCCCTGGAGTAAAGGAGGGAGGGGGGATATGATTGTTTATACAGGTGATGTACTGTATCTGTATTTCTCAGAGTACAGGAAGGAAGCATCTTCCAAAGTAAGAGATGCTCCAAGTTAAAGGGGCACAAAATTAAGTTATAGGAGGGAAAGGCTCAGGGGAAACGTGAGAAAATATTTTTTCACTGAGAGGGTGGTGGATGCCTGGAATAGCATATCAGAGAGGGTGGTTGGGGTGAAAATGGTCACAGAATTTAAGAAGGAGTGGGATAGACACAAGGGTATCCTGATGGCAAAGGCGGGGGGGCTGCAGAGTTCAGTTTGGGCATGGGGCCCTCACACTATATAAGGATTAATAGGGCAGACTGGGAGGTGATGTGACTCCCCCCCCCCAGCCTGACCTCCCACTGAGCACCCACCACCCCCACCCCTAGACTCCTCCCCACTCAGCTGAACAGGTCCCAGTGTAAAGATTCACCCTCCCATCGAAGACCCATCTTGCTACTGGAACTGGTAACTATTATATGAGAAATAAGGTAAGTATGGTGCAATGCATTTCAATGGGTTTTCAACTGCACTTACCTTATTTCTCATGTAGCAGTTGTCGGTTCCAGCAGCAAGACATGTCTTACATGGGACAGTGGATCTTCACACTGGGCTCTGTTCAGGTGAGTGAGGGTATATGGGAAGGTGTGGGCGGTGTAGGGTGACGGGTGCTCAGTGGGAGGTTGGACTGGGGGTGCAGGGTTACATCAGCGATTAACTTTTTTTTTTTTTTACAGATTAAAACACATCAAGGGACTGTGTTCTTCTTTTCAGGTTCTGAGGGACATTGGAGGGTGGGAGGGCTGCCACTAGGCACCTCATTCAAATCAGCAATGACATGCATAAAGCTGAAACTGATCTAGATAGTGGGGGAGTGTAGACTAGCAGTTTTTGCACTAACCACTGAGCCCCTTAAGTGCACTTTCTAATTGTTATGATACACACACACACTGACTAATTCAGATGCACAAACTGTATATGCATATATACATCGGTATAACATAGCAGTGCGCTGTCTACACACATTTTTACAGATTAAAGGGGCCATTTTGTTCTTTACAGGCTCAGTGGGACATTGGAGGGTGGGATTGCCATTAGACACCTCATTTAAATCAACAATGGCATGCATAAGGCTAAAACTGATCTAGATGGGGGGAATGTAGACTAGCAATTTTTGCACTAACCACTGAGCCACCTAATTGCACTTTGTAATTGTTGCGATGCACACACTGACTAATGCACATACACATATATGCATATATATTCTAGTATAATAAAGCAGTGTACTGTCCACACATTTTTACAGATTAAAAAAAAGACATTGAGGGACAGTTTTCTTTTCAGGCTCTGAGGAACATCAGAGGGTGGGGGGTTGCCACTAGACACCTCATTTAAATCAGCAATGTCATGCATGAGGCTGTAACAGATCTAGATGGCAGAGGAATGTAGACTAACAATTTTTGCAGTAACCACTGAGCCACCTAACTGCACTTTCTAATTGTTGTGAGACACACACTGACTAATACACATAAACATATATGCATTGTGAAGTACACATTAAATATGGGGCTTAATGTTGTTAGCTGTTGTCCCTTTAAGAGCACTTAGAACTTGCATGTAACCATTTGTGCACTACCTGGCAGTGCCATGTATGCCTATCAGTCAGAGAATTATTCAGTCTGGGGCTAGACCTCAGGAGAAGAACATCCTGTTGTACAGAATAAACAACCTTCATTTATTTTATGCATCCGTCAGTTTGTTTGCACAGTCAGCAAGGTGTCTACAGCCGCAGCAACAGATTGGCCTGGCAGAACAAGAGATGGTAAGGGTCTTTAGTGGCAGACCAAAACACCATACATGGTGGAGAATGCAGCCCTTCTTCTGCCCAGACCCCATCTCGCATGTCTGCATCGCTGGGTACCCCAAGTCATTTGCCACAGTATGCCTGAACTGCTTGAATGTTATTTACAGCACAACCTTGGCCGCAGAGAGCAAAGATAAACTGTCTCCTGGTTGTATAGCAGTTTGCAACCCTTATACTTTTACCAGCCTAGCGCAAGTACAAGTGTTCAACAGTACTAGCCTGCTGCTGCATGCATGAACTGTTAATAATTACCATTAGCCAAGCATCTGTTCCACGGAGCTGTGAACTGCAACCCCCCCCCCCAGCTCCTACCTCGTGGCAGGGCCCATTTGAAAGTGCTCCCTTCTGCCAAGCAAGCTACCTAAGCAGTCTCTCTCTCTCCCTCCCTCAGAAGGATCTCTGCCAACAGAAAAGGACAAATACACTGCGGCTCCAAAGCTCGGATGGTGGACTGCGGCTCAAAAGCAAACATCCGCTTTGTTCCCTCACGCCTCCTCATCAGTGCTGGCCCTCCCGCTCAAATCCACGGTCAGATTGCCACTCCAAAAAAGACTGCTGCAGCTATTAATTAAATTAAACAACAGCCCAGTGCCGTGGCTACGAAGTACGAAGTGCTGCTCAAAAACAACAGCACCACTTCTCTCTTTCTCCAGCAGCCTCATGGAGAGCCCCCTCCTGCCAGGCTACAAGCCTCCATTTCCTCCTACTCAAGTCCGTGGCTCCCCGACTCCTCAATGGCGGCCCTAATTACAGCTGCAACAGACTGTTCCCTCACTCCTGCTTCAGCCAGTTGTGCACCAAACCGGAGCCTCTGTCTGCTTGGCCTACCTTACCGCGTCTCCCCGACTCTCCGTGCTTGTAAGTTGCTCCACAAAGACTCCGTTCCTCACCACCACTGAACCGCCACCCTGCAGCCTCTTGGTTATTTTGCCAACGTGCCTCTGCAAAGTACATTAGCCTCCCTCAAAGAAGCAAGGGACCGTGACTTCACAGCAACAACAAACAGCCACTCAGGTCCGTACGCACTTCACGATTGAGCTCCACTCCTCCTAAACAGCCGCAGCTCTCTTCTCGGCCCTGCAATCACACGGAGCTCTGCTGCTCATGCTTGGCCACGCTACAAAAGGACCATAAATAAATAATTGGGGGCAGTAAAAACAAAGCTCAAGCAGGTACAGAAAACATAAATAAATAAAGACTAAGCAGAAAGAAAAGAGAAAGCGCAAGCAGGGCATAGCAATAAATCAATAATTAGAGCAGTAACTTAAATAAAATCCAAAGAGACAGCCCTGGGAGGCAACGGAAAAATAAACCAAAAGCTGGCCCAGTGGTGCTGAGGGTTGAGTTGCTGGATGCAACACCTCGCGCCATGCCGGTGATCTGGGTTCAGGAACAACCTCGGGTTGGGGCATTGGCCGGCGGAGGAGGGTAGGAGCAGGATTGCGCTGCCTACTTGCGGTTCTCCTTTCCTGGGGTGGATGCTGTATCGCCCGTAGTCCCATCACCACCGGATGGAGGTCTGGTGGTGGCACAGGCAGGTAGAGGGATGGCTGGTAGGGTAGGGCATCCTGTAGAGTATGACATGCGCGTGCCTCCACATGCATGCGTCACATTGGGGACACGCGTGATCGAGACCAGGGGAAAAACGCAAAGACAGCAAAAATGCTAATTAAAAAATAAATAAATCAAAAGCACAATAAACCAATGGAAAGCTGGCAAATAAATGCAGTAATTCCCCTCAACTTTGTCACTCACCACAAATAGAAAAATCCCACCATTTCAGTTGGGGGAAGAAGCACAGAAACGCGGCATTTGCTATTTTGAACATTGTAAAGCTCCACAGGCAGCCTCGTGGCACAAAGCATCCATATTGTGTTCATCCAAACAACGAGACAGGAAGTGACCCTTAACCTCCTTGCTGGCAGCCATCTTGCTACAGTCAGGAATACAGGAACTGCATGTCAAAGTTTGGCAGCCATCTTGTGAAGGGCACAAAATGACCTCACTCCATTGAAATCAATGGTAAACCTACTGAAATGAATGAAGACTGCAACAAATAGCTAATTTTTGCCACAAAAACCTTTATTTAAATAACAGACAACACAGAATTGAGTGGGAGTTGTTTATTAAGACGTCATTTGATGAACTTTCCTTACAAATAATTGTACTTTTGTCTACAAAAATATTTCTGCTTGGCATTTCATCAACTACATGTCGTCCTATCTCCTGCATGATGGCAACTCCTCACCCATACGACCTTCGATCGGTGAAACACAGCTCATTTCCAACCACAGTGTCCTAAGATGACACAGATATGATCGCTGGAGCGTCATGAGTTCCTCCTTCACCCACCTCAAGGGCATGGGGCTACAAAATCGAAACCATCCTTCATAACGTCCAGTCTTCTATTTCAGCTCAAGGATCACCAACTTTGCAAGCCATTCAAGACAACTTGGCCTACATTAAGGCTGTTTCACCACAGTCCACGGTCCATACCAGCCTACAGCCAGTACCCTTCTCGACCTTGCCTCACGAAGATGCTGTTGACTGGCTTGAGCAATTCTAAGCACGGATTTCTTTCAGTGCTTGGTCTGATCCTTTGCATATTTCCAATGCCTTGCATTTGCTTCTGAGAGGGACTGCCATATCCTGGTTCAACGCACACTTACAGAACAAGTCAAAGGGGACATTGCCACCCTGTATGCAACTTTCAAAGACCATTTTCTTCAAGCGCATCCACCCTGGTTGTTGGAACAGCAGCTGTGGGAATGCACCATGCAACCCTCTGAATCTCTAGAAGCATTCATAGTGGACATTGAGTCATGCTGCAAACACTTGCAGAAAACAGAGAAAGATCAAGTAACAGCCTTTGTCTGGGGACTGTTTTTTTAATGCCGTACTTATGTAATTCAGCAAAAGCCAGCAACCTGGATGGACACAATCCAAGCTGCATGACTTGCACAAGAGTCCATATCCATGTTCCAGGCCACCAGTGTACAAGCACCTCAGTCCTCACAAATGGCTACATACGCAACATGTGTCCAACAGCAACAAGCAATGATTAACAAGCTCATCTTAACTGTCAATAGCTTACACCTCATCTGCTTCCTCTGCAACTTCTGTCAACACTCTGCAATCACCTCGACAGCAACCTGATCCACCTCTGCCTTACTGAGAGCCTGTAACCTGCCAGTGGTGTGGATTCAGAGGAGACATTGCTGCTGTCTGCTAAAAGCTAAAGTATTACAACAGAACTCAAGAGAACCAAAGATGCCCACCACAGCACAATCAGCAAGATAATTGCAACCACCCCCCCAGGATCAGGGAAATGAGCACTGCCCAGCAGACTAGGGGCTTTTGTTGGGCAGGGCAACACAGCAACTGACCATCCCTCTTGACTCTCGCAATTCAGACAAACCACACTCTCTAACTGCTAACTCAGGTACCCTCTCGCTTCCAGGGGCAAAGGTACCTGTCATCAGATCACCTCTCCTAGCAAACTATGTGTCTGTAACCATCGGAGATTGCTCCATGCACACCTTGATCGACACTGGACCAGAAATCTCAGTTAACTACAGCCAACCTAAAGTACATTATCACAGCAAGTACAGCTACAGTACCTATCATTGGTGTGGTCCATCTCAAGCTACACTTTGGCTCACAGCGAGCTACTGTCAAGTTCTGCCTAGTGCTTGATCTACACCCTGCAGTGATTCTTGGCCTCGACTTCCTCAAAGCTCACAAAACCATCCTAAACTTTGCATCAAACAAATTGTTACTGGACCCTCGGAGGCAGCTCACAGCTACAGACTCAGTCACTGTGCCTCCTAAAACAGAGATGGTTCTGATTGCCAAGATTCGAGGTGAACCACTTCCACAAGGTGTTGTTGGCATCGTCACAGAATCCCCCACTCTATATTCATCAGGTCTTCTTCCAGGAAACACCTTGTCTGCAGTGAATAGCAGCACAGTCTTCCAAAAATGCTGTAACTTCACAGATGAGCCAGTAGTCGTCTTAAAGGGTGCCAACATTGAAACGTTTGTCTGCTTGTTTACAGGGAACCAACTCCATCTCATGCAAGAACCTCAGCCTGGTTCCACCAACTCTAGTCCTGTCAGTACTATCACAACCACTCCAGCTTCACTAAAGTTACCCCTCAGTAAGAGACTGTCTTCTTCAAAACTTCCAGCATCTCCAACAGAAAGGCAACAACTTTTGAAATTTCTGGAGAATTACCCGGATGTCTTTGTAGGTCCAGATAACAAGATCAGATGCTGTGATATCCTGCAACACACCATCGAGGTGCAGCCCAACCAGAAACCAATCCGTCAGCAAGCCTACAAAGTGGAACACAAACAGAAACAAGTCCTAGGGAACATAATCAAAGACATGCTGGAACAAGACATTGTTGAAGAGTCTACAAGTCCTTGGGGTGCACCTTGCCTGCTGGTGGTAAAGCAGGACAAAGGGTATTGCTTCGTGGTGGACTACAGAAAACTCAATGCCTACACGGTGCAGGATGCTCATCCCTTACCTACAACCGAAGATGCTTAGAGGGTCTTGGTGTGGCCAGCCCTGCTTACTTCACCACTCTAGACCTTCAGAGTGGGTTCTACCAAGTTTCCATTGATCTAGCGCCTCGTGCATACACAGCATAGTGCTGCCACTTGGGACTTTTTCCATTCAAACGTCTGCCTATGGGACTTCGGAATAGTCCAGCCACATTCCAACGTGTTATGGAACCCGTACAAAATGGGTTGTCTTGGAAATCTTGCCTAATCTACCTGGACAATGTTATTGTCTTCAGCAGAACCTTTCCAGAGCACCTCCAACATCTCAAAGAAGTGTTCAAACTTCTCAGAAAAGCCAGTCACATCTTCACCCAGAGAAGTGTTGTTTTGCACAGCATGAAATCCATTACCTGGGACATGTTGTTAGTTCTCAAGGCGTCTCTCCAGATCCAGATAAGCTCTCAGCAGTCAAAGACTATCCAGAATGTAACGATCTCAAAGACCTTAGAGCTTTCCTGGGCATGTCTGGCTACTATCAAAAGTTCATTTGCAACTATGCCAAGATTGCAGCTGCACTGTATGCCCTCACCAAAAAGGGATGCGACTATACATGGACTTCCGAATGGAAAGAGGCCTTTGCAACCTTGAAAGAAAACCTAATATCTTCTCCAGTTTTGGCCTAACCAAGGTTCGACCAACCCTTCAAGCTCTACTCAGATGCTAGTTCCTTTGCAGTGGGCGATGTGCTATGTCAAATTCAGGATGGAACAGAATGAGTTGTTTCCAATGCCTGGTGCTCTCTTTCCTCAGCTGAGCAGAACTATGGCATCACAAAAAAAGAATATCTAACCATGGTATTTGCCAAAAAGAAATTTGACTGTTATCTTTGCTACTCCTCCTTTACAGCTATCGTTGATCACTCTGCCCTCAGATCGTTATTCTAAACGAAGGAGTCAGTAGGCAAGTTCGCTCGATGGATTGTCATGCTGCAATCCTACAACTTTGAAATTCAGTACAGACCAGGTTGAGTTTACTCAAATGCCGATTGGTGTAAGCCGGAGACGATATCCCTCTGCATCATCCTTGATAGACCAAGAATCTTGCTTACAGGCTCTTCCCTTCCAATCCACAGATGTGCTTCTTGTGGACATAAGGGAATTATGGAGGTCAGGGGTAAGGGGCAAGAGACTTCTAGAAAAACGTAAAGGGAACTTACTGTACAGACTCAAATGGGCAGACTGGGTGGGCCATAGACCCTTATCTGCCGACAGTGTCTATGTATCTATATGTCTATGTATCCTATAGCACCTCAAGTTGCTTTGCTGCTACCAACTGCTTCTACAGAAAGACACACAAATCCTCACTTACTGCAAGCAGCCGAAGAGCTTCTCACCTCCTCTACTTCTGACCTCAAAACGTAGCAAAGAACTGATCCTCAATTCACAGACATAACCACATACTTAGAGTTTGGAACCTTACTACAACAAAAGAAGCATCGCCATGATGTACTTTTCTTTGCTTTGCAATACTTCCCTTAGTGACGGTGTACTTTTCCATGTTTGGACCAAGGAAGGCAAGAGCCATCGCATGGATAGAACTCATGTACAGTTAGTTGTGCCAGCCTGTCTAATCAATCAAGTTCTTCTCTCCACTCATGCCTCTCCACTTTCTGTAGGTCATATGGGAATCCACAGAACTTTCGAAAAGAAAAGCCTTCACTTCTTCTGGCTTCACATGAACAAGGACATTGTCCGATTTGTCAAATCCTGCTAGCCATGCTCCCAAAGAGAGCCTCCTGCCAAACTGACAAAGGCACACATCATTCCAATGCCTGTAGCCACTGAACAATTCCAAAGAGTCAGCACAGACATTCTTGGGCCTTTATCTACATGCTGTGACTCCAGCAACAAACACTTCCTTGTTTTTGTGGACTACCTAAGTATTTGGAACTAATCCCTCTGAAAGACATTAAAGCTACCACAGTGGCAAGTGCCTTCCTCAACAGTCATTTGTCGCCACAGTGCCCCATTGTACCTGCATTCAGACAGAGGCACTAACTACCTTTCAACCATTGTCTGAGAAACATGCAAACTTCTTGACATAAAGAAGACACACACAACCAGTTATCATCCACAATGCAATGGACAAAGTGAAAGAATGACGTCTACTATTCTCAACACACTCTCCAAGTACCTGGATGAGACTCATGACACTTGGGATAATTTTGTTCCATTTGTGCAGTTTGCTTACAACATAAGCCCTTGTGTCAACAGTACAGAGTACACACCACTTTTCATAGTCCATGGACGCCACACAAGGACTCCACTGGACAGGGATCTCTCACTGCTAAAAGTCCACAAATCAGCTACTTCCTTCATCATTCTAGTGCTGGAACAGCTTGAACTTGCCAGACGTTTTGCCATCACCACGTTGGGACAGAGAAAATCTACAATACAGAAAGTGTCAGCACCTAAGTCGCATGAGGCTTCATTCTCCGTTGAGGGCATTGTGTACTTGTATCAACCTGTCCTAGTTCCGGGCGCCACCAAGAAACTGCTTCACTCCTGGACTGGTCCCTTCTACATTGTGGAAGAGCTTCCTCCTGTGCATGTTCATCTATACCACAATTCTGATGGAAAGCTGGTACACAACAAAGTCCACATCAATCACTTGAAACATGGGTACCTGAGTAACACCATTCCAGATGATCCCAGTCCACCCGACAATGAAGCTGCACTTGAGCCTGCCATCCCTCTAGTTTCTACAGATCTTCCCACTCCTGACACTCTTCAGCTAGATCCTGTTTTGCCTTATCAACCAGATGAACTCCCTGGGGCTTCTTCTTCTCAACCTTGTTCTTTATCTTCTCAGGACTCTCTTATACACACACACCAGTGTATAAGATCGAGAAGATATTATGTAAGAAGTTCAGCAATGGATCCTGGACTCACCGAGTGAAATGGTGTGGATTTGACAGTGCGCAGAACTCCTGGGTCACTTTTAACGACCCGACCCCATCCTCTCAGGAACTGGTTCAAGCCACGCATGCCTCTATTCCCACTGACTGGAAAAGTCGATGGAGGTCTTGAACTTTTGTTAACCAGACTCAGTGGTGGTACGCCTTCTGTATTCCTTGTGTTCATGTAAATATGATTGTCCTGCAACTGTTATTGCAAGTTTCATTATGTGTTTCTAGGTATCCACCTTCTGCTACGCTTCCCTCCCTTCCATGCACTGTAGTACCAGTCGCCCTGACCAAGCTTCAATTTGCTATGGTGTTCCCCTTTCCTCTGGCACTACTCTGACTGGTCCCCAGTGTAGTCCAGATCCTTTCCTCCCCCTTCTCCTGCAGTGGAGTACTGTTTTGTTTTAAATGTGCCATGACTTGAAATGCTTGAAAAAAATGTTTCAACTGTTATAGTGTGTTATTGCTTGTTCGAGTGGTACTCACTTTCATGACCCCGGGAATGATGTGAAGTACACATTAAGTATTTGGCTTAATGTTGTTAGCTGCCGCCCCTTTAAGAGCACTTAGAACTTGCATGTAACCATTTGTTGCACTGCCTGGCAGTGACATGTATGCCTGTCAGTCAGAGAATTACGCAGTCTGGGGCTAGAACTCAGGAGAAGAACATCCTGCTGTACAGAATAAACAGCCTTTATTCATTTATTTTATGCATCTATCAGTTTGTTTGCATGGTCAGCAAGGTGTCTATATCCACAGCAACAGATGGGCCTGACAGAACAAAGAGAATGTAAGGGTCTTTAGTGGCAGACAACACCAAAACTCCACAGCATATATATATTCCAGTATAACATAGCAGTGCTCTGTCTATACGCATAGCGCATTGAGACACACACACACACACACATACGCACACACTGCCTTATATGGCATTTATTTGCTTATACATCTAACCCTAACTTTTACTGTATTTAAGATAAACACTCTGTTTTGCACTAACTCATTGTACTAATCTATGGTATGTTGGGGTAACTAAGGTAGAAGATCAGGGAGGTGCAGTGGATGTGACCTATCTGAACTTCAGAAAGGCCTTCAGCACCGTTCCCCCATAGAAGGCTGATTAACAAACTATGCAGCCTAGGGGTGGATCCTAAAATATTTTGTGATTGGAGAACTGGCTGAATGGCAGGAGTCAGAGGCTTGTGGTAAGCAGGGAAGACTCTGAAGAGAGAGAAGTGATGAGCAGGGTGCCACAGGAGTCAGTGTTGGGGCTGGTCTTCTTAAGTGTCTTTATCAGGAACACTGCAGAGGGACTGGAGGGGAAGGTATGCCTCTTTGCAGATGATACAAAGGTATGCAATAGGGAGGATATACCAGGGGGTGTTGAGAAAATGTGAGAAGACCTTAAAAAACTGCAGAAATAGTCTAAAGAATGGCCACTGGGATTCAGTGCAAAGAAGTGCAGGATCATGCACGTAGGGCACAAGAACCAGGGGCAAAATATGAACTAGGTGGGGAGGTACTAACAGTCATGAAGCAGGAAAGGGACCTGGGAGTTATCATCTCAGAGGACCTAAGAGAAACTAGGCAGTGTGATAAGGTAGCTGGATAGGCTAGCCAGATGCTTGGATACATAGGGACGGCTATCAGTGTTATGAAGAGGGAGGTCATCTTGGTTCTTTATAAGACACCCGTGAGACAGCACCTGGAATATTGCGTCCAGTTCTGGAGGCATCGTCTGAGAAAGAACATAGACGGGGTGGAGGTGGTACAGTGGAGGGCAACTAAAATGGTGCAGAGCCTGTGGGATAAGACCTATAAGGAAAGATTAGCCAAGCCAATATTTAAAATATTTACAGTAGTTCATTTAGGTAAAGCATTTAACCCATTTTAAATACTGAATTTTTACTAGATATGCCAGTTGAGATTTGAGATGTCACTTACAGTGTGGGCATGCTTTTACCCATTTTTTCTAATGTATTTGCACAATGCAGATCTGCTGAGAGGCAGTTTCAATGTGGTCTTCCTTTTACACATTTTTTACAATGTGTTTTCCTGGAATAGGACTGCTGATTACTATATATTTAGCCTGGATAGTTCACAGAAGATGTGACATCTTATTTTCAGTTGGGTTCTACACATTACAACGCTGCATTGTGTAAAATCAGAACACGCTGAAAACAATATTTTACATCTGGACTAGGCTACCCTGGATAAATACATTGTAAAAACTGGTAAAATCATGACCCCATTGAAAACAAGATATTGTATCTAATCTGGGATATGCTGAGTAAATACAGTGCAATAATGTGTAAAATAAAGATCCATATGAGAATGAGATGTAGCAGCTCCCCTGTGCTAGCCAGCATACAAAATATAGGATAGGAAATATTTAAAGGAAATCTATCATCCTTTCTATACTGTCATTATGTATACCATGTAGTCATGACATGGTGGAAGTGGAGAAGGGGCTAAGTTAATGAATATGTTATTTTATTTATTAAACAGCTGAATCTAAATGTATAATACTTATATTTACCATGGTAGCAAAT
The DNA here is from genome assembly GCA_016271365.2 of Neoceratodus forsteri. Classification (NCBI taxonomy): domain Eukaryota; kingdom Metazoa; phylum Chordata; order Ceratodontiformes; family Ceratodontidae; genus Neoceratodus; species Neoceratodus forsteri. The sequence goes on along the minus strand of JADMNL010000022.1, from coordinate 531,320,740 downwards.
TCCGCATTGTAAATTGAACTTCACTGTGTTCCATATAACCAAGACTGATATAAACACACAGTTTCTTTATTGTTTTCTAACACATTCGGCTGCAGTATTTATTTAGAATGTTGTGGCCATAAGGATGGTGTGTATATGTGTGTTTGTTTGAGTGAAAGGGGTTAAAGAAACAGCTGTCTTCTGATAAAGTAAACTATGCTGGACATAGTGATGGAGGCTGTAATATGTACTTCGATTTGAAACCAGAAAAGCTGCTATTTACAGGGCTAAGCATTACAGGATGTGTTTACCAGCCATCCTGTAGCTCAAAATAAATGTTTTCCTCCAAAAAGAATAGTAAAAAGAGTAACAAAAGATAGTTTTTTACTCATCTTAGGGGTTAAAGAAGCAGCTGTGTTCTGCTATACTAAAATGCATTCCAGATATTGCTGAAGGCAGTAACAAGTTTAAGATAATTTGTTGTGCTATGCACTTAGATATCAAACCAGAAAAGGTGGCTGTTTTCAGGGCTAAATGTTTCATAATGTGTTTTCCAGCTAAAGCCCAATATAAATATATATTTTTTCAAAAGCATAGTAAAAGTAGTAACAAGAGACAATAGTTCTTCACTTGTCTTAGGGGTTACACAGAAATAGATGTCTTCTGATACAGTGAACTATATCTGAGACAGTGCTAATCAGATAGTGTCTTAAAAGGTTAAAAAAAATGTAAATCTTTTTACGAGATTCGTTGCTAGGAAATGGTGACTAAGCTGACATGTTTATGAGCTATGAATCTTTCTTGAAAGAGAATACTAGCCACATTGAAGGTAGTAGTTATTCCACAAAATAGCCCAGTGCAACACTGCTCAGCTGAATAAACACAACAGACTGCTTCATAGCAGAGTAATTCCACAAAACCTCCAATTTTATTTTGTCCATTTGGGAATCTTAATAGCACCCTTTTTCTACTAATAGCAACATGTCTGCAGGACTCTGCCAATTGCAACTGTAATTAGATGAGTGTAAAGCATTATCACCTTAACCTTCGTAAGCTTATCAGGTAGGTTCCTCTTACTCATAAAACCTGGCTGATCTTGATTAAGTAAAACTGGGACTGTACTGTATCTTCAATCCAGCTGTTCCTTGGTTTAGTAAATACTTTGTAATCATTGTTCAGAATTGAAATAGGGTGAAACTTTTCAACATTATTTAGGTTTTTGCTTGTTTAGGGAGCAGATTTAGTATTGTCCTTCTAAACCTATCCAGAAGAGAAATACCTGATTTGCTCTCACCAAACAGCTTTACAAGCCATGGTTTTAGAAAATTCTTAAAGTGCTCTTAAAATTCTGCAGTAAAACTATTGAGACCAGATATTTTACCCCTTGCAAGTTAGAAGATAGCCAAATCCAGTCCTTCTTAAGAAAAATCACTGTATGTTTCCACTGCACTAGTTAAATCTGTAGGTGTTATAACAGTAGACTTACATTAATTATTAATTTCCCTTTTATTTGCGCCATCAAGCATCTGAACACTCCACTCCTTTGGGCACCTCAGTCCATCAATCCTGTGATTAAATTCGCCTCCTATCTTCTACCTGTGATCCGTTGATCCTGTGGTTAAACTCGCTCCTAACTTCCACCTGCAAACTCCAGACTCCCTATGGTCCTACGACATGACCTCTGAGGTTTGGAGTATCCTTGATCCATAGGGGGCCTATCAATGAGGAGCTAAGTGGGAGTTCACAGATGTACTGTAGGGGACATCAGTTGAAGGGAGTTGCCAGGGCACAGAGGCGCCTAGTGATGTGGGAAGGGGAACAGTGGGCTTTCCTGTTGAGCACCCAGCTAACCTACATTTTCCCTTTTTTTTTTCTGTCAACCACCTACCTTTTTCCCACTAAGGGGTGCTCTGCTTCAGCGTCCTGGGGAGCTTTTGGGTGGTGTGTGGTCACCCTCACCTGCTAAGGCATGACCAGCACCTTAGCACCAGAAGCCACTCTGAAAGCAGTAACATGCCAGATCCATCTACAAGACAAGAGTGTCCTCATGGATGCTGTTTAGCTCTCCCTGTTAGTCTACACTGCTGTCATCCTGGGCACAAACCTGGTATGCCAGGGTGCCAAGCGGATGCCCCATCACTCAACAATGTGGAGCTGGCCCATTTCCCCTTCTTGATCTATTACTTCTGATACATAAGGATTCAGATACACTGCACATTATCCAATTTGATCATGGTGATTTCTGTTTTTTTTTTTTTTTTTGTTCTTGTTAATTCTCATAGCAAGGTATTTCCCCACAGTTGTTTTCATTTCTCATTCTAGTTTCTTGCAACTTGAAAACACTGATTTTCAGCTTCCCTTATGTTGCTTTCTCTAAGCTGTCGTTCAATATTCTCATATTCCATGCTGTAGAAAAGTCTTTCAATATGCAAACCAGGAAATTACCAGTCTTCATAAATTCATATGAGGGCGTCCCACTGAAGGTTCTTCCAGTATTGCAGTGTGCCAATGTGCGGGTCACAAGGTCTTTGTAAAGAACCACAGCAAACAATGTCTTCAACATTTCTGAATGTTTACTTTTACAAAAAATAAATATTCAGAAGTTTTGAAGACATTGTTTGCCGTGGTTCTTTTACAAAGACCCTGTGACCCACACATTGCATTACTGTAAGAAACATCTTTTCTATATCTCTCAGTTTCAGGTTTCTGCAGAGTAACTTTTAAGAGTTGAGATTTGACCTGTTCATATTTTATTTAGCCAAGTAGCATGAGGATATAATGCCCCTTCCCCTGGTGTTACTTTTAAAGCATCACAAATGGGCATATTTTCCAACCAAAAGTAACAAACTTATTCTCTGATTTTATCGTTCAACACTGTCTGTCTTCAACAAAGAGTTATTGAATGAGTGCAGCACATATACTCCAAAACTCTTCCTGCAATGGCTAAATCCCATATTAGGCTTTTGTCAATATAAAAAAAGTTCCTCTACCTAATTTTGTTTAAAAGTCATGCAAAGCTCCATGAATTGTAAGAACAAAAAAAAAAGAAAACCACAAGATGCTCTGTGTGATGTAGACAGCCAGTTCTGAGTGCTGTATCAATTTTTTTATTACATATACAATATGTGATGGGAAGGTCAGTCTAAGGAAACTACAGTATTGCTGAACTGACGCATCAAACCCCCCTAGGGATAAGTTCAAAGGACAGGAGGTATTTTAAACTACAGAGATCTGAGGTTCAATTAGCATGTTAAATTTGCTTTGATCCTAGGAAATGGCACCCCGAGGGAAATCCTTTGATTTTGCTGTAGGTGTCATAGGGAAAGAGCATGCATGTGTTTTTGGTATCAGCCCAGGAAACCAGCTTATTTCATCAAAGAGGTTGATGTCTGGGCCAAGCAGGACCCAGACGAATTTGGAAGGTCCAATATCCATTCCCAGGAAACCCTTGAATTACATCAGATAGACCTTTGATGTGTACATAGCAAGGCCCAGACGGGATTAAAGAGTCAAATAAACTTTTGCTTTGAATACAGAGACTTGTATCAAAGAAACTTTTGATATGTATGTGTAGCAGAGCACAAACCGGTTTTGTCTGGTTAACCTGAGGAGAGGAAAGTCAGTGAGGTCACCTATTATGTTTTTTTAAATATTTTATTTAGACATTCGGGCCTGGATATTCAAACTGCACTAGGCTGTGGTGCAAGCCTGGGCGCAGTGCAACTTTGTTATGCAGGGGTGTGGCCTGGGCGATATTCAGCAGAGCTGCGCTATGGCGCAGCAGCTTTGAATATCGCACCCTGGCCACCCCCACTGTGCATGGCGCAGTGGCACTGCGCCAGTGCAAGTGGCCAGAGTGGAGCATGGAGATGCGCTAGTGCAAGTGTCTTTGCGCCATGCACAGCACCTGCAATATTCAAAAGGGGACATGCAAATGGGGTCATAATTTATGCAAGGCGCAAATGGGGCCATTTGCATGTCATTATGGCCCCATTTGCATGCCATTAGCATGCAGGTGTGCCGATTCCCAATGACTTGCGCCTGGCGCCCTGCCAGGCAGCAGCCGTCGGGGACCGATGCCCCCTGCAGCCCGATCGCGGGCAGTTGTCTAAAAGAATACTCCCCCTTCCTATATCCCTGGTGGTCCAGTGGACCGCTATGTGCTCGATCGTGGGCATCAGTATTATAACCCCCCCCCAAGTTCAATATCCCTGGTGGTACAGTGAACCACACTCTGCCCGATCGTGAGCATCAGTATTATAACCCCCCCACGTCCAATATCCCTGGTGGTCCAGTGGACTGCACTCTGCCTGATTGCGGGCATCTGTCAAACCTATAAAACAACCTATTACCCTGGTGGTCTGAGTATACCCCCTCCCACCCGCCCACAGAGCCCCTGCCCGCTCCCGGGTCAGCGGCGGGTGAAGCGCCCCTGCCTGCCGCCAACCGCCCACCAACTGAATGAATCATTCACATATCTGGACTGTGTAGTACGGTTGGGCTGCGCCCATTGGCCATGCTGTGAACCAATGGGCATGCAGCCCTACCGAGCCTGTCAGTTGGCGGGTGGGTGGCGGGCGGCAGGCGGGTGAGGTGCTACCGCCCGCCCGGCTGACTGGAGCTGGGTGGTGAGGGCTTAGTAGGCGGGAGAAGTACACTAGATCCACCAGGGTAATAGGCTGTTTATATATTTGACAGATGCCTGCGGTGGGCTGTGATGCAGTCCACTGGACCACCAGGGAATTGGATGTGAGGGTTATAATACTGATGCCCGCGATCAGGCAGAGTATGGTCCACTGGACCACCAGGGATATAGGATGGGGGATTATTCTTTTAGACAAATGCCCATGATCGGGCACATAACGGTCCACTGGACCACCAGAGATATTGGAAGGGGGTTTATGTACACAGATGCCCACTATGGGGCATGGGGGGGCACCGCCAGGTGCGGCCAGAACTGGGGTGGCCACCCACAGGTGGCAGGTGCCGTGTTGCGCCATGCAATGCGGCAGCTCACCTGTGGGTGGCCATCATTTGTTCCTTTTTTGGGGGGGCTTAACTTTGTGCAGGCACAGGTAGGGGTTGTGCATGCATGACTCTGCACATCCCAGGCTGAATATCGGGCTGTGCAGGTTATGCATGGGCACGCCCCCCCCCCACCTGTGCCTGCATACATTACTGATGCGCTCCGGTGCATCGGGATTTGTACGGCGCACTTTTCCCTTTTCCCGGGGCGCATCAGTGGGTTGTGCATGGTGCAACACTGTTGCGCCATGCGCAACCCTTTTGAATATCTGGGCCTCTGTGTTATAATAAATATAGATTTTGTTACACCAAGGCAGAGTTTGGTGACCTCAGAGAAGGCCAGCTCAGGACTGGTTTTAAAACATACTGAGAAAACCTTGAGAGAGACACACTTTCATATTATCTGACTGAGGAAGAAACATCACAGCACTAAAAGAAAGTAAGGACTTTAGACAAGATGAGTCTGAGAGTTATGTATTGTAGAAACTTGCACTTTAAACCTGTTTGTTTTAAGGCTGTATGTGTTGGGATATTTTGTTCTATAATATTTTCTGTTTTCCTATTTTAAAGTAAAGATATATATTTTAAAACAGAAAGTGCCTGGAGTGCCTTGAAATTTCTTTTTATTTAAGTGAAGCTTTTAAAGGTTACAGTTAACACTGTGTATGGGCTTATTTATATACCAAACTGGGAAACGGATAGAGTTCTCTGAGGGTCTTGCATAGAGTTCTAAGGGTTCATTTTGTAGACCTGGTTAGTGCCCGTAGGCAAAGATATCTGGCCTCCGAAGACAGAATTATCTGAGCCTGATAATTGGTTATGCTAACAAGAGGTTATCAGTTTGAATCCCTCCAGAACTTGAGACTAAGGTGACTCGAACCCACAAAACAGACAAGAGGGTTACCTTTTACTGTTCGCTTTCCACAAATCATACACGCAGAGGTTGGCTTTTTAGGAGTAGAGGGCTGACCGGTTGAGCGAATTTGTGACAGATTGTGGCGGTGGCAAAAAAGTTTGGTGGTATAAGCTTAATTGTTCAGTGGGTCAGCTTGAAACCATTTAGCTCACTTGAAAAAAAAGGAAAGGCAGTGTTTTATTTAAAAAGGAAACAGAACTATATCCCTTGGCTTACAGTCAAGTTCCCACCCATCTTATTTTTTTTTTCTAAAGTGCCAGTCAGATTAGCATAGTCAGGGAAGAAGATGGTTTCCGACTACAGCAGGCACACTGTAGATCACTTGAAACAGTTGTGTGAGGACAGAAGAGTCCTGTTCGAGGTAACAGCCAGAAAGCAGAACTTCATAGAGGCCCTGATGGTAGCAGATACCCAGAGCAGAGAGTCACAGACCATGACTGAAAGGGACCAGACCTTGAGTGTGGCAGGACTAGCGGCCAGTGAGGGATCCTGAGCCGATGAGGCGGACAGCAGGGCCACTGTCAGTGAAGGTCCACAGCAGCAGGGGAAGGTCACCAGTATCCTGAATCCAGAGGTACTCAAGCTGCAAATTGAGTTGCGCAGGATGGTACTGGAGGCAGAGTGAGAACAGAGGGAGGTGGACCGTGAGGCAGAGCGACAACAGAGGGAGGCAGACCGTGAGGAGCATGAGCGCCAGCGAGGTGCAGAGGAGAAGAGGGAGTGAGAGAGACGAGAGGCAGAGCGAGAACAGCGAGCTGCAGAGGAGAGGAGAGAGGAGCGCCAGTGGCAACACGAACTGGAGAAGCGACGACTGCAACCAGCTGCACCAGGGCAGGTAAGTGGCTTGGGTTTAGCTGGGACTGCAGGACTGGGTTACAAATCGGACTCCAAATTAATAGCCAAGTTTAAGGAAGGGGAGGACACGGATGCTTTTTTAAATTCTTTTGAAAAAGTTTGTATTCGGGCTAAAATTCCTAGAGAGTCCTGGAGCTTCCAGCTATCCCCTCTACTTACCGGGAAAGCTCGGGATGCATTGGGTCAAATGAACAATGAGGACAGTGATGATTACAGCAAGTTAAAAGCTGCACTGTTAAAAAAGTTTGAATTAACTGCTGAATCATACAGAGCTAAATTCCGTAAGCTCAGGAGAAGCCCTGATATGAGCTATGAGGAGCTAGCCACGAAACAATGTCAATTTTTAAAACATTGGTGGGAAGGAGTTGAGGCAAACTCTGTTGATAAAATTGAAAATGTGATTTTATTAGAACAGTTTTATTGGGCATGCCCAGCAGAGCTAAAAACCTGGCTAGAGGACCGAGATCCCAAAACAGTGCAAGAGTCTGAACTCTCGGACCGCTATGCCAAGAGCAGACCTGCTGTGAGAGCGAATGGGGTGAGTGTGGCAGTGCAGAAAGGGAAAAGCGCGCCTTCAGGGCAGCTAAAACCCTCACTGCCTCCACCGAAACCAGTTAGCCCCAGGAAAGATATATCTGAAGTAAGAAATGCCTGTTGGCTGTGTAAGGAAACTGGGCATATTGCCAGATAGTGCCCGAAAAAGGCAAGCCATAATACACAACAGGGTGCTAGAAAAGAAGTGGGTTGTTTGTGTGTCCCTGAGGGCATGCTAGTGAACATGGGGGAACACATGCACCCAGTCATAGTAAATGGTGTACAGACGCAGGGGTTAAGGAACACAGGGGCATCCCTGACATTGGTAAAAGGGGATCTGGTACAGCCTGGTCAGCTTATACCCAATAAATACGTAACTGTACAAGGGTTTACTGGTGAAGAGAAAACATTGCCACTCGCTAGTGTTCTCCTGGACTGGGGTGAAACGGGGAACTGTGCAGCAGGTGGCTGTAGCCAACACACTGGCAGTGGATGTGATCCTGGCTAACAGTCTCCAACAGGGGATGGTATGTGCAGTTACCCGTAGCCAAGCGGCAAGGGAAAATAGTAGTTCCCTGAACCCCACAGAAACCAGTGTGGAAACCACTGAGAGGCTGGTTCCCCAGCCTGTGTCTCCAGATGGGGAGACTGATAAAAAGGGGGTAGAAATTTCCCTGGTAGCAAGTAACCACACAACTACAGAGGGTTACTCCGAAGAGGGAAGGGTGACCTCTTGTCAAAGGGTTGGGATTGACAGTGATCCTGAGGGCCTTGATGCTAGTGCTAGGGACCCTAGTTTAGCGACTGAAGGGGACCTGTCCCATGCCTTGGGAAGGTGTGAGGGGTTTGCAGCTGCTCAGAGAAGTGACCTTAGTTTAGAAAAGCTGAGGGCTTGGACAGACTCGGACAGTGTACAGGGAGGTGACGGCAGACATAAGGGTTATTGGGAAAATGGACTTATGTATACACAGGCAGTACAGACAGAGGGAGGGATGCTAGGCAGGCAGCTTGTCGTTCCCCAGGGATATTGTGAGCAGTTGCTCAAGGTTGCCCATGATATTCCCTTGTCTGGTCATCTGGGAATTGCGCGCACAACGCAGCGGTTGGCCCTGAATTTCTACTGGCCTAAATTCACCCAGCGGGTGAAGGAGTATTGCAGGTCTTGTCACCGGTGCCAAGAAATAGGGAAGGCGGGCCAGAAAACCCAAGCCACCCTGATTCCATTGCCCGTAGTGGAGGAGCCATTCCAAAGTGTGGGAATAGATATTGTGGGCCCTTTAAATACCCCCAGCTCCTCAGGGAAGAGATTCATCCTAACTGTGGTGCATTATGCCACCCGGTACCCAGAGGCAGTCACCCTATCCTCTCTGAGGACAGACAAAGTGGCAGATGCCTTGCTTGGGATTTTCTCCCGTGTTAGGTTTCTGCAGGAGGTAATCATCGATCGAGGAGGCTCTTTCATGTTGGACCTAATGAAGTGTCTATGGAAGAAGTGTGGGGTGGTGCAGAGATGCACAACATCGTATCACCCACAAGCCAATGGACTTGTGGAATGATTCAATGGTACCCTAAAGTCAGTGCTCTGGGCGTTTGCTGAACAGCATGGCAGGGACTGAGAGAAATACCTTCCCCACCTGTTGTTTGCATACAGGGAGGTGCCCCAAGAGTCGACAGGATTTTCCCCCTTTGAACTCTTGTATGGACGCTGGGCACGTGGGTCCCTAGACTTGATCCGGGAGGACTGGGAAGGCAAGTACACCACCCAGGGAACTTCCATAGTGGATTACGTCCTAAGGTTTAGGGAAAGGCTGAAGGAGCTTCAAACAACATGAAGTCTTGCTGTATTTGGACATAATGCAGTTAGCCCCAGCACTTGAACTGCCCCAGAGAGGGAAGAGTTAAGTCCATGCAGAAGCATGGAACGTTGAGCTCAAGCTCAGTTTTCAAACCTCTGTCTGTGGTACTTACCAGGGCAACCGTCAGATTCTTTACTCTGCCTAACAGTGAAGTTGCTCCGGAGATTCCTCTGCTCGGTTCGGTAAAAGTAAACCGTTCGGTTTAAAACTTGTTCTTTATAGTTTTTTCAGATTTCCAGCCTCTGTCTATGTGGTACAGGTAGTGTGGTAAATAGGTAGTGACTGTATTTTATTTTAAATAACTTGTGGAAATTGTTGGTTTCTTCGGTTTCTTCCCGGTCGGTCCGGTTAAGAACTGACCTTGTCTTTCCTTCTGATTTTAGATTTATTTTAGAGTGGTGTTCCGGTACCAATTGGTTTCAAAATAACCTGTTTTTTTCTCAGTTCTTTTCCAAACCCGTGACATGGTTGTTACCAATTGGTTGGTATTACCTGGCTTGAACGCTTCTATAGGGTAATTTTGGTAGGTTGGCCATGTCTGAGAAACCGAAAAAGAAAACCAGTCCCACTGGGTTTCAACACTGTACTGAGTGTGGGGAAGCCTTTGCCAAGGCCGACCCCCACCTCATTTGTGTTTATTGTATGGGGTTTGACCACCTCCAGTCAGACTGCCAAATTTGCAAAAACTTTCCTAAAACCACTCTAGAAAAAGACTGAGTAGGTTGAAGGAAAGGGAGGCCGAGAAGTCCGTAGACCTGGATGGCCAGCCTGGTTCGGTTATGGCCGAACCTGAGGAGGTGCCTACTGACTTAGGCGATACCTCCTCGGGCAAAAGGAGAGCTGACTGTGAGAGGTCAGTTCCATCAAAAAAGAAACGTAAGTCCCAGATCGGATCCAGTACCGCTTACTCCAACCAGGCAGAGATAGCCAAAGGCGAATTAGTATTGTCAATAAACCGTCCGGTTCCGTCCGAACCGATACCGCCCGGTTAAGCGTTAGTTCAATCGGAACTGGCTCTTCGGATTACGATCCGGATGCTTTCTATGAGGAGTGGGAGGGAGATGAAGACTATCACCACGACGACGACGACAACGATGACTACGACAGTGGGGGTCTGGATGTGCCCATTGAACCGGACATCTCCCCAGACAGACCCTCTGATGTCGCCCCTCCCAAGCTTTCTGAGTCCCCTTCTCACTTCTTGTTTTACAAGAAGGTGGCTGAAATCCTCCAGCTCCAATTGGTTAAAGCTGCTGAGGAGGAAGAAGAGCCTGATTTTGTGGAGATGATGGACATCCCAGAGTCCAAAAGGTTGTCTATTCCCCTTCACAAGTCCTTGGGGAAACAGACACAAAAGATTCTACAGACTCCTAACTCTTTACTTCCTGTAGATAAAAGAATGGACAGGAGATACTCCTCAGAAGCAGCAGTCCAGGGGCAGGGGCAGGCCTTTTCACAGGCCTTTTTACCAAGCCCAGGCCTCCTCATCTTACCCACAAAGGGTTTTTTTCCGAGAGAGGAGTAGAAGGGGGATGAGCAGGGCTGCTTCTTCTTCCCAATCTAAGGCTCCTGCCAAGCAGACACCCTGAGGTTTCAGCCCTGGTCGAATCTCCAATCCCAGTAGGAAGCAGGCTGGCTTACTACTTTCAGGCCTGGAAGTCTGTTACCTCAGACAAGTGGGTCCTGGAAGTAGTAAGCCAGGGACTAGCCCTCAGCTTCAAAAGGTACCCAAAAAGGAGGGCCAAGTCTTTTCCACCTGCATCAGTTTCAGAAACCCTTGCCCTAGAGGCAAAGGTTTCCTCTCTCCTGGCTCTCAGAATTGTAGAGAGGGTTCCTACTCAACACAGGGGAAAAGGCCTGTACTCCAGGTACTTCCTCACCCCAAAGAATACAGGGGAGTGGCGACCCATCCTGGATCTAACATCAAAACCCAAATTCAAAATGGTAACTGTGGGAATAATCCTTCCCTCTTTAAGGCCAGGAGATTGGCTAGCATCACTGGACCTCAAGGATGCCTACTTCCATATTCCTATAATGTGCTCCCACAGAAAATACCTCAGGTTCGAGTTATCTTCAGGCCATTATATGTTCAAGGCCATGCCTTTTGGCCTAACATCAGCTCCAAGTGTGTTCACAAAGTGCCTTGCAGTAGTGGTGGCTGACCTCAGAAGACAGGGTATCACCATTTTTCCATATCTGGATGACTGGCTCCTAGTAGGGCAGTCTTCAGACCAGGTCAGGTCAGCTCTGAAAACCACTCAGGACTTGCTCAGTTCCCTTGGGTTTCTTCTCAATCTGCCAAAATCTGTCCTCGAACCAGTACAGCTTCTCACCTTCATAAGGGTGGAATTGGATACTACCCAAGCAAAAGCTTTCCTTCCTCTGGCAAGGGTGAAGGCCTTAGTAGACCTTGCTTCCTCCTTTCGGCCTCAGGTTTCTCTTCCAGCGAGACAGTTCCTCTAACTCATGGGCCACATGGCAGCCTCTACTGCAGTGGTTCAAGGAGCCAGATTTCAGATGCGGGACATTCAGTTCTATCTAAGGTCATTTTGGTCACAGAGAACAGATTCTCTCACCAAACTGATTCCAGTGACCTGAACTGTGGTCCAGGCTCTCCAGTGGTGGCTGGACCAGGACAACCTCAGACAAGGAGTTCCATTTCTCCCTCAACTTCCATCAGTAGTACTGACTACGGATGCTTCTCTCTTAGGCTGGGGAGCCCACCTGGGAGCCCTAACAGCTCAGGGGATCTGGTCCCCGCAGGAGTCTCTTCTTCATATCAGCCTCCTGGAACTCAGGGCAGTTTTTCTAGCCCTTCAGACCTTTTTGGATTCAGTCAAAGGCAAGGTGGTCCAAGTCAGGATGGACAACACTCCCACAGTGTGGTGCATCAACAAGCAGGGAGGCACTCTGTCCATGGCCTTGTGCACAGAGGCCATGAAGATTTGGTCTCTGGCCTGTTCCCTTCAGACATCCCTGGTAGCAGTTCATCTTCCAGGGAAAGACAATGTGCTGGCAGATGCCCTGAGCAGGATTTCACAGGGGCATCACAAATTATCCTTGAATCCTCACATTCTGAGGATCAGTTTCTCCAAGTGGGGCATTCCAGAAATAGATCTATTTGCAGCAGCAGACAATCATCAACTTCCTCTGTTTTGCTGCAGACCTCCAGTCCTGGGGACAGTTCCCCAGGATGCCCTCACTCTGAACTGGAAGGGCAGGTTTCTCTATGCCTTCCCTCCTTTCCCTCTCCTGTTCAGAGTTCTGATCAAGATAAGAACTCAACCCTGCACAGTGATACTGGTGGCTCCAGAGTGGGCCAGACAACCCTGGTATCCTCTACTGCGGTCCTTGGCTGTTTCACGTCCCCTGTCTCTTCCCAGGAGATACAATCTTCTCTCCTCCTCCCAGGGGTGGATCTGATACCACAATCTTCAGTCTCTCAACCTCAAGGCCTGGCTCTTGGAGAGTTAGAATATGCAGCTCTACATCTCTCTCAGGGAGTTCTGGATATTCTGAAGGTCTCCAAGAAACCTTCCACTAGAAAAACTTCCAAATGGAAGAGTTCAGTATTTGGTGCTCTCAGAAAGGTATTGTGCCTGATTCTGCAGGCATTTCCACAACCTTAGATTATCTAGCTCATCTGAATAGTCTAGGCCTTAGGCCTGCCACTCTGAAGGTTCATCTAGCAGCTGTCTCTGCATTCCTTTCAGCAGGGAAGGGCTCTTCCCTGGCATCTCATCCTGTTTTCAGGAAGTTTTTCAAAGGCCTGGTTCACATTAACCCTCCCTTTAGGGAGCCTACTCCACCTTGGGATCTTAATGTCTGCATTGCTCAGCTTATGCAGCCACGCTTTGAGCCTATGGCTTTGGTTGAATTGAAGTACTTGACCTGGAAAACTGTGTTCCTGGTAGCTATTATTTCTGCCAGGTGGATTAGCGAATTACAGGCCCTGTCAGTTGAACCTGACTTCATTATCCTTCCATAGGGATAAAGTGGTCCTAAGACCTAATAGGAGGTTCTTGCCTAAAGTGGTATTGGATTTTCACCTAAACCAATCTATGTCTCTTCCTGTATTTTTCACTGACCATTCTTCCCCAGGGGAAAGAAGATTACACAGTTTGGATGTTAAACGGGCACTTAGCTACTACATAGAGCATACTAAGGCACACAGAAATGACTGTCTTCACTTGTTCCTCACTTATGGTGAAGTGGGGAAAGGTAAGCCTGCCACTAAGAGAACTATTGCCAGGTGGATTGTTTCCTGTATACAATTTTGGTATGACAAATTGGGTAGCACACCCCCTTCAGGCCTGAGGGCTCACTCGACTAGGGGTACAGCTGCTACTCTAGCTGCGGCCAGAGATATACCCTTGTTAGAGATCTGTAAAGCAGACACCTGGAAAACAGTATATACATTCAACAAACATTACTCTCTGGACATCCAGACTAGGAGTGATGCTAGGTTTGGCACAGCAGTACTGCACAGCCTGTTCCCAAAGTAGGTTCTGTATTCCCTCCTCCATAGAGAACTGCTTGGTAGTCTGCATTATGTCTGAATACAGCAAGACTTCATGTTGTTTGAAGAAAAAATTACTCACCATAGTAATGTTGTTTCTTCTAATGGAGTCTTGCTGTATTCAGACCTCCCCCCGCCTCCCCTCTCAGAATCTGTTTTTGAGAAGTGGGTTGGCAGGCACAGTGTTGCACCTCAGGGGTGTACCTTGTACCCTCCCTCTTGGTGGGGTAACTGTTATGTTTTTCCTTTTTGTGTTGCATAGTTTGAATTGTCACTACCTTATTTCTTCTTGGGTTCTCGACTTGAGTCTTTTTTGGACCCCAAAAAGTATTTTGCCTTTTGGCTATGTGTTCAAACAATTTCCACATTTTAGTGTTAAGTTAGTTAGTTACTCGTAAGAATCTGACGGTTACACTGGTAAGTACCACAGACAGAGGTTTGAAAGCCGAGCTCGAGCTCAACATTCCATGCTGCTGAATGGAGTTAACTCTTTCCTCTCCGGGGCAGTTCAAGTGCTGGGGCTAACTGCATTATGTCTAAGTACAGCAAGACTCCATTAGAAGAAACAACATTACTATGGTGAGTAATTTTTTCTTATGGGGACAGCCCAGAGCAACCTGGCAGCTGCTCAACAGCAACAAAAAGTATGGTATGACCGCAGAGCTAGAGCTCGCTCGTACATGGTGGGTCAGGAAGTCATGGTCCTTATTCCGGTCCAGAAAAACAAGCTGCAAGCTGAGTGGGACAGACCGTACAAAGTGGTTAGGAAGGCAAATGACGTGAACTACATTGTGGAGTTACCTGACCGTAGACAGACAGAAAGGATGTACCATGTCAACATGATGAAGCCATATGCAAATAGGGCCGACATGGTGTTCGCAGTGTGTAGTCATGGGGAGGGGACGGACGAAGGAGACCCCCTTCTGGACTTGCTGAAAGAGAGGAAGCAGGAGTCCTCTGTGGAGGCAGTAAAATTGTCTCACCAGCTGACCCCGGACCAGATCCAGAAAGTAAGGGAGGTTTTAGCAGACTTTGCCCCCTTGTTTAGCACCAAGCCTGGACTAACCCCCTTAGCAACACATGATGTGGAGACAGGGAGACAGACGCCCATACGGCGGACAGCATATCGGGTGTCAGAGGCTGTCCAAAAGGACATTAGGAGGGAAGTGGAGGAGATGCTGGATTTAGGGGTAATCAGAGATCCCACAGTCCCTGGGCTTCACCATTAGTCCTTGTACCCAAGCCAGATGGCTCGACTCATTTTTATGTAGACTGTCCTGGACTGAATGCAGTCATAAAGTTAGATGCCCACCCGATGCCCCGGACGGACCAACTCCTGGACAAGTTGGGAGGGACGACCTACCTTATGACCATTGACCTGACAAAGGGGTATTGGCAGGCAGAGTTGATGGACAGAGCTAGGGAGAGGTTGGCCTTCATCACTCCAGTAGGCTTATTTGAGTGCAGAGTAATGCCTTTCGGAATGAAGAACGCCACGGCCACTTTCCAAAGATTGGTGAACCAGGTGCTAAATGATGCTGAGGAGTATGCTGTGGCATACCTGGATGACATTGCCATCTTCAGTACCAGCTGGGAGGAACACCTGTCACACCTTAGGGAAGTGCTGGGCAGAATACAGAGGGCTGGGCTCACTGTCAAAGCCGAGAAGTGCCAGGTGGCTATGGGAGAAGTGGCATACCTCGGGTATGTGGTAGGCTGGGGACAGCTCCGTCCTAACCAGATAAAAATAGAGGTAATACAGGCATGGCCCAGACCAGAAACTCAGAAGCAGGTCAGGAGTTTTCTCGGGACAGCAGGGTACTATTGAAAATTTGTACCAAATTACAGTGCCCTGGCTGCTCCCCTATCTGACCTGACAAAGAAATGGATGTCCAAGAAAATTACCTGGAGTCCAGCCTGTGAGGATGCCTTTTCCAAACTAAAGGAGGCACTGTGCAGTGCTCCTGTTTTGACAAGTCTCAACTATAGCAAACATTTTAGAGTTCAGACAGACGCCTCAGATGTGGGTATTGGGGCAGTCCTGAGTCAGGTATCCAGCCAAGGGACCGAACACCCTATTGCATACCTGAGCCAGAAGCTGCTCCCCAGGGAACAAGCATACTCCACAGTGGAAAAGGAGTGTCTTGCCCTAGTGTGGGCCCTAAAGAAATTGGAGCCATACTTGTATGGGCAGCCTTTTGTGGTGCAGACTGTCCACAACCCCCTGGTTTGGTTGATGCAGATGGGGAAAAACAATGGCAGACTGCTCAGATGGAGTCTTGATTTACAAGGGTATGATATGAAAATCGTACATAGGGCTGGAGCCAAGAATCAGAACTCAGATGGGCTGTCTAGGGTCTATGAGGAGTGAACTGATTTGGGAAGCTCGTCCAATGTAGGGGATAGAGCCCCCAAATTCAGTCTAGGTGGGGAGGAAGTGTGATGTAGACAGCCAGTTCTGGGTGCTGTATAAATTTTTTTATTACATATAAAATATGTGATGGGAAGATCAGTTTGAGGAAACTACAGTTTTGCTGAACTGACACATCAAAACCCCCCAGGGATAAGTTCAGAGGACAGGAGGTATTTAAACTACAGAGATCTGAGGTTCAATTAGCATGTTAAATTTGCTTTGATCCCAGGAAATGAAATTAGCCATTCTTGGCATCCCCAAGGAAATCCTTTGATTTTGTTCTAGGTGTCATAGGGAAAGAGCATGCATGTGTTTTTGGTATCAGCCCAGAAAACCAGCTTATTTCATCAAAAGGTTGATGTCTGGGCCAAGCAGGACCCAGACGAATTTGGAAGGTCCAATATCCATTCCCAGGAAACCCTTGAATTACATCAGAGAGACCTTTGATGTGTAGATACCAAGGCCCAGACTGGATTAAAGAGTCAAATACACTTTTACTTTGAATACAGTGACTTATATCAAAGAAACTTTTGATATGTATGTGTAGCAGAGCACAAACCGGTTTTGTCTGGTTAACCTGAGGAGAGGAAAGTCAGTGAGGTCACCTATTATGTTTTTTTAAATATTTTATTTAGACATCCTGTGTTATAATAAATATAGATTTTGTTACACCAAGGCGGAGTTTGGTGACCTCAGAGAAGGCCGGCTCAGGACTGGTTTTAAACATACTGAGAAAACCTTGAGAGAGACACACTTTTATATTATCTGACTGAGGAAGAAACATCACAACACTGAAAGAAAGTAAGGACTTTAGACAAGATTATTTATTTTATTTATTTATTTATTTATTTAATTTTGGTGACCGGGTAGGCCAACTGAGCCCCAAAGGTCCCTTTTTCAGGGGCGACCCGGGATAACCATACAAGTTAGAAGAATGAACAAGGACATAAGGAACATTTGAGGCATTGTGAGTCACAGCATGAGGTGGTTACAGTAAAGAAAAATAGTGGATACAGGCATGGTTACAGGCATGGTAAAAGAAAAGCAGTGGATACAGGCATGGCTTACAGGCACGGTAAAAGAAAAGCAGTGGATGCAGGCATGGGTACAGGCATGGTTATCATCATGACATATAAGCAATTGGTAGTAATTTGCATATAGTTTATTCAGGGGTTACACGTGGCCTCTGGCACGCAAGATGAGTCTGAGAGTTACGTATTGTAGAAACTTGCACTTTAAACCTGTTTGTTTTAAGGCTGTATGTGTTGGGATATTTTGTTCTGTAATATTTTCTGTTTTCCTATTTTAAAGTAAGGATATATATTTTAAAATGGAAACTGCCTGGAGTGCCTTGACATTTCTTTTTATTTAAGTGAAGCTTTTAAAGGTTACAGTTAACACTGTGTATGGGCTTATTGATATTCCAAACTGGGAAATGGATAGAGTTCTCTGAGGGTCTTGCATAGAGTTCTAAGGGTTCATTTTGTAGACCTGGTTAGTGCCTGTAGGCAAAGATATCTGGCCCCCCGAAGACAGAATTATCTGAGCCTGATAACTGGGTACGCTAACAAGAGGTTATCAGTTTGAATCCCTCCAGAACTTGAGACTAAGGTGACTCAAACCCACAAAACAGACAACAGGGTTACCTTGTACTGTTCACTGTCCACAAATCATACGTGCAGAGGTTGGCACTTTGGGAGTAGAGTGCTGACCAGTTGAGCGAATTTGTGACACTCTGCTGTGTCAGTATATGGGCTACTGGGCTGAAAACAGAACAAAAACATAATAGCAAATGCACGCTGAAAATAGAAAATAGAGTTGGAGTTGATTTTGACCACTGGTCTCCTTCAGGAATTATCTATAAAGAGAAAATAGCAATGTTAGTGGTGCAGTGAGGGGAAATAAGGGGTATATGTTGTGCTAGGAAACAAAATATGGGGTGAATTTAGGAGTAAAAGTAATAATAGGCAAGGTAAGAAAAGAGTCTAAAATGAAAAAGGTGATGATGGGGCGGGTGAGGCATTGTAGAGGTGAATGAGCTGAGGGCCCAATAAACTGGGCTACTGGAATGTTAACAAAGATGTGGTGTCTGTCACCATCTGGTAGTGTTACAGCGTAGGTACTCTTGGAAGCCCCTTGTTTGCAGTTGTCTGTAAGGGAGTGTGACAAGAACACCAAAATTCCCCTGGAGCATAGAAAAATGTTGGGGGTACACTTAAGCCCTGGTCCCCACGACTGGCCACCTTCACGGTTGGCAGTCCATAGATGAGAGGGACTGCTATTTTGCAAGGCAGTGGCCAGGCCTGGCAAGTCCCATCCTGGGGTCTTGCCTGTGGAGTTCAAAATGGTAAGTGCCAGAGAAGTTTGGGCATGGTGTTGGGTGGTTACCGCTGGAAGGGGGCAACTCTGGGAGACCAGGCAGCAGAAACAGTAAATATGAAAAATAAAATCTCTTAACATAATAAAAAATTTTAAATTCAGGACATTGTTTATTACTTAAAGGAGGTGGGGATTTTTTACTAATTCATACGAACATACGAAATTTGCCAGCAGATAAAGGCCTAGAGGTCTATCAAGTCTGCTCGAATGTGCAGCTAGCACCCCTTATTCTGCAGCTGCCCCTCCCTTCCTTCCACCCTTCCCCTTCATTAACCCTCCCCCTTGTCCTGTCCCATCCTCGTTTGAAGCAGTCCACTGTTCTACTGCATACCACTTCAGCAGGTAACGCATTCCACCCAGCCACCACCCTCTCTGTAAAAAAGTGTCTCCTCATCTCCCTCATGAACCTTCCTCGCTCCAGTCTCATATCATGGCCCCTGGTGGCCCTTCCCTCCCTTACTTTGAACAGCCCCTCTATACCGTCTTGTTTATTCCTTTCATGTATTTAAAGGTTTCAATCATGTCACCCCTGTCTCTCCTCTCCTCCAGTGAGTACATGTTCGACTCCTTCAACCTCCTCTCGTATGATAAGTCCCCCAGCCCCTTGATCATCTTTGTCACTCTGCGCTGCACCCCCTCCAGTAACTTAATGTCCCTCTTTAGAAACGGACGCCAGTAATGTATGCAGTACTTCAGGTGTGGTCTAACTAATGACCTATACAGTGGCAGAATCACCTCCTCCCTCCTCGAGGATATACCCCTTGCAATACAACCCAGCATTTTGTTGGCCTTTGCAGCTGCCTTCCTACATTGTGCCAAGTTGTTCATTGACCCTGTAATGAGCACACCCAGATCCTTCTCCTCCTCTGTCTGGGCTAGCTGCACTCCCCTAGCTGGTAACTCCTCCTTGGGTTCTTCATCCCAAAATGCAGCACCTTGCACTTTTGGCATTAAAGCCCAGTTGCCAGGTGTCTGACCAGGTTTCAAGCTTTGCCAGATCATCCTGCAACCCTGCCATCCTCCCTAGGTCATCCACCACCACGCTTACCTTGGTATCATCAGCAAACAGACTGATCTTGCTCTTGATGTCCCATGATATGTCTGCAATGAATATCCCAAACAGCACTGGTCCCAACACCGAGCCCTGTGGAACACAGCTCGTCACTGCCCTTGAGTGTGAGCTCCCCCACCCACCACCCCTCTGTTGCCTCCTGCAGCCAGTTTCCTACCCATCTCACCAGCTTTGCACCCGCCCCTGTGCCTACTAACTTCCTTCCCAGCCTTCCATGTGGCACTGAGTCGAATGCCTTACTGAAGTCCAGATACAGGACATCCACTGCATGGCCCCTGTCCAGTTGCCTAGTTACCCAGTCATAGAACTCAACCAGGTTGGTTTGGCAGGCTCTGCCACGTATGAAGCCATGCTGTCTGCTGTCCTATAGTCCTTTGGTCAGTAGGAGGGCCACCAGCCTCTCCTTCAGGATAGTCTCCATTAGCTTACCCACGATGGATGTGAGGCTCACTGGTCTGGTTCCTAGTTCATCCTTGGGGCCACTCTTGTGGAGGGGCACCACATGAGCCATCCTCCAGTCCTGAGTACACACCCCAGATGTAGTGAGGCATTAAATAGGTCTGCCAAAGGTCCTGCAAGGACCTCACCAGCTCCTTCAGTACCTGGGGTGGATGCCATCTGGGCCTGGCGCCTTGTCCACCCTCAGTGCCTTCAAACCCTCTCAAACTCTGCTCTCCATGATTTCCCCATCTGTCACCACTTCCCATCCTGCTTCTGCCATTTCTCCCACCTTGGGTGTCATCCCCTCTTCTCTTTAGTAAATACTGAGCAGAAGTACTCATTTAGTGCTTCCGCCTTATCGCACCCTGCTTCCACCCAACCCCCTCCTTCCTAATCCTTACTATGTGGTCCTTACAGCTCCTTTTCTCCCTGATGTACTTAAAGAAGTCCTTCTCCCCCTTCTTAATGCCTTGTGCCAGCCTGAGTTCCGTAGATGCTTTGGCTCCCCTTACTGCCCTTGTCACCTCCTTCGATTCTG
Source organism: Neoceratodus forsteri (assembly GCA_016271365.2). Classification (NCBI taxonomy): domain Eukaryota; kingdom Metazoa; phylum Chordata; order Ceratodontiformes; family Ceratodontidae; genus Neoceratodus; species Neoceratodus forsteri. The sequence goes on along the minus strand of JADMNL010000022.1, from coordinate 531,300,213 downwards.
TCAAGTACTCCTCCCTGTCCTCTCCCTCCCTGTTTTCTTGTACTTCCTAAAGGCAGCTCTTTTCCTCCTTACCTTTTCCATGACCTCCTTGCTCAACCATATCAGTTTCTTAGCCCTAGCCTTCTTGCTCTGGGCTTTGCAGCAGGTTTTGGTTGCCTCCACTATACCTAGCCTTATGAGCTCCCACCTCTGGTTAGTGTCCATACTAGATTGAATTCTGGCCAGGTACCCTTTTACCACTTTCCCCATCCTCCCAAAGTCGGCCCTCCTGAAGTCCAGCACTATTGTGCCAGATTCCACTCCTTCCTTGCCCATATCCAATGTGAGCCATACTGAGTGGTGGTCACTCCTGACAGTGGTTCCTCCACTGTAAGTTCTCTCACAAAGTCCCCATTTGCCAGCACAAGGTCAAGGGTATTCCTAACCTGGTCGGTTCACTGACCATTTGCAGCAGGAAGCTGTCCTGAAGGCATCCAGCAGTACCTGCTCCTTCTGTTCCTGGTTGTTGGGTGCTCCAGTCCACTCCTGGCATGTTGAAGTCCCCCACAATCACCACACTACCCTTCTCGCAGGTCCTCCTGATCTGTCCCGCTAGTTCCCTGTCTAACTTCTCCGTCTGAGATGGTGGCCTGTACACCACTTCCATTCTAAGAATCCTATTCTTGGAATCCTGGATTTGCATCCAAAGTGACTCCGTACTACCCTCCTCCCCTTCCTCCCTTACACACTTCAGTCCTTCCTTCACATATAGTGCCACCCCCCCTCCTTTCCCAATCACCCTGTCCCTATGAAATAACCTGTACCCTGGTACAGATGGTCCCAATCATTGTATTGGGTGGCCCATGTTTCCATGATGGCTGCAATGTCCACCTCTCCCTCTGCCATGAGAACCTGTAACTCTGCAGTTTTCCTCCCAAGGCTCCTAGCATTAAGGGTAACCACCTTCCACCCTTTACCCCCCTCTCATCCTGCCCTCCTTTCCTAGCATCACCAACAGTACTTGCCATTTGTCCTTTGTCACTGTTATGGGGGGTAAGCTCATATGGTTTCCCAACCTGTGGTCTCTGCATATCTCTTCCCTAACTGCCACCCCCAACTCCTAGTTTAAATTCCCAGCTTCCTCTATGTACTCCTCCATCCTCTGTTTCAACACTTTCTTTCCCTCCTCACTCAAGTGTAGTCTGTCCTTGGCATAGAGACTACTGTCCTCCCAGGTCCCTCCCACCCCCCAACAGCCCATACCCTTTAGCACAACACCAGGTTCTTAGCCATCCGTTAAATTCCTCTATTCTCAGCTTTCTTGTTGTGCTTGCCTTTGGCACGAAGTATCTCTGAAAAAGTTACTGATCTTCCTGCCCCTCACATAATTGTGCTAGTTCCTCAAACCTCCTCTGGACTGTATCTACTGTCTTGTCAGCCAGGTCGTTTGTCCCATGATGTATAATTAAATGAGGCTTGTCCCTACCCCTTCTAGCATATTTCAGAACAGACTGTCCCGCCCTTTCCGCTGTCATTCCTGGCATGGCCTCCACCCAAATGCGACTATGCCTCTCCCCCTTGCTACCCCACCTAACTCCTCTTAGTATTGAGTCCCCCAGCACTAAGATTCCACCCCTCTTACTCCCTGCTTGCTTCCATTCATCTCCCTCTCTCATTTCCAGCTCCTCTTCTTCCTCCTGCACATTATTTCCCCCTTTTACCCCTGTTGCAATTCTCCCAGCAGAACTTCCTCCCGCTCCAGTTTGGTCCAGGCATTTATCAATTACTCCTCTAATTTCATCATTTCCCTCCTCCACCTTCTTCCTCTCTAGCAGTGCACAACTATTTTCTGAAGGCCCTTCACAAATGCCCGCTCCCTCTCTCTTCATAGTAACCTGTTCTCTCCTTTCCATTCCATGACTTTTGCCACTTCTTCGCCTCCCCTCACAATTCCTATCTCCTCCTTCCATTTGTCTTTTGTCTCCTGACCTGGCTTCCCCAGCAATTGTTCTTCCTGGCCTGGTCTCCTTTGTCTCTGCTTCCCTTCTTCTGACCCTCTCCTCACCACTGTTGGCTTAAATCGCCCTCCCTCATCTCCCCTTCTTCCTCCCTCCAGTATTGGGCTAAACCCACCCCAATCTGCCTTGCCTGTCTTAGTTCCTCCTGCAGACCCTCAATCTCCTTTCTAAGTTTTCTATGTGGTTGCACACTAAACATCCTCCCACACTCCAGGCAATTTTTAGAAAGATTGGTGCACTGCAGTTGTTGCAGCCTACCACCCTACCCATTGCTGTCGTTGCCCACCAGCGACCCCCACCCTTCCAGATGCAGGATACCAAACACTCCCCCAAGTCTCCCCTCTCCCTCCTCTATCAGTGCAAAACATTTTCTTTATTTCCCTTACCTCCTTTGTTGCACATGTTTAGATATATTGAGCAACTGCTTTTTATATTCCTATCCTTCCTATCCACACTCAAAAACAGACTTTAAGTAGCCATTGCACAACCGTCTTCAAACTCCTACTCCTCCTTTCCCCAATGCAATATCAATGCGAAGAAGTAATAATGAAAGCTCCTAGATTTGCAATTACTTCCCTTCCACTGAGAGAGCAGTCACCTCTTCACTTGCTGCTGTTCCTTTCCTGGTATGCCCCTCCTACTCCACACCCCTTACTATACCCAGTGTTTAGCTCCTGTCAATCAGATTTAACAGGGCATATAATTAAGAGTTGGGGGAAAGGGGGAGAAAATTTGCAGCAACCAAAGACAGCAAAGAATACACCACCACTACGTTTTAAATCCTCAACAGCCCAAAAACAATTCTAAGTTAAGACAACAAAGAAAGTACAGTGTCACCAAAAGCCCACAATCCAAGTCTAAAAGAAAAACAGCAATTACCAGTTACTGTACAGCATTGAATTGAACATGCTTCCTTCCCCACCTGGCTTCTATAACATTGAAAAATACATACATTTCTATCTCAGCTCTTTACCCTTACCAACAAAAGGTAACTACAATCACAATTCATAGCAGTTAATAATGTTCTCCCTAACAGAAATAAAAGCTTACCTCCAAAGGAGCCATATTTATCTGTATCTAAAGAAACACTGATATGAAAAACCTGTGTTTTCAGTTGCTTTCCTTTTATGGACCACATTCTGCATAGTTCTTTTCCTGGGGCATGGGGTCATGTTGCCTAAACCAAAACACACGGGGCAATAAATGCCACAAGCAAAAGGGTGTGCACTACAATAACATCGAGTAAAAAACCAACACAACACAAACAGCACACGCTCCCTTCAAAACAATAGGATGCCTTGTTTTTTTTGCAGGGGGGCTTCACACCTGCACCCCCCCTTGGAATTTATATAACAAACTCCAGGGGTGTGGCTTAGGTGATGGGGGAAACTTGAGATGGGGGAACTTTGTTTAAAAAAAAAACATAAACCACAAAAGTAGTTGCATGGGCAGACCTGAGTGGAACCGAACCACAGTCCCAGGTCTCCAGATTCTGCCATGTGCTGGTGTCTTAGCCACTCCACCACAAGCGTGGTTTGACCAGGCACCCAACACATGCCAACTTGATCTTGCCACATTAGTAGCATACAGCGACAGGAGTAGTGGTAATTCCCTACCACTGTTATACCCCTGTCACTGTAAATTCAGTCACACTATACACAGCGCGGTTAATGTCGCACTGCCTTACATGCGTGGTATTGCCCTGGTACTTTTTCATGAAATCAGTAATCTAGAGTTTTTACTATATCATAGTTTCTGTACAGAGTGCCAGACATGAGGTATTGTCCAATCAGAACCATGCTAAGAGCTCTGTGCACAAACTGTGACATAGCTAAAACTTGAGAAGTGATGCCATAAGCAGAGGATATGACTTTATGACAGGTCTGAGCAGCAGGAGCAGATGAAGTTTAAAGGGAACAAATACAATTTATTTTCTTTCTTATGAGAGTCTTGACATTCAGATTTGAGGGGGATATTTTTGTAACCAAGTTCTGTTGATGCCAACTGTGAATTTTTGTCTGGAAACTGAAAACTCTCTTAAAGGTGACCTGTAATGAAAACGCTCAGCCCGTTCCTGTCCCCACATACTTTTCAATGCAGCTGCGGGAGTCAGGGACTCCTAGGATCATAATTTTTCGAGCAATCCAGATATTTTAAAAATATGCCAAAACTCTTAGCCAAACACAGAAGTGCTGCAAGTGTCCCAATTCAGCAGGTGCAAGTGGTCATTGGTATTCCACCGATTCTGTGACATTTCAAGCACCACTATCCTTATTGTAGCAGCAGTGGTAGTAGCTCAATATACTTATTTTATTACCTCCACGTTGTGTTCAAACCGTAAATATTACGTATGGCAACACCTGGACAGGCTGTTGCCATACGTAATATTTCAGGTGTCAAGACTCCCATGTAATAAAATAAGTGTATTAAGTTACCACCACTGCTGCTACAATAAGGGTAGTGGTGTTTGACAAGTCACAGAATGGGTGGAATACTCATGACCACTTGTGCCTGCTGAATCGGGACCCGTGTGGCACTTCTGTGTTCGGCTAAGAGTTTCGGCATATTTTTAAAATATCTGGATTGCTCGAAAAATTATGATCATAGCAGCCCCTGACTCCCGCAACTGCATTGAAAGGTATGTGGGGACTGGAGCCGGCCGTGCATTTTCTTTACGGGTCTAAGAACGAGTAGAAATGGAATATGATTGGCAGGGAGGACAAACACAGTTTATAATAGTTTTAGTCTGTTAGACGCAAGAATGATTAACACTTCTTATATGTTTCTTTTAATAAAGGTTCAACTGGTGCGTTCCTTGGGTGAAGTTAGAAGGAGGTCTATTCAGCATGCAGTTCCCTTGGACAGTGGGAAGTTACCCCTTATTAGGGACTTGGATACTCGCAACGGGGGAATGCTTTCTCATCGTCAGAAGATGTGGATAGAGGGAATGCCTAATGATGGCTTTACTGAAAACCCAGTCTTGCACAGGTATTGCAGCTCTTCTTGTTGGAGTCTAGTGTGAACTGATAGAATTTTTCCTTTAATCCTAAATAGATTTGGCTTGTACATACAGTATTCTGAATGTTCCTGTCTTGCAATGCTTCTCTGGAAAAGGTTAAAGAAGTCTGAAGCCATGTTGCGTCTGATATTCCAAATCAAACTGGGCCATTTGCATGTGGACTTGGTTGCCCTGAGGAATACTTGTATTCCCTATATTAAGTCAGGTCCTGGAGTGCATTTGTTTGTGCAGGTCTTTATCTGTTTGAAAAGGGGTGACCAGACAATTTCTGCATGCAGTGGCCTACATTTTTAGAGGTACAGCCTTGACCCCAGCTTGTTGGCGAGGTTATGGGGAGCAAAAAGCTACATGTTACCAAATTATCTGGGCCTGCCCGGTTCTGCAACCATTTTTAGATGTAGTAGGAAGGGAATTATCTGCAGTTTTTACACAACAGGTCCTATTAACTGCCCTACTATTTATATTTCTTCATTTTCCAGCCCTTCAAAAAATAATGGCCAGGTATCTTATTGGTATCCTGCTTACAACTGCAAAGAAATGAATAAGCAAGCATTGGCTCTCCCCTGTTGCCCCTACTGTTGAGGAATGGAGGCCACAGGTCCATGAGATATATAGGATGGAGACCTTTTCATATGCATTACAAAATAGAAAGGTAGGGAGAAGTGGACCCAAGTTTTGCTATATAGTATACAAGCTGACTCTTCTCTTTTACCTTAACCCACCTGCATAAAATAAATTCTAGCATGTTTGTCACTAAGGCTTCCTATTCTGTAAATATTTGATCTGGTACTACCACCCCAAAAATGATTATTATGGGCAATAATATAAACCTTGACTTCCCCACCCATACCCCTGAAATTCAGTTTCAGTTTATTTCCCTGCATAGGCAGGAGCTGACCATAGTGAAGGCTATTGATTTTCAGTGATTGAAATAAACAAATTCCATTTTCAAGACTTGAACTTCCAGGAATTGCACCAGTGATTGTTAGTCTGATTTCTGGATTCTACCAGGATTCTGCTGTCATTCTTTTAGTATGTGTATAAATAATCAGAAAAAAAGAAGCCTTAATGCACCAAGCATTAAATGAAACAACCTCAAAATAGTACAGTAAGCAATTATAAGAAAAATGCAAATTATGTAGCTTCACTGATCTTGTCTAAAATGCCAAATTTAGTGAAATCCTTTGTTTTTACCGGTGTGCATGCAGTCCAGATTTTGGAATTTTACCTGGTTTTCCGGGGAAAAACAAAAACCAATGGCCTTGACCATAGTGCTCAACTTTTCAGGTTCTGGTCCTCTTACATCTGAATTATTAATATCAATTCCCAAATAATGAATAACAGTATCAGTCGTGTGTTTATCACTTTTTAATGACTACGACTGTGGTGCATTATCACACTGGTTTGTAATACTATGAATGTTAACCACGTGGCCCATGTAGGGCTATTTTACATGTTATCATCTGTATGAGAAATCTATATGATGTTCTAACCCCAATAAAAATAAAAAGCCATGTCAAACTTTGCAAGCCTCTAAGAGCAGAAATAAGCAGACAAGCAGTAGTTACACAAGAGTGACTACTGGCTTGTGCATCAACTGGACAGCTAAAGTCAAAGTAGAATATATTTTTGAACATACTTTTTCCCTCCTTACCTAGTTCATCAGATTGTCCTTGATGACCCTATCCACAAACCCAGAGTCTCACACTTACTGGGGGTGATATCTGCAGGCCCCAATACACACTGTCCCCTCATATGCTATTCCTGAGGTGCCTCACTGGTGGAGAAAGCAAGCGGTGGGGGGAGCAGGGGTCCCTGAGGTCCAGGTGCTACATCTTCATGGGGAGAACAGAATAGTTTAAATAAGCCCCCATAATTGTTAAATGGCACAAGATAAGACATATGATAGCAGTGCTTTCAGTGTTGGCATCCTGTGTGATGCTGGTAGCTGGCTTTCTCTCCTCCTGTCTGAAGCTATGCTTTGCTTACCACAACTTCCTATGGCTGGTCATATAATCAAAGGACCCCCCACCACAGTAAGGAAGTTTCCAATACAGATGTTAGCAAAACAAATACTGCCTGATTTGTGGCAACCCAGTCTTGGTACTTTAACTCAGGTTGTCATCATAGTAAGCATGCCCCTGCTGCCCACACGTCTCCCACCAACTGTTGGATTGTGCTTTTCTGCCAAAGAAATTGATGCTCTTTCAAGAATCATTATTCTCCCAAGAGCACTACTCTTTGCTTTTAGAACCAGAGGCACTAGAATCCTGCGGGAGTAGAACTTTTGAGGGGCAGCATGCATTGTGCACATGCACAAGATGCCATGTATGATTCAGGGTGCACAAACAGCATAAATAGTGGTGCCTGCTTCAGCTGCCTCAGTTTCTTTTTTCCTGTCATCTAGAGTACGACTTGTCATGGGTTGAACAGAACTTTTGTGTTTCGCCCACGTTCGGCCTCTTGCATTTCTAGTTAATATTTATTTTTCAGTATGTAGTTTTTCTTTACCAAATATATGATTTATGCAATCCTTTCTCATCATATTCGTTTTGTATGTAGAAGTTTCTCTCAACCTACCTTCTTTTTGCAGTTATTACTCTTTCTCTTGAGGTCCAGGTGCCCTCCGGATGCTGGCCACCCCAGCCCCGCTTCCCCCCCAACACACATTTTTCTACTGGGACTTACCTTCATGTAGGAGTGCAGCATGGCCTGGGTGTTCAATGGGGTGCAGGGCTACTCGGTGGTGTGGGTCAGTGGCGGCTCAGACGTCCATTATTTTCCTGCATTTTTTCCTGCATTTTCTCCTGGAGAGGCGACATGCAGTGCTGCCTAGATGTCCCACATACACTTTCATGCATGATGCATCATTAGCAGCCACTCACTCCTCCTCTGCTGTTAGCCTCAACCTGCCTCAAACCCACTAGGGGTCCAGGCTAGTGCTGGGCACTGAAACCCTGACTCCCCAGGAGAGGAGAGCAGTTCTCTAAATGCTCAATCCACTCCCTCCCTGACTGCCCCACCATGATCAGAGTCCGCATCCGAACCCTGGTCACTGCATGGCATGAGGTGTGGCACCCAGTGCCTCAACCCACAGCGCCACTGGGTCAGCACCCTCAGTCTACCTTGTTTGATGACCAGTTAATTTGCCTATGGTTATGTAAGGAAGGTCATTCGCTTCGGCAACAAGTCATTTTTCGGACCACCACTCCTCTCAAGGCCAGTATTGCGATACTGGACAGTTTCAGACCTGGAAGGATAAACAGTCCTCCTGGAGTTGTAAACATTATGGTCCTGGACTCGCTTACACGCTGCATCAGACTTCCAGGACCAGCAGACAGAGATCTTGTCTTCACATAAAGATGTGAAGGGATAAGTTTCAGTTTGATTCTGCAGTACTATATCAATCAGCAATCAGCTATTCTCTAGCTATAGCAATCAGGCAGCAATCAGCTATTCTCTAGCTATAGCATGGAACACCCAACAAAAAATCCCTAAAACTGTCCAATATCATTCCATTTGCATCCTTTAAACAGCATTGTACAGTTTTCTTCAAAGAGAAATGCAATTGCTACCACTAGAGCTAGCATTGTCATCTCACAAATCTCCCTTCCAAACCATATATGGCATATTCCTTCCAGACAGACACCCCATCTTATGGCACCCAGTAATACCTTCACCATCCTAGTATTACATTATGCTGAGTGTCTGCCATGCCCCCCCACTGGGATATGTATATACTGTAAATATTAGCTTAACTTTCCTGTAACCCGTTTTTTATCATGTGAATTTACTGTACATCACTGTGTTTATAAACGTTATTTTCCCCTGTATGTATAACTGTCTTATATAAGTGTATGATGTATCTGTTGTGTATCAACTATTGAACCTTGACCTTATCAGGTCCATCTTGTAAATGAGCCTTGCTCAATGATGTTCGCCTGAATAAATAAAGATTTGATGATGATGATGATGAGTACTGATGCCTGTCTCTGACATCCCCACTGCCTATTGGGATGTCACAGATGAACAGTTTGGTTATGGACTGCAGTCTATGGCATTGAGTTCCTCTGGGCATCCACCCTCTAGGCTGTGTCCCCAGACATACCCACTTCGGCAGGGTTTCTCTGGAGGATGACAAACTCTTTTATTTTTTTTTTTCTCAGACTGTCATTTCTGCCCTTGGTACCATCTGGTGCTGAGTGTGGTGCCAATCATTTGGAGAAACTGTTTTCTGCATGTTTTTCTCCAGTGTACACCTTACAGAGGTTCCTTGACATCACTGGCCTCATTGCTGGCCTCACCAGTGGCCTCGGTGCTGGTGTTGGTGTTGAAGAAGTTCTGTCATTAATGAAACAAGTAATTTTACTGAAGGGAAAACATAGAAACATAGAATTTGCCAGCAGAAAATAAATGACCACTAGGCCCACCCAGTCTGCCCAAGGATTTCCTGGCTACTTCACGCCTGTAGATCTTAACTGGTCTTCAGGAACACACTTCCCTCCCTGTTTCTGTACTAATTATGCCCCTGTGTCTGTCCCACGCATGCTTGAAGTCTTCCATCATTCTAACCGCCACAACTTTGGGAGGCAGTCTGTTCCATGCTTCTACCACCCTTTCTGTGAATAAGTATTTCCTCACATCCTTTCTGAAATTCCTCCCTCCAATTTTATTGCATATCCCTTAGTCCTGGAGCTCATCCTGTTATGGAAGAGGCTGCATCCCTGCATACTGTTCTCCCCTGTGAGGTACTTGAAGGTTTCGATCATGTCACCCCTCACTGTCCTGTCCTCCAGAGTATACATATTGAGATCCCTCAGTCTCTCCTCGTAGAGCTTCCCTTGCAACCACTGCACCATCTTGGTTGCCCTTCTCTGGATTGCCTCACCCTGTCTATGTCTTTCCTGAGGTGCAGTCTCTCGAACTGGATACAGTATTCCAGATGGTGGGGGGGGGTACCAGAGAGCGGTACAGTGGCAGCACCACCTCCCTTCTCCTGCCAGTAATGCTCTTTCACCCCAGCATCCACCTAACCCTGCCCACAGCCTTGTCACACTGTGCTGCCAACTTGAGGTCTTCAGAAATAATTATTGTAAAATAAATAATAATAAAAAGTTGGAGTCATCTTGAATTTAGACATCTCAAACCTGGAGCTCACACAAAACCTTCACTTTATTAGAGCAGAACTGGAAAAAGTTCAAGCAAGGGTCTTTCTCCGACAAGAAGTGGTCCAGACACTGGTACAATATGCAGCCTTCTTCCACATAGGGACAACATAGGGATGCATAGAGACAGTGGTCCTGGGTGACTTTAATGTCAACTGGCTCGTCCCTGAGACTGACCCTTATTAGGATGCTGTTGTGGCCATTGATGGCATTCAGGTGGTATCAAACCCCATAAGGATAAATTATAGAACAGGCAATAGATCCCTCCTGGACCTAATCCTCACCACACACCCCAGAAGAATCTCTAACACTTGTGTTCTTTCCGACTCGCTGAGTGATCACTCACCTGTTATGTGTCAATGGTCAAACAGTACTCCCAAACCACAGACAAAAATTCTCCTACCAGCATGTCCTAAAAAAAGGGATGATTAAACAATTTCAAGACTTCCTTGCTCAAACTGACTGGTCCCCCCTTGATATAGCCAACAACATGGACCAAGCTCTAAATTACTTTATAACATAATTTAATGTGGCCTGTGACAAATTTGCCCCTTATCAGAAAAGAACACTAAAGGGCCCAGCAAGGCCGTGTATCACTCCGACCCTATTAAGCCTACCACCTCAGGTCATGTGTGTCCCAGGCCCGCCTGGTCCCCAAGACCCACACCCTTACTGGTGATCGGGCATTCACGTCCATGCACCAAAAATGTGGAACTCCCTTCTGGCCCAAGTTCGTGCCTCCCCCTCCCATCCCTCCTTCAAAACATCCCTCTGGAACTTCCTAAAAGCTGGAGCTACCTGCCTGTGTGACGCATAATGCCCAGTCTCATAGCCCTATTACCTCTGTTGGTACCCCTATCAGGCACTTACCGCCCAGGTGGAGCGTCATTACTGTCCAGTATCACTAACCGCCCCCTGTCCAGCACTGAGTCTGTCTTTCACGTTAGGCGTACAGGTCTGGCCAGAGTGTACAGGTGTGCTCCAAACAATTCTGAGGCTGCCACTGTTAGAGTTGTTCTTTTATTCTAATTTCTAGGTTATGTCTTGATGTTTTAAATTTCTAGGTTATGTCTTGATGTTTTTCTACCTCCCCACAATGTTCTTTGAGCCTGTATGTACTTTAAGCTGTTTTACCCACTGTTGGAGCATGTGGCTCTGGTATGTAACCACGACTCTGTATTTGTTTCATGGATACCTTGTAACTCTCCCGGGTCACACCTGAAAATAGGCACTTGGCTGTCTAGTGTGCTTACCTGGTTACCAAAAGCAAATAAAATAAAAACAATCTCTGGCATCATGCACTGGCATCTGGCCGGCAAGGTGATAAGCAGCAATACAAGACGGCACGTAACCTATGTACCCCAGAAATTTGCAGAGCCAAACAGGAGTATTACAAGAATGAACTCACCATCTCCTGGGGTACTAGCCACAATTTTTGGGAAAACATCAAAAGTCTAACGGGCAAGCCCAACAAATCATCCCCCTCACTAATAGAAGTCAATGGTACCACCATACAGGACCATAAACAAATTGCTGACACCTTTAATGTTGCTTTCATGGACCTCAGTTCTGTGCTGCCCCTGATTTCTTTAACATTTCTCCGTTGAAAGGTAAAGAAGCAACACCAACTCCAATAAGACCCCTCCATTCTATTTTAGGAAAGTCATACTAGCAGAGTCCAAAAATACTTCCAAAAGGTGCTTGGTAAAACCAGGTTTAGTAGTGACACCTTGACCTAAAACTTCTCAACCTCTCACTCGTTGCTACTCTAAAACCTCTCTAAACTTTTGAACCTATCGCTCTCCCTTAGACAATTCCCCCAACAATGTAAAGCTGCCGTTGTCTCACCCATACATAAAAGTGGTGCAGCTGTCACCCCATATCAATCCTTCCCCCTCTGTCTAAAGCCCTCAAGCACATCGTCGCGGACCTGTTGACTGAATACCTTTGACAAATATAACATTCAATGCGCATAGCAGCACGGTTTCATAAAGGCCCACAGTACAACAACTGACCTCCATGAGTTTACTGATCACATCCACAAGGCCCTGGACAGTTCTAACATATCTGGTGCAGTCTTCGTTGACCTTACAAAGGCCTTCGATACCGTCAACCACCAACTCCTTATTCAATCCCTTCCTGCCTTGGGACTCTCAAACGAGGTTACTTGCTGGTTCAGTAGGTAGCTTCAGAGTAGAACACAGCAAATGAAAATTCATGACACCCTCTCCAGTAGCCTCCCAGTGAGAGCAGGAGTCCCACAAGGGTCGATTCTTGGCCCCCTCCTATTTAGCCTCTGTATCAACAACCTCCCAAAAGCCTGTAACAATAACATGATACTCTATGCAGATAATGCTGTCCTCTTTTCAAGACATCAGGACTCACTCACTCTGTCTGGTGATCTGCAAGCCAATTTTAGTCTGGTCAAGAACTGGTTTGGCCAGCATAAGCTAGTTATGAATTATAAAAAGACTAAGGTAATGCTCTTCTCAAGCCCTCAAAACATACATAAAACTGCTAGCCTTACTGTTATGAACAACCTAAACCAAACACTTGAGCAAGTTCATAATTTCAAATACCTTGGGATCATGCTTGATAGCTCCCTGTCATACAGCCTTCATGTTATCCAAATCTTGAAGGTAGTCAACTGTAGGCTCGGTGTCCTTTACTGACACCACCATTGCATGACTCCTGAGGCTCTGAGAATAGCTGTAAGTAGCTCCATCCTCTTGACCATAGACAATGGATTAGTAGTCTACGGCTCTGCCACTGACTCTACCCTAACAAATAACTCAATCGTGCTGAATAAGGCCTGTAGGCTTATAACTGGTGCAGATAGACAAACACATACATGCGACCTCTACAAGCTGTCCAACTGGCTCCACCTAAAAGGTAGGATCTCCTACCAGTCCTGTCTGCTTGCGAAAAAAAACACTCCCCCTTCAACCCGGCCCTTCCTAACGCCAGCACCAAACCCCCCCAGCAAGTGCAATGCTTCCAAACAAACCTACATTGCTCCTTTCTGTCATACCTCTCAGGCACAACGGACTTTCAGCTATGGAGCACTCACCTTTTTAAATGGCCTCCCCCCTGAATTAGCCACTGAGCAAACCTTGGCCTGTACAAGCCTAAACTCTGGCAATATCTCACCGCTCTCAGTTGCTGTAATTGTACCTCCTAAGCGGTCCCTGTGCTTCACCCTAAACGCCTCTAGCATTTCCCCCTCTCCTTAATCACTCATCTCTAATCTACCACTTAACCTATATCCTCTCCCAACCTCTCCTTATTTGCACCCCTCTCATATGATCATCCTTTATATTCGTTGCTAACCCAATCCCTCCACCGGCCTCACACTCTACTACCCCTTATCTTACACTAACATACATATTCATCCCTATTAACCAATTATCTTCACCCCTCCTCCTCCCCTCCTTCCCCGTCTCCCCTCTTTTCTTTTTCTCTCAATGCTTTCACCTTCTTACTTCCTTCCTACTTTCTTCCCTTTTCTTCCCCTACTGTCGCATTGCTCCCGTCCCCATCATAATATGTACACTTTGCTCTCTTCCCCCATCTTACTGTCCCCTTGGTTTCTCACCCCCTTCTTTCTCTCTTATTCTCACCTCCCCTACTGTCATGGAGACCCAAGCCCCTCAGTACCCTCTTCTCTTTTCTCTCCCCCTCTAACCCACCTCCGCCCACTCCTTTCGCCTAGCACTTATGTCACTAGTTACTACTCTTGACTATGTCACCATTGTGATGGCTTCCTTGCTAGTAACCTCTAATTGTCGACAATGTAAACACGATTGAAATTTGTACTGTTCTGCATATTGATTGCACAGTATGTCTTTTGTCTGGTTTTCACTTCTCTGTCTTTCTGTATATTTGTGCCTGACGCAGAACCTTTGTAAAAGATCCGTTGGTTCGAATGTATTGTAATTCCTAGATCTGAATAAATAAAATAAATATAACAAGGACTGCAAAGAACTGTTAGGTTGCATGTCAGCCACAACCATTGTGGTTCCAGGGGCAAGGCAGCACATGAAAGGGGTTCAATGGTACCTGAAAGAATACTGGTCTCAACTTGGGGATTACCTGACAGCCCTGATACTAGTGCAAAAAAGGCTCTTAACTCATTACCTCCAATAGCTCCATATGAAGTCCAAACTGTCACATAAAACGGCCACCCAGAAGATAATGAGTTAAGCTCCCTCTAGTGGTGGCAGCAGGTGCAGCACCTAAGAAAGGGAGGCCTTTCTCTACTAGCCCTGCACAATTTAATCTGGACCACAGATGCCTAACTCCTGTGATGGGAGTGCATATCTCACACCACACAGTAAAGGGAGTATGGAACCCAACAGAGAGAGGAATACATCAACCTGCTGGAGTTCAAAGCAGTGTTTCTGTCCCTAAATTCCTTTTCATCATTGGTCAGTGATCAAATTTTGCAGATAAGGACACTCAACACAATAGTATACTACATAAACGAACAGGGCGATGCAAGATCTTCAAAACTGTAAAATAAAGCACTAAAAATTTGGGATGTGACCTGTACTAATAGAGTACATGTCTCTGCAATCCATGTTCTGGGAAAGGACAAAGTACTGACAGACTCAGCAGGTTAGGTCATGTCACATACTTGTGGTCCCTGAAACAAAGTGCTATGGTCAGTTTTCAAGAAGTAAAGTGTTTCAAATGTTGATCTTCTGGTCTTACATGAAAAAAGAAGCTACCAGTGTTCTGCGGCAGAGTCCCATGTCTGGGAACAGTTCCAGAGGATGCTCACAGCATGTACTGGGAAAAGAGGGCCCTTTATGCTTTCCCACCTTTTCCTTTGATACAGAAAGTGCTTCTGGAAGTTATCGAGTGGAACTAGTAATCATGATCCTGATAGCACCAGTCTGCCCCAGACAGCCATGGTACTCTCTGTTACTCCAGATGTCCAAAAGGACTCACACACTGTGACAGAGAGAGAAAGCAGCCACAGCCTCCTTAAATCAAGGATGTTATTTTCCAGACTACACTGAATTGAATTATTACTTTTTGGACCTGTGTAAGTAACTAGTATTGATTCTGTTTTGTGACTTGACTTTTCTTAGTTTAACTTTAATTTGCCAGGGAGGAACTGTAGCTGGGAGATATTTGCAGTAATTTGTGACTAGACCTGTTACTTAACCTCTGTGAAATAGGTGTCTGAAAGGAAGGAAGGCACTCCCTGGGAAGGAGGGTCAGAGTCGTAGTTGATTGTTTCTGGACGGCATAGGTTTGCTCCCTCCCACCCTTCCCTCACCCCACTCACCCTAAGCACATAACTTCCTTTATAGCAGGGGTTCTGACATCACTTCCCCAAAACTGCTAACAACATACACCTGTTCATATCCTTAAATGCACAGCACACTGAATAGGGGGTAGAGGCACTCACAAGCTTGCACACACTAAAACAAGAACAACAACAAAAAAAAGCATCTGTAACAGGAAGGGACACAGACATGTGGGGAGTGGTGCAACAGTGGAGCAGCAGTCTCCCGGGAGACATTCTGGAGACTGCATTGCTGCTCTATTTGCAGGCACCTCTCCAGTCTGAGGGAGGAGGTTGTTCATCTCCATGCTGAACTGGCAAGGATTCGGGAAACCTGCTCCCCCACCAGGGACCACCCAGGTCACCGCCGCTACCTCAGAGATTGCCAAGAAGTAGGAGTGGTTGAACCACAGTGGGCTTAGGGAGGATGAGAGTAGTGGAACAGAGGTGCAATCCTCCAGGTGTGCCTCTCCACAATTCATTCGCCACTCTGGTGGAGCATGGTTCCTCTATGGAGGCACCTGCAGTGAAGACCAAGGAGGATGCTGGGAACCGCTACAGTGGAGACTCACAGGAGGGTGGCACAGGATCCGCAGGAAGAAAACAACTCCTGGTGGGGACTGAATTGTTGGGGGTAGAACTGGGGAGGAGGAAAGGGAGGTAAGGTGCCTGCACGATGCCATGGCTTGGAGGGACAGGAAAAGAATCCTCAGGATTGTGGTAGCAGCTGCAAGGGGGGTGAGCTGGATGTCATTATCCACCTAGGGACAAATGACCTGGCTGAGAATGGCATCAGAGCAGTGCAACAGGAGTTTGTGGAGTTGGGGAGGGGCCTTAGACAAGTAGCACAACGGTAACTTTTTGGAAGTGCTACCTGTCTGTGGCTTGGATGAGGCTAGGGTACTCCACACCATGGGATTCAATGACTGGTCAAAAAACTAGTGCAGAGCTCAGGGATTTGGCTTCATTGTGGACTGGGGCTCCACCTGGAGGGATGCAGGCCTATACAGACGCGATGACCTGATCTATCCAGGAGGGGAACCAGGATCCCAGGTGATAGGTTTTAATGCTTTACTGGCAAGCATTTAAACTAGCCAAGGGGAGAGGCACTGAAAAGGAGAAGGGAAATCCTAGCCCCCTCAAAAATCAGGGTAGTTACTGAGGTAAACACCAAGACAGAGCAGTCGATAGGGAGAAGGGCAGGGGTAAATGGAGCAAAAGACAAAGGCAGTAAGGACAGGGATGGGGCAAAAAGCAGTAAAGCCATAAAAAAATGGAGGGTAATGAGTACCAATGCCCATAGTCTAGGTAAAAAGCTCCCCAAAATGGTGACCTTGATGGAAGAGGGATGCCTGGATATTGTGGCAGTCACAGAAACATGGTATGCAGAGAATCATAACTGGGATGTCAACATACCAGGGTACACAATCTACAGGAGGGACAGGGAGGGAAGAAGAGGAGGAGGAGTAGCTGTCTATGTAAGGGAAGGGATCAAAGCAATAGAACTAAAGGGTAAACAGGGAGGAGAGGAGGCACTGTGGGTCACGCTGGAGACAAATGACACCACAATCCGCACAGGGGTTGTATACAGACCCCCATCTCAAGGGGAAGAAATGGACAAGGAAATGATAGAAGGCATCCTTAGAATGGCAGAGAAAGGGGAGATATTGCTGATGGGGGACTTGAATATGCCAGATGTTAACTGGAGCACCTTTGCTGCAGCCACATCCAAGAGCAGGGCCATTCTCGATGCCCTACAGGGAGCATGCCTCAGACAGCTAGTTTTGGAACCCACTCGGGAGGGAGCAGTCTTAGACCTGGTACTCTCAAATGGGGATGGAGAGAGGATCTGTGATCTTGAAGTGGGTAGCCATCTTGGAACAAGCGACCACCAAACAGTGTGGTTCACAATAAAGTTAGCTATAGAGTCAAGCCATACAAAAGTGAAGGTACTGGACTTCAGGAGGGTTGATTTTGTCAAAATGGGAGAGTGCCCCAGAAAAGCACTAGCAAACAGGCAAGAAAGTGGGGTGGAGCAACAATGGGGAAACATCAAAACCGCCATCACAGAGGCAGAAAGCCTTTGTGTGAAGCAAATAAACAAATCAAAACGAAAGAAAAAAACACTATGGTTCTCAAAGGAGGTGGCGGGTAAGGTTAGGGAGAAAAAGATAGCATTCACGAAGTATAAAGAAACACAGAAGGAGCAGGACAGAGAACTGTATCAGTTAAAGCAGAAGGAAGCGGGAAGGGCAGTCAGAATAGCAAAGGCCCAAACTGAGGAAAAGATAGCCAACTCGGTCAAGAAGGCAGAATAAGACCTTTTATAAGTACATTAGGGAGCAAAGAAAGACTAAGGCAGGGATACTGAGGCTGAATAAAGAGGAAGGTGGCTGGGCAGAGACCGACAGTGAAAAAGCAGGGATACTGAACGAATACTTCTGCTCAGTATTCACAATGGAAAAGCAGGGGGAGATACCTAATCCAGTGAATAGAAGCACTCTGGATAGGGAGGTTGATATTAGTCCTTTCACAGAAGAAAGGGTTGTGAAAGAACTCTTAAAACTAAAGGTGGATAAAGCAATGGGGCCTGATGGGATTCACCCCAGAATTCTAAAAGAACTAAGGGAAGAACTAGAAACACCACTGACTACCCTTTTTAATAAATCATGGGAGGGTGGTGTGGTACCTGAGGACTGGAGGAGGGTGGATGTGATTCCCCTTCACAAAAGTGGGAGCAAGACAGAGGCAGGAAACTACAGACCTGTCAGTTTGACCTCTGTGGGAGGGAAAATGATGGAATCACTTCTGAAGGAAAGAATTGTTGAGTACCTAGAGGCCAGTGGGACACAGGACCCAAGGCAGCATGGATTCACAGCAGGAAGGTCATATCAGACAAATCTAATTAATTTCTTTGACTGGGTAACCAAAGTAGTAGATCAGGGAGGGACTGTGGACATGGCCTGCCTAGACTTTAGCAAGGCATTTGACACAGTCCCGCACAGAAGATTAATAAACAAATTAGCCAGCCTGGGAGTAGGTCCCAGGGTGGTAGCCTGGGTAGAACACTGGCTGGACAACAGGACACAGTGGGTAATAGTAAATGGAGTCCAGAGTGCAGAAAGGGGGGTTACTAGTGGGGTACCACAGGGTTCAGTACTGGGGCCAGTCCTTTTTAATGTCTTTATAAGTGACATTGCAGAGGGACTGGAAGGGAAAGTATGTCTCTTTGCAGATGACACAAAGATCTGCAACAGGGTTGATACACAAGGTGGGGTGGGAAGGATGGAAAGGGACTTGGCAAGGTTGGAGGAATGGTCAAATGTATGGCAGCTTAGATTCAACGCAAAGAAGTGCAAAGTAATGCACCTGGGAAACAAAAACCCAGGGGAAGAGTACACAGTGGGTGGTGAGACACTGACAACAACAAAAATGGAAAGGGACCTAGGGGCTGTCATATCAGAAGCCCTAAAAGTGGGCCAGCAATGTGAGAAGGCAGTAAGGAGGGCTGGGGGATATTGGGATGCATAGGGAGAGGCATCACCAGTAGAAAACAAGAAGTTGTTGGCCCTCTGTACAGACAGTTGGTAAGACCACATCTGGAGTACTGTGTACAGTTCTGGAGACCCCATCTCTGCAAAGACATAGACAGGGTGGAGGCTGTCCAGAGGAGGGCAACCAAAATGGTGCAGGGTCTACACCAGAAGACATATGAAGAAAGACTAAAGGAGCTTAGGATGTATAGCCTCGAGGAAAGGAGGGAGAGGGGGGACATGATAGAAACTTTCAAATACCTCAAAGCATTAGTTCTTAGACATTGTTATAGTGAGCCTCCCCAGAGAAGTCTTGAGCCTCCCCCACATACGGAAGTAATCTTGGGCCTCCCCAATAAAAAATATCACACTTTGCACAATACACCAGGTATAACAATGACACAATGGCCCAATGACAGGCGGTTATATGCTGCCGCCCGAAACAAGTGCACTCGGGCCATCAGAAAGGCCAAGTCTGAGCACTATCGGTCCTCACTCACTGCCTCATGGGGGAACCCCAGAACCTTCTGGGATAACATTAAACAGTTAAGTGGGAGTGCACACTCCCCCACCCACAGATCAACATTAATGGTGTGATCTCCTCAGACCCAGCCCTCATAGCCAACCACCTCAACACCTCATTCACTGACCTTAGCCCTATCCTCCCTACAAATTTTTTGACCCTCCTCCCCAGCACCTGCCGTAAATCTTTCTAGCCCTTATTTTCTCCTCCACGTGTTTCTGCCCAAGAACTTAGGCGCACCTTGTCACTGCCCTCAAGAGTAATAGTACAGGCAGTGACACCCTGGATCCGTGTATCCTACGGCTGGTCTTAGACACAGTCCTTACCCCGATCACATGCCTCATCAACCACTCTCTTTGCCTGGGGAAGGTTCCAACTGCCTGGAAAGTCACCACTGTAACCCCTATCTTTAAAGGTGATAGGACTGTGGCTGGAAACTATCAACCGATCTCCATTCTCTCTCCTCTCCTCTCTCCAAGGCCTTGGAAAAAGTGGTGGCCTCTCAAATCTCTGACTACCTCTCCACCTACAATGTCCTTTGTTCTGAGCAGCATGGCTTCCGAGCAGGCCACAGTACCAACACAGCCCTCCTAGAGTTCTCCAACTTTCTCCACTCCTCCTTAGACACTGGTTCTCTGGCTGGTGCTGTCTTCATTGACCTCTCGAAAGCTTTCGACACTGTCTCCCAACCCCTCCTTCTTGATGCCCTTAGTCTCTCTGGTTTTGCTGCTGGGCCTATCCCCTGGTGCACCAGTTATCTGTCTGACCGCTCACAGCGTGTAAAAATTAATGGGACCTACTCAGACATCTGTCCCATCTTTTCTGGGGTTCCCAGGGCTCCATTCTGGGCCCCTTACTATTCTCCTTACCTTAACACCCTTCCACGCTCTTGCTCGGGAACATTCTATGTATGCGCTGATGATGCAGTCATCTTTGCCTCAAGTCGTAACCCTATTGCCCTCCAGGACTCGCTGCAGAAGTCCTTCGACCAAAGCCGAGGGCTGGTTCAAGGAACATAGATTGGTGATAAATCTTAAAAACAAAACCATGTTCTTCACTCATCCTCAAAACAAGTCCTGCAACTTCAAACTCCTCATTCACTCTGGGTCCTCTTTCCCACTCGAACAAGTTTGCTCCTATAAATACCTAGGGATCCATTTTGACCCCTCCCTCTCCTTCCATGGACACATCGCTGCCCTAGCCACTGCCACTAATATCCGATTGGGCATCTTACATCGGTATAAACACTGCCTCCCCCTGGAGGCTCTTCGACTCGCAGTCACCTCCTCTATCCTGTCCCTAGTGGACTATGGACTGCCGGTGTATGGTGCTGCTGATCAGACTGCACTCCATAAAATTCGCACTACTCTGAATAAGGCCTGCAGGTTAATTACTGGAGCACCTAGGCTGACACACACCTGTCTACTGTACGCTAAAGCGCTGGTACTTGATCTTGACGAGCGCCTCAAATATCTGACCTGTACCCTTACAAAAAAGACCCTCCTTGGGCTATCCCCACCAGGATTGACCACCACCATACGCCGCTCTGTCCCACTAGTTCATACTTGGACCTCTGGGAAAACCTCTCTTGTTATCCCTAGAGCTAGGACCTCTCACGGCTAAAGAGCCTTCAGCTTTAGGGCCCCCTCCTGGTTCAACACACTGCCCCCCTCCATCTCTGAAGCTCCAACTATATCGTGCTTCAAAACTTCCTTACGTAACCACCTTATTAACACCCGATGCTGTAATTGCCACTAGTCAAAGCCGTACTCAATACTTATGACAAAGCTTATTACTACGCTGCTAAGGACAACATAACTCTGGTATTGTTTGCATCCATCCTATCTGTACCAGCTTGTTTGTATCTATGTCTTAATTTACTGTTATACTTATGTGTTGTACTGTTATACTGTGTATTTCCGTTTGTCTTACTGTGACAAGGTACCTTTGTAAATGAGCCTATGGCTCAAAGGTTTTCCAAACTGCTGTTTAAATAAAATAAAATAAAAATAAATAACATGAAATTCCTTTAAGAACATGGCTGAAATTATCATTTTATTCAGCTTATTGTTCTCCCCCTCTCTGTAACTCCCTCCCCAGGCCAACCTGCTCACTATGTTATTTTGACTATAAAACCATTGTTTCTCCTTGTTGCAATACCTTCATGAGTCAAACTGCTTTCTCTGTCTGTTTTCTCCTGTCTGGCACAACCTTCCTACCCATCTTTCCCTTCCCCATTTTCCCCTGCTCTTAAGCAATATCTTAGGGATCATTTCGCTCCCTTTGGCTCTTGCTCCAAGTACTTCACTGCTTAACCATTCTTCCTATTTGTTTGCACTGCTGTTAATTTTGTATTGCTTGACTGTTTTGCACAGTTACCTTTTGAACTGTATTCATCTCCTTCCTTTTCCTGTGTACACTTGAAATGAGCTGTGGCTCAGTGTGCCTTTCATGGTCACTGACTTGTAAATAAATAAATAAATTCACTTACTATTATTCACTTTCAGTTTTCCTCATCCCTTTACACAAAACACCTAAAACTCAAAATTTAAAGACAGTATTTTTCAGACTTGCTTGAGCCTCCCCTTGAACAGGTTGGGGCCTCCCCAGGGAGGCTGGCCTCACCTTTTGAGAAACCCTGCCTCAAAGGAATCAACAAAGTCCAAGAGGGTAGCATCTTTCAGAAAAAGAGATGTGCAAGAGCAAGGGGGCACAATTTGAAGATAGAGAGGGGACGGCTCAGAGGTAATGTGAGAAAGTATTTCTTCACAGAGAGGGTTGTAGATGCAATGAACGGCCTTCCTGAGGAGGTCGTAGAGTCAAAAACAGTGGGGGAATTCAAGAATGCATGGGACAGACATAAGGCAATTCTAGTGGGGGGTAGGAGGAAGTAGGCTGTTGGTTAACTAGGATCTTCAGCTTATCCGTTAAGTAGGGAAATGGGCAGACTAGGTGGGCCAAGTGGTCCTTATCTGCCATCAAATTCTGTTTCTGTGTTTCACTGGCTCTGTGTCGAGACCTTCTGGCAACCAGAAAGGGGTGAACCTTCCAGATTTGAAATCTTTTCATCCGAATGCATGACTCCATCAATCTGTGGTGTTGAATCTCTCTCTTCCTGGTACAGAAGTCCTTAAGTTGGCCAGAAAGTCATCCACAAGGAAAAGTTACGATTCAAAATGGAAGACTTCCAGTCTGGTGTCTGAGCAATGTGTGTTTAGCTGAGAAAGCAGACATTGCATTAATGGTGCATTTGTCTGCTATTTTGATATTCAGAGCTGATGCCTCAGCAGGAGCTTTATTTGTACATTCAGTGTTTAAGAGGTTCTTTAAGAGCCTCTTGCATATAAGAGATATGCAATGGCCTTACTCAAAATATGCAGTTTATCTCTGTGTATGAGGTGGCAAAACCATAACTCACTTATGGCTAAGCCATGAGTAAGTTATGAAAGTCTTGTTCCCTCACAAGTAGATATAAATTGTGTATTTTGAGACGGGCCATTGTGAATTCAATTTACACAACATCAGTTTAACAGTTATAACTTTTTAAGTCCCCTTTTTGTATGACAGTTTTTCTGTGATTTGAACTGCTGTCTTCAAAGCTGCATAGGTCTATTATGATGTCAACAGCACTGTGTTAGTTTCTTTCTGATTGTTTCTGATCTGTGCAAAGGTTAAGGAAAGTGATTGTGGCACATCTAACCTCTAGATAAATGTTTTTTCCTTTTGCTGTTGGGGGGGTTGGAAACCCTAACGCCACATATCCCTACTTTTTTGTCATTAAGTTAAACCCTAACTGGTGCATTAATGATGTTTTCTGCAAATAATATAGATACATGTATATCTACTCCTGTAAAGAAATATACCAGCTTGAGACCTAAATCTGGTTCTCACTCAGGTAATGGAACTGGGATAGGATAGGGAGGATTGGGGAGGGAGGGAATGCTGTTTCACTGTAGTACCATTTTTTTAAAATATGTGTTTATCTCCTTCTCTGCCTCCAGCTGCCCCCTTCTAACTGCCTCCAGCCCCATCACCCCAGTCTCACCGGGACTTACCCAGAGCCCGCCTGCTTGTGCAGTGCGGAGCCCGCTAGGGAGTCGGTTGTCATCACCTGCAGCTTGGTTTGTTTTCCCTTCCCTTGATGCTTGGGGGCACCACGAGGGGCGTGCGTACATGGAGGTGTCGCGCTGCGAGAAGTCCCTGACACCCTCCCTTCCATGCCACCCACAGTCCCGCAGTGCCTCCAGGCCTCCACCTGGGAGCAGTCATTTGGCGGGAGTGTCAGCCCTCCCTCCCTGGGAGAGGTGAGCTGTCCTCCAGACACTTGATCCTCTCCCCCCCCGCCAACCCCCGGCAGTCTGTGTTTGTTCCTGAACATGGGTTGCCAGCATGGCATGAGGTGTGGCGTCCAGCACCTCAACCCACAGCGCCACCGGGCCTGCCCTTAGGCTTTTTTTTTTTTTGTCTTTCCTCTCTGGGGTGGGGAGCATGTGAAGAATAGATTAAGGGAGATAGAGACTGAGGAATTCAACGGGTGATTGAAGGGGTTGTGTCTGGAACAGGGGCACCATTTTATAGGGGATTGGGGGGGTCTCTGGGACAGAAGGCTCTTCAAAGGTGATGGCCTTCAACTGACAAGAGAGGGAATTAGGGCAGAAGTCTGCTGTCTCCATTGACAGATGGTTAAACTAGATGCGGAAGAGGCTGGGGATTACACTGTGGAGGAAGGAACAATGGGAACCTAGACAGCCTATACAGGACCTCCACCCTAATTCACCCCGTACTGTACTGTGCCCTGCACCTGCACTTGCCCCTCTGCATAGCTGATATGCCCCAGACATCTGGCCCTGTGAACTCAATCAGCAGTCCCAGTAGATCAAGCCAAGGCTGACTGCTTGAACCTCAGGTGGCTTGCAATCTTATTTTCCCCTCTTTACCATATCACTTTCTAGTATTAGAAAGGATTACTTAGCTCAGATAAGTTATGACAGTGTTTTACATCAATAGCACAAATACCTCAGAGTTCCGCTAAATACCACTTTCGCAATGCACAGCCAGACACTTATATCTTAATAAATAGTTGCTGTTTATTTGCAAGATCTATTCCAAAGTAAACAAGGTTAAACACTGCAGTCAGAAAAAAAGGCAAAAATAAAGGTTTTAAACAGTAAACTCGTGTGCTTAAGTCTAACCTTATTTATTTATTTATGACTTTGTTTACCGGGTAAGTGCCCTGATCCAAGGGTCCGTTTTCAGGCATGACCTGGGCCAATAAGGCACAAGTGATGAACATTACATTGAGCAAGAGGTACATGCATTAAGTGGCAGAGGTAGTATCAAAGTTAATAATGGCATAGGTAAGGACAATTATACTGACAGCAGTTACAAACAAATTCAGGAAATAAACGTTATCAAATAACAATACACAAACCAGAGAACAAGGAGCAAACATGAGATCCCCACACCTTCACTTTATTAGCATGCCTGATCCAGATAAAATGGTGAGGAGGAGCAGGTCAGAAGAGGAGGGTCATGTCATAGCATGTGGGGACAAAGCAAGATTTGGGGGTTGGGGTTACCTGGACAGACTGTTGCAATTGTCATTGGAGAGAAGCCAGGATTTGAAGATGTGTTTATAGGAGAGGTGCATGCTAGAGGATCTGGGTGTAGCTGGAAGCCTGTTCCAGAGCACGGGGCAGCTACCGATAATGGCATTCCTGCCCATATTTGTAGAGGTTCTGGGAGTATCAAGGGGAGGGACAGCTGAGGACCGAAGGTACCTCAGCATGGGTCTATGTTTGCAGAGGGTGGAGAGGGAGGAAATAGGGTCGCATCTAATGATGGAATCTACAGTGCATCCCAGGGTAAAATTGAACTGACCTTGCAGTAAGAGCCAGCCTAGAGAGGTCACAGTGATGAGTGGAACAAGGGGCAGATAGCGCAACGCGCAAATACTGTTATAGACAGATGACAGTCTAGGTTGGAGGGCAGTAGAGACACAGGAGTAAATTGGAGAACAGTAATCCAAGATCGGGAGAAGGTTACCTCTGGCAATGGCCAAGCGGGCCGCAGCAGTTAGGTAGGGTTTGATGTGGTAGGCAGCACCGAGCTTTTGATTGATCCTGTGGACAATGAGGTTAATGTAGTTGGTAATGGAGAGGGAGGGGTCCAGAGTAACCCCTAAGTAATTGAAATTAGGGACAATATCAAGGGCAGGGCCATCGGGAGTGTATAATGAGAGAGGAATTAGCTTTGAGAGTCCTGGCAAAGAATGGCTTAGCCCCAAAAAGCATGGCCTTGGTCTTCTTGGCATTAAGCAACATCAGGTTGTCAGTAAAGGAGTTATGGGCAGCACAGTAGTTCTGGGTAAGAACAGAGGATAAGTGAGGAAGGTAGTTGTCACTGTGGAATATAACAAGGTAATCAGTGTAAAGGAGGGATCCGCAGGAGAGACAGTCAGAGGGGAGGGAGTTTACGAATATCGAGAAGAGCAGGGGGCCTAGAATAGAGCCTTGTGGTACCCCTGTAGAGGTCGGCAGGGCAGGAGAAGTGGCAGAGCCTATATACACTGCCTGGGAGCGATTGGAGAGGTAACTCTGAAACCAAGCTGTAGTCTCAGTGGAACAACCAATTGATTGCAGTTTGGACAGAAGAAAAGAATGGTTTACCAAGTCAAAGGCTTTTTAAAGATCCACAAAAACTGCACCAGTAGCACGCCCTTGGTCCATGTTCGAGAGGATGTGGTCAGTGAATAGGGCCAAAGCAGTGGTGGTACTGTGGTGTTTGCAGAACCCATGCTGCTGGCTACATAAGATGTCGTATTTAGTGAGATATTCAGATAGTTGGTGATGCACTACCTTTTTGAGTAGCTTGCTAAGGTGGGGGAGAATAGATATAGACTGGTAGTTGTCAGATGAAAGGGGATCACCAGCTTTGAAGATAGGGACCACTTTAGCCGATTTCCAGAGGGAAGGCATAGTAGAGGTGGATAGTGCAAGATTGAAAATGAAGGTAAGAGGCTTAGCAATCACTGATGACACAAGTTTGAGGAAAACAGAGGAGAGGCCATCTGAGCCAGAGCTGCCCTGATTGGGTAGACTTCTTAACAGTTTGTAGGTATGGTTAGGTGATATGGTATTGAAATAGAATGGGTGGGTGAGGGGTGGTGGCTGGAATAGGGGTGGGGGTTGGGGTAAGATGAGTCAACCGGCTGGAGGAATGGCCAGGAGGTAGCTTACTAAGGAGGGCAGACGTATCAGAGAATTTATGGTTGAATGCCGAGGCTACCTCAGCAGAGTCAGTAAGGGTGCCAGAAGGGGAGTTTAGGTGGATATTAAGACTTTTGGCAGAAGGAGAGAGAAGGGAGCTAATGGAGTCCCAGAATTTCTTGGGGTTGCCAAGGTTCACTCTCTGCAGATTAGTGAAGTAGTTCCACTTCAGTGTTTGGGACAGATGCTTACATTTATTGTGAAGGTGTCGATATCCATTTCACAGGGTTGGGGTTGAAGTCAGTTTATGGGTGGACCACTTATGGTCCCTTTCCCTCATGAGGGAGATTAGTTCTTTGGTAAGCCACTGAGTACAACCACCATGAACTCTCCGGGTGGTTATGGGAAAGTAGCGGTTCTGAATATCCAGGAGAATATTAATGAAGTGGGTGGCAGCCAGGGTTACATCAGAGAGAGCATACAGGCTTTGCCAGCATATGGCACTAACATCCTGCATAAGAAGGAAAGTGTCAGGGAGGTTGAAATTGTGGAATGATAGGTATATGGGGGGGACCAGATAGCATAGGTAGGGGAGTGATCACTCAAGGAGTCGGATAGTATACCAGCTTGAGTAATCCGGTTATCGCTGTTGGTAATTACCCAGTCAATTAGGGAGTGGGTTGATGTGTGTGAGGGTTCAGCTTGGTTGGGATGGTAGTGATTTGCAGCATGTTATGCTGCTTGAGTATGCTAGCGTAGTCAGTCTCTTGGGCGCCCAGCCAGTTGAGGTTGAAGTCACCAAGAAGGATTGTTTCCCTGGAGGGGGAGAGAGATCCTAATCCAATAAGCAGTGTATGGAGTCCAGGAACACCCCCAGTCGGGGGCTTGTAGCATCCCAGGTATAGTTTTCTGTATGCACCTAAGGTAACCTCTGCAAAAATCCGGTCACTGGGGGATTCATTATTAGCACAGAGGATGGTAGAGGCAGCGAGAGGTTTCCTCACAAGAGTAGCTACACCACCACCCTTCTTTTTGCCAGGTCAGTTTTTGCGCAATAGTGAGTACCCAGCAGGTTGGTACAAGGCATCTGTATGCTGCAGCTTCAGCCAGCTCTCCGTAAGGCAGAGTGTATGGGGATTATATAGGGAACCCCAGGCTTCGAGGTCAGTGAGTTTTGCAGGGAAGCTGCTGATGTTCATGTGTGTGATTTTTAAACCAGGTACATTAGCCCGTATGCTACAGGTGGAGGTGAGAGGGGTGTTTGCAGGGCCCGGATTGGTTTCAACATCCCCACTAAGGAGTAGCAAGGAAAAGAGGAGGTGGTATTTTTATTTTTGGCTTTGGTAACTGGGTAAGGCCCACTAGGCACAAGTGACTGTTTTCAGGGGCTATCTGGGAGCACTGGGCTGTTAAGTGACTTGTTCAGAGTCACACAGTATGCAAGTGGAGGTTGTGAGAATTTCATTTCATTTCATTTTATTAAATGGGTTAGACCATTGAGTAAGACTCATTTAAAATGGTGACCCTTGGTTATATAAAAATAAAGTTACAACAATTGCAATAAATACAGACATACAATATAGAACACACCAAGTACATACAATTACATACTGTAATAATATTACTATAACCAGTTAACCACAGCAAGCCTTTGTTTGAGCAAAAACTAAATCCAAGAACCAGGTTTTAACAACTTTTCGTGACGGGATTTTACTATTATACAAACAAAATTTCAAGGGCATCATATTCCAAAATTTAGGGACTAACTGGCTGAAAAAAAGTCAGAATGTTTAGTTTTTGATCTAGGTATTACCAACTCTCGATAGGCTGCATTCCTTAAAGAGGGATTAACATCCCTAAATTCTACCCTTTCGGCCAGATATTCCGGAATCACTGCTGTAATGCTTTTAAATGCCAAAAATTATTTACGTAACTGTCTTCTGTCTGACAAAGAAATCCATCCTAATCTATGATACATCTGGCAATGATGGGTATCCCTGGAACATTGTAAAATCAGTCTCGCCAATCGATTATACAATACATCTAATCTATATAATTTTCCAGAGTGAGAATAATCATAAAGTTTGTCTCCATAGTCAAAAAGAGGAAAAATCTGTGATTCAACAATTTTCTTTATCATGTATCCACCCAAACAATTTTTATTTCGATATAATAAACCCACCCTTTTTCCCACTAGTCCAACTAACTCATCAACATGCGAGTTACCAGTAGCTGAGGGGTCCAACCAAAAACCCAAGTACTTATAAGCCATTACTTGATCTAATTTTGTTCCCTCAGGATCAAACACTGATAGTTTAGTGCAAGTTATAAGTTTCACAGTAGAACCAAATATCATACATTTTATCTTACATTCATTTTAAGTTTCCGTTGTGTCAAATACCCATATAATCTATCAAAACTTAACTGTAATTTTACTTGGATCTCATCCACAGAAGGAGCAGAGGTGTAAATTATAGTGTCATCAGCATACAATTGGTAAACCATATTATTCACATGGCATCCAAAC
The DNA here is from genome assembly GCA_016271365.2 of Neoceratodus forsteri. Classification (NCBI taxonomy): domain Eukaryota; kingdom Metazoa; phylum Chordata; order Ceratodontiformes; family Ceratodontidae; genus Neoceratodus; species Neoceratodus forsteri. The sequence goes on along the minus strand of JADMNL010000022.1, from coordinate 531,270,945 downwards.
TCTTTCAAATAAATTAAAAAAAGTAAGGGTCCAAGCACCGATCCTTGAGGGACCCCTCGAACCACTGGCAAAGGCGTTGAGACAATCTTATTAACAACAGTTGACTGCATCCTACCTTTTAAATAAGAAGAAAACCACTTAAGGGCACTACCTGATAATCCTATGTCCTTCAAACTAGAAAGAAGGATTTGGTGATCCACCGTGTCGAAGGCCTTAGAGAGGTCAACAAAGATGGCACCCGTCAAAAAGCCCTTATCCATAGCTTTGTTGACATCGTCCAAGACCCTCGACACAGCGGAGATTGTATTATGTGATTTACGAAATCCTGACTGATATTTATCAAATAAATCATTCTGATTCAAAAAATCAGTCAATTGTGTAGCCACAAATCTTTCCAACAACTTTGAAACCTGGGACAAAAGTGAAATTGGTCGATAGTTATTAAACTGATCCCGACTCCCTTCCTTAAAAATCGGAACAACCGTAGCTATTTTCCAATCAGAGGGCATTACTCCCTCATTAATGGACCAATTATACAAATAAGTAAGGGGAGCAGCTATCTTTAAAGCTGAGATTTTTAATAGATAGGGGGTCAGTCCATCAGGGCCACCACTCTTTGTTGTCTTTAAACCCAGCAAAGCCTCAGTAACCTCATATTCCTCCAACTTTTTAAATGAAAACAAATTAGGTGAATCTAAATGCAGCAGGAAATAATCATTAGTATTACAGGGGTCAGGATCACCAAAACAAATTCCCTGAATTCACAAAATAATTATTGAATCCATCAGCAAGGGACTTCTTCCCCCATAACCTGAGATATCAATTTTACAATTCCCACCCTGTTTGTGGTGACCATTTATCTCTTTAATTATATCCCAAAAGATATTAACATTCCCAGCAGGATTCTCTAATTTAGAATTGTAGTATGATCTTTTACTTTCTCTAACAGCAGTTACATAAGAATTCCTAAGACTTCTATAATATTGCCAATCCCTTAAAGAGTTTGAACTGCATGCCTTTACCCAAGCTTGGCTCTTTTTTCCTTTTAGCTTTCTCAGTGTTGATGAATACCATGGGGCAGAAGATTGTTTTATTTTCCTTAATTTCATTGGCATATGACAATTTATGATCTGCATTAACTCTGAAAGAAAATAATTCCAGGCCAGATCAATTTCAGGAATCATGAACATTCTGTCCCAATTAATTCCATCTAGATATTCAATAAAAGCTAAATAGTCAAACTTCCTAGTAGCTCAATAAGAAATAAGCCTAGGTTGCTTTGACAAAACAGCTTTACCTCTAACACAAAATATAACATTATGATCACAATTTAAATCTTCTGATACCCCTGCATGAATATATTGAAAGGGAGCATTTGTCAAAATTAAATCTAACAAGGTTGATTCAGCTGGATTTTTAATATTAACATGAGTGGGTTCTTTTATAAGTTGTTCCAGGCCCAATGAAAGTGCCATATTTTTCAATACTCCTACATCAGCTGAATGCAACCAATTGTCATTACAGTCTCCCATGAGAAGAATTTCATGGGTATCAATGAAGGAAAAAAAGTATGTCAGTATCAAACCCAGGTCTGGTCTCTGCTGGATGTACCAAGCTCATTCACAGCTCATTACTTTAACCTCTAGGCTATACTGCCAGCCCATGGTATGGGCACAATGTTATCATAATTGCAGGGGAGAAAGAGAAAGAGAAAGGAGTGCAGGAAGAGGCCCAGCAGGCACCGTTCAAAGCTGGGGAGGAAAGCGAACAGGAGAGGGCTGATTGAGGTGTCAAACCAGGTCTGGCAAGGGGGGGGGAAGGGATTTGGAGGGGTGGGATATTTCAGTGAAGTGAAGGAGGGCGGTCTTGTCCATGGATAAAATAGTGGCACAAAGGTCAACTGACAGTAGGGTGCCTAGGAGAAGGATAGCCACAAGAGACAGAAACAAGGTTTTCATTTTAAAAAGAAGTTCTTGAGTATACAACAGAACAGGGTACAAACCGAATGAAGTATACTGTGGAGCAGGGTACAGACCAGTTGAGAGAGCTAGTGACAAAATAATAGGGAAATCGATATAGGGGAATGTGCCTTTAACAGGGAAGACACAGAGAGGTAGTAGAGGAATGGGGAGGAGACTTTGGAGAAAGTCTATTTAAAGAGTGCCGGGGGCAGGAGAAAATTTGAAATGAGCAGAATTACAACTGAGTAGAGGTGGCTGCCACAGCAAACAGTGTCGAGAAACTAAGAAAGGGTGAGCAAGCTTCAGTTCTTGGAGCACAGCCAATGGAGAGCACAAACTGGAGCAGCCAGCCAATAGCCAGCAAGCACCAGCCGTAGTTGTCCAATCGGGCAGCACCACAGTCCAGAGGCTAGCAGCCGAAGGTTTCAGCCAGGGCCAAGCCGCATACCTGGAGATGGCAGTCCTGGGGGTGGCTGGAGAAAGCCAAAAGTGGAAGTCCTGTGGAGAGCAGAGGGCGGCGGGAGTAAGCCACAGCACCGAGGAGCAGTCCGGGGCACCCGATCGGGGGTGGGTGATCTCCGGTTGGTCAGAGGAGGGAGAGATAAAAGAAGTAAGATTAAATGGTGGCAGAGGAAGGCAACAAATGGTGGGTGGGAGCAGACAGGAGTTGGAGACAGGAATAACAATGGGGAAGGCTAAATCGATGGGAGGAACCCAGGAGGCAGGTCAGGGGGCTTGGGGGCTGCAAGTAGGAGAATTTAAAGTTAGAGGAGTGAATAGCCAGAATAAGTGGCTGGGGGGGGGTGCGAGCAGGAGTTCAAGGCACAGAGAAAGGATTACTTTAAAATGAGAGGTAGAGGGAGGGAGAGGGAAAAGAGCAAGAGAAAAAAAAAGAAAGTTGCCCCAAGCACTAAAGAATACCAAAGGCGTAGAATTATTTAGGCTGAAACGTAGAGGTAGAAGTGTTGCTTTAGCAAACAGATGATCAGTGTTTACCCAAAAGATGCCTTCTTTCTTTGTCAGCCTCCTACAAGATGGAATAACAGCTCAGGGCTAGCAACCTTTTCCATTTTGTTTTCTGACAGACCATGGCCCCTTAGACTATCCCCATTTTATTTACAGTGTCAAAGAGACTCCCTCCATCAGAATTATTATTGCCTTTGAAGCTAACAAACGAGCCTTCAAGCTTCCTCTCCTTGGATCCTGGGTGAGCCAGCGACACCTTTATGGACTTGGGAACCCTTATCACTTCATAGTCGCACACATTTGGCTTTCAGTAAAATTCACTCTTCGAGACATTCCAAAGTTTGGCCAGTTGAATACAGCATTTAAACAAAGGCATACCATTGGAATTTACTTTTTTAATAAAAAATTATGCACATATATGCCTCAGACCCTATACTGATGTACTGGGATCCCAGATCACAAAATTTACAGAGCCTAGGGAAAGTAGTTTTGGCAAGCAGATGTAATTTTACACAGTAACACTAAACCACATGCAGGTGCAGCAGTCTTCTCATACTAGATCTGAGGCTGAAATAGACCATGGAGACTTGGGTCTCTATACTCAAATCATTAGCACAGTGCTAAGAGGCATAGGACTACACTAATGGGATATAGTGTGTATGGTGGAACGTAGTTCAGCATGGATTTCCATGCCCTGTAAAAAGTCATTCTGCTGCACTAGTGACGTCCGTACTGCAGCAGAGCAATGTTTCGTTCTTCTGCAGTAGTGATGTCAGCCGACAGTGTTACCAAGTCACTCATGCTGATACAGAAGCGGCGAAGGAATGAATAGACAGATGCTAATTCAACCAGATATACCAGAAAAAAAGGCAGGATGAATCAGATATTAACAAATACTTACAATACTGACCTGGTCCTCACAATGAATGTCCGCTCGCTTAGTGAGAGGAACAGCCATCATTTTTTTTAAATTTCAAAACCCCGCCCAAACCCTGAAGTCAACCAGTCATAAAGCGCTATTAAAGTATAGTGATGCCAGGTCCCTAACAACCACGCAATGTGCCCTAGCAACCAGGGTTAACTACTCTCGGCTGAAAAGTCATTTTTTGTTTAAAAACACCAAACGTAAGGTTGGCACCCTTTGCAGACTGTGTGAGAGGCCTTGCAGCACCATGCATTTTTGCTTAAAGTTGAAACAGCATAATATTCTGTGGTGATTTGCATATACAGCCCATGATGCTTTGTATTATGGGGGTATGTGTGATTTTGTATAAAGTGATCACACTATTTTGGGAGTCACCATACACTATATAGAACAGTGTATAACTCGCTCTACACAATAAGGCTATTCTTAACCTCATGGTTACTAAGCTGACCGAGAGACCTCTCAAGTTTCACTCTTGAGGTCATCCAGTTGGGCCTTTATACCTGGTGAAACCTTTCAATAAATAAATAAAAACAGTAACCACTTGGTTGAGAATAGCCTTGTTGTGTATATTGAGTCATACATTATCTTATATATAGCATGGCTGACTATATTAGTGTGGCCACTGCTTTTGAAGGTATATTTAGCATATCGTTAAGTGGTTAGCATAATCATGCTAAATACAGCACAACACCTATGCAAATGAGGTAAACCTCATGCATACAGGGTGAATAGTATATTGAAAGAGTTTTGGAAGGGTAGAAGGCTATCATGGAAGTGCCAATTCATGCTTCCAAAACCCTACTCTCATCAAACCCTGCAGTGATGCACGACCACCCCACCCCCATCAGCACTGGTGCCAGGCACAGACACACAAAATATGTCCATCCCTCACCCAATCCCCGTATAAAGGAACAAATCATCCCCACTGCTAATTGTACCCCTCTCCTGCCCTGATCCCTGTTTGAATAATCACTGTATCCCTAGTGCTAGTGGCAAATCCTCATTTGAATAATCACAGTATTCCTGGCGCTAGTGGTTCCCCCAACACCTGAGTCCTGTTCGAATAGTCACAGTATCCCAGGTGCTAGTGGTACCCCCCTCCCACACCAATTCCCATTTGATTAATCAGTATCCCTGATACTATGGTACTAGAGGGGTTGGAGGGTACCACTAGATTGCTGGGGATATGTATATCACAACAGTGGGGATCGTAGCAGAAGGGGTCTATGACAGAGGCTTGGCACAATGCCTCCATGCATACAGTGTCGCAGAGACATTGCACAGAGCTTCTAATGGCCACATATATAGAGCATGCAAATGGCCCACTAACATCTAGTATGCCTTGTGTGGTCATTAGCATGCCGATGCTTGAATATGGCACCTGGGAGTAAAGGCACTGTCCTGTTTGGGATGTGTTATTCCCCTTTGCTCCTGGATGTCTGTTTGCAGCAGGGGATGTTATACATTGCACATCTACACATTGTGTGACAGTACTGCAGCCTGTTATTTGTATATGCAGTTCATGCAATAGACACTGCATATATGACTATCGCAACTTCCAGGCAACTTGCTATTTAGCACATTGTACTGTCAGCTACATGGCACTGTTGGCTGGCTTTGCATATGGGGCCTTTATTCTGTGGAGTTACAAAGTCACTTAAATTGTGGGAATGAGTGGACTTTTGGAACTCATTGACAATTTAGTTATATTGATGGCACTGCTTTTGCTCAAGTCTTAACAGTGGCATCACAGCTGTAACATACACCTCATGCTTTTACAGGCACCAGCCCTTCCCTCACTTAACAGACTAGATATGTAGAAATGTTCAGGATTTCTGTTCTGACATAATCAAAGCCATATTACCCTATGATTTTAGAAGTGCACAAAATAATGCAAGAGCAGGCATTTTTATAATCTAGTTGACATTTTTAAGCATAGTGAATTGTTTTCCCTAGTGATCAGGGATAAATGTTGTGCAGCTTATAGATTTTGTTTCAGTGATCCTGGTAAGCAGGTATGCAGAACAAAACTGAGCGGTTCATGTATTTTCAATTAATGCTCTATTAATAATTTAAATTTCAGAGAGGCTCGTTTATCAGCAGTTAAAAAGGTACAAGAAAGTGAAGATGAGATTGCTGCTCGGGATGTCAGAGGTCTTGCGGATACAATTGGTAAATATCATTAGCTGAATGGCTGGGTTGCTCGTTCACACTCTCAAGTTGCAGTGTCAGTGTTGCTTGGCTGGTAGCACTCTCTGGCTCATGGGTTGTGGTTTCAGATACCACTCTGGAGACTTTGACTCAAACTCAGTTCTAGCACCACAGTACAGCACTAGAAGGGGCTTCACTGCTCCTCTCTGTCCACCATTGGAGGAAACATTAAAGGGGAAGATAAGTGTGCGGGACCCCTTAATGGGACATTGTCAGCCCCTTAGGTCTCATTGAGTTTGTAGTTTAAAATTATTTTTTGAAATTTGCTCACCTGCTGTAGAATTTGCTGATAGTGCTGGTTGTTTTTATCTGCTTCCTTTCCCTTAGTAAAGTCAAAAAAAACAAAACAGAAAAAGTGGTGTAATCATAAAACACTTGTTTTATTTCAAATCTCACTGTAGCCTTCCTGTTTACTAGCAGTTTGAAAAGTAATAGTAGAAACTCACTGGTTTCGTTGCCCAATCAAAGAAGTTATTATAAAAGTAGAAAGTCTTTTACTAACACATTAAAACACAAATAATGAAATAACAGATTACTTATTTAATTGAACACCACCTCTTTAGGCACAGCTTCTGACAACAGGAATGTACTAGTGATGTCATGCAAGTCTGCAGTCATCTCATGGCTGAGTTGTTGCCCTATAATAACCAGAATTTGGAATTACATCCAGATTCAGACTGCACTGTGGTCACGCTTCCTCTAGCATTCCAAAAGCAGATGTAACCCCTAGATGGCGCTATCCCAGGGGCTACTACCCCTGCCTGATTTGCCACTAACAGGTTGAGGGGCCTGGATCCAATGGCGGGTGCCTCCACCCAGAGGTCAGGGTTTGCAATAGTTAAACTAACTTGGTCACAGCCCTCTGGGACACTGCAACCCCCCTTTCTTCCCACTAGTGGCCCACACAATATATCAGAATTACCTTCACAGTATACACTTACCCCAGGTCTGGTTCCGGCACTGGGACCTCCTGTGAAATGAGATACAGTGCAACAATCACAGTACAGTACTTTAACATAGACAAATACTCAGGCAGTATAACTTTGCTGAAACAAGCAGCTCTGATTTATTTAGGGGATATAACAAGGACAGGGGAAATCAGGTTAATTAGCTTATAACTCTAATAATCTACCTATGGCTCTGTGCACAGGCCTATCCCTATCAGTTACTGTCCTGGGTACCCAAGCCCAGTGGCTAGTCCAAACCGTGGCAGCTGGTAGGGCCCTTTCACACAGAGAAAAGGAGAATTAAACAGTCAGCAGTACAGTAATTCCATTTGGATTTAATGTGGCAATTCAACAGGAGCGACCCTGAATTAGTACTCACGACCTCCAAATAAGATAGGGTCCTTCAATGTCAGCAGGGCTCACTTGAGGTACACAAACCTCTTCACACATCCATATAAAAGAAAGCACTATACCAGGCAGGCTGCATCTGTATCGATCGCAATTACTGCACAATACCCGGGAGAACACACAGCAGATTCAGTTCCTGACAGACCGAGTGCAATTTTCAGCAATTTCTCCAGTCTTCTACAGGGTGAGCCTGGTTTCTACTCTTCAGAGATCCTTTGATTCTTTCACAGGACGGATTCAGTCCTAACAAGCTGCAGACCGAACTCTGGGCCTTACACACGTTTTTGACTAAAACTGCACACTGAAAAGCACAGGGCTCCTTCCTTCTTCACTGCCAAAGCTCAACTGAAGCTCCAACCGACAAAACGGACACTTCCTTTGAGTTCCTCCCAGTTCTTGACTGGATTGGCTGTCACTCACAATAGACTGCTGCTGTTGGTCCAAAAGGCACTGAAGTCTAAACTACATCTCCCAGAGTCACTACCCATACAATCCTCTTGTGGCTGGCTCAGATTATGAGTCCAAGTTCTGATTCGTCAAGGCACCATTTTAGAGCTAGCTTACCCCACACTGATTGGTCCAGTTCAGCAGTTCAAAACTAGAATGGGGAACTAGCAGACACAGTTCTGACTGCAAAGAAAGCAGGTTAGACAAACTGTAATTTCATTATTACTCTAAATAATTTCTGGCAAACAGTTACATCTTTCAGATAGGTTCCTTTGCACTCCTAGTGACTGCAAAATGAAGTGAATTGGCAGCAGCTCGAGTGGTACTCAGAGAAGCACAGTCCCTCCCATACAAACTAATTATGTCTGCAAGCAGACAGCTCTTAAAGAGACAGTACCAGAGGCTCTAAAAACACTCACTGATAAATGGCTTAAATGCCAAACACCATTCAGGCTTGGAGCATTCAAGCAAGCTCCTGGAAATCTTTTGGGAACCCCCATTTGCAGGGGGGTTACACAGATTTATTCCTCACTGAAGAGTTCAGGTGCCCAGGGTCCTCTTCCAGCCTGAGTGGCTAAGTTAGTTGTTTTTTATCATAATGAAAAGTAACTCTGCAGTTTAGGGTACAAATTTAATTTGTTACTGAAAATGGCATGCTTCTCTGGTTCCCTGTCAGTTTCTGAAACTGGAGAAAGTCCGGTTAAGTGGGATTCGCACCTAGCGATCTAAGAGCCTTAGTTAGTCACCACATAGTGTTTTTCAGCAATAATATTTTACTGGCAAAAACATCAAGATATGCATTTTTAATTTTGTTTTCTTTCATTCATTTGTCCATAGTTTTGGAATAACTGTCCATTTATCTAGAGAAAGATAAATACTGTATGTGGCAGGGCAAATAGTGGGACCAGGAGAGACTGAGAGGCCTTTGTTTCCAACCATCCTGTATCCCCAGTCTGCTTGTTCCAGGCTATGGGTTGGGCCTATTTGGCCACCAGGTAGCACAACCAGAAATCCAGCATTGCTAAGCCGCCTTGCTCTCTTGGGAGAGTAAGACGTTTTTGTTCACTCTGAGTCTTCCACCCGTCCTTACAAAGGATGGAAAGGTTAATGATAGTTTATGGAGGCGCCTCCTGAAGTCTTCAGCAATCCAAATGGGCTGCATCTGGAAGAGGAATAGAAATGTGAGAAGGACGTTCATTTTTAGAGATGCTGTCCAACCCGCCTGCCACCCATGCTTAACGGTCACAGATCCCAGTGGGCTGTGTCCACCTTTACCTTTCCAAGTAGTTTCTTATAGTTCAGGGAGAACAGGGCAGATAATGTCTGTGAAATTCTCACTCCTAGGTACTGGACTTCCTCCTGTTGGGCCCAGTTGAAAGGGAGTGAGGCCCACAATGCAGCTGGGCACGTTCCACCTAGTCTTACAGCCTCTGATTTCTTGAAGTTTATTTTGTATCCAGAGATGGCTCCATATTCATCCAGCTTCTGCATTAGCACTGGGATCGAGGTTTCGGGAGAGGACAGGTAAAAGAAGGAATTGTCCACGTAAAGAGACATTTCTAACCCCAGGAGCCCCTCACTGATGCTTTACAGAAAGCATCATTCTTCCTGGCAGAAAGTGATGCCCCAGAAATAGAACCTTATGGTAATTATGGAAATATAATAACTGGTCAGCAATTTTTCCTATGGGCTGGATCAGTTGATATTTCCCGTAACAACTGGCTGGTTGTTACAGCATTCATGAGCCATGTCAATCAAAGTATGCTGCTCCCTCATTGGCTCTTGTCTTGCTTGTGGGCTGGCGTAACAGTTTAAAAAACATGGCAGCTCCATCTCTCGCTTACTGGGGAGCCGCCACAGCATAAGTTTTCAGCATAGTTTTTTTTTTTTTTTTAATATCTGGTTGATCCTGCCTGAAAAAATTGCTGCCCAGTGTTTTATAAAAAATAAAAGGATGGGGAAGGGGGTGCTATGAGAATTTAATGCACACCCTCATTGTGGGATGCTTTGATAAACCCCTCGAGGCGCCCTTGGGTTATGTAGCATCCACATTTGAATACATTAAATTCTCATAGCATCCCCTTCCCCATCCTTTATTCTCTATTTAGAATCGAGGTTTAAACTCTTCACTGCGGTCAAGCTCCACTCCAGCTCCTAACGGCAGATTTTTCTCCGCCTAGAAAGAGCAGTCGCCCTGAAGTCAGGTCCAGATGGTCAGTTAATTTTCATTTGCTATTTCAACTTATTTTCCCTATATTTGGTGAGTTTTTTTGACAAACTCTGTGTTAGGTTACATTTTATTTGTCATTTTAGTTGCAGTTCTCTGGTTCCCAATTGGTTCAATGAACCAGAGAAGGCCACAGATTAGCATGGTTCTGGCCTTTAAAGAATTGCAGTGTATTTGTTTATTTTGCTGAATTTGTGAGCAAAATAGTTGTTTTAAACCGCGTTTCTTGCTAAGCGGTTTGCTGTTTTAGTCGCTGATCCCGCTGAGACAGAACCAGACCACTCCTCTATCTTAATTTTTAATTCAGCTTTGAAAACCACCTAAATTCATTCCTGAAGTTTTTCTTGTCTTAAATTACGTGGCTCCTGTAGCTGGGAATTGAGGGATAAACTAATTTCTATCCGAATAGATTTAGCTTTGTTGGGTACTGAGGGAAGATTTTACTTATCTTTTTCTTTTTTTTTTTGGAACCGAGATTTGTCTCTTTAGGTCTCCAGTGTTTGGCATGACTGCTAGACCTAAGAAAAAGAAGACAGGACCCACAAGCTATAAAGGGGGACACTATCAGCTCTTACATGATTGTTTAGCCAATCTTAATAAATGATAGCAGCACACATCTATATCACTTTACGTCATGTACATTGTATCTGCCTACCATAAAATGTTTATATTTAGAAGGTTTTTCAATATTTTGCCTTTTATCCCTCCTGAATGAATTCTGAGCAGACCACCGCTCCCACTCGTGCACTGTTAAGAGTGCGAAGCGCCTAGATAATCATGCATGAATGATTTTTTTTACAGTCATGTCTGATAAGTATGTATTCTGAAAGAGGATGGTTTTCTAAGCTTGTAAAAGTGACTCCCCTGTTATAATTAAGCAATAAGGCATGACAGGGTGTGGTATATCATGGAATATCGTCACGCCTCAGGTGGTTGGGCATGGGGCCGCAGGTCGAGTGTGTCCAACCACCCGAGAAGTGACGATATCCTATGATATACCACACCCTGGAGTGACTTATTGCTATCATGAACCAGGTTTTAAAACATTTTATGAATGAGCTTTTGGGTGGTGTAGGAGTACATTTTGAAAAAGTAGTTCTCAGACAGTAGAGAGCAAAGAGGCTGGTGGTGCCTGAACTTTTTTGAAACCGTGATGATGTAGCCCAATATCATCACGGCTTCAAAGAGCTCTTGACCAATCAGATTCCTCCATTTCGATCCTCCGTTTATAATGAGCATTTTTAATGCCTAATTTAGTCTCGATAGAAAGCTGTGACTCTGGGCATGCTCATTCACATCAGTGTGAATGCGCATGCCTGGAGTCACAGCTTCCTATTTCAAGGACTAAATTTGTCATTTTAAAATGCTCATTATAACAGGAGATTCACTTTTACAAGCTTAGAAAACCATCCTCTTTCAGAATATACATTTCCAACAACATGAAGTCTTGCTATATTATGACATATGCAGTGAGTCCCAACCTTCGAACTGCTCCGGAGGTGAAAGAGTTAACTTTCCATGCCAGGCATGGAACTTTGAGCTCGAGCTCGGTTGAAAACTCTATCTGTTGTTCTTCAAACTCAAACTGTCAGATTCTTTACTCAGCCTCACTGAACAGTCGCTCCAGAGATTTCTCCTTCTGCTCGGTTCATTTTGTCGGTTAAAGTATTATTTTATCGGTTTTTTGACCAAAATTAAATCGCAACCGGTCGGTTCAAGCTCTGTCTGTGGTATTGTAAGTAATAGATAGGTTTTACATTCTTTTTCTGTGTGGAACTTGTAAGCGGTTATCAGTTCGGTTTGAACCGATCAGGTTGTCTTAAAAAACTTACTAGTCCTTATTAGAGTGCGGTTCCCGGTTCTTATCGGTTCTAAAAAAAAACGGATTTAATTACGTTTTTTTCCACGACACGTGACACGGTTGGGAACCGATATGGGAGTCTTCCTTGGCGGATTGCCATAAACGGGCAAGTTTGGTTAGGCTGGCACTATGTCTGAGAAACCCAAAAGAAAAACCGGGCCCACTTGGTTTCAACACTGTGGTGTCTGTGGGGAAGCCTTTGCTAAGGCTGACCCACACACCACCTGTGTTTATTGTCTGGGGTCTGACCACCTCAATGCAGACTGCCAGATTTGTAAAAATTTTCCTGCTGCCACCATAGAGAAGAGTTGGTAGGCTCAGGAAAGTGAGGCCAAAAAGTCAGCTGACCCGGATGGCCAGCCCGGTTCGGTCCCAGCCGAACCGGAGGGAGTGCCCTCTGACCAGGGCGATACTTCCTCTGGCAAATGAAGAGCCAGCTCTGAGGAGCCGGTTCCAACAAAAAGGACTAGGAGGTCAGCTAGTGTGGAGCTAAAAGTTATCTCTCCAACCGCTGAGGAAATAGCTAAAGCAATTCAAATTGTCCAGTCACTTTCCCCAGTTCCGACCGAACCGACACCATCAGGGAAGTGCTCGGTTCGGCCGGTTCCACCGGTTCAAGAGTATGATTTTGACGATTTTTATGAACCGGAAGAGGGGAAGAGGATTATGAGGAGAGTGAATGTGAATTGAAGGTCTGGATGTGCCCATTGAACCGGACATCTCTCCAGACAGACCGTCAGGGGTCTCTCCTCCCAGGCTCTCTGAGTCCCCTTCTCATTTTATGTTCTATAAAAAAGTTGCTGAAACTCTCCAGCTCCCTGTTGAGGAAGCTGTTGGTGACCAAGAGGAGCCTGATTATGTAGAAATTATGGATATTCCAGAGTCTAGGAGACTGTCTATTCCTTTGCATAAGTCTTTTCAGAAACAGACAGTAAAAAAAACTCCTCACACTATACCTCCTCTTGATAAAAGGATGGACAAGAGGTATACCTTATCAGGCTCTGTTATGGAGTTCCTCACACAGCAATGCAGCCATGTGGGGGTAGTGCAGGCTGCAGCCTGTGACAAGGCTAGCTTCACACCCCCCTGAAAAGGATTCCAGGAGGACTGATGCCATGGCAAAGAAACAATACATGGCAGCATCTTTGGGACTCAGACAGGCAAATTATATGGCTTATGCTGCTAGGTACCAGAAATCCAGATGGGATACTGTGCTGGCTCTAGCAAAACAGGCCCCTGACCAGCTGGCCAGGGAGCTGGAACAGGTGGCTGCAAATGGTATTGAGGCATCCAAGGTGCAATTTCATGCTGCAGTAGACTCTAATGATGTATCATCAAGGGTCATGGCTACATCTGTGGCTCTTCGCAGAATGGCTTGGCTCAGATGTACTACCCTGTCACAAGATACCCAGTCTAAGGCCATGGATTTTCCTGTTGTGAGCAATTCTCTGTTTGGAGAGCAGACGGAGAATTACATGAAGAAAATGGATGAGTATAGGACCACCTATAGGAGTGCACAGGCCAAGGAAAGGCAGGCCACTCCTCAAAGGCAGCCTTCCAGGGGCAGGGGCAGGCCTTTTCATAGGCCTTTTTACCAAGCCCAGGCCTCCTCTTCAGCTTATGCCCAGAGGGGGTTCTTTAGAGGGAGAGGCAGACGGGGTACTAGCAGACCTGCTTCCACCCCTCAGCCCAAAGCCCCTGCCAAGCAGGCATCCTGATGGGGTTGCCAGGGCCGATTCTCCTCTACCCATAGGGGGCAGGCTGGCTTACTTTGTCCAGGACTGGAAGTCTCTAACATCAGACAAGTGGGTCCTGGAAGTAGTAGGCCAGGGACTGGTTCTCAGCTTCAAAAAATTTACGAAGATGAGAGCCAGATCTTTTCCACCTGCAAATCCATCAGAGGCTCTTGCCCTAGAGGCAGAAGTTTCTACCCTCCTGGCTCTCAGAGCTGTGGAAAGGGTTCCACCCCTACACCAGGGCAAAGGATTGTAATCCAGGTACTTCCTTACCCCAAAAAAGACAGGAGAATGGCGGCCCATCCTGGACCTCAGATACCTAAACAAGCACCTTTTAAAACCAAAATTCAAAATGGTGACTCTGGGAATTATTTTACCCTCTCTAAGGCCAGGGGACTGGCTAGCGTCCCTGGACCTCAAGGATGCCTACTTCCATGTTCTCATCAGAAGCTCTCATCGAAAGTACCTCAGATTCCAACTGCCCTCAGGCCATTACCAGTTCAGATCAATGCCCTTCAGCCTCACTTCTGCCCCAAGGATATTCACAAAATGCCTGGCAGTAGCAGTTGCCCACTTAAGAAGGCAAAAAATTGCCATCTTTCCTTACCTGTGTAACCCCTAGATGGCGCTATCCCAGGGGCTACTACCCCTGCCTGATTTGCCACTAACAGGTTGAGGGGCCTGGATCCGATGGCGGGTGCCTCCACCCAGAGGTCAGGATTTGCAATAGTTAAACTAACTTGGTCACAGCCCTCTGGGACACTGCAACCCCCCTTTCTTCCCACTAGTGGCCCACACAATATTTCAGAATTACCTTCACAGTATACACTTACCCCCAGGACTGGTTCAGGCACTGGGACCTCCTGTAAAATAAGATACAGTGCAACAATCACAGTACAATACTTTAACATAGACAAATACCTCAGGCAGTATAACTTTGCTGAAACAAGCAGCTCTGATTTATTTAGGGGGATATAACAAGGACAGGGAAATCAGGTTAATTAGCTTATCACTTTACTCATCTACCTATGGCTCTGTGCACAGGCCTGTCCCTACCAGTTACTGTCCCTGGGTACCCAAGCCCTAGTGGCTAGTCCAAACCATGGCAGCTGGTAGGGGCCCTTTCACACAGAGAAAAGAAAAATTAGTTAAACAGTCAGCAGTACAGTAATTCCTTTTGGATTTAATGTGGCAATTCAACAGGGAGCGACCCTGAATTAGTACTCACGACCTCCAAACACGATAGGGTCCTTCAACGTCAGCAGGGCTACTCTTGAGCTCCACGAGACTCCTCACACATTTATATGACAAACAGGCAGGCTGCTTCTCTATCCCGATCGCAATTACTGCACAATACCCGGGAGAACACACAGCAGATTCAGTTCCTGACAGACCAAGCGCAATTCAGCAATTTCTCCAGTCTTCTACAGGGTGAGCCTGGTTTCTACTCTTCAGATATCCTTTGATTCTCTTCACAGGACGGATTCAGTCCTAACAAGCAGTTACACAAGCTGCAGACGGAACTCAGGGCCTTACACACGTTTCCCGACTAAAACTGCACACCGAAAAAGCACAGGGCTCCTTCCTCTTCACTGCCAGAGCTCAACTGAACTCCAGCAGACAAAACTGGCACTTCCTTTGAGTTCCTCCCAGTTCTTGGCTGGATTGGCTGTCACTCACAATAGACTGCCCCTGTTGGTCCAAAAAGGCGCTCAAGTCCAAACTACATCTCCCAGAGTCACTGCCCATACAATCCTCTTGTGGCTGGCTCAAATTACGAGTCCAAGTTCTGATTCTTCAAGGCACCATTTAGAGCTACCTTAACCCACACTGATTGGTCCAGTTCAGCAGTTCAAAACTAGAATGGGGAACTAGGCAAACACAGTTCTGACTGCAAAGAAAGCAGGTTAGACAAACTGTATTTTCATTATTACTCTAAGTGATTTCTGGCAAACAGTTACATCTTTCAGATAGGTTCCCTTTGCACTCCTAGTGACTGCAAAAATGGAGTGAATTGGCAGCAGCTCGAGTGGTACTCAAGCAAAGAAACACACAGTCCCCCATACAAACTAATTATGTCTGCAAGCAGACAGCTCTTAAAGAGACAGTACCAGAGGCTCTAAAAATACTCACAGATAAATGGCTTAAACGCCAAACACCATTCAGGCTTGGAGCATTCAAGCAAGCTCCTGGAAGTCTTTTGGGAACCCCCATTTGCAGGGGGGTTACACCTGGACAATTGGCTCATAGTAGGCCAGTCTCCAGACCAAGTCAGATTACATCTTCAGGTAACTCAGCAACTGCTTTCTTCTCTAGGTTTCCTTCTCAATCTTCCAAAGTCAGTCCTAGAGCCTGTCCAGCTTCTCACCTTTATAGGTGCAGAACTGAACACAAAAGAAGCCAGAGCCTTCCTTCCTCTGGAAAGAGCAAGGACCCTGATCTCTCTGGCCTCCTCTTTCACCTTGCAGGTCTCTCAACCAGCAAGGCATTTTCTTCAGCTCCTGAGACACATGGCTGCTTCCACAGCAGTAGTGCAGGGAGCCAGATTTCAGATGAGGGACATCCAGTTCCATTTGAGAGCCTTTTGGTCTCAAAGGAGAGACCCTCTAACCAAATTGATCCCAGTGACTTGAACCCTGATCCAAGCCCTTCAGTGGTGGCAGGACCAAAGCAATCTGAGACAGGGGGTCCCCTTTGCCCCTCAGTCTCACTCCTTAATCCTTACTACAGATCCATCCCTCTTGGGGTGGGGAGCTCACATGGGCGACCTCTCTACCCAGGGATTGTGGTCCCCTCAGGAATCTCTGCTCCACATCAATCTGTTGGAACTCAGAGCAGTTTTTCTAGCACTTCAAGCTTTTTCCAAATCTGTTCAGAACAAAGTTATTCAGGTCAGAACAGACAATACCACCACAATGTGGTACACCAACAAGCAAGGGGGCACTCGGTCTACGGCCTTGTGCACCGACGCAATGAAGTTGTGGTCTCTGGCTTACTCTCTGAACATCTCCCTTATGCCAGTTCACCTCCCAGGCAAGGACAATGTCCTGGCATATGCTCTCAGCAGGATTTCCCAGGGCCATCACGAATGGTCACTGGATCCCCTAGTACTGGAGGTAGTATTTGCCAGAAGGGGCACCCCGCAGATAGATCTTTTTGCAGCCCCAGACAATCACCAACTTCCCTTTTTGCTGCAGGCCCCAGTGTTGGGCTCAGTCCTCTGGATGCCTTCCTTCTCAGTTGGGAAGGAAGTTTCTCTATGCCTTCCCCTTCCTCTTCTGTTCAAGGTGCTAGTCAAAATCAAATCTCAACCCTGCAAATGATCCTGATTGCTCCAGATTGGGCCAGACAGCCCTGGTACCCACTCCTTATGTCCTTAGCAGTCCACCTTCCCCTGTGTCTTCCCAGGAATCACAACCTGTTAACCTGTGCTCAGGGGAGAGGTTGGTACCCGAACCTCAAATCTCTCAATCTCAAGGCCTGGCTCTTGAGGAGTTAGAGTTTGCTGACCTACACCTTTTCCAAGGTGTATTGGATATCCTGAAGGCTTCTAGGAAGCCTTCCACCAGGGCTACTTATAATTCCAAATGGAAGAGATTTTCTATATGGTGCTCTGGAAAGCATATTTCCCCAGAATCTGCTGATTTACCCACAGTCCTGGACTATATGGTCCATCTAAATACTTTGGGGCTGAGACCAGCTACCCTAAAAGTGCACCTGGCAGCCGTGTCTGCTTTCTTATCAGCAGGTAAACTCTCTTCTCTTTCAGCTCATCCTGTATTCTTCAATTTTTTCAAGGGGTTGCTTCACACCAACCCTCCATTCAGGGATCCTGCCCCTGCCTGGGATCTTAAGATTTGCATTGCCCAGCTTATGTAACCCCCTTTTGAGCCCTTGTCTTCAGCAGAGCTTAAGTACTTGACTTGGAAAACTGTGTTTTTGGTAGCCATCACTTCTGCCAGACGCATAAGTGAATTGCAAGCATTGTCAGTGGAGCCTGATTTTATCTCCTTTCACGGAGATAAGGTGGTCCTCAGGACTAACAGAAAGTTCTTGCCTAAGGTGGTTTCAGATTTCCACCTTTATCAATCTATGTCTCTCCCTGTGTACTTCACTGACCATTCCTCCTCTGGCGAGAGGAGATTGCACAGTTTAGATGTCAAAAGAGCCCTTAGCTACTACATAGATCATACCAAGGGTCAAAGGTTTGACTCCCTCCAACTATTCCTCACTTATGGTGAGGTTGGCAAGGGGAAATCTGCCACTAAAAGATCCATTGCCAGGTGGATTGTCTCCTGTATCCAATTTTGCTATGAAAAACTGGGTAAGGTTCCTCCCTCAGGCCTGAAGGCTCACTCTACCAGAGGTACAGCTGCATCTCTGACTGCTGCCAGGGACATCCCTATCCTAGAGATATGTCAAGCAGCTACCTGGAAAACAGTTCACACTTTTACCAAGCATTACTCCCTGGACATCCAGGCTAGGAGTGATGCTCGGTTTGGCACAGCTGTGCTTCAGAGCCTATTTCCTAAGTAGGTTCTGTCCCTCCTCCATGGAGGTACTGCTGTGTAGTCTGCATATGTCATAATATAGCAAGACTTCATGTTGTTTGAAGAAAAAATTACTCACCTTAGTAATGTTGTTTCTTCTGATAGAGTCTTGCTATATTATGACCTCCCCCTCTGCCTGCCCCTCTCAGAACCTCTACTTTTGGGATGTGGGTGGGCAGTGCAGTGTTGGCACTTAGTAGATGCCCACCTTGTTTTTTTTTTTTCACTCCTCCTTTTTGGGGTGACTGGTGTTGTGTTTTTCATTTTTTGGGTCTCCTGACTTGAGTCTTTGTTTTGGCACCAGAAAATGTGTTCTTATATTTAGTAGCCAGTTGGCTAGTGTAGGTTTACAGCTTCCACACAGAATCTTAGTGAGTTTTGCTCGTAAAGATCTGACAGTTTGAGTTTGAAGAACAACAGACAGAGTTTTCAACCGAGCTTGAGCTCGAAGTTCCATGCCAGGCATGGAAAGTTAACTCTTTCACCTCCAGAGCAGTTCGAAGGTTGGGACTCACTGCATATGTCATAATATAGCAAGACTCCATTAGAAGAAACAACATTACTAAGGTGAGTAATTTTTTTCTTCACAGACACGACTGGAAAAACAAACAAACTCATTCATTCATGCACAAGTGTCCATGTGCTTTGGTGCCATGCTAAGAGTGTATGCGTGGGAACAGCGGTCTGCCTGAGATTCAGCTGGGAGGAGGCTCTGAGCTGCAAACCTGGAGACCTGGGTTTGAATCCCACCGCCCCCCACTTGCATACTGTGTGAACCTGAGCAAGTCACTTAACTTCCTTGTGCTCCCAGGTTGCACCTGTAAACAAGCTTTCAGCTTAGTTCGTCTCTCCTGGTTAAAAAAAAAAGGCAGAATATTGAAAAACCTTCTAAATATGAGCATTTTATAGTAGGCAGATACAATGTACATGATATAAAGTGATACAGATGTGTGCAGGTATCCTTTATTAAGATGGGCTAACAAAATCATGTAAGAGCTGACAGGATTAATTTAAAATTTGTAAAAATTGTTTCCAGCACCTGGCAAAGGCAGACTGCAACAAGCTCTGTTTAAGGTGCCTGGGTCTAGATCATGGTTTTATCAATTTGTGAGCTCTGTGTAAAGTTTTGCCCTTTTAACCCTCAAAAGAAAAAGGCCAACAAAAATAAGAGTTTAAGGCTTCTCAGTTTGCCTCTGTGCCAACAAAACATAAGGAAGGCCCTGAGGAAGTTCCTAGTGATGGTGGGAAGCATGCATTAGAGGGTTCGTCTTCTCAAATACAGCAGCACTTCCTGTCAAAAGGGACAAAGAAAAAAGATAAAGCTGCTCAGTCATTGGATAAGCATGATAAAAATGTTACAGATACCAGGGTGTCCAAAAGGGAGAACCATGAATCCAGTGATGGCAAAAAGACAAATAAGACAGCCTCAGAGCAGGCACTGGATCTGCCAAGAAAAAAAAAACAGAATGTCCTTACCACTCCTCCTGAAAAAGGAAAGGAGCAGGTTTTGGATTCAAGACAGATATCCTCTCATCCTAGGAGGAGGAGCAAGATGACAGCGACGCTGTGCTGTCTCTTGCAAGGGCTCTGAATAGATCCATCTCTGCTTTTTGTTTTCTTCCAAAAACTTGTTTCATTGCAAGAGAGGGGAATTTGGTTGTGTGTGGGCACTTGAGACAACTTTGTCCGGTGTCAGAAAATATCTTAGCATTGTTTTAACCAGTTAGATTGCAAGGTGTAGAGCTCTAGTGTTAGGTAGGGTCGGGTGAAGTTAGAAAGGGTAGGAGCAAGCTTTTTTGTTTTTAGTAAGGGACTGCGTGCTAATTCTGCCTGTGAAGAGGGGAGAAGGGCTCCTGGGAGGCTGAAGACGAGGAGGAATAATTGTGTGTAGACTGCCATTTCCCTGGGACGAGTCCGACGGAGGAACCAAGCCGACAACACTGCTGTGGATATACCCGAAGTCGGTTCTGTGAAGGACTCCTTGTGCTATTCCAACTTTCCAGGGGACTGTTTATGTATCTGGTTGCTGAGGTTGCTATGCAGGGGGAGGCCCTTGGTGTCATGGAGTTGGCCCCTCTCTCGTTTTTTGGACTCTGCTGAGTAGCTGGCTGTTACTGGTGGTGGACTCATATCGGCATGTTAAGCCGGCAGTTCTTTCCATGGGCCAAAGCCTGGCTGGATCTGTTTGCCCATTTGTGGCCGCTGCTCTGATGTGGGTTGTTTCCTGCATAAAGAAGACCTTTTCTGGACTGTTATTCAGTACTTTGCCAGGCTGGAGTTTGGTGAGTTTGTACCATCCTCTGTTTTTCCAGGACATTGTAGCCCCGGCAATAGTGAGAGTTTGCAAGGGCAGGTAGAAAATCTGAATTCAAACAACATGAAGTCTTGCTGTATTCTGACTATTGCAGTGATCTCCAACCTTTGAACTACCCCGGAGAACAAAGAGTTAACTTTCCATGCAAGGCATGGAACACTGAGCTCGAGCTTGGTTGAAGCCTCTGTCTGCTGTTGTTTGAACCCCAACCGCCAGATTCTTTACTCCGCCTCACTGAACAGTCGCTCCGGAGAGTTCTCCTTTGCTTGGTTCAAAAAAAGTCGGTTAAAGTGTCGTTTTTTCTCTTGGTTTCAACCGAATTTCTACAATCTAACCTGTCGGTTAAGTCTCTGTCTGTGGTACCATGAGTATTAGATAGGTTTTTCTATATTAGTTTTCTGTGTGGAACTTGTAAACATTGGATCGGTTCGGTTTGAACCGATCAGGTTTGTGAAAAAGGTTTTTCTATTTTATTAGAATGTGGTAACCGGTCCGTATCGGTTCTAAAAAAAAAATGGATTTCATTATGTTTTTCAAGACCCGTAACACGGTCAGGAACTGATAGGGGTGTCTTGCCTGGTGGATTGCCAAAAAGGGTAAGTTTTGGTTAGGACTTGCCATGTCTGAGAAACCCAAGAAAAAAAATGGGCCCACTGGGTTTCAACACTGTAGTGTGTGTGGGGAAGCCTTTGCTAAGGCTGACCCCCACACCACCTGTGTTTATTGTCTGGGGTTTGACCACCTCGATTCAGACTACCAGATTTGTAAAAGTTTTCCCAGAGCTACCCTGGATAAGAGAGTAGGTAGACTGAGGGAAAAGGAGGCCGAGAAGTCCGCTGACCCGGATGGCCAGCCTGGTTCGGTTTCGGCCGAACCAGAAGGAGTGACCTCTGACCAGGGCGAAACTTCTTCAGGCAAAAGGAGAACTGACTCTGAGGAGTCGGTTCCGTTAAAAGGAAAAGAAGGGATAAGTTAGCTGGTTCGGATCCACAAGTTCTTTCTCCGACCGCTGATGAAATAGCCAAAGCGATAAGGATAGTTCAGTCGCTAACTTCGGTTCCAACTGAACCGGCACCATCGGTTAGGGGCTCGGTTCGGTCGGTTCCCCTGGTTCTGGATTATAATTTAGAAGAATTTTATGAACCGGAGGAGGAGGAGGGAGAGCATGAAGATAGTGATGGTGATTATGAAAGTCTGGATGTGCCCATTGACCCAGACATCTCCCCAGACAGACCTTCAGGTGTTTCTCCTCCTCCTAGGCTTTCTGAGTCCCCTTCCCACTTTATGTTTTAAAAAAAAGTGGCTAAAACCCTCCAGCTTCCTATGGAAGAAGCAGTAGAGGACCAGGAGGAGCCTGATTACGTTGAGATGATGGACATCCCAGAGTCCAGGAGATTGTCGGTTCCCCTCCATAAGTCTTTTGGGAAACAGACATTTAAGATTTTGAAAACTCCTAATTCCATACCTCCTGTGGACAGAAGAATGGACAAAAGGTATACCCTTTCAGGCTCAGATACGAAGTTCCTTTCCCAGCAATGCAGCCATGTTGGGGTAGTGCAGGCTGCTGCCTGTGATAAGGCAAATATACCCTTGGCTTCACACCCCCAGATAAGGACTCCAGGAGGACTGATGCCGTAGCAAAGAAACAGTACATGGCAGCATCTTTGGGACTCAGGCAGGCTAATTATATGGCCTACACAGCTAGATATCAGAAGTCCAGGTGGGACACTGTGATGGCTCTAGCTAAACAGGTCCCTGACCAGCTTGCCAGGGAGCTGGAGCGGGTGGCTGCGGATGGTATTGAGGCATCCAAGGTGCAATTTCATGCTGCTGTGGACTCCAATGATGTTTCATCTAGAGTCATGGCTACATCTGTGGCCCTTCGGAGGATGGCTTGGCTCAGATGTACTAGCCTGTCACAGGATACCCAGGCTAAGGCCATGGATTTTCCTGCCATTGGTAATTCTCTGTTTGGGGAGCAGACAGAGAACTACATGAAGAAAATGGACGAGTACAGGACCACCTACAGGAGTGCTCAGGTCAAAGAAAGGCAAGTCACTCCCCAGAGGCAGCATTCCAGGGGCAGGGGCAGGCCTTTTCATAGGCCTTTTTACCAAGCCCAGGCTTCCTCTTCTGCCTTTGCTCAGAGGGGGTTCTTTAGAGGGAGAGGCAGATGGGGTGTGAGCAGGCCTGCTCCCACCCCTCAGCCTAAAGTCCCTGCCAAGCAGGCACCCTGATGGGTCTGCCCGGGTCGATTCTCCACTACCTGTAGGTGGCAGGCTGGCTTACTTTGTCCAGGACTGGAAGTCTTTAACATCAGACAAGTGGGTCCTGGAAGTAGTAAGCCAGCGACTGGTTCTCAGCTTCAAAAAATTTCCCAAGATGAGAACCAGATCCTTTCCACCTGCAAATCCTTCAGAGGCCCTTGCCATAGAGGCAGAGGTCTCTTCCCTCTTGGCTCTGAGAGCCATAGAAAGGGTTCCACCCCTACACAGGGGAAAAGGATTGTACTCCAGGTACTTCCTAACCCCCAAAAAGACAGGAGAATGGCAGCCCATCCTGGATCTGAGATATTTAAACAAGCACCTTTTAAAGCCAAAATTCAAAATGGTGACTCTGGGAATAATTCTGCCCTCTCTAAGGCCAGGGGACTGGCTAGCCTCCCTGGACCTCAAGGATGCCTATTTTCACATTCCCATCAGGTGCTCCCACAGAAAGTACCCCAGGTTCGAGTTGCCCTCAGGCCACTATCAATTCAAAGCAATGCCCTTTGGTCTAACATCAGCCCCAAGGGTGTTCACAAAATGCCTGGCAGTAGTGGTTGCTTTCCTAAGGAGAAAAAAGATCTCCATCTTTCCATACCTGGACGACTGGCTCATAGTGGTTCAGTCTCCAGACCAAGTCAAGTCACATCTCCAGATAACTCAGCAACTGCTCACTTCCTTAGGATTCCTCCTAAATCTTTCAAAGTCAGTTCTGGAGCCAGTACAGCTCCTCACCTTTATAGGGGCGGAGCTGGATACAATAAGGGCAAGAGGCTTCCTTCCCCTGGACAGGGCAAGGACCCTTATGAAACTGGCCTCTTCTTTCACCCTTCAGGTGTCTTGACCAGCAAGGCACTTTCTGCAGCTCCTGAGCCACATGGCAGCCTCTACAGCAGTAGTCTAGGGAGCAAGATTTCAGATGAGGGACATTCAGTTCCACTGAAGAGCCTTCTGGTCCCAGAGAAAGGATTCTCTGACCAAACTAGTCCCAGTGACTCGAACCCTGATCCAGGCTTTGCAATGGTGGCAGGATCAGGACAATCTAAGGCAAGGAGTTCCTTTTGTCACTCAATCTCATTCTCTAATCCTTACCACAGATGCCTCCCTCTTGGGCTGGGGAGCCCACTTGGGGGATCTGACCACCCAAGGGCTGTGGTCACCTCAAGAATCTCTGCTTCACATCAATCTCTTGGAACTCAGAGCAGTGTTTCTGGCACTGCAAGTTTTTTCCAAGTCTGTTCAGAACAAAGTAGTGCAGATCAGAAGAGACAATGCCACCACAATGTGGTACATCAACAAACAAGTGGGCACTCGGTCTATGGCCTTGTGCACAGAAGCAATAAAGTTGTGGTATCTGGCCTATTCTCTGCAAACTTCTCTGACAGCAGTGCACCTCCCAAGGAAGGACAATATCCTGGCAGATGCTCTCAGTAGGATATCTCAGGGCTACCACGAATGGTCCCTAGATCCCCTAATTTTGAAGGTGATTTTCTCCAGATGGGGCACTCCACAGATAGATCTTTTTGCAGCCCCAGACAATCACCAACTTTCTCTTTTTTGCTGCAGACCCCCAGTGTTGGGCTCAGTCCCCCTGGATGCTCTAGTTCTCAATTGGGAAGGGAAGTTCCTGTATGCTTTCCCCTTCCTCTTCTGTTCAAGGTACTAGTCAAAATCAGGTCTCAACCCTGCAAAATGATTCTGATTGCTCCAGACTGGGCCAGACAGCCCTGGTACCCACTGTTGCTGTCCTTAGCAGTCCACCTTCCCCTGTCTCTTCCCAGGAATTACAACCTGTTAACATCCTCTCAGGGAGGGTTTGGTATCCGAATCTCAAATCTCTCAATCTCAAGGCCTGGCTCTTGAAGAAGTAGAGTTTGCTGATCTGCACCTCTCTCAAGGTGTTTTGGATATTCTAAAGGCTTCTCGAAAGCCTTCCACCAGAAAGACTTACAACTCCAAATGGAAAAGGTTCACTATTTGGTGCTCTGGTAAGCATATTCCTCCAGAATCTGCTGGGTTGCCTACAGTCCTGGACTATATGGTTCATCTCAATGGCTGGAGACTCAGACCAGTTACACTCAAAGTACATTAGGCAGCTGTTTCTGCTTTTTTGTCAGTAGGCAAGCCCTTTTCTCTTTCAGCTCATCCTGTATTTTGCAAATTCTTCAAGGGATTGTTGCACACCAATCCTCCCTTCAGGGACCCTGCTCCTGCTTGGGACCTAAATGTTTGCATTGCTCAGCTTATGCAACCCCCTTTTGAGCCTTTGTCTTCTGCAGAACTTAAGTACTTGACTTGGAAAACTGTGTTTTTGGTAGCCATTACCTCTACCAGGTGCATCAGTGAATTGCAAGCCCTGTCAGTGGAGCCTGATTTTATCTTTTTTCATAGAGATAAGGTGGTCCTAAGAAGTAACAGGAAGTTTTTGCCTAAGGTGGTCTCAGATTTCTGCCTTAACTCATTCAGGCCTAGAGACGTCTGTAGGCGGTGTCTGAAAGCATAGCCACTCAGGACAATAACGCCTGTAGACGTACTCAGCTGACTTTCACTCAGGCCCAGAAACGTCTGAGGAAGTCAGCAGTTTTTACCTAACTATTAAACAAACTGAATTGCTTAGAATTGAATGCATAGCACCGTTAGAAAGGTAATTTTGCTCTGAACAATTTTGCTGCAGATACTTTGTGTCTATCATGTATACTTTAGGAGTTATTCATATTTGTTTAATTTATGGTGTGCATGGCTAACATTTGTCTCTCAAGCCTCACCTAAGCACCTTGAATAAATCTGAAAACAAAAAAACAGTTGTTTGATATTTCAGCTACTATAAAATAAAAACTAAATGGATTACAATTGATTGCATAGCACCATTAGAAAGGTTATTTTGTGCTGAACAATTTTGCCACTGATACTTTGTGTCTACCACATGTACTTTAGGAGTTATTTGCATTTGTTTAAGGTATTGTGTGCATGGCTGACATTTGTCTCTCATGCATCACCTAAGCACCTTGAAAAAAAACAGTTGTTTGGTATTTCAGCTAGTATAAAATAAAAAACTAAATTGATTACAACTGATTGCATAGCACCACTGGAAAGGTAACGTTGTGCTGAACAACTTTGTCACTCATACTTTGTGTGTAGCACTTACGGTTCAAGAGGTAGTCACATTTGTTTGTGGCATGCTGATTATGGCTTGGTTTTGCTTAGAAAGGACCAGGATGCAGTGCTAAGAGTATACAGGGCACAAGTGGTGGAAGTCTCAAAGAGCTCTTGTGGTGTGAATGAGTTAACCAATCTATGTCTCTCCCTGTTTTCTTCACTGACCATTCCTCCTCTGGAGAGAGGAGGCTGCACAGCCTGGATATAAAAAGGGCCCTTAGCTACTACATAGAGCGCACCAAGGGTCACAGGTTTGACTCCCTCCAATTGTTCCTCACTTATGGAGAGGTCGATAAGGGATAACCTGCCACTAAAAGATCTATTGCCAGGTGGATTGTCTCTTGCATACAATTCTGCTACAAAAAATTGGGTAGAATCCCACCCTCAGGCCTGAGGGCTCACTCTACTAGAGGCACAGCTGCTTCCCTGGCTGCTGCCAGGGATATTCCTATCTTAGAGATTTGTCAAGCAGCCACCTGGAAAACAGTCCATATTTTTTACCAAGCATTACTCTCTGGATATCCAGGCTAGGAGTGATGCTCGGTTTAGCACAGCAGTACTTCAGAGCCTATTCCCAAAGTAGGTTCTGTCCCTCCTCCATGGAGGTACTGCTTGGTAGTCTGCAATAGTCAGAATACAGCAAGACTTCATGTTGTTTGAAGAAAAAATTACTCACCTTAGTAATGTTGTTTCTTCTAATGGAGTCTTGCTGTATTCTGACCCCCCCCTCTCAGAACCTGTTTTTGGGATGTGGGTGGGCAGGAGCAGTGTTGGCACCTAGAGATGCCCCTTTCTCACCCTCTTTAATTTTTGGGTGTGTGTTGTGTTTTGTTTTTTGGGTTTCCTGACTTGAGTCTTTGCTTTGAAACCAAAAAAACCTTTTTATTAAATTTAGTTGCCAGTTGGCTAGTGTGAGTTTACAGTTTCCAGACAGGATGCCCAGTGAGTATAGCTCATAAAGATCTGGTGGTTGGGGTTCAAACAACAGCAGACAGAGGCTTCAACCGAGCTTGAGCTCAGCGTTTCATGCCTTGCATGGAAAGTTAACTCTTTGTTCTCCGGGGCAGTTCAAAGGTTGGAGATCACTGCAATAGTCAGAATACAGCAAGACTCCATTAGAAGAAACAACATTACTAACGTGAGTAATTTTTTCTTCTGGTCCTCCTGGGAGCACTCTCCTTATAATTTTGATGCAGTTGAACATTCCCCCAGAAGAGATTGGGAGCGGGCTACTTTGATCGCTCCCCCATCCCAGTGTTAGATGGCCTGGTAAGAGCGGGCTGTTATAAACTGCTGTCCCTGGAGAATTGCTCCTTTTTACCATCGCTGAACATTATACATTTTCTTCATGGTTTTTTGGACTTAACCCTGAACTGGGGTATTATATACTTCATTAACACTGACTCCCTCTCTTGCTCAAAATTGATTGGCTTCTGGGTATAGGTTTTAATTTGTGGGAGTGGTTATGGGTTTAATTTGGGTGATTTGAGGTACAGTTAGATAGTGTGTGTGTGAATGGATGGTTAGTCAAACTGGTTTGTATTTGGTTGATTGTCATGATGGCTGTGTTTGTAATGTGTGGTTTTAGGGGTGGGCTGAATTGAGTTGTTTGTGGAGCTGGGTATAGTATTGGTTTGCTCGGGATGTGCTGGGGCCTGAGACCCCTGCGAATCATCTGTGATGTCACCCAGCTGTGTGACCTCCGCTCCTTAGTCAACCTCTCTGTGTCATCTACGACAGCTAGGCAGTGTCGGGAGGTTGGCATTTTAAGGGCCAAAGGGGGTTGGCGGCAGCAAGGTGCTAAGGGCCAGGCGGGGGTTAGAGGTATTGAGGTAATAAGGTGCAGGAGACGCCCTGGGCTTAGATGGAGCCTGGGGAGAGGCCCGACATGTTTGGCTTCCATCCCCAGGGTTCCCACCAGACTGAGTGGGCAGACAGCCAGAGGGGCTGCAGCAACTTCCAGTCCCTTTCGGGTGGTGTTATACAATGCCAGATCGATGCAGAACAAGACCGCAATTATGGCAGACTTGATTACCTCAGTTGATCTGGCGTGCGTCATGGAGACCTGGTTGGGTGACAATGCCGGGCCTGTTTCGGAGGCAGCTGTCCCCGCCGGGTACTCTGTGGTACACTGCCCGAGGCAGGAACGCAGGGGTGGGGGTGTGGCCATCTGCTTTCACCGTGCACCCGGTGGGGACAACCAGGTCCTTTGAGTGTGTGGCTGTGCGTGAGGGTCCAGGTTCAGGCTGCAGGATTCTCCTCATTTACCGTCGCCCCCTCCCCTCCGCGGCAGAGGGAGAATTCCTGCAGGAGGTGGCAGACTTCGACATCGGTGAGGTGTTGGAGTGTCTCAGATGTCTAATTCTGGGGGGATATCAATGCCTGGGTCGATGATGAATCCTCACAATTTGGATCAAACCTCCTTCAGTTAATGTCATCATTGGGCCTGACACAAGTTGTTTCTTCTGTGACCCATCACTATGGCCACACACTGGACCTGGTGTTCTCTCTGTGGCTTGAGGTAATTAACCTCAAGACTGATCGGGTAGCTTGGTCTGATCATTACATGGTGGAGTTCTCATTCGGGCCCCCGACAGTCCTTCCTCCTGTTGAGATGGTTAGCTACCACCCTTTAAGGGGCTTGTCCCCGGAGGGACTACTGGCGGTGGCTGACTTATCTAGTGTAGTTGCTGCATGTGCAGTTGGTACAGGCGAGGCAGTTGCCGCTTATAATAGGGCAGTCTCCAGGGCGCACAATGCCATTGCATCGGTCCGTGTACAATCCAGATCCTCTCACTTGAGATCTCCCTGGTTTGATGGGGATCTCAAGGTGATGAAGATCAAGGGTCGGAAGTTGGAGCAGTGCTGGCAGAGGACCCGAATGAATGGAGACAGACTATCCTCACCCCAGTAATACTCAGGTATTCATAACTTTATGCAGTCACCCTTCTAAGTAGAACTGCCCAGAAGAGAATTTGGAACATATGCAAATGATGGAATATTTTGCATGACCACTTTTCAAATGCTGCCTTATACTGACTGCCTTTGTTCTAAACCCCTCAGATTTCTCTCTCTGCCTGTCAAGACTAGATGCTCAGAGATCCTCTCCTCATCATCTTTTGTTCTGATGTGAGAAACTTTATAAAATAGTATAAGTATTCTTTACATTTCATTTGCTGCCATTTACTTTTTGTAATTTTAGGTAAACCCGTAGTTTTAGTGTTTAAATTGTAAGTTTTCTCGGTTTCTCCCGGTTCGGTATAACCAGGGTCAAACTGAGGTTTATTTTATATTTATTGGAGTTTTCTGATTAAAAAACTCCATTAGTTGTGTTTAGTTTTATTAAATTAGCTTGTTTAAGAACTGCTAATACCGGTTACTGAACCGATAGTCTCAGTTCATTTTATCTCGGTTCCCGGGTCCTGATCGGTTCCAGAACCGAACGCAACTGGTAAATAAACTTTAGATTAAAATATTTTTTAGCGGTTGTAACTGTTATTGGTTTTACATTGAAAATGTCATAAAAACCTAGAAGAAAATGGTGATCCCGGTTTCAAACCTTGCATTCATTGTGGTGAAATTTTGTTAAGGCAAACATTCTCTTGTTTTGCCTATGTGGACATCAACATTTAAAAGCAGAGTGAAATCTGCATTACATGTCCTGAAAAAACTACTGAAATGCTGGATAAGGTAAAAAAAGAACACACAAAAAAAAACTGTCATCACCTAAGGGTCCCTAACCAGCTGATACCCTGAGTTACTGTGGGTGACTCCACAACAAATACTGTAACTGCTGCCCTGAGATGGGCATATAAGCAGTTTTTATGAGGCTTGTTGAACCAGCTGACTCCCTGGTTCCCTCAGTGAAACTGAAGAAAACAAAGCACACAGAACCCCTTGCTGACAGCATTTTGGGGACTTCTGTGCCTACTATAAAGCCTGCCAACTCCTTCAAAGTATTTGACAAGACAGGTAAGCACAGTTGTGTGTTGCTTCCCTTGACTATGATCACCTAAATGAATATTGTGAAATTTGTAAACTTTCCTGGGGGAAAATGTGGAGAAATGCCTAGAATGGCTAAAGAAAACACTTTCAGGCTTACAAGGGCTGTTTGTCTCTAAGCAGCAGACCTCTGCAAAGCAGTCTTCCTAATATTTAAAAGGAAGAATATGTGATTATTATGAAATGGAGGAGAACCTACTGAATCT
This sequence comes from Neoceratodus forsteri, assembly GCA_016271365.2. Lineage (NCBI taxonomy): Eukaryota > Metazoa > Chordata > Ceratodontiformes > Ceratodontidae > Neoceratodus > Neoceratodus forsteri. The sequence continues at coordinate 531,240,761 of JADMNL010000022.1, read as the reverse complement.
GAGGTTTCCTCCGAACATGAGTTTGTCTCTCCCCACAGAACATCTGAGGATTATTCCTCATTCTTCACATTGGTGAGAAAGATTGGGCTGACACCCACTAAAAGCTTCCCATTCTCGTGAATAAAATTCTTCAGGGAAGATACTTTAAAGATTTTACAAACTCCAAGCTCTGTTCCCCCTCTGGATAAGAGGGTGTTTAAGAAATATCAGCTGGACAGGGAGGGAACTGAAATTTATTCCCCCAACTGGTCCACCAACGAGTGGTTAAAGTGACAGCTTGAGACAAGGCAATGATACCCCTGGTATCTTATCCTCTTAACAAGGATTCCAGTAAAAATTGACAACATGTTTTAACAAGCATTTGTCAGTGCTGAATGTTGCTTGCTTTTATGTGCTGTTTAGGTATTTGGAAGTGATAGTTCCATGCCTTCCTCCCAAGACATCCATTGTGTCTTTCCGTTCAGTATTCAGAGAAGAGTGGGAGGGGCAAGGCCCACAGCAGTACAGCATTTGCCAAGGAGGTGAAGGGGTGGACAATAGTCCATTCAAAGGCAAAAGAGTCCTGCAGGAGCTCACTAAATTGAAGGTGGACAAAGCGATGGAACCAGATGGCATACGCCCAAGGATATTAATAGAACTGCAAAGGGAGATAGCAGTACCTCTGGCAGCCATGTTCACCGAGTCATTCAACTTGAGTGAACTGGAGGAGGGCACATGTGGTCCCTCTACACAAGTCCGGCAACAGGGAGGAGGCAGGGAACAATAGGCTGTTCAGCCTCATCTCAGTAGTGGGGAAGATCATGGAGACATTGCTTAAAGAAAGGATAGTGGGGCATCTAGATGCCATCGGAGCCCAGGACCATAGATGACATGGATTCACAGTGGGGACATCATGCAGATAAATCTGGTTGATTTCTTTGACTGGGTGACAAAGGAAGTGAATCAGGGTGGGGCAGTGGACAACGCTTACCTTGATTTCAGCAAAGCCTTTGACACCATCCCATATAGGAGGCTGATAAACTAGCTGGGTAGGCTGGACATGGGGAAAGGGTGGTAAACTGGGTTAGAAACTGGCTAACAGACAGGAGGCAGAGAGTGGTGGTAAATGGTATGCAGTCTAGGGAGAGGGGGCGACCAGTGGGGTGCTGCAGGGATCGGTCCTGGGGCCAGTTCTGTACAATGTCTTCATTAGTAATACTGCAGAACGTCTGAAGGGAATTTTTTCACCAAATTTTCAACATAGCCATTTTAAGATCTCTGCTCATGAACAGTCACTGTGATTTTCTTAATCTGTCCCAAACATTGATTGCACACACCGAATGTGCCATTGTGCACTACATGCATGGAAACACATTTTGGGCGACATGTGAAAAATGACAGCTGTACTGCTCATAAGGAGGTGTGGTAAAATGGCAATGTTGAAAATCTGGAGTGCAAATATTAAAAATTCGCGAACTTACGAGCGTACGTAGGAACTGCAAAACGCACACTCGTAAAACAGTAATTTTTAGGAATTTTTTCACCAAATTTTCAACATAGCCATTTTAAGCCATAGGACGACATAACTCTGGTATTGTTTGCATCCATCCTACCTGTACCAGCTTGTTTGTATCTATGTCTTAATTTTACTGTTATACTTAGGTGTTGTACTGCTATACTGTGTATTTTGGTTTCTCTTACTGTGACAAGGTACCTTTGTAAATGAGCCTATGGCTCAAAGGTTTTCCAAACTGCTGTTTAAATAAAATAAAAAATAAATAAAATAAGACCTCTGCTTATGAACAGTGTCACTGTGATTTTCTTAATGTGTCCCATACATTGATTTCGCACACCGACTGCGCCATTGTGCGCTACATGGGTGGAAACACGTTTTGGGTGAGATGTGAAAAATGACAGCTATACTGCTCAAAAGGAGGTGTGGTAAAATGGTAATGTTGAAAATATGGAGTGAAAATATTGAAAATTCCCGAACTTACGAGAGTGTGTAAGAACTGCGCAATGCAGCGCTCGTAGAAACAATCATTTTAGAAATTTTCGCAAATTTTCAATATAGACTTTGAGCCCACCTTATGAACACTGCAGTGTCGTTTGATTAATCCGGAAGGTGATTTCCACGATGGATCACGTAAATCACCCTTCGCCCGGTAACACCATGACAGTGCAAGAATTCATGAGGAGGGGTCCTAAAACCCCATGTTGAAAATTTGGGCCCAAAATTCCCAAAAATGCCTGAGATATGCAACAAAGTTTAAAAAACCCTATCTATCCCATTATACAGCTTATCGGCATTTCCTCAGTTCGCGGTCGACTTTGAAGAGTGCAGATGTGTTCCCGGTCCACCAAAGATCGTCGCGACGAGCTCCGGAGGTAAGTATGGGGTGAGGGGGGTGTGGGTAGGCAGGATACGCAGTGGGTGGGTGCAGGTCGTGGGAGGGGGGCAGGGAGAAGTGCCGAGGACAGTTTTTGTATTTACAGGTTTTTGACTAAGGCGACAAGGGAGGTTTGCGTGGCAGCTGGAAGGCTGTTGGGGGCTGAGCCGATGGGGATTGGGCACCCTGTCGGCCATAAACATTTTGCCACGCTGGGGTGGGCTCCAGCGTGGCTTCACTTCCTGGATGCCTTGGGGAGGGGGGCGGCAGCTGACGGGGATTGGGGACCCCGCATATAAGACATTTTGCCACGCTGGGGTGGGCTCCCAGCGTGGCACCTGGATGCTTTGGGGGAGGCGGGAAGCCGGCGTGGGATTGGGCACCCCGTCCATGTACAGTGTGAGGGGGAGGAGAAGGTGCATGAGCACGCAGTGTGCGTGCTGTCGAGGGGGGAGCTCTGCTCACTGAAGCGGAGCTCTCCCTTTCAACTGTATGCCACTGCATTTTCAACTGCTGTCATAGACAGCTGCAGCAGTGATTGGGGAACTGGGGCCGTGCCTTCAAACACACTGACTGCATTGGAAGATGGGTGCCACACCTCCGAAAACTCGGATGATGGCACTATGTTTCTTGCACATGCATGCAAGCAACATAAAAAGGGATATTTATCAGGTTCCTTGGCTGTCAGGCAGGCACAGACTTTTCAAACCTATGTCAATAGCAAAGTCACTATGGTAGACTGCCCCTGCTATGTCAGCCAAGGCCCAGACTCCCCTGTCGGATGATCTAGCTGAAACAGCTACATTTGGTTTGGGGGCAGCCAAATAACAGTTCAAGGTTTCTGCTGCCAGATGGATGGTAAGTACAGTGGTTCAGAGGAGGTTTGCCAGGCTACGACTCACAGACCTCAATCAGGATACCCAAACCAAGGTTATAGACTTTCCAGTCATGGGTAATTCCTCTTTGGAGAAAGATAAAGGCTTACATGAAAAAGGTGGAGATGTATACACACACACACACACACACACACACACACACACACACACACACACACCACAGCAAGTCCCCTTTTTTCTGTCAGGCTGGGGCTGTTCCTCAGTATCAGCAGTACCCACAGCAGGGGTATTTCTGGCACTACAGACAAGTGGTACTGGATGTAGTGAGTCAGTGATTGTCTCTGAACTCAAATTCCTTCCACTAACAACAGTGGAAAAAGGACTAGAAAGGTCCTAAAAGAGACCAAATAAGGGCGCTTCAGGCTCTGACCAGCCAACACTCTCCAAATCTGTGTGTGAAACTGCTGACTCTTACTTACACACCCTGATTCAGGCTTTTTAAAAAAAAGGGGTGAGTGGTTTGGCTGTCTCTCCGGTCCCCTCCATGAAAACCAAAAAGACAAAGCATGTCAAACCCCAGGAAAAACCTAAAGGGGTTCCTGGCATCACTGTACTTAAATTATTTCCACACTCCCATAAGGGAGTCTCACAGAAAGTGCTTCAGGTTGAGACTCTCATCAGGTCACTCTCTGGGAGTGTACGCAGTGGTTGGATCACCTTCAAAGATAAGGTGTCACAGTTTCCCCATATCTAGATGACTGGCTGGTGGTGGTAGAATCACTCCAGTAAGTGAGTCTGCAACTCACCTTCGGTCTCCTGGACTATCTAGGGTCCTTGATAAATCTAAGGAAAGTCTGACCTTCAGCCTGCTCAAACACTCCAGTTCATAGGAGCAGAGCTAAATACCCTGCAAGGCAGGGTCTACCTGCCCCTACGCAGCGCAAGAAGTATTCCACTAATAGTGGGCTCATTCAGGCTAAATGAACCAAAAACCGCAAGACAGTTCTCTTCAGCTACTGGCCACATGGCATCTGCCACTGGCACAGTCTTGGAATCCAGGTTACAGATCAGGACCATTCAATGTCACTTTATGGCTCAACGGTGTCAGAGACAGGACCCTCTTTTAAAACTAATTCTAGTAACAAGGACATTGTTACAGGCCTCCAATGGAGGAAAAGAGGGACCCAATCTAAGGGAGGGGCTTCTTCTTTTTCAGCAAGAGCCCCTATCAGTTGTCTGACAACAGATTTTTTTTCCTTATCTATTTATTTAACAGACTTTAGGATGCATCCCTACTAGAGTGGGGTGCCAATCTGGAGGTTCACACCACCCAAGACATATGGTCAAGTGCAGAGTTACTCCTGCATATAAACCTGCAGGGGCCAAGAGTAGTGTTACTGTGCTAAAGGTTTTCACACAACTACTACAAAGGTGGTACAGGTCAGAACAGACAATACCACCACAATGTATTACATCCATAAATAGGGAGGGACACGGTTAAGCCCTCCCTGCTCAGGACTTATGAAAATATGGAGTCTAGCATGCTCCATGGGCCCCTGCAGGATGTTCATTTGCCAGGTAGGGACACTACTTTGACAGACACCTTGACTCAGATCAACCAGTCCTAGCAGGAATGGGCCTTGAATAGTCAGGTGGTGCAAGTTATCTTCAGGAGGTGGGGCATACCAGAGGTAGACTTGTTCGTATCCCACCACAACCACCACCTGCCACAGTACTAAATCAGATCCAGGACCAATCCCCCTGGATTCTCTGGTTCTGAGTTGTCCAGGGAAGCATCTGTACACTTTCCTTCCTTCCCTTTGGCATACAATGCATTTCTCAAGCTCAGGTCCCAGCCAGCATCAGTGGTCTTGATAACGCCAGACTAAGCCAGGCAGGCATGGTTCTCTCTCTGCTACTCTACATGTCTGGTTCCAAACCAATACACCTTTTCTCAGAGGCACAACCTGCTAACCTCCAACCGGGAGGCTTCTGTACCCAAACCTTGGGTCACTCAGGCCCAAGTCATGCCTCTTGTGGGCCTACTGTACAATATGCAGCCTTGCATCTTTTTCAGTGTCTAGACATTGTATGTGGTTACAGGAAGCCCTCCATTAGGAAACTGTACGCTTCAGAAGGGAAAAGGTTTCCTATTGGTGTTCAACCAGAAAACGGTTTCTAGCACATGCTGGGGTCAAGCAGTGCTCGACTAACTTGCCTATTTATATTCATTGGACTTGCAGTCCAGCATCCTCAAACTCCACCTAGCTGTAGTATCTGCTTGTATATTAGCTGGACAAAATGTTTTAATGGCCCCAGATCCTAGCCTCAAAGAGGTTCTTTTAGGGCCTGGCACATATCAGCACAGGCTGGTGTTCCAGCTGTGCTGGACTATTTTACCTATTTGCTTTCACTGGGCTTGCAGATCAGTACCTTAAGGGTCCACATAGTCTCTGCATCTATTTACTTCTCAGATGGACAGAATGTTTTTTCAAGCTTCAGACCCTATCTTCAAAGGGTTCTTTAAAGGCCTGGTCCATCTGCACCCCCTCACAGGGAACCGGTGCCAGCATGGGACCTAGATGTGTGCATAGTTAGGCTCATGGGTCCCCCTTTTTGAGCCTACAGTATGTTTTCAACTTATTTGAAATATCTAAAAAATATATACTGTGTGTATATATATATATATATATATATATATATATATTCCTTGTGGTAATCATTTCTGCCTCAAGAATCAGTGGCCTCAAGTCTCTCTTCATTGAACAGGACCACATTTTATTCCACAAAGATGAAATTATTCAAGCAACATGAAGTCTTGCTGTATTCTGACTATATGCAGTTAGCCCCAGCACTTGAACTGCTCCAGAGAGGAACGGGTTAACTCTATGCCAAGGCATAGAATGTTGCGCTCAAGCTTGGTTTTCAAACATCTGTCCCAGGTACTCCTCAGTGTAACCGTCAGATTCTTTACTCCGGCTAACTGAGAAGTCGCTCTGGAGATCCTCTCCTTCACTTCAGTTTAAGTAAAAAATCGGTCGGTTTGTCAGCCATTTACTTATTTTTTCAGTATTCTAGTTTAGTGTTTTGTGGTAGAAATTGTTTTTGTTTGGTTTCTTCCTAGTCGGACCGGTTAGGAACTGAAACAATTCTGTGTTTGTTCTTTTCTGTGTCTTGTACTGTGGTTTCAGGTACCTATCGGATCCTAAAAAAAAAGATAATTTCCTTGTTTTTTTAACCGACCGATTACAGTTGGAACCGAGTAGGGTTTAGAGTTGGCTTAAACACTGTAAGGGTAACTTTTTTTCCTTAGGCATGTCTGAGAAACCCAAAAAGAAAACCGGTCCCACTGGGTTTCAGCACTGCACCGAGTGTGGGGAGGCCTTTGCTAAAGCTGATCTCCACCTCATCTGTGTTTACTGTCTGGGGTTTGACCACCTCAAAGCAGACTTCCAAATCTGTAAAAATGTTCCCAAAGCCACTTTAGATAAACATTTAAGTAGGCTGAAGGAAAGGGAGGCCGAGAAATCTGCTGACCCAGATGGCCAGCCGGGTTCGGTTCCGACCGAACCTGAGGGGATGCCCACTGACCTGGGCAATACCTCCTCGGGCAAAGGGAGAGCTGATTCTGCGGAATCAGTTCCATCTAAGAGAAAGCGCAAGTCAGCCAGATCCGGATCCTGATTCCCATGTTCTAACCGCTGATGAAATAGCTAAAGCGATTGCTATTTTACAATCGCTTCGCCTGGTTCCAACTGAACTGACACCAACTCAGAGATGATCGGTTCGGTCAGACCTTTCTGCTTCTGAATATGATCCTGAAGCATTTTATGAGGGCAATTGGAAAGGAGATGAAGATTATGAAGAAGAAGAGGATTATGAAGGCCTAGATGAGCCAGTAGAGCCTGACATCTCCCCAGACAGGCCTTCTGATGTGTCGTCTCCCAGACTTTCGCGGCCCCTTCCATTTCCTGTTCTACAAGAAAGTGGCTGATACTCTTCAGCTTCCAGTGGAAAAGGCTGAACAGGCTCAGGAGGGATTTGACTGTTGAAATTATGGATGTCCCAGAGTCCAAAAGGGTGTCTGTCCCTCTGCATAAATCCCTGGGGAAACAGACACAGAAAATTCTTCAGTTTCCAACATCTATTCCTCCTGTGGATAAAAAGATGGATAGGAGGTATGCCTTGTCAGGTCCTGGGATGGAATTCCTTACAAATCATTGCAGCCATGTTGGGGTAGTGCAAGCTGTAGCGTGTGACAAGCATAACATTCCCCTGGCATCTCACCCCCCAGATAAGGATTCCAGGAAAGTGGATATCATGGCAAAGAAACAGTACTTGGCATCCTCTTTGGGGTTCAGGCAATCTAATTACTTGGCATATACGGCCAGATACCAGAAGTCTATGTGGGATGCGGTTTTGGAGCTGGCTAACAATGCTCCGCCTCAGTTGGCCAAGGAGCTGGAGCAGGTGGTTGTGGATGGTATTGAGGCATCAAAGGTCCAGTTTCATGCTGCTGTTGACTCGAATTATGTACATTCTAGGGTCATGGCTACATCTGTCTCCATGAGGAGATTTGCTTGGCTCAGGTGTACCAGTTTATCCCAGGATACCCAGACCAAGGCCATGGATTTTCCTGTCACTGGTAACGCTGTCTTTGGGGAGCAAACAGAGGCTTACCTGAAAAAGATGGATGAATACAGGACCACCTACAGGAGTGCTGCGGCCAAGGAAAAGCAGATCATTCCTCAGAGGCAACAATCTAGGGCTGGCAGGGGCATGCCTTTTCAAAGGCATTTTTACCAAGCCCAGGCCACCTCTTCTTTCCAGCAGAGGGGGTTCTTTAGGGGAAGAGGCAGAAGGGGGATGACCAGGACTCCATCCTCCACTCAGTCTAAGCCCCGTGCCAAACAGACACCCTGATGTGTCAGTCTGGGTTGCCTCCCCAGTTCCAGTAGAGGGCAGCCTGGCTCACTATTTCCAGGCCTGGAAGTCTATTACCTCAGACAAACGGGTCCTGGAAGTAGTGAGCCAGGGACTTGCTCTCAGCTTCAAAAGGTTCACAAAAATGGGAGCAAAGTTTTTCAGTCCTCCCTCTCCTTTGGAGACAAAGGCTTTGGAGGCAGAAGTCTCCTATGTACTGCTCCTGCGAGCAATAGAGAAGGTACCTCTCTATCATAGGGGAAAAGGACTGTATTCCAGATACTTCCTTACCCCAGAAAAGACAGGGGAGAGGTGACCCATCCTAGATCTACGATACCTAAACAAACATATACTAAAGCCAAAGTTCAAAATGGTGACTCTGGGAATAATTCTCCCCTCTCTGAGACCAGGAAACTGGCTAGCCTCCCTGGATCTCAAGGATGCCTATTTCCACGTACCTATCAGACATTCCCACAGAAAGTACCTCAGGTTCGAGTTGCTTTCAGGCCACTACCAGTTCAGAGCAATGCCTTTCGGCCTAACATCTGCTCCAAGGGTGTTCAACAAGTGTCTAGCAGTAGTGGTGGCCTTTCTCAGGAGACAAGGCATCTTACTGTTCTCTTACCTGGACGACTGGCTCATAGTGGGTCAGTCCTCAGACCAAGTCAAGTCAGCTCTAGAGGTCACTCAAAAGCTTCTGGACTCCTTAGGATTCATCCTAAATCTGGAAAAATCTGTTCTGGAACCAGCCCAGCTTTTCGCATTTATACGGGTGGAACTGGACTCTGTCCAGGCCAAGACCTTTCTTCCTCTTTCAAGGGTTCAGTCCCTCTCGGCCAGCCAGACACTTCTTACAGTTGCTAGGCCCCATGGCAGCTTGCACTGCAGTAGTGCAAGGAGCAAGGTTTCAAAATGCGAGATATTCAATTTCAATTTCATCTAAAATCCTTTTGATCTCAGTAAAAAGATCCCCTCTCCAAGTTAGTTCCAGTGTCTCAAACTCTGGTTCAGGCTCTTCAGTGGTGACTGGAGGAGGACAACCTGAGGCAAGGTGTCCCCTTCCTCAGTCAGGCCCCAACAGTGATTCTCACCACAGACGCTTCCCTACTGGGATAGGGAGGCCATCTGGATCAGCTTACTGCTGAGGGAACATGGTCTCATCAGGAGTCTCTCCTGCACATAAACCTTCTCGAACTCAGGGCTGTCTTTCTAGCACTTCAGACATTCTCGAACACAAGTCAGGGGAAAGTGGTGCAGATCAGGACAAACACCACAACCATGTGATACATCAACAAGCAGGGGGGCACTCTGTCCTCATCCTTGGGCATCAAAGCCATGAAAATATAGTCACTAGCTTATTCCCTGCAGGTTTCCCTGATAGCTGTGCATCTCCCAGGGAAGGACAATGTACTGGTAGATGCTGTCAGCAGGATTTCTCAAGGTCACCACGAATGGGCCCTGAATCCTCTAATTCTTCAGATCATTTTCAAAAGGTGGGGCACTCCAGAGATTGATCTCTTTGCAGCCCTGGACAATCATCAGCTTCCCCTATTCTGCTGCAGACACCCTCTTTTGGGGTCTGTTCCTCAAGATGCTCTCCTGTTGGATTGGACAAGCAGGTTTCTGTATGCTTTTCCTCTGATATTCAGAGTTCTGGTCAAGATCAGATCTCAGTCTTGCACTGTGATTCTAGTGGCTCCAGACTGGGCCAGGCAGCCTTGGTACCCCCTACTACTGTCAATGTCAGTGACAATTCCATTTCGTCTTCCCAGGCAGTTCAATCTTCTCACCTCCTCACAGGTGAGGATACTTTATCCCAACCAGTGTTGGGTAAGTTACTTTTTCTATTGCTTTCTATTACTTTTGGAAACTTGTTTCAGGAAGCTCTGTGCAGTCACTAGCAAGGATGGAGAAGTACTAGAAAATGTAATACACCTTACAGTTACAGTTACTTATTTCTTTTTATACAAAAGTAATACGTAATTGTAACAGGTTCCATTTATTTGAAAGTAACTAGTAACTAACTTATTACTTTCAAATAAATGTAATCTGTTATAGTTACTTATTACTTTCGTATTGTTTTTGTATAAAAATAAATAAGTAACTGTACCTGTAAGGTGTATTACTTTTTCTAGTACTTCTCCATCCTTGCTAGTGACTGCACAGAGCTTCTTGGAATGAGTTTCCAAAAGTAATAGAAAAAGTAACTTATCCAACACTGATCCCAACCTTCAAACTCTCAGACTCAAAGCTTGGCTCTTGAGGAGCTAGAATATGCAACCCTGCATCTTTCCCAGTCAGCCCTGGACATTCTTAAGCAATAAGGCATGACCGGAAGTTAGATTAACAGTCTATTAATCACCCCCTAGGGGTGTAATGTGGCACAAGGCGCAGCAGAGTGCCATATTGCCCCTAGGGGGTGATTAACTGACTGTTAAGCTATCTCCTGGGAGTGCCTTATTGCTATTATAAAAAATGGTTCCAAAAGAAATGTGTTAAAAGTATACTTTTTGAATGTTTTCCTCATTTAGAGGGAGATTTTTAATAAAATAGCTCTTCCACCAACAGTTTAAAAATGCTGGTTCAAAATCAGAATGCATCATTCCACACATTCAGCAGTGCTAGAGGATGGAATGCTGACAGGAAGAATCCATGTGCCATGGTGATCAGGCTGTACATGACAGTATAACATGGATTAATGTAAGGCTGTTGGAATCCTAACAGCCAATCAGATTGCAGCATTTCTGAGAGCCTTTTTATAATTTAGGTTAGTAGAAAACCTTCCACTAGAAAAACCTACAATTCCAAATGGAAGAGATTTGGTTTTTGGTGTTCTCAGAGACATATTCAGCTGACATTGCCACTGCTTTGGACTATTTGGTCCATCTTAACAGTTTAGGCCTCAGGCTTGCCACTCTCAAAGTGCATTTGGCAGCCATCTCTGCCTTTCTTTCAGCTTGGAAGGATTCTTCCTTAGCCTGTCATCCAGTTTTCAAGAGATTTTTCAAAGGTCTGGTTCATATAAATCCTCTCTTTAGGGACCCTACTCCTGTTTGGGATCTGAAAATCTGTATTGCACAGCTTATGCAGCCCCCCTTTGAACCATTATCTTCAGCTGAGCTAAAATACTTGACTTGGAAAACTGTGTTCCTGATAGCCATTACCTCTGCCAAGAGAATTGGTGAGTTACAGGCTTTATCAGTGGAACCTGATTTCTTTTAATTTCACAGGGATAAGGTGCTCCTTCGAATGAATAGAAAGTTCCTCCCCAAGGTGGTATCAGACTTTCATTTGAACCAATCTGTGTCATTGCCTGTATTTTTCACTGAACATTCTTTCTCTGGGGAGAGAAGACCACACAGTCTTGATGTAGAGGGTCCTTAGTTATTATATAGAATTCAATAAGGCCCATAGAAATAACTGTTCACAGCTGTTTCTCACTTATGGAGAAGTGGGAAAAGGTAAACCTGCCACTAGGAGAACTGTTACCAGGTGGATTGTCTCCTGTATCCAGTTCTGCTACTCAAAGTTTGGGAAAGAACCACCCTCCGGCCTAAGGGCTCACTCCACCAGAGGTACAGCTGCTTAGGTCGCAGCAGCTAGAGACATACCCTTAGTGGAAATCTGTAAAGCAGCCACCTGGAAAACTGTTCACACATTTACCAAGCATTGCTGTCTTGAAATCCAGTCAAGAAGTGATGCTAGGTTTGGCACAGCAGTGCTGCAGAGCTTGTTCCCAAAATAGGTTCTGTAACTCCCTCCTCCAAGGGGGTACTGCTTGGTAGTCTGCATATAGTCAGAATTCAGCAAGACTTCATGTTGTTTGAAGAAAAAATTACTCACCATAGTAATGTTTCTTCTAATGGAGTCTTGCTGTATTATGACTTGCCTCCCCTCCTGGAACCTAGTTGTTTTGGGATGTGGGTTGTCAGGCGCAGTGCTACACCCCAGAGGTGTGCCTGGGTTACCTTTCCTTAGGGTGAGATTTTTTTTATTGTTATTAAGTTTTACTACCTACTTGAATTCTTTTTGAGGTTCTCAACTTGAGTCTTTTGGACCCTAAACATCTTTTATTGCCTTTTGGCACAACATTTTAAAAACAATTTCTGTTTATAGTTAGTTAGCATAGTGCTGGTAAGAATCTGACAGTTACACTGAGGAGTACCTGGGACAGAGGTTTGAAAACTGAGCTCAAGCTCAACGTTCTATGCCTTGGCATAGAATTGACCCTTTTCTCTCCAGAGCCATTCAAGTGCTGGGGCTAACTGCATATAGTCAGAATACAACAAGACTCCATTAGAAGAAACAACATTACTATGGTGAGTAATTTTTTCTTCTGGGAACAAGTAAGAAGTTTCTATTTTAAATGACTTCTAATTCCCATTTGAAGCAAACCATTATACATAAATACATAGATACATAGACAGTGTCAGCAGATAAGGACCTACAGTCCACCCAGTCTGCCCATCTTATCTATCTTTTTCACTGAACACTTTAGTTCTGGTGAAAAGAGTCTTCATGGTCTGGATGTCAAAGGAGCTTTTAGCTATTACTCGACAACCATTGAAGTCCATAGGCAGGACAGAAGACAGCTGCTCCTGACCTATGAGAATATGGGAAAGGGTAACCCAGCATCAAAAAGATCAATTTCTCACTGGATAGTTCAGCATTTTCAGTTTTTGTTATTCTAAGGCTAAAAAGGAGCCCCAACAGGATTGAGAGTCCATTCCACAAGGGGCACAGCTGCTATTATAGCAGCTGTCTGTGATGTTCCCCTGGTGGACATATGTAAAGCAGCTTCCTGGAAAACAGTACACACCTTTACAAAGCATTACAGTCTGGATATTCTCTCCAGGGGTGATGCCAGGTTCAGCACAGACACCTGCAAAATCTGTTCCCAAAATAAGGTTCTGTGCCCACCTCCAAAGTACTGCTTAGTAGTCTGCATAAAGTTATGAATACCTGAGTATTACCAGGGTGAGAAGAAAAAAATACTTACCATAGTAATCTTGTTTCCTTCAAGTGATACTCAGGTATTCATAACTTTCCCACCCTGCCTCCCTTTCTGGAACCTTTAGCCTCTGCACTCCTGAATACTGTGCTTTCAGGGGTATAAATGCTATTTCTGGCACACATGTGGTGATTGTGTTCACTGCTATTGTCCCCCTCCCCTTTTCAGGTAATTTGGACATTCAAGGATATCCTTTCATATGATATGCGCTCCAGTTGGAGGCCCCTTCTTTTGGGTGTTAAGGAAGTTCCTCTATTATTGTTATGATTAATAGTGCTGTTATTATTATTACTATCATTATTGTTATTGTAATTATCATTAGTATCCCCATGGGCCTGTCTTTCCAGGCTTCCAGGAAATCTGAGGGATTTAGAAGAAAGGCAGTTAGTATAAGGCAGCAATTGAAAAGTGGCTCATGCAAAAGATTCCATCATTTGCATATGTTCCAAATTCTCTCTGGGCAGTTCTACTGAGAAGGCTGACTGCATAAAGTTTTGAATACCCGAGTATCACTTGGAAGAAACAAGATTACTATGGTAAGTAATTTTTTTGCCTTGCATGCTCATTATTCTGAGTACCGGGGGCAGTCACCCATAAGAAGGCAGAATTCCTGTCCAGGGAGGCTGCTGCAGGGAAGAACCGACCTGCTCAGCTTTTTTGGACTGTGGACAGACTTTTATACCAAGTCTGTCTACAACCAAGAAAAGCCTTTTCAGTCACATTATGTGAGGAGTTCGCTCAGTTTTTCTCTGATAGGGTGCCCTCTATCCGTCAGGGGATCCTATCAGTGGACCCTACTGTGGTTCACAGTGGTCAGTCTGGGGGAATAGAGGCACTCCGTCTGTCTGGGTGGAGTTTAAACCGGTGGAGGTGGCCATGGTCATTGAGGTCATCTCCGGGCTGAAGCACATATATTGTGAACTAGACCCGGCACCGACACGTTTCTTGATGAGATGTGTTGGTTCCATTGGCCTGTGTTCGCTGGAATAGTCAGGTGCTCATTGACAGAGGGGATATTTCCAAATGCTTTGAAAATGGCTCTGGTGAGGCCCCTTCTGAAGATGCCATCTCTCAACCCTGACATTCTGGCGAATTACCATCCTATCTCAAACCTCACCTTTTTGGGCAAGGTTTTTGAGAAAATTGTGGTGTAGCAGCTTGAGGAGCACCTCGTGACCTTTGACATCTATGAGCCACTCCAGTCAGGTTCCAGGGCCAAGCACAGCACTGAAACGGCTTTAGTTAGGGTGCATAATGATCTCCTCAGGGCGAGAGACAGAGGAGAATGGTCAGTTCTTTTTCTCCTAGATCTCTCTTCAGCTTTTGACACTGTAGATCACATGGTGCTGCTCAATCACCTCAGAGAGAATTGTGGACTCGCCGGCACTGTCATCCACTGATTTGAGTCCTTCTCGCCAGCAGGAAGCAGTAGGTGGTAATGGAGAATTTCTCCTCCACCCTGAAGCTCCTGCCTTGTGGAGTGCCTCAGTGGGTCGATCTTGTCACCTATGTTATTTGCAGTGTACTTGCTGCCCTGGGTGAGCTCATTATGTGTTACAGTGTGGGTTTTCACTGCTATGCAGATTATACCCAACTGTATATGTCCTTTGGCCCCAGAACATCGGCTGCCGTGGAAGTGCTTAACTTCTGCTTGGCAGAGATCAATGACTGGATGTCCTCCAGCTGGTTGCAACTGAACCCGGACAAGACGGAGGTACTAGTGATTGAGCTGGGTCATGGGAATGTCACCGAGGCTGGGATGCCGGGTCTTCATCTGGGTCCAGCACCGTTGTTGGCCTCCACTAGGGTGTGAGATCTTGGTGTGATCCTTGATGACAGACTGACACTTGAAGCTCAGGTGTCAGCTGTCGTCCAAAGTCTTTTCTATCACTTGAGGAATATCGCCAGGATCAAAGCCCTGGTTCCACCTGATGACCTGCCCACTCTGGTGCATGCCTCCTTGGCCTCCAGGCTTGACTACTATAACGCCATATACTTTGGGGTTTCTGGAGGTACCCTCCGCCAGCTGCAACTGGCCCAGAGCGCTGCCGCCAGGTTGCTGACTGGCCTTTCACGGTCTAGTCATGTAACCCCAGTGCTCCGTTCTTTGCACTGGTTGCCTGTCAGGTGGAGGGTTATCTTCAAGGTGAATCTTCTCACCTACAAGGCCCTACATGGGCTATACCCTGGCTACCTGGCTGAGCTCCGAACACCCTGCATCTTGGTTCACTCCCTCCGCTCCTTGACCAGGGGGCCTCCTTGAGGTTCCCAGGACCAGGCTGAGAACTTCCGGCAACAGGGCTTTCAGTGTCGATGGTTTGGTCTAGCGGAATGCTTTACCTGCATCTCTTAGGGAGGCCCCATTGGTCAAGACTTTCAAAAGGGGTCTCAAGCCCCATATTTTTGCCCTGGCCTTCCCGAGTGAAGTAGTCTGACCAGTGTTATATTATGCTGCTGATTTGATTTTATAGTATTTGTGTATTTTTTTGTTATTTGTTATTCTGCTTGTCTCATTTACTCTCTTTACTCTTTGTTTTTAATGTGAAGTGCCCAGAGCCTCCGGAATTGGGCGCTATACAAATAAAATTTGCCTTACCTTGCCTGCAACAGAGGACATGGCAAAAATGTAGCAATTTTTCCAGGCTTTCCAGGTCATGGGAAATTTTATGACTATGCCTCCCCCCCAGCTCAGGCTCCAGCCTACCTGCCTATGGAGGAAGAGGAGGAGGAAGGTGAACCTGTCTAACTAGGTGGTTCACCTGAGCAGGAATTTGGCTCCCTCTAAG
The DNA here is from genome assembly GCA_016271365.2 of Neoceratodus forsteri. Taxonomy (NCBI): domain Eukaryota; kingdom Metazoa; phylum Chordata; order Ceratodontiformes; family Ceratodontidae; genus Neoceratodus; species Neoceratodus forsteri. The sequence goes on along the minus strand of JADMNL010000022.1, from coordinate 531,224,836 downwards.
TCCAACAGAGGATTACTCAGCTGGCCCGTTGGCGCTGAGGGTTGAGGCGTGGACACCACACCTCACACCACGCCGGGCCACCTGGGTTCGGAAGCGAGCCTGAGCCATCGGGGATCAGAAGGGGTGGGAGAGGATTGAGTGTCCGACAGACTGCTCTCCTCTCCTGGGGGTGGGACTCGGGGGTTCTCGATGCAGCAGCGGCCGCTAGCGGAAGCTGGTGGTCAGCGCTAGCACAATGGGGCACGTAGAGTGGGGGGGAATTGGCTGCTTCCAGCAGCAGGAGAGCATGGTGCCATGCAGAAAGCATTGCACACAGTGTCCCTGGGGGCAACTAACAAAGTGGAAAACCCTGGCCATCAGTAGGCGATGGTGGGGTCCAAGGGCTACTCCCCATGCCCGAGCCGAGTGCGTTGGCTACCGTCTGGGCTCCTCTGCTTCCTGGATGCCCACACAGACTTCAGAGAAGGATGCCAGAAGAGGTCAGTGGCCCCACCCCAGGGGGGCTTACCTGTGGGGCCGGGCACCAGGACATTGGAGTGGAGCGTCCCCTCCTGACAGGTAGGACTGAGCCTTCAGATGGGCGAGAGATTGGTATGCTGAGTGTCCCCACCGGAGAGAGTCTGGTGGTCCAGAGCTAGGAGGGATAAACAAAGTTAAAAAAAACAACAACAAATAAGAAAACACAGAGGATTATTCATCTTCTTCCTCTTTTGTTAGGCAAATGGTGAACATCCAAAACATCCCCCTTCAGGAAACAGAGGAATATGTGGAAGAAGCAGCATTTATGGATATGATGGGGTTAGCTCCTGCAAGGAGGCTTCTTAACACCATACACAAATCATTACAAAAAGCCACTTCAAAAATCATGTCTGCACCTACTTCATCTGCAGCCATAAGTAAAAAAGGTTGAAAACAAAAAAGTATCAGGTGGACAGATGGGAGGATAGAACCTTGTATGCCCACCTGATCATCATAGTGTAATCCAGGTGACTGTCTGGGAGAGGGCTAAGGTCCCATTCTCTGGACAGCCCCCTGAAAAAGACCCCAGAAACTGGATACTACAGCCACAAAAGGTTATACATCAGCATCCCTGCTCATCAGGTGGGAAGCTTACTGAGCACATATAGCTCAGTACGAGAAGGCACTGTGGAATACAGAACTGGGCCTAGCTGATGAGGTTGACGGAGAGTTGGCACAGGATCTGACTGCGACAGCAAAGTTAGCTCTGGATGCCACCAAAATGCTACTTCCACACAGCTGTGGACACTAATGACACTGCTCCAGGGGGTCTTAGTTCATGCAGTGTCATTGAGGCAGTTCTTCTGGCTGAGGACAGCCATCCTCTCCCAGGGCACACAGACCAAGGCCACAGATTTCCGATTTGAAGGAAATTCACTTTCTGATGACAAAACGGAGGCATACTTGAAAAAAGTGGATGAGTTTAGAACCACTTACTAAAACAACATTGAAAAAGAAGAGGTCTATACCTCCTACAGGCCTTATGGTGGGAAGGCAGGAGTAGGGGCTGCTTTCCAAGAAACTGTGCCTCCTATGCTCCTGATGAGTACCAACGCCAAAGAGGTTACTACAGGGACAGAGGCAGGAAGGGCTTCAAGTGTGCTGTGACAGCACCAGCCCCAAAGCCTGAGCCAAAACAAAACCTCTGACAGTTCTGCCCAGCCATTGCCAGTGGGGGGGAAGACTGACCCACTACTTCCATGAATGGGTAAACATTACCACAGACAAGTGGGTCCTGGCGGTAGTGGGCCAGGGGTTGTCCCTACAGTTCAAAAAATTCCCCAAACTGCAGAAACACAAATGTTTTCCAGCCCTGTCTCCCACAGAAAGAATTCTGCTGGAACTGGATACAAACAATCTGCTACAAGCAAAAGCACTGAAAAAAGTACCTGCGCGTCACAGTGGGAAAGGGTCTGTTTTCAAAGTATTTCCTGATCCATAAGAAGTAGTGACCATTTTAGACCTTAGATACCTGAGCAAGCACATCAAAAAAGAAAGGTTCAAGATGGTCACACAGGGCACAGTGGTACCATCCTAGCAGTTATAGCATTGACTGGGGTCAGTGGATCTGAAAGATGCCTATTTTCACATTCCAGTCAGACCTACCCACACAAAATATCTCATGTTCTGGCTAGGAAACTGCCAGTACCAGTTTGCAGCCTTTCTCTTTGGCCTCACTGCAGCATCAAGGGGCTTAGTCACGGTGGCAGCACACCTGAGGAGGCAAGGTGTTGTGGTTTTTCCTTACCTTGCCTGGATGGCTGGCTTGTCTCAGGAAAACAGAACAAGAGACAAGGCACCCTATTCAGAAGGTAAAAAGCACCCTGGGAAAATTGGGGTCCCTGATAAATCTGCAGAAGTCCTAAACAGAACCTGTTCAGGTGCTGGACTTCATAGGCACAGAACTGGACACCATGTAGGGGAAAGTCTTCCTCCCTCTTGGGAGGATAGTAACTCTGTTTGCCACAGCAGAATTCTTCAGGCCAGTCAAGGCCTGCAAGGATTTTCTACAGCTACTAGGCCACATACAGTACCACTTAAGAGACCACTGGTTTCAAAGATGGAACTCCCTCTTCAAACTACTGCCAGTTACAAAAGCATTGCTAATGTAACCACAGTGTCCCCAGCTGGGTTACTAGACTGTTTACTAGATAGAGAATATTGGATGGGCAACTATGCACAACTAGTATATTGTGCCACCGAGGGGTTTTGATTCCCTCTGACCTCGAGAGCGAAGCTTGAGAGGTTCATGGGAATCAGAACCCTGTGGTGGCACAATACACACTGATTGTGCATGGAGTTGCACATCCAGTATTTATTTATGGTGTATGGTACCCCTGAAAGTAATTGTAAGTAAATGCTGCTGCATTTTTCCCAGTTTTTGGCTGGTTGCTTGGGTCAGTGCCATGGTCATTATGAAGCAGATGCCCCTACTTGTCTAGCGCAGCCTTTGATGGGTTACCAGCTGCCTGTGGGTGGGTTTTCAGAAGAAAAAACATGGCCACTTTATTTCTCACTAAGCGAGATGATTTACTGAACGGGAATTTCTAAGGTGATTGTAACTTGTAAGTAATGTAACATATCTGGTTGATCCTGCATTTTTTTAATACACGTATGAATATCTGGTTGATCCTGCTTTATTAGCATCTCCGGCATTTCGAATAATCATGTCGGGGCTGATGCAGGTTACTATGAGATTGATCCTGCCACTTCTGTTACCACAGCTGTTGTGGCTTGTGCGCTTTGAAAACCAACCGAAATGTTGTTGTACCACAGTATGGTATAACTGCATTCCATGACCTTTGAACTGTGGTACAACAACATTTCAGCTAGGATGGTTTCCATGCTGAACAAGCCCTCACCATACACTATAAATGTTTTCTAATGTGTTTTAATGCTTTCTACAGAAGAGTCTTCAAAATCTTTAGCAGTGTATTACAATCCTATGTAGTGTAATAGGTCTCTCTTTTTTTTTTTTTTGTTTAGTTACTCAGAGCAGCAAATAGTTACAATTTCAGGTCTTCCCTGTCACCGCTGTCAGTGTCTGGGAAGAGCCCCACAGCAGCATAAGCCGCAATGGAATGCTGCAACTGGAGGCAGTTGCTCACAGAGTACTGAGTCGTAGTCTCACCAGTTTGACTGTGGAGAGTGTCAGGAGAGGTTTCCAACCCTCTCCTATCCTGATTTTTCAGTTCCAGTTCAGTCCAGGAGTAGCTAAGTGCTGAGCTGTGGTAGCAGCCTTCTCCAATGGGGGAACTGTGAGTAAAATGTGGGACACATCCCTGACCTGTGAGACATTATTTCTTTGTGTGGCAGCTCAGAACTGACTCCTCCAGGATGGCCCCAGTGGGAATGCATGTGAAAGTCTGGAGTGACTTAACTCTGATTTGTAGTAGTAGTAGTAGTAGTAGTAAAATAACTTTATTTCTACAGGCATTGATTTGTCTGACAGGATGTTTGAAAGTTAGCAGTCTGCACAGTTTCTGTAGTGGATAGACTGGATCACCCTGATTGGAAAATGGGACACTAGCCTCTTTGACCAGAAGATGAGGAATGGCTCACGCACTACAAAAAGTATTGTACAGTACATGTCACTGAATGTGTTTTCAGTAAAAGACATAATCTGTCCCAGGGGTGCATTTTTTTTTTACATTCAAATCTTTATTGAACTTTTTTAACCTTAGCACAAAGTTACAAACAAAAACAAAAACAAATGCTTAAAACAGCAATAACAGTACACAAACAGTCTAGGTCACTAGATATATACTAGTTAATGGAAAGTACAGTAAAGCACAGTTTGTAGACAGTAGTCATGGTTCCCATGAGTAAAACTGCAATGGCTTGGTACATTTTGAAAACATATGACTTAAAAGAGAAGGGTAATATCACAAATACCAGTTCATTACAGATATGTACAAAACTCTTACCTACATTATTATGATAAAAATTTGGGAGATAGAAGGGGGGGGGTTGAAATTCCTTTGAAACTCATTTGGTCCCCAGAGTATTTGGGGTGGCTGTATTCATTTGGAATTGAGAAAAGGCACCCAAGACACATTATAGTGCAGCATTTTCTTCATGGCCGAATGGGATAGACGTTCCAGGGAGGCCAATTGACCCAAGGCCAGAAGTCATTCATTAAAGGAGGGAATTTCACTAGTTCTCCACTGCCTTAGTAGGAGATGTATGGCTGTTAAGGTTGCTGCATCCACCCATTTGACCATAGGGTCTTTCTTGGAAATGCAGGTAGGGGTGATGAGTAGCAGGATGAGAGGGGCATTAAATAGGTTGGGTGGAAAACTGCATTAGCAACAGAACGTCTTGATGGAGGCCCAAAAGGGCTGTATCAAAGAACAGTACCGTAGCATATGAGAAAGAGAAAAGTCACGAGTTTGTGACCAGAAAGTGAAGTGTTTGTGAATATGGACAAAAGTGTTCTCAAAAGTGCTTCTGCATGTGTGGAAAAATGGGCTTTGTGAACCCAGGATGTTAAAATCCTGTGAGGACATGCTGTGTCCTGGCTCTGATCCCAGAAGAAGAATGGAAAAAGAGACTTTTGATTGATCTCTAATTCAGGGACCTTCTTGGACCTTGTGTACAGTACAATGGACTTTGTACCATTTAGACCTTCTGCACCTCCATCCCCCCAGCAGGCAAAACATTGTTGGTTTTCCATCTTGTGTACAGAATAAACTTATTACTTGAGCTTAGCTAAAGGAGAGGATAATTCCTTTGTGATTACTGTGTTTTATTGGTACCCCACCATGATTATGCAGGTCCCCAGTGTCATGGCCCACCCCAGATCCTGGGTTAAATAGAAAGGTGTTGTGTAACACCCCCCTCAAGAACCAAGTGCAATGAAGCAACCAGAGGGGGAGGTGTCAGCAACAAGCCAGGCTGACACTGTAAGAGACCAGGTAACACTAAGGCCACTAGAGTAGTGGAAGGATGAAAGCAACCTTACAGAGGGCATTCCCTTCCTCTAGCAGTCCCCAACAAGTATCCTCCCAACAGATGTGTCACTCCTAAGGTGGGGTGTCCACCTGGACAACCTCACAGTAAGTGGCATCTGGAGTCTGCAGGAGACCTATGGACACATCAGTCTCCTGAAACTCAGGGCAGTATTTCTGGCAATATAGTCCTCCTTCTCCTCCCAGCTACAAGATCAGTCTGTCCAGATAAGAACGGACAACACCACAACAATGTACTATTTAAAGAAGCAGGATGGTAAGATCCTTAAGATGTCATAAGCAGTGGGCTATGATTTTACTGCAGGCATAAACACGAATAGGTGAAAACTAAAGGTAAAAGATCATTTTTTAATGCAAGTGTCTTCAGTAATAAAGACTAAAATGGTTTCAGATTCACGTTTGGGTGGAATTTTGTTTAACAATTCAGGTGATGCCAACTGTAAATTTGTTATTGAAACTAGAAAATCTTCTGTAATTTGTTTTTTCTGATAAAGGGCTCATGATTTAATCACTAAAGTAATTTAGATCCTAAATAAAAGAGTTACCAACTTACAAATAGTCTTGATCTCTGATTAAGTATTCCTTTTTTTGCTTCTTTTTATATCTTTATAGCAATAAAGTCAAGTAGCAATGATATCTACTTAGAAGGCTTTTCTTAAAAATCAGTGAAAATGCTGTTTTTTTTAATTCATCCTACAGCTTTGTTTTGGCATGATGTATTAAAATTTTTTTTTAAAACTCATGTACTTTGTGTCTTGTTTCTATATTGTCATGATGACATGTTTATATATATATATTATATATATATTATATATATATATATATATATATATATATATATATCATGTTTACGTGGCTGAAGTGAAGAACCACTCATTTTTTTTCACGACCTGTCTTGGAGCTGGTTTCCATTGTCATCGTTCAAGGAGTGATGTCAGTGGCAGCTGCATGTGAGTCATTGCACAGCTGAGAAGTGTAACTGAGAAGTGTGTGCCTCAAGACTCCTTGGCTAATTTTCCCAGAAATATTTCTTAATGAATAGGTATTGTTATTCATGTTTGAAAGAGAGTCTTTCTTTGTTTTAAGAAAGGCACTGAAATAAAAAAAAGCATTATACCGAGCAAATCTTATATGTGTCAGTCTTCACCATTCATCACTAGTAGGTACAGCACTGGAGCTAGGACCCCGCGGGGGACTTTTAAAAAAAAAATTTCTATGGGCGGAGTCGACGCAGGGACGGCACTGCCCTCGAGGCCAACGTTCTACGTGGTGCTCGCAGGTTGGCCGTTATCTGTCATCGACTCCACCCCAGCCCCAGTTCTTTTTCTCCCGCCATCGAGTGAAGACCTCGTGTGGAGACTCTGTCCTACTATCAAGATTTGTGGCCTAGTTCATCGGCTTGTGTCTGTGTTACCTCGGTTCTGTTCGCCCTGCTCGACGTTGCTTCTGGCCAGTAAGATTGTTCCTTTTCTTTTAAGCGGCATCGAGAACTGTTTTTGTCTTTCAAACAACATGAAGTCTTGCTGTATTCTGACTAATGCAGTGATCTCCAACCCGTGAACTGCCCCGGAGAACAAAGAGTTAACTTTTCATGCAAGGCATGGAACCCTGAGCTCGAGGTCGGTTGAAGCATCTGTCTGCTGTTGTTTGAACCCCAACCGTCAGATTCTTTACTCCGCCTCACTGAACAGTCGCTCCGGAGATTTCTCCTTTGCTCGGTTCAAAAAGAGTCGGTTAAAGTGTCAGTTTTTTTTGCTCGGTTTCAACTGAATTTCTGCATCTAACCTGTCGGTTTAAGTCTCTGACTGTGGTACCGTGAGTACTAGATAGGTTTCTTATATTAGTTTTCTGTGTGGAACTTGTAAACATTGGATCGGTTCGGTTTGAACTGATCAGGTTTGTGTCAAAAAACTTTTATTTTATTAGAGTGTGGTAACCAGTCCGTATCGGTTCTAAAAAACAACGGATTTCATTACGTTTTTTTCCAAGACCCGTGACACAGTCAGGAACCGATAGGGGTGTCTTGCCTGGTGGATTGCTGAAAAAAGGGTAAGTTTTGGTTAGGATTGGCCATGTCTGAGAAACCCAAGAAAAAAAACGGGCCCACTGGGTTTCAACACTGTAGTGTGTGTGTGTGTGGGGAAGCCTTTGCTAAGGCTGACCCCCCACACCACCTGTGTTTATTGTCTGGGGTTTGACCACCTCAATGCAGACTGCCAAATTTGTAAATGTTTTCTCAAAGCTACCCTGGATAAGAGAGTAGGTAGACTGAGGGAAAGGGAGGCCGAGAAGTCCGCTGACCCGGATGGCCAGCCAAGTTCGGTTTCAACCGAACCAGAAGGAGTGCCCTCTGACCAGGACGAAACTTCTTCGGGCAAAATGAGAACCGATTCTGAGGAGTCGGTTCCAGTTAAACGAAAAAGAAGGGATAAATCATCCAATTCGGATCCACAAGTTCTTTCTCCGACCGCTGATGAGATAGCCAAAGCGATAAGGATAGTTCAGTCGCTAACTTCGGTTCCGGCCGAACCAGCACCATCGGTTAGGGGCTCAGTTCGGTCAGTTCCCCTGGTTCCGGATTACAGTTTAGAAGAATTTTATGAACCGGAGGAGGAGGAGGAGGGAGAGTATGAAGATAATGATGATGATGGTGATTATGAAAGTCTGGATGTGTCTATTGACCTGGACATCTCCCCAGACAGACTTTCAGGTGTTTCTCCTCCTAGGCTTTCTGAGTCCCCTTCCCACTTTATGTTTTACAAAAAAGTGGCTGAAACCCTCCAACTTCCTGTGGAAGAAGCAGTAGAGGATCAGGAGGAGCCTGATTTTGTGGAGATGATGGACGTCCCAGAGTCCAGGAGACTGTCTATTCCCCTCCATAAATCTTTTGGGAAACAGACATTTAAAATTTTAAAAACTCCTAATTCCATACCTCCTGTGGACAGAAGAATGGACAAGAAGAATACTCTTTCACGCTTAGACACGGTGTTCCTTTCCCAGCAATGCAGCCATGTTGGGGTAATGCAGGCTGCTGCCTGTGATAAGGCAAATATTCCCTTGGCTTCACACCCCCCAGACAAGGACTCCAGGAGGATTGATGCCATGGCAAAGAAACAGTACATGGCAGCATCTTCAGGACTCAGGCAGGCTAATTATATGGCCTACACAGCTAGATACCAGAAGTCCAGGTGGGACACTGTTATGGCTCTAGCTAAACAGGTCCCTGACCAGCTGGCCAAGGAGCTGAAGTGGGTGGCTGCGGATGGGATTGAGGCATCCAAGGTGCAATTTTATGCTGCTGTTGACTCCAATGATGTTTCATCTAGAGTCATGGCTACATCTGTGGCCCTTCGCAGGATGGCTTGGCTCAGGTGTACTAGCCTGTCACAGGATACCCAGACTAAGGCCATGGATTTTCCTGTCATTGGTAATTCTCTGTTTGGGGAGCAGACAGAGAATTACATGAAGAAGATGGATGAGTACAGGACACTAGTGAGGCCCCACCTGGAGTACACTGTACAGTTCTGGAGACCTTACCTATGTAAGGACATAGACAGGGTAGAGAAGGTTCAGAGGAGGGCAACAAAGATGGTGCATGGATTGCATCACAAGTCCTATGAGGACAGGTCGAAGGAACTGAACATGTACTCCCTGGAGGAGAGGAGGGAGAGAGGGGATATGATAGAGACATACAAGTATCTCACAGGGAGGAACAGGGTGCAGGAGTACACTATTTTTAAACGAAAAAGATGTTCCAGGACTAGAGGGCATGGGATGAAGTTGGAGGGAGGACGATTCAGAGGAAACGTGAGCGTGGAACACCCTGCCAGAGGAAGTGGTGGGGGCTGAAACAATCACAGGATTTAAGAATGTATGGGATGGACATAAAGGAATTCTGGAGGTCAGGGGTAAAGGGCAACAGATTTCTTTGAAAACATAAACTGAGCTTACAAGCTCAAATGGGCAAACTGGGTGGGTCATAGGCCCTTATCTGCCGACACTGTCTATGTATCTATGTATCTATGTACCTACAGGAGTGCTCAGGCCAAAGAAAGTCAAGCTGCTCCTCAGAGGCAGCATTCCAGGGGCAGGGGTAGGCCTTTTCACAGGCCTTTTTACCAAGCCCAGGCCTCCTCTTCTGCTTTTGCATAGACGGGGTTCTTTAGAGGGAGAGGCAGATGGGGTATGAGCAGGCCTGCTTCCACCCCTCAGCCTAAAGCCCCTGCCAAGCAGACACCCTGATGGGTCTGCCTGGGCCGATTCTCCACTACCTGTAGGGGGCAGGCTGGCTTACTTTGTCCAGGACTGGAAGTCTTTGACATCAGACAAGTGGGTCCTGGAAGTAGTAAGCCAGCGACTGGTTCTCAGCTTCAAAAAATTTCCCAAGATGAGAACCAGATCCTTTCCACCTGCAAATCCTTCAGAGGCCCTTGATCTAGAGGCAGAGGTTTCTTCCCTCTTGGCTCTCAGAGCCATAGAAAGGGTTTCTACCCTACACAGGAGCAAAAGATTGTACTCCAAGTACTTCCTAACCCCCAAAAAGACAGGAGAATGGCAGCCCTTCCTGGATCTGAGATATCTAAACAAGCACCTTTTAAAACCAAAATTCAAAATGGTGACTCTGGGAATAATTCTGCCCTCTCTAAGGCCAGGGGACTGGCTAGCCTCCCTGGACCTCAAGGATGCCTATTTTCACATTCCCATCAGGTGCTCCCACAGGAAGTACCTCAGGTTCGAGTTGCCCTCAGGCCACTATCAATTCAGAGCAATGCCCTTTGGTCTGACATCAGCCCCAAGGGTGTTCACAAAGTGCCTGGCAGTAGTGGTTGCTTTCCTAAGGAGAAAAAAGATCTTCATTTTTCCATACCTGGACGACTGGCTCATAGTAGGTCAGTCTCCAGACCAAGTCACATCTTCAGATAACTCAGCAACTGCTCACTTCCTTAGGGTTCCTCTTAAACCTTCCAAAGCCAGTTCTAGAGCCAGTGCGGCTCCTCACCTTTATAGAGGTGGAGCGGGATACAATAAGAGCAAAGGTCTTCCTTCCCCTGGACAGAGCAAGGACACTAATAGAGCTGGCCTCTTCTTTCACCCTTCAGGTGTCTTGACCAGCAAGGCACTTCTTGCAACTCCTGGGCCACATGGCAGCCATTATAGCAGTGGTCCAGGGTGCAAGATTTCAGATGAGGGACATTCAGTTCCACTTGAGAACCTTCTGGTCCCAGAGAAAGGATTCCCTGACCAAACTAGTCCCAGTGACTCGAATCCTGATCCAGGCTTTGCAATGGTGGCAGGATCAGGACAATTTGAGGCAAGGAGTTCCTTTTGTCACTCAGTCTCCTTCTCTAATCCTCACCACAGACGCCTCCCTCTTGGGCTGGGGAGCCCACTTGGGGGATCTTACCATCCAAGGGCTGTGGTCACCTCAAGAATCTCTGCTTCACATCAATCTCTTGGAACTCAGAGCAGTGTTTCTGGCACTGCAAGTTTTTTTCCAAGTCTGTTCAGAACAAAGTAGTACAGATCAGAACAGGCAATACCACCACAATGTGGTACATCAACAAGCAAGGGGGCACTCGGTCTATGGCCTTGTGCACAGAAGCAATGAAGTTGTGGTCTCTGGCCTATTCCCTGCAAACTTCTCTCACAGCAGTTCACCTGTCAGGGAAGGACAATATCCTGGCAGATGCTCTCAGCAGGATGTCTCAGGGCCACCACGAATGGTCCCTGGATCCCCTAGTTTTGGAGGTGATTTTCTCAAGATGGGGCACTCCACAGATAGATCTTTTTGCAGCCCCAGACAATCACCAGCTTCCTCTCTTTTGCTGCAGACCCCCAGTTTTGGGCTCAGTCCCCATGGATGCTCTGGTACTCAATTGGGAAGGGAAGTTCCTCTATGCTTTTCCCACCTTCCCTCTACTGTTCAAGGTATTAGTCAAGATCAAGTCTCAACCCTGCAAAGTGATTCTGATCGCTCCAGACTGGGCCAGACAGCCCTGGTACCCACTGTTGCTGTCCTTAGCAGTCCACCTTCCCCTGTCTTTTCCCAGGAATTACAACCTGTTGACATCCTCTCAGGGGAGGGTTTGGTATCCGAATCTCAAATCTCTCAATCTCAAGGCCTGGCTCTTGAAGAGTTAGAGTTTGCTGATCTGCACCTCTCTCAAGGTGTCCTGGATATTCTAAAGGCTTCTCGAAAGCCTTCCACCAGAAAGACTTACAACTCCAAATGGAAAAGGTTCACTATTTGGTGCTCTGATAAGCATATTTCTCCAGAATCTGCTGGGTTGCCTACAGTCCTGGACTATATGGTTCATCTCAATGGCTTGGGACTCAGACCAGCTACACTCAAAGTACATTTGGCTGCTGTTTCTGCTTTTTTGTCAGTAGGCAAGCCCTCTTCTCTTTCAGCCCTTCCTGTATTTTGCAAATTCTTCAAGGGACTGTTGCACACCAGTCCTCCCTTCAGGGACCGTGCTTCTGCTTGGGACCTTAATGTTTGCATTGCTCAGCTTATGCAACCCCCTTTTGAGCCTTTGTCCTCTGCAGAGCTTAAGTACTTGATTTGGAAAACTGTGTTTTTGGTAGCCATTACCTCTGCCAGGCACATCAGTGAATTGCAAGCCCTGTCAGTGGAGCCTGATTTCATCTCTTTCCATAGAGATAAAGTGGTCCTAAGAAGTAACAGGAAGTTTCTGCCTAAGGTGGTTTCAGATTTCCACCTTAATCAGTCTATGTCTCTTTCTGTTTTCTTCACTGACCATTCCTCCTCTGGAGAGAGGAGGTTACACAGCTTGGCCGTAAAAAGGGCCCTTAGCTACTACATAGAGCGTGCCAAGGGTTACAGGTTTGACTCCCTCCAATTGTTCCTCACTTATGGGGAGGTCGGTAAGGGAAAACCTGCCACTAAAAGATATATTGCCAGGTGGATTGTCTCTTGTATACAATTCTGCTACGAAAAATTGGGTAGAATCCCACCCTCAAGCCTGAGGGTTCACTCTACTAGAGGTACAGCTGCTTCCCTGGCTGCTGTCAGGGATAATCCTATCTTAGAGATTTGTCAAGCAGCCACCTGGAAAACAGTCCATACTTTCACCAAGCATTACTCTCTGGATATCCAGGCTAGGAGTGATGCTCGGTTTGGCACAGCAGTACTTCAGAGCCTATTCCCAAAGTAGGTTCTGTCCCTCCTCCATGGAGGTACTGCTTGGTAATCTGCATTAGTCAGAATACAGCAAGACTTTATGTTGTTTGAAGAAAAAATTACTCACCTTAGTAATGTTGTTTCTTCTAATGGAGTCTTGCTGTATTCTGACCTCCCCCCCCGCCTCCCCTCTCAGAACCTGGTTTTTGGGATGTGGGTGGGCAGGAGCAGTGTTGGCACCGAGAGGTGCCACTTTTTTTCACCCTCCTTTAGTTTGGGTGTATGTTGTGTTTTGTTTTTTTGGGTTTCCTGACTTGAGTCTTTGCTTTGAAACCGAAAAAAACCTTTTTATCAAATTCAGTTCCTAGTTGGCTAGTGTGAGTTTACAGTTTCCACACAGAACTCCCATTGAGTATAACTCATAAAGATCTGATGGTTGGGGTTCAAACAACAGCAGACAGAGGCTTCAACTGAGCTCGAGCTCAGCGTTCCATGCCTTGCATGGAAAGTTAACTCTTTGTTCTCCAGAGCAGTTCAAGGGTTGGAGATCACTGCATTAGTCAGAACACAGCAAGACTCCATTAAAAGAAACAACATTACTAAGGTGAGTAATTTTTTCTTATTACTCGGAAGGTCATGTCTCATCCGGGGTGCAAGAAACCATCAAAAGTGGGCAACCTCCTATGCGTCAGTGCCCCTGTGGTCGCCTCTATTCCATGATGGACCAGCATGACTGATGCCTTTTCTGCCTTGGCCTGACCCACGATATGGACAACTGTGACACCTGCTTCTCCATGGACCGCCAAGTTGTTGAAATCCATGCATTTAAAGTCAGACGTGCACCACTGACCTTCGGAGGATGGGTTTGCAGTCGACAGGCCAAGGCAAGGATTCTAGGCCCTTCCTCCAGGTCCCCTCCTGGTCCTATACAGCCCATGTAGAAAGGGTGCCTCTGCCTGTCTTAGCCTTGCTGCGGTGAGGGCTCCTTCCACGGTGCAGGAGGCCCAGTCTGTCCCTCTCAGGGGACAGTTGGGAAGCACTGCTTTGGCAGTTGCCTCTTCGGAGGTGAAGGCTCCCTCGGTGTCATGTTGTGGACCCTCCGGGTCTGGACCGGCACCATCCTCGGCGTCATCTGGTGTCACCGCTCTTGGTCGCGGTGCCATTCATGGTGCCGTAGGCTTGAAGGGTGGCACCGCAGGGGGCGCTGGGCCATGTCTCGGTGCCACTGTTGCTCCTGGCATCGTTCACGGCATTGGGGATGTCAGCGGTGCCGGGGGTAGTGCTTTGGTGGTTTCTGGGCCTGTTTCTGTTTCTGGCGCTGGGCCCAGTGCTGGGACTGATACCGGCGATGCCCCTGACTCCGGTGATCGTGGCCATAGGGATGGGGGTGGCACCACGTTCGGCACCGACCTTGGCTCTGGCGCTGGGGGGATCATGATGCCATTCACGGCGCCAGAAAGGGTGGCGGCATCAGTCGCAGTGTCATGCTTGACTCCAGTGCCGTTTGCGGTGCTGGGGCAGAAGGTGGTCCGACTCGTGGTCCAGGAACCGGGGGGATCGAGGAGTCATCTGGCATCAAACCTCAAAATCTACCTCCTCCTCGGAAGACTCTGGGTCTGATCCAGATTGGCTCCCAGATTCTTCATAATCCTCAGATCCCTCCATTTCCAGCACCTTGTCCCCACTCAGCCTCCCTCTGAGGGAGTCAATCATGGTCAGTGGTACTGACCAGTCAGCAGTAGGTCCCCGTGGCTGCTGCCAAGACGCCAGGGCCACTGGCAATTCTGCTCCTCTCATTTGGGGCACCCCTTTCCTTAGTATGTTTGGATAGTCCAAGTTTGGGACAGCCCAGGGCACACCAGAAAGGGGAGGGTACTGTTCCGTGGGTGGACTCCTCGGAGGCTGCCCGGACTTGTCAGCTGCCTAGGCTGGTGGCTATGAGGACGAAGTCCCTCTCTGACTCTGAAGAGTTGAGGAGTAAGGGGGTGGTGCAGCGTGTCCTCAACAGAGCCCAGCTGAGTTCTGAGAGGAGTCGCAGTGCAGACCCTCACTGTTCCCTGGATAGGTCCTCGAGAGGAGCTTCAGCTTTTGAGATCGGGGGCCATCCTTATGGACTCGCATGGTCCCAGTCACCTCACGGTGGGATTTCTTCCCATGGGCACATCTCTGACTGTTCCGATCCGGTTGAATGGCTGTTAGCTGCTGGGACCTTCGGATCTCCCTCCATGCGGGGAGTTTTCTCTTGGCCCCCCTGCCCTGACAGAGAACATTCTCCTGTTGCTAGGAGCTTGTCCCCCGAGCCTCTGTCTCCATCCCCGGCTATCCCAGGTGTTCCTGGTCCTAGGGGACTTCTTACTTGGGAACAGTTCAGAAGTTCCGCTGCACATTTCCCTACCTATCTCCATGCCATGGACCAGCAGGTGTTCCACCATGCTCCCGTGCAGCCGGACCCTGAACCTCTGGGCTCACCTGCATCTTCTTCCTCCTCCTCGGAGGGAGAGGAATTATCTGTCCATATCTCCCCAGCGTCTGATCTCTCTTCCTGTCAGCACTTCCTTGCGAGGATGTTGGATGAGCTCCATCTTACCCCAGTCCCTGTCAGCAATCCCGAGCATGACGCACCTTCCTAGGTGAGTACAGTGCGGCCAACCTGGTGGTTCCCGCCTGGCCTGTTCCTTTCCAGAAAGCATCACATTGGCTTTGGCTATGTCCCTTCTTCACTGTTCCAGCCCCAAGGGACCTATGCCAATGGAATTGCGCCCCTCCCGGGTCTCCTGGTTCTCTGTCTCATCCCTCTTTTGCTTGGCTTCCCTGGACACCCCTTTGGGTCTTGCACCCCCACCATGACTGACCCCCAGACTCAGATTTTGCAGACTTCGATTTCTAGGGGCGGAGAGTTTTCTATTTGGCATGGATTCTCCTTTCTATTGCTTCACATCAGGCCACTTTGCATCCTACGATAGGTTCTTGTGGTCCAGCCTAGGACAGCAGCTTGCCTCAATTCCTGATTCAGAGGAAACCAGGCAAGCCATTGCCCTCTCTGCTCAGGGCCTGGAACTAGCAAGGCACCAAGCAGGGGCATCTTAGGATGCCATTGAGGTGGCATCCAGAGCAATAGGGACAGCTATCTGCATTAGGCGGATGGCACGGCTTCACTTATCCCAGTTGTCACCCCTGGCCTGGCTTAGGGTTGATCTCCGCATACCAGAGAACCTGCCTCTTCTCCCGCAGGGTGAGACGGTGACTTTCAGGGCACCTTCCCTCCCAAACTGGGGGCTCCCTGTCTCATCTGAACCAGTCTCAGGCCTCCCCAGGCCTGTAAGGGTTCTCTCCTTCAGTGTCTCACCCACTGGAGGCTGTAAGGGTTCTGTCCTCCAGTGTTTCACCCACTGGAGGCTAAGGGACTTAGTCCCTTGGGGTAGTCTAGAGCCCCCTTCGGGGGGCTCGGTACTCACCCACTAGTGATGAATTGTGAAGATTGACACAGATAAGATATGAAAATTACATACCTGCTGTAATTGTTGATCTTTCTGTGTATCTTCACCATTCATCACCAAATCCTGCCCTCCTTCCCCCTGGGGTCTCAGTCTTTGGGCTCCCTCCTCCCCCCGTGTGTCTCTCTTTTTTGGTTTTCTCCTCACTCTCCTCTCCCTTGTGGTTAGGAAGAAGAGGACCCTGGAGACACACAGGGAGGAATATTCTCCTTGGGGGGTATTATTGGGGTGTATGGGGGGTTCGCTCCCCTGTCTCTGTTCTTCTTCCTCATTTCTTTGGGAGTGAGTTGAGAGTTTGGGCCCCCCCTCCACTTTTCTTCCTAGCTCCGGTGCTGTACCCACTAATGATGAATGGTGAGGATACACAGAAAGATCAACAATTACGGTAGGTACGTAATTTTCATTTTTGTCTGATTGACACCCAGTTCTTTTTAAGGGTGCAGTGGGCGGCACCCTGCAGACCTCTTGCTATGAGAAAAAGGACTCCCACATTCCTTGCGAATGAACAACATGCTGTAGTGACAAAAAAAGTTGCTTCTGCATCGAAACACTCTGCGCTCATACTCTTTGTTTTTACTTTTGGCAGTCTGTGACCAGTGAAATACATAACCCCCACCTGACCCCCCCCCCCAGCATCCCCCTGAAACATAATAGTGACATTGGGGCTGCACAGTTCCTCAGTGTCCCGATCACAAAATGCCCTCCACTACTGCCCATGAATGGTTGCTGTTTTTTCACCATATATTTTATAGTTCCCCCACTCGACCCTCCTCTCAGCACCCACCCTCCACTCCTCCATGGAAATGTAACAGTGGCACTGGGGGGTGCCCAGTCCCCCAGTGCAGGAATCCTCGTTCCCTCCTCCACTACCGTGCATGCACGGTTATTTTTTTTTTGTTCTTCCCCCCAACCAACCCTCCCTCATGGCACCCCCCCATTAGAAACATGACAGTGACACAAGTGGTGCCCAAGAGGAGGCAGTATGGCGCAGTGGTTTAAGGCTCTGAGCTGCAAATCTGGAGACCTGAGTTTGAATCCCACAGCCCCCACTTGCATACTGTGTGACCCTGAGCAAGTCACTTAACTTCCTCGTGCTCCCAGGTTGCACCTGCAAACAAGCTTTCAGCTTAGTGTGTCTCACCTGGTAAAATAATTGGTATAAAAAAAAAAAAATCCCTCAGTGTTGTGTTCAGCATCTCAGTCCTGTTTTTTTATTTTTTTTTTATTTTAACCTGTAATAAGAAAAATGTACATCAATGTCTTTGTGCCTTTTCTGACTCCCCACCCAACCCTCCTCTCAGCGCCTACCAACCCCCAAGCCTTTACTTACCCATTGTAGGGTCCAACGCTGTAATCCTCTCTGGACTGCACACAAAGCTTCACTCTTCAAAGCCGGACCGCGAACTGAAGAAACAGGTATGCCGTTCAATGTATTTCAGTCAGATTTTGAACTTAGAGGCATAACTTGAGCATTTTTACATATTCTTGGCCCAGATTTTCAACATGCCTTCTTTGGGACCCCGCCTCATGAACAATCTCACTGTTGCTAGGCAGATTTTTCCCGAGAGGTGATTTTGTAGTTCCTGTGCAAAATCACCTTTTGGACAGGAGTTGAACATTTTCTCTGCCCCTGTTAATGAAGTGGGGTCATAAGAAGGCTATGTTGAAAATTTGGTGTAAAAATGTTAAACAACAGAGTTATGAGCCTACATTGAATTTTGCGAACATAGCCTCGTACCTTTCGTAATTGTCAATATTTTTACCCCAAATTTACAACATAGCCATATCTTTACAGCACCTCATGAATGTGACAGCTGTCATATTTCAAATCTTGGTCAAAATTGTTTTTTACATCCTGAAAGGTGATTTCGTGGTCCCTGCGTGAAATCACCTTTCGGGCAGGAGTTAACAATTTTCTCTGCCCTTGATCATGAAGTCGGATCATAAGAAAGCTATGTTGAAAATTTGGTGTAAAAATATTAAAAACAACAAAGTTATAAACCTATGCTGAATTTTGCAAACGCAGCCTCGTAACATTGGTAATTTCCAATATTTTTACCACAAATTTCCAACATAGCCATATCTTTCCAGCACCTCATAAATGTGGCAGCTGTCATTTTTTTAAATCCTGACCAAAATGGTTTTTACATCCGTAAAGGTAATTTCACGGTCCCTGCGCAAAATCATCTTTCGAGCAGGAGTTGAACATTTTCTCTGCTCTTGTTCATGAGTTGGGGTCATAAGAAGGCTGTGTTGGAAATCTGGTGTAAAAGTATTACAAAACAAATTGACAATATATTTACCCCAAATTTCTCAGCCGAAGCCCAATCAGCTGTGGCCAGAGTTTGTTTTAAAATGGCCACAGGATTCTTCATTGCATTCAGATCTCGGTGTAGTCACTGTATGTTGACTTCGGCAACAAGCAACATTGTTGGCTTCTTCTAACTGGTTGTTTTTTCTTTTCATTAGGCAATAGTATCACTGTTTGTTAAAAGTTGTTACATTCTGCAGTGGGAGCCAACAAAGCAAATGGTCCAGAAGTGGTGACATATAGTGCATATAGATAATGCTACACAATACCTTTCACTTTGTGATGGCCTGCATATTTAGTTATTAGAGCAAAGCAGCCTATACTGAACACTTGTGTGAGGATACAAATAAACATGAATAGTACAGCACTACAGCAATATTGTGATTGTTAGTTTAGATTTATGTTATGGCAGTTTGTGTAACTACAGTAGATGGACATATAATCATTAAATATGCAGGCTGCCACAATGGGGAAGATATTGTAGCACTATCAGTATGAGCTACGTGACACCATCTCTGGACAGCAAAACCTGGGTGGTTTGCTTCTCCACAAGAAACTGCTAATCAGAGAGTCTTCGCTAATAAAGATGTTTTTATTTACTGTTAGTGGAAGGTAGCTATGGCAAAATGCTTTGGGGAACATCACCATTTTTGTGCATCTTGCTTTTCCAACTAGTGCTAATTGCAGCTTGACCCATTTATCCAGTTCTGTTGTTTATGTTTTAGCAGGGCATAAGATTTTCTTTTAAATTGTTTCTTTTTATTGAGACTTTTTCTTATAGAAATTACACGTTATGCATTTTACAGCATCCATCAACAGTGCTGTAGTCTTAGGTTGACTGTAAATGATTTAGACATACATATGATTTACCATGGTGGAACAGCTATTAGAAACATAGATTCAAACAACATGAAGTCTTGCTATATTATGACATATGCAGTGAGTCCCAACCTTCGAACTGCTCCGGAGGTGAAAGAGTTAACTTTCCATGCCAGGCATGGAACGCTGAGCTCGAGCTCAGTTGAAACTCTGTCTGTTGTTCTTCAAACTCAAACCGTCAGATTCTTTACTCAGACTCACTGAACAGTCGCTCCGGAGATTTCTCCTTCTGCTCGGTTCATTTTGTCGGTTAAAGTATTGTTTTTCTCAGTTTTCGAGCGAATTTAAACCGCAACCAGTCGGTTCAGACCCTTTCTGTGGTATTGTGAGTACTAGATAGGTTTTACATTAATTTATGTAACCCCCCTGCAAATGGGGGTTTCCAAAAGACTTCCAGGAGCTTGCTTGAATGCTCCAAGCCTGAATGGTGTTTGGCGTTTAAGCCATTTATCAGTGAGTGTTTTTAGAGCCTCTGGTACTGTCTCTTTAAGAGCTGTCTGCTTGCAGACATAATTAGTTTGTATGGGGGACTGTGTGCTTCTCTGCTTGAGTACCACTCGAGCTGCTGCCAATTCACTCCATTTTGCAGTCACTAGGAGTGCAAAGGGAACCTATCTGAAAGATGTAACTGTTTGCCAGAAATCATTTAGAGTAATAATGAAAATACAGTTTGTCTAACCTGCTTTCTTTGCAGTCAGAACTGTGTTTGCCTAGTTCTCATTCTAGTTTTGAACTGCTGAACTGGACCAATCAGTGTGGGTTAAGGTAGCTCTAAAATGGTGCCTTGAATGAATCAGAACTTGGACTCGTAATCTGAGCCAGCCACAAGAGGATTGTATGGGCAGTGACTCTGGGAGATGTAGTTTGGACTTCGGCGCCTTTTTGGACCAATAGGGGCAGTCTATTGTGAGTGACAGCCAATCCAGCCAAGAACTGGGAGGAACTCAAAGGAAGTGCCTGGTTTTGTCTGCTGGAGTTTCAGTTGAGCTCTGGCAGTGAAGAGGGAAGGAGCCCTGTGCTTTTTTCGGTGTGCAGTTTTAGTCGGGAAATGTGTGTAAGGCCCAGAGTTCCGGTCTGCAGCTTGTGTAACTGCTTGTTAGGACTGAATCCGTCCTGTGAAGAGAATCAAAGGATATCTGAAGAGTAGAAACCAGGCTCACCCTGTAGAAGACTGGAGAAATTGCTGAATTGCACTCGGTCTGTCAGGAACTGAATCTGCTGTGTGTTCTCCCGGGTATTGTGCAGTAATTGCAATCGGGATAGAGAAGCAGCCTGCCTGGTATAGTACTTTCTTTTTACCATATAAATGTGTGAGGAGGCTTGTGTAGCTCAAGTGAATCCTGCTGCCATTAAAGGACTTTTGCCTGTTACTGTTTACCATATAAATGTGAGGAGTCTCGTGGAGCTCAAGAGTAGCCCTGCTGACGTTGAAGGACCCTATCTTGTTTGGAGGTCGTGAGTACTAATTCAGAATCGCTCCCTGTTGAATTGCCACATTGAATCCAAATGGAATTACTGTACTGCTGACTGTTTAACTAATTTTTCTTTTCTCTGTGTGAAAGGGCCCCTACCAGCTGCCACGGTTTGGACTAGCCACTAGGGCTTGGGTACCCAGGGACAGTAACTGGTAGGGATAGGCCTGTGCACAGAGCCATAGGTAGATGAGTAAAGTGATAAGCTGATTAACCTGATTTCCCCCTTGTTATATCCCCCTAAATAAATCAGAGCTGCTTGTTTCAGCAAAGTTATACTGCCTGAGGTATTTGTCTATGTTAAAGTATTGTACTGTGATTGTTGCACTGTATCTGCTTATTTTACAGGGGGTCCCAAAGCCTGAACCAGTCCTGGGGTAAGTGTATACTGTGAAGGTAATTCTGATATACTGTGTGGGCCACTAGTGGGAAGAAAGGGGTTGCAGTGTCCCAGAGGGCTGTGACCAAGTTAGTTTAACTATTGCAAACCCTGACCTCTGGGTGGGCACCGCCATCGGATCCAGGCCCCTCAACCTGTTAGTGGCAAATCAGGCAGGGTAGTAGCCCTGGGATAGCGCCATCTAGAGGTTACATCTTGGAGGCACCGCTGGGATTGTGTGTCCTCTAGTGGCCATATTCACGAACCACTGTTAAGAAAAATGGGTACCCGACAGAAGTGGCTGTGCACCGCTGGTGGAGTGGTGTACTGGGGAGAGATCGACCCCAAAATGCTATGCTTATACTGGACATCCCCCTGGGTATCAATACGGACACTGTACAGGGAGTACTTTCCAAGGTGGAAGGTTTACAAAACCCTGTGGTGGTGGGTCGGCATGCTAATCTGCTCACCCACACTTTCCTAGCCCTAGTAGAGTTTAAGGATCCCATAGATAGCTCCAAAGTGCCACAGACCATTACCCCAGAGGGAGCCCTCACTGCCTGGAGAGTGATAACTAAGGACAGTAAAGACCGGGGGAATGAGCCCCCACCACTGTCTGAAACTTTTGAGGAGAAATTTGCTAAATGGTAGCTGGGGGAAGGGAAAACTGTGGAGGACTTGAAGAAACTATTCTTGCCACCTGGGGGTGTTCCTCCCCCAACACCCTCTCCCACTCCAGTACCCGTAATGGTGGCTGAACCAATGCAGACTCCTATTTCTGCACCTGCCATTAGTCACAACTCTTACAGAAGGTTAAGGATCTTCTCTGGCACCCTCCCACCCCCAAGGGAGGATGACTGGGAGACCTGGATAGACTATGTTGCTCCCAAGTGCTAGAATGGCAATGCTCGGAGGCTGAGCGAAGAGGGTTAGTGAGAGCCTCCGAGGTCCTGCCCTGGCTACCATCCGTGCTAAACGGGCCAGTAACCCGAGTGACTGCACAGGCCTATCTTGAGGCCTTGGAGAATGTGTATGGGAGCCCAGATTCTGATGAGGACCTATGGTGGAGAGTAAGAAATGCACAACAGTACCAAGGGGAGTTGTTGTCTGTGTATATATCTCGGCTGGAAAAATTGTTGCAAGAATGTCTCAGAAAGGGTAGTTTGCCAGCGATTGAACTGGACCGAACCAGGCTGGACAGGATCCTTAAGTCTGCCCCCTTCTCAGAACTGCTGTTGCTTCAGTTACGCCTGGCAAATCGACTGGAATCACCCTCCTATGATGAGTTAATGAGAGAAATTCGAGGAGTTGAGAAAAGGCGACCTCGGGAGGGACCTGCACCCATAACTGCGGCTACGACCCGAGTGACTGAGGGTGACCCATCAAGTGAAGTTCAGGGGCAGAGGTTGGCAGTCAATGAGTGCTCTGACAAGGAAAAAGATATGCCACAATGGGGCTAACTGTTGAGAGGGATCCGGGAATTCAAAAACAGTCTCTTTATGAAGGCCACGCCTGCAAGTATGGGCCCCGACCTATATCCGACTGCATCTGCTATGGGGGTGGTGGTACCCACCCATGTATCTCCTGCTGATAACAGTTCCAAACTCAATTCCTTGACCATGGAAGTGGAGAAACTGACGAGATGTCTCCAAATGATTATCACGCCGCAGACAGAGATGGCACCAAGGTTTCAGTTAGTAGTACCCGCCCTGGCTCCCAGTGTGCGCCTCGCCAGCTCAAACTCCAGAAAGTATGTTTTCTTATAATTGTGGGAAGGATGGGCACATGAAAAGGGAATGCCGGTCCCCAAAAGACACTGACAAAGTTGCATATAGGCTACAAGGAGAGCTTCGGAGAACAAATCAGTGGTTAAGAGGTGCACGAAATGATCCCAGTGAGGGCACCAAAAATGCTAACTCACGTCCTTTTGTGGCAAGGTCAGTTGCCCAGGCCCCCACTACCGCCTCTCCAGACTGGTCCAGAATAGTGGGTCCCTCCATGGAGACCACTGTAAAGGTGAATGGAGGTCTACAAGAGCTGTATTAGACAGTGGCTCCCAAGTGACAATTATGTTCCAGGATTGGTATCGAAGCATTTGTCAGATGTACCTTTACAACCATTAGAAGGACTGCATGTATGGGGGTTAAGTGAGAAGGCCTACCCTATTCGGGTATATCCGAATTTGGCTGTCTTTCCCCACCTCTGTGGCTGGAGTGGCTGAACAAGTAGAGACCCTAGCCTTAGTGTGTCCCCCACTGGACTGTATGATGGTGTCCTTTGTTGATTGGAACAAATGCTCATATGTTCGGAAGGCTGGCACAGTTGTGTTATGAAAACAGGGGTCAAAGACTAGTAGAGCTTTAAGAGTTCGGCTTTAATTAAGAAGGCCTATGAGGCACAGAGAGATGCTGAAAAAATAGAACCAGAGGAACCGGTCGGAATTGTATGGAAGAAGGATCCTGAGTCTCTGATCCTGGCGCCAAAATGCCCAGTGTACCTTACAGGAGAGGTCCTTATCAGAAAGGATGTTAAGAATAAAATATTAATGTTGGATGCACCAGGCGATGGAAAATTGCCAGAGGGACTGCTGGTCAAGCCTAGTATTTTGCCCGCTAGAGCCCATGCTTATGCCAGAAGGGTAATGGTCCAAGTTCATAATGTGTCTGAAAGAGACATTCGAGTAAATAGAGGTTGCATCCTGGCTAATGTGCATTGTGCAGACACTGCAGTGCTACCCAGCAGCAAGAGTTCGAGGAAGAATGACAGAGTAACGCCAGACTTGTTTGATTTCGGCGACTCCCCGTTGCCAGCTGAATGGAAAGTGAGGATCAGTGAGAAGCTTGCCCAGAGAGACCAGGTGTTTTCTTTAAAGGAATGGGACGTAGGATGTGTGCAAGGAGCTGAGCACAATATCCGGCTGCATGACAAACCATTTCGTGAGAGGTCTCGACGCCTGG
Source organism: Neoceratodus forsteri (assembly GCA_016271365.2). Taxonomy (NCBI): domain Eukaryota; kingdom Metazoa; phylum Chordata; order Ceratodontiformes; family Ceratodontidae; genus Neoceratodus; species Neoceratodus forsteri. Next base: position 531,200,711 of record JADMNL010000022.1, on the reverse strand, counting down.
CACCTGCTGACATAGATGATGTGAGACGGCATCTGCAAGAGATGTTAGCTGCTGGTGTAATACAAGAATCCAGAAGCCCTATGCTTCCCCATTGTGGTAGTGAGGAAAAGAATGGGACAGTAAGGATGTGCATGGATTATCGCACCTTAAACCGGGACTATCCTGATCAGTACACAATGCCCCGCATTCAGGATGCTTAGACTGCCTAAGACGGGAGCAAGTGGTTCTCTGTGTTGGATCTCCGCAGTGGGTACTACCAGATCCCGATGGTCCCAGAGGACCGTGAGAGACAAGCCTTTATCTGTCCGCTTGGCTTCTATGAATTCATGAGGATGCCTCAAGGGATTTCAGGTGCCCCAGCCACTTTTCAATGATTGATGGAGCTGCAGTGAGGGATATGAACTTACTAGAGTGCCTGTGTACCTAGAAGATGTTATTGTGTTTGGCAGCTCACTGGAGGAACATGAGAGCAGATTATTTAAGGTATTGGACCGACTGGAGGACTTTGTGCTAAACTGTCCATTGATAAGTGTCAATTCTTTCAAACATCAGTAAAGTATGTGGGACACATAGTATCCACTGAGGGAATAGAGACCGACCCAAGTAAAGTTGAGGCCTTGACCACCTGGCCACAGCCCAAAAATCTAAAAGAACTGCAAAGATTCCTGGGATTCTGTGGTTATTATTGACATTTCATCAAGGACTATTCAAGAGTGATCCGCCCTTTACTTAGCCTTACTCAAGGGTATCCCCCAACCCACAAAAAATACCAAAAGTCAGCGTCCCTCAAGACTGAAAGAGTGTATTTTCATCCGAGTGAAGTATTTGGGGCCCGCTGGACTCCTGATTGTGAGACTGCTTTTCATGAGATCATATATCAACTTACCCATGCTCCAGTGCTTGCCTATGTCGATCCAAGAAAATCTTACGTCCTGCACACTGATGCTAGCTTGCAAGGGTTGGGGCTGTGTTGTACCAAGAGCACGAGAATGGCCTGAGACCCGTGGCCTTTGCCAGTAAAGCCTGACTCCATCCGAAAAGAACTATCCTGTACATAAGTTAGAGTTCCTAGCTTTGAAGTGGGCTATTGTTGACCAATTCCATGAGTACTTGTATGGGGCTAAAATACTAGTAAAAACTGACAATAATCCTTTGACCTAAGTGCAGACCTCAGCTAAGTTGGATGCCACTGGCCATAGGTGGCTTTCTGCATTATCTACATACGACTATGCTCTCGAATACCGAGCAGGTCTGAACCACATAGATGCTGATGCTCTCTCCCGGAGGCCTGTTCCCCAGAATGATTGGGTCAGATTGGCAGAACCTGACATTCGGGCACTCTGCCGGAAGTTTGACAGGGAGGAACAAATGTCCATGGACGCAGTGGACTGCATGGTGGATTGCTTGGGACCCTCTGAGAATTGCATACCTGCTGCTTATTGCCACTTTTCTGCAATAGACATTGGTGCACTGCCTCAGCTGGACAATGACAGTATTCGGCGGGCTCAATCCCGCGATCCCATGATCAAATCAGCTTTAGAAGCCCTCTATGCAGGAAAAGATGTGTCCAAATTACGCTCCACTGATTTGAGAACTGCACTGTTATACAGAGAAGGTCCTAAGTTGAAACTGATCAATAAACTGTTATACAGAGAAACAGTAGACAGAGGGGAACAAGTAGACAAACAACAACTAGTGCTGCCCACTGCCTTTCGAGACTCAGTACTGAGGTCCTTGCACAACCACATGGGGCACCTTGGTATAGACAGAACACTTGACTTGGTGAGATCCAGATTCTATTGGCCTAAGATGGGGGCTGATGTGGAGCAACACATTCAAACTTGTAGTCGTTGCTTACAGAGGAAAGCTTTGCCCCAGAGGGCTGCCCCCCTTGTTAACATCACCACCAGTGCACCCATGGAGCTGGTCTGTATTGATTTTCTGAGTTTGGAGTCAGATCAAAGAAATATCAGTAATGTGCTGGTGGTCACTGACCATTTCACGAGATATGCCCAAGCTTTCCCACCAAAGACCAGAAAGCATCCACTGTGGCCAAAGTACTTGAGAAAACTTTTGTTCACTATGGGGCTCCACAAAGAATCCATTCTGATCAAGGGAGAGACTTTGAGAGTCGTCTGATCAAAGAGATGCTTTCTCTGTGGGGAGTCCGAAAGTCCAGAACCACTCCTTACCACCCCAGGAGACCCACAGCCTGAACGTTTCAACCGCACTTTTAATATGCTAGGCACCCTGCACCCAAAGGACAAACCTAGATGGAGCCAACAAATTAGCACCCTGGTACATGCTTATAACTGCACCAAAAGTGACGCCACTGGGTTCTCCCCCTACCACCTGATGTTTGGAAGAGAAGCTCGACTACCGGTAGATGTGTGTTTTGGGTCTCGCTTGATGGGGTTCAAGCTGACAACTATTTACAGTATGTGCAAAAGTTAAAGGCCCAGCTAACTCATGCATACCAACTGGCTCAAACCATGGCTGCCAAACGAAATCTGGCCAACAAAGAAAGGTATGATAAAGGTGAAAGCACAGGAACTCCAGGAGGGAGATCGGGTATTGTATAAGAAATCTGGGACTGCATGGCAAACACAAGATTGCTGACAGATGGCACCATCTCCTCACATTGTAGTGGGCAAACTAGATGATCTGCCAGTGTACAAAGTAAGGCCTGAGAATAATTCAAAGATGTAAAAACAATGCATAGAAATCATTTACTGCCCATTGGACATATCTTGATTGAGTCTGAGCCCCCAGAAGATGCTCCCTCTGGACCAGTGACTAGAGGTGCTGCTAAGAAAAGATCAAGAAAGTCTGCACCTACAGAAGCAGAGTTAAAGTATTCCCCTCCACAAGTCCCAGTTGAGCATGACTGTCAGTCCATATCAGAAGAAAGTGAGAGTGACTTTGAATACTATCCTTCTTACGAACTGAGTCAATTGTTTGGGGCAATCCCTAGTCAATACTGAAGGCAAGCTGGGCCTTCTGGACTGTCTAAGCCCCAGCTTTGTCCCTGGAGCCAATGCTCCCAGAAAGTGAAGTGCAAAGTATCGGGGTGAGACTTCCTCGGGCAAGGAGATCCGACTCCAGAGTCGGTTCAACAAAGGACTAGGAAATCAGCTGGTGCGAGCCAAAACTTTCCTCTCCAACCGCTGAAGAAATAGCCAAGCGATTAAAATTGTCCAGTCACTTTCCCGGTTCCGACCGAACTGGCACCATCAGGTAAGTCGTCGGTTCGGCCGGTTCCACCGGTTCAAGAGTATGATTTAGAGGAATATTATGAACCGGAGGAGGGGAAGAGGAGTATGAGGAGAGGAAGTGGGATTTGAAAGTCTGGATGTGCCCATTGACCTGGACATCTCCCCAGACAGACCTTCAGAGTGTCTCCTCCTAGGCTTTCTGAGTCCCCTTCTCATTTTATGTTTTATAAAAAGTGGCTAAACCCTCAGCTCTCTATGGAGGAAGCTGTGGATGATCAAGAGGAGCCTGACTATGTGGAAATGATGGATATCCCAGAGTCTGGAGACTGTCTATTCCTTTGCATAAATCTTTTGGGAAACAGACAGTTAAAATTCTAAAACTCCTCACACTATACCTCCTGTGGATAAGAGAATGGACAAGAGTACACATTGTCAGGCTCTGATACGGAGTTCCTTACATAACAATACAGCCATGTTGGGGTAGTGCAGGCTGCAGCCTGTGACAAGGCAAATACTCCCTTGGCTTCACACCCCCCTGACAAGGACTCCAGGAGGATTGATGCCATGGCAAAGAAACAGTACATCGCAGCATCCTTGGGACTCAGACAGGCAAATTATATGGCTTATGTTGCTAGATATCAGAAACCCAGATGGGATACTGTTATGGCTCTAGCAAAACAGGTCCCTGGCCAGCTTGCCAAGGAGCTGGAGCTGGTGGCTGCTGATGGTATTGAGGCATCCAAGGTGCAATTCCATGCTGCAGTGGACTCTAATGATGTGTCATCAAGAGTCATAGCTACATCTGTGACACTTCGCAGAATGGCTTGGCTCGGATGTACTTGCCTGTGACAGGATACCCAGACTAAGGCCATGGATTTTCCTGTTGTGGGTAATTCTCTGGGGAGCAGACAGAGAATTACATGAAGAAAATGGATGAGTATAGGACCACCTATAGGAGTGCATAGGCCAAGGAAAGGCAGGCCATCCTCAAGGAGTGCTTTCCAGGGGCAGGGCAGGCCTTTTCATAGGCCTTTTACCAAGCCCAGGCCTCCTCTTCTGCTTATGCCGAGGGGTTCTTTAGAGGGAGAGGCAGACGGGGTACAAGCAGACCTGCTTCCACCCCTCAGCCCAAAGCCCCTGCCAAGCAGGCACCCTGATGGGGTTGCCATGGCCGATTCTCAGCTACCTGTAGGGGGCAGGCTGGCTTACTTTGTCCAGGACTGGAAGTCTCTGACATCAGACAAGTGGGTCCTGGAAGTAAGCCAGGAACTGGTTCTCAGCTTCAAAAAATTTCCAAAGATGAGAACCAGATCCTTTCCACCTGCAAATCCACCAGAGGCACTTGCCCTAGAGGCAGAGGTCTCTTCCCTCCTGGCTCTCAGAGCTGTGGAAAGGGTTCTACCCCTATACTAGGGCAAAGGATTGTACTCCAGGTACTTCCTTACCCCAAAAAAGATAGGAGAATGACGGCCCATCCTGGATCTCAGATATTTAAACAAGCACCTTTTAAAACCAAAATTCAAAATGGTGACTCTAGGAATTATTCTACCCTCTCTAAGGCCAGGGGACTGGCTAGCGTCCCTGGACCTCAAGGATGCCTACTTCCATATTCTCATCAGAAGCTCCCATCGAAAGTACCTCAGGTTTGAGCTGCCCTCAAGCCATTACCAGTTCAGAGCAATGCCCTTTGGCCTCACCTCTGCTCCAAGGGTATTCACAAAATGCCTGGCAGTAGCAGTTGCTTCCCTAAGAAGGCAAAAAATTGCCATCTTCCCTTACCTGGACGACTGGCTCATAGTAGGCCAGTCTCCAGACCAAGTCAAGTAACATCTACAGATAACTCAGCAACTGCTCACCTCTCTAGGTTTCCTCCTGAATATTTCAAAATCAGTTCTAGAGCCTGTCCAGCTCCTCACCTTCATAGGCGCAGAGCTGAACACAGAGAAAGCCAGAGCCTTCCTTGCTTTGGACAGGGCAAGGACCCTGGTCTCTCTGGCCTCCTCCTTCACCCTGCAGGTCTCTCGACCAGCAAGGCATTTTCTACAGCTCCTGGGGCACATGGCTGCTTCTACAGCAGTAGTGCAGGGAGCAAGATTTCAGATGAGGGACATCCAGTTCCATTTGAGAGCCTTTTGGTCTCAAAGGAAAGACCCTCTAACCAAATTGATCCCAGTAACTAAACCCTGATCCAAGCCCTACAGTGGTGGCAGGATCAGAGCAATCTGAGACAAGGGGTTCCCTTTGTCACTCAGTCCATCCTTAATCCTTACTACAGATGCATCCCTCTTGGGTGGGGGAGCTCACATGCACCTCACTACCCAGGGCTTGTGGTCCCCTCAGGAATCTCTGCTCCACATCAATCTGTTGGAACTCAGAGCAGTTTTCTAGCACTTCAAGTTTTTCCAAATCTGTTCAGAACAAAGTTGTACAGGTCAGAACAGACAACACCACCACAATGTGGTACATCAACAAGCAAGGAGGCACTTGGGTCTACGGCCTTGTGCACCGAAGCAATGAAGTTGTGGTCTCTGGCTTACTCCCTGAACACCTCCCTTACGGCAGTTCACCTCCCAGGCAAGGACAATGTCCTGGCAGATGCTCTCAGCAGGATTTCCCAGGGCCATCACGAATGGTCACTGGACCCCCTGGTCCTGGAGGTAATATTGCCAGATGGGGCACCCCGCAGATAGATCTTTTTGCAGCCCCAGACAATCATCAACTTCCCCTTTTTTGCTGCAGGCCCCAGTGTTGGGCTCAGTCCTCTGGATGCCTTAGTTCTCAATTGGGAAGGGAAGTTTCTCTATGCTTTTCCCCTTCCCTCTCCTGTTCAAAGTGTTAGTCAAAATCAGATCTCAATCCTGCAAGATGATCCTGATTGCTCCAGATTGGGCCAAACAACCCTGGTATCCACTCCTACTGTCCTTAGCAGTCCATCTTCCCCTGTGTCTTCCCAGGAATACCAACCTGTTAACCTGTGCTCAGGGGAGGGTTTGGTACCCGAACCTCAAATCTCTCAATCTCAAGGCCTGGCTCTTGAAGAGTTAGAGTTTGCTGATCTACACCTCTCCCAAGGTGTAATGGATATACTGAAGGCTTCTAGGAAACCTTCCAACAGGGCTACCTATAATTCCAAATGGAAAAGGTTTTCCATATGGTGCTCTGGGAAGCATATTTCCCCAGAATCTGCTGATTTACCCACAGTCCTGGATTATATGGTCTATTTAAATACCTTGGGGCTGAGACCAGCTACCCTAAAAGTACATTTGGCAGCTGTGTCTGCTTTTATTTCAGCAGGTAAGCCCTCTTCTCTTTCAGCTCATCCTGTATTCTCCAAGTTTTTTAAGGGATTGCTTCACACCAACCCTCCATTCAGGGACCCTGCCCCTGCCTGGGATCTTAATGTTTGCATTGCTCAGCTTATGCAAACCCCCCTTTGAGCCCTTGTCTTCAGCAGAACTTAAGTACTTGACTTGGAAGACTGTGCTTCTGGTAGCCATCACTTCTGCCAGACGCATAAGTGAATTACAAGCTCTGTCAGTGGAGCCTGATTTTATCTCCTTTCATAGAGATAAGGTGGTCCTCAGGACTAACAGGAAGTTCTTGCCTAAGGCGGTTTCAGATTTCCACCTTAATCAATCTATATCTCTTCCAGTGTACTTCACTGACCATTCCTCCTCTGGCGAGAGGAGGTTGCACAGCTTAGATGTGAAGAGAGCCCTTAGTTACTACATAGAGCATACCAAGGGTCACAGGTTTGACTCCTCCAACTGTTCCTCACTTATGGTGAGGTTGGTAAGGAAACCTGCCACTAAAAGATCCATTGCCAGGTGGATTGTCTCTTGTATACAATTCTGTTATGAAAAGCTGGGTAAGGTTCCTCCCTCAGGCCTGAGGGCTCACTTTACCAGAGGTACAGCTGCTTCCCTGGCTGCTGCCAGGGACATCCCTATTCTAGAGATATGTCAAGCAGCTAACTGGAAAACAGTTCACACTTTTACCAAGCATTACTCCCTGGACATCCAGGCTAGGAGTGATGCTCGGTTTGGCACAGCTGTGCTTCAGAGCCTATTTCCTAAGTAGGTTCTGTCCTCCTCCATGGAGGTACTGCTGTGTAGTCTCGTATATGTCATAATATAGCAAGACTTCATGTTGTTTGAAGAAAAAATTACTCACCTTAGTAATGTTGTTTCTTCTAATGGAGTCTTGCTATATTATGACCTCCCCCCCTGCCTGCCCCTCTCAGAACCTCTGTTTTTGGGATGTGGGTGGGCAGTGCAGTGTTGGCACTTAGTAGATGCCCACCTAGTTGTTTTCACCCCTCCTTTTTTGGGGTGGCTTGGTGTTGTGTTTTTCATTTTTTGGGTCTCCTGACTTGAGTCTTTGTTTTGGGACCAAAAAATGTGTTCTCATGTTTAGTAGCCAGTTGGCTAGTGTAGGTTTACAGCTTCCACACAGGACCTCAGTGAGTTTAGCTCGTAAAAGATCTGACGGTTTGAGTTTGAAGAACAACAGACAGAGTTTCAACCGAGCTCGAGCTCAGCGTTCCATGCCTGGCATGGAAAGTTAACTCTTTCACCTCCGTAGCAGTTCGAAGGTTGGGACTCACTGCGTATGTCATAATGTAGCAAGACTCCATTAGAAGAAACAGCATTACTAAGGTGAGTAATTTTTTCTTTTGACGGCAGATAAGGACCGTTTGGCCCACCCAGTCTGCTCATTTCCCTATCTGTTGGATAAGCTGCAGATCCTAGTTAACCAACAGCCTACTTCCTCCTATCCTTCTATTATTGTTCTGTTTCTATACTCCTGTTAGCATTTAACTCTTGACTTTATACCTGGTAAGTTTTGGATGACTCTGACTCTGCTCTCCCCCGTGACAATCCACCAGTTTCATTCTATGAGATGTAAAATATAAACTGGTCTGCTGTAACCCATTATTTGTACCCCCTGGTAGATAAATATCTTTATTTTCCTTAGTAGGGTTATTTTAGTGGACAAAGGCTGCATCGATCATCAAGGCATATATTACCCAGTGTTGCCATTTAGTACTTAGTAATTTGTTATGATTGGTGGCAGTTAGTTTTTCCATTTGGTATATTTCTTTCATCATGATGTGCCAGGAATCCACTGTAGGAGGATCTAGCCTTATCCGATATCATGTTATAGTTTTCTTGGCAGCCAATAAGTACACAAAAATTAGAGAACCTGTGGATAATCGCATCTTTCTGGGAGGGATAGACAGAAGTGCCAACTCTGGGGTCAGATGGAAAGGACCACTTGTCATTTCCTCCATCTGATTCAGTATTTGCTCCCAGAATGCAGATAGCACTGGGCACTCCCCAAAAAACATGTCAGTGAGTCACCGAGTTTATTCCACAGTTTCTCCAATAGCTCTATACGATTCTGGCATATACTCAGAATCATTGGGGTGCAAAAAATCTGTACCTGCATTTCAGCAGACTTTCTCCACTTAGAGGAAGATGTTACCCATATAGCTGGTGTTGCATATTTTAACCAACAATCATATTCTACTGCAGCATTAAGTTAATTGTTCCATTGATCTAGAACTAATTTAGTTGAGTCCCCGAGAAGCTGTGGCAGACCCCTATAGAGGTTTCCAATTAGGTGTCCCTATAGAAACATAGACTTTGATGGCAGATAAAGGCCACTTGGCCCACCCAGTCTACCCTTTTCCCTACCTATTGGATAAGCTGCAGATCCTAGTTAACCAACACCCTACTTCCTCCTACCCCCCACTAGAATTGTCTTATGTCTGCCCCATGCATTCTTGAATTCACCCACTGTTTTTGACCCCATGACCCCCTCAGGAAGACCGTTCCATGTGTCCACTGCCCTCTCCATGACAAAATACTTCCTCATGTCACCCCCCCTTCTTCAAATTTTGCCCCCGTATTTTTGCACATCTCTTTTTCTGAATGATGCTACCCTCTTAGACTTTGTTGATCTTGAGGTACTTGAAAGTTTCTATCATGTCCCCCCTCTCCCTCCATTTCTCGAGGGTTTACATATTAAGCTCCTTTAGTCTCTGTTTGTATGGCTTCTGGTGCAGATCCTGCACCATTTTAGTTGCCCTCCTCTAGACTGCCTCCATCCTGTCTGAGTCCTTGCTGAGATGGGGTCTCCAGAACTGCACGTAGTACTCCAAATGGGGTCTCATCAACTGTCTGTACAGAGGGATAACAACTTCCTGTTTTCTACTGGTGATACCTCTCTCTATGCATCCCGGTATCCCCAGCCCTCCTTACTGCCTTCTCACATTGCTTGCCTACCTTTAAGTAGTCTGATATGACTATCCCTCCCCCCAGGTTCCTTTCCATTTTTGTTGTTGTTAGTACCCACCCCCCAACTGTGTACTCTTTCCCCTGGGTTTTTGTTTCCCAGGTGAATTACTTTGCACTTCTTTGCATTGAATCTAAGCTGCCATACTTCAAACAACATGAAGTCTTGCTATATTATGACATATGCAGTATAACCCCAGGTTAGAACTGCTCCGGAGGTGAAAGAGTTAACTTTCCATGCAGGGCATGGAATCTTGAGCGCGAGCTCGTTTGAACACTCTGTCTGTTGAAGCTCAAACTTAAACTGTCAGATTCTTTACTCCGCCTCACTGAACAGTCGCTCCGGAGATTCCTCCTGCTGCTCGGTTCGTTTGTCGGTTTAAAAGTGTAATTCTCGGTTTATTTTACTGAAATTTAACCACAATCGTCGGTTCAAGCTCTGTCTGTGGTATTGTAAGTAATAGCTGGGCTTATGTTTATTTTCTTCTGTGTGAACTTAGAACGCTTTTCGGTTCGGTTTGAACCGATGATTAGGTTTAAAATTACTTTCTGTCCTTTAGAGGCGGTTCCTAGTTCTTATCGGTTCTAAAAACGGATTTTATTACGCTTTTTCCACGACCGTGACACGGTTGGGAACCGATAGAGTCTTGCTTATGGATTGCCATTAACGGGCAAGTTTTGGTTAGGCTGGCACTATGTCTGAGAAACCCAAAAGAAAACCGACCCACTAGGTTTCAGCACTGCAGACCTCTGTGGGGAAGCTTTGCTAAGGCTGACCCACACACCACTTGTGTATATTGTCTGGGGTTTGACCACCCAATGCAGACTGCCAGATTTGTAAGAATTTTCCTGCTGCCACCATGGAAAAGAGAGTTGGTAGGCTCAGGGAAAGGGAGGTAAAAGTCCGCTGACCCGGATGGCCAGCCGGTTTGGTTCCAACCGAACCTGAGGAGTGCCCCTGACCAGGGCGATACTGGCAGGGAATAGAACCGGCTCTGAGGAGCCGGTTCCAACTAAAAGGACTAGAAATTCAGCTAGTTTGGGGCCAAGTTCTTTCTCCAACTGCTGAGGAAATAGCCAAAGCTATTCAAATTGTCCAGTCTCTTTCTCCCAGTTCCGTCAAACCGACAACATTAGGGAAGCGCTGTTCGGACGGTTCCCCCAGTTCAAGATTATGATTTTGAGGATTTTTATGAACCGAAGGAAGGGGAGGAGGGGTATGAGGAGAGTGAGTGTGATTTTGAAAGTCTGGATGTGCCCATTGAACCGGACATCTCTCCAGACAGACCCTCAGGGGTGTCCCCTCCCAGGCTATCTGAGTCCCCTTCTCATTTTTTGTTTTACAAGAAAGTTGCTGAGACTCTGCAGCTCCCTGTTGAGGAAGCTGTTGATGATCAAGAAGAGCCTGATTTTGTGTTAACGATGGATATTCCAGAGTCTAGGAGACTGTCTATTCCCTTGCACAAATCTTTTAGGAAACAGACAGTAAAAATTCTGAAAATTCCTTATTCTATCCTCCCTGTGGATAAAAGGATGGACAAGAGGTATGCTTTATCAGGCTCTGATATGGAGTTCCTCTCCCAGCAGTGCAGCCATGTGGGGGTAGTGCAGGCTGCAGCCTGTGACAAGGCTAATATTCCTCTAGTTTCTCACCCTCCTGAAAAAGGATTCAGGAGGATGGATGCCATGGCAAAGAAACAGTACATGGCAGCATGTTTGGGACTCAGACAGGCAAATTATATGGCTTACGCAGCTAGGTATCAGAAATCCAGATGGGATACTGTCCTGGCCCTAGCAAAACAGGCCGCTGACCAGCTTGCCAGGGAGCTGGAGCAGGTGGCTGCAGATGGTATTGAGGCATCCAAGGTGCAATTTCATGCTGCAGTAGACTCTAATAATGTTTCATCAAGAGTCATGGCTACATCTGTATCTCTTCGCAGAATGGCCTGGCTCAGATGTACTGCCCTGTCACAGAATACTCAGTCTAAGGCTATGGATTTTCCTGTTGTGGGCAATTCTCTGTTTGGGGAGCAGACAGAGAATTATATGAAGAAAATGGATGAGTATAGGACCACCTATAGGAGTGCACAGGCCAAAGAGAGGCAAGCCACTCCTCAAAGGCAGCATGTCAGGGGCAGGCCTTTTCATAGGCCTTTTTACCAAGCTCAGGCCTCCTCTTCTGCTTATGCCCAGAGGGGTTCTTTAGAGGAAGGCAGAAGGGGTTCTAGTAAGCCTGTTTCTACCCCTCAACCCAAAGCCCTGCAAAACAGGCTCCTGATGAAGTGGCCAGGCCGATTCTCCACTACTGGGGGCAGGCTGGCTTACTTTGTCCAGGACTGGAAGTCTTTAACATCAGACAAGTGGGTCCTGGAAGCAGTAAGCCAGGGACTGGTTCTCAGCTTCAAAAAATTTCCGAAGATGAGAGCCAGGTCTTTTCCACCTGCAAACCCATCAGAGGCACTTGCCCTGGAAGCAGAAGTTTCTTCCCTCCTGGCTCTCAGAGCTGTGGAAAGGGTGATTCCCATACACCAGGGCAAAGGGTTGTATTCCAGGTACTTCCTTACTCCAAAAAAGACAGGAGAATGGCGGCCCATCCTGGATCTCAGGTATCTAAACAAGCACCTTTTAAAACCAAAGTTCAAAATGGTGACTCTGGGAATTATTTTTCTTCTCTAAGGCCAGGGACTGGCTAGCCTCCTGGACCTCAAGGATGCCTACTTCCATGTTCTCATCAGAAGCTCCCATCAAAGTACCTCAGATTGAACTGCCCTCAGGCCATTACCAGTTCAGAGCAATGCCCTTCGGCCTCACCTCGGCCCCGAGGGTGTTCACAAAATGCCTGGCAGTAGCAGTTGCTCATTTAAGAAGGCAAAGATTGCCATCTTCCTTATCTGGACGACTGGCTCATTGTAGGCCAGTCTCCAGAACAGGTCAAACGACACTACAAGCTAACCCAGCAACTGTTGACAGCCCTAGGTTTCCTTCTCAGTCTTCCAAAGTCAGTTCTGGAGCCTGTCCAGCTTCTCACCTTCATAGGCGCAGAACTGAACACAAAGAAGCCAGAGCCTTCCTCCCTCTGGAAAGAGCAAGGACCTTGGTCTCTCTGGCCTCTTCTTTCACCATGTAGGTCTCTCGACCAGCAAGGCATTTTCACAGCTCCTGGGGCACATGGCTGCTTCTACAGCAGTAGTGCAGGAGCAAGATTTCAGATGAGGGACATCCAGTTCCATTTGAGAGCCTTTTGGTCTCAAAGGACAGATCCTCTAACCAAGTTGATCCCAGTGACTCGAACCCTGATCCAGGCCCTTCAGTGGTGGCCGGATCAGAGCAATCTGAGATAGGGGGTTCCCTTCACTCTCCAGTCTCACTCCTTGACCCTTACTACAGATGCATCCCTCTTGGGGTGGGGAGCTCACATGGGCGACCTTTCCACCCAAGGGCTGTGGTCCCCTCAGGAATCTCTGCTCCACATCAATTTGCTGGAACTCAGAGCAGTTTTTCTAGCACTCCAGGTTTTTCCCACATCTGTTCAGAACAAGGTTGTTCAGATCTGAACAGACAATACCACTCAATGTGGTACATTAACAACAAGGGGCACTTTCTGATCTCGGCCTTGTGCACGACAATGAAGTTGTGGTCTCTGGCTTATTCTCTGAGCGCCTCACGGCTGCTCACCTCCCAGGCAAGGACAATAACTAGCGGATGCTCTCAGCAGGATTTCCCAGGGCCATCACGAATGGGCACTGGATCCCCTAGTACTGGAGGTAGTATTTGCCAGATGGGGCACCCCGCAGATAGATCTCTTTGCAGCCCCAGACAATCACCAACTTCCCCTTTTTTGCTGCAGGCCCCCAGTGTTGGGCTCAGTCCCTCTGGATGCCTTCCTACTCAGTTGGGAAGGGAAGTTTCTCTATGCTTTTCCCCCCTTCCCCCCCCTTTTCAAGGTGCTAGTCAGAATCAGATCTCAACCCTGCAAGATGATCCTGATTGCTCCAGATTGGGCCAAGCAGCCCTGGTACCCACTCCTCATGTCCTTAGCAGTCCACCTTCCCCTGTGTCTTCCCAGGAATCACAACCTGTTAACCTGTGCCCAGGGGAGAGTTTGGTATCCGAACCTCAAATCTCTCAATCTCAAGGCATGGCTCTTGAAGAGTTAGAGTTTGCTGACCTACACCTTTCCCAAGGTGTATTGGATATATTGAAGGCCTCTAGGAAGCCTTCCACCAGGGCTACTTATAATTCAAAATGGAAAAGATTTTCCATATGGTGTGCTGGTAAGCATATTTCCTCATAATCTGCTGGCATGCCCACGATCCTGGATTATTTGGTGCATTTGAATTCCTTGGGCCTGAGACCAGCTGCTCTAAAAGTGCACTTGGCAGCTGTGTCTGTCTTCTTATCAGCAGGTAAGCCCTCTTCTTTTTCAGCTCACCGTGTGTTCTCCAAGTTTTTTAAAGGGTTGCTTCACACCAACCCTCCGTTCAGGACCCTTCCCGGCTTGGGATCTTAATATTGCATTGCTCAGCTTATGCAACCCCTTCGAGCCATTGTCTTCAGCAGAGCTTTACTTGACTTGAAAACTGTGTTTCTGGTAGCCATCACCTCTGCCAGGCGCATAAGTGAGCTACAAGCATTGTCAGTGGAGCCTGATTTTATCTCCTTTCATAGAGATAAGGTGGTCCTCAGGACTAACAGGAAGTTTTTGCCTAAGGTGGTTTCAGATTTCCACCTTAATCACTCCATGTCTCTTCCTGTGTACTTCACTGACCATTCCTCCTCTGGTGAGAGGAGATTGCACAGTTTAGATGTCAAAAGAGCCCTTAGTTACTATATAGAACGTACCAAGGGTCACAGGTTCGAATCCCTCCAATTGTTCCTCACTTATGGTGAGGTTGGTAAAGGGAAACCTGCCACTAAAAGATCCATTGCCAGGTGGATTGTCTTTTGTATCCAATTCTACTATGAAAAACTGGGTAAGGTTCCTCCCTCAGGCCTGAGGGCTCACTCTACCAGAGGTACAGCTGCGTCTCTGGCTGCTGCCAGGGACATCCCTATCCTAGAGATATGTCAATCAGCTACCTGGAAAACAGTTCACACTTTTACTAAGCATTACTCCCTGGATATCCAGGCTAGGAGTGATGCTCGATTTGGCACAGCTGTGTTTCAGAGCCTATTTCCCAAGTAGGTTCTGTCCCTCCTCCATGGAGGTACTGCTGTGTAGTCTGCATATGTCATAATATAGCAAGACTTCATGTTGTTTGAAGAAAAAATTACTCACCTTAGTAATGTTGTTTCTTCTAATGGAGTCTTGCTGTATTATGACCTCCCCCCAGCCTGCCCCTCTCAGAACCTCTTTTTTGGGATGTGGGTGGGCAGTGCAATGTTGGCACTTCATAGATGCCCACTTTATTTTCACCCTTTCTTAGGGTGCTTAGGTGTTATGCTTATTTTTTCTTTCTTGAATCCCCTGACTTGAGTATTTGTTTTGGGATCAAGATCATAAATGTGTTTTTGTAGTTAGTAGCCAGTGGCTAGTGTAGGTTTACGGCTTCCACACAGAACCTTAGTGAGTTTTTGCTCGAAAAGATCTGACAGTTTAAGTTTGAGCTTCAACAGACAGAGTGTTCAACCGAGCTCGCGCTCAAGATTCCATGCCCTGTATGGAAAGTTAACTCTTTCACCTCCGGAGCAGTTCAAACCTTGGGTTATACTGCATATGTCATAATATAGCAAGACTCCATTAGAAGAAACAACATTACTTAGGTGAGTAATTTTTTCTTTTGACTGTTCCTCCAATCTTGCCACGTCCCTTCTCATCCTTTCCACCCCCATTGTATATCAGTCGTGTTGCAGATCTTTGTGTCATCTGCAAAGAGGCATACTTTTCATTGTCGTCCCTCTGCAATGTCTCTTACAAAGACATTAAAGAGGACCAGTCCTAGTACTGAACCCTGCGGTACCCTGCTAGTAACCACCCTTTCTTCGGAGTCCATTTACTAGTACTCTCTGTATCCTGTTTGTCAGCCGTTTTTTTTTATTTTTTTTTTTACCCAGGCTACCACCCTGGGACCTACTCCCAGGTGGGCTAACTTGTTTATTAATCATTTGTGTTGGACTGTGTCAAATACCTTGCTGAAATCTAGGTAGGCCATGTCCACAGCCCCTCACTGGTCTATTACTTTGGTCACCCAGTCAAAGAAATCTATTAGGTTCATCTAACATGACCTTCCCGCTGAGAATCCATGCTGCCTTGCGTCCTGTGCCCCGCTGGCCTCTAGGTACTCAGCAGTTCTTTCTTTCAGAAGTGATTCCATAATTTTCCCTACTACTGAGGTCAAACTGACAGGTCTGTAGTTTCCTGCCTTTGCCTTGCTCCCACTTTTGTGAAAGGGAATAACATCTGTCCTCCTCCAGTCCTCGGGTACCACACCATCCTCCCATGATTTGTTAAAACAGGTAGTCAGTGGTGTCCCTAGTTCTCCCCTTAGTTCTTTTAGGATTCTGGGGTGAATCCTGTCAGGCCCCATTGCTTTGTCCACCTTCAGTCTTAGGAGTTTTTTCAGGACCCTTTCTTCTGTTAATGAACTGGTATCGCTTCCCCTATCCAGAGTGCTTCTCTTGTTTGGTTTAGGTACCTCCCCCTCCTCTTCTTTTGTGAATACTGAGCAGAAGTATTTGTTCAGTATCCCTGCTTTTTCACTGCCACCCTCTGCCCACCCCCATCCCCTTTATTAAGCCTCACTATCCCTTCCCTGGTCTCTATTCACTCCCTAATGTACCTATAAAAAGTTTTATCCCCCTTCTTAACTGAGTTAGCTATATTTTACTTGATTTGGGCCTTTGCTATTCTGACTGCCTTTCCCGCTTCCTTCTGCTTTAACTGGTACAGTTCTCTGTCCTGCTCCTTCTGTGTTTCCTTATACTTCCTGAATGCTGTCTTTTTCTCCCTAACCTTCCCCGCCACCTCTTTTGAGAACCATAGTAGTTTTTCCTTCACTTTGTTTTGTTTATTTGCTTCACACAAAGGCTTGTTGCCTCTGTGATGGGAGTTTTCATTTTTCCCCATTGTTTCTCCACCCCTCCTCCTTGCCCATTTGCTAGTACTTTTCTGAGGCACTCTCCCATTTTCCCAAAGTCAGCCCTCTTAAAGTCCAATACACTCACTTTTGTATGGCTTGACTCTATGGCTGTGTTTATCTTGAACCGCACTGTTTGGTGGTCGCTTGTTCCAGATGGCTACCCACTTCTAAATCTGAGATCCTCCCTCCCTACCCATTTGAGAGTACCAGGTCTAAGACCGCTCCCTCCTGAGTGGGTCCCAGAACTAGCTGTCTGACGCATGCCCTCTGTCAGGCATCAAGAATGATCCTGCTCTTGGATGTGGCTGCAGCAAAAGTTAACATCTGGCATATTCAAGTCCCCCATCAACAATATCTCTCCTTTGTCTGCAATTCTAAGGATGCCTTCTATCATTTTCTTGTCCATTGCCTAACCCATGTGGCTTGTGGTGCATTTTCCTGTCTCCAGAGTGATCCACAGTGCCTCCTCTCCTTCCTGTTTGCCCTTTAGTTCTGTTGCTTTGATCCCTTCCCTTACGTAGAGAGCTACTCCTCCTCCTCTTTTAGCCTCCTTCCCTGTCCCTCCTGTCGATTGTGTACCATGGTATGTTGACATCCCAGTCATGGTTCTCTGTGTACCATGTTTCTGTGACTACCACGATATCCAGGCGTCCCTCTTACATCAAGGTCACTAGTTCAGGGAGCTTGTTACCCAGACTATGGCCATTGGTACTCATCACCCTCCATTTTTTTATGGCCTTACCCCTTTTAGCCCCATCCCTGTTCTTACTGCCTTTGCCTCCATTTACCCCTGTCCTGCTCCCTATCGACTTCTCTACCTTGGTGTTTACCTTGCTAACTACCCTGTTTTGTTGGGGGCTGGGATTTCTCTGCCCCTTTTCAGTGCCTCCTCCTTGGCTAGTTTAAATGCTTGCCAGTAAAGCATTTAAACCTATTACCTAGGCTCCTGGTTCCCCTCCCGGACAGATGCAGACCATCGCGCCAGTATAGGCCTGTATCCCTCCAGGTGGACTCTCAATCCCCAGTGAAGCCAAAACCCTGAGTTCCGCATCAGGTTTTCAACCATTCATTGAATCCCATGGTGCAGAGTACCCTAGCCACACCCATGCCGTAGACAGGCAGCACCTCTGAGAAGGTTACCATGCATGCTACTTGTCTTAAGACCCCACCCCAACTCCACTAACTTCTCTTGCACTGCTCTGATCCCATTCCCAGCCAGGTCATTTGTCCCTAGGTGGACAATGACATCCAGCTCCTTCTTTCATGCAGCTGCTCCCACGATCCTGAGGATTTGCTTCCTGTCCCTCCAAGCCATGGTGCCGTGCAGGCACCTTTCCTCCCTTTCCCTTCCCCCAGTTCTACCCCCCTAATGATTGAGTCCCCACCAGGAGTTGTTTCCTTCCCCTCTGGGGTTCCCTTCCACCCTCCTGTGGGTCTCCTTTGTGGAGGTTTCCAGCATCCTGCTTGGTCTCCACTGCAGGTCCCTCCATAGAGGAATCACACTCCATCAGAATGGTGTGTGACTTGTGGAGAGATACAGCTGGAGGGATGCATCTCTGTTCCACCACCCTCACCCTCCCTGAGTCCATCTTGGTCCAACCACTTCTCTTGGCAACCCCTGAGGCAGCGGCGGTTGCCCTGGTGGTCCCTGGGTGGTGGAGGAGGTCTCCCGAATCCTCACCAAGTTGGCCTGTAGACGGGCTACCTTCTCCCACAGACCAGAGAGGTGCCTGCAAATAGGGCAACATCACAGCCTCCAGAATGTCTCTCAGAAGACTGCCACCCCACAGCTAGTGCATTGCAGCACTCCTCTCATGTCTCTCTCCCTTCCGGTTTACATTGTTCTTCTTTTTTGTTAGTGTGTACGAATGTGTGCATGCATTTACCCCCTGTGCAGCGTGCTGGGTTGTTAAGGATATGACAGGTGTACGCCCTATGCCCTTTTGGGGAAGTGATGTCAGAACCCCTGGTATAAAGGAAATGACACATGTGGGGTGCCCTCCAGAACCAAACAGCTACAGTTCTGACCCACCACCCAGGTGAGTTCTTTCCTTCCTTTCAGCAAGTCAACCTGCACAAAAATTTCACAGAAAATATACCCCGCAAGAAGCAATTTCAATCAGAGAAAAATAAATCAGTTGAGCCTGAACCCTGTGTTCCGGCCTTCAACGCTCCTGCATCTAGCCGCAATGGAAAACTGCCTTAGGAACCACCACGCTATTCTTTTTAAATTGTCACTATTCCTTTAAGTTATCACTTGGCAGAGACCCCAAGCCAAACAATCAGACCAAACAATTCTCACCTAGCCCCCAAACTACAAGGTAAAAATACAGCTCTAGTTTAAGGCCCTTAAAACGTGGGCTACTGTGCTTTCAAGTTACGTTACAGACCAAAAAAAACACAAGTTCAGCAAGTATCTCCACAACTTGCCCTACTTATTTTGTTTCAAAAAGCCTCCTCATGTCCGGTCTGGGAGTAACACACACGGACTCTGTTTTAAGCAGTACTGTAGGTTCCTTCTCTGGGCATCTAAGATAATTGTTATTATCAATGGGGGCTGCTCTGGGAGCTTAGTGTAGATTTTTTGTTTGTGTAGTAGATATTTACTTGGAGATAACGATAATGCTCTCTTCCTGTTATACCAAATTATTGTTGTAGTGTTTCGAAAGAGATAACCCCATGGGAGTCAAAGAACTGGTAGATATATGTCAAACCAAGCTGTCTCCACCTGCGGAGCACTAGGTCCATTTGGGCTGGGAGAAATTCCTCATCCGCCTCCTGGGCTCTGCAAAAATAAAATATTCGGTGGAAGGCTAAGTGCTTCTTAATGGTACCCCATACCTTGAGAGTGTTTCAAGTGAGAGTCATAAAGTGTGTGAGTGGGATGGAATGTTGGTGGGTGGTGAATAATATACAGCAGGGGTGGTCAACCTGTAGCTCGCGAGCCACATGTTGCTCATGAAGCGGTTTGATGTGGCTCATGAGGGGTTTGTCAGTTACATGTCAAGTACATGTCACAGTCTTTGCCGGTGCCTTTGATGTTCATCTGTAGTCTTTAATTACCTTAAAATTGTGAGCCACACTCCCCGCCCGTACTTTTGATGTTTGGATGGCTTGGTAATTTTTCAGTTGTGCTTTTTGGTTGGTGAATGACACGTGAATTCTGTGTCAGTTACTTGTGGATGCAGGTTGCTGGGCAACCTTCATTGTCTCTCAGCTGTTCTGCAGTTCCGCCTATGTGGAGAAGAAGATCCTCAGCTGCTGGCTGTTTGTTTTCTAAGCTGTGGACAGTTGCTGCATGAGACACAACCAGTCAGCAAAGCTCCGAGGGCTGGATCCACAGCTGAAGTCATAGCTACTGCCAAACGCTTTGCTTACTTGTCACAGTCTCCCCGGCACTTTTGAAGTCGTTTGTAAATTAGCTGCTGCTGTTGGTTTTATTTCTTTGGTGAGGACTCTTGCTGCACAAGATGGTTGATAATATTCAGTGCCAGAGTTCACACTAGAGCTGCTTCAGAGCTGCTATGAATAATTATTTTAAAATTACAAGTATATTTAAAAAATACTGTAACTTAATAAAAATTAAATACCATTATTGACTATTGACTATGACTATATTATTATTTTAACTCCTAAATATGGGTAAATATGGATATGGTAAGGACCGCACATTGGGTATGGTATGGGCCACATAATGTTGTGGCTCACGTCTTTCTCAGAAATTTAAATGTGGCTCACAACCCTGAAAAGATTGGACACCACTGATATATGGCCTATGTCGTGTAGATCATTTAAGTAAAATTCTATAAATTTCCAAGCCAGTGTGGCAGTAGGGGTCAGCCAGATTTGTATAATTCTTAAATGTGCAGCTCAAGCATAATTTAGCAAATGAGGTAGGTTTATCCCTTCCATCTCACGGGGGAGTTGTAGTAATGAGAAGCGAGTTCTTGGGCACTGTCCAGCCCATATAAAGTTTGATATAATTTTGTTCCAGGATCGAAACTAGAATGATGCAGGAACTATAGGTGGCATTTGGAATAAGTGAAGTAGTTGGGGTAGTACATTCATTCGAATAACTTTGACCCGTGCAAAGAAATGCTCTCAAAAATCAATTTGAATGATTACTGCTTTTGAGATCCAGTCTGTCAGTATGGTGCTACAGTCACAGGATATGGTAAAAGAGATAATTGCAGAACTTCGGCATGTGAGTGCTAAAGGTGCCATCATCCATAAATCTGCAAAGTATTTCATTTTCCTGATGTCTCCATGCAATTGCAGACCTGCTGCAGACATTTCGTAGTCTACAGAGAAGTTCAGGAGTTGTGAGGAAACATGACAGGTCCAGAAGTGGTGTCACGTAGTTCATACTGATAGCACTACAGTACATTCCCATTGTGACAGCGTACATATTTAGTGATTAGATTTCCATCTAGTCACCCAAATTGCCATAACATAAATCTAACCTAGCAGTCACAATATTGATGCAGCGTTGTATTATTCATGTTTATTTTTTTTCCTTTCACAAGTGTTTGGTATAGGCTGCTTTGCTGTTATCACTAAATATGCAGGTTGTCACAATAGTAGGGTATTGTAGCACTATCAGTATGCACTGCAAGACACCATCTCTGGACCATTACAGAACTGCACAACTTTTGATAGACTGGGGTACTATTGCCTAACAAAACAAAAAGCGACCAGTTGGAAGCCACCAACATTGCTTGTTAGCAAAGCCAGCACACAGTGACTACACTGAGATCTGGATGCAATGAAGAATCTTGTGGCTGCTTTAAAAAAAATGAACTGGGTGGCAAACGACAAACAAAACTGCTCATTGTAATGCTTTTTTTATTTCAGCATCTTTCCTAAAACAAAGAAAGGCTCTCTCTTAAACATGAATAACATGACCTATACATATAGAAATTTTGCTGGGAAACTAGCTAAGGAGTCTGGAGGCATACACTCTCAGTTGTACATTGACTCCGTGTGCAGCTTCCATTGACATCATTCCTTGAACGATATCAATGGAAGCCAGCTCCAAGATGGGACCTGAAGAATGATGTCATTGGAAGCCAGCTCCAGCATGGGACCTGAAAAAAAAAAAGGGGGAGGGGGGGCAGCTCCTACCTTCAGCCATGTAATGTAAACATGGTATAGTGTGTCATCCTAGCAATAAAGAGAGAAGACACAAAGCACATCAGTTTTTAAAAATTTTATATACCACACCAGTCGTGAATAAATCGAGTAAATAAATCATGTTATTTTGAGATAAATAAGGGATATGCAATGGAAGCAAGTGTAATAAATGATTTATCTGCTCAAGAGCAGTTTGACCTCGGGTAACCTCACGAGTGGCGTAAGCCACGAGTGTGGTGTCCGAGGTCAAACTGCTCGAGTGCAGATAAATCATTTATTACACAAGTTTTCTGTTACATATTCCATTTATGCAATTCTTTAGTTTTTGATTTTGTAGGGGGCATTTGTCGATCAAAAAAGTGAATAAAAATTGAATTTTCTGCCATTTTTTGCTGATTATAGAAAATCTAAAAGGAATCTAGAAACAAAACACATCTCATTTTGTAGATATTTTTATGCTGAACAACTTTTGTGCTCAAAGTACCATACTATCTTTTTTTTGTTTTTATGTTATTTACATTTGTTTGATGAAACAGTGCACAAAAATTGAATTTTTTGCTGTTTTCCGCTAATTCTGAAAAACCTAAAAAGTATCTATAAATGAAATGCCACTCATTTTGTAGATATTTCTGTGCCGAATAAACTTTGTGCTCACAGTACCATGCTATCATTTTTCATTTTAAAATTATTTACATTTGTTTGCGGATAAAATGAAAAAAAAAAATAATTTTCTGCTGTGTTTTTGCTAATTATCAAAAGTCTATATGGTATCTATTAATGAAATACCACTCATTTTGTAGATAATGTTGTGCTGCACAACTTTCATCTCATAGCACTATGCTATCTTGTTTCGTTTTAAAGTTATTTGCATTTGAATATAGTTAGTACTGGTATTAAGGCTGAACATTCTAAATGAGTTCCGGAGTGATTGTGACATATCTACTATGTGAATAAATCTGTGATGATGCGTCTACTATGTAGATAAATGTAAAATTTTGAATTTATCCCATAGTAGCTCAGATTTATCTCATAGGATTTATGTCCACGCCTATTGCATAAATAAATAAGGGATATGCGGGGGTTGACTGTGTGATAACTCATTTATATGCTACAGTTGCTTGTGACCTCGAGTAACTTCGCGAGTGGCGAATCCACGAGTGATGGTTACCAGAGGTCACTGGCAACTGTATCACATAAATGAGTTATCGCACAGTCAACCCCCACATATTCCATTTATGCAGCAGGTCTTTTAGGGGGTTTATATCCATTTTCATGAAAATTGAGATATTCGTCATTAGCGTGGATTGCGTGGACTTTGCGTGACTTAGCGCGGACTTTGCACAATTTGCGCAATGTAATAGGACTTTGCGCGCAGTTACTGTGTTGATAAATAAATTTATTACCATAGTAGTGAAGATAAACGGTTTTATTCTACAGTTTTTATCCTGACGCCTGTTGCATAAATGTTTATTTTCACTTGGGACACCATTTGTTTCACTTAGAACACGATTTATTTAACTTAGAACATGTTATTTCCACTTAGAATCTGGAAATAGAACACAGAGAAGAGGGCCAGATAGAGAACTTACAATGAAAGAAAGGCAGTTTTCAGCTAAAGCAGGGCAAAACAACAGTAAAAACATTACAGATGGTGTGGTATATATCAAGTACAAAATGCACTGCAGTAAAATGACACATTTATCCATACACATGAGTGGTAAGACCTTTATAACTAACTCATGGCTTTGACACTCATGAAATCTTCCTGGACTTAAAGTCTTCATCATTCATTCATACTGCTGGGACTATGCTGGAGGTGCTAGGACCTAGCGGGTGCCAAAAATCTTCAGGAGGGTTCCGATGAGGTAGGATTGCCCATGCACGGCACTGCGAGACTGGTTCATGCCTGTGTAGGATATCTCGGCATTGACCCTCCAACCGCCTCAGTTCTTTTTTTTACCACCGAGTGTACTTCAGTGACAACGTCACTTGCCCGCCCGGAGTCAGATCTTCACGTCTATACAACAGCAGCTATAGTCATTCAGTATTCAATTAGTATTAGTAGTTATACTTTTCTATTTGTTATTTAAAACAAACAAAAAACAAACAGTAGTTTTAAGAAAGAAATTCTCTCAACCTGCCATCGATGGAGTCGACCATGGCCAGTATCGGTGACGGTAGGGAGACTTTGCTTGAAAGCTGTTCTGCAAGTGGGGCTGTGTCTGGTCCACCACCCTCTTTGGAGGGGGAAGGTCAGACCATGGACAGTCTGGTGCTCAGGGGGAAGGACAGTCCTCCTCTACATACAAAAAGAAACAGGCCCATTCCCAATCATGGATGGGAACCTGCCGTCGCTCAACCTTGAGTGCTTCTCCTTCCCGTTGGAAGAAGAAGAGGTGGTACCACTCGAGGTTGCCCTCTGGTAGGTCTGCTAGGGAGTCCTTGGTAGCAGAGAGGTGTAGATGCACCCCGACTCCTCCAGGGTCGCTGGTGGTCTCTGTTCTTAGTGGCTGGGACTCTCAACATTGGAGCCCTTCTCTGTCCTCTTGTGGGGTTTTTGGTGAGCAGTTTCACCACTGGGCTGCTCTTATGGAGCAGTGGGTACAGTGTCTGCCTCAGGTGCCCTTGCCGGTGGACCTGGTTCTGGGGCCTTCAGGTCTTGGTGCTGCTGGACCGTGGGTGGGATCTTCAGGACAGGGACCGCGGTCACTTCCAGTGACGAAATCATTTCCCTCACTGGTACCAGCACCTCCGACGCCAGTTCCACATGCCTCTCCCCCTAATTATTCTTCCTTGCAGGGGCTGGCACAGGTACCTCCTTCCTCCTTCTCTCTCTCTAGGTCTGGCAGTTTGTTGGGGCCTCTGGCAGTGGGAAGTTCCTTGGTGGCGTGGCTGATGCCAGGTCCTTCAGTGCCTTGGCCGGCGCCGTGTCCCATAATGCCAAGGGTAGCATTCCTTGGTGCCATGTGTGGCGCCGGGGTCTTCCACACCAATAGCAGTCCCAGTATCGCTCATCTCCCCGTTGCCTAATCCGGGCTTTGGCCTGGCGGGGCTGACTCCAGATTTCTCTGGGGTAGAGGTGGAACTTGATGAGTCTGATCCTGACTTGATTTTGTCCGATGACTGTCAGGATGACTCATTAATAGGCTCAGATGGGAAACCCTCTGATCCAGTGGAGACCCCCATCGAGGATCTTTCCTTCCAGTCCCTTCTCAAGAACATGAATTGAATGCTGGCTCTGCTGACTTTGTCTATGGACCTAGGCAGGCTTTTGCACCTCGAGTTCCTTCATATTCCTAATGTTCTGGTGAGCCTTACACCTCCTATACCCTCTTCCTTTGAGACTGTCACAGGCAGCGTGGGAGAGGCTGGCTCTGATTCCTTCTGTGGCAAAACCCATAGATAGGAAACATGCCACCCCTAAGGAGAGACCCTTCTTGGCCTCACAACCTATCGCAGATGCTTTGGTTGTGCTGGCAGAAAATGACAAAGCTGTTCTCCCTCAGGAAGCTTCAGCATGTCCTATTAATAAGGAGTCTCATAAAATTGACAACTTGGGGACACGGGCTTTTGCTGCCGCAATCTTGGGCATGTGCATTGCCAGTTATCGGGCATTTCTCCCAGTACGAATATATTCTGTGGAATTCATTTAAGTCTATGATTGTGAACCTCCCGGAGTCTGATACTACCATGGAGCTTCTGCAGACCATTACCAGAGGCACTGAGTCCAATAGTCATCAACTGAAGACTTCTATGAACACCTGTGACACTGCAACCAGGATGGTCACCACTGGGATCTGCATCAGGTGACAGTTCTGGCTTAGAACATCAGGATTTTCTCCTGATGCTCAGCAGCAGGTCATCATGTCCCCTTTGATTGTGCTTATCTGTTTGTCCTGCAGGTTGAACAAGCACTAGAGGCCACTCAGAAGACCAGGACTGCCATTAAGACAGCCAGGCCAGCTCCTTCTGTCCCACAGAGGGACGGGAACCATTGGCAGTTCCGCAATAGACAGTCCTTTCGAAGTAGAGGCCGGGGAGCCTTTAACAGGAATCAGACTCCCCAGCTGCAAAAGAAAACACAGCAAAAGGCACAGGGCCCAAAAGTGCCTAGTGCCACGCTCTGAAAATCTGGCCCTGAGCCCATCTCAACTGCTCGAGGTGGACACCTCCATGGCAGTGGGGGGTCGTCTGATTCAGCTTTATGACCAATGTAAGTCCATCACAATGGACAAATGGGTCCTCCGAATTGTTTGGGAGGGATACTTTCTCAATTTTTTTTTTTTGAAATTCAAGATCTTTATTAAGTTTTATATAGCACACTGAATCTCAATTAAGAACATAAAACCAGTACTAAACACCATGAGTAAAAGGAAAATATAAAGAGAATTCTAGAATGCAGAGAACATTACTTCCATGGAAAAAGGAAAAAAATAACCCCACTTAGACCTCCCACCCCCCCCATTGTTCCCTCCACCCCCCACCCCAGGATGTGTCTTATTGGGAAAAAAACAGAAGACATACAGAGCATTTTTCAAGAATAATCAATATGCAATGACCAGCGCTAATGTGATATAATGCAAACCCGCACTGCCAGAGATAAGCACACATGCACATTAATTCAAATATAAAGCATACAATTTGCCCCATTTCCGGTCAAACGAGGTCAGAGAATTCCTAGAACTTGATATTAGCCTTTCAGTCCTGAAACAGAGAGATATTTCTTTAGTCCACTCTGCATATGATATGACCAGTTGGTCCATCCAGTGTCTAAGAACCAACCTTTTAACTGTTATCAAGATTAAGGCCATGTGGTACCTACGTTCCAAAACCTGTATATTAGAAAACATCCCTAAGATACAAACTTCTATAGTAAACAAATCTCTTAATCCCAAAAGGGGATCTAGGTTGGACTGAATTGAATGCCATAATGGAGCCACTTTGTCACAGTGCCAAAAAATGTGTACCATGTTCCCTTCGGCTATGCCACACCTTGTGCAGAAATTCGAAGGTAATCTTCCTAGCTTAGCCAACTTAACCGGAGAGTAGTACAAATTGTTCAGTATATGATATTGAATAAGCCTATGTCTATCTTGAGTAAGATACCTGTACGTGTCCACCCAAATCTGCGCCCAAACCAAGGGGGAATCTGGCAGAAGAGAGGACCAAATTTTTGAGCCAATAAGGGAATTGGGATATTTGATACCCAATAGAAAGGAGTATATCTTGAAACACCATGGGGCCTATTGGCATATTCTTGTATCTGGTCTAAGAAGGGCCTGACTTGAGACACCATACATGAGGAACCAAAATTAGAAATCAAAAGGTGTCTCAGCTGGAATACTTTAAAAATGAGTTTCTGAGGGATGTTAAACTTAACCATTATATCCACCGAAGAGAGAAGGGAGTCCTGGGAAAATAGGTTTTCCACACAGCAGTCCTGCAGTTGCGGGAGCCAACCTAGGGAGAGCAGGGATCCTCCTATCTTAATATTCGGATTTAAAGTAAGAGGTTGGGCTATATCTTTTTTTGGTGAGATACTGAAAAAGTTCCAACATTGAGTCAGCATCTTGATAGAAATCCCTATAACACTACTTTGTATAAAAGGAGGTAATGTGGAAAAAGTGTAATAAAAAACTCTAGGTAACTGAAGCCTATGCTTATCCAAGATCCCTCTCTTGAGCTGTAACCATATTGGGAGATATACATCAGTCCTAGCATCATACCACCTTCCCATTTTGGAAATGTGACTCGCCCAATAATATAACATAAAATTGGGAAGACGGAGTCCACCTTTCTCCCTGGGTAAATTAAGTTTGAAAAAGGCCCTCCTAGGCTGCTTACCTTGCCAAATGAATCTAGAGATAATAGAGTGGAGCTGCTGAAAGTAGGACAGAGGGAGATAGATATTCAATAAATTTAGTGGGTAAAATACCTGGGGCAATACATTCATTTTGATAATACTAATACGACCGCACAAGGATAAAGGAAGGGCGGCCCATCTTTGAAGATCAGCTTGTATTTTGGACAACAAGTCATCCAGATTAAGCTTCCTGAAAGCCTCTGGGTCTCTAGTGAGATGTATACCTAAATATTTAAAGGAGGAAGAAACCCATTCATGCCAAACTGGGTGAAACTGGCGTGGGGGTGTACTAGCATTTAACGGGAATATGACTGATTTGGATAAGTTCAGTTTATAATTGGCCACCTGTCCGAACCGATCTATAGTTTGTAATGTATGTGTTAGAGAGAGCTCCGGGTTAGCCAAATGTAAAAGAATGTCATCAGCATAAGGCGATAACGTCAGAAATTGCTGATGGACTAAACATCCAGTAATCTGGGGTGAATTCTTAATACTCAGTAAAAGAGGTTCCAGATATAGATTGAACAAAAAAGGCGATAGGGGGCACCCCTGCCGAGTACCAGTAAATAAGGGGAATCGAGAAGAAAAGACCTCATTGCAATAAATTCTAGCAGTAGGGGACTTATAAACTGTCTTGATCCATTGGATGAAAGTATCCGGGAAACCCATTCTCCCAAGGGTAAACCAGAGAAAGTCCCAGTGGACTCTGTCGAAGGCTTTCTCAGCATCTAATGATACCAAAACCATGGGAGCCTGGGAGTCCTGGGCGACTTGGAAAATACGTGAAAGGGTACGCAAATGGTCGACTGAGGATCTACCCTGAACAAAACCCACTTGTTCGGGACTCAGCAAATTAGACCAAATCTGCCTAATTCTAAGAGACAAAATTTTTGTTAAAATCTTTATATCATAATTTAGTAGTGAAATTGGACGGTAACTTGCTGGGTCTGTCTGAGGTTTGTCTGGTTTCAAAATCAAGACAATGGTGGCTTCCAACAAAGAGGGGTCAAGGAGGTCAGAGGTAAACATATAGTCAAAGAGTTTCAAAAGAAGGGGAGCAATCTCCTTACAAAAAACTTTATAGAAATTGGAGGGGAAACCATCAGGTCCCGGGGATTTGTCCAGAGCTAGTCCCCCAATCGCTTCTTCCACCTCAGCCAATGTAATGGGAGAGATCAAAAACTCCCCCTGATGGGACTGCAGGAAAGGAAGAGGAAGGCCATCGAAAAATTGTTCGATGCTGGAGTAGGAGGGTCGGGAGGGACCAACACTATAAAGACCCCTGTAATAGGACTCAAAAACCTGGGAGATATCCTGAGGGGAAGTCTTGAGGGAGCCATCAGGGGAGGACAAGGAAGGGATCCATCTCGATCCCTCCACTTCCTGCAAACGGAGGGCCAGCATCCTGCCCATTTTATCCCCCGGTCAAAATAGCGGGCTTTGGTTTTGAGAATGGCATAGTCAGCCTTGTCTCTTAACAAGTCAGAATATTCATTCCTAAGCTTCAACAAGTTTTCCAAGTCTGTTTGGGAAGATGAGGAGGACAACTTGCTTTCTGCTAGCCTAATTTGATTCGACAGCGACATGATCCTAGCTTCCCTCTGTCTTTTTCTCCTTGACGCTAACTTAATAAATTCCCCCCTTATATAACATTTAAAGGAACATCAAATCAAGTCTTCCCTAGTGATTGAATCCGAGTTAGTATCTATGAAGGAAGATATTAGCAATTTAATATGAGAAACTATATGTTCTTCTTTTAAAAGCTGTGTGTTTAATTTCCAGGCGGAGTCTTTTTGTACCTGTGGGTCAGGGGAAATCGAGATCCATGCCACAGCATGGTCGAAATCACAATTGGTTCTATTCCCGTCTGTAAGATACCGGGCAAAAGAGTGTTACTAAGTAAGAAAAAATCAATTCTAGACCACGACCGATGAGCTAGGGAATAGAAAGAAAAAAGCTGTCCGGAAGGGTTAAGTAAGCGCCAAGGGTCACATAGACCTAATAGGTCCATAAAATCCCTCAGGGCAAGTTGTGAAGGGGATGGGGGTTTTAAAGGTCTATAAGATTTATCCAGGTCCTGAGACGGGGCAATATTCCAATCCCCCCCAAGTATTAACAAGGAGGGTAAAAGCCCACTCAGTTTATCAGCCAGACTCATAAGAAAGTCTGGGTCTCCACTTTCTCAATTTTGCAGAGACCCTGCCCCCCCCACCCCGGATCTTCCACCAAAGTAACAGCACAGTCTGTCACCCACTCAGTCAGACCTTCTCACTTCCGAGATACAGGGCCTTCTCAGAAACAAGGCAGTAGAAGTAGTTCCCTGGGCAAAACAGTACACTGTTTTCTACTCTCATTACTTTCTGGTACCGAAGAAAACATGAGGCATATGCCTGATTCTCGACCTCAGAAAGTTGAAGAAGTATGTATTCATAGAGAAGTTCAAGATGATTTCCCTGGGAACCTTGCCTCCACTGCTCCATCAATATGACTGGTTGGCATCCCTGGAGATGCAAGACGCCTACCAGCACGTTCCAGTACACCCAAGCCACCACACGTATCTCCACTTTGTGGCCCTGGGTCAACACTACCAGTTCAGAGTCCTGCCCTTTGGGCTGTCCTCGGTGCCTTGAGTCTTTACAAAGTGTTTCACAGTTCTTGCGGCACATCTCTGAAAACTGCACGTTCAAGTCTTCCCTTACCTGGACGATTGGCTCCTGGCAAGCCCATCCAGACAGGAGACACAGGAAGCAGTCGCTACAGCTTCTTTGTTCCTTACATCCATGGGAGTTCTACTGATTCTGGAAAAATCCCTGCTTCAACCCTCCCAGCAGCTCATCTTCATAGGAGCCCTCCTGGATACTCCAGGGCAAAGGCTTTCCTTCCAGAGCACAGGAGGAATAATATTCTCCAGATGGCATGCTACATCAGGGAGAACACCTCTGTTCAAGCTCTTTCGATGCAGCGCCTCATGGCATCATCCATGTTCACGGTACATTTTAGCCCATTTGCATATGAGGACCACTCACTGGATGCTCAGCATACAGTGGTCACCGACCACACATCCACAGTCATACCATGTCAAAGTGACAAAGCCTCTGATGAGGTCACTGGCGTGGTGGATCCAGGAAGATGGGCTTCTTGAGAGTCTACCCTTCACCCCACCAGAATCACAGATCACCATCACCACGGATGTGTCTCTGATCGGTTGGGGAGCTCACTGCCAAGAACTCCACACACAAGGAGTGTGGAGTCAGGAGGAGTCTCATCTACACATAAATGTTCTGGAGATGAGTGCTGTCCTCTATGCGCTGCAGGCCTTAAAGGATGTTGTCTGTCACAAAGTGATTCTTCTTCAGACAGACAACAAGGTGGTGATGTACTACATTAGCAAACAGGGTGGAGCGCACCTCTACCCTCTGTGCAGGGAGGCAATAGGAGTGTGGGAATGGTGCATCGAACACGATGCTCTGATTCAGGTAGGCTCCCTGCCAGGAATTCAGAACAACCTAGCAGATCACCTCAGCAGGATGGAGGCAGATCTGCACGAGTGGTCACTCATGCCAGACATTGTGCAATCACTATTCGATGAGTGGGCCAGTCCAGACCTGGACCTGGACCTTTTTGCATCACCACTTAATGCAAAACTGCTTCTATTCTACTCCAGAAATCCAGAACCTGGTGCTTTCTATAAGGATACATTCAGACTGCAGTGGACAAGACGCTTTCTATACCCATTTCCTCCTCTTCCATTAGTTCAGAGGGTGCTGCTCAAATTGGAGGCAAAAGGGGGCAAGATGATTCTAATTGCCCCATACTGGCCTCATTAGATATGGTTTCCATTGATTAACAGGTTGTCGGAGGCCCCTCCGAAACAACTGCCTCTGCGAACAGACCTCCTGACATAGGGACCTCTGGTTAAAGCTACCAACAGTTCCTATTTTCCTAGGACAGTCCCTGTTTTAGGCAGCATGTCCCAGTGTCCCCACAAGTTTTGCAAAATGTCACTTTTGTCCTGGTTTTTGCTTACTTGTCCCAGTGTTGTCCTTTTTTTTTTTTTTTGATGACTGCTAATCCGTGAGGGACAGTTATTTCAGCACCACTGTGGCACTGCTCGGGCTGGACATCAGTTTTCAACTTAAACCCCTGCGCCTGTGTTGCACCGCAAGCATGTCAGTGGGAGCACAGTAAAGCATGTTCCTTCCTGTTAGATTAAACTGGATAGTAGTGCAAACAATTGCATGTGGATGTCTGCCTGACAGCAGCTGAGAGGGACTCCAGGCAGAGAAGAAACCGGCAGCAGGGAACTAGGGTACCCAAACCAGATCAGCTGTAGGGAAGTGTGTGAAAACAATCTGGTGTGGTAGTGGGAGTCACTGAAGTGACGTTTGCTCAGCAAATGGGTGAGTGTAAGTGGGTTGGATGGGACTGTCAGGAGGAGCAATACATGCAGCTCAAATGTCTGATCACAATTTAACACAGGTTTGGTTCTAATGAACTTTCTGTACATCATGATTTGGAACTTGATATAGCAGAATGATGTATTGTTTTAACCTGAATGTTTGCTAATGGTGTTACTGTGGGGCAGCATGGCCAGAGCAAGCAGCAAAATGTAATTGATTGTGCGCAACATTGTCTGTGGCGGTGGGGGTGGGGGTGGCAGGGTGGCAGGGGGTCTTGGTCAGGATGGACCATCCCAGTTTTAGGCCTCAGAAAGTTGGTAGCTTTACTCCTGGTCCATCTCAACCTGCACTCTCTTCATATCCATGTCTGGCTCCTGAGGAGATAGAACTCAGTAGGTTCAAAGTTTCTCAGAGAATCTCAGAGATCCTCTTGGCAGCGCGTTACACAGCTGAATGGAAGCGCTTCTCGATTTGGTGTGTGAAGTCCTATCTGAACTCATTCCATTGTCCACCAAATAAGGTGTTGGAGTACCTTTTAGATCTGTCACATGCAGGACTTCAATACTCAACAGTAACGATACACCTCTGCATGATTTCTGCCTATCGTGAACCAGTGCAAAACTTGACACTGGCTCAGTTACCGCTAGTCAAGAGGTTCCTTAAGGGCATCCTGCATACTAAGACCCCAATCCAGAGACCGATGGCTGCATGGGACATTAACCTTGTGCTAGACATGCTCACGTGAAAGCCTTTCGAACACCTAGCCACTTGTGACTTGAAGTTTCTGACCTGGAAGACCACCTTTCTGGTGGTCATCACTTCTGCACGCAGGGTTTCTGAAATACATGCTTTAGTCACAGACCCTCCGTATACTGTCTTTCACAAAGACAGGGTGGCACTCTGTACTTACCCCAAGTTCCTGCCCAAAGTGGTTTCAGACTTTCACCTTAATCAACCCTTGGTTCTCCCCGCTTATTTTGCTTACTTCAAACAACATTCACTAAAAATACCACCAACAGCTTAATCTGGTTCAAGGTCAGTTGGCATTCATCTGTATCCCCCTCCCCCGGGTCGTGCCTGAAAATAGGCAGGATTTGTCTAGTGCACTTGCCCGGTCAACAAAAACTAAATAAAATAAATAAATAAACATGAAGTCTTACTGTATTCTGACAATATACAGTTAGACCAACCGGTTCAATTGCCCCGGAGAACCAAGAGTTAAACTCTGTGCAAATGCATAGAACATTGAGCTCAAGCTCGGTTTTCAAACCACTGTCCTTGGTACATTCTAGTAACTGATCAGATTCTTTACTCCGCTCACCAGTGAAGACGCCTCGGAGATTTCTCCTCGCTGCTTTCGGTCTAGCTGAATTTCGTCAGCTTATTTCAGACCGCTTTGTTGTTTAAATTTAGTACGTTCTCAAACCGCTGTCTTCGGTATTGTGCACGTTTCCTAGGTTGGGTAAGTGTTCGGTTTCCGATCGGTTCTGTGACCATGAGGGGATCGAACTTCTAAATTTCTCTTTTTCTCTAAATTTTCACTGTATTGGGATACCGGTACAAAGTCCTGACCAGAACCGGGGGCTCTCGGTTCATTTTTGGCTGGCGCTAAACCATTAGCCGGTTCAGACTCTGTTTTCTCTATTACCCAGCCTAATTAAGCCTTCAGGGGTAATTTTCTTATTTCTTCAATTCTTTATCCTGGCCTAACTAAGCCACTACGGATAACGTAGGTATTTGATTCTTGCTTAACTGGCCTGACTAAGCCACTGGTTAAGCTCCAAATTTTAGGGTTATGTCACAGAATCCCAAGAGAAAAACTGGTCCCACTGGGTTTCAGCATTGTACTGAGTGTGGGGAGCAATTTGTAAATGCTGATCCACATTTGGTTTGTCTGTATTGTTTGGGTTTTAACCACTTACAAACCAACTGTGATATTTGTAAGAATTTCTCTCAGTCTACTTTAGACAGGTGCCTCGGTAAACTGAAGGAAAAAATGGACAAGACTGCTGAGGACGGTTCCGGTTCTACCAAACCTTCGGATCCTACAACCGACCTTTCAAGCTAGGGTGACCCATTGACGGCTAAACGACGTTCAGAGTCGGCTTCTGAACCCGCACCGAAGAAAGCCAAATGCTCCGGTTCGGAACCGCGTAAGCAGTCGGTCTCAGTTCCAACTGCGGATGACATTGCAAAGGCCATCCGAATAGTGCAGTCTTTGCAATCTGGGTTTGGCGAACCGTCGCAGGTACCGTCTGGGCAGCCAGCGGTTCCAGATACTGGTTCAACTCCTTCAGGACATGTTGATCCTGAGGAGTATTACTTTCCTGAATATGAGGAGGAACAGGATGAAGGGGAACTCATTGACCCTGAGGTCTCCCCTGACCATCCTCAGTACGAATCCCCTCCTAAGCCTGTCTCTTAGGTTACCTCCCATTTTGCTTTTATGAGGCAGGTGGCTGAGACCCTGCAGCTCTCTGTGCAAGAGGCCGGGCAGGAGGATGATGAGGAAGAGGATTACAAGGAGATGATGGATCTTCCTGTATCCCAGGGACTTTCAATTCCCATTCATAAGTCCCTTAAGAAGCAGACTTTAAATATCCTCCAAACCCCTAGTTCTGTCCTTCCTTTGGATAAGAAGATGGATAGAAAGTACCTTCTGGGTGGCAATGGTACTGATTTTTTAGCTAGTCATTGTAGCCATGTAGGGGTAGTTCAAACTGCAGCCTGCGAGAAGGCTGGCATTCCTCTGGCCTCTCACGCCCCTAACAAGGATTCCAGGAAGGTGATTCTCTTGCCAAGAAAGGGTACCTGGCATCTTCCATGGGTATCAGGAAAGCCTCCTATATGGCTTATGCCTCAGGTATCAAAAGTTCCTTTGGGAGGCTGTCTTACAACTAGCTAAAAAGGCCCCTCCTGAGCTTTCTGTTGACCTTCAGGAGCTGGTCAATAAGGGGGTACAGGTATCTAAGTCCCAGTTCCACATGGCTGTGGACTCCAGTGATGCAGCTTCCAGGACTGTGGCTTCTGCTGTATTCCTCAGGTGTTTTTCCTGACTCAGGTATACTAACCTGTCCCAGGACATGCAGAATAATGCCATGGATTTTCCCCTTGTCCAGAACTCTCTGTTTGGGGAACAGACTGAGGCATATACGAAGAAAATGAATGAGTACAGAGTGGCATACAGGAGTGCTTCAGCAAAAGAGAAAGCTGCCACTCCTCAGAAGCAGCAGGCCAGGGGCAGGGGCAGACCTTACCCCAGGCTTTTCCACCAGGCCCAAGCTTTTCCCTCTTACCAGCAACCCAGGGGGTTCTTTAGAGGAAGGGGCAGGAGGGGTGCTGGCAGGGCCACCTCCACCCCCCAGTCTGCTACCCCAGCGAAACAGACACCCTGAAAGCTCTGTTCAGGCCGCCCCTCCTCTTACCCTGTTGGGAGCAGGCTGACCTACTATCTCCAGGCCTGGCATTCCATCACTTCAGACAAATGGGTCCTGGAGATAGTGGGTCAGGGACTTGCTCTCACTTTCAAGTTGCCTCCAAAACTGTCAGCAAGAATTTTCAGACCTGCCAGCATTGTAGAAACAGCCCAGCTGCAGACAGAGGTTTCCACACTTCTTCAGTCAAGAGCAGTGGAACCTGTGCCACCTCAGCACAGGGGAAAAGGACTGTACTCCAGGTACTTCCTGGCATCAAAGAAAAATGGGGGGTGGTGGCCCATTCTGGATCTCAGATTCCTAAACAGGCATCTTACAAAGTCAAAATTCAAAATGACAACCCTGGCCACCATTCTACCTACTCTCAAGCAAGGGGACTGGCTGGCATCCGTAGACCGAAACAATGCTTACTTCCACATCCCCATCAGACAGTCTCACAGAAAATATCTCAGATTTCGACTGCCTTCAGGCCACTACCAATTCAGGGCTATGCCCTTCAGCCTGACATCTGCACCAAGAGTGTTTGCAAAATGTCTGGCAGTAGTGGTGGCATTCCTCAGAAGGCAAGGGGTTTCAGTTTACCCCTATCTGGACGACTGGCTGTTGGTGAGTCAATCCCCCCCAGCAGGTCACAGCAGCCCTAAAACTCACTCAGGATACTCTTCGCTCTCTGGGATTTTTGATAAATCATCAAAAGTCTGTCTTAACCCCAGTACAGGTACTAGACTTTATAGGGGTAGAGCTGAATACCATTCAGGCAAGGGCCTTTTTGCCTTCTGCAAGGGCACAGACCCTCATAGAATTGGCAAAATCCTTTCAGGTTCGAGTTCCTCGGCCAGCAAGGTATTTCTTACAGCTTCTAGGACACATGGCCTCCACCACAGCTGTGGTCCTGGGAGCCAGGTTCCAGATGAGGGACATTCAGTTCCACCTGAGATCCTTCTGGTCTCAGAAAAAGGATTATCTGTCCAAACTGATTCTAGTGTATCCCACCCTTCTGTTAGCTCTTCAGTGGTGGCAGGAGATGGACAACCTCAGAGTGGGGGTTCCCTTTCTCCCTCAGTTACCATCTCTGGTGCTGACAATGGATGCTTCTCTCCTGGGCTGGGGTGCCCACCTGGGGGATCACACAGCACACAGTACGTGGCTCCCTCAGGAGTCTCTCTTGTACATCAGTCTTCTGGAGCTCAGAGCAGTGCTCCTGGCTATTCATGAGTTTGCCAGTCTCTTACAGGGCAAGGTGGTGCAGGTCAGGACAGACAACACCACCACCACGTACTATATCAACAAGCAGGGGGGAACAAGATCCTCCCTGCTGTGGACAGAATCCATGAAGATTTGGAAGCTGGCATATTCTCTCAACATGTCACTGTTAGCAGTTCACTTGCCAGGCAAGGACAATGTACTGGCAGATGCTCTCAGCCGAATCAGCCAGGGCCATCACGAATGGACCTTGAACAAGCAGTTCCTTCTCTCAGTATTCAGGAGGTGGGGGGTTCCAGAGATAGATCTCTTTCAAACAACATGAAGTCTTGCTATATTATGACAGTAGCAGTTTGATCCAGCTCTAGAACTGCTCCGGAGGTGAAATGGTTAAAACCATTCCAAAATAGAATTTTGGCCACGAGCTCTAAGAAGCAGCTCTATCTGTGTTATTTCAAACCTGAATTGTCAGATTCTTTACTCCGCCTCAGTGAACAGTCGCTCCGGAGATTTCTCCTACTGCTCGGTTCATTTCTCGGTTTAAAAAGTGTTTTCTCGGTTGGATTCAACCGAGAATAGTTTTATTTTAACTGCAAAACCGTTTGTTTCAAGCTCTATCTGTGGTAACCGTAAGTAAATTGAAGGTTTTGTCTGTGTGGAACTTGTAAGTTATCGGTTCGGTTTTGAACCGATCAGTTGGGTTTAAAACTCATTTAAAACTAAAATTTAATATTTTAGAGTGCGGTTCCCGGTTCTTATCGGTTCTAAAAAAAACGGATTTATTACGTTTTTTTCCAATACCCGTGACACGGTTAGGAACCGATAAGGGTGTCTTGCCTGGCACTGCCGTTAAAAGGGCAAGTTTTCTGGTTAGGCTGGCATTATGTCTGAGAAACCCAAAAGAAAAACCGGGCCCACTGGGTTTCAACACTGTGATGCTTGTGGGGAAGTCTTTGCCAAGGCTGACCCACACACCACATGTGTTTATTGTCTGGGGTTTGACCACCTCCAGTCAGACTTCCAGATATGTAAGAATTTCCCTGCAGCCACCCTGGAAAAAAGATTGGGCAGGCTCAGGGAATGAGAGGCTAAAAAGTCCGCTGACCCGGATGGCCAGCCCGAGGGAGTGCCCTCTGACCAGGGCGAGACTTCGGCAAAGAAAAGCTGGTTCTGAGGAACCAATTTGTAAAGAAAACAAGAAAATCAGCAGGTCTGAGTCCAAAACCCTTCTCCAACTGCTGCAGAGATAGCAAAGCCATACAAATTGTCCAGTCATTGTCTCAGGGTCCGCCGAACCGCCACTATCTGGCAAAGGTCGGTTCGTCCGTCCCAGTGGTTCAGAAATATGATATTGAGGAATTTTATGAACCAGAGGAGGGAGGATGATTATGAACAGTATGAATGTGGCTGGGAAGGTCTGGGTGTGCCATTGAACGGACATCTCCCCAGACAGGCCTTTAGAATCTCCCTATGCTGTCTGAGTCCCCATCTCATTTCATGTTTTACAAAAGTTGTTGAAACCTCCAGCTTCCCTTAGAAGAAGCTGTGGATGAGCAGAGGAGCCTGATTTTGTAGAAATGATGGATATTCCAGAGTCTAGGAGATTGTCTATTCCTTTACATAAGTCTTTTTGGAAGCAAACAATAAAAATTTTAAAACTCGTAATTCTGTGCCTCCTGTAGATAAAAAGATGGACAGAAGGTACACATTGTCAGGTCCTGATACAGAATTCTTTCTCAGCAATGCAGTCATGTTGGAGTAGTTCAGGCTGCTGCCTGTGATAAAGTAATATTCCCTGGCTTCACATCCTCCTGACAAGGATTCCAGGAAGATTGATGCCATGGCAAAAAACAGTATATGGCAGCATCTCTGGGACTCAGGCAAGCAAATTATATGGCTTATGTAGCTAGGTATCAGAAATCTAGATGGGATACTGTGATGCATTAGCTAAGCAAGCCCATGGCCAGCTGGCTAGTGAACTAGAACAGGTGGCTGCTGATGGCATTGAGGCTTCTAAGGTTCAGTTTCATGCTGCTGTGGATGTTAATGATGTTTCCTCTAGGGTCATGGCCACATCTGTAGCTTTCAGTAGGTTGGTCTGGCTCAGGTGTACTAGTCTGTCACAGGATACCCAGACTAAGGCTATGGATTTTCCTGTGGTGGGGAATTCTCTGTTTGGGGAGCAGACAGAGAACTACATGAAAAAGATGGATGAATATGGGACTACTTACAAGAGTGCCCAGGCTAAGGAGCGGCAAGCCACTCCTCAAAGGCATACCCCCAAGGGTAGGGGTAGGCCTTTTCACAGGCCTTTTTACCAGACTCAGGCCTCCTCTGCCTATGCTCAGAGGGGCTTCTTCAGAGGCAGAGGCAGATGAGGGGTGGGCAGACCTGCTCCCACCCCCCAGCCTAAAAGCTCCTGCTAAGCAGGCACCCTGATGGGGTGCCCAGGGCCGATTCTCCTGTGACCGTAGGGGGCAGGCTGGCTTACTTCAGCCAGAATTGGGCTTCTTTAACCTCAGACCAAGTGGGTTCTGGAAGTAGTAGGCCAGGGTCTGGTTCTCAGCTTCAAAAGTTTCCCAAGTTGAGAAGCAGACTTTTCTACCTGCAAGTGCTTCAGAGACCCTTGCTCTGGAAGCAGAGGTCTCATCCCTGTTAGCTCTCAGAGCAGTAGAAAGGTTCCTCCCTGCACCAGGGCAGGGGTCTGTATTCCAGATACTTCTTTACCCCAAAAAAGACAGGAGAATGGCGGCCCATATTAGATCTCAGATATCTGAACAAGCATCTTTGAAACCAAAGTTCAAAATGGTAACTCTGGCAATGATTTTACTCCTCCTAAGGCCAGGGGACTGGCTAGCCTCCCTGGACCTCAAGGATGCCTATTTCCATGTCCTAATCAGAAGCTCCCATCGAAGTACCTCAGATTCAACTGCCCTCAGGTCATTACCAGTTCAGAGCAATGCCCTTCGGCCTTACCTCTGCCCCAAGGGTATTCACAAAGTGTCTAGCAGTGGCAGTGGCTCACTTAAGGAGGCAAAGGATTGCTGTTTTCCCTATCTAGACGACTGGCTCATTGTAGGCCAGTCCCCAGAACAGGTAAAATCTCACCTGCAGGTCACCCAGCAGCTTCTCACCTCCTGGGCTTTCAGCTAAATCTACCAAAGTCGGTTCTGGAACCAGTCCAGGTACTCACCTTTATAGGGGCAGAATTGGACACAAAGCTAGCCAGAGCCTTCTTCCCTTAGAAAGGGTAAGGAATTTAGTGGCTCTGGCCTCCTCCTTCACTCTGCAGGTCTCTCGACCAGCAAGACACTTTCTGCAGCTCCTTGGGCACATGGCTGCATCCACAGCTGTTGTGCAGGGAGCAAGATTTCAGATGAGAGACATTCAGTTTCACTTGAGAACCTATTGGTTTCAGAGAAGAGACCCCCTTTCCAAGTTGGTCCCAGTGACTCGAACCTTGATCCTAGCCCTCCAGTGGTGGCAGGATCAGAGCAATTTTAAGATTGGGGGTCCCCTTCATTCCCCCTACTCACGACGACTCTCACTACAGATGCTTCCCTTCTGGGTTGGGGAGCCCACATGGGCGACCTTTCCACTCAGGGAGTGTAGTCCCCCCCAGGAATCTCTGCTCCACATCAATTTGCTGGAACTCAGAGCTGTCTTTTTAGCTCTTCAAGCATTTTCTGCATCTGTCCACGACAAGGTGATACAAGTCAGAACAGACAACACCACAACAATGTGGTACATCAACAGACAGGGGGGGCACTCAGTCTTCGGCCTTGTGCACCGAGGCAGTGAAGTTGTGGTCTCTGGCCTATTCCCTAAACACTTCCCTCATAGCAGTTCATCTTCCAGGGAAGGACAATGTCCTAGCGGATGCTCTCAGCAGGATTTCTCAGGGCCATCACGAATGGTCCCTGGATCCTCAAGTGCTGGGGATAGTCTTTGCCAGATGGGGCACCCCTCAGATAGATCTTTTTGCAGCCCCAGACAATCACAAACTTCCTCTGTTCTGTTGCAGGCCTCCAGTGCTGGGCTCAGTTCCCTGGATGCCTTTCTTCTGGATTGGGAGGGGAAGTTTCTCTATGCTTTTCCCCCCTTCCCTCTCCTATTCAAAGTACTAGTCAAAATCAGATCTCAGCCTTGCAGGGTGATTCTGATTACCCCAGACTGGGCCAGGCAGCCCTGGTACCCACTCCTTCTGTCACTGACAATCCATCTTCCCCTTTGCCTCCCCAGGAATCACAACCTGTTGACTTGTGCCCAGGGAAGGGTTTGGTATCCGGACCTCAAATCCCTCAACCTCAAGGCCTGGCTCTTGAGGAGTTAGAGTTTGCTGATTTACACCTCTCTCAGGGTTTTCTTGAGATCCTAAAGGCTTCTAGAAAGCCTTCCACTAGGGCTACTTACAGTTCTAAATGGAAAAGGTTTTCCATTTGGTGTGCTGGGAAAAATATTTCCCCAGAATCTGCTGATTTGCCCATTGTGTTAGATTACATGGTACATCTTAATTCCTTGGGTCTCAGACCAGCTACCCTGAGAGTTCATTTGGCAGCTGTATCTGCTTTTGTGTCAGCAGGAAAGTCATCCCCTCTTTCCTCTCATCCTGTGTTTTCCAAGTTTTTTAAGGGATTACTCCATACTAATCCACCCTTTCGGGAACCGGCCCCTGCTTGGGACCTTAATGTTTGCATTGCACAGTTAATGCAACCCCCTTTTGAACCTCTGTCTTCTGCAGAGCTTAAGTACCTAACTTGGAAAACTGTTTTTCTAGTGGCTATCACTTCTGCCAGACGCATAAGTGAGTTGCAAGCCTTGTCAGTGGAAACTGACTTTATTTCTTTCCACAGGGATAAGGTAGTCCTTAGGACTAATAGGAAGTTTTTGCCTAAGGTGGTTTCAGATTTCCATCTTAATCAATCTATCTCCCTTCCAGTATTTTTCACTGATCACTCCTCTTCTGGTGAGAGGAGGTTGCACAGCCTGGATGTTAAGAGAGCTCTTAGTTACTATATAGAGCGTACCAAAGGTCACAGGTTCGAATCCCTCCAACTTTTCCTTACCTATGGTGAAGTTGGGAAAGGCAAACCTGCCACTAAGAGATCAATTGCCAGGTGGATTGTCTCTTGTATCCAATTTTGTTATCAGAAACTGGGCAGAGCCCCCGGTTTGAGGGCTCATTCTACCAGGGGTACAGCTGCGTCTCTAGCTGCTGCCAGAGACATCCCTATATTAGAGATTTGCCAGGCTGCTACTTGGAAAACGGTACACACTTTTACCAAGCATTACTCCCTGGATGTCCAGGCCAGGAGAGATGCTCGGTTTGGCACAGCTGTTCTTCAGAGCCTATTCCCTAAGTAGGTTCTGCCCCTCCTCCATGGAGGTACTGCTGTGTATTCTGCTACTGTCATAATATAGCAAGACTTCATGTTGTTTGAAGAAAAAATTACTCACCTTAGTAATGTTGTTTCTTCTAATGGAGTCTTGCTATATTATGACCTCCCTCAACCTGCCCCTCTCAGAACCTCTACTTGGGTGGGGTGCGGGCAACTTGGTGTGGGCACCTTTTTATGCCCTGTTAGCATTTTTGTCCCCTTTTGGGGCCTTGGGTGTGTGTGTGTGTGTGTGTGTGTGTGTGTGTTATATTACACTTATGTTTTATTCTCATATGATTAGAATTGTGTTAGTATTTCTGGTCCCCTGACTTGAGCCTTGGGTGTTGGGACCAGCAATGGTTGTTATTATTTAGGTAGCCATTTGGCTAGTGTAGGTTACAGCTTCCACACATACCTTAGTGAGTTTGGCTCAGAAAGATCTGACAGTTCAGGTCTGAAATAACACAGATAGAGCTGCTTCTTAGAGCTCATGGCCAAAATTCTATTTTGGAATGGTTTTAACCATTTCACCTCCGGAGCAGTTCTAGAGCTGGATCAAACTGCTACTGTCATAATATAGCAAGACTCCATTAGAAGAAACAACATTACTAAGGTGAGTAATTTTTTCTTGAAGCCCCAGACAATCACCAGCTACCTCTGTATTGTTGCAGGCCTCCACTCCAGGGCTCAGTGCCACTGGATGCTCTCCTTCTGGACTGGTCAAACAGGTTCCTTTATGCTTTTCCTCCCTTTCCTCTGATAGCCGGAGTCCTGGTCAAGCTGAGGTCTCAGTCTGCCACAATGATTCTCATAGCCCCAGACTGGGCCAGACAGCCATGGTACTCGATGATGTTGTCACTGTTGGTGACCAAACCAATTTCTCTACCCAGGAGGTACAACCTGCTGACATCCTCTCAGGGCAGGATAATGTACCCCAATCTTCAGTCCCTTCACCTCAGGGCTTGGATCTTGAAGACCTAGAATTTGCAGATTTACAACTGTCTCAATCTGTCCTGGATATGCTGAAAGGTGCCAGAAAGCCTGCTACCAGAAAAACCTATTCCTCTAAATGGAAAAGATTTTCCATCTGGTGTGCACAGAAGGATTTGGATCCACAGCAAGCTGCAGTACCAGAGCTTCTGGACTATCTGGTCCACCTTCAGACTCTGCATTTATAGCCATCTACCCTGAAGGTACATCTTTCTGCTGTCTCTGCTTATCTTTCAGCAGGGAAGGCATCTTCTCTGGCTGCACAACCAATTTTCCAAAAGTTTTTCAAGGGGTTGTTGCATCTTCATCCCCCACATAGGGAACCTACCCCTGCATGGGACCGGAACATATGTATAGGTCAGCTTATACAGCCTCCTTTCAAACCTATGTTTTCTTCAGAACTCAAGTTTCTCACTTGAAAAACAGTTTTTCTAGTGGCTATCACTTCTGCTAGAAGAATCAGTGAGCTTCAAGCCTTGTCTGTGGAGCCCAATTATATTTCACCTCACAGGGATAAGATTGTGCTCCGAACTAATAGGAAATTCCTCTCTAAGGTGGTTTCTGATTTTCATCTGAACCAATCCATTACTTTGCCTGTATTTTTTTCAGATCACTCTAGTTCAGGTGAATGCAGACTGCACATCCTGGAGGTTAAAAGAGCTATTAGCTGTTATATGGACAGGACAAAAGAGCTAAGGAAGGATTGTTCCCAGCTGTTTCTTTGTTATGGTGAAGTTTGTCAGGGCAGGCTAGTGGCAAAAAGGACTGTAGCCAGGTGGATTGTGGCTTGTATCCAGTTCTGCTACAGTAAGCTGGGTAAGGACCCACCTGCAGGTCTTAGGGCCCACTCTACCAGGGGCACTGCGGCCTCACTGGTGGCTGCCAGGGAAGTTCCCTTGCTTGAGATATGTAAAGCTGCCACCTGGAAGTCTGTCTATACATTTACTAAGCATTACAGCCTGGATATTCAGGCAAGGAGTGATGCCAGGTTTGGTACAGCAGTATTGCAGAGCCTATTCCCCAAATAGGTTCTGTGCCCACCTCCTGTGGGCACTGCTTTATAGTCTGCATATTGTCAGAATACAGCAAGACTTCATGTTGTTTGAAGAAAAAATTACTTACCATAGTAATGTTGTTTCTTCTAATGGAGTCTTGCTGTTTTCTGACCTCCCACCCTGCCTCCCCTTCAGAACCGGGGGAAGGATGGCTCTTCTGCAGCAACTTTATGGTTTAAACCATTAGTGGTAAT
The DNA here is from genome assembly GCA_016271365.2 of Neoceratodus forsteri. Lineage (NCBI taxonomy): Eukaryota > Metazoa > Chordata > Ceratodontiformes > Ceratodontidae > Neoceratodus > Neoceratodus forsteri. The sequence goes on along the minus strand of JADMNL010000022.1, from coordinate 531,156,468 downwards.
GGTTTTCTGTGGGCATCTGTGACTTGAGTCTCTTATATGCCCTTTGGGTTTTTTCCTTCTGTTACCCCTGTTGGGGTCCTGTTTAGGCTTAGTTTTGGCCATTACATACATATTAATCTAGTTTGCTTCATAGAATCTGATCAGTTACTAGAACGTACTGAGGACAGTGGTTTGAAAACCAAGCTCGAGCTAACCATTCTATGCATTTGCATAGAGTTTAACTCTTGGTTCTCTGGGGCAGTTGAACCGGTCGGTCCAACTGCATATTGTCAGAATACAGCAAGACTCCATTAGAAGAAACAACATTACTATGGTAAGTAATTTTTTCTTCTAGAATGAAGGGGAATGCACCCTTCATTCTTTGGATGTCAAGCGGGCACTACGGTTCTACATCAGTAGAACAGGGGAGATGCATAAAGCCAAACGACTCTTTGTGTCATTCACTATGGCCCTGCTGGGCCAGCCAATGGCCATTAGATGCATTTCTGCTTGGACTGTGGTGCATTGCTACTCTATGGCGAACGTCAAGTTGGAAAGCTGGGTGTGCGCCCACTCTACCAGACTGGTTGCGGCATCTCTGGTGGAGATTCGTAATGTGCCCATTGCAGATATTTGCAAAGTGGCTACTTGGAGCTTGATGCATAACTTTGTGAAGCACTACACTCTGGATGTCCACGCCAGACAACATACTTCCTTTGGCAGGACAATCTTTAATGGACTTCTGTCCTGAGTGAGCTCTGTTTCCTGCTGCCCTGCTCGGAGGATTGGTTTTAGCTTGGTACTCTCCCAGCAGTATGAATGAATGGTGAAGACTTGTCCAAGAAAATCAAGAATTACGGTAGGTACGTAATTTCCATTTATGGGTCTTACCACTCACTAATGGAGATAAATGTATTATTCCACTACAATCCATTATATATTCCCTATTTAATACATCCTGCTAAAACAAAGCTGTAGGATGAATTAAAAAAACAAACAAACAGCATTGTCACTGAACTTTAAGAAAAAGGTATGGCGGGGGGCGGTACTGTGATGGGATAATAGCTTGCCATGGGTGGGTTGGATTTGGTAGAGTACTTCCACTACCAAAGTGCAATTACTTCACACAACACACACACACTAAAGTGCCTTATTGTGATTATAAAATGGATCCACTGTGAATTTGTAAATGCTATTAATTTTTAAGAGTTTCGTAAATTTAATTAGTAATAAAAAAATAAAATATTGGAAAAAGTAGAAACGGATGAAAGTAGTCAACTTGCAGCCTTGTAGTGTTGATGGTTGACCAATATGTGGTGTCAGAAGTTTTTTCCTTATTAAAGTATGGGAAGTGCTGTGTTTCAACTGATAGTATGAAGTGCAGTGAAGACAGAGCAGGGGTTGCACTGAGTCACAGCTTTCAGTTTGGCTGTGGTTGGAAGTCTGAGCTGTGGCCAGTGGTTCAGTTGTGGTCATCACTAGCCTGAGACATGGTTGGGAGTGAAAGCAGGAGTTGACAGTTTGAGCTGCAGGTCAAAAATTATTATTGAGAGCTGGTGGTGTGTGTTTGATCTGTCTCTGAAGAGTGGAAGCAAGATTATCAGCAGCAGTTATAGTTGGGAGGTGGGATACTGGACCCATGTGCTCTGGAAGAGTGGAGCAAGCAGGGGGAGTCTGTGTGGGAAGGAGATCACCATAGTAGTCATGTTTCCTTTGGACATTTTGCCCTGAACCAGAGAAGGAGATCTGGCCTGTAAGTGCTGAGTACTGCTTGCATGTAGTCACTTTCACTTGGGCTCATCCAATCGGGATTCATCATTCTTCTTACCCATTTCATAATTTGTGTTCTTCCTATTGACAGATTTCTGTCTGGTACATACGGATTATGTTACTTTAGGTGCCTGCCAAGATTTTTTTTAATCCGGTCTAAGATGAGACTTCAGTTAATTAATAAACTCTTTGCCTATATTTTTATTTATTTATTTATTTGCTTTTGGTTACTGAGTAAGTGCACTAGGCAAGGACCTGCCTATTTTCAGGCATGACCCGTGAGAGCACAGATAACAACAGTAAAAGTACAGATAACCACAGTAAAGGTACAATCACTTATTTGAACAAAGTGCAGGGGAGAAACCGGGTATCCACGCAGGGATAGGCAATAGGTTACAGACCAGAGATTGATAATATCCACGCGGAGATACAAGATTTATACAGAAGATGAGTCTTAGGAAATTAAACATTAAAAACATTGGTAACAAACAATAACAGTCAGAAAGCTAAGAGGCAATACAAAAAGTATCAAGTGCATTTAAATGAGAGAACAAGGCTTTCTTAAATATAGGGTGAGATTTGGAGTTCTTGATAGGGAGCGGGTCGCGAATTCCAGAATTTGGGGGCAAAGTGGCAGAACACTTGCTCACCCATCTTAGTCAAGCCGAGCCGAACTGAGAACAGAGAAGAGGTTGCTGACCTTAGGGGTTGAGAGTGTACCACAGGATTAAGCATAGCACCTAGGGAGGTGGGACAGGGGTGTCGGGTGATGGAGTCAATGAAGCTCCCTAGGGTATAGGAGCGCATGCCTGAGGGGGGATAGCCACTGCAGGGAAGAGTAAAGCAAGCTGTGGTGGATGAGTCGAGGAGTTGACAGGGCAAACCTGCACATTTCATTTAATTTCTTATTTGTTAACCAGGTAAGGACACTGGGACAATCCCATTTTCAGTTCCAACCTGACAATAAACAAGAACAGTAAGACAATCACTTAACAAGTACAAAATTAGACAAAACAGTTACAAAACTCCATTGAATTCAAATAAACCTTAACATTCTGCTTAAAATGTGAATAAGAGGTAGAAGAGCGGACATCAAGGGGCAATGTATTCCAAATTTGAGGTGCTGCCACTAAAAAAGACCTTGAACCCACCTTAGTTCGAAAAGAAACAGAAGTAAGAAGAGTGCCACTATAGGAGCGTAAATTACAGGTAGGAAACCTTATATCCACCAAGTCAGATAACGGATACTTGGTACAGAAAAAAATACAGTAGATTTAAAAACTTAACAACCGAAATAGAATGTAATCCTGTTATTCAATGCTAGCCAACCAAGCTTGGAATACATTGAACAATGATGAAGACGGGAAGAACAATCCAGAACAAACCGGCAGACTTTATTATAAGTAACAGTTAGCACTTTAAGTTCACCAACTGCAGGCCTATAATAAAGACTTGCAACAAAATCAAAATGTGGCAAGAGTATTCCCAGGGCAATAGATTTTCTAATATCTTCCGAAAAATATTTCTTCATTTTGAACAGTATGCCCAGTTTTTGGTTAATTTTCTTACTTATAGCTTTTACTTACAAAGAAAAAGTTAAACCCAGGACCAAAAGGACTCCCAGATATCTGAATTCTTTTACGAATTCAACAGCAGTCCCCCCAATATTATGACTCGACAGAGTAGGGTCCTTCTTCAACAAATGGGTGGTGCCGAACAACATAGTCTTTGTCTTGCTAACATTAAGAACCATATTGTTACTTGAAAACCAGTTACAAGCATCTTTCAATTCAGATTGCAACAGAGATGAAAGCAAGAAATTAGAATGAGTTTGAAAGTAAATTATCAGGTAGTCCGCATAAAGCAGATAACTGCAAACCTTAAAAATAGAAGGGAGGGAGTTAACAAACAACGTAAATAAAAGAGGGCCTAAAATGGACCCCTGTGGGACTCCTAAATTCATGGGTCTAATAGAAGAAGTAACCAGCCCTATACCTACTACCTGGGTCCTATTTGATAAATAATCTCTGCACCAGAGCAAAGGGTACTCGGAGAAACCAATGTTGAGTAAAGCAAAGAATGATTTATAAGATTGAACGCCTTGGTCAGGTCCATGAACACCGCCCCGTTAACAGGCCTAAATATTGTTATAGGTGGTGTCCCACTTATGGAGTACACTTGCTTTGGCCTGGGCAAAGATTAGGAGAGAGTAGCTGAGTCCAGGGAGCAGAACACCCCGAGCAACAGAGATCCTGGCAGAAGGGGTGAGGGAGTGATGAACTTGGTAAGCCACCCCAATCTTTGAATTGATGGATTTACAAATCTCAGTAATTTAGGGAGAAAAGTCAAGGGCAGGGTCAAGTGTGACCCCGAGGTACTTAAAGGAATTTGTTACATTGATAAATGCTCCATCAAGGCATAGGACCTGCAGCTTAGGGGACTCATCACTGGACTTTCTAAGGGAATTTGATAATTTAAAGTGAGCCAGGATTGGATTAGTTAAAGAGCAAGGGAGAGGTGGCCACTGATGTTATCAGTGCACCTAGAGGCAGCAAAGAGGACCAAATCATTGGCATACATAAGGGTCCAGCAGTGAGAAGGAAGGGTAGGATGGTCATTTAAAATAAGGAAAAGAGTAGAGTGCTTGAGTATTGAGCCTTGGGGGACACCGCAGGAAATAGGGGCAGGGAAAGAGATGACCTTACTGAAGGAGACAGACAGAGACCAGCTGGCAAGATAGTTGTTGAACCGGGATAAGGTGGCTCCAGAGGCCCCAAACACTTTAAGTTTGCATAAAAGCAGGGGGTGATTTACCAAGTTGAATGCTTTGGTAAGGTTGCTAAAAACAGCCCGGTAAATTGGCCATTATCCATATTAGACTTAACCTCACTAGTGAACTGAGTAAGAGCAGTTGTGGTACTGTGACCAGCCCTAAAACCATGCTGTGCAGGAGACTGAAGATTAAATTTAGGTAAATGGCTAGATACCTAGCCGGCCCGGTGGCGCTGAGGGTTGAGGCGCTGGACACCACACCTTGTGCCACGTCGGCAACCTGGGTTCGAGAACGAGCTCAGGCTCCAGGGGTTGGCAGGGGAAGGAGAGGATCGAGTGTCCGGAAGACTGCTCTACTTTCCCTGGGGAAGGATCCTAGGCTCTCCGGTGCAGTAGAGACCCCCGATGGATACCGGGGTAATACTAGTGCAGAGCAAAAATGTGGGAGGAGCACAGTGAACGTCTATGGCAGCAGTGCTGACATCATTGCACAACTGCGCTCCTGGGGACAGAAATGAAGGAAAAAATTCCCGATCTTGGGGATAGGCGATGGCACTGCCGCCTGCTGAAGTCACACTCCAAGCCGGGCCTCTCTCCTCACCAGGGCCGACCACCCGACTTGCACATTTGACTCTAGGTAGAGCGCCCTGGGAGAATACGGTGGCCTCATCTTGGGGGGTGCAGAGCCGGGGGAATTGCTGGGTCAGTGTGGGAATAAGGGGAACGGGTCTCAGACAGGAGGTAGAGCTCACGGTGAGGATGGATGCCGGAGAGAGTTCCCAGAGATCGGACTATAAATAGAGTCTAAAAAAAAAATGGTTAGATACCTGATGATGGATCAACTTTTCAAGCAGCTTGCTAAAAGTGGGTAGTAATGCAATGGAACGGTAGGTATTTAGGCTCTTAGGGTCACCTTTTATTAGTACAAGGGTAGTCCTGGTGGTTTTCCAAGCTGAGGGCATAGAAGAGGAGCAAACTGACCGGTTGAAGAGCCCGGTTATAGGGGTAGCAAGAAGTAAGGCAGCCATTCTAAGGATCCTCAGTTCTAGTCCATCAAAACCAATGCTGCCATGAGATGGAATGGTTTTTAGTAGCTGCAGGACATCCAGCCTGGAGACAGGGGTTAACTCCAGAGAAGGAGGAGCATCCATGGGAACTAGGGGGGAGTTAGTGAGGAGAGTGACAAGGAAGGAGAGATGTTGGGAAGTGTGGTAAAGAGGGAGTTAAAGCATTGGCGATAGTGGAAGGGTTGTTGCAGCTGACATCATTTATTATCATTTTGCAGGGAATTTGATGTCTGTGATGATTCCCAAGGATTTCATTAATTTGCAACCAATACCTCTTGGGAATAGTGGCAGAGGAACGGAGTAGTTCTCTGTAATAGTTACTCTTTGCCATACGAATCTCCTTCTTGCAGGTGTTCCTTAAAGTGCAATACACACTGAAGTCAGCAGGAAGAGAGGAGGATTTCCATTGAGTCCATTTATTTTATTTACTGTATTTGTACATCAGTTTACAACCTTTGAGCCAGAGGCTCATTTCCAAAGGTACCTCATCACATAGAGGACAGACAGAAACACATTTAGGTTACAGCATAAAACATTTAGGCTACAGCATAAAAGTCATGTCATTAGAGGTACACAGAGTGGTTTCATACATTTAAACAATTTGGTTGCAATTACAATGATACAATTTAGTTGCAATTACATTGATACAGCTGAGCACATGCTGGTGTTAACAGAGGCAATATGCAACGGGGAGAGTTGTAGGGGTGTGAGGTAGAGTGCCGCCCAGTGGGCGTTGTCAAGTGTGGAGAGATCAAGGCCATATTTAGAGACAGGAGCCGCTGCGATTGCTAAATAGTTGGCTCCGAAGGACGGTTTTGAAGTTGGAGATTGTGGGGGCATTGGAGATGGGAGCAGGGAGAGAGAGTTAAACCAGGATGGAGCTCTGTAGCAGAAGGACCTCTGACCATGGGTGGTCCTGGATCTGGGAACCAGTAGAGTGGTCTTGTCAGAGGTTCGTGTTGTGATAGTGGGTTGGGTGTGGCGGATGGAGGCTGTCACCCCGGGAGGGGATAATCCGAGTAGAGTTTTTTTTGTGATGAGGCAGGTTTGATAGCGTAGCCGTTCATCCAGGTTAAGCAGTTTTGCCTCGTCATAGAGTTGACAAGTGTGTGTGAGCCTGGGGGCACCAGTAATCAGCCTGCAGGCCTTATTTAGTGTGAGCCTGATTTTGTTGAGGGTGGTAGTATCAGCAGTACCATAGACGGGCAGGCCATAGTCAACTAGGGACAGTACTGAAGATGTAACTGCAAGTCGGAGAGCATCGGGGGGAGGCAGTTTTTATAGCAGTAGAGGATTCCAAGCCTTGTGTTAGTGGCGGATGCAAGGGCATCAATGTGGGTGTGGTAGGTGAGGGCTGAGTTGAAAGAAACCCCAAGATATTTATAGGAGCAGACTTGTTCAAGTGGTTGTTTGGTACTGGGGAGGATCTGGAGTGGAAAGTTGCAGGCTTTGTTTTGGGGGTGGGCAAAAAGCATTGTTTTTGGTTTTTTTGAGGTTAATGACAAGTCTGTGCTCTTTAAACCAGGCTTCAGCATCATTGTAAGATTGTTGTAGGGTGTTCTGGAGGGAGGTGGGATTGCGGTGGTGGCAAAAATGACAGCGTCGTCTGCATACAAAAGAATTTTGCCAGAGCATGCGCTGGGCAGGGTGTTTAGAAAGAGTGAGAAGAGTAGGGGGCCCAGGATGGAGTCCTAGGATACCCCTGAGTGGATGGGAAGAGTTTTGGAGAGTGTCCCATTGATTTTTACACATTGGGAGCGAGCAGATAGATAGCTTGTGCACCAGGCGAGAGGGCCAGCAGAGAAACCAGTGTGGCAGAGGTCATCCAGCAGAAGAGGGTGGGAGACAGTGTCGAAGGCCTTTGAGAGGTCAATGAACACTGCACCAGCTAGGGAGCTGGTGTCCAGGGAGGAATGTAGGAAATTGGAGAACTCAACTAGAGCAGTGCTGGTACTGTGACCAGCACGGAAATCGTGGTGCTCTGGGCATAAGATGTTATGCCTGGTCAGATATTCAGTGATTTGAATGGCCACCATTTTTTCCAGGGCTTTGTGGGGTGGGGGGGTGGAGATTGGTCGGTAATTCCTGGCGGAGGACCTGTCGCCCCCTTTATGTATCGGTGTGACTATGGCCGTTTTCCATGCAGTGGGGAATTGCTCCAGGCAGAGGGATCAGTTGAGTAAACTGGTGAGTGGGGCAAGGACTTCATCCAGCACCAGCCGGAGAATACAGGAGTCCATGGAGTCGCTGCCGGGATTATTGCTATTTAATGCTTTGATTAGGAGAGGTCCGGCTTCCTGGGCAGATACCCTGCATAGGTAGATGCCGGGGCATTGGAGGACAGGGGGATGTAGGTTGACGGGATGGTCAAAGAAATTACTGGGGAGGACAGAGCTAAGGTCAGTAAAGGAGGTGTTAAGGTAGTTAGCTATTCAGGCAGGGTCGGTGGAGGTAGAGCCATCAATAGTGAGTTGGGATGGGGGAGGGGAGCGTGATTTCCCATTTAGTTGTTTAACATTGTCCCAGAACGTCCGGGTGAGGGTTGCCTGGTAATGGTCGGCCTTGGCTTTACGGATGGCCCATGTGCACCTGTTCCGTGCAGCATTGTAACGTGTCCCTTAGCTTAAGCATTTGTAAAAGGGGCCACTTAAGCCATTTGATAAAAGTGCCCTGACCCTGCGCCTAGTGAGAGGAATGTGCTTCTTTTTCAGGGAGAGTAGGGTATCATTGACGTAGTCTGTGGCTCGGTTGGCATCGCATGTTGTAAAGAGGGGAGACCAGTCGACCAGCCATAGGTTGCATAGGAAAGTGTTAGGGTCAATGACAGAAAAGTTGGAGTAAGATAAAACTTTAGGAGGGAAAGAGGGAGGGGAGGCATCCCACATACAGTAAACAGGACAGTGGTCACTGATTGAGTCAACTAAGATCCCCATGGAGGAAATTCTGTCTTTCCTGTTGGTGAGTATCTAGTCGATGAGAGTGCAGCTGGGACCATTCTGTGAGATCCTAGTGGAGGATGAGATAAGTTGTGTCAGGTTGGCCTTACTGATAGAGGAGGTGAGGTTGGAGGAGTGGGGGCCTAGCCAGTCTAGGTTGAAATCACCTAGACAGATAATTTTGTTTTCTTTACTACCAATGGCACAAGATCAAATAAGTTCCTCCAGACCTTGTTTGCAATTTTTTGGGAGTATATAAACACTTACAATGTGAAGTTTCTTAGCCCCCACCCAGTAATAGTGGAGAGTGTAGAACCTCACAGGATTTCAGTGGGTTGCAGGGCAGTAGAGAGAGGTTGAGGTGAGTCTTATAGTACAGAACCAAGCCACCACCCCTTTTAAGGGAGGACGATCAGCATGCAACATGTTATAGCCAGCAAGTGAGCATAGAGAATCAGGGACAGAAGGCTTCAACCAAGTTTCAGATATCATCAGTATATCTGGATTACTGACCAGTACCCAAACCTCCAGCTCAGAGTGATTGGTCATTAAGCTATGGATGTTAAGGTGGGCAAAAGTTATTCCTGGTGACTGGGATGAGAGATGGGAGAAGCCTTGAGAAGTGATATTGTGAGGGGCAATAGGGCCAGGGTTGGGCTCAATGTCTCCAGCGAGGGATAGGGAGGTTGTTATAACCCATATGATAGCAATCACAATAGCACGAGGAAGTACATTTCCTACGAAGTGTGTACTTGAGGAGTCTCCCCAGAGGTTTGAAGCTGAGACCCACCTGAGGTGAGAGATTTGCAGGCTTAGCTACTATCAGGTTAGAAAAAGTAAAGTTCTCAAGGCTGGCATCATTAGAGAAGGAGGTTGTAACTGAGAAGAGAAGAGAGTCCGGGACAAAGAGGGTACAGAGTGTAAGCAGGCCAGCTGTGAGATGGGACATCTTATGCCTGTGACAGAGAGCAGGAGGTATAAGATAGCTAACGGGGAGAGAAGGAATAAAAAGGCAAAAGAACAGAGGTTAGGCTTATTAGTGTTATGGTGACCTCTAACGGTCAAGCAATATAACCTGCAGATGGGAAAGTCAGGTGATGGAAAACCATGTGATCCTAAAACCTATATAAGTAAAGCTGGCCCGACGGTGCAGCGGTTGGATTTCCACTTCCGGCGCCGGTGACCCCGGTTCAGGAACAGACCTGGGTCATTGGAGGGCCGGCCAGGGGGAGAACTTAAAAATAAATTTGCCTAATGCATGACAAAAATAGCTCTCATGGAAAAACTGGTTTATAGAGCAAGGGGGCACTGTGGTGGCTTTGAAAGGATCTGGCTTGACTTCCTGAGTTTTATTAATCACTAGTCTAAGTAGTTGTGATTGACTCAACTAGATGGAGTCTTGTTATCGATAGTTACAAACCTTGGGCATGCCCTTTACTGTGTCTGATGTCTCTTGGATGCCGCAAATTAAAATATCCTGAATATGAAATAGAAACTAATGGACTGTAGCTGTAACACAGTTTCAGTTTAATAATAATTTTAATTTATGTTTTTTTTTAATTGAATACCAACACTAATGTTTAAGTGTTGCATGTTGTTTCCTGTACCTGATACAAAGCGTAGCTAGTACAATACTTAGTGGCCTTGTTTTTGTTACAGTAACTGTCAGTAAATATATTTGAAAAATAAATACATTTGTGTGCCTACAGTAATAGCAAATAGGACTGTATTTACCAATTCGGAAGTTAATGTTACAGTTTTACTTAACATAAACAACTATTCTATTAATATTTAGTTGCTAAAATATCTATTAATGGAATGTTTCCTTCTTTGACTTGGATCTCTTAATTTGTTTTGGAACCTGTTCTAAAGGGGAAGAAATTGAGATCCAACTATTCCCCCAATTTTAGGGTTTGTTTGTAGTGGCTTAAAAAGTCTCTTACAGTGTTTTTCCTTCTTTTAAATGTTATATTCGGATGAAAATTTTCTGAAAACTGTTCTAAAAAGTAAAACAAACAAACAAAAAGCTGCCAGCCTGTTGGTGCAAAGATAGCGCTGCAGCTTGTGGCACCAATGACCAAAATTTGGGGGTGAGCTTGTGTGTACCTGAGGGCCGGCCAGGTGCAGGAGAATAGAGCATCCTTTGGACTGCTGTCCTCCGGGGATTGCGGCACCCCCAAACACACCCCTGTCCCCAAGCAGGTGTCAGGCAGCTCTGGGCCACTGACTGGCTCAGAGGAGTGGCTGTTGACACATGGTGCATGGAAGCGTGCACAGTGCATCCTGATGGCATTGCATGTCCACTCCTCCATGTGGTGGAGGGAAAAAAGGATACAGGCCAGCCGGGAGGATGATTCTGGTCTCCAGTAGGCCCCACCTGTACCCTGTGTTTTAGAGACTGCCACTGCCAACAGGATCTATGTCGCAGCAGGGGTTGGGAAACCCCATCCACTATACTGGGGGGGGGGGCAGGCTTTGGGGGAACATGCAGCGGCACTGGTAATTCCCAAGGGAAGCTAGGGTGACAGGGCTGGGGAGACCTGCAGGAAGTGGGCTGGACTGGAGGGATAAAAGATTAACTAAAAAAAAAAGTACAAAAAAAAAAGGAATATCTCTGGAGTGTTGACACCTACAGGTAAGCCAAATATCTTACTTTAATTACATATTTTATGAGCTTTCGGACTTTTTTTTTCCATACTTAATTTATGGGGTTTTTTTCCTCTTATTTTCTCCCCATCCCCTGTCTCGGTGCGATCGTGAGGGGTAATGCACGATTACCTTTCTCTTCAAACACAATGAACACACCTGATTGAAGAGGCAGCATCAGAGGCCTTGGCATCAACCAAACTAAGGCAACCTTTTTGTTTTCCTTCTGTTTTCATGTGGGCTAACATGGCGCACCCCAGTCTCTTCCTCTTTAAATAAATTTCTCTTCTTTGGTTCTTTGTTCTGTGGCAGTCTGAAAAGAAGAGTGGGAGTGTTCCCAGTGTCCGGCGTAGTGTTTCTGGGGTTCACCATTAAAGAGCTTGTAGAATCAAATGTAGCAAACAGGAAAATGTTATAAATTTCAAGAAGTAGTCTGTAGTAACCTTTTACTCCTGAAGAATTTTTTTTTTTCCTTTTGCTCAATAGAACGTTTTCAGTATAATAGCATTATGCTGGATTTGTGGAATAACACTTTGCTTGGCAACTAACGTGTCTAGTTCTGTTCCCCCCACTACATCATCAGCACTGTGACCTCGATGACAGTAACATCACAGATGACTGACCTGACGGCTACTGAGTGGCTCTTTCTGAGCAGCTGTGATACCACAGACAGCGAGGTCAAGTGCTGATGATGTAATGGGAGGAATAGAACTAGATATGACAGCTGCCAGGCAGAGTGCTGTTCCACATGTCAGACCTCCTAACATCAGCTAAAAAAAATCTTATAATTAACAAATGGGAAAAGAACAAGTACCACTGATATAAAAGGTAATAGTTTAGGCAGTAAACTGGATAATGAGCCACACACACACACACACACACACACACACACCTGAACTCCAGCAGTGCCTTTTATTTAACAGCAAAAGTGAAAATAAAAGCAAATACTCCCTGACTGGCTCTTTACTACAGCAGCACCTACAATACAAGCAAGTAAAGTACACTTATACGTTATTACATCTTGGCCAATATTTCCTCTCAGTTTATAGGTTTTGCCGTTTTCTGACCTGTTTGTATTTTTTGTTGCGCAAACGAATAGCTGTCATGTATGCCTGCAAACAGTCCCTGTACTAGTAGTAGCATTTTTTTCATAGTGCTGTTTCTCCTCCCAGGACCGTGTCCCTGGTCCTCAGGCATTGTCCCAGTGAACTCTCAGGCTGCATCTGCTACTCCCATGAGATCAATCCTACAGAGTCCACAGAGCCTGGATCACTGAGTGCTGGAAGCTGTTGTCTAGACAGCTTAGTGGCTTTTCTTCTCATTTCGTTTTGTACCCTGTAACCCTTCCACCACTTATGCAGCACAGGGATGCTTCTTTTCCAAAGAGCTTTTTACGTGGCAGAGTCTAGTGGGTAGGCTCTTAGCCCTTTCCCCCGCTGCTCCTGACTGACCCATCTCCTCTGATCCACAGGCTTATATCCCCCATGGATTTCTATCTGTGGCACAGCCAGGGGAGGGAGGGCTATTCCTCCCCCACCGCCTAAGTACACATATTCAGACGTGCACAGGACCGGCTGGTGAGGTCGGGCCAAGAGTGAGTGAGTGGGCTTCATGAAGCTCACCTAACTTCCCTTTTTTTTTTTTCTCCTCCCCTCTGCTGCCTTACATGCATGCGTGTCAGTGTCAGTAAGTGTAAGCAGTGTCAGTGGCTCAGTAGGTAGCACACTCGCCTCTGAGGCCGGGAGATCAGAGGGCTGTGGGTTCAGTTCCCAGATCTGGCACTTGGGTTAATATCCCAGTACTGACACTGTAGCGCAGCATGTGAGGGGTGCTGCACTTCTGAGGTGCCATCTTTCGGATAAGACGTTAAACCGAGGTCCCATCTGCCTGGATTGGTGGTAGTTAAGGTAGATGTTAAAGATCCCATGGCACTTATCGAAAAGAGTAGGGGAATCTCCCCGGTGTCCTGGACAAATTTCCCTCATTCACTAAAAATACCACCAACAGCTTAATCTGGTTCAAGGATGTAACTTTACCCTGTTGTTATATTTGCTTCCTTGTTTGCATCAAATATTGTGATATTACTATGTCAGTCTTCATATGAGCACTTATCTCCATTTGTATAATTCATACCTTTACGTGCCTTGTACCAATATTTGTCTAAATCTTGTCTCACTCTCTTGGTGTGATGTATTGCATATCTCCTGACACTGTATGCTATGTAATTGTATCTCTCTGTGTTGTTAACCTCCCGGGTCGTGCCTGAAAATAGTCACTTTTGTGTGTAGTGCACTTACCCGGTTATCAAAAAAATAAATAAATTAATTAATCTGTATCCCCCTTCTCCGGGTCGTGCCTGAAAATAGGCAGGATTTGTCTAGTGTACTTACCTGGTCAACAAAAACTAAATAAATAAATGTTACAGTGGCCCCTCCTTTCATGCAACCCAAAGCTGCACTACTGCCAGGCCTCCACCTGCTGGCAGTTCAGGGCCAGGCCAACATGCCATCCATTCCCCGGGAGGGGCAAGTGAAGCAGTCCATCGGACACTTGATCCTCTCCCACCCCGGCAACCCAAGTTCGTTCTCGAACTTGAGTCACTGGCATGGCAGGAGATGAAGTGTCCAGTGCCTCATCCCTCTGTACCACTTGACCAGCCCTTTTTTCTCCCCAGAGATTTGGAGGATGATTCTTTCAGCGTCTTGCATGCTCAGCAAACCCTTGCAGAGGAGCAAGCTCCCCAGCCACCGCAGGGGCTGTTATGGTGGTGGTGGAATCCAGTGCCAGTCTTGTCTGGACTGGGATATGCAACCATGGCAGCATGGCCCTAGCCCAGGCTGCTTGACTCTGACTCCCTGGGTCCCCTCCTGAACTCAGGTCACCAGCACGACCATCTATGCACCTTTGGATGGCTCATACTACTAGTATCCTAACTTAGTGGTTGGTAAAGTACTTTGAGTTAAAGTTTGTGTGAGAAGTGCTATCTAACAATAGTGCATTCCTACCAAACAGGAATTTGTGGCAGAAGAAAAAATCCTTCCTGGTCATCAATATAGAAATACAAGGAAACCAAAGCATATGACAGTCTGGATACTTAGGAAGCTATTCTATGACTGAAATCAGAATTTAGTTTGTGAAGAGTTTTTGTTCTCAAATAAATATTTGCATATTTTCTTTCCTGTATATGTAGTTTCTGAGAAGACTAGCTCTGATATCATTCAACGTATCAAAGATAGAAGACAAGAACTACATGAGGAGACTCTGTCAAAATTACAGCAGGAGCTGACTCTGCTCAGTGGGGTATGTGTTATGTGTTATGTGTTATGTGACATGTATGTAGACTGGAACATCTTTCAGTAAAAGGTAGTACAGCAGTGGAGACTCTCTCTCAGTGTACTGATTACTGTAGAATTTCAGTTCTTGAGCCAGTATTCAGTTCCACCCCATCCCCAATTGACTATATACCTAAGAAACTGTTTCAGTTGTTAGTACTACTATAGATGGAAGCCTCGTTCACAGATCCAAAACCCTTTCTGTGAAACTGTATTTCCAAGTATTGTTTTTAAAATCTTGTCTTAAAGAGCCACCAGTGCTCGAGAAGAAGGTTGAAAAACGTAACATTTCGACACAAAGCAGATTATATTTCTCATTAGCTCTGTATTTCTTATCCACTTTTTTTATGGCTGCAGTGGGCATAGCCCTGCAGCCATCTTGTGAGCACAGTAGAGAAGGGAGCTTAATAGATACCGACCAGACTTTTAAATAGTGGAGGTAAATGGCAATCACTATGCGTTCACCGCACTATTTAAAACAACAGTTGGTAAAACACTTCACTGTCTGCTGTGTTCAAATCCTGATGTGCGTGCCCAAACTGGGCTTCGTACAGATTTCCTGTATTCAAAAGCCCAGTTTGCACTAGCAAACAGGGTTTGTGCCCATGCAAACTGTGGAGGGGGGTACAGTGCAAATGGAGGAGTGGGGACCTGAATATCAGTGCAGTCAATATTCAGAGTATTTGTGCCATGCAAGGTCATTTTGTGCAGTCCCCTTGCATGACGCAAATACTGCCAACAGAGACCACAATGTACTCCCTCGCAACCCTAGCGGTTGGCGGAGGAAATGCCGAGGCCCCCCATGCCAGTCCCAAGTCACCAAAATAGTGTCCCCAGTGTCCAGTGATCCCTCTCCCCCACCCACACCCATGCCTGATGTAGACACTTAATTTCTCTGGTTCCAGTGGTGCCTTCCTTCACCTGCACCCATACCCGATGTACACACTCAGTTTCCCTGGTGTCCATTGGTCCATCTCCCCACCTGTACCCAAGCCTGATGTAGACACTTCATTTCCCTGGTGTCCAGTGGTCCCTCCCCAACCTGAATCCATGCCCAATACTCACGCTCAATTTCCCTGTAATCTAGTAGTCCTTCCCCCTCCACCTGCTCCCATGCCCGATGTCCACACTCAGATTCCCTGGTGTCCAGTGGTCCCTCCCCCACCTGCACCCATGTCCGATGCACACATTCAATTTCGCTGGTATCCAGTGGTCCCTCCCCCCACCTGCACCCATGCCTGATATAACAGAACATTTATCCTGGTTTTCTAGTGGGCCCCCCCAACACCACTCAGTGCTTTGCCTGATGAATAAAAGATGATTCTCCCTGGTGTCCAGAGGTCACTCCCCCCTCCAATCCCTGTTCCCATACTGGTGAAAGCCCACCCCGGTTTGACAGTCTTCCCCACCACCTGGCAATTGACCGCCCACCACTAACGTGTGGGATTCCTATGGCAAGTAGTGCCCCCCCACAACACAGCTCTGGCCCCACTCCCAAATAATGATTCTTTGACTCCCCAGCCCATGTCTCATTGGTGTCTAGTGGCCCCCCTTCCTCCTGTGGCACCAAGGACCCAGACCTCCAGTCACCCTTACCTGAATCTCGCTGCAGCAGTAAAGCAACGGTGAACGACACAGCCCTCCACACATCACCTAGGCCACTCACCATCTTGAGAGAAGCAGGGAGCATGTGTTTGTTTATAGAGTAAAATGCCCTATAAATAAGCAGTGCACTTCCTGCTTCTGTCAGATGGTGGGTGGCTGAGGTGGTGTGTGGAGGGCTGTGTCACTTGCCATTGCTTCACCGCAGCACGGAGAGTCAGGGTGATTGGGGGGTGGGTTCTTGGTGTTGTGGGAGGGGGGCCACTAGACACCAACAAGACATGGGTTGTGGGGGTTTGGAGTATTACTATTCATGAACGGGGCTGGAGCTGTGTTGTTGGGAGGGCATTACTTGGCACAAACATCTTGCATGTTAGTGGCAGTTCGGCAATTGCATGGGGGGATTGTCAAACTGGGGTGGACTTTCATCAGTACAGGGATGGGGACTGGACAGGTGGAGGGACCACTGGACACCAGGGAGAATCATCTTTTATTCACTGGGCAGGACATTGGGTGGGGGGCCACTAGACACCAGGGTAAATGTTATGTTACATCGGGCATGGGTGCAGTTAGGGGGAGGGACGCTGGACACCAGGGAAATTGAGTGTGCATTGGGTGTGTGGGTGTGGGTGGGGGGCTCCCTAGATGACAGGGAAATTAAGGGACATCTGGACATGGGTGCAGGTGGGGGGAGGGACTGCTAGATACCAGAGACATTATGTATCCTTTATGGGTGCGGGGCAGAGGGAGGGGTGCACCACTAGCACCAGGGATAGCTCCACGTCTGGGACTGGGCAATTGGGGGGGAGGGGCACTACATTACATTACCGGGCTACCCATGCAAATGGGTCCATAATGGGCATGCAAATGGTAGGTAAGTACTATAGGTAGGTAAACTTTATCTATGTGGCGCCCAATTCTGGAGGCTCTGGGGGCCTTACAATGTAAAAACAGTCAGGATAGAGACATCAGAGGTAATTTAAAGTTGCACAAAGGATATATAAAAACAAAATATAAAATTAACATAGTAAATAAGCATTAATAAATAATTATAAATACATCATTAAAATCTGCTGCAGTTAGTCTGGTAACGCTTTTGTAAAAAGATAAGTTTTGAGACCCCTCTCAAATGCCTCCACCGATGAGGTCTCCCTTAGAGATCTGGGGAGCAAGTTCCAGAGGACTGGGCGGGTCACCTCAAACAAACGGTCACCTGAGGTTTTCAGCCCGGCTAGGCCTCAGACCAGCTACCCTTGAAATACACTAGGCAGCTGTTTCTGCTTTCTTGTCAGTAGGCAAGCCTTCCTCTCTATCATCCCATCCTGTATTTTGTAAGTTTTTCAAGGGATTGCTTCACATCAATCCCCCCCTTTAGGGATCCTGCTCCTGCTTGGGACCTTAATGTTTGCATTGCTCAGGTTATGCAACCTCCCTTTGAGCCTTTGTCCTCAGCAGAGCTTAAGTACTTGACTTGGAAAACTGTGTTTTTGGTAGCCATTACTTCTGCCAGACGTATCAGTGAGTTGCAAGCCCTGTCAGTGGAATCTGATTTCATCTCTTTTCACAGAGATAAAGTGGTCCTTAGAACTAACAGAAAGTTCTTACCTAAAGTGGTTTCAGATTTCCACCTCAACCAATCTATATCTCTCCCTGTTTTCTTCACTGACCATTCCTCCTCGGGAGAGAGGAGGCTACACAGCTTGGATGTTAAAAGAGCCCTTAGCTACTACATAGAGCGTACCAAGGGTCACAGGTTTGAATCCCTCCAGTTGTTCCTTACGTATGGAGAAGTTGGTAAGGGCAAACCTGCCACTAAGAGATCTATTGCCAGGTGGATTGTTTCTTGTATACAATTCTGCTATGAAAAACTGGGTAGAACTCCACCCTCAGGCCTGAGGGCTCATTCCACTAGAGGTACAGCTGCTTCCCTGGCTGCTGCCAGGGATGTTCCTCTCTTAGAAATTTGTCAAGCAGCCACCTGGAAAACAGTCCATACTTTCACCAAGCATTACTCTCTGGATATCCAGGCTAGGAGTGATGCTCGGTTTGGCACATCAGTACTTCAGAGCCTGTTTCCAAAGTAGGTTCTGTCCCTCCTCCATGGAGGTACTGCTTGGTAGCTGCATATGTCAGAATACAGCAAGACTTCATGTTGTTTGAAGAAAAAATTACCTTAGTAATGTTGTTTCTTCTAATGGAGTCTTGCTGTATTCTGACCTCCCCACTGCCTCCCCTCTCAGAACCTAGATTTTCTGATGTGGGTGGGCAGGAGCAGTGTTGGCACCCTAGGGGTGTCCTTTTTTCACCCTCTTTTGGTTTGGGTGAGATGTTGTGTTTTGGATGTGTTTTGTTTTTGGGTTTCTTGACTTGAGTCTTCCTTTTGAAACCAAAAAAAATGTTTTATATAGATATATTGCCAGTTGGCTAGTAAGAATTTTACAGTTTCCACACAGAACATCTAGTGAGTCTTTGCTCGTAAAGATCTGACAGTTGCAGTTTAAACAACAGCAGACAGGGGCTTCAACCTAGCTTGAGGTGAACATTCCATGCTGGCCATGGAAAGTTTAACTCTTTGTTCTCCGGGGCAGTTGAAAGGCAGGACGTAACTGCATATGTCAGAATACAGCAAGACTCCATTAGAAGAAACAACATTACTAAGGTGAGTAATTTTTTCTTTTCACAGACATCAGGGTGCCCAATCTCTGTGTCGGCATTATGAAGCCCCCTGCCCCCAAGCACTGTGGGACACTGTTGAACCCACTCCCAGTGTCCCCAAATACTCATTATAATCCCATGAAAAAGAAAACTGTCCCCCAATGTCTTTTTTCACTGTAAAAAAGAAAACGGTCCCTCATCATCTCCCCCTTCCCTATCCCCACCTTCCCACTGAGCACCCACCTCCCCGCAACCCCCTCCTTACCCTATACATACTTCTGGTGTCGTCCACTGTCATCTTCTGTGGACCAGGAGACATCAGCACTCTTCAAAACCGAACCATGAACTGAAGAATCAAGGTAAGCGCCATATAATGGCAGTCAGTGGGGTTTTCAACTTATGTTGATATCTCAGCCATTTTGGGGAATTTCGGCTCAAATTTTCAACATGGGGTTCTTTTTTTTTTTCCTTTTTTTTTTTTGTTCTTTCTGTTTATTGTTTTCCACCAAAAACAGTACCGCATACATTTCTAATGCAAGAGACCAATAATCATTACAGCAATACATGCCATTATAGGAAGTGAAGAATTACACAAAACTTCATCCTGCAGTCTTGTACAAAAGGAGTGTGTTGGGGGGTGAGATTAAGTTCAGTCCCAAGTAATGTCCAAATACTGCCTGCCACTTCAGTGGCCCAGGTTGAGTCCTATAGGGATAGAATAAAGAAAGAATATCTGTACTCCTAGAAATGGTAGTAAACCATTCTAGATAACATTTTTAAGTGAGAAATATAGGTTCCATCCACCTTCCACACCTCAACCTAATTATATAAACAAACAGTATATTACCAGCATTGTAGGATGCTTACGTTAGTGGCTATCAATAACAAGAAACTACCCACCCTAATGGAAACAGTTAAACAGGATTAGATGCTGAGCAATAACAAAAATTCCCCCAACTCCTGAGCTAAATACTCCAACTTTTGTAGCAAATATATTGCTCATTTAATGCAACACAAACTGAACAAAGTCCCGGTTAGGTGGTAACGAGAGAAAACGGTTCAAAGTTGGCTGCTCACCACTTGTACTCAGCCTTCTTCTGACTCCGATTCTTCTGCAGCAATCCCCAGTGTCCAGCAAGCAGAAAATTTGGCCTCTGTGCATGCAAGCCATTGTCCTGCATCTTTCAGGTTTGAAAACGGCCAGGAGATACTGCCATACATGGTCCTCAGCCTCGCAGGGAGCAAGAGAAAATGTAAGATGCATAGAGTCCTGAGCCTTTGTCTCACGGCATCAAACTGCTTCCTCCTCACCCTTGTCTGAAAAGACGAGTCTGGGAAAAACTTAATATCCCGTTCTTGCAGGGTTACTGGGTATACTGCTCTGGCTGCAGGAATGATAACATCGTGGATGTCTGCCCTGGTAGTCCGCAGCAGAACAGTGCGTGGCTGGGCTTTCCCATTAGGCTTGACACGGGAGTTGATCCTGTATGCTTGGTGCAGGTGGGATCAATCGAAATCCTCTGCCACTGTTAGCATTTCCATCATCCAGCGCTTTAGAAAATTAAGTAGATAGGTGCCCTTGACCCCTTCTGGGACTCCTACCAGATGCGCATTGCCAGCTCTAAGTTCATTTTTGAGGGTCTCAAGTCTCCCGGAAGTTGACTGTTCTCTTTGGCCAGCACCGAAATCGTGGCTTGCATTGATAGGGATCTCTTGTCTGGCTCTTCCACTGTTTCTTTCAGAGAGGTAAGTGCCACATCATTAGTTTCTAGTTTCGATAATGTTTTTTGAATTTTAGCATTCATAGATTTCATGGAATCTAGTATGGCTTCTCATGTGGGTTCACCCAATGATATAGAAGGCCCTGATTGACTTGCATCATGTTCAGGTTGTGGGACTTGTGGCATGGCAGGCCTAGGAGCTCCCAACTGTTGATTCTGTAGATTCCTTGTTCTACCCATCACAAATTCAATATCGTTCGACAGCTCCTAAAGTGAGGAACCCAAACCAAGTATTTAGAACCAGCTGTCTGATGATCTTTAAAGACTAGTTCTTAATTTAATGAAGTGGCAATGTAGACATGTGAAAGGAATGTCCTGCCTGGAAGCTGTCTCTCTGGTGCCCCCAACATGGGGTTCTTGAGACCCCACCTCATGAACACTGGCACTGTCATTTAGTCACTGGGTCCCGAAAGATGATTTTACAGTCACTGTGTGGAATCACCTTTTGGGGCCAATTAACAAAAGGACAATGCCACTGTTCATGAGGTGGAGTCCCAAAACGACCATGTTGAAAATGTGCAAAAATACCCAAATGCCGGCTGTCGGTGCAGCGGTAGAGCTACCGATTGCGATGTCGGCGACCTGGGTTCAGGTTGTCCAGGGCAGAAGAATTGAGTGCTGGGCCACTGTCCTTTTCTGGGTGTGGCTGGCAGTGTTCCTCGCCGCAATACTGCCACCACCTGGGTGAGCATGGGTGGTGACGGTGCAGCAGAGGAGGCAGTAAGGAGAGGGACAGATGTTGGCCAAGGACCAGCGAGGAGGTGCGTCTCTGTGTGCCTCCAGCTCATTGGTCCTCCCTGCATGCAAATGTCTGAAGGGCAGAAAGAACAAGGAAAAAACAACTCACGACCGCATCGGTAGATGGGTCTCCGATGCCGCAGCTTCAGTGCATGTTTCCCTCTGAAAGTATGGGGGAGTGAGAGGGGAACTCTCCTACCCCAACTGGGGGGAATCTGGGGGCTCTGGAACCTATGGGAGGTGGGGCACCCATAGGAGCTGGCAGGGTGCATGAGGACCCCGAAGAGTGGAGTGGTAGCGGAGACAAGGGGGCATATAAAGAGTAAGTGAAAAAAAAAGTACCCCAAAATTCACTCAAGTTATGCGCGGTCATTGAAATTTCTCTACGCATGCACGTTTGTTTGGCAAATTTTAATATTTTCACTCCAAATTTTCAACATTGCCAGTTTTTTACACCACCTCATGAACAGTACAGCTGTTGTTTCAAACAAAATGAAGTCTTGCTGTATTCTGACAATAGCAGTGAGTCCCAACCTTCGAACTGCCCCGGAGATGAAAGAGTTAACTTTCCATGCCAGGCATGGAACGCTGAGCTCGAGCTCGGTTGAGAATCTGTCTGTTGCTGTTTGAACTCAAACCGTCAGATTCTTTACTCCGCCTCACTGAACAGTCGCTCCGGAGAGTTCTCCTTTGCTCGGTTCAATTTGTCGGTTAAAGTACCGCTTTTCTCGGTTTTCGACCGAATTTAAACCGCAACCTGTCGGTTCAGTCTCTGTCTGTGGTATTCGTGAGTACTAGATAGGTTTATATTGTTTTTTCTGTTCTGTGTAGAACTTGTAAACGGTTCATCAGTTCGGTTTGAACCGATCAGGTTGTAGTAAAAATCTTTATTTCTACTTCAGAGTGTGGTTACCGGTTCCTATCGGTTCTAAAAACAAACGGATTTTATTACGTTTTTTTCCACGACCCGTAACACGGTCAGGAACCGATAAGAGGGTCTTGCCTGGTGGATTGCCATTAAAAGGGTAAGTTTTGTTAGGACTGGCACCATGTCTGAGAACCCAAAAGAAAAACCGGGCCCACTGGGTTTCAACACTGTAGTGGTTGGGGAAGTCTTTGCTAAGGCTGACCCCCCACAACACCTGTGTTTATTGTCTGGGTTTGACCACCTCAATTCAGACTGCCAGATTTGTAAAAATTTTCCTGCAGCTACCCTAGAGAAGAGAGTTGGTAGGCTCAGGGAAAGGGAGGCCAGAAAGTCTGCTGACCCAGATGGCCAGCCCGGTTCGGTTCAAACCGAACCAGGAGGAATTCCCTCTGACCAGGGCGAAACTTCTTCGGGCAAAAGGAGAACCAATTCCGAGGAGTCGGTTCCGGCTAAGAGAACAAGAAAGGAAAAATCAGCTGGTGTGGATCCAAAACTTTCTTCTCCAACCACTGATGAAATAGCCAAAGCAATAAAAATTGTGCAGTCGCTTTCCTTGGTTCCGACCGAACCGGCACCATCAGGAAGGCGCTCAGTTCGGCTGGTTCCACCGGTTCCGGATTATGATTTGGAAGAATATTATGAACCGGAAGAGGAGGAAGAGGAGTATGAGGAAAGTGAATGTGGTTTTGAAAGTCTGGATGTGCCCATTGACCCAGACATCTCCCCAGACAGACCTTCAGGAGTGTCTCCTCCTAGGCTTTCTGAGTCCCCCTCCCATTTCATGTTTTACAAGAAAGTGCCGAAACCCTTCTGCTTCCTATGGAAGAAGCTGTGGATGACCAGGAAGAGCCTGACTATGTAGAAATGATGGATATCCCAGAGTCTAGGAGGCTGTCTATTCCCTTACACAAATCTTTTGGGAAACAGACATTTAAGATTTTAAAGACTCCTAATACTATACCTCCTGTGGATAAAATAATGGACAAGAGGTATACTCTGTCAGGCTCAGATACGGAGTTCCTTACACAACAATGCAGCCATGTTGGGGTAGTGCAGGCTGCAGCCTGTGATAAGACTAATATACCTTGGCTTACACCCCCAGACAAGGACTCCAGGAGGATTGATGCCATGGCAAAGAAACAGTACATAGCAGCATCCTTGGGACTCAGGCAGGCCAATTATATGGCCTATACAGCTAGGTATCAGAAATCTAGATGGGACACTGTCATGGCTTTAGCTAAACAGGTCCCTGGCCAGCTTGCCAAGGGCTGGAGTAGGTGGCTGCTGATGGTATTGAGGCATCCAAGGTGCAATTCCATGCTGCAGTGGACTCCAGTGATGTTTCATCTAGAGTCATGGCTACATCTGTGGCACTTCGTAGAATGGCTTGGCTCAGATGTACTAGCCTGTCGCAGGATACCCAGACTAAGGCCATGGATTTTCCTGTTGTGGGTAATTCTCTGTTTGGGGAGCAAACAGAGAATTACATGAAGAAAATGGATGAATACAGGACCACCTATAGGAGTGTTCAGGCCAAGGAAAGGCAAGCCACTCCTCAGAGGCAGCATCCCAGGGGCAGGGGCAGGCCTTTTCATAGGCCTTTCTACCAAACCCAGGCCTCCTCTTCAGCCTATGCTCAGAGGGGGTTCTTTAGAGGGAGAGGCAGAAGGGGTACAAGCAGACCTGCTTCCACCCCTCAGCCTAAGCCCCCTGCCAAACAGGCACCCTGATGGGTTTGCCAGGGCCGATTCTCCACCACCTGTAGGGGGCAGGCTGGCTTACTTTGTCCAGGACTGGAAGTCTTTAACATCAGACAAATGGGTCCTGGAAGTAGTAAGCCAGGGACTGGTTCTCAGCTTCAAAAAATTTCCAAAGCTGAGAACCAGATCCTTTCCACCTGCAAATCCCTCAGAGGCACTTGCCCTAGAGGCAGAGGTCTCTTCCCTCCTGGCTCTCAGAGCTGTGGAAAGGGTTCCACCCCTACACCAAGGCAAAGGACTGTACTCCAGGTACTTCCTTACCCCAAAAAGACAGGAGAATGGCGGCCCATCCTGGATCTCAGATACTTAAACAAGCACCTTTTAAAGCCAAAGTTCAAAATGGTGACTCTGGGAATAATTCTACCCTCTCTAAGGCCAGGGGACTGGCTAGTCTCCCTGGACCTCAAGGATGCCTATTTTCATATTCTCATCAGAAGCTTCCATCGAAAGTACCTCAAGATCGAGCTGCCCTCAGGCCATTACCAATTCAGAGCAATGCCCTTCCGCCTAACCTCTGCTCCAAGGATGTTCACAAAATGCCTGGCAGTAGTAGTTGCTTCTCTAAGAAGGCAAAGGATTGCCATCTTCCCATACCTGGACAACTGGCTCATAGTAGGCCAGTCCCCAGACCAAGTCAAGTTACATCTAGAGATAACTCAGCAACTGCTCACCTCTCTAGGTTTCCTTTTGAATCTTTCAAAGTCAGTTCTGGAGCCTGTTCAGCTCCTCACCTTCATAGTCACAGAGATAGATACAGAAAAGGCCAGAGCCTTCCTTCCCCTGGACAGGGCAAGGACCCTTATCACACTGGCCTCTTCATTCACCCTACAGGTGTCTCGACCAGCAAGGCATTTTCTGCAGCTCCTGGGACACATGGCTGCTTCTACAGCAGTGGTGCAGGGAGCAAGATTTCAGATGAGGGACATTCAGTTCCACTTGAGAGCCTTTTGGTCTCAGAAAAAGGACCCTCTTACCAAACTGATACCCGTGACTCGAACCCTGATCCAGGGCCTGCAGTGGTGGCAGGATCAGAACAATCTAAGACAGGGAGTCCCCTTTGTCACTCAGTCTCACTCTTTAATCCTTACTACAGATGCCTCCCTCTTGGGGTGGGGGGCTCACTTGGGAGACCTGACCACCCAAGGGTTATGGTCCCCTCAGGAATCTCTGCTTCACATCAATCTGTTGGAACTCAGAGCAGTGTTTCTAGCACTTCAAGCTTTTTCCAAGCCTGTTCGGAACAAAGTTGTTCAGATCAGAACAGACAATACCACCACAATGTGGTATATCAACAAGCAAGGGGGCACTCGGTCTATGGCCTTATGCACAGAAGCAATGAAGTTGTGGTCTCTGGCCTATTCCCTGAACACCTCCCTCACAGCAGTACATCTCCCAGGCAAGGACAAGGTCCTGGCAGATGCTCTCAGCAGGATATCTCAGGGCCATCACGAATGGTCACTGGATCCCCTGGTTTTGGAGGTGATGTTCTCCAGATGGGGCACCCCACAGATAGATCTTTTTGCAGCCCCAGACAATCACCAACTTCCCCTGTTTTGCTGCAGGCCCCCAGTGTTGGGCTCAGTCCCCCTGGATGCCTTAGTTCTCAGTTGGGAAGGGAAGTTCCTGTATGCTTTCCCCCTTCCTCTCCTGTTCAAAGTGCTAGTAAAAATCAGGTCTCAGTCCTGCAAGGTGATCCTGATTGCTCCAGACTGGGCCAGATAGCCCTGGTACCTCTGCTATTGTCCTTAGCAGTCCACCTTCCCTGTCTCTTCCCAGGAATCACAACCTGTTAACCTGTGCTTTGGGGAGGGTTTGGTACCCAAACCTCAAATCTCTCAATCTCAAGGCCTGGCTCTTGAAGAGTTAGAGTTTGCTGATTTACACCTTTCCCAAGGTGTTATGGATATTCTAAAGGCTTCTAAGAAGCCTTCCACCAGAACTACTTATAATTCCAAATGGAAAAGATTTTCCATATGGTGCTCTGGGAGGCATATTTCCCCAGAGTCTGCTGACCTGCCCACAGTCCCTGACTAAATGGTTCACCTGAATAGCTTGGGACTCAGACCAGCTACACTAAGGGTGCATCTGGCGGCTGTCTCTGCTTTTATTTCAGCAGGTAAGCCCTCTTCTCTTTCAGCTCACCCTGTATTCTCCAAGTTTTTCAAGGGATTGCCTCATACCAATCTGCCATTCAGGGACCCTGCCCCTGCTTGACCTTAACGTTTGCATTGCTCAGCTCATGCAACCCCCTTTTGAGCCTTTGTCCTCAGCAGAGCTTAAGTACAGTGTTTCTGGTGGCCATCACTTCTGCCAGGCGCATAAGTGAGTTACAAGCCCTGTCAGTGGAGCCTGATTTTATTTCTTTCCATAGAGATAAAGTGGTCCTCAGGACCAACAGGAAGTTTTTACCTAAGGTGGTTTCAGACTTTCACCTTAACCAATCTATGTCTCTTCCTGTTTACTTCACTGACCATTCCTCCTCTGGTGAGAGGAGGCTGCACAGTTTAGATGTGAAAAGAGCCCTTAGCTACTACATAGAACGTACCAAGGGTCACAGGTTTAACTCCCTCTAACTTTTTGTCACTTATGGTGAGGTTGGTAAAGGAAAACCTGCCACTAAAAGATCCATTGCCAGGTGGATTGTCTCTTGCATCCAATTTTGCTATGAAAAACTAGGTAAGGTTCCACCCTCAGGCCTGAGGACTCACTCTACCAGAGGTACAGCTGCTTCCCTGGCTGCTGCCAGGGATATTCCTATCTTAGAGATATGTCAAGCAGCTACCTGGAAAACAGTTCTCACTTTTACCAAGCATTACTCCCTGGATATCCAGGCTGGAGTGATGCTCGGGTTTAACAGCTGTAGCTTCAGAGCCTATTTCCAAGTAGGTTCTGTCCCTCCTCCATGGAGGTACTGCTTGGTAGTTCTGTTATTGAACAGAATACAGCAAGACTTCATGTTGTTTGAAGAAAAAAATACTCACCTTATTAATGTTGTTTCTTCTAATGGAGTCTTGCTGTATTCTGACCTCTGCCCCTGCCTTCCCCTCTCAGAACCTTTGTTTTTGGGATGTGGGTGGGCAGTAGCAGTGTTGGCACTCAGGAGGTGTCCCACCTTGTTTGTTATCACCCTCTTTCTTTGGGTGAGTGGGTGTTGTGTTTATTTCATTTTTTGGGTTTCCTGACTTGAGTCTTTGTTTTGGGACCAAAAAATGTGTTTTTATATTAGTAGCCAGTTGGCTAGTGTAGGTTTACAGCTTCCACACAGGACCTCAGTGAGTTTAGCTCGTAAAGATCTGACAGTTTGAGTTCAAACAGCAACAGACAGAGTCTCAACCGAGCTCGAGCTCAGCGTTCCATGCCTGGCATGGAAAGTTAACTCTTTCATCTCCGGGGCAGTTCGAAGGTTGGGACTCACTGCTGTTGTCAGAATACAGCAAGACTCCATTAGAAGAAACAACATTACTAAGGTGAGTAATTTTTTCTTCTCACTTCTTGCCTGAAATGTGGTTATAAAGCAGTGACGTGGAATGACACAGTTGCTGCATGAAATCATCTTTCAGGGCTGAGTAATGAAATGACAATGTCAGTAATCATGAGGTGGGATCCCAAAAAGGCCATGTTGAAAATTTGGTGCAAAAATACCTAAAAATGCCCAGGTTACATGTGGTCATTGGAATTTTTCTATGCTTGCGTTTAACTTTGCTCATTTATCAAATTTCACTCCAAATTTTCAACATTGTAATTTTTACACACAATCTTATGAACAGTACAGCTCTCATTTTCCAAATCCTGCCAAAAAATGTTTTACTGCACCTATGGTGCAGAATGGCATTACAGTTGCATGGAATTACATTTTGATGGTGATTTGAATAGTTTCTGTACTGGGTACATGCAGTGAGGTGATAAAAAGGTTATGTTGAACATTTGGGGTGCAAATTATTTAAGATGGCACAGTTATGACTATTTGGTGCAGTTTCGCTACACCTGCTCATAACTTAATGTGTGGAAACACAGGGGCCAGAGACCCCTGAGTTTCCACAGCTAGATACATATGTGTATGTGTGGAGGGATGTGAACGCAGGTGCTCCCACAGTAAAACAAAGATACTACTATAGTATCTCAAAAAGTAAGGAAATAAATTGTAAAAAAAAAAAAAAAACTTTGTTAATGCATCAGTTAGAGTTGAAGCAACAAAAGTAGGAAAATAAGACATTAGGGTTGAGCCCCTAACACCCCACCAGCCCACACCACACCCACCCTCCACAGACCAACATGTGTTGGGGTGTGCCTTGGAGTCGTCGGGCCTAACTCTCACCTCATTCTCCTATACTGTACCATCTCAGTTGTTTACACATGGAATGGGTTGAGAGTTGGGGCCAACAACCCCATGGCACACCCTGGCGCCTGTTGGTCTGTAGAGGGTGTGGGGAGTAGGGTTGGTAACCCTAACATCGAATTTCCAGACTTTTGTTGATGTGAAATCAACCCTAACTGATGCATTATCTGAGTTTTTTGCAATGAATATATATATAATGTGTGTGTGTGTGTGTGTATACTGTATGTGTGTGTATATATATATATGTATATATATATATACATACTGTATATATATATATATGTGTGTGTGTGTGTGTGCATGTATCTATACACACACACACACACACATCATACAATAAGGGTGAGTGATAAATGAGTGTGATAAATCCTGTTATTTTCACCAGAGTGTGATAAATGTAAGAACTGACATTTATCACACCCGCAAAAACCCACAAACCTCGCAAACCATGTAAGCCGCAAGAGACTACGCTAATCCACGCAAATTGTAACTTTTTAAACAATAGGGGCCCTATTGTATAAATCAGATACATGATGTGCACTCGTGTGAAATGGAAAATTGTTTCCCTCCTGCAAAGTGACCTCTGGATACTCACTCATGGCTTTGCCACTCGTGAATCCAGAAGTCACTCTAGAGGAGTGGAAATATTTTCCATATCACACGCATGCCCATCGTGTATCCCCTATATATATAGAAAATATGTATATATGTGTGTGTGTGTGTGTGTGTGTGTGTGTATGTGTGTATATATATATATATATATATATATATGTATGCATATATTTGCACAAAACTTTGTTAATGCTTCAGGGTCAAAGCAACAGTTTCCCTATCAACCTCCCAAACCTGGCAGGAGAGCAGATGTGGGGTGTGCCTTGGGCTTCTCAAGCATAATGCTCACACCATCCCATCTATAAATAAGGTTAGATGTGTAGACTTTTTGAGAATTAGGTGAGCAACAGGCTTGAGAAGCCCATGGCACACCCCATACCTGCTTATCTGCCTGGTTTGGGAGGGTGAGATGTTAGGGAAACCCTAATGCCTTATTTCCCAACTTTTATGTCTTTGACCCTAACTGGAGCATTAACTAAGTTTTTCTGCAACTTATTTCCTTACTTTTTGAGATTGTATAATAGTATCCTTATTTTACTGTGGAAGCGCAGGGTCCTCCAAACCCCAGGAATCTCCTCATAGTATTAGACAATTAACAGTCAGTCAGAGCTGCTGACTGCCCCCGGAACTTTGAAGTACAATGTATGCAAATTCAAGAATTTGGAATGCATCATTCAGAACTTATGCCTCTAGGTGTCATCTAACTGCCAGATTCAATTTTTCCATTTAGACAGCAGGATTTTCCCCTAAGAACGTCACAGCAAATTCGCTGCAAGACTGTTTATTTTATTTAAAAAGTGGTATTTATTCACTATTTTTTCATGCTCTGCCTCTAGTAGTTTTTTGAACACTGGTGGTGAAATTTTGTTATTTGGTCCCAAAAGGTGATTTCATGCAGTAACCACAAAATCACCTTCCAGGCCTGATTAACGAAATGACAGTTGAAGTGTTCATGAGGTGGGGTCCCAAAAAGGCCATGTTGAAAATTTGGTGAAAAATTCCCCAAAATGGCAAAGTTATGAACATAAGTTCAAAACGCCATTGAAATACATTACACTGCACTTACCTTGATTCCTCAGTTCGTGGTTTGGCTTTCAAGAGTGCAGACGTGTCCCGGTCCACACAAAATGACAGAATTGAACATCGGATGGTAAATATAGCGTAAAGGGTGTGTGGGAAGGCGAGTGCTCAGTTGGAGGGTCAGGATGGGGGAAGGGACAATGAGGGACCGTTTTCTTTTTTTCAGGTCTAAAAAAAAAGACGGGGAACAGTTTTCTTTTTACAGGGTATACGTAATAAATAGTTCAGGACACTGGGGGGGCTCCCCACTGTCCCACATTGCTGGGGTGGGCTCTAAATCCTGACACAGGGATTGGGCACCCAGATGTCAGCAAATAAATAAAACAACGGGCTGCAGGGGGCATCCGACACCGGGGGTGGGCATCTCTGTGTCAGACACACAGAAATTAGGGGATGGCGATTGTCGGGTGGGAGTGGCACTAGACACCAGGGAAACATCGAGAACAGTGATTGGAGGATGGGGGGGTGCCACTAGACACCAGGAAAATGTTGTGGCAAGGGTATTGGAGGATAGGGGGGCACTAGACACCAGGGAAAAACAGAGTACTTGGGAGGGCAGTGGGAAGGACAAGCAAGGATTCTCAAGTGATGAAAAAGGATCCTTTTTTGAGACTTGTGATACAAAAAAGGATTCTTTTTTCATATCACGTGGTCGTGAAAAAGGATTCATTATATTTAAAAAAAAAACCACACATTTCAAAGACATATTCCTAACTTTGAAGTACAGATTGCACCTAACGGGGTTCTGATCAGCCAGCTAGGTGTGGTGGTGTCACTGCAGGATGTCATTTTTGTGGCTTTTGGAAACAGAAATTAAGAAAAAACTGAAAACATGATGGAGGCTTGTGAAAAGGATTTCTCTCTCATAAAAAAGATTTTATTCTCACGATAAAGGAACTGGTCTCATATGACAGAATCTTTTTTCCTGAGATCAAATCCTTTGTCGAAGAGCCGGCCCATTGGCGCAGCGGTTGGATTTCCACTTACGACACTGACGACCCAGGTTCAGATGTGAGCTTGGGAGTCGGATAGCCGGCTGGGGGAGGGGGATTGAGCGTCTGACTGACTGCTATCCTCCGGGGGGAGGGTGGGGAAGCACTAGCTTGGTGACTGGCCCCTAGCGGAGGCTAGGGACCAGCGCAGGTGATGCTTAGCAGTTCCGGAAGGTGTGCCGGACATAGGCCTGTGCGCCAGTACATCATTGCATGCCACTCCTCCCACCTGAGGGGGACAAAATGGATGCACTGAAATCTAGTAGCCCCACGAAGCTGCACCTGGAGATCCACAAACCACCCGAATGGACAATGCAGCAGCATTTGGAGGGGTACTTGGGGTGCCCCATCCAGTAGCCCCACCTTGGGGGGGGGCAGTCTGGGGTGAACGCAGGCAGTGAGTGATGATAGTCCTGGGAGATGGGGAGTAGTGAACCAGAGGAAGGTGAGTCCCCAAAAAAAGTCCTTTGTCGAACTTTCTCCCTCTATCCTGAAAAGTGATCTTCCCATTGAAAACAATGGGAAATGAAAAATTGACTAACTTTGCAACAGATTAATATTTTCAACAAAACAAATGCATGCCTGTTCTGCTACCTAAACTGTTTCTACCATAAAAAAAGCACACCAAAATTCCACATCTGGACACAAGGCCAAAAGGAAAAACAGCAAAAAGTGGTGACTTTATGACTTTTTGTACTGTCTAGATCTAGCAGACTGCTCAATCCTAACTACAGTGGAATATATATATATATACACACACACACACACACACACACTCATATACATATACAGTACATATACATACAGTGAAGTGGGTGGAGGATATAAGGCAGGACAGGGAACAGTGGGAGAAATGTTGCTGAGAGGCAGACAGGATCACCTCTTCCTGTATATGGCGAGAGTATAAATGGAAGCTCCTGGTCTGCTACTTTAGAACACCAGTCATCACTTCCCAGTATGGGTCCAGCAACAGTGCTGCATGCTGGAGATAGGGTGGTGAGCAAAGGGCAACACGTATGCACATAATGTGGTCCTGCCTGGTGTTGGTGACCTTTCTCTGAGACCTGGAGTAGGCACTGTCAGAACTGCTTCATACCATGGTCAGACCATCCCCTGAAAGGTACCTCCTCTATCAGTACCCCAGGCATCTGAAAGATAGACATGTGAAATATCTGTTGGGCATTATGCTTTTTGCAGCAAAGAAGTGTATCACGCGAAAGTGGCTTACTGACCAGTGAATTGAAACTGGGCACTGGAGAGACACTGCAAATGACCTATATAAAATGGAGAGAATAACTTGGTCTTAATGAGAGGTCAGAGATATTTACTTCTAGGTGGAATGCGTGGGTGCTGTATGTGATGCAGCATGATGTTAGTTTTGTCCCTAGAAGAGTGGAGAGGAAGTGTGAGAGGACTTGGCATAGCTGCTAGTGAATGAAACTGGAGCCTGTCCTGCCCCCAATCACTTATCCTCACCCAGGCAACAGTGATCTAAAGGAGCATGCTTATTAAAATTGGAACTTCCACCACCCCCAGTGCTGGGTAGTTGGAAGGGGGTGGCTCACCTTTATGGCAAGAATACTTAATGCTACACTGTATCCCATGAAATTGCCTTATCATGCACATTGGGATATTCTTTTGTTATGATGCACATAACTTTTGAACAAAAATGTATTTACAAAAAAAAAAAAAAATTACTAAACCGTCCATGGATTCCAGTAAAGAGCATAAAGAACACAGGATGTCTAGTGGGGCAGGGGAGGCCTAATACTAATGATAGCAGAAAAAGACAAGAGAGCTTCTAACCAGTCATTGTTGGAGGACATTAAGCAAATGTGACAGTTTATTCTAAGCCATGCAGGCTATGGGAAACACTGCTGCTATCCCCACCTAAAAAAGTAGCCTGAGCAGGTCTCGGTGAGGAAAAGGAACTGATCTGAAGTATTCCTAGAACAGGACTTCAGGTCCCCTCCCACACTTAGTGGGAATTATTTCTCATATTCTTCATTTGTTAGCCAAATGGCTAGTGTGCC
The DNA here is from genome assembly GCA_016271365.2 of Neoceratodus forsteri. Taxonomy (NCBI): domain Eukaryota; kingdom Metazoa; phylum Chordata; order Ceratodontiformes; family Ceratodontidae; genus Neoceratodus; species Neoceratodus forsteri. Next base: position 531,123,449 of record JADMNL010000022.1, on the reverse strand, counting down.
AAATCTTCAATCCACTGAAACAAATGTGGATATAGAGGAGGAAGAATTCAGAAGCATACTGGGACTGACTTGCTTAAAAAGGATGTTGGTTCCCATCCGTAAGTCCCTCAGTCAAACAGGCTGCTGCTAGTCCACTTCCTCAGCACTGGCCATCAACAAAAAAGCAGAGAAAATATATCAGTTGGATAGGAAGGCTCAGAATGTCTCTGTACCCATCCTGACCATGAGGGACTGGTCCAGGTAGCTGCCTGTAAAAAGGCAAATATTCCCTTTGCAGCTTCTCATCCTGACAAAGTTCCAGGCATCTGGACCACATATCAAGGAAGGCCAATACTAACTCAACACTGTTGTTGAGGCAGGCAGCCTAATGTATGTTAGTCACTCAGCCCATTGTCCTTTTCCTGTAGGAAACACTAAAAATGTCTTTAGTCTTGGGTCATCTAGTGACTCTTCAAAACCGATAACTTGCAGCAGAAAAATGATGCACACCATATTAAATCTCCTTGTCACTCTATAGTATTCACATTACACAAATACTGGGCAACATTTCATGGCTAGATGCCAATCTTCCCTTGTCAATCTTCACCATTCATTACTTACTGGGTGTAAGCCGGCGGCAGCACCCGTCACGAAACTTTTTTTTTTTTTTTTTTTTTTTAAATTGCCTAACGCCCGCCGAGCGACGGCCATGCGCCATGCGCGAGGGGCGCCGCAGTAGCTAATTTACTCCTCCTCCAACTCAGTTCTGTTTCTCCCGCTGCCGAGGCACCTGCTTTCGCTGGAGCATTTTCAACTGCGTAGTTTTCGGCCGACTCCTCCATTTGTATCGCACTCGACGCCATACCGGTAAGACTGTTCCTTTCCTATTTGTACGGCGTCGGGTGTGTTTTCCTACTGTGTTTTTTCCTCAATAGTTTCGCGTTATGTCCGGTTCTGGAGCGAGGCGTTTTTCGAAGACGGGCCGGGCCCCTATGCGTCGGTGCTCCTGTGGCCGGCATTTCTCCGTCTCGGAACGGCATGGCGATGTGTCTTCATTGCCTGGGACCCAACCATGATATGGATTCGTGCGGCGCTTGTTTCTCGATGGACCGTCGGCGTCCGCCAGTTCGGCAGCGTCTCAGCTCGGCAAGACCCGCCGACTTCGGGGACAGGCGCTTCGCGGGAATCTCGGCGAGATCCTTAGGCCTTTCCCCAGGTCCCCTCCCGAGCCTATGGGTCCGAGGAGGAGGGTCTCCTCCCCTTCTTGCCGAGGAGGAGGCCCTTCCACGGTGTTGGGGAATGCATTAGCCCCTCCGGGCGCAGCGCTGACACCTACTCGGCAGTCACCTCTCCGGAGGTGCAGGCTCCCCGTGTCGAGGCCCTTGGCTGGGCCGGCTCAGGTGGACCCTCGGCGTCGCCTCGCGGTGCCGTTTGGATCCGGCGCCGTTAGCAGTGCCGGTGATGGCGGCACCGTTCAACGCCATTCCAGATCTTTTGGATCCCAGCGCCCGTTCACGCGCTGGTGATCGAGGCGGCACCGTTAGTGGTGCCGTTTTGGCCTCGGCACCGTCAGCGGTGCTGATGAGCCTGGCGGTGCAGCGACGGCGCCGCTCGGCCTGACGCCGCGCTGCCGGGCGGCCTTCTCCTCCTCCGGGCGGTGCCGGGTCTGCGGAGCCGCTGGGGGTGTGGGGTTGGGCCTTCATGCTGCCGGCGTGGTGGGGTCGAGCGGCGTCGCACTCGGTACCGTGGCCTCGGGGACCCCTGGGGTGGCCAGCATCGAGGTCCTGCTGGTCTCGTCCTCCTCGGAGGACGATGGCTCAGATGTGGACCCATCCTGGCACCCCCATTATTCGGAATCTGGGTCCTCGGTGGCTAGGGGTACCAGGCGGCGCAGCTGGCCCTCCTCTGTCCTCCTGCCGCTGCCTCCTGAGGGTTCCTCGGCTGGGGTGGGCCGAATCCCGGGGCAGGCGATTTGGGGTGACGGAGGGGGAGGCTCCCCTCTCTGGAGGCCCGGTGACAGCTACCCCCCGGGGTGCTGTTACCTCCTCTAGGGTTAGGGGAACGTTGCAGTCGGGGAGGAGGGCCCTCTCGGAATCCGAGGGGTTGAGGGACAGGCGTCCTGCTGCTCGGTCTTCTTTGGCCACCTCAGGGGGGGTGGCCAGGAGCCGTAGCGCAGAGCCCCGCCCCTCCCCCAAGGGTTCTAGGGTGTCCTCTGGTGGCGTTTGTGCGGACTGCCCTTCTGGATCCATGCAGTCCCGGCGTCGTCACAGGGGAGTTTCTCCCCCAGGGCTCTTCCAGGTTCCGCTTCCCCAGAGTTCCGTTCTGCGGCCTGGTTTGATATCCGGGATCCCTCCTACTAGGGCTCCCTTCCCCGGATTCCAGAGCCCTCGCAGAGAGCAGTTGCCTCCTCGGAGGTGCCCCTCTCCCATCTCTCTGCCTTCACCACCCCGCCTCCCAGGCCATGTCGGTCCTACGGTCCGTTATCCTGGGAGCAGTTCAAAGGGTTCTAGGGGCCTTCCCTCATATGTTAGTTACATGCATGAGCGGGTCTTCGACTCTCCCCACCGCCGCAGGAATCCTCCTGACATTCCAGTTCCCCATCATCCTCGTCTCCCTCCTCTGAGGGAGGAAACCCTGCTCATCTGTCCTCCGATGCTGATTTCACAGAATATCAGCGTTTCCTCCGAGGATGGTGAGGATCTTGCGGATTCCTACGTTGGAGAGACAATACCGAATGGGTGACGCAGGAATTCCTTGGGAATTCAGTGCCCAGCATCTGGTGGTACCTTCCTGGCCTATCCCCTTCCAGGAGGAGTCTATCCGTCCTGGCAGCTCCTGCCGTTTCTTCCCAGCCCGGCGGACTGCCAGCGTAGGTATTGTGCCCCTCTGAGTCTCTAGGTTCCTTCCCAACCCGTCCTCAGGTTTGGTATACCTGGATACTCCTTCTAGGCGCCGTTGCCTGGTACATAACCGCCCACAGATTCGGACTCTCTCCAGTTCGACCGTTGGGGGCGAAGAGTGTTCTCTTCTTCTCGTGCAAGTGCATGTATTGCATCACATCAGGCTCACCACGCTGCCTACAACCGGCATCTGTGGTCGATGATGTCCCAGCTGCTGGCATCTATGCCTGACACGGAGCAAACCAGACAAGCCGTTGCCCTCTCCGCGGTAGGCCTGGAGCTGGCAAGACACCAAGCAAGGGCATCTTATGACGCCAATGAGGTGGCTTCCAGGCTTGCGGGGACAGCGATCTGCATCAGGCGGACGGCATGGCTTCGTCTTTCCAGGTTGTCACCCCTGGCCCGGCGTAGGGTGATGCGCTCCGCCTTCGCGGGAACCTCTTTTCTCATCCAGAGCAGGGAGACTTCTACAGGGCTCCATCCGTCTCCCTCGCCCTCGGGAGGCACCTCCTAGCTCTTCTCCACCTAGGCTTTCTGAATAAGCCAGGGTCTTCTCCTTCTGTTTCTCACCAGCAGAAGGCTGGGGTCTTGTTCCCTCAGGGTATGGCCTCTTCCCCTCCTGGGAAGAGGAGCTTTAGTCTCACCCAGGAGTAATGAATGGTGAAGATTGACAAGGGAAGATAGGAAAATTACGTACTCTACCGTAATTCTTGATCTTCTCTTGTATCTTCACCATTCATTACTTACACCCACCCACCATCCCCTCAGTGGCCTCTTCCTGTGGCTTCTCCACCTCCCGTCTCCTTCCTCTCTCTGCATTTTCTCTTTTGTTTATAAAATATAGGGGAAAATTCCTTAATTTTCAAAAAAAAATAAAATAAAATAAAATAAAATAAAAAAAAAAAAAAAAAGTTCTTTCTTAAGGGGGGGAGGGGTTCTACACCCAGAAAAATTACTTACTCTAAGATTCATGGGCCATCTCGTGGATTGCATTGGCGATCAGACTGCACTACTATCTCTTGCTATTCTTCTGGCAAGATACCTCTGGGGTTTTTTGGTCTGGCTCAGGCTATTCAGTTTTGATCCTGCAATCCCGTGTTCAGATAGTTGCCCTGAAATCTCCCCCCTCTATTCTTGCCTTGCAGAGCAGAGGAACGAGTACGTCTGTTCCTTTCTTCTTTTTAACAAAAAAAAAAAAAAATGCTGAGGGAACTCTCTCCGACTGCTATAGGCATCTTGGTATCTGGGTCATTCATCTAGTCAAAAAGGAGAAATCAAACAAGGAGGCAAATGAGAAGGTAGGCTTTCCTTCTCGCTGTTTTGCTATTGGTTTCTCCCTTAACTGTCCTCCTGGACAATTTTTACAATAGAGCTCTGCTGACCATATCCAATCCTAACCAGCCTAAGCCTTGGCCTGCCTTAGCCAGTCAGTCTGAGTCCCATTTCTGTCTTGAAACTCCTGAAAGGCTTGCATTTTCTATTTCTAAACCCCTGAGCAGCACTCTCATGCTGCTGGGGTTTTATTCTTCCCTCCTCGGGTGTCCTCCAGTTAAAGGCCTCCGCGGCCAGGAGCCCGAGGCGGGTGTCATGAACAATGGCATGTTGAAGATAAGGACTATGCCCTCCTGAGTCTGTCTAGCGGGTTCGGTGAACCTTCTCTTCAGCTCTATCTACGGGGATTCTTGCTTCCCCTTTAGTCGAGCCTTCAGCTACAAGCTAACTATGCTCGTTGGGCATTCTGGTCCCTTCAACATCCCATCTCTCTCTTCTCTTTCTTCTTCTTCTTCTATTTTCTCATTTCCTTACTCATCTCTCCTCCTAGAGTCGCCCAGGTAAGGAGGCCCTGCAGTCCCTAGATTAGGGATGTTCTTATCTCCTCTGTCCTTCCTCCATCGGCTTATTCCTTTTTCAGTTCATTCTTCCTTGCTTTTGCTATCCTCGGCTATCCTGCCGCTATCTATATTTTCTGCTTTCTCTTTTGCCTCTCCGGCTCACAGAACTGAGTTGGAGGAGGAGTGATCGCTACTAGCAGCCGCCCCTCGCCTATAGCCTTATGGCCAGTCGCTCTCGAGGAGGGCCGTTAGGCAATTAAAAAAAAAAAGCTCCCGTGGCGGGTGCTGCGTCACTGCACACCCAGTAAGTAATGAATGGTGAAGATACAAGAGAAGATCAAGAATTACGGTAGGTACGTAATTTTCCTTTTGTCAGGTTGTCTGAATTAATTCCTGTTAAAGATACACAAAAGTATGTTCTAGTATTCATTTAAACAAAAGTTCACATTTCAGCTCTGCTTTGCCACCACCACCAACTTAATAGTGTTCACAGCACACCAAATATTCACATTCACTAAAAACTGTGTTCATTAAAAAGTGACTCCCTTACACCTAACAAAAATTGCTTCATATTTTTGCAGTACTTTCTACTACTCAAATTCTCAGTCATACTGCTATATTAAGCATTTTATCTTAAACCTTTTTTTCACTTTATATCTCTTATTTAGCATCAATACCAATAGTACCTTATCTATTCTCTGTTTCACCACCATAAGCAGTAGGCAATCATATATGGATTTTCTTTTCTCATGAACTCCTAGAGATATAAAATGTTTTGTGTGCTATATGTGTAAATATTGAATTTGTAATGAACTTTAATTTAGGGTGAAGTTGTTTCACTTAGCATACCTCATAAGGTTGTGCTCCTTATATGGCTTGGCAGCCCCATCCCTTACTTATCCTGTCTCTCTCTCTCTCTCTCACACTTTCTAGGAGTCTGCGCAAAGTGCCGCTTCTGCAGATACTTTGTTTATCAAAATAAAGACCACTCACAATCCTTATTCAGTCCTATTTGTTTGTTCATGCAGTCCATTTTGGATATCCAGTATACCTCTCTGGATAACAGAACACTTTCGAGTCTGTTACCATGAGGATCCTGGTTCTTGTAGCATTGGAAGCTGGTACCACTGAGTGACATCATGGACCCCCCAGCATTGTGATATATAACTCCACAAGTGCAAGGGCCGAGCTGCTGCTACACACCAAGTGAGATGGCTTGGCAGCACTGTGATATCCATGGATGCTGCAGGTAAGCTCTGGCGACTGAAGTACCAAAACCAATATGTGAAAGTTCATTTGGCAATATTTTACAGAACTCCCCACCATTTTATTTCAGATTAGAGAGTCGTGCAGACACCTAGAAATAGAGAGAGATAATAAGTAAGGGGGGGGGGTTGCCAAGCCATATAAGGAGCATAACCAAATAAGGTATGCTATGTGAATCAAAGTTTACTATCTTTAGGAGTTCATGAGAAAGGAAAATCCATATATGATTTCTTACTGCTTATGAAACAGAGAACAGATAAGGTACAACTGGTATTGATGCTAAATAAGAGATGTAAAGTGAAAACGGTTTAAGATAAAATGTTTAATATAGTAATATGACTGAGAATTTAAGTACTGTAGTAGAAGATACTGCAAAAATATGAGGCAATTTTTGTTTGCTGTAAAGGGAGTCATATTTTTAATGAACACAGTTTTTAGTGGATGTGAATATTTGGTATGCCATGAGCATTGCTAGGTTGGTGGTGATGGCACAGCAGTGCTAAAATGTGAACTTTGGTTTAAATGAATACTAGAATGCTTTTTGTATTTGTAACAGGAATTAACACAGAAGACCTGACGAAATGGAGTCTAACCATGAAACCTTGGCCAGTATTTGTGTAATGTGAATAATACAGAATGACAAAGGAGATTTAATATGGTGTGCATCCTTTTTCTGTTGCTAGTACAATGGTTTTACTTCACCCATTACCAGCAGGCACTGTAAAATGAAGTCTTGCACTTCCAACTCCAGGAATCCACTAATATTATTACTTCTTGCAGTGCTTCTTTAAGCCAGCACTGCCTCGTGGACAAATGGAATGCTATGCTAATGATGGAATCTTTATCCCATGCATTCAGTTCAAAAACTGCCCAGTGTAACTGCCTACATTCCAACCTCAGATTTCTTCTCTCCACTGCAAAGTTTAGACTCCCTGGAGATTTTCTCTCTATCAAGAGTGATTCCTGGAGTGCACAGAACAAAAAAAGTATTTTTGTTTCATTTTTCATTTACTGCCTAGTGTATTTGTTATTTTAGTTTTTTACCTCATAGTTTAATTAGCATTAGTTTTTCTGGTTCCTTGTGGTTCCTGTGAACCGAGAGGCAACTGATTCTTTTCTCTCCTGAATTTAAACCTTTTTAAAAGGGTTCTGATTATATAGCTCTGTATTTTCTGTAAAATTTATCACTTTTGAACTGATTTTTCTTGGTTTCCTGAGCTGTTTCTCAGTTCCGGATCCGATCGGAACCGATAGATTTGGGTTTTTCTCGGTTACTGAACCGACCGCAAATAGTTAACTTGCCTTTATTTTTGTTGGTTCCCTGTTCCTGTTTTCTTTAAAATGTCAGATAAACCTAAAAAGAAAACATGACCTCCTGGGTTTAAAAATTGTCTGAGGTGTTCTGAAGTGTTTGCTAAGGCAGACAAACATGATTTGTGTTTGCTCTGCCTTGGGCAGCAGCATTTTTCTGTTGACTGTGAGGTATGCAAGTCTTTCCCTGAAAAAGCAGTGGAAAAACATAAGGAAAGGCTAAAAAGAAAATTGGAAGAGGGGTCCATGGGCTCTAAACAGCCCACCCCCTCTAAGTCCTTGACTTTTCCTTCTAGAGCCTCAAAAACCACCCCTGAGACAGGTGAGGGCTCTGGCAAGAGAGGCAGTGAACTGGCTGACTCTCCGGTGCCTGCTAAAAAACTGAAGTAGACAAAGCACACTGAGACCCAGCTGAGACATCTGAAGGGGCCCCTCAGGTGCCTGTACCTGCTCCTTCGCCTGCTGAGCTAACCCAGGCTCTAGTAGTAGTAGTAAATCATAAGAATAAAGGATACATTCAATTGAGCAATGCTCATTTCCAGTGAAGTTCCTTGTCAAAAACACAAACGAGTTACACATTAAAACATTAAAACGTGAATCCAGAACTTATAAATAATAAAAGAGAAACAAACAAATACAAAAACCATAATAAATTGCTAACAGTTGTTGCAGGCCTGATTATTATTTAATCCAGATGTGCACCATTTCAATAGTGTTACGTTATTAGCTTTTGTTCTGATATTTCTCAAATCTGGGGGAGATTTGTTCCATAAGCTAATCTCTCTAAAGGGTACAGATGTCCTTCCTATATTCAAATTACAATCAGTTAATACAAATTGGATTCCAGAAGAGTTTCTCAAACCTTCCTTCACTTTCCTAACTCTAAAGAGGTCAGTGATATAACCAGGAACCTCCTTATTCCATACTTTGATCATAAATTGTAATAAATGTAAATTTATTCTCACTATGGGTTTATACCAATTCAGCCCCTTAAATAACATACACCTATGGGTTCTGGGGGTACATCCAGCACAAAACAGGCCATTCTACAGAATATCTGATCTACTTTATTTATATACATTCCAGTAGCCCCTCCATAAAACAGATCACCATAATTGATTACCGGAATAAGAGAGACTCTACAACACTTAATCGGACTTCTCTAGTCATGAATCTTTTGTATCTGTACAAAGCCCCTCACCTTTTATTCATACCTCTTACAAAGGAATCAATATGAAAGTCCCAACTCAAATAGGAGTCTAACCAGACCCCAAAATATTTGTATGAGTCGACTTGTTTAATAGCAATACCATCAAAGGTTTTAATATCCAAGTAAGAATCCTGTTTTTTTTTTATTCCTGTTTTTAAATAGAAGAGTCTGTGTTTTATTAGCATGTAAAGTAAGGTAATGTTTCTTAAAAAAGGTCTGTAATTCTTCAAAAGCTAGTTGCAGCCTTGTATTAATTGAGTCCAAAGTGGTCCCCGCTGTATACAGTATAGTGTCATCTGCATACAGATGACACTTAACATCAGCTAATGTCTTAATCTCATTTATGTAGATGTTAAATAACAGGGGCCCTAAAATGGAGCCTTGGGGTACTCCATTTTTCATTCTTAATACACCAGATTTATAAGAACCTACTTCCACAAACTGGCTACGGTCCCTCAAATATGAGCAAAACCATTTAACTGACTGGGTGGACAAGCCAATCTCACTGAGTCTGGACAGGAGCACCCCATGATTAAGGGTGTCAAATGCCTTTGAAAGATTGATAAACAAGGCTTCTACCATTAATCTCCTGTCCAGACAGAGCTGAAGATTGCTTATCACCCCAGACAAGGCTGTTTGTATACTATGGAGTGCCCTAAAGCTTGACTGAAAAGGTGACTATTTATTATGTTCCTCAAGGAACCTTTTCAATTGACGGGATACAATTTTTTCAAAAACTTTTGAAATCTGGGGCAACAGCGAGATGGGCCGGTAATTGCCCAGCTCGCTCATGTTTCCAGATTTAAAAATAGGTCTCACTTTGACAACCTTCCATCATCTGGGCATTCTCCACTAACAATTGATAAATTAAAAATATGAGCTAAGGGGTATGCTAAACAAGGAGCCACATATTTTAACAGTCTAGGTGGGATTTCATCAGCTCCTTTATCTTTAAAAATATTTAGCTTCAGGAGTTCTGTATGTATCTCCTCTGGAGTAATGTGCTCAAAATCAAATACATGCATTTCTCCTATAGCTATACTAGTATCTATTGGTTTAATCTCTGGATCACTATCATGATCTGGATAAATCCCATCCATAGGGCCCATAGATCCCACTTTAGAAAAATAGTCATTAAAAACATTGACCATTTTCTCCCCTGGGGCATTGTAGTACCATCAATTTCTATTTTACTTATATCTGTTTGTTTATTTTTTTCCCATTAAATTGGAAATAATCCTCCAGAATTTTCTTGGATTTTTTTTTATAATTGTCATCTAATTTTGTTCGGACAAACTGTTGTTTGGCTGCCCTAATATTTTTGGTATACAAATTACGTGCTTGCCTATTGGAAACCCAATCCTGATCTAGCATGGCTTTTTTTGCTTTTGCCCATTTTTTATTTCTTTTTTTCCTGGCTTCATATAACTCTGTCGAGAACCATACATTCCCTTTATGTTTTGATACCCCAGATCTCAAAGGTGCATGTTTATTACAAATATGCAAGAATTCCTCTAAAAAGAATTCCCATGCTGCCGATGGTGTAGGGATCAACTCCAATCTATCCTATCTGATGTTTTCAACATCAGTCATAAACTTAATATAATCGAATCGTTTAAAACATCTCCAAAATATTTTGGATTTAGGAACAGACTCTATTATATTGTTTCTAACTGAATAAATAACCTGATGGTCTGAGAAGGATTCTGATGATACTCCTGTTTGTGAATAAAATTGAGGTGAATTTATGAACATCATGTCCAGCAATGTGGATCTCTTAGGATCTCTGTGGTTGATTCTAGTGGGTTCTAGGACTAACTGAGTCAGTCCCAGTCCCAGTCCCACTTGAAAATCAACCAAATCATCGTTCACATCGGCAACCAACCAGTCAACATTAAAGTCATCAGTAACAAATAACTCATGTGAATCTCTAAAGTTAAGCAAAAATTCCTGCAAATCTTGAAAAACCTTCATATCAACCTTAGGGGGTATATATACCCCTAACAGCAATATAGGTTTTCAAAATGGTACCTCTATCTCTATAGCCAGCATTTCCAGGCCACTACTAGGGAAGGGACATAATACCTCATGGGTAGTCAAGTTACAGTTAACGTAAATTACAATTCCCCCACCTTTTTTTGTCCTATCAAGTCTATACAGTTGGAAATCTGCCAAATCTATAGAGGTATTCGAAACCCTACCATCTAACCAGGTTTCAGTTAAAACCAATACCCCAGGGTCAACCTCTTTTACCCAGTCCCTAACTTCATCAAAGTTATTTCTCAAGCATCTGACATTAAAATGAGTAATAATCATAGAATCCAATTTCAAATGTAAACCATCAATATCGTTTAACATGTTAGAAGGGCCAGGATTTGGGTGCACATCTCCGCATACTAATAAACGGTGTACGAAAAGCTTTATAGCAATACCCCTCATATTCAGTTTTTGTGTTCTCTGGTAAATTATACTTTTAAAAAACTTAATTCTCAGGAAAGAGAGAGTCTGTGGTACAGTGTTGATAGAATACACTTTAAGCATAGCATTGGTACATCTTTTAGAAAAGATTTCATTTGAGATAATCTGAGTAAAGTGCAATACTCTCTGCTCAGCATAAGGACAAGGATGGGACTGAATGTCAGTTAATGACCCTGTAAAACAATGTGCCAACTGGAACGTATTAAAAAATATTAAATAAAAACAAAAACATTAAAATGTGAATAACGGTCATTTTACAGGCAGCCCCCATAACTTTCTCTTCGTTAATACTACAATTGGCCAGAGTATGCAGCATCTAAGTGCAAACAATCAAACTCGGATCAAATATATACTATATACATACTTACAAGCATCTCGGGGTGTTGCAAAACTCAGGTCAAACTTGTAGGTTACTGCCACCTTCTAATTTAGCTTCTCCTTAAACTGATAACATAAATTCAGGCTCCCTATCCCAGGAACGTAACAAGGTAATCCCCTTCCTCCTGATTTTCTCGACCGAGTGGCGCTGGCGCCACTCACGCCCACGCTTGCAGGCGCTACCGAGACTTAAAGCTGGAAAGCCCCTTCCCAAGTGCTGACACACTGCTGCTGGCTCGCCTCAGAGTCCCCATACCAGCTGAGCAATCCCAGAACGATATTGCAAGTGTAGGGAAAGACAACTCACAGTTCAGGGTGCAAAAGTGCAATTATTCAGCAGTCTATGAATGGGACAGTTCAATTTCTCTCAGCAGCAGATGACGGATGCTGAGTACTCCCTGACTAGCTGCACCACTCCACTTGCCTGGTGATGTTTTACTTCAGCTTGCGCTTGTAGGCGCTTCTGAGATTTAAAGCTGGCAAGCCCCTCCCCAAATGCTGACGCGCAGCTGCTGACTCGCCTCCGAGCCCCCTCACCAGCTGAGCAATCCCAGCACGATATTGCAAATATGGGGAAAAACAATTCACAGTTCAGGGTGCAAAAGTGCAATTATTCAGCAGTCTATGAATGGGACAGTTCAGTTTCTCTCAGCAGCAGATGACGGACGCTGAGTACTCCCCGACAAGTTGCACCACTCCACTTGCCTGGCAATGTTTTACTTCAGCTTTACTACAAGTGCTGCAGGGCTTACTACTCCGTAAGCAGCCTGTGGCTACTCCAGTTGAAAAAAAAACTATTTTTGTACCTCCTTTACCTACTAACACAGTGGAATTTGAGGAGGATAATCAGGCAGAGGAGGGTATTGAACCCGAGGTCTCACCAGAACAGGACTTTGGATCTCCTTCCAGACCCACAGAGGACTTTTCCTCCCATTTTTCCTTTGTTAGGAAGATAGTGGAAACCCTGGATCTGCAAACTGCAGAAGAGATCCAGGATGAGGAAGAAGCCCAATATATGGAGCTTATGGGGCTGACATCCACTAGAATTCTCCTACTGCCTATGTATAAGTTTTTCAATAAAGATTTCCTTGCCAGCCCACCGGCGCAGCAGTAGGGTTACAGCTCGAGGCGCCAGCGACCCAGGTTCGGGAATGGACTCGGGCAGCTGGAGGGCCGGCCGGGGGGGAGGAGGATCGAGTGCCCTGAGGCTGCTCTCCTCCTCCGGGTGGGGTGGGATGTGGGTCCCGCAGTGATACCGCCACATGGGTGACCACGGGTGGAGTTGCAGTGAGGACCGCATGTAGCAGGGAGGGGAGGACGTTGCCAGGAGCCGGATCGCCAGCACGTCGTGACGTGCGTCGTTCCTAGGCTCTCCTTGTGTGCAGATGTCCTGTGGGGATGGGCGAAAAAGGAAAATACCCTACAGTGCTCCCTGTTGATGGAGCTTCAGGCCCCGATCCCAGGGCCCCTGCTAGCATGGTCGATGGATCCCCGATGAAATCAAAGATGCTCGAGGCGGTGGAAGGGGGAGCCCCGCCTCGTACCCGCCTGGGGGTCAAACCAAGGCAGCGTGGGGGGATGACTGCACCCAATGCCGACAGACGAGCAGGGACGCACAAGGCCGATGAAGACTCCTGAAGGTGAGGAAGTACTGGGGTGAGAAGGGGGCGTAAAAAAGAGAATATAAAAAAAAAAAAATGAAAGAAAGATTTCCTTGAAATTCTTAAGACTCCAAACACTGTCACACCCACTGATAAAAAGTGTGATAAAAAATACCAGCTTGAGAGGTCAGGGGCTGAGTTTTTATTTACTCACCCTGACCACCAGAGGATTGTACAGCAGGCTGCCTGTGAAAAGGCAAAAACTCCCTTATTTTCTCACCCCCCCCCCCGAGAAGGACTCGAGAAGGATTGATAGCATGGCTAAAAAAGGGTACCATTCGGCTTCCCTGGCAGTTCACCAAGCCAGCTACTAAGCTTTTGCAGCTCTCTACCAGAAGGCTCTTTTTCAGTCCATCTTGGATAATGCAGAGGCTAACCCCTCTCTAACAGTTTCGGAGTCAGTGGTCACTGCAAGACTGGGCTTGGAGGCTTCTAAGTACCAGTTCCAAATGTCAGCTGATACGAATGACACAGCTGCTTGATAGATGGCAGGTACTATAGCCTTGAGAAGATTTTCCTGGCTGAGAGCTACTAATCTCACCCAGGACACCCAGAGTAAGGCTATGGATTTGCCAGTTGAGGGTCACTCACTCTTTGGTGCCCAGACTGAGGCATATATGAAGAAAGTAGATGAGTATAATGCTACTTTTCACAGTAATTCTACCAAGGAAAGCTTCTCCATCCACTTCAACATACGGAAGGGGAGGCAGGGGTAGGTCCTCTTTTAGGAGGCCCTTCTTTCAAGTGCAGGCTGTGCCCCAAAAGCAGTACCAGTACCAGTCACAGCAGGATGGTTTTTATAGAGCCAGAGGCAGAAGGGGTTCCAGGCAAGGATCCCAATCTGTATAACCCCAGCAACAATCAAAACAAATCCCCTGACTTTTCCCTCCAGGCTGCCTCCTCATCTCCAGTAGGGAGCAAACTGACTCATTATTTTCAGGAATGGCTGAAAATTACCACAGACAGGTGGGTTCTGGAAATAGTGAGTCAGGGCCTGTCCCTCTGCTTCAAATACCTTCCTCCTCCAAGATCAAGACAGTTCACGGCAGTTCCTTGCACAGAAAGAAAACTGCTGGAACAGGAGGTTCAGGCCTTACTTCTAGTAAGAGCAGAAGAGCCTGATCCCCCCCAGCCAAAAAGGGCAGGGGTTTTATTCAAGATATTTCCCAGCAACAAAAAAGAATGGGGAGTGGCGGCCTATACTAGACTTCAGACTGCTAAACCAGTACCTGGTAAAACCCAAGTTCAAGATGGTCACATTGGCCATGATTCTGCCAATTCTGCAAAAAGAAGACTGGCTAGCCTCCTTAGACCTAAAGGACACATATTTCCATATTCCCATAAGGGAGTCAGACAGAAAATATCTGAGATTCAGACTTCCCTCAGGCCACTATCGGTTCTCAACACTTCCCTTCGGACTCACCTCTGCACCAAGGGTCTTTACCAAGTGCATGGCAGTAGTGGTGGCACACCTAAGAAGACTAGGTGTTGAAGTTTTTCCCTATCTGGATGATTGGTTAACCATGGGAAAGTCTCACCAACAGGTGACCAAGCACCTTCAGGTAAACCAGGACCTGTTGCACTCTCTGGGATTCCTTCTCAACATCAAAAAGTCAGTCCTGACCCCCCTGTGCAGGTACTGCAGTTTACAGGTGCAGAACTAAATACCATACTGGAAAGGGCTTTCCTCCCTCAGGAGAGGGCAGAAAGCATTCAGCTTTTGGCAAGCTCATTTGTCCTGGGCAAGCCAAAGCCAGCAAGACAGTTTCTACAACTGTTAGGGCACATGGCTTCAGCAGCAAGCACAGTCATAGGTGCCAGGTTTCAGATGAAAGATGCCTAGTTCCACCTTAGGGCACACTGGTGGCAAAGGTGGGACTCTGTATCAAAACCCATACCAATAACAAGGGTGTTACTACAGGCACTCCAATGGTGGATGGAGCTGGAAAACTTGAGATAAGGGGTTCCATTCTTGCAGGAGCCCCCTTCATTGGTTCTCACAACAGATACTTCCTTGTTAGGGTGGGGTGCTCACTTGGGGGAGTGCACCATTCATGGCATTTGGGAGAGTGCAGATTCCCTCCAGCATATAAACCTGCTAGAGCTAAGAGCTGTTTACCTGGCCCTTCAGGCTTTCCTCACATCTAATACAGGAAAAGGTGGTACAAGGCAGAACATACAGTACCACAACAATGTACTACATCAGCAAACAGGGAGGGACAAGGTATACCCCACTTTGTACAGAGGCCATGAAGATATGGAGCCTTGCTTACTCTCTAAACGCCTCCCTACAGTCGATCCATCTGCCTGGCAAGGACAACTCCCTGGCAGATGCCTTGAGCAAGATAAACCAGGCCCATCACGAATGGACACTGAACAAGCAAGTGGTGAATGAATTCAGGAGGTGGGGCACTCCAGAGATATACCTTTTTGCATCCCACCAAAACCACCATCTGCCTCTGTATTGTTGCAGAGCCCCTGCCAAGTGAACAGTTCCCCTTGATGCCTTGATTCTGGATTGGACAGGGAGGCATCTTTATGCGCTTCCCCCCTTTCCCCTGATTCTCAGGGTGCTCATCAAGTTCAGATCACAGCCAGCTTCAATGATTCTGGTAGCCCAAGACTGGGCCAGATAGCCTTGGTACTTCCTCCTGCTTTCTGTGTCGGTGGCCAAACCGATTCACCTCCCACAAAGGTACAACCTACTGACCTCCTTTCAAGGGAGGGTCATATACCTCAGTCTTAGGTCTCTCAGACTCAAAGTATAGCTCTTGAGGACTTAGAATACGCAGGTTGGCAATTCTCTGAAGGGGTCCTGGAGGTCCTCAGAGGGTATAGAAAACCTTCTACTAAGAAAACCTGCTCCTCAAAATGGAAAAGGTTCTCTATATGGTGTAAGGATAAGGGTGTAGCCCCAGTTCAAACTGGCATACCAGCCTTGCAGGACTATCTGACTCATCTGCATTCCCAAGGTCTGCAGCATTCAACCCTGAAAGTGCATCTGGCTTTGGTGTCAGGCATATATTTCAGCTGGAAAGGACACCTCCTTAGCATCAAATCCTATCTTCGGGAGGTTCTTTAAGGGACTGTCTCACCTGTTTCCCCCCTCACAGGGAACCAGTGCCAGCTTGGGACCTGAACATTTGCATTGTTCAGCTTATGCTTCCTCCCTTTGAGCCCATGGCCTCTGAAGATCTCAGGCTTGTTACTTGGAAGGTAGTCTTCTTGGTGGCAGTCACTTCTGCGAGGAGGATAAGTGAGCTCCAGGCCCTCTGTGTGGAAAAGGAATATGTTTTCTTCCACAGGGACAAGGTAGTGTTGAGAACTAACAGGAAGTTCCTCCCCAAAGTGGTCTTGGACTTCTACTTGAACCAGTCTATTTACTTTGCCAGTTTTCTTCAACGAGCAGTCTAGCTCAGGGGAGTGTAGACTTCACAGCCTTGATGTAAAAAGGGCTTTAAGTTACTACATGACTTAGACCAAGGACCATAGACAGGACAGGTAACAGCTGTTCCTCACCTATGGAGAGGTACATAAGGGGACACCTGCCTCAAAAAGAGCTATCTCTCGATGGATAGTTCAGTGTATCCAGCTTTGCTACTCAAAAGCAGGTAGGGTGCCCCCTGTTGGGCTTAGGGCCCATTCTATAAGGGGCACAGCTTCCACTATTGCAGCTACCTGAGAAGTGCCTTTGGCGGAAATCTGTAAAGCAGCTACCTGGAGGTCAGTGCACACCTTCACTAAGCATTATAGCCTAGACACCCAGTCCAGGAGTGATGCCAGGTTTGGCACAGCAGTCCTGCTGAGTCTTTTTCATGAGTAGATTCTTCACCCACTTCTGATGAGGTACTT
The DNA here is from genome assembly GCA_016271365.2 of Neoceratodus forsteri. Lineage (NCBI taxonomy): Eukaryota > Metazoa > Chordata > Ceratodontiformes > Ceratodontidae > Neoceratodus > Neoceratodus forsteri. The sequence continues at coordinate 531,106,582 of JADMNL010000022.1, read as the reverse complement.
CTGCATAGTCTGCAAGAAGTAATAATATTAGTGGATTCCTGGGGTTAGAAGAAAAAATTACTCACCTGTAGTAATCTTGTTTCTTCCAACGGGATCCACTAATATTATTACTTCCCACCCTGCTTCCCCTTGCAGAATCAGTAAAAAAAAAAAACTCTCCAGTGCTAATTGTATGAATACTTGAAGTGGTATGCCATCTGCTGGCACTTCTTAGTAATGCTTTATAGCTTAGTATGTTTTCTTTCCTTAGGTGAATCTGACATTTAGAAAAGGGGCATTTTTCTCTTTTTTTTACCTGTGATGTAATGTTTACTAGTTGCCACACTTAGGGTCTTTTTTTCTATTTCTAGTCTAATTAGATGCTACTATGGCCTTTTTGCAGGCTCCTAAGAAATCTGAGGTTAGAATGTAGGCAGTTACACTGGGCAGTTTTTTAACTGAATGCACAAGCTAAAGATTCTGTCATTAGCATAGCATTCCATTTGGCTCCGTGGCAGTGCTGGCTTAAAGGAGCACTGTAAGAAGTACTAATATTAGTGGATACTGTTGGAAGAAACAAGATTACTACAGGTGAGTAATATTTTATATGTTACATGCTGCCCTTGCAGGAAAAGACAAACCTGGCAATACTATGAAAGCTAGTGTACAAGCTGCAGAGTACTAGTTTAATTGACTATAGGTGGGAATGGTGCTGCCTCTAGGGCAGTGTCTGTAAAAAGATTTGAGTGATTCTGGTCAACATCATTGACACAGGACACACAGAAATAGTGTATTGATTTTCTGTTGGAAGGGCCTTCTTAATTTGGGGACAAAACAGCGGCCTACATGAAGAAAATTGATGAAAAAACAAAGCAACTTTAAAAATTTATACAGAAAAGCAAAGGTCTACTGCTTACTATAGGCCCTGTGGAAGGGGAAGTATGGGAATGGCTTATTACAGCAGACCCTGTATACACCATGAATATCCTGTTCAGAGGGGCACAGGGTGCGGCAGAGGTAGAAAACGAAGAAAGCTGAGGCCTGCCTCAGCTTTTCCAGAAAAGGCAAAGTTCAGCCTCTACTATTCTACCCATGTTGCCACAGACTTATTTCCAGTAGGGGCACCTACCTTATTATCTCCAGGAGTGGGAAAATACAGTATCACCACAGACAAGCAACACAAAACAGGGCTCAACAAATAAACATATAAGGTGCACAATATCCAGCGTCATTGTCATTATTAAGAAACAAAGTGTTGCATGGTGGCAACCCCAAATTGGGTCAGCACTTAATAATAGTCACAGAGTCTTCATTTGTTTCACTGTGCAGACATGTGGAAGTACTTTTATTAAACTTATTTTCAAAAAGGCATACCACATCCAGAGTTACACCAAGGCTTGCATGTATGTCCTAATATTCATACCGCAGATGTAGTATATTCCAAGGTCTCCAGTACCCAGAGAAAAATCGCACAAAAAGCCAACTAGAAAACCATACTTTGCAGCTTGGGCTGTGAAAATACAAACACTCCCTACTCATGGACCAACCATGCTGACTACTGCACGCGCCAAGTCATGCCCTGATATTTTGACATCACAATGACCTCTTCTTCGGAGGGACTCTGAAGAAGAGGCATTGTAATGTTGAGATATCAAGGTGGGTCTTGGCAGCATGCTAGTGACTTGTCATATGGTTTTGGACTACCTATAGCATTTACTGTGCCAGGGCCTAAAGTCTTCCACTCTAGCAATCCACTTGGCAGTTGCGTCAGGTTTCAAGTCAGCAGCCAAAGCAAAGTCTTTTGCTTCACAGCCAATGTTCATAACTTGACCCTAGTCCTTTCACAATTGATGGAACCTCCATTAGAGTCCATATTCTCAGTAGAGCTCAAATACTTGACATGAAAGACAATGTTTGTTACTTCTGTCAGGGACCGTGAACTGCAGGACCTCTGCCCAGATCCCAATTTTGTGTCTACAGTATGGATAAAGTGGTGTGTAGACCTAATGTGAAATTTCTACCAAAAGTGATTTCTGCATTTTACATGCATCAGTCTGACAATTAGATGTTTGTGGTACAGTATTAGCCACTACTAGCAATTAAATCACAAACTGTAGTGAGAAAGAAATGTGACCTTCTGGGAACTGAACCGAGGCCCCCAATATACCATTCTGGTGCTCTAATACAGACTCACATGGTTGGACCTGGGGTTCTTGGACACACTTTCTTTAGCTGGTATTAAAAATCCTGCAACTAGGAACAAGCAAGATGACTGTTAGATGTTTTTGGTGCAGTATTAGCCACTGCTTAGCAATTAAATCACAAATTATAGTGAGAAAGAAATAATGTGATCTACTGGTAATTGAACCCAGGCCCCTGGTATACCATTCTGATGCTGTAACCACTGAACTATAGGTGCTTACATGATTGGCCTGACTCTTCCCGGACACACTTTCTTTTTCTGGTATTGCAAATCCTGCAACTAGGAACAATTGAGATGACAATTAGATGTATTTGGTACAGTATTAGTCACTGGCAGCTTTTCCAGTGCAAATCGTTGTCTTCCTCAGTCAGTACAGTTGGTGACATGCTCAACGTGGCTGATCACTGTTCCAGCACTGCATGTGGCAGACCATGTTTGAACTGCATAGAGATGATGGTGCCGTCCATTGCCAGATCTTTCTGTAAAGCATATCCTAAGGAAACTAGACACTTCTACCCCAGCTTTGAGGATTCAAGTAGCAGCAGCAGTTCTGACAGTGAAAGTGAACCACGACACCATGACGAAACTCCTGATCACAGTACAACTGGGCAGAAGGAAGACACCAAGCAGTAAGTACTCAGGCCAGTGTCTTCTGATCTGCAACATCACAAACTACTGTTTTGTCTGATGCCGGCCCATCACCACAGAGGTTGGGCTACCGTACTCAATGGCTGGTGACCCAGGTTTGGGAACAAGCCCAAGACATCAGGGGCTGGCCTGGGTGCAGGAGGATCAAGCATCCCACAGGACACTCTCCTCTTGGGAGGGAGGACTGCTGGCTCCACTGCAGTACCACAGTCTGGGTGACAACAGGTGGTGGTGCATTGGAGCAGCAGAAGGGTGAGTGGATGCTGGCAGGGTTGGAACACGGGCATGTTTACATGTGGGCATGCTTCCTGATGCCTTGCATACCGACATACAATGAGGGAGCAGCATAAAAGAGGAAAAAAAACCTAGTGTGTGCAGTATAACACTGGGTCCCCTATGGTGCTGGTGTAACCCCCCTACAAATGGGGGTTCCCGAAAAGTCTTCCTCGAGCTTGCCTAAATGCTCACTACCAGGCTGGTGTCCTGCATTTTAGCAGTTAAACATTATTGCCAGAGAGTGCCTGTGTACTGCCTCTTTAAGGGCTGCCTAGATTTGCAGTAGTGATTAATCTGGAAGGGGCTAAGTGTTATCATGCTTGAGTCCTGCCCGGGCTGCCTGGTAATCACTCCGTTTCTGCCATCACTAATTGTGCAGAGGGAGCTCTGTTAGAAGATGTAACTGTTTGCTGAAAACCTATTAGAGTGATAATGTAATTTCAAACAACATGAAGTCTTGCTGTATTCTGACAATTGCAGTGATTCCCAACCTTTGAACTGCCCCGGAAAACTAAGAGTTAACTTTCCATGCAGGGCATGGAATGCTGAGCTCGAGCTCGGTTGAAGTCTCTGTCTGGAGTGTTATGAACTCAAACCGTCAGATTCTTTACTCCGCCTCACTGAACGGTCGCTCCGGAGATTTCTCCTTCAGCTCGGTTCAAAAGTCGGTTAAAGTTTTCAGTTTTCGTTGGTTTTAAACTGAAAAAAAGTGTCCACGTAGTCGGTTCAGTCTCTGTCAGTGGTGCTGTGAGTACTAGATAGGAATTGTTCTATTTTTCTGTGTGGAACTTGCAAAAGTGCAGTCCGTTTGGCTGAACCAGCCATTTCATTGTGAATTTGTATACTTAGTGTGTGGTTTTACGGTTCTTATCGGTTCCTAAAAAGCGATGTTTTTTCAATACCGATGACGTAGGTTAGGAACAATAAGGATCTTGCCTGGCAGTTGCCGAAAAAGGGTACATTTGGTTAGGTTGGCTATGTCTGAGAAACCCAAGAAAAAAAATGGGCCCACTGGGTTTCAACAATGCAGTGAGTGTAGGGAGGTCTTTGCTAAGGCCGATCCCCACACCACCTGTGTTTATTGTCTGGGGTTTGACCACCTCGATTCAGACTGCCAAATATGTAAACATTTTCCCAAATCTACCCTTGAGAAGAGATTAGGTAGACTGAGGGAAAAGGAGGCCGGGAAGTTCACAGATCTGGATGGCCAGCCTGGTTCGGTTTCGACTGAACCAGAAGGAGTGCCCTCTGACCAGGGCGATACTTCTTCGGGCAAAAGGAGAGCAGATTCCGAGGGATCAGTTCTGACAAAAAGAAAGCGCAAAGATAAATTGACCGGTTCGGATCCAGAGGTTCATTTTCCGACCGCCGAAGAGATAGCCAGGGCGTATTCAGATTGTGGAATCGCTCCGTCCGCTCCCCATCCGATCCGGCTCCTTCTGGCAGGGGTTCGTCGGTTGGTTCCCCCGGTTCAAGAGTATACCCTTGAAGATTTTTATGAACCAGAATTTGAAGAGGAAGGGGAATTTGAGGATTATGATGTAAGTGAAGGTCTGGATGTGCCTGTGGAACCGGACAACTCCCCAGACAGGCCTTAAGGTGTTTCCCCTCCTAGGCTTTCTGAGTCCCCTTCTCACTTTATGTTTTACAGAAAGGTGGGCTGAAACCCTCCAGCTTCCTATGGAGGAGGCTGTGGAAGATCAAGAGGAACCTTATTATGTAGAGATGATGAATATCCCAGAGTCCAGGAGGCTGTCTATTCCCCTTCATAAATCTTTTGGGAAACAGACACTAAAAATCTTAGTCTCCTAACACTATACCTCCTGTGGATAGAAGAATGGACAAGAGGTATACACTTTCAGGCTCAGACACGGAGTTCTTATATCAACAATGCAGCCATGTTGGGGTAGTACAGGCTGCTGCCTGTGACAAGGCAAATATTCCCTTGGCTTCACACCCCCCTGACAAGGACTCCAGGAAGATTGATGCCATGGCAAAGAAGCAATGCATGGCATCTTCTTTGGGACTCAGGCAGGCTAATTACATGGCCTATACAGCCAGGTACCAGAGGTCCAGGTGGGACACTGTACTGGCACTGGCTAAACAGGCCTCCCCCCAGCTAGCCAAGGAGCCGGAGGCGGTGGCTGCAGATGGGATTGAGGCATCTAAAGTTCAGTTTCATGCTGCTGTGAACTCTAATGATGTTTCATCAAGAGTCATGGCTACATCTGTGGCTCTTCGGAGGATGGCTTGGCTCAGATGTACTAGCCTCTCACAGGACACCCAGGCTAAGGCCGTGGATTTTCCTGTAGTGGGTAATTCTCTGTTTGGGGAGCAGACAAAGAATTACATGAAGAAAATGGATGAGTAGGACCACTTACAGGAGTGCTCAGGCCAAGGAAAGGCAGGCAACTCCTCAAAGGCAGTAGTCTAGGGGCAGGGGCAGGCCTTTTCAAAGGCCTTTCTACCAAGCAGAGGCCTCTTCTTCTTCTTTTTCTCAGAGGTGCTTCTTCAGAGGGAGAGGCAGAAGGGGGATGAGCAGGCCTGCATTCACTCCTCAGCCTAAAGCCCCTGCCAAGCAGACACCCTGATGGGCCTGCCCGGGTCGACTCTCCTATACCAGTAGGCGGCAGGCTGGCTTACTTTGTCCAGGACTGGATGTCTATTACATCAGACATGTGGGTCCTGGAAGTAGTAAGCCAGGGACGGGTTCTCAGCTTCAAAAAATTTCCAAAGATGAGAGCCAGATCTTTTCCACCTGCAGGTCTCTCCGAGACCCTTGCCCTAGAGGCAGAGGTTTCTTCTCTCCTATCTTTAAGAGCAATAGAGAGAGTATCTACCCTACACTGGGGCAAAGGACTGTACTCCAGGTACTTCCTGACCCCCAAAAAGACAGGGGAGTGGCGACCCATCCTAGACCTAAGATATCTAAACAAACATCTTTTAAAACCAAAGTTCAAGATGATAACTCTTGGAATAATCCTTCCCTCTCTAAGGCCAGGGGACCGGCTAGCCTCCCTGGACCTCAAAGATGCCTACTTTCACATTCCCATTAAGTGCTCCCATAGAAAGTACCTCAGGTTCGAGTTGCCCTCAGGCCACTATCAGTTCAGAGCAATGCCCTTTGGCCTAACCTCAGCCCCAAGGGTCTTCACAAAGTGCCTGGCAGTAGTAGTTTCCTTTCTAAGGAGGCAAAAGATTTCTCTATTTCCTTATCTGGACGATTGGCTAATAGTGGGTCAGTCTCCAGACCAAGTCAAGTCTCACCTACAAGTGACCCAGCAAGTGCTCACTTCTCTAGGATTTCTTCTCAACCTTCCCAAGTCAGCTCTCGAACCAGTCCAGCTTCTTACCTTTATAGGGGCAGAACTGGACACACTCAGAGCAAGAGCCTTTCTTCCTCTAGAAAGGGCAAGGGTTCTGATGGAACTGGCTTCTTCCTTCAGGTATCTCGACCAGCAAGGCATTTCCTCCAGCTCTTGGGCCACATGGCAGCTTCAGCAGCAGTGGTCCAAGGGGCAAGATTCCAGATGAGGGATATTCAGTTCCACCTGAGAGCTTTCTGGTCTCAGAAGAAGGAGTCCCTTACCAAACTGATCCCAGTGACTCTGACATTGATCCAAGCCCTCCAGTGGTGGCAGGATCAGGGCAATTTAAGACAAGGTGTTCCTTTTGTTGCTCAGCCTTGTTCAATGGTCCTTACCATGGATGCTTCTCTCCTGGGCTGGGGAGCCCACCTGGGGTCCCTTACTGCCCAGGGGCTGTGGTCCCCCCAAGAATCCCTTCTCCACATCAATCTTCTAGAGCTCAGGGCAGCTTTTCTGGCTCTAAAAGCGTTCTCACAGTCAGTACAGAACAAGGTAGTTCAAGTCAGAACAGACAACACCACCACCATGTGGTACATCAACAAGCAGGGAGGCACTCGGTCCATAGCCTTGTGCACAGAAGCCATGAAGTTGTGGTCCCTGGCTTATTCCCTGCAAACCTCTCTTGCAGCAGTTCACCTTCCAGACAAGGACAATGTGCTAGCAGATGCACTGAGCAGGATCTCTCAGGGCCATCACGAATGGTCCTTGGACCCTCAGGTGTTGAAAGTGATTTTTTCAAGGTGGGGCACTCCAGAGATAGATCTCTTTGCAGCCCCAGACTATCACCATCTCCCTCTCTTTTGTTGCAGACCTCCAGTCCTGGGTGCAGTCCCTCTGGACGCTCTGATCCTGAATTGGGAGGGGAAGTTTCTGTATGCCTTTCCCTCCTTCCCACTCCTGTTCAAAGTTTTGGTAAAAATAAGGTCTCAACCATGCAAGGTGATTCTGATTGCTCCAGATTGGGCCAGACAGCTCTGGTACCCCCTGTTGTTGTCCCTAGCAGTCCATCTTCCTTTGTCTCTTCCCAGGAATTACAACCTGTTAACATCCTCTCAGGGAAGGATTTGGTACCCCAATCTTCAGTCTCTCAACCTCAAAGCATAGCTCTTGAAGAGTTAGAGTTTGCAGATCTGCATCTTTCCCAAGTGGTTCTGGATCTCCTCAAAGCTTCTCGGAAGCCCTCCACCAGAAAGACTTACAACTCCAAATGGAGAAGGTTTAGCATTTGGTGTTCTGAGAAGCATATTTCTCCAGACACTGCTGAATTGCCTACGGTTCTGGATTATATGGTCCATCTTAATGGCCTAGGCTTCAGACCAGCTACTCTCAAGGTACACTTGTCAGCTGTTTCTGCATTTCTGTCTGTGGGGAAACCTTCCTCACTATCTTCCCATCCTGTGTTCTGTAAATTTTGTAAAGGATTGCTTCACACCAGTCCCCCTTTTAGAGACCCTGCCCCTGCCTGGGATTTGAATGTTTGCATTGCTCAACATATGCAACCCCTTTGAGCCTATGTCTTCAGCAGAGCTTAAGTACGTGACTTGGAAGACTGTGTTCCTGGTAGCCATTACCTCTGCCAGGTGTATATCAGTGAATTGCAAGCCCTGTCAGTGGAACCTGATTTTATCTCCTTTCACAGGGATAAAGTGGTCCTTAGAACCAGTAGAAGGTTCTTGCCCAAAGTGGTTTCAGACTACCATTTAAACCAGTCTATGTCTCTTCCTGTTTTCTTCACTGATCATTCTTCTTCAGGAGAGAGGAGGCTACACAGTTTGGATGTCAAAAGAGCCCTTAGTTACTACATAGAGCGTACCAAGGGTCACAGGTTTGACTCCCTCCAGTTGTTCCTCACTTATGGAGAAGTGGGAAAGGGCAAACCTGCCACCAAAAGATCTGTTGCCAGGTGGATCATGTCTTGTATACACCCCTGTGTGAAAAACTGGGAAAAACTCCACCCTCAGGCCTGAGGGCTCATTCCACAAGAGGTACAGCTGCTTCCCTGTCTGCGGCCAGGGATATCCCTCTCTTAGAAATTTGTCAAGCAGCCACCTGGAAAACAGTCCATACCTTTACCAAGCATTACTCTCTGGATATCCAGGCTAGGAGTGATGCTCGGTTTGGCACAGCAGTACTTCAGAGCCTATTCCCGAAGTAGGTTCTGTCCCTCCTCCTTGGAGGTACTGCTTGGTAGTCTGCAATTGCCAGAATACAGCAAGACTTCATGTTGTTTGAAGAAAAAATTACTCACCTTAGTAATTATATTTCTTCTAATGGAGTCTTGCTGTATTCTGACCTCCCTCCCTGCTTCCTCTCTCAGAACCTGTTTTTGGGAAGTGGGTGGGCAGGTGCAGTGTTGCACCCCAGGGGTGTTTTTTGCTTGCACCTTCCTCCCTTTTTGTTTGGGTGCTTATTTATTATTGTTATCTTAGTACATTGGGTTTTGTTTTTGGGTTTCCTGACTTGAGTCTTCCTTGGGACCCCAAAACTTTTCAGCCAGTTGGCTAGTAGAATTTTTACAATTTCCACATAGAATTTTTAGCTTAGTTGGGCTCGTAAGCAGTGATGAAAGTGAGCAGGAACGCACAGGAACTCAGTTCCTGTACCTTTTTTGCAGCAGGAACTGAGTTCCTGTACTTCTTCCCACTGACACTAAAAGGAAATTCTTAAACCAGCAACATAGTGACAGTTTCTGGATCTGTGATCTGCTATCAGGGTTTCCATAACACCATTTGACTTGTGCAACAATGCTATTTTCCTAGAAATACTTTAATATCTCTAACTGAATCTACTAGCGTCAAATTAGATAGTTGTGCCTTGACCGCTATCCTTTAGATTGAAGATCTTCATTCTATATTTCATCATTGCCAGTGCCTGAGTTCCTGTACTTCTCGTCTACCACTTGCACCACTGCTCGTAAGAATCTGACGGTTTGTGTTCAGAACACTCCAGACAGAGACTTCAACAGAGCTCGAGCTCAGTGTTCCATGCCCTGCATGGAAAGTTCACTCTTAGTTCTCCGGGCAGTTCAGAGGTTGGGAATCACTGCAATTGTCTGAATACAGCAAGACTCCATTAGAAGAAATATAATTACTAAGGCGAGTAATTTTTTCTTGTCTAACCTGCCTTCTTTGCAGCAAGGTCTGTCTTGTTTATCCCCACCATTTGGCCCAGGTCTGCAAATTGGACCAATCAGTTCTGGTGGGACCTAAAATGGAGCTGGACTACAGGAGCTGTCTGGAGTCAAAATCTGTAGGAATTGTACTTTTGGGCTTTTGGTGCCATTTTGCACCTGAAGGAGGAGCCTTTGTTGTGACTGACAGACAGATCAGCCATCCGAACTTTTGGATTCTGGGGAAAGTCCCAGGCTTGCTGGCAGTTGAGTCAGATCTAAGTTGGGAGCTGAAGAACAACAGCTTGAGACAGTCAAGCAGCCGTCTGAGTAGTTTTGCATGGGAGAACTGTCGAAAGGCCTGAGTTTTATTTATTTTATTTATTTATTGAAATTTCGGAATTACAATCCTTTGAGTCGAAGACTCCTTTGCAAAGGCTCCACGTCCATAGGGAGAGAGTCGTGGCCTGCATGTCTGCCTGCTGCTCCTGAGAGGGAGAGAAGTGAATTATTTCGGACTAAATCCAAGTTTGTGAGAACGAAGTAAGCCACTGATTTTTTACCAGGCTCATACCTGAAGAATACTGAAGATTTTGCTGAATGCAATCGGCCTGTCAGGATTTACAGCTGCTTTTGCATCCCCGGTTTGTGCAGAGTCTCTGCGATCATGACCGGAGAGCGGTTTGCCTGGTACAGTAGAATTTCCTTACATGTAAATGTGCTGTGTATTGAAAGTGGGTTGTGATTTGGTTCCCCACTGTGTGAACTGTGTTCTGCTTGCTGGTACCATAGAATTCTTTACATGTAAATGTGCTGTGTAATGAAAGTGGGTCATGATTTGGTGCCCCACTGTGTGAACTGTGTTCTGCTTGCTTGAAGCTTTATCCAGCCTAATCGGAATGAATCCACGTTCATCTCCATTTGGCCTGGGCCATGCCATGCTGGCCCTGCCAGACTACCCCACTGCACAGAGAAAACCACCGACGAGAGACCTGCCTGGGGATCATTCCCCTGCTCCACGCTTGAACAGGAATGACGCCTTGGCAATTCGTGTGGGCCTTGCTTCTCCTGGCACTCCAGATCAACCACCTGCTGTCTCGATTTCCGTCCAGCCTGTGTCCAGTCTTGGGTATCATGAGTAACCATCAGGGTAGCTCCCTGCCACAACAGTTTAATCTAAGTATGTCATCTGATTTCTTTGTTGTCTCTCTTTCTTCATGAACTGAGCCATCCGGCTCCGGATTACAAATAGTGTGTATCATGCATGTTGTTTTTCCATCACAGGGCCCCAACCAGCTGCAACACTGGCCTACCCCGGGCAACGGTCCTGGCTATCCCATCTCTTCTTCACCTGGGTACCCAGAAGGTGTGACTGCTTAGGGACTCTGAATGCATGCATAACTGTTTGACTGATAGAACATTTAAGCAAATTACCCTGATTACGCCTCTCCCTTGTTCAAGTCCCTTAAATAAATCAGATCTAACTCTTTTTGCATTTACCCTGATTGTGGTTCCAGTTTGTGCAAGAGTACTGTACTGCTGTTATTTGCTGTGTATAACCTTGTTTTACAGGGGGTCCCCAGGGCCGAGCCAGAGGAAAGCCCTGGTGGTAAGTGCAAACAGCGTGGGTACTTGTGTGGTGTATTAGTGGTATTGTAAAAGTGATTATTGTGTATTGTTCTGGGCACTAGTAAGGGGGGCGTTACAGTGTCCCAAAGGGCTATGCCCAGGTTAGCTTGAGTACTGCCAACCCTGACCTCCAGGTGGAGGCACCTGTTTCAGAACTCAGGCCCCTTAACCTGCTACTAGCCAAGCAGGCAGGGTAGTTGCCCTTGGGATAGCGCCACCTACTGGTTACACTTACAACCTCTTGAACCCCATGCACTAGGTGGGGCTGATGGGGTGGGATAAGACCCAGCTACCCCCATCTCCCAGACAAACCCACCAAGGATGGAGGAATTACACTGTCAACCCCCTGGAGTTGAGGTAAGCACCAGAGAAGGGAAGGATGTGGCTGGGGTAGCTAGGCTGAGGACAAAGTGCTGGGACTATCAGGTGCAAAATGTTGGGCTGCTGTGGGTTCTCATGTGGACTCTAAATTCTCTGTTTTGCACTTGTATCTGCACTTTAATAAAAGCAACTATGGGATTTTAAGCATATTAAGAGTGTATGTGCATTCTGTTTAGAGCAGAGTGCTGGATCATATTGTTCCGGATAAGCTGGGGAGGACCACACCAGTGAAAGGGAGATAAACAATGCAAAAGATAGTCTACTGTTTCCTCTAGCCAGGAACGTTTTTTTTTTTTCAGGTGCTGACTCTACTAAGCCTGACCCATAAGAAACTTGGATTCCAATATAGGGTCTACCTCTGGAGCCAACATAAAGTCCCTCCCAGCCCTGTAGCCCCTGCTGAGGCTGGAGCTGTTGGATTTGTTTAACATGGCCTTCTTAGACCCACACAGACTTCAGGAGGGCTTTTTGAAGGCCATGTTGCTGACCACAGTGGAGCACTTTACCTGCATGTTTGGCAGTTGTTACTCTGGTGGCTGTCTACTCACAGTGCCTTGATGTAAGTGACAATGAAGCCTCAACCCAGCTATGCTTACATACAGACACCCACCGAAAGGGATGGGGTGAAGGGTGCACCTGTGGAACACACAGTCAAGGTGATGTAAACTGTTTATGACTGAAAGTGTCACATAAATGTTCTGGAGCTCAGGGCATTGAGAATGTGATCAATGACAATCGTACTGTGGTTGCATACCTCAGTAAGCATGAGAGCACCAAAGAGCAGGGCTCTCTTTCAAGAGATGCTGCAACTTCTTCTTTTAGAGGAATGCAGTACCCGCTCTATTGCAACAGTTCCTCTCAAGGGGTCCCTCAACACAGCAGCAAACTGGCTCAGCAGAAATGAGATCCTACCAGGGAATGATCTAGCAATACCAATATATTTCACCAAATCACCTCCAAGTGGTTTCATTTATAGATGGATCTGTTTGCATTAAGACATAATCACAAGTTGCCGAGATTTTGCTTCATGACACAGGACATCTTTGCAAAATCTGTGGATGTGTTTTGCCTGGACTTGCCCTCTAACTTCTACTATGTCTTTCCACTGATACCTGTTCTTCACAGAGTAGAAACATAGAAATTTAGAATTTGTTGGTTGATAAGGACCACTCAGCCCTCCCAGTGTGCCCATTTCTGTCCCTGCATATACTGTCACCACAGACCACACCTGATCTCTGGCTACCCCCCCCCCCGCTTTCCTACCAAGATTCCTTTGTGCCTGTGCCATGCCCACCACTATTTTGCCCCACCTTCTCTGTTGGAATACTGTTCCAGGTGTCTACCTTTCTTACAGTGAAGTAGTACTTCCTCATATCCTTTCCAAATTTTCCCCCTTCCAGCTTTATTGCATACCCCCTTGTACTTGTTCACATTCCCTTCTGAAAAATACTCCTCTTCTGTAACTTATTCACCCTTGTGGGGTATTTATATATCTCTTTCATGTCCTCTCTCCCTCCTGTCCTCAAAAGTGTACATATTGAGATCCCCTCAGTCTTTCCATTTAGGCCTTTTGATGCAGCCCCTGCACCATTTTAGTTGCCCTCCTCTGCAAAGGCTCTACCCTATCGATATCCTTCCTGAGATGTGGTCTCTAGACCTGGACACAGTACTCCAGATGGGGTCTCACCAATGATAGATACAGTGGTAACATCACCTTTCTCCTTCTGCTGGTGATTCCTCCTCTGCACTCTAGCATCCCTCCGGCCCTGCCTACTGCCTTGCCACACTGTCTTGCCACCTTCAGGTCATTAGCTGTGATAACCCCAAGGTCCCTTTCCTGTTTAGTGACCATGCGTACTGCTTCCCCCATTTTATACTCCATCTCTGAGTTTCTGTGCCTTAGATGAATAATTTTGCACTTTTTTACATTGAAACTCAGCTGCCATACCCTTGACCAATCCTCAAGTTTTCATCAGGTCTCTACACGTTCTCTCCAGCCCTTCTGGAGTATGCACCCTACTGCAGATTTTGGTGTCATCTGTAAAGAGGCACACCTTCCCTTCTAGCTCCTCTGCAATGTCACCTATAAAGACATTGAAGAGGACTGATCCCATCACTGAGCCCTGAGGTACCCCACTGGTCACTGTCCCCTCCTTATAGTGAGTGTCATTTGCCATCACCCTCTGTCACCTATCCATCAACCTGTTGCATACCCAGTTTACCACCTTGAGTCCCACCCCAAAACTGCCCAGGTTCCTTATAAGCCTCCTATGTAGTAGGATGTTGAAGGTCTTGTTGAAGCCTAAGTAGTCCAGGTTCACCACCCCACCCTAATCTATTTCTCTTGTCACCCAGTCAAATAAATAATTCAGGTTCATCGGACATGAATCCATGCTACCTTGTGTCTTGTAATCTGCTGAATTCAAGATATTCTACTAGCTTTTCTTTTAAAAGTGTCTCCCGTTAACTTCCCACCACTGACGTTAAACTGACAGGCCTATAGTTACCAGCCTTTTCGATGCTGCCGCTTCTGTGAAGTGGAACTACATCTGCCCACCTCCAGCACTCTGGAATCAGTGCTGTCTCTAATGAGTTGTTGAATCGTGCTGTCAGAGGTGCAGTCAGTACCTCCCTTGCTTTCTCAGCCCCCTTGTGTGTACTCTGCTCAGCCCCAAAGCTTTATCATCTGTCAGATTCACAAGTTCTTTCAGGACTCGTTCCTCTGTGACTGGACCTGTCTACTTTTCTCTCCCCCCAGTGTTCAGGCTGCTTCTGTATGGCAATCAGGAAGATAATTCTGTACAGGGCCAGAGTTATCTTAATGGCCTCTACTGGCTGAGGAGGTCTTGAGTCACCACACTGCTTTTTAAAATAATATCTCCCCATCAGATCCTGCCCTGCCTTCCAAGCCTGCTATATCAAGGGCTGGTGTGGCATCCCAGTCTACTCAACCATTGCTTAGCAGTTTGGAACTTGAATGGAGCTCTCTGTAGCAATGCAGATGCACTGTGGCAGTACTGGGCACTCTGCTTTGATCCAGGAAACAGTCCAAAAACAAGGCTTACCATTGCATCTGGCACTTTCTGTTTGCTGTGGCTCAGCGGTTCACAAAACTCTTGCCATCAGCAGTGGCTGCTGTCTTGACTTTCCTGTACTGTTTTTTCTTTTTGTTATGGGACAGTCTTCAGTGACTCAGTGTCCATGAAGCTGCATCGGGAGCCCTTCTTAGTTCAAGTTTTGGGGGAACATCCACACATTTCAAGTTTTTTCAAAGCTGTTTCCCTGATATGACCAGGTGTTAAACTAAAGGTCCCTCTGTGGCATTTGAATCTGGTTTTAAATACCCTGTCTAGAGCACACTTTGAGCCCCTGGTGACTGCCTTTCTGGCTCCATATGTTGAAAGTCCATCTTCTTAGTGATCATCACTTCTGCCCACAGAGTGGGTGAACTAAGTGGGAGCACTATTAATAACTGACCCATGGCTTCATAGTCATCAGGACTGTGCTCTGCAGAGCCCCAGAATTCATCCCAGTTTTAATTCTTCCTTTCATCTCTAATAGGTGCTTCCTCTCTTTTGCTAAAAAAAAACAGACATATTTGGAACTGAAATTCCACAACCTGGTAGTTTGTAGGGTCATTAAACATTTTGTGAACAAAACTGAGTCCTACAGCAAACAAAAAAAAAAACAGTTTGCTTCTCAGCCACAAAAAGAGGGGTCTGAATGCTTCAAAACATCTGTTTTCCATTGGCTCAGTGAGTGCACTTTTGAATCATACAAAGTAGAGGCCTAGCTGCCTCCACTGGGAGTGAAAGTGCACTCTGCCAGAGCCCTGGTGGCACCATGGACAGAATGAAAAGGAGCATATCATATCTGGACATTTGCAAAGCTGCCACTTGGGCAACCTTGCTTACATTCACAAAGCACTACCGTTTGGATGTGGCTTCTTTTGTTGCTGCAGCCCTTGACAGAAATATTTTCCAGGCTTTTTTTTCATGACCAGTCTGCTTTGCAGCATTAGGTCCTGTTACCTCTTTCTGTGTGTGCCTTCTTGTACCTGTTTATTTTTTATTTTCATTCCTACCCTTTTTCATGTGTATTTTTTATTTTAATTCCAGTCCTTTTCAACTGGGAGTACTGCTTCTTACATCTTACCCATTTAGAGTGACAGATGCTTGTTTGGTGCTGGAGAAAGGAACATTTCTAACCTTTGGGTAATTTGTTTTACCGAGCTGTGCATCTATCCCTCTACTCCATCCCTAGTCTTATGTTCTCAATTTTAGATTGCTGTGTCGTGTATGTAGTTAGGGTTTTTGTTTGCCCTGGTCAGGTTTGGTTGATGCAAATTTAAGGTTACTATTAGTCATAAAGTACACCTAGAGCTAGGAAAGTCCTCATCCTGTGGTCTGTGGTGGCTGCTGTGGGATGTCTCAACTTTGGTCTCCTGCCTACCAGCAGCAGGGGGTGGAGCTACCCGCTCATAAGGAGTAACAGATGCACAGCTAGGAGAAATTACCTGAAAGTAGGTTTTCCTTTATACTCGGGTACCGGTTTATACAGACTGTAGGTCTGAGTTTACTCAGCAACTTTCCAACCACATCATTTGCTATTCTAACCCCAGTAATACTCAGGTTTTCATAACTTCTGCAGTGTCCCTTTAAGACAGAACTGCCTGTAGAAAATTTGGAATGCTATGCAAATGATGGAATCTTTGCGCCTACTGTTTTCAAATGCTGTCTTGTACTAATTGCCTAAGTTCTAAACCCTCAGATTTCATTCTCCACCTGTCAAGACCAGAAGCTCGGAGATCTTCTCCTCATCTACCTGTCCTGACATGATAAAACTTATAAAAATACGCAAGTATTTTTCTCCTTTTCATTTGCTGCCTTTTGCTAGTTGTTAATATTAGCTAAACCGTTGTTTTTGTATTTAAATTACATCTTTCTCGGTTTCTCCTGGTTCAGTATAACTGGTGGGGAACCGGGGTTTATTCTGTGTTTATCAGAGTTCCCTGACTAAGGAACTCCATTAGTTTAACCAAAATTTGTTTTAAAATATTAATTTTTTTGAACCGCTAATCTCTCTTCTTGAACCACTAGCTCCAGTCCATTTTTCCATTCAGTTCCCGGTTCCGATCAGTTTCTCATCAGTTCAGGAACCAACCACAAGCGCTAAATGAGTTTTAAAAAAAAAAAATTCTTATTTAGTGGTTATTTGTTTTGGGTAATTTTTTCCCACAGAATGTCTGAAAAACCTAAAAGAAGAACCAGCGAACCCGGATTCAAACCTTGTACCAAGTGTGGTGAGATTTTTGCCAAGACAGACAAGCATCATTTATGTGTTGTCTGCTTGGGCTTTGAACATTTGAAAACAGACTATGATATTTGTAAAACTTTTCCTGAAAAAACTGTTGAAAAGTGCCTTGAAAGGCTGAAGAAAAAGCTGTCTGTTCCTAAGGGTCCCTTGAGCTCTGACCAGCTGACATCCTTTGTTTCTGTGGATGAAACCACTTTAATAACAACAGTTGTAACTGCCACCCCTGAGACGGGTACACAGACAGTTCCATAGAGGCTTGCTGAACTGACTGACTCTCCGGTTCCATCTAAAACATCCAAGAAAACAAAGCATGCAGAAGCCCCAGCTGAACAGCATTTGGGGACTTCTGTGCCTGCAATAAACATGCCAACTGCTGATGAGTTTGCAAAGGCCTTTCGAGTTATCCAGGCTTTACAGGGGCTGACTGCTGCTCTGCCTCAGACTCTAGCCAAACAGACTGACTCTTCTTCTCAATCTTCTCTTTATGAACAAGAAGAGTATGTTGATATTGATGTGGAGGACGATGGGGATTCCATTGCACCGGAGGTTTCCCCCGAACAAGACTTTGGTACTCCTCCTAGGGCATCAGAGGATTTTTCCTCTCACTTCACTTTTGTAAGAAGGATGGTGGATGCATTAGATATCCCCACAAGTGAGATGACTGAGGATGAAGAAAAAGCTGAATATATGGAAATGAAGCCATTATCAGCATGATGCAAACAGATGCAAATAGCACAAAAACTGTAAGTGCTAGACTCAAAGTATGAGCGGCAAACTTGTTCAGCATACAATTACCTTTCCAACGGTGGTATGCAAGTAATAATAGGCAATTTAGGTTTTTTTCTATGCTGGTCGAAATAGCAAAAAAAATATTTTTTCCTCAAAAAAATGAACCATAAGCCTTTTTTTGTTGGGAAATATGAAACATATTAACACCAAATTAAACATCCAAATGTTAGATGTAGTTTTAATAATTTGTTTGTAAAAACAACGGCTATTTCTGTAGTATTAAGTATAGTTTTTCCCCATTTTAGTCAAGGTGCATTGGTGAGGTTTGAGGGACAAATCTGAACCATACACACCATACCATAAACAAATGCATATAACTCCTAAAATATACATGATACACACAACATATCAGCAGCAAAGTTGTTCCGCACAAAATTGCCTTTCCAATGGTGCTGTGCAATCAATTGTGTTTAATTTGGTTTTTGTTTTATACTGGTTGAGATACCCAGAATGTGTGTTTTCTTCAAAGTGCTTAGGTCATTAGTTCTTTATGACAGTGAGCATCCCCTAAGCAATGGAAAAGATTTCGAGCCTCCCTCAAATTTTTAAAAAACAACAACTTGGGCCTCCCCTTAGGAAAAAATATATGTTGCACAGTACACCAGGAATAAAATGAGACTAATAAAGTTTACTGAGTATGTTCTCTTTTTATTCAACTTATTGTTCTCCACTCTCAGACCCACACCCCAGATTTATCCTTGTCACTATTTTTCTGACTCTTAGTCCCTTATTGTTCTGTTTTCTCTCTATCTGGAATAACTTACCTATCCACCTTCATCTCTCCCCCTCTTACCATGTTGTTAAGCAGTTTCATGTACTCTTCCCTCAGGTGACATCTGAAACAAACACTGGCTCTGTGTGCCTTTCCCAGTTACTCATTTGCATATAAACATCTACAGAAAACAAGTTCTAATAGTGTGTTTCTTCCCAGTCACTCATCTGCTTATAAGCACCTGGTGTAGAAACACGCCTTGAGTCTGTGTGCCTTTCCTAGTCATTTATTTATTGAAAAGTTTCACCAGGAAAGATACACTGAGCAACAGGATGCTCGTCTCATGGTACGTCCTGGGAGAGGGGTACAGGGATACATAGCAATTATGCATACAACATTCGAGTATGAAGGAACAACAATGAATATAACAGTAAGGGGGAAGGGTACTGGGATACAGAACATTATACATGCAATTTACAAGTATTTGAGGAACAACAAGAAATATAACAGTACAGAGAATGTATACAGTACAGAGAATGTATACAGGATACAGAACACTATAATAAACAATCTTAGAACGTGTAATAAGAGAAGAAAGGGTAGGGTGAGTGTTACTGGGCAGGGAGCTAGAAGGGTTTGAGGGGAAAGGGAGGAATCGGTTTACATATCAACAACCATCTAATGCAGAAACAAGCCTTGACTTGGTGTACCTACTAGTTGCCCATTGACATATAAATACACACCTAGACACAAGCTGTGGCTCATTGGGCCTTTCCTGGTCACCAGTTTTTGCAAAAGTTAGGAAATTCAGCTGCCATTATTCTGATTTAGTTTGCTTCATCCCATCACACAAAACATCCAAAACTTAAAATGTTAATACTGTACATTCTCAAACTTGACCAGACATCCCCTTGAGCAGTTTGGGGCCTTCCTTGGGAGGCTGGCCTCACAATTTGAGAACCACTGGCTTAGGTGGTTCTTGATGGACAAAACGTCTGCCATACACACCATGTCATAAACAAATGTGAATAACTCCTAAAGTGGACATGATACACACAAAGTGTCAGTGGCAAAGTTGTTCAACACAACATTACCTTTCTAATGGTGCTATGCAGTCAGTTCTAATCAATTCTGGCTAGCAAGTAATATTAAAACATGTGAGTGATGTCTCCAGATGTTACTAGGGCACACAGGAAGTCTGTAGGTGACTTCTGTAGTCGTTCTGGGACACACTGCAGTGCATTTGCTGCCGCCTACAGACGTAGTCTAGGAGGCAATGAGTTCAGAAGGATGCCTTAAAGATTTTACAAACACCTAATACTGCTCCCGCTCTGGATAAGAGGTTGGATAAAAAGTATCAGTTGGAAAGGCAGGGTGCTGAATTCTTGTTCTCTCACCCTGACCACCAAGGGGTAGTGCAAGTGGCAGCGTATAACAAAGCAAGGGTTCCACTAGCCTCCCACCCTCCAGACAAAGACTCTAGGAAGATTGATAGCATGGCCAAGAAAGGTTACCTTTCAGCCTCCTTGACCATCAGGCAGTCAAACGCCCAGGCCTATGTGGCACAATACCAAAAATCTCTTTGGCAATTGGTCCTTGCTATGTCAGACGAGGCACAGTCTGCCCTTTCAGCTGACTTAGTTGAAACAGCCAGATTTGGTTTGGAAGCAGCCAAATATCAATTTCAAATGGCTGCTGATGTGAATGACATAGCTGCCAGGTGGATGGCAAACACTGTGGCTCAGAGAAGGTTTGCTTGGCAAAGATCCACAAATCTTACTCAGGATACACAAACCAAGGCATTGGATTTCCCATTGGAGGAAAACTCCCTCTTCGGGGAAAAGACAGAGGCTTGTATGAAAAAAGTGGATGTATACAAGGCCACCTACAGAAGCAATTCTGCAAAAGATAAAGCTTCACCATCCACCAGACCCTATGGAAGGGGGAGGCAGGGGCAGATCCTTTCAAAGTAGGCCTTTTCTCCAGGCCATGGCTGCGCCTCAGTACTAGCAGCATCCACAGCGGGGATACTTCAGAGGCAGGGGTAGAAGGGGTTTCATGTGTGGTTCCCAGTCCCAAGCTCAGCCTCAAGCAAAACAGGCACCATAACATGTCTATACAGGCCGCCTCCCTACTGCCTGTAGGAGGCAAACTGGCTCACTTTTTTCATGTTTGGAAAAACATCACCACAGACAAGTGGTTCCTGGAAGTAGTGAGCCAGGGATTGTCTCTAACCTTCAAATCCCTCCCACCTTTAAGAACCTGAGTTTTCAAACCATCTTCAAATGCAGAGAGAACTCCTGGAAACAGAGGTTCAAAAACTGCTTCTGTCACAAGCAGTGGAACCAGTACCTATCCACTTCAAGGGAAAGGGATTTTCACTCAAGGTACTTCCTTACCACAAAGAAAAACGGGAGTGGCGGCCCATCTTAGACCTCATTGTCTTAAACAGATAACTAACAAAACCAAAGTTCAAAATGGTAACACTGGCACTGATTTTGCCAACCCTCCAAAAAGGAGACTGGTTGGCTTCATTGGACCTAAAAGATGCCTATTTCCACATCCCCATAAGGGAGTCTCACAGAAAGTATCTCAGGTTCAGACTCCCTTCAGGTCACTATCAGTTCTCAACCCTGCCATTCGGTTTCACTTCAGCACCAAGGGTGTTCACAGAGTGTCTGGCAGTGTTAGTGGCACACCTTCAAAAGCAAGGTGTCACAGTCTTTCCATACCTAGATGACTGGCTGGTGGTGGGAAAACCACCCCAGCATGTCAGGGAGCAGCTGCAACTCACCTAAGAGCTCTTGGAGTCTTTAGGATTCCTGATTAACCTAAAAAAGTCAGTCCTTCAGCCTGCTTAGGTATTGCAGTTCATGGGAGCTGAGTTAAATACCCTGCAGGGCAAGGCATACCTGCCTCTGGACAGGGTAAGGAGCATCCAACAGATAGCAGGTTCATTCATCCTGAACAAACCAAACACTGTAAGATAGTTTCTTCAGCTGCTGGGCCACATGGCAGCTGCCACTGGCACAGTGCTAGGATCCAGATTCCAAATGAGGGACATTCAGTTTCACCTCAGGGCTCACTGGTGCCAAAGAAGATACACTCTTTCAAAATTGATTCCAGTAACAGGAACTCTTGCAGGCCCTCGAATGGTGGAAAGAGGAAACCAATCTGAGAGAAGGGGTTTCTTTTCAACAAGAGCCCCCGTCAGTAATTCTCACAATGGATGCATGATTGTTGGGGTGCGGTGCCCATCTGGGAGATCACACCACCCCAAGGCACATGGTCAAGTGCAGAGTCACTCCTGCACATAAACCTGCTGGAGCGCAGAGCAGTTTTGTTAGCACTGAAGGCCTTCACGCCCCTGCTACAGGGAAAGATGGTACAGATCAGAACAGACAATACCACCACTATGTACTACATAAACAAGCAGGGAGGGCAAGGTCAAACTCTCTCTGCACAGAAACCATGAAAATATGGAGTCTGACATACTCCTTGGGAGTTTCTCTACAAGCCATTCATCTACCTGGCAAGGACAATACCTTGGCAGACACCTTGAGTTGGATCAATCAGGCCCATCATGAATGGAATCTGAACTGGCAAGTGGTGGAAGGGATTTTCAGGAGGTGGGGCACTCCAGAGGTAGACTTGTTCACATCCCACCAGAACCACCACCTGCCAAAATACTGTTGCAGACCACCAGAGCAGGGAACAGTCCCCTTGGATGCTCTACTTCTGGATTGGTCAGGGAAACATCTGTATGCTTTCCCTCCCTTCCCCTTGCTGTACAGAGTTTTGCTCAAGCTCAGGTTCCAGTCAACATCCATGACCTTGACAGCTCCAGATTGACCCAGGCAGCAATGGTACTCTCTACTGCTCACCATGTCTGTGGCCAAGCTGATACTCCTTTCCAGGAGGCACAACCTGTTAACCTACAGTCAGGGGAGGCTCTTGTACCCGAACCTCCAATCCCTCATGCTCAAGGCCTGGCTCTTGAGGACCTAGAATATGTAGGCCTAAACCTTTCTGAAGGTGTCCTGGACATTTTGAGGGGCTGCAAAATGGAAAAGGTCTTCTATCTGGTGTTCCACCCAGAATATTGTGCCAACACAGTCTGGAGTACCATCCATGTTAGATTATCTTACTTATTTGCATTCTTTGGGCCTTCAGCCCAGTACCCTGAAGGTACATTTGGCTGCAGCATCTGCTTACATTTCAGCCACACAAAGGATTTCTCTTGCCTCAGACCCTATCTTTGAGGTTCTTTAAGGGCCTTTCCCATTTGCACCCCCCCTCACAGGGAGCTAGTACCGGCATGGGACCTCAGTGTATGCATAGCCAAACTCATGGGGGCTCCTTTTGAGCCTATGTCTTCAGCTCATTTAAAATAAGTCACATGGAAAACAGTTTTCCTAGTGGCAAGGACTTTTGCTGGAAGAATCAGCGAGCTCCAGGCTCTCTGCATAGACCAGGACTATATTTCCTTCCACAAGGACAAAGTGGTCCTGAGAACAAACAGGAAATTTCTCCCTAAAGTGGTCTCTGATTTCCACTTGAACTAAACCATTACCCTACTTGTCTTTTTCACCGAGCACTCTACTTCTGGTGAAAGGAGGCTTCACAGTCTGGATGTTAATACATGACTGCCACTAAGGACCATAGGCAGGACAGAAAACTGCTGTTTCTGACTTATGGGGATGTGGAAAAGGGTAACCTATTTGTGTTTGCTTGTTATGATTTAGTCAACATAATGTCTGTTTCTTTGGATGCCTGTAGTGCTAACTATTTTTACCCGTTTTGTATTAATTCTCTAGTTTATGTACTGTATTCTCCCGGGTCATGCTTGAAGATTGGCAGGCCTCTTGCCTACTGCACCTATCCAGTTACCAAAAGCAAATAAATAAATAACCCAGCATCTAAAAGGTCCATTTCTCACTGGATAGTACAGTGTGTCCAGTTTTGTTATTCTAAGGTGGGAAGGGAACCCCCAACAGGATTGAGGGCTCATTCCACAAGGGGCACAGCTGCTACCATAGTAACTCTGGGAATAATCCTTCCCTCTCTAAGGCCAGGGGACTGGCTAGCTTCCCTGGACCTCAAAGATGCCTACTTTCACATTCCCATCAGGTGCTCCCACAGAAAGTACCTCAGGTTCGAGTTGCCCTCAGGCCACTATCAGTTCAGAGCAATGCCTTTTGGCCTAACCTCAGCCCCAAGGGTTTTCACAAAGTGCCTGGCAGTAGTAGTTGCCTTTCTAAGAAGGCAAAAGATTTCCATTTTTCCATATCTGGATGATTGGCTAATAGTGGGTCAGTCTCCAGACCAAGTCAGGTCTCACCTGCAAGTGACCCAGCAAGTGCTCACTTCTTTAGGATTTCTTCTCAGCCTTCCCAAGTCAGTTCTCGAACCAGTCCAGCTTCTTACCTTTAGAGGGGCAGAACTGGACACACTCAGAGCAAGAGCCTTTCTTCCTCTAGAAAGGGCAAGGGTTCTTATGGAACTAGCTTCTTCTTTCAGCCTTCAGGTATCTCTACCAGCAAGGCATTTCCTCCAGCTCTAGGGCCACATGGCAACTTCAACAGCAGTGGTCCAAGGGGTTAGATTCCAGATGAGGGATATTCAGTTCCACCTGAGAGTTTTTTGGTCTCAGAGGAAGGATTCCCTTACCAAACTGATCCCAGTGACTCTGACCTTGATCCAAGCCCTTCAATGGTGGCAGGATCAGGACAATTTAAGACAAGGTGTTACTTTTCTAACTCAGCCTTGTTCAGTGGTCCTTACCACGGATGCTTCTCTCCTGGGCTGGGGAGCCCATCTGGGGTCCCTCACTGCCCAAGGGCTGTGGTCCCCCCAAGAATCCCTTCTCCACATCAATCTCTTAGAGCTCAGGGCAGTTCTTCTGGCCCTAAAAGCTTTCTCTCAATCAGTACAGAACAAGGTGGTTCAAGTCAGAACAGACAACACCACCACCATGTGGTACATCAACAAGCAGGGAGGCACTCTGTCCACGGCCTTGTTCACAGAAGCCATGACATTGTGGTCCCTGGCTTATTACCTGCAAATCTCTCTTGTAGCAGTTCACCTTCCAGGCAAGGACAATGTGCTAGCTGATGCACTGAGCAGGATCTCTCAGGGCCATCACTAATGGTCCCTGGACCCTCAGGTGTTGAAAGTGATTTTATCAAGGTGGGGCACTCCAGAGATAGATCTCTGTGCAGCCCCAGACAATCGCCAACTCCCTCTCTGTTGTTGCAGATCTCCAGTCTTTGGCTCAGTCCCTCTGGACGCCCTGATCCTGAATTGGGAAGGGAAGTTTCTGTATGCCTTTCCCCCCTTCCCACTCCTGTTCAAGGTTTTGATAAAAATAAGGTCACAACCTTGCAAGGTGATTCTGATTGCTCCAGATTGGGCCAGACAGCCCTGGTACCCCCTGTTGCTGTCCCTAGCAGTCCATCTTCCCCTGTCTCTTCCCAGGAATTACAACCTGTTAACATCCTCTCAGGGAAGGATTTGGTACCCCAATCTTCAGTCTCTCAATCTCAAAGCATGGCTCTTGAAGAGTTAGTTTGCAGATCTGCATCTTTCCCAATGGGTTCTCGAAAGCCCTCCACCAGAAAGACTTACAACTCCAAATGGAAAAGATTCAGCATTTGGTGTTCTAAGAAGCATATTTCTCCAGACACTGCTGAATTGCCTACGATTCTGGATTATTTGGTCCATCTTAATGGCCTAGGCCTCAGACTAGCTACTCTCAAAGTACACTTGTCAGCTAGTTTCTGCGCTTCTGTCTGTGGGGAAGTCTTCCTCACTATCTTCCCATCCTGTGTTCTGTAAATTTTTTAAATGATTGCTTCACACCAATCCCCCTTTTAGAGACCCTGCCCCTGCCTGGGATTTGAATGTTTGCATTGCTCAACTTATGCAACCCCCTTGAGCCTATGTCTTCAGCAGAGCTTAAGTACTTGACTTGAAAAACTGTGTTCCTGGTAGCCATTACCTCTGCCATGCGTATCAATGAATTGCAAGCCCTGTCAGTGGAACCTGATTTTATCTCATTTCACAGGGATAAAGTGGTCCTTAGAACCAATAGAAGGTTCTTGCCCAAAGTGGTTTCAGACTTCCATTTAAACCAGTCTGTGTCTCTCCCTGTTTTCTTCCCTGTTCATTCTTCCTCAGGAGAGAGGAGGCTACACAGTTTAGATGTCAAAAGAGCCCTTAGTTACTACATAGAGTGTACCAAGGGTCACAGGTTTGACTCCCTCCAGTTGTTCCTCACTTATGGAGAAGTGGGAAAGGGCAAACCTGCCACCAAAAGATCTATTGCCAGGTGGATTGTGTCTTGTATACAATTCTACTATGAAAAACTGGGAAAACTCCACCTCAGGCCTGAGGGCTCATTCCACAAGAGGTAATAGCTGCTTCCTGGCTGCTGCCAGGGATATCCTCTTAGAAATTTGTCAAGCAGCGACCTGAAAACAGTCCATACCTTTACCAAGCATTACTCTGGATATCCAGGCTAGGAGTGATGCTCGGTTTGTACAGCAGTACTTCAGAGCCTATTCCCAAGTAGGTTCTGTCCCTCCTCCTTGGAGGTACTGCTTGGTAGTCTGCAATTGTCAGAATACAGCAAGACTTCATGTTGTTTGAAGAAAAAAATACTCACCTTAGTAATTATGTTTTTTCTAATGGAGTCTTGCTGTATTCTGACCTCCCTTCCTGCCTTCCCTCTCAGAACCTATTTTTGGGAAGTGGGCAGGCAGGTGCAGTGTTGCACCCCAGGGGTGTGTGTTGCTTGCACCCTCCTCCTTTTTGTTTGAGTGCTGATTTATTTTTGTTATTAGTAGTAGATTGGTTTTTGGGTTTCCTGACTTGAGTCTTCCTTGGGAATCCTAAACTTTTTTCAGCCAGTTGGCTAGTAGGAATTTTTACAATTTCCACATAGAATTTTTAGTTTAGTTGAGGTCGTAAGAATCTGACAGCTTAGGTTTGAAATACTCCAGACAGAGACTTCAACTGAGCTCGAGCTCAGCATTCTATGCCCTGCATAGAAAGTTAACTCTTTGTTCTCCGAGGCAGTTCAAAGGTTGGGAATCACTGCAATTGTCAGAATACAGCGCGACTCCATTATTTATTTATTTATTTAGCGTTTGTTTACCAGGTAAGTACACTAGACAAGTATTATGCCTATTTTCAGGAACGACCCAGGAGAATACAACATGAGGAACAACAGTCAAGGAGACATGGCAAAGAGAGCACAGGTTTTTGTCACAGTAAACAAACATGTGGGAAATACATCATTTGATGCTAGGGGAAACATATAGCAGTAAGCACATTTCAGATTATACACTCTATACTAGCTAGTTCAACTGACAGATATATACAGGTCATCATACATAGGAGTGGAGCATAGCTCAATGACTTGATTGGTCATAATATAACTTATAACATTGTCGTATACACCCCCTAGGCTAGTTGGATCGAGGACAAGTATATACAGCTCATCACATTTTTCTAAATATGCACATGTTAGACAGAAACAGAAGAAACATAATTACTTAGGCGAGTGATTTTTTCGTTTGTGTGTTGCCTGCCTTGGCTAAGACCATTTAAATGAAGGCTATGAAATTTGTAAAACTTTCCCAGAAAAAAACTGGAGAAATGCTTGGAATGGCTAAAGAAAAAACTTCCTCCACCTAAGGGTCCCTCAGGCTCTGATCAGCTGACACCATATACTGCTATGGGTGAAACCACTGTAGTTTTACACTCAACCCCTGATACGGGTGATAAAGTGACTTCTAAGAGGCCTGCTGAACTGGCTGACTCCTGGATTCCCTCAAAAATATCTAAAAAATTGGAGCACACAGAACTCCCTACTGGATAAAAAAAGGGGACTTCTGTGGATGCTTTGGATCTCCCCTCTCCTCAGGAGATAGCACATGCTTTCAGAGTGGTACAAGCCTTGCAGGGACTTTTTTTCCTGGCCAGCAGCCATCTGGGAAGACCCCAGTCAGACAGGCTGGCCCCTCAGCCAAATCCTAATTTTTTGGAGGAAGATTATGGGGAGTGTGAGGAGAAGGGAGAACCCACTGAGCCTGGGGTTTGCCTCGAACAGGACTTTGGCTCTCCTCCCAGAACTACTGAGCATTATTCCTCACATTTCACTTTTGTGAGAAGGATGGATAATGCTCTGGACATCACCACAAGTGAGGAAACAGAGGCTGAGGAGGAAGTTGAATACCTTGAGATGATGGGGCTAACCCCACTAAAAAGCTCCTCCCAGTCAATAACTTCTTAAAGAAGGATGCTTTAAATATTTTACAGACTCCAAACTCTGCCCCCCCCCCCCCCGATAAGAGGCTGGACAAGAAATATCCATTGGATAGGGAGGGTGCAGAATCTCTGTTTTCCCACCCTGACCACCAGGGGGTGGTGCAGGCGGCAGCCTGTGACAAGGCCAAAGTGCCCCTGGCTTCTCACCCATCAGAAAAGGAGTACAGAAAAATTGACAGTATGGCAAAGAAGGGATACTTGTCAGCTTTCTAGGCCATCAGCCAGGCTAATTTTCAGGCCTATGCAGCACAGTACAAAAAGTCACTGTGGTAATCTGTCTTGGCTATGGCAGACAAAGCCACATCACCCTTGTCGACTGATCTTGCAGAAACTGCTAGGTTTGGCGTGGAGGCAGCCAACTATCAGTTTCAAATGGCTAATGATACAGCAGCTTGGTGGATGGCCAGTACTGTGGCCCAAAGGAGGTTTGCTGGCTAAGAGCCACAAACCTTACCCAGGACACACAAAGAAAGGCCATGGATCTCCCTCTGGAAGGAAATTCCCCTTTTGGTAACAAAACAGTGGCTTACATGAAGAAGGTGGATGAGTACAAAGCCACCTTCAAGAGCAATTCAGCCAAAGAGAAGGCCTCTCCATCCCAGGAAGGTAGGGGCAGGTCCTTTCATAACAAGCCCTTTTTCCAGACAATGGCTGCACCCCAATACCAGCAGTATCCCCAGCAAGGGTACTTCAGGGGTAGTGGCAGAAGGGTCTCTAGGCGAGGATCTCAGCCCCAGAGTAAACAAACACCCTGATGTGTTTTCACAGACCACCTCCTCTCTACCTGTCAGAGGTAAGCTGACTCATTACCTCCAGACTTGGCAAGAAATCACCACAGACAAGTGGGTCCTGGAGGTAGTGAGTCAGGGACTGTCTCTGAGTTTCAAATCCCTTCCTGTTCTGAGAACCAGAGTGTTCAGACCATCCTCCCTCACAGAAAAGAAGCTGCTGGAGAAGAGGTTCGAAACCTTCTGCTGTCAAAGGCAGTGGAGCCTGTCCCAGCTCAGCAGACAGGAAAGGGGTTTTACTCAAGGTGCTTCCTTACTACAAAGACAAATGGGGAGTGGCAGCCTATCTTAGACCTTAGGGTACTAAACAAGTATTTGACAAAGCCAAAGTTCAAAATGGTAACATTGGGATTGATTCTGCCAACACTCCAAAAAGGAGACTGGTTGGCATCACTGTACCTAAAAGATGCTTATCTCCACATCCCCATAAGGGAGGCTCACAGAAAATACCTTGGGTTCAAATTTCCATCAGGTCACTACCAATTCTCAACCCTGCCATTCGGTCTCACTTCATCTCCATGAGTGTTCACAAAGTGCTTGGCAGTGGTTGTGGCACACCTTCCAAGGCAAGGTGTCACAGTGTTCCCATATTTGGATTACTGGCTGGTGGTAGGAAAATCACCACAGCAAGTCAGACAGCACCTGCAGATCACCCAGAGGCTTCTGGAGTCCCTGGGGTTTCTGATAAACCACAAAAAAAATCTGTCCTTCTACCTGCTCAGGTGCTGCAGTTCATAGGGGCAGAAATCAACACCCTGCAAGGCAAGGCCTACCTGCCTTTAGACAGGGTAAGAAGTATCCACCAGATTGCAGATTCATTTAGTCTGTACATGCCAAAAACTGCAAGGCAGTTCCTACAGCTCCTGGGCCACATGGCTGCAGCCAATGGCACAGTCCTAGGATCCAGGTTCCAAATGAGTGACATCCAGTTCCACCTCAGGGCACATTGGTGTCAGAGAAGAGATCCTCTCTCAAAACTGATCCCAGTAACAAAAACCTTGTTAGAGGAACTTCAGTGGTGGCAAGAGGAAACCAATCTAAGAGAAGGGGTTCCCTTTTAACAGGAGCCCCCATCAGTTGTTCTTACAACAGATGCATTCTTACTGGGGTGGGGTGCCCATTTGGGGGACCACAGAACCCAGGGCACTTGGTCAAATGCAGAGTCACTGCAGTACATAAACCTGCTGGAACTCAGAGCAGTGTTTCTGGCACTAAATGCCTTCACAACGCTAGTTCAGGTAAAGGTGGTTCAGGTCAAGATGGACAGTACCACCACAGTGTACTACATAAACAAGCAGGGGGTCCAAGGTCAAGTCCTCTCTGCACAGAAGCTATGAAAATGTGGAGCCTGTCATACTCTCTAGGAGTTTCCCTTCAGGCAATCCATCTACCAGGGAAAGACAATACCCTCGCAGATGCTCTGAGTCGAATCAACTATTCCTATCATGAATGGACCCTGAACAGGTAAGTGGTGGAAGTGATTTTCAGGAGGTGGGGCACCCCAGAGGTAGACTTGTTCATGTCCCACCAGAACCACCACCTGCCACAATACTGTTGCAGACCACCAGATCAGGGAACAGTCCCCCTGGATGCTCTAGCTGTGAACTGGTCAGGAAAACACCTGTATGCTTTTCCTCCCTTCCCTCTGGTGTACAGGGCATTGCTCAAACTCATGTCCCAGTGAGCATCAATGATCTTGATAGCACCAGATTGGGCCAGGCAGCCATGGTACTCTCTGCTGCTCTCCATGTCTGTGGCTGAGCCAATACACCTTCCTTGGAGGCACAATCTGTTAATCTCCAACCAGGGGAGGCTCCTGAACCTCAGGTCACTCAGGCTCAAGGCATGGCTGTTGCGGACCTAGAATATGCAGGCTTGCATCTTTCTGAAAGTGTCTTGGGCATTTTAAGGGGTTATAGGAAGCCCTCCACTAAGAAAACCTACGCTTCAAAATGGAAAAGGTTTTCTATTTGGTGTTCAACCAGGGAATTGGTACCAGCACATGCTGAGGTCCCAGCTGTGCTTGACTATCTTACTTATTTACATTCACTGGGCTTGCAGTCCAGCACCCTCAGGCTCCATCTGGCTGCAGCATCTGCTTACATATCAGCTGGACAGAATATTTCAATGGCTTCAGATCCTATCTTCAAAAGGTTCTTTAAGGGCTTGGCCCATATGCACCCCATTCACAGGGAACCGTTGCCAGCATGGGACCTAAATGCGTGCATAGCTAAGCTCTTGGGGCCTCCCTTTGAGCCCATGTCTTCAGTTTGTTTGAAATATGTCACATAGAAGACAGTTTTCCTAGTGGCACTGACTTCTGCAAGAAGAATCAGTGAGCTCCAGGCTCTCTGCATTGAACAGGACTACATTTAATTCCACATGAACAAGGTGGTCCTGAGAATGAACAGGAAATTTCTCCCTAAAGTGGCCTCTGATTTCCACTTGAACCAAACCATTACCCTACCTGTCTTTTTCACTGAGCACTCTACTTCTGGTGAAAGGAGACTCCATAGTCTGGATGTCGAGAGCTCTTAGCTACTATATGATAGCCACTAAGGACCATAGACAGGACCGAAAACAGCTGTTCCTGACCTATAGGGATGTAGAAAAGGGTAACTCAGCATTAAAAAGGACCATTTCTCACTGGATAGTACAGTGTATCCAGTTCTATTACACTAAGGCTGGAAAGGAATCCCAAACAGGACTGAGGGCCCATTTCACAAGAGGCACAGCTGCTACCATAGCAGCTGCCAGGGATGTCCCATTAGTGGACATCTGTAAAGCAGCTACCTGGAAAACAGAAATAAAAAAATCACACTTACCCCCATAATGCAAAGCATCATGGGCTGTATATGCAAATCACCACAAAATATTATGCTGGTTCAACTTTATGCACATGGAAAACAGATTTTCTAGTGGCAGCTTTAAGCAGATTTGCATATACAGCCCATGATGTTTTGTATTATGGGGGTATGTGTAATTTTGTATTTCTTTGAAACGACTTCCCAGCCAATGCCCTTTTGGGTAACCCTTGCTTTAGTGCTTGCGCACTAAGGTTCTTTGTCTTTTACCTGGAAAACAGTGCACACTTTTACAAAGCATTACAGTTTGGACATCCAGTCCAGGGGTGATGCCAGGTTTGGCACAGCAGTCCTGCAGAGTCTGTTTCCAAAGTAGGTTCTGTGCCCACCTCTAAAGGTACTGCTTCTTAGTCTACAGAAGTTATGAATACCTGAGTATTACTGTGGTTAGAAAAAGAAATTACTTACCATAGTAATGTTGTTTCTTCCAGTGATACCCACCCTGCCTCCCCTTCTACAACCAGTCATCTCTGCACTCCTAAATACTGTGCGTTCAGGGGTAGGAAAGGGAAAGGGAACATTGTTTAACCAGGAGTAGCACACTAAGCTGAAGCTTGTTACCAGATGCGACCTTGGAGCACAAGGAAGTTAAGTGACTTGCCCAGGATCACACAGTATGCACCTAGGTGGCTGTGGGAGTCAAACCCAGGTCTCCACACCTGCTGCTCAGAGCCTTAACCCACTGCACTATACTGCCTCCGGGGTACGAGTGCCACTTCCTGGAACTGTTTTTTTTTAACTATGTTCACAGTGGTTTCCCCCTTTTTCAGGTGATTCTGACATTTTTGGGGTACCTCTTAATGTTTTACCCTCCAGTTGGAGGGTTTATTTGGGGGTTAAGGGTATGATTAACATTATTATTATTATTGTTGTTATTTAAAGGGACACTGTCAGCCTTGTCCCTCGTTTTCCTTCTAATTTTTAGTAGTGGGTCTCTAGGAATGCACTTGAATAAAGAGTACTGTGCAATGCCCCTGCATAAAGTAAAATACAATCTATTTACTGCTTTTTGAAAATTTGGCATTATTTGCCTCACCTGCGGTCCACCCATAAATTCCCTGACCTCCGGAAGCAGATTCACACCCAGAGCGCACATCTACCGGGAGCGCAGTCCTGAAATGCACATTTTAGCATCCCCGTGAAATAAAAGACATAACCCACTACAGCATGTTAAAATAAAACAATCAAGCCATCTGTGAAGCAAAACCAAGCACTCATTGAGCCGAAAAATAGTTTTTAATCTTGGTGCCAAAATCTCGTGACTTGCGCAATAGTGACACCTTCTCGCACGAGATTTTGGCACCAAGATTAAAAACTATTTTTCGTGGTGCTGGAAATTACTGCACTACAATTTATCTATTTTATTTATTTATTTATTCAGTCTCGGATTACAACTACCTTTGAGTGCCAGGCAGCTCATTTATAAAGGTTCCACGTCAGTGGGGAAGGGGTTACAGTTAGACAAGGATTAACTAACAAATTATGTTAAAATAGTACAACATATGACAACATACCGAGTCAATTATTACACCGATAATAAACAGTGAATAAACAGTAAAGGAAGAAGCCAAAACAAAGGATGAGCTAACAAGTTATGTTGCAACAAACAGAGTCAATTCAATACATTGATAATATACAGTGACAGATAAAGCAAAGGAGGCAGTAGAGAGTTAAGACAGAGGGGCATAGATGACAGTGGAGGTGTTGCGATATTGATTAGAGAGAGGAGGTAGTAGCCAGGGGCATTTTCAGTGTTGTAAGATGGGGTAGGCAGGAGGTAGGGGATAGTGGGATAGTGCATGGGCAGTGGGAGAAGGAGGTAACCATTAATTAGTCCATTAATTAAAATCTTTCAAAAGAATGTATCTGAGCTATTACACACATGTAACATTTCAATGTATGAAGTAAAGCATTGCCGGGACCATAACCCTCAAACACAACCCAAGGAACCTAAGGACCTCAGATAGAATGCTATTAGAAGTCTCTAGGGTAAGGACAAATGCTGGTGGAAGATCCTTTTCCTCCCAAGCAGCCTGCCAATGGAACAAGCTCCCTCCCCAGGTCCATGCCTCCTCCTCACTCATGAACTTCCGCACCAGGCTTAAGTCCCATCTGCTGACCTCAAGCGCATGCCACTGTCATGGCACTTAAAGCTCCTAAGGTACTCCCCTCCTCTCCAACTCTCATCTCCTAGCTTAACCTTCCTACTACCTGCCTTATACAGACTGCTCGCCAGAGGCCACGTGTAACCCCTGAATAAACCATATGCAAAGTATTACCAATTGCTTACATGTCATGATGATAACCATGCCTGTACCCATGCCTGTATCCACTGCTTTTCTTTTACCGTGCCTGTAAGCCATGCCTGTATCCACTGCTTTTCTTTTACCATGCCTGTAACCATGCCTGTATCCACTATTTTTCTTTACTGTAACCACCTTATGATGTAACTCACAATGCCTCAAATGTTCCTTATGTCCTTGTTCATTCTTATAACTTGTATTGTTATCCCTGGTCACCCCTGAAAAAGGGACCTTCGGGGCTCAGTGGGCCTACCCGGTCACCAAAATTTAATAAATAAATAAAATAAAATAAACAATTATTAAAGTGCTTTAAAACCAGCCTCAAGCATACGTACAAAATTGAGAAACTTCATCACTTTTTTTATGGACCATTTCAAACAGCAATAGTTAATAACAAGTTTGGCCCCTCAAAGTGCAGTAATATCTGTACAACGCACACCCTGGAGTGTCTCATTGTGCTTATAAAATTGTCTACATTTTTTTTTTACTTGTTATAGTAAAAAAAAAACATGTTTTTATATAGAGTAAATGTATCTGATTGTGGGAAATTATGATAAAATAATTATTCCGCCAACTTGATAATGACCTCATTGTACATGTACTGTAGGAAATTTGTCCTTTAGTGGCAACAGTACATAGAAACATAGAATGTGACGGCAGATAAGGACCGCTTGGTCCACCCAGTCTGCCCATTTCCCTACCTACTGGATAAGCTGCAGATCCTAGTTAACCAGCAGCCTACTTCTTCCTACCCCCATCCCCCAGAATTGCCTTATGACTATCCCATGCATGCTTGAATTCCACCACTGATTTTGACTCCACAACCTCCTCCGGAAGGCCATTCCATGCATCCACAACCCTCTCTGTGAAAAAATACTTCCTTAAATTACCTCTGAGCCGCCCCCCATCTTCAAATTGTGCCCTCTTGTTCTTGCACACCTCTTTTTGAAAGATGCTACCTCTTGGACTTTGTTGATTCCCTTGAGGTACTTGAAAGTTTCTATCATGTCCCTCCTCCTTTTCCTCGAGGCTACATATTAAGCTCCTTAAGTCTCTCTTCATATGTCCTCCGGTGCAGACCCTGCACCATTTTAGTTGCCCTCCTCTGACAGCTTCCATCCTGTCTATGTCTTCTTGGAGATTGGGTCTCCAGAACTGCACACAGTACTCCAGATGGGGTCTCACCAGCTGTCTGTACAGAGGGATAATAACTTCCTGTTTTCTACTGGTGATGCCTCTCCCTATGCATCCCAGTATCCCCAGCCCTCCTTGCTGCCTTCTCACATTGCTTGCCCACCTTTAGGTCATCTGATATGACTACCCCAGGTCCCTTTCCATTTTTGTTGTTGTTAGTATCTCACCTCCATTGTGTACTCTTCCCTGGGGTTTTGTTTCCCAGGTGCATTACCTTGCACTTCTTAGCATTGAATCTAAGCTGCCATACATTTGACCATTCCTCTAACCTTGCCAAGTCCTTCTCATCCTTTCCACCCCACCCTGTGCATCAACTCTGTTGCAGATCTTAGTGTCATCTGCAAAGAGACATATTTTTCCTTCCAGTCCTTCTGCAATGTCGCTTATAAAGACATTGAAGAGGACTGGTCCTAACATTGAACCTCATGTACCCCGCTAGTAACCCTCCTTTCTTCTGGAGTGGACTCCATTTACTATTACTCTGTGTCCTATTCTCCAGCCAATTCCTTTACCCAGGCTGTCATCTTGGGACCCACTCCCAGGCTGGCTAACTTATATATTAATCTTTGTGTGGGACTGTGTCAAATGCCTTGCTAAAGTCTAGGTAGGCCATGTCCACAGCCCCTCCCTGATCTACTACTTTGTCACCCAGTCAAAGAAATCTATCAGATTCTGTCTGGCATGACCTTCCGCTGTGAATCCATGCTGCCTAGGGTCCTGTGCCCTTCTGGCCTCCAGATACGCATAATTCTTTCCTTTAGAAGTGATTCCATCATTTTCCTATCACTGAGGTTAAACTAACAGGTCTATAGTTTCCTGCTTCTGCCTTGCTCCCACTTTTGTGAAGGGGAATCACATCTGCCCTCCTCCAGTCCTCGGGTACCACCCCATCCTCCCATGATTTGTTAAAGAGGGTAGTCAGTGGTGTCACTAGTTCTACCCTTAGTTCTTTTAGAATTCTGGGATGAATCCCATCAGGCCCCATTGCTTTGTCCACCTTCAGTTTTAAGAGTTCTTTCAGAACCCTTTCTTCTGTAAATGGGCTGGTATCAACTTCTGTATCCAGAGTGTTACTACTGTTTGTTTTATGTACCTCCCCCTCTTCCTTTGTAAATACTGAGCAAAAATATTTGTTTAGTATCTCTGCCTTTTCACATTCTCCCTCTGCCCACCCTCCCTCCCCTTTATTAAGCCTCACTATCCCTCCCTTGGTCTTCCTTTGCTCCCTGATGTACCTATAAAAGGTTTTATTCCCTTCTTAACTGAGTTGGCTATCTTTTCCTCAGTTTGGGCCTTTGCTGTTCTGACTGCCTTCCCAGCCTCCTTTGCTTTAACTGATACAATTCTCTGTCCTGCTCCTGCTGCTTCCTTGTACTTCCTGAATGCTCTTTCTCTTGAACCTTCACTGCCACTTTCTTGAGAACCATAGTGGTTTTTACATCGCCTTGTTTTGTTTATTTGCTTCACACAAAGGCTCGTTACCTCTGTGATGGCAGTTTTATTATTCCCATTGTTCTTCCACCCTCCTTCCCGCCCATTTGCTAGTGCATTCCTTAGGCACTCACCCATTATTTTGGCAAAGTCAGCCCTCCTAAAGTCCAGTACTTTTGTCTTTGTATGGCTTGACTCTATTGTTGTGTTTGTAGAACCATACTGTTCGATGGTCGCTAGTTCCCAGATGGCTACCCACTTCTACATCTGTGATCCTCTCCATCTTCATTTGAGAGTATCAAGTCTAATATTGCTCCCTCTCGAGTGGGCTCCAGTACTAGTTGTCTAAGGCATGCCCCTGTAGGGCATCTAGAATAACTGCACTTCTTCAAGTGGCAGCTGCAACTGCGCCCAGTTAACATCTGGCATATTCAGATCACCCATCAGCAATATCTCCCCTTTTTCTGCCATTCTAAGTATACTTTCTATCATTTCCTTGTCCACTTCCTCCCCCTGAGAAGGGGGTCTGTATACAACCCCTGTGCGGATTGTGGTGCCATTGCCTGTCTCCAAATTTACCCACAGTGCTTCTTCTCCTCCCTGTTTACCCTTTTGTTCTGTTGCTTTTATTCCTTCCCTTATGTAAAGAACTACTCCTCCCCTTTTACTCTCCCTGTCCCTCCTGTAGATAGTGTATCCTGGTATGTTTACGTCCCAGTCATGGTTTTGTGTGTACCATGTTTCTCTGACTGCCACGATATCCAGATGTTCCTCCTCCATCAAGGCCACTAATTCAGGAAGCTTGTTACCTAGACTACGGGCATTGGTACTCATTGCTCTCCATTTTTTGATGGCTTTACCTTCTGTTGCAGCATCCCCACTGACCGTCTCTACCTTGGTCTTTTTCTCATTTAGTACCCTGTTTTGTAGGGAGAGGCTGGGATTTTCTGCTGCTTGTCAGTGCCTCCCCATTGACTAGTTTAAATGCCAATGAAGCATTTAAACCGATTGCTCAAAAGACTTGTTCCCTTCCTGGACAGATGCAGACCATCCTGCCAGTATAGGCTGGTGTCCTCCAGGTGGAACCCCAGTCCCCAATGAAGCCAAACCCCTGTGCTCCGCACCATTTTTTCAACCATTATAATAATGGTTCACCACATTCAGCCTGCCGGCGCAGCAGCAGTGTGTCCACTTACAGCGCCGACATCCCTGGTTCAGTGACTGATTCGTGAGTCAGAGGGTCGGCCAGGGGAGAGAAGGATTGAGCATCCCAGGGACTGCTCTCCTTCTCTGGGGGAAAGGGGAAAGAGTGTCTGGTGCAATGTGGGCCTCTAACCGAGTCTGGGGGGTACCATCGTGGCTGGCACCACACATCTGAGGGGTGGGCGGACACTGGCGTCAATGCATGTCCCTGTCCCCAGGGGAAAAACTCCACAAAAAATGCTGGCCCGCTAGTGATGGCTCCCCATCTCCGCTGCTGCTCCTGCTGCAGACCAAGGTCCGCTGGGGGGGGTCCTGCAGCCCTACCCTGGGGGGCAAGCCAGAGCTAGTGACCAAGTTCCTTTGGGAGGGGGTGCCCGCCCAGCGGCCCTGCCCAGGAGGGTACAACTGGGGTTAGGGGGATGGTGAGCGAGTGGGGAGTTCAGATCCTCTGGTTCCCAGAGGGAAGTAGCCAAAAAAAAAAATAATGGTTCACTACAACCTTGATGCCTATTTATTGCTGTGAAGATTTTTTTTTTTTTTTTTTTTAGGGAGGGCTGGGACAGAGAGGAGAGGAGTGAGAGAGAACTGTCTCCTTTTTCATTATTTTTTTTTAATTTAAACCACAACCGATGGCAACACAAATGGCAGCACACCAGGTGCAGGCAGGAACTTCAGTCAGGAGCGGGCAGGGACTTGAAAAGGCAGCGTCGCAATGTCAGGAGAAATGGAGCAGTTCTTTTATTTTAACCTGGTTTGCCTGCCATTTGACTTGTCTACATGTATGGGCGATATCAGAGGGAACGTTAGTAGATTGTGACACAGAGTCGTGTGCATGCAGGGAATGGGGCGGCACTTCAACACAGATTGCTAGTCTGAGGAAAGTTGGATCTGTAATTATAGTGTTTGTGAAAGTGGCACCCCTTCACCCACACACAGACATAATGCTTAGAGGGTCCCCCCCTTAATTAACCCTCCGTCTGCTTGAACGATGTATTGGCTAAGAGAAACAAAATATGCCCTGTGGGTCAAACTGTGTCACGTCTTCCGCTTCAGACTGTGTCGGCCTATCAGTTCCAATCGACTGTGCCTTGCCCTTTCTCCCGATAGTGATGAGAGGAGCACAGTTACTGCCTGGATATTTTGAACTGTTGTGGGCTTTATTTTAACATTAAAAATAAAATCATTGTGTTTATACATGCACGCGACAGTAGCGTAGTCAGCACTGGAGACAGAGGGAGGAGACGCGCTGTGGGAGCAGTAGCATGACCAACGGCTCAAATAAAAAAAGTAAATACATGCAACTCTTTATGTTCTTTTTAAGAAAATATTTGTAGGGCTGATTACTTTAGATCATGGCTGGCTTCTCTTGCATTGTTTTTTTTTTTTTGTGAAAGGGGGAAAAGGCTGTTAAAGGAGAAGTCTACCCAAAACTTGAAAAAATATATGTTGTGCAGAGTGTTTTAATTTGTATGTGAAGTTCAAGTGTTTCCTTCCCTCTGACTGGTATTAGGAGTTTTTCCTAAATTAGCCTGCTAGCTTTAGGGTAGTTATATGACCCCTGGAGATCTCCATATGAAACAGCTTAATTGTATTCCTTTGTCCTACAATGCACCTTGTTTCATGTGATGGTGATGTAACAGAGACCATAAATCCAGCAGAAAGCATTGCATTACAATCAGTTCACAACAGTAGAGATGGCTATATTTTAAGATCTGTAGAATACAGCTTGGTGACCACCCTCATCGTAAAGGTCTTACTGTCCTGAAAAACTTTGTTGCTGGTATGTTTTGTGCAGGTTGTAAAGCTTCCAAGATATTTAGTTTGTTTGGCATGTGTGTGCTGAATGTTGGGTCTCTCTTACATCACTGTCACATGAGACAAGATGCACTGTGGGAACAAGAAATACAGTTAAGCTGTCAGGGATGAAGATCCCCAGGGGTCGTAAAACTAGCATAAAGCTAGCAGGCTAATTTAGGAAAAACTCCAAATACCAGTCAGAGGGAAGGAAACACTAGAACTTCACATACAAATTAAAACACTCTGCACAACAAGTTTTGGGTGGACTTCTCCTTTAATGAGCTGCTCTACAGTTTCACTATTCAACCAGAATTCCTCAAATACACTATTTTTGTTTAGTACAGAAATCTTGTACATTGTTAACTTGTTAATATTAAGTGTAATAATTTCAGTCTTCAGAAACACTATAGTATATGTTGGAACGTTGTTATGGATGGAAATCCATCCCTGCTAAAATGTTGTCATGCTGCACTACCTATGTCAGCTAGTTTGTTATGCTGTACTAGCTACGTAGCTAGTGCAGCATGACAACTTAAAACATGATCACGCATGCGCAGTGTGCGATCCTCCCTCTCCGTATGGCCAGTGGTGACAAGAGCAAGCCCGCTGAGAAAAAAAGCCAACATAGTTAAAACTTTACCGCAGCTCTTTCTTTCTTATTGTTTGCAACATACACTATAAAATAATATTTATTTGTCGATCCGGTATCGTTACGTTATCTCGAAGTTTTCCTATGAGCATCAAACTTCTCGAGCTGCACTCTTGAGGTTCAAACGGTCGCCATAGGAAACTCTCAATGAACTAACTGGCTTGTTACTGATAGTTAGTCATCCATGTTTCTCTATATTTTGTGTATTGTCGAAACCTTGTACATTGTTAGCTTGTTAATATTGTGTAACAATTTAATCTGAATACATTACAGTTTAAACTGAGATATGTAATATTCTGATACAAACGAGGTTCAAATCTCATTTCAAATTTGTATTACTGTAGTAAAGCAAAAGTACTAGAAAGTGATAGTAATAATACTGTGCAAGTTTTTAATATGCAGGCAATAAAGTTTGATAAACTGTAAGAGCTATTTCTAATAAAAGCCACTAACACTGAATAAAAGCATGATTAACACAGTGCTGAAATGCAATATCATATGTTTTTCTTCCTAAATATGCTCTGACTGTACTCAAAAAATGTAAGGTTCAGTACCTGTGGATGCAGGGAGTACTAAAGGGGATTAGAATATACCAAAAAATATTTATGTATGTGAATGTCACACTTTCTTTTTTTTTTAATATATATTTCATATTTCTGCTCCCGCAGCTCGGCCTGTCTTACCTCCAGCTGCCGTCCTCTCTCCAGTCCACCCGCAGGCTCACTCACATCCGGCTGGCATGCTACGTGCCCACAGAGGGGTCCCTACTCCCTCTCACTGGGCTGGTATCCACTACCAGTGTGCGATTCCACAACAGGCTTCCTGAATGTAGAGGCATGGCCATCAAGCTGCCTGGCTGACTGCCATTTTTCCTCCAGTTTGTACGGCCCTTGAAGTGCGGACATGCAGTGACGTCCAGGCACAGTGTGCTGAAGTCCGCTGCACTTCACCCCAAGTGCAGCACTCCTGCAGCGTCCCCGACTTCCGTCGAGGGCCACCGCAGAGTGATGGAAGCCCTGAACCCTCCTGAGGGAAAGGAGAGCAGTCCATCGGAAACTCAATCCTTTCCCTCCCCTGCCAACCCCCAATGGCCCAGGTGCATTCCCAAACCCGGGTCGTCGACGTGACGCGAGGTGTGGCATCCAGCACCTCAACCCTCAGCGCCACTGGGCTGGCGAATGTCACACTTTCTAAGATGAAACACAGTGACTAAGCAGATAGTTCAATTAATGAAATCATTGTCAGAGACAACTGATACAAATAAATTAGAAGCAGAAGCAACAAGTCATATCAAAAATTGTTTAAGGTCCTTAATTTTTTTCTTGCCACTCACCAGTCAGTCCATGTCAAATATCCAACATACTTCCAGTTTGAGAAGCTTGTTAGTCTGGTCACCTCTTTCTTTAAGAGGGGGCACAAGGTCCACTCCCATAAAATGTAAATGGTGTGGATCTGAATTATGAAACAACTTAAAGAGGAACTCAGGCCAAAATTTCTGGCATCAATAAATTCTGAATTTGGATCAGCATATCCTCAGTCAGTCTCTTGTCAAAAATTGGATCTCTAAGTTACTTTGTTTAAAAGTTGCACTTCATTTTGCAACCTTTAATTCACCGCCTGTTCAAAAAGCCAGTTTCAGAGAATAGTTACTGATGATGTCATAACCTGAACTCGCAGACTAGTCCTCCCTGCAAGTTACCTTAAATGACTTATTTCTCCTGTGTTACTTAAAACTGCAGTTGTAGTAAACATCTGAAAAGGAAAACTGACACTGGGTGGGTCCGCACATGCGCTTCCATAATGTGTGGATGCAAGGTACAGTACTTCAGAATGCGATGGGGGGTTGGAATGTAGTGGCAAACATGGCTTTAGAATGACAAAGTTATGTGCAATTTTTAGAATACTGAAGGTATGAGATTTTGAAATGTCACCAGGTTGCAGTTGAGGAATGCAGCAATGAAACAATCTCATAAAATGGCTGGGACACATAATTTTGGAATGTGGCAGTGACACACAATATTTGAATGTGGCAGTGATGCACAATTTTGGAATACAGCGGTGATGCACAGTTTCAGAATGCGGCGATGCCACAGGTTCAGAATGTGGCGGCACACAGTTTCGCAGTGTGGTGGTGGCACATAGGTTCGGAATGTGGCGGTGACACACAGGTTCAGAATGTGGCGGCACACAGTTTCAGAATGTGGTGGCATACAGGTTCGGAATGTGGCAGTGGCACACAAGTTTGGAATGTGGCAGTGACACACAGGTTCAGAATGTGGTAGCATACAGTTTCAGGATGTGACAGTGGCGTACAGGTTCAGAATGTGGCAGTGGTGCACAGGCTCAGAATGGCAGTGACACACAGTTTTGGATTGTGTCAGTGATGCACAGTTTCAGAATGTGACAGTGGTGCACAGTTTCGGAATGTAGTGGTGCCGCATAGTTTTGGAATGTGGTGGTGCACAGTTTTGAAATATGGCAGTAGTGCACAGTTTCAGAATGTGGTAGTGATGCAAAGTTTCGGAAAGTGGTGGTGGAACACAGTTTCTGAATGTGGTGGTGACGTCAAAGTTTCAGAATGTGGCGGTGGTGCTCAAGTTCAGAATGTGGTGGTGACAGACAGTTTTGGAATGCCGCGGTGTTGCACAGTTTCAGAATGTGGCAGTGGTACACAGTTTCAGAATGTGGTGGTGGCATACTGTTTCGAAATAAGGTGGTGGCGCACAGTTTTGGAATGTGGCAATGATGTACAGTTTTTGAATGAGGTGGTGGCATACAGTTTTGGAACGTGGCGGTGGCATGCAGTTTCATAATGTGGTGGTGATGCACAGTTTCAGAATGTGTTGGTGGCGCATAGTTTTGGAATGTGGCAGTGGTGCACAGTTTTGGAATGTGACTGTGGCGCACAGTTTCGGAATGTGTCAATGATGCACAGTTTTGGAATGTGGCGGTGGCGCACAGTGTCAGAATGTAGCAGTGGCGCACAGTTTCGGAATGTGGCAGTGATGACGATGATGCACTGTTTCGGATTGTAGCAGTGATGCACAATTTTGGAATGTGGCAGTGGCACACAGTTTCAGAATGTTGCAGTGGCACACAGCTTCAGAATGTTGCAGTGGCACACAGTTTCGGAATGTGGCAGTGATTCACAGTTTTGGAATGTGGTGGAGACGCACTGTTTCAGAATGTGGCAGTGACTCACAAGTTGGGAATATGGCAGTGACAGTTTTGGAATGTGGCATTGAAACACAATCTCGGAATGTGGCGATGATGTGCAATTTTGACATTTGGTGGGGATGTGCAATTTGGGAATGTGGCAGGGTTGCATAATTTTAGAATGTAGCCGGGATGCACCAAGTTGGAATGTGGTGTGGATGTGATGCATAATTTTGAATTATAGTGAGTCAGTACAGTAATGGAATGTGGCAGGGACCAGCAATTTCAGAAGAATATGGTGTGTCCTGTCACATTCCAACAGCATGCATCCCCACTATCTTCCGAAATTGCTAGTCCCCACCAGATTCCTCCATGTGTGTCCCTGTCACATTCAGAGATTGAGTGTCCCACCACATTTTAAGATGGCACATCCTTGCCACATTCTGATTGCAAGTCCCCCCAACATTTTAAAATTGTGCACCATCTCGACATTCTATACCTTGGTTCAGTGCTGCATTCCAAAACCAACTCCTGACGTGTTCTAAATGCATCTGAACATTTTGGAAATGCAAGCACTGCAGTTAACCCTATGCCAGTTTTTTTAAATGATTACTACAGCTACAGTTTCTTACATTTTGGAGAAACAAGTTATATAAGGTTGCTGACAGTTAGAATTAGACTGTGAGTTCAGGATATGATGTCATCAGTGGCTCTTCACTGAAACTGGCATTTTTGAACCGGGAGTGAAATCAGGGTTACAAAATAGCTTATAACTTTAAAATGAAGTAATGTAGAAACCTAATTTTTGGTATGGGGTTTATTGGGGTATGCTTATTCTAATTCTGTAATGTAGCACTTTTGGCCAGAGTCGTTTTTTAAAGGGTAGACCTGTAGTTTTATCCTCTTGTTGATGTATGATTGACAGAACATGTTCTTGGAGTCTTTCTTTCAATTTCCGTATTGTCCTTCCTACAGAAAGACATGGTCAAGTGCACCAGAAAATGTATATAACATATTTGGTAGAATAATTAATAAAATGATTTATCACACACACTTTTTGGTTACATCACTTTGGTTCACTAAACATTTTCCTGGGACTGTATATCTGTATGTGCTACATTGTTTACAATCGTAAAATCCATTTGGAAGCCTATCTTATCACTCCCTCTAAATGTGATTCTGTGCCTTTCACCTACAGTTTTAGACAGAATACCATTTCAGTTCTTTAATATGTTACCAGCTTTGTTCTGTACCCTATTATATACTGTGTTACAAAAGTTA
Organism: Neoceratodus forsteri; assembly: GCA_016271365.2. Taxonomy (NCBI): domain Eukaryota; kingdom Metazoa; phylum Chordata; order Ceratodontiformes; family Ceratodontidae; genus Neoceratodus; species Neoceratodus forsteri. The sequence continues at coordinate 531,062,173 of JADMNL010000022.1, read as the reverse complement.
TACTGCCTGTATTCACATTTAGTAAATCTTTTTCGGAGTTAACAGATTCTTTCGAGGTTCAGTGCTTTGGCAAATGCTGCATTTTAATTGTCTTCCCTGAATCCATGCTGTAATAATCTTACTTTAAGATCTTCTGCTTGAGCTACATAATCTATTCTTGAATATTTTCATTTTAAAGGGACAAATTGTCTGTACAGTATTAATAAAGTGAAAGGAACCTTTGGTACTTGGATCATGTAGTGCATTTCCTGCTGTTACAATCTTAGAAACAGAGAATTTGTCAGAAGATAAGGACCACTTGGCCTACCCAGTCTACTCATTTGTCCATGCCAGTACTGTTGTTACAGACCCTACTTAACTGATCACTGGCTACTCCCCCCTTTGCTTTATATACCAAGGTCCCCTTGTGCCTATCATATGCATGCTTGAAGCCCACCAATGTTTTTGTCACTACCACCTCCACTACAAGACTTTTCCAGGCGTCCACCACTCTTTCAGTGAAGTACTTCCTCATATCCCTCCTGTTTCCCCCTTCCAACTTCATTGCAGACCCCCTTGTTCTTGTGTACCATCTCTTCTGAAAAATACTCTCCTCCTGTACCTTATTCAGACCCCCTTTCATGTCCCCCTCTACTTCCTCTCTTCCAGGGTGTACATATTGAGATCCCTTAGTCTCTCATTGGGCTTATGATGCAGCCCCTGCACCATTTTGGTTGCCATCCCCTGGACAGCTTCTATGTCCTTCCTGAGATGTAGTCTGCAGGACCGGACACAGTACTCCAGGTGGCGTCTCACCAGTGATCGATACAATGGTAACATCACAACTCTCCTGCTGCTGATTCCCCTCCCTGTGCACTTCAGCATCCCACTGGCCCAACCTGCTGCCGTATTGCATTTTCTTGCCACCTTGAGGTTATCAGATATAGCCCCAAGATCCCTTTCCTGTTTAGTGACCTCTTCCCTATTTTATGCACTGCTTCTCTGTTTCTGTGCTCTAGGTGCATGCTTTTGCATTGAATCCCAGCTGCCAAACTCTCGACCACGCCTTGATTTTTCTCAGGTTTCTATGCATTCAGTTTACTCCCTCTGGAGTATCTACCCTATTGCAGATTTTGTTGGCATCTGCAAAGAGGCATACCTTCTTTTCCAGTTCTTCTGCAATGTCGCTTATGAAGACATTGAAGAGGATTGGTTTCAGCACAGAGCCTTGAGGTACCCCCCTGGTCACTCTCCTTTCATTTAAGTGAGTTCCGTCAGCCACCCCCCTCTGTCACCTATCCATTAACCAGTTAAGCAGGCCACATCTACCACACCACTCTGTTCTTTTTTTTTTTTTTTTTTTTAAGACACTTTTATACACAAATGCAATGAGTAGATATTAAATGGTATACAATATCTTCATGTAACATCTTTATACATACTTTTATAGTCTGACAGCCGGAGTTACAGGCAACATGACTGGTTATGACTTCACCCAGAACACCAAACCCCCAACTGGCTGAAACATTAATGCTCCTTTACTCAAGGAACAAAAGATGGTTCCACTCCTGAATGTTATAGAGTCCATCCCTGCCATTTCAATCTAAATTTATGTGTGCAATCCTGAATTTGTGCCGTAATGCTTTCCATTTGGTAAATTTCCAATATTATGGATCTCCAATCCTGAATAGTGGGAGTTTGCACAGACATCCATTTTCTGGTAAGGGCCTTTTTGGCTGCTATAAGATATATAGGCAACAGTGTTTTATCCCACCTAGGGGAATAGTCTGGGTATATTGATAGCAGGACAACTTTTCCTGTTAGTTCTACCGTTTCCCCTAGACATTTAGATAGTTCCAATTGGAGACTACACCAAAAGGGCATCAGGAGGGACAATTCCACAAAACATGACCCAAATCAGCCAGTACGCAGCCGCAGCGCCGCCAGCATCTGCCATATTCTGCTGGGAGAAATTTAGTTAGGATCATCAGGGCACGAAAATATCTAGTTTGAATCTTCCAAGAAAACTCCCGCCAGAAAGAAGAAGAGGTCACCCTGATAGCTGACAGAGTCGCTGCTGTCCAGTCCGGGAACTGAACCTCTGATACCAGATCCTCGTTCCATTTAACTAAAATTGACTTCGACGAGTCTCCCAATAGGTCTCGCAGTGCCCTGTATATATTTCCTATGAGGTGTCCGCATTGATTCCCCTTATTAGCGTCAGTAAAAATGTTTAATAAAAGTGGGATTGGGGTACGAACTTTAGCCACTATTGTTCGGTGGCAAAGTATATAATTCCTCACTTGAAGGTATCGAAAAAAGTCTGAAGTCCAAAGGCCGTATTGTGTCTTGAGCTTCTCAAATGACAGGACCCCTCTTTTATCCAAAAATTGAAATAAATATGATAGCCCAGCAAGCCGCCATTGAGAGAAAGCCTGATCCATATGTGAGGGTTGAAAAAGGTCATCTTTAGAAATTATTTTACAGTAATCATAAATTGGTTTTATTTCTGGTTTTTTTTCCCTTAGCCTGAACCATATTAGAAGAGAACTAGCTGTGATCTGTGTTAAGTGTTGCAGTGCTGGTGTATTGTCAATAGATGAGAAAAGAACAGTGGATATGTCATACATATCATTTAAGGTAAACTCCAAAGTTTTCCAAGGAGCTGAGAACTATCAGTTAGCCAAAATATGAGAAAACGAAGGAAAACCGCCTGGGCATAAAGTTTAAAATTGGGCAAATTTGCGCCTCCCTGGGCTATGGGAAGCTGGAGAATAGAAAGGCGGACCCTTGGATGTTGATTACCCCATATAAACTTCGAAATTAATCTATCCCAAGACTTAAAATAAAAGGGTGCAGGGAAGTATGGAATGTTTTGGAAATGATGTAGAAGCCAAGGAAGGATGTTCATGCGGACAGTTTCAATCCATTGAAAGAATGTTAACGGTAAAGAGGACCATCTTTCCAGGTCCTTTTGTATTGTTAGTAAGTGGCTCATAGTTAACTAGCTCTATCACCTCCTGATTCAGGGGATGTGAATTCTCAAATATTTGATCTTCGTGGATCTCCACCGAAGGGGAAAAAGACCACAAAGACTTTTAGTTGGAGAAAAATTAAAGAGAAGAGCTTCCGATTTTGCAACAGTTAGCTTAAATCCTGCCAAAACTTCATATTTCTGGAGAATTTGCCAGACCGCTGGAATAGACGTGTCTGGCGAGAGAAGAGTCAATAAGACATCATCTGCGTACATATTAACTTTATATTCTTGTTGCCCTAATGGGATGCCCTCTATCTCAGAGGAAGTTCTTGGGGCCATTTCCAGTGGCTCCATATAGAGAGCGAACAAAAGGGGGGAAAGAGGGCAACCCTGCCAAGTGACTCTATGTAGTGAGAAGGGGGGGAGATATTCCACCATTGACTCTCACATATGCTTGAGGGGCTGCATAGAGATTCCTTAGTAGTTTTACAAATGACTCCGGGAATCAGAGCCTTGACAGGGTGTCCCACAAGAATTTCCAGTACACTCTGTCGAAGGCCTTCTCCGCATCCAGACTAATAACTGCAGCAAGGAATCTGCCGGTCACAAATATATTCCATGAAGATTAAAGTTTGACGTATGTTGTCCGTAGTATTTCTACTTTTAATGAAACCAGATTGGTCGTAATGAATTAAACTGGGTATGATCCGTTCCAGTCAAGAGGCCCAAATGGCCATGAAAAGTTTATAACCAGTGTTGAGGATTGAGATAGGTCAATAAGAAGATTGATTAGTGAGGTCCTTGTTTTGTTTTAATAAGGTAGCTAATGTTGCATATGCCCAGGAGGGAGGAGGGGGGAGACCCTCCTTAACTTCTTTAAATGTCAAGAGCAGTTGTGGAGATAATTCCTTAATGAACTTCTTGTACCATTCGAACAAGGACCCATCAGGTCCCGGGCAACGATAAGAAGAGAGAGATTGAATCCCATGGAATATTTCTTTAGTAGTGATGGGAGACTCCAGAAGTTCCTGCTGGGTGACAGTAAGGGAGGGAAGGGGAAGATCCCTCAGAAAAGACAATCTCTCCTCTGATGTGGAGTGATCATCTTCCCGATATAGATGTTGGTAAAAGGAAGTAAAAGAGTGAAGAATATCATCCTCTCTATGTGATATTAATCCAGAAGAGATGTCCTTAACCTTAAGAACAGTTGTAGAACTCTTCTGTCCCCGAAGACATTGGGCTAGCCTGCGGGTCCCCCGAGGTCCCCCCTCATTTTAGACTGTTTTAGATAAAGAAGGGCCTGCTGAATTTTGATGTCCATTAGTTGCTGTATTTCCGCTTTTGTTTCTCGAATCTTTTGTTCAATATACAATAACTGGTAGGTGTTGAAGTGTTCCAAAAATGTGTTATATTTAGTTTCTAGTTCCCTTTTTCTCCTGGAAGCGTATTCAATGGTCTCTCCCCTAATTGTAACTTTTAAAGCATCCCAAACCAAGGCCTCCGGAACCTCTGGGGAGATGTTTTCCTGAAGGAAAAGGGGAATACGTTTTTCAATATGTTCCACATATTGTTTGTCTTTTAACAAAATTGGATTAAAACGCCACAGTGTCTGTATTTTTTTTTTCCTGCCTTAGTTAAGTTTGAGAATGAGGGAATGATGGTCTGAAAGAATCATTGGACCTATGGTAATATCCTGCACCTGACCCAGATGTTCACATGTTACCAAAAAATAATCTAGCCTAGAATAGGTGTGATGCCTATTTGAAAAAAAGTATAACCTGGCTCTGATGGGAACAAACAACGCCAAACATCTATTATGCCCAGGTGTTCCATTGTACGTTTGAAATATTAAGTAGTGCCTGATTGGTGCCGGTGGTGAGGGTTTGAACTGTCCATATGAGCGGACATCGTAATATTCAAATCCCCTCCAAATAAAATTGGCCCTTAAGAATGTCCATTATTCGTGTCATTAGGTTTTGAATTACAGAAGGTTTAGACATGGGGGGTAGGTACGCATTCACCAGCGTCACCTCCTGGTTATATAATCTGCCCTGCAGGATAACAAATATACTGTTGCAGTCCACATGGGACTGATTAACATTCAGTGGAGTAGTGGATGGGACCAGGATAGCCGTTCCCTGACGGCGACCACCAGGGCGTGAAGAGGCGAAGACCCTATATCTCCCACCCCAGCACAGTTTGGTATTTTCGTCTGTGGAAAGATGCATTTCTTGAATCATGTAAATATCCCCTTTTTGTTTTTTTAATACACTGTATAAAACATGAGCGCTAAATAGGCTTGTGGAGGCCATTAATGTTCTGGGAAAAGATTTTTACTGGTAGCATTGCCATAGCTTCATCCATGTTTTTGTCATTTTTTTTGTCCCATAGGAGATCCATCCCACCAAATGACCGGACCGTGCCCCCCAGAGGGCCAAGGCCACACATAAAGAAGCTGTCAGTACACCTTCAAGCTGTTCTGGTTCAAATAAAGATATTTTAAATAATATATGTGTTGTGCATTTGTGTTCCCCTTCCCTTCCCACCATAACAGCTACCTAAAACCCCCCACCCCAAATCCTGTAGAGAATACCGGTGAAATGGCCTTAACCCATTAAATAACTGGTATTGCTTAGCCTGTCCCATATGGGAAACGACCCGTCCAGCCGTATGGACCGTTCCCCATACAGGGGTCAATACACTGTGAGAAAATACAGCCAAAATATCCCTGCCAAGGTTCCAAAACTGTTAAGATTCGGTAAGTAATGTCTCCTTTGTACAGTTATATTTCCCCCCTCCAAATTATGTTACCAAAACCCCCTCCCACAAACCTCATAAAGATAAACCATACAAATTCTTTCCCCCTCCCTCCCTTAATATACAAAGATAACACACAACTTTTAAACCCCTCAACTGTATACAAAGGGACCCCTGTAAAACTGGGGCCCAAAAAGTAATCAGCAACTAACATACTGATGAACAATATTAACCTAAACAATAAGGACTTGGGTGGAATTACTGTGAACCTGGTGACTTCCATATGTGAAGTGTCTGTCTGTGGACACTTGTAGAGAGCCTCGGGCAATTCCTTGAGGGGGAACGCTGTGAGGTTTGGGAACTTCTTGCCTTCAATATAGGTGGAAACCCACCTAGGGGACCCTAAGAATACCCAAAAAGTGAGGATATCCAGAAGGAAACCCTCACTGGTATGGTTTAGCATTTACCCTTGATTTAAATATCACCTCAGATCAAGGCCACCCCCGCGTTTTATGGCCTAATGCCATATCCCCAGTCCAATCCATTACGCCACTCTCTCCTGGTTAGCATATATGCTGGGATAACATCCCCGCCCACTATTACTTTTTTGGGGGAATGGAGATCCTGAACCGATTTAATGAAGGCATGGTACGAGTGCAGATTGGCACCTGATACTCAAACTCTCCTCCCCTCCAGAGTATTCCCCCAACCCACGTTTAAAGAAAAAATTTGAAAGTTAGTCCTCTTTTATTTTCAAATGTGTTGGGGCCGAGACTAACATTAGGTCAGCGGGAGCCTCTGTTTCATCTGTTCACCATAAAAGAAGACTGCTGCCATAGGGTTTCATAGTGGAGTGAGGTGAAAACCATATTGCAATAGCTTAAGGAGGCCACCGCCCCTAAGTAACCGCCCTACCCAGCAAGCAGCCCACATATAGGGTACTCGCCATATCACATTAGGAAGGTGGCGTAGATTAGGAGTATGAGAAACTCAGAGGCATTAATATGAGACCCGCCTCTCTACTCCCCTCCCGTAATGTTCGAATAATTCTAAATCAGTCTCGTGGCTAGGAGTGACCCATGTAGAGCGAGGGAAAATTGGCTCAGGGCGAGTCACCCTCATCCACTGGACAACCAACATAAAGTTCCAGTTTAAAATTATCGTTCGTCAAGCCTGGTAATGGATTAGGAATCTCATCGAGGAGCCATAGTGCTCAAGTCCACCGACAACCTGAGGAGGACAGGGTCATTGCCAAGCCAATTCCTCCATCCCGTCAGGATAAACCCCGTATCAAATCCCATAGCTCCTCCTCCTCTCCACCACCAAGTGTGGGGGGGCTCCGGTTCAGAGGAGCAAAATGAGGGCAGAAGAAACCTAAGCCCTAGGAGGGGAGTTCATCCCAATCTCGCTGCCTCTAAGGCCAGATAAGTAATTTTTAGCCATTCAGCCTGGGCTGATCCCCGCCATTAAATGGCCAAACATTTATTTTTATTTGTTTTTTGTCCCTCAACCCATGATGCAGTCCTTGAGGCCTAATTGTACATTTTTATTATATGAATGAATAGACTGCCTGGGAGAGTAGTAGAGAGCCCAAGCCTCGAGCTGGGACAATAAGAACACCACCCCCCTTGCATCCCCTGAACCAAGTAGGACCAGGACAGGACAGAAAGGGGAATCCAGACCAAGAGGAAATGAGAAAAAGATCAGCACAAGCCCACCATCCCCCTTCAAGTGGCCAGGGTGGGCTTTCGATACTGATGAACTCTTTCCAGCAGATCCTCAATCGGAGCATTGTGAAATTGGTCGACTGAGTCTCGTTATGGTTTTGGAGCTGTTCTGGATCTGGCAAATGCTGCTGGCTTCTCCTTGACAATGCCATGAGACATTAAGTCCATGAGCGCTTCTTGGGCCATAGAGTAGGAGGTCGTACCAGGGGGGAGCAGCACCGACAGTCTCGCTTGGTAAGGCGTGCAGAATTTGGTTTTCTGGGCCCTTAGTAGTGGAAATGAAGGACTGTATACCCGCCTCAATTTTTGAGTATACGGTGCGTAATCATTATCTAAAATCAATCGATGAGAACCCAGCATTGTATGACCTGCCTGCCAAGCCTTCTTAAGTAGTTGTTCCTTTGTGTGGTAGCTCTGCAGCTTTATGACGAAGGATCTTGGTCTGGCATCTGCATGAGTGGGTTTGGAGCCCAGAGCACGATGTGCCCGTTCCATATCGATTGGAAAGTCTGGCTCTAGGTTTAGAATTAGTCGGAATATATAATTCGAAAAAGCAATTGGGTCGGTCCCTTCTTCTCCCTCTGGCAAACCACAAATGTGAATGTTTTTTCGACAATTTCTAGTCTCTGTGTCTTCTTGTTTGGCTGCCAGGTAAATTTGCTCTTTTAAAATTAGAGTGGATGTTTTCTTCCAAACCCTCTAACTTGTTTGTATTTGTGGCTATTTGTTGATCAGCTTCTCCCACACATTGCTGGAGGGTCCCGATATCTAATTTTAATTCCCCAATGGATTCCCACATTTCGGTGCGGAATTCAGAGATTGCCTGCAAGATGTTTTCATCTAATTGAAGGTCCTGGCTCTTCTTTCTACTAGTTTTAGCTTCAGCCGTTACTTTCCCAAGGCCAGGATCTTTGTTCTGCTTTGCTGTTTGTTCTGACTCCGACATGCTGTGCTCCTCATGGTCTTCCAAATCGGAGAGCAGCTGGAAGTGATTGCGGTGCTATTTAGCCATCTCTGGCCAAAGTATCAGAAAAATCCAATGTTCTACCACTCCAGAAGGTATGGATACAAGAGAGTCGGCGGATTTTAGACCGGGGATCGGGTTAATTTAATTTGGATTGTAAATTAATGCGGGAAGGTTTGCGCTGTTGATGTGCTCTAGCCCATGTCGGAACCGAGGTCTCCACATCACCCTGTTCTAATTCCCTGGTCACTCAGTTTAATAAATCAAGCAGGTTTGTCAGATATGACCTCCCCCCTTCCCTGTGAATCCGTGCTGCATTGGGTCTTATAACTTGCTGCATTCAAGATACTCCACTAGCCTTTCTTTTAAAAGTGTTCCATTAACTTCCCCACTACTGACCACCTATGGTTGCCAGCCCCCTCCCTGCTGCCGCTTTTATGAAGCAGGACATCTGCCCTCCTCCAGTCCTCTGGAACTACTACTGTTTCTACTCAGTTGTTGAATATGGCTGTCAGACGTGTAGCCAGTACCTCCCTGAGCTCCCTCAGCACCCTTGGTTATACCCTGTCCAACCCCAGTCCTGCCTCTCACCCTGTACCAATGGGTCTTAAAAGCTGATTTCACCAGAGGGATGGGCACTACTATGGCAGCCTCCAGAGATATTCCATTGCTGAACATCTGATGAGCAGCAATTTGGATTTCCACCCATACTTTCACTGCTCACTATTGTGTATATCTGCGGTCTCAGGGATGCTTCAGCTTTAGGGCAGCAGTATTGAAATTCTTATTTTCTAAGCCAGTACTAATTCCCATCTCCTGGTGTGCACTGCTTTTAGCTAAAAGAGTGTGCGACTGTGGATGAATCCGTACTGGTAATATGATTACTGTTCTTACTAGTAAATGTGTTTCTTCTGATGATATTTATCCACAGCTACATACAACTCACACATCCTGTTCTGTTAGTGCAGCCAGGTTATCGGTTTTTGGGGTCTCCATGTGGACTTTAACTTTCTTTTATGAGAGGACTCAGATCTGACAGACTGTAGCAGTAGGGTATAAGGGAAAGGGGAGTGGCCACAAGTGCAGCTTTAAATCCAAAACGTCAGTACTAAGCATAGTGTGTTGATAAATATTGCTTGAACAAACGGAATTATTAGTGAACTGCTTTTTCTTCTGTATTACTACAGGACTTTGAAGCCCTGTTTTACGAAGCAGGGGAAGCTTTCTGTAATAGGCTGTCAGAATCTGATGATGAAATTCTCCAGCTGTTTGAAAAAATAATGACAGATGCTGTACTTGGATCCTTCACAATACTGGTAAGGTCACCCTTCTGTTTGCTATGTTTGTTCTTACTCATGTTTACAAATACCTGTTGTAGAAACAAAGAAACAGATTTGCAGAAAAAAAATGCTTAATAAGGCCCTGTAGCGAAGACTGCTGAGGCACCATGTGAGCCTTACCTTTTCCCAAACCAGCGACCTGTGTTCAGGAATGGACTCAGGTCGTCGGGGATCGGCCGGGGTGGGAGAGGATCGAGCATCCGAGAGATCGCTCTCCTTTCCCAGGGTAGGGAGGCTTGTCAGCCCAGCTGAGCCTACCCCCACGTGGAGAACCCAAGGTAGAGCAGTGTCAGGACAGTAATGAAGGGGATGGAACTGTGGGGAATGTTGGATGGGTGTGCCTCCATGCACAAATCCGACTTTCCAAAGCAGGGCAGGGAAAAAAGCAGAAAATGGAACATCAGTGGGCATAATGAAGAACTGCCAAGCTGTCTCTTTGTACTTTATCTTTTTATTAAGATTAATATATATACATAGATACAAAGAACAGTCAGTACATTGAGTAACATCTTCCACATCAAATAAGGTTCGCTACATGTACATAGTGTTATTGCGATTGGTAAGCATAAAATCAAAAATCAGTCTAAATACAATCTACTACGTGAATTTGTAGAAATACACACCAAGAGGAATATCTTATTAGGATAATTACTAGTAGACATTGTTGAAGTAGATACGTAGATGGTATTAGACATATTTCTTGTACAGCCAGCCAAGCTGTCTCTGAGCCCACACTTCCACTCTGTCATCAACCTGGTCCACCTCAGGTTGGGGGAAGGGATGGCTCTCCCTCTCCAGCCCCACCAGGAGAGGGCGACTCATGGGGAGAACTGCAGACCAGGTGTGTTCGTTGAGGGAGGCGGGGGACCGGTTTGGGGAACCTGGGGACTGAACTGATGCAGCCACCACCTGGGATGCAGGAGGATAAACCCCCATATGGAAAAAAAAATAAAATAAAATGCTTGGCTCACCCAGCCTGCCTAGATGGCTAGATGGTCCCTGCCTAGTCTGTCTCCGCAGACCACAACAGGTCTCTGGTGACCCTCCCTCTTCCTTGCCTATATACTAATATTTCCCTATGTCTGTCCTACACGGAATTGAAGCCCCTACTGTTTTCACTTCCACTGGCAATCTGTTCCAGGTGTCCACCACTTTTAGTGAAGTCGCACTTCCTCACATCCCTCTTAAACTGCCCCCCCCCCCGCTTCATTGCATGCCCTTTGGTTGTGGTGCTCTTTCTCATTTGAAAGAGACTCCTCTCCTGCACCCTGTCCATCCCCATGAGGTATTTGTAGGTCTTTATTATGTCTGCCCATGCTGTCCTCTCTTCCAGGGTGTACATGTTGAGATCCCCCAGTCTTTCTGCATAGGGCTTTTGATACAAACTGAGCATCATGTTAGCTGCCCTCCTCTGGAGTGGCTCCACCTTGTCTGTGTCATTTCTGAGATGTGGCCTCCAGAACTGAGCAAAATATTCCAAGTGGGTCTTTCAAGCAAGCGATACAGTGGTAGGTAGCATCACCCTCTTCCTCCTGTTGGAGGTACCGCTCCCTATTCGTCCCAGCATCTCAGTGGCCCCACCCACTGTTTTGTCACACTGCCATGCCACTGAGCAGTGCAATGGAAAAAGTTATTCCAAAAGGATAATTTTCTGCTATGGTTATAAAAAATATTGGCAGAACTGTTGATTTGGGGTTTCTGGATTATTTCTATGCTATGTATTGTACATTTGCATTTGTGTCTGGACTCTTACCCTCCTCAGGTCCTCAATATTATTTCTATGCAAAAATGAGGTTACCATTTTTTTTCTTGAGAAATAATTATTTAAAAACTTTCACAAAATTCTTAAATGATAATGAAAACTGAAAATTTTACCACCAAAATAAACTAGAAGACATCTGGCATCAATTAGGAAAAATAAAGGCAGGGTCAAAATTTAACCCAATTTTGTTGCACTGCTGCTTTAAGAACACCCATCCTATACTCAGATCCTGGATTCCTGTGCCCTAGGTGCAAGCTTTTGCACTTTCTTGCATTGAACCTCATCTGCCATGCTCTTGCCTACTCCATGAGTGTCTCAAGGTCCCTGTGCATTCTGTCTACCCCCTTTTGTGTGTCCACCCTGTTACAGATGTTGGTGTCATCTGCAAACAGAAACACACCTTCCCTTCCAGTTCTTCTGCAGTGTCACTTATGAAACATTGTAGTCAGCCAGGATGCAAATTACCAGGATGCTGAAGTATAGTTTTCTAAGAAAATGACTGTTTAGTGACCATAGTGGTATGCTACAAAGAAAAGTGCATACTGTAAGAAATATCAATCAATCAATCAATCAGTTTGATTTATAAAAAAGGCGCCTTTCTAAAACCAAAGCGCCTGTACAATAAATACATTAAATAATTACAAAAAACATATAATTCAGCAAATAACAGTATACTAGCAATACAACAAAGCAAAAACAGAACCTCAATCAGCAAAGGCCAGGCTAAAAAAATAATTTTTTAAAGCAGTTTTAAAACTCTGGACGGTTGGGCAATCTCGAACCCGATGAGGTAGAGAGTTCCACAGGGAGGGAGCGGCAAAGCTAAATACCCTAGCTCCAGATGTTTGTAATCATACCCTGGGAACCTCTAGCAATCTCTCATCGGAGGATCAGAGAGGACGGAGGGGACAGTAGGGACCAAGGAGATCTTTCAGGTAACTCAGTCCTTGTTCGTGTAGGGCCTTATAGTAACAAAGCAACCTTAAAGGTGATCCGCCACTGTATCGGCAGCCAGTGCAGACCACGGAGCACAGGCATTATATGACTGGTTCTTGATGCACCAGTCAAAAGTCTGGCTGCCGCATTCTGCACCAGCTGCAAGTGGTGGATATCGGCCCCTGACAGCCTTAGGTAAAGGGCATTGCAGTAGTCAAGGCGGGAGGAAATGAAGGCATGAACCAAAGTTGGAAGATCATCGGGAGGAACCAGCTGTTTCACCCGGGCAATATTTCTCAGATGGTAAAAAGAAGTTTTAACAACTGATGATACCTGTGACTTCAGGGTCAAGCAGTCATCAAACATAACGCCCAGGTTCCGCACCCAGTCGGAGGTAGCTAGCTGGACACCTCCAAGCCATAAACCTGAAGGTGAACCTGCCAACATACCCGCCTCGCGACGACCTGGGTTCACAACCAACACCTCGGTTTTTTCAGGGTTCAACCTTAGTCAGTTCACATTCATCCAGGCCTGAATTTCAGTCAGACAGCTGTTGAGCACAGAGACAGCATCGTCTTGTTCTGGGACAAAAGACATATATAGCTGAGTATCATCTGCTTAGCAGTGAAGACTCAAGCCATAATGTCTAATAATCGCTCCCAACGGCAGCATATACACTGCAAACAATATGGGCACTAAAATGGATCCCTGCGGGACCCCACAGGGTAGGGAGAATGGAGCTGAGGTAGAAACCCCTGACACCACTCTCTGAGTCCTACCCGTGAAGTAAGATCGAAACCTTCTGAGGACTACCCCTGAAAGTCCGCAGATAAGCCGCAGGCGATCCAACAGCACACCATGGTCCACAGTATCAAATGCTGCAGAGAGAGCAAGAAGGACCCAGATGGAACAGGCTCTTCGATCTCTTGCTATCAGAAGGTAATTTAGTACCCAAACAAGAGCCGTCTCAGTACTATGTCTCTTCCTGAAACTGGACTGGAGAGAATCATAGATATTGTGGCTGGTCAAATGGTCTTCCAGCTGTAAAGCCACCACCTTCTCAATAACCTTACCCAAAAAGGAAAGGTTAGACCGGCCTGTAGTTTGCTAGACAGTCAGGATCCAAGGAGGGCTTTTTAAGAAGAGGCCGAACTACAGCCTCTTTAAGGGAATTTGGAAAAATTCCCCTCTCCAGGGATAACCAGACTATCTCAGCAAGGACCGGGCCGATAACATCAATGCAGCCAATAAACAAGCGCGTGGGGCCCGGATCCAAACTACAGTTGGTAGGACGTAAAGTCTGGATAACCATCACAATATCATTGATTGTAGGCTGGCCAAAGTCGCACCACTCAAACCGGGAGTCCGACATATCCTGCCGACCACTGCTACTCCTTAGAGAAGGGGTCAGGTGGATATCGGACCTGATCGTGACAACCTTATCCGTGAAGAATCGAGCAAACTCCGCACACTGCTCTTGTGAAAAAGCATTTCTGGGCTGAAGACAGAATGGATTGCATAGACTGTCCACTGTCCGGAAAAGCTGAGCTGGTCGATTCCCACGTGGCAGCAATTTCCCTGGACAGGAATTCTGCCTTCTTATGGGAAATTGTTGATTGATAGACCAAATATTGGTCCATCAAACTAAGACTGTCACACACCAGGCCAGACCTTCGCTATCGCCTCTTTAACCTTCGTCCAACTATCCTCAACTCCCTCAAGTCCTCATCAAATCAAGGAGACCTAGGGCAAAGGGAGAGTGGACGAACGCGAACAGGAGCAATGGAATCCAGGGCCTCTGTCACTGCCTTATTATAGGCAAGTACTAGATCCCCTGGATCCATGCATTCCCTCGGCATGCCTGATAGGTCCAGCACTGCCATCAGACCATCTGGGGATACACCCCTCAAGGTGCGGTACTGGACCATCTCCATAGGGGCAGGTCTCTTGGGGGGAGACCCTCAAAACTGAAGCTGATGGTATGATGGTCCGACCATCTGACTGCTACAAAGTCGGATATCTCCATCCCCAGGAGAAACACCAAGTCCAATGAATGACCACAAATGTGGGTCGAGGAGGAAACAACCTGTGTGAGGCCCAGTGAGCTCATTAACTGGAGGAAGTTCTGTCGAAACTGCGAGAGTTCATCGTCGACCCAAACATTGAAATCCCCAAGGATCAGCCATCTATGGGGTCCCAACGTTAGGTCGGCGATGAAGTCCGCAACTTCCTGCAGGAAAACATTCCCATGTCCTGGTGGATGGTAGATGAGAAGAATCCTGCACCCCACACCCTCACCCACCATACATTCAAAGGAGTTGGTGGCTCCCACTGGAATTTCCCTCAGGTTCAGTTCTGATTTAAAACACAGGGCCACACCCCCACCCCTACAATCAATCCTCGGGTGGTGTATCACTGAGTACCCGGGTGAAACCGCTGAAGCCAAAATTCGGCCAGCATTTCCATCCAACCAGGTCTCGGTGATGCAAGCCAGGTCAGTTGAATTAACAAGATCCCCAATTATGGCGGTCTTGTTTTTAATAGACCTGGCATTGCATAACACTACCCGAGTTCGATGAGCAGCTGGGGGAGACCGAGTTTCCTGTCTGCAGTAAGCAGAACCCTTGCGTATTTATACGCAAATATAAAACACACGGAAGTTTTTATTTATTTCTTTTTTTGCAGTGAGAAAGGTTACATCCTCTATTTTTCCATGGTATTTGTCATGGGCGATAACTTCCCCATTCCAGAGTCTTCTGTTGTCTTTTCTGTTGTTTACTGAAAGAACTGTGACAGCTAAAGGAAGTTTGCTACAGGCAATTGAGTGGAGACCCTGTTCTAAGTGTTCTCAGGGTTTTTTGTTTTCTGTAGGAATTTTTATAACAGGAGTCCAGTAGTGATTTCATACAAGCTGCATTGTAATACATTGTACACCTGTTTTTCCAGTGTTTTCTAAACCTTGTTCTTCACATTGTGGAATGCTGAGCCTGATGTTCTTAACATTTTGGAATGTGAAGAACAAAGTTTGCTCCCTAGACCAATGACAGCAGTGATCACCAGGAGTCCACAGTTTGAACTGCATTGAATCATTCCCATTATGGTTGTTGCCTCTCAGCATAATTTTTGGACCAAACTGCATGTTTAACTGTTAAGTCTCTTTTACTGAGATTAACAAAATAGCTACACAAAAGTTACACAAGAGACAACACGACATTTACTCAGACTCCGAGTCTAAATTACCATTGAAAACAACAGAAACTTCAAACTGAACTTTGTAAATAGCTTTAAAAAACTACAAAAAAAAACTTTCTTTTTTTTTTTAATGTGTGAAAACGTGGCTTTTAGGATGACAATCTGTGACTGTGGGAAGGATCGTGGATATGCTTTCAATATAAGAATTCAGATGTAAAATGTTAAAATGCTAGTGCTGAAAAACAGTCTTTCACTGCACTATATAAAATAACATAACCCTCCCTTGTTGAAAACGTGCTAGATTCTCTCCACTGTGTTAGATCGCCGACATCAGGAGGCACTTGAGCTTGGCTCTCGTGCCCCTGATGTCCGTAATGTAACTCGGTGTTGAGAATCAGCTCGTTCTCAATGATTTGGGGTTAGTTGTCTATATATCTCCAGCCTGAGATGTCACCCCAGAGATTTTTGAATTTAGAACTGGAGCAGAATCCAGTTCAAGCTATGCTGTGTGGAATGCTCCCTCTACTGGTCAGGTTTGTTTTCTCCGCTGAATAAAACAGATGTCCAGGAGTCCCACCCTAGTCATACTGGATAAGTTTTATTATTTTATAATTATTTATATATGGATGTCATTTCATTCATACTTAATGGAATGAAGACAAGCACAAGCCGTTCCACTGTAGGACCCAAGTAAAAGTGACTAATGCAAGTGAATTGAGAACCCGATTTTGGCACTGTAACCTTTTTGGGTGCTGGAGGGGGGGAGGTGGAGATTTGCTGGTGTGTTTGGTGGGGGGGTTCTTACTTGAATCAGAGGTATGAAGAACTAAAGGACTGTGTTAGGATGGGAAGAGGAGTTTTATTTAGCGGGGGAGGGGCAGCTTACAGCAATGATTATAAACACTAACAACACTATTCTTTTAGTCAATATAATGACAGGATAACAGAAGGGGATGACTATTCACACACTAAATATCAGTGGGTGGAGAGAGAGAGATTGCAGCATATTATCTTTCTAGTTATATTCCATGCTATTTAAAACCAATGCCTGTATTCAAACAAGCGCTGTCTCCTGTATGCAGCTGATCGCCATGCATGTCACTGTTGTAAGAATCAGATCAGAATGATGCTAGCATGCTGCTTTGGTTTCAGAAAAATCAGTCGCTATGAATTTACATTTTTGTTAACACAGTGATACTCCATACTTAATTTTTAAAAATGCAGACGTGAAATCCACAGTTGTTTATGATATTTATGTGCCAGACATGTGAACAATCCCCTTTAAGCAGTGTCTGAATTCTGCATCAGTCTGGCTCTCTACCTGTACTTTTCCCTAATCACCTTAACACAGGTGAACAAAAGCTACATTGCCTTGATGTGAAAAGGACCTTGAGCTACAACTACCTTGACAGAACCAAGGACACCAGAACTGGCAGCACACAGTTGTTTGTCACTTATGGAGAACTTAGTAAAGTTAAACTAGTAGCTAAAAGGACTGTTTCATGTTGGATAGTTTCTTGTATTCAGTTGTGTTATGAGAAGGCTGGCAAATGGCCACCTGGAAACATAAGAACACACTCAATTCATCCTCTGTAGCAGCTTCAAGGGGTATTCTGGTGTTAGTTTACAGTACCAGTAAAAAGGTAATTGAGACAAAAAGGACATTTCTTTCCAATGTATCTGTAAAGCAGCTCTCGGATCTACTGTTCACATCTTTACAAGGCATTATTGTCTGAACACCCACTTTAGGAGAGATGACAGTTCAGGCACAGCAGTCTTACAGAATCCTTTTCCTAAATAGGTTCCAGATGCCCCAGCCTCTAAAGGTACTGCTGCAAAGTCTGCAGCTTCAATGACATCACACTTGGACTCTTGCTGTTGGAAGAAAATATTGCTCACCGTAGTTATGATGTTTCTTCTCAGGGGCCCAATAACGAGTCTTAAAATTCCTTCTCTACCTCCTGTTTTAGAGTGTAATTAAAAAGGCTGCTGCTAAAAATTATTTGTTGTTTGGTTGTTAAAGAGCACGTGTTCACATCTAATAAACAAACAATGGACTATTTTATTTATTGTCTTTTAGTATAGTAGTAATTGCTTTCTACTTTTATAATTAAATGTTTATGAGGTGAAGCAAGTGGGCTTGCACCTTTCTTTTTCACACTGCTATTAAAAAAAATCAGTAGAATTCTGGTATTGTAGTGTCAGAAACTGCCAACTACTTAGGATCCAAATATGTTTCAATGAGAAACTAAAGATATTTTTCTATCTTTTTCAAAAGAAATATGAACTTTTTTCAGCAACAGACTTTGCCTTTGATATTGTGATCTGTATGATTTTACAGTTTTTTTTTTAAAACAGTATGTGGCTTCTCTTTTTTCCTTCCTTCTCCTTTTTTTACACATATTTTTTATTGATGAGTAGGAACATAGAAACAGACAGTGACTGCAGAAAAGACCACTGGTTCATCCAGTCTGCCCATAAGCCCAAACAAACCCACCACTCCTATGCCCCCTGCCTCACAGCTATCACTCTGAATAACCACCAAGCCCTTCACTCTGTCCCAGCCTTGTTTGAGACCATTGATAGTTTTGCTACCTACCTCATCAGCTGGCAGATTGTTCTACAGCTTCACCACCATTTCTGTAAAATAGAGCTTCTAACCCCAGGAATCACTCATTATGATTAAACTAAGGCAGTCAGCTTCCTGTGTTGAACTGCCCGGAGAGATGGAATGCTGTGCAAATGATGGAACTCTGATTGGTTCATGCCAATTTCGGACTGCTGCACTCTGAGTGCTTCAGATTCTTTACTCCACCTGTCTAGTGAAGACGTCCCGGAGAGCTCTCCTTTAGCTTACTTCAAACACCCTAAATTGGTTGATAAGTAACATTTTAAGCTATCAATTTTTGAGTGCTGCCCTTATAAGTTAGTTTAGTGTAGTTTTCTAGTGTTTTATTCCTTTTTATCGCTTTTTCGTGGTTCCCTCATGATTCCACGGAACCGAAGGACTTGCGGTTATCTGTGAGGTTTTTACCTCAAATTTAGAGTTAATTTTTGTATATTCAACAGTTCACTTGCAGTTCTGTTGACCATTTGTATTTTCATTAAAATTTAGCTTATTTCTGGTTCAAGGAACCGATTAGTGCTTGGTTCCAGTAACCGCTAGCAGTTGTTTATATTTAAATTTGTCAGTTCCAAGGAACCGATTATTTTCACAAACATCAAAAACTCTATGCTTGCTCAGTGTCAGAGGTTCCTGTTGATAAACCTAAAAAATGCACAGGACCCACAGGGTTTAAATATTGTGAGTCTTGTGGTCAGGTCATAGCAAAAGCAGACAAGCATTCTCTTTTGTGTGTTTTGTTTAGGAACTAGTCATACTTTTTTCAAACTGTAAAATTTGCAAAACTTTTTGTCCCAAGACTTTGAAGAAGAGATCTAAAAAATTAGAGGAAATGGCTTCTGCATCCGCTAGTTCTGCAGAAGGAAACCTCTCTCCCTCTGTCCCTAATAAGGACAGGGGTAAGGCCAAGGATACTGACAAGGGGTTAGCTAAGACTGAGCAAGGTAAATCTAAAAGGGTTTTTGAGACAGTAGCTGAAACTATCCCACTTAAGAAAAAATACGAAGAAAAACATGTCGCTGCTCCTCCGGCTGAGAAGGCAAAGGAGCTCCCAGCAGACAAGCAAAATATGCCCCCAGCTAAGGACATTGCAAAGGCTTTACAAATTTTACAAGCCTTACAGGTGGTGGTCCCATTTCTCTCACCAGTTACAACGGTTCCTGTGCCAGTTACAGCACCACAGGAACTGCAACCTCTGTATTGTAATCCAGAGGAGGATGAAGAGGAGTATAAAGGAGAACCCATAGAACTGGAGGTCTCCCCAGAACAGGACTTTGGCTCCCCTCCCAGGGGACCAGAAGACTACACCTCTCATTATGCCTTTGTAAAAAACATGGTAGATACTGTCAATCTTCCCCTTCAAGAGATGGAGGAGAATATGGAGGAAGCAGAATTCCTGGATATGATGGGACTAGCTCCCACAAAATGCCTTCTGTTGCCTGTGCACAAATCTTTAAAAATGCTGTGCTGCAGATATTATAGGCTCCAAATTCGATACCTGAAGTGGACAAGAAAACAGATAAGAGATATCAGCTGGATAGAACCACTACTGATTTTCTGTTCAGTCACCCTGACCCTGAAGGGTGGTCCAGGCTGCTGCCTGTGATAAGGCCAGGATCCCCTTAGCAACCCATCCTCCTGACAAAGACTCAAGAAAGAAGGATACCATGGGAAAGAAGGAATGTATGGCTGCCTCACTCATTGTTAGGCAGGCAAATTATATGGCCCATGCTGTACAATATCAAAAGGTACTATGGAATTCTGTCCTTGCTCTGTCGGATAAAGTCCCAGGGAAAGTGGCAGTCGACTTGCAAAAAACAGCAAGGGCTGCACCTGATGCCACCAAATATCAGTTCCACATGGCAGTGGGTGCTAATGACACCGCAGCCAGACTGATGGCTTTATCTGTCTCCCTCAGGAGATTTGCCTGGCTAAGAGCTATCAACCTAACCCTGGACACTCAAGTTAAGGCTATGGATTTTCCATGTGAGAAAAATTCCTTATTTGGTGACAAAACAGAGGCCTACATGAAAAGGGTGGAGGAGTATAAGGCTACCTATAGAAATAATTCTACAGAAAAGTCTTCTACCTCTTATAGGTCCCAGAATAGGGGAGGCAGGGGTAGGGGATCCAATCCCAGACCCTTTTTCCAAGCACAGGCTTCGCAGGTCTACCAGCAGCCGAGAGACTATTTCAGAGGGTGAGGTAGAAGGGCCATGAAATGGGCTTCTCCCTTACCACAAATCCAGGCTCAGCCCACACAGAATCCTTGACGGGTTTGTACAGGTTGCTCCCCTACCACCATCACCACCACCGGTGGGTGGCAGATTGGTTCACTACCTCCAGGTTTGGCATGCCATCACCTCAGGCAAGTGGGTCCTGGAGGTAGTGAGCCTGGGGCTGTCACTCAGCTTTAAATCACTTTCCAAGCTGAGAGCAAGAACATTTGCCCCAGTCACCTCTGCAGACAGAATCCTGCTGGAGTCAGAGGTAAAACATTTCCAATCAATCAAAGCAGTGGAACCAGTGCCCCTAAACCAAAGGGGCAAAGGCTTCTACTCCAGATATTTTCTCACCAAAAAGAAAAATGGGGACTGGCGATCTATCCTGGACCGGAGGCTTTTGAACAAGCACATTCTGAAACCAAAGTTCAAAATGGTGACCCTCTCAATAATCAGCCCCACACTGCAAAAAGGAGATTGGTTAGCTTCCCTGGACTTAAAGGTGACCTGCAAAGTTATTCCTGCAGCCTGCTCCCATCCCACATACCTTTGTTAGCAGCAGCAGGAGTCCGGGGCTGCTTTTGGTAATATTTTCTGATGAATCCTAACATTTTAAAATACTGCAGAAACTTTTCGGCGAATACGGAAGTGCTGGTGGGTTGTGATTGAGCAGGCGCAAGTGTAGCTGGGTAGTCCAGCCATTTTTGTGACATTGCTAACACCATAGCTCTCTATGGAGCAGCAGGGGAGTGGGGCTTAAAATGCTAATTTTATTACTTTTGCAGGGGTCTTGATGCTTAAATTAATATCTACAGCAGCGGCCCTTTTGGTGTTGCTGTAGACATTACTTTAAGCATCCAGATCCCCTCAAAAGTAATAAAATGAGCATTTTAAATACCTCTATTGCTCACATGGAAAGCTTCATAGTGTTATTTATCAATAGGGTGGCCTACCCAACTACACTACCTCTCAGTTGCAACCGCCAACACTTCCGTATTAAGCTGAAAAGACTAGCAGTATTTTAAAATATTAAGATTAGTCAGAAAATATTACAGAAAGCTTAGCCCGGACTCCCACCGCTGCTAACAAAGGTATGTGGGATGGGAGCTGGCTGCAGGAATAACTTTGCAGGTCACCTTTAAGGGACGCATATTTTCACATTCCTGTTAGATCAACTCACAGAAAGTACCTAAGATTCAGACTGGCCTCAGGTCATTACCAATTCGCAGTACTCCCATTCGGTCTGACTTCTGCACCAAGGGCATTCACAAAATGCCTAGCAGTGGTGGTCGAATACCTGACAAAGCAAGGTGTGACAGTCTTCCCCTACCTGGATGACTCGTTAGTTGTTGACCAGTCACTGCAACATGCAAGGCAGTCACTGGCACTCACAAAATCCATGCTGGAATCCCTAGGTTTCCTCATAAATGAGCAGAAATCACAGCAAGAGCCAGTACAAGTGCTGGACTTCATTGGAGCAGAGCCAGACACCAGCCTGGGCAGAGCTTTCCTACCCCAGGAAAGAGTGGACAACATCCTACAGGTTGCAAGTTCCTTTATGCTGGGCAAGCCCAAGCCAGCCAGGGAATTCCTCAGGCTACTGGGACATATGGATCCAGTTTCACTTGAGACAGTACTGGTCACAAAGGACAGACCCCGTGTCCAAACTGGTTCCAGTCACCCACAGCCTACTGCAGGCATTTCAGTGGTGGCTGAACAAACACAACCTCAGGGTAAGTGTACCCTTTCTAAGGGAACAGCCCTCCCTAGTTCTAACAACAGATGCTTCCCTTCTCAACTGGAGGGCACACATGCCGGATCACAAGCAAGTGGCACATGGTCTCCTCAAGAGTCCCTGTTGCACATAAATCTGCTGGAGCTCAGGGCAGTGTACCTGGCTTTATTAGCATTTGTCCCTCATCTACAAAACAGGGTGGTGCAGGTCAGGACAGACAACACCACAACCATGTACTATATCAACAAACAAGGAGGAACCAGGTCAGCCCCACTTTGCACAGAAGCAATGAAGCTGTGGTCCCTGGCATATTCCATGCAGATATCCCTATCAGTCATACACCTTCCAGGGAAGGACAACGTATTGGCAGATTCTCTCAGCAGGATAAGTCAGGACCACCATGAGTGGTCTCTGAACCCTGAGATACTCAGCGCAGTTTTCAGAAGGTGGGGCACTCCAGATGTGGATCTTTTTGCCTCTGAGGAAAATCACCAGTTGCCCCTGTACTGCTGCAGGCCTCCTCACAAGGGTATGGTTCCCCTGGATGCAGTGGCTCTGGATTGGTCAGGGAAGTTTGTGTACGCATTCCCGCCTTTCCCAATGATATTCAGGACCCTACTGAAATTAAGGTCCCAACCAGCAACTGTGATACTGGTGGCACCAGACTGGGCGAGGCAACACTGGTATTCGCTTCTACTGACTCTGTCAGTGACCTCTCCAATTCACTTGCCCAGGAGGTGCAACCTGCTGACCTTCTGTCAGGGGAGAATCCTGTATCCCAACCTCAAATCACTGAGATTCAATGCCTGGTTCTTGAGAACTTAAGAGTTTGCTAACCTCAAGCTGTCAGAGCAAGTCCTGATAGTGCTTAGGGGCTCCAGAAAACCTTCCACTAGAAAAACAAATTCCTCTAAGTGGAAGAGGTTTTCCATTTGGTGCTCAGGTAAGGGTACTGACCCATCCAGGGCTGACCTTGCTGTTCTCCTGGATTACCTGACACACTTGCACTCATTAGGACTGAATCCCTCGACCCTTAAGGTCCATCTGGCTTCAGTCTCAGCTTACCTGTCAGCTGGTAAGGAGAGATCCATAGCCTCTCATTCAGTTTTCAGGAAATACTTTAAGGGCCTCAACCTCCTGCACCCTCCTCTGAGAGATCCTGTCCCGGCCTGGAATTTAAATACCTGCATTGCCAAGCTGATGGAGCCACCATTTGAACCTATGGAAACAGCAGACTTGAAGTTTGTCACCTGGAAAACGGTGTTTCTAACCCCAGGAATCCACTAATATTATTACTCTTTGCAGTGCCCCTTTAAGTCAGCACTGCCCCGGAGCCAAATAGAATGCTATGCTAATTATGGCATGTTTAGCTCTTGCATTTATTTTCAAACTGCCCTATTCTAACTGCCTGGATTCTACCTCAGATTTTCTGTCTCTGCTGCAAAGTTCAGACGCCCTGGAGATCTCTCTCTATCAAGATTGTCTAAATTGTGCATAAGAACAAAAAAACTTAAGTATTTTGTCTTATTTTTTCATTACTGCCTTATTCTTATTGTTATTTAGTAATTTTATCTCATATATAAGTTCTTTAGTTTTTTTATCGGTACTTCGGGGTTCCTTTGAACTGAGGGGTAACCGATTGTTTGGTAAATTTCAAAAGGAAACTTTTAAATAAGTTTCTGAGTGTTTTTTTCTTTTAAAACATTTAATTTTACTAATTTTGAACCGAGGTGTTCCAGTTCTACTAGTGGATCTCGGTTCCTGAACCGATCGGAACCGCGGTTCTGTTTAAAATTGTCGGTTTCTGAACCGATCATTTTTTCATTTAAACCAACTGCTAAATCTTAAATTCCCTCATATTTTAGCGTTTTTTGAGTCCTGTTTTCTACAATGGCGGATAAACCTAAAAAGAACACAGGTCCTACAGGTTTTAAGAATTGTATTAAATGTGCAGAGGTATTTGTAAGAGCTGACAAACATGACCTTTGTCTGCTCCGTCTTGGTGTTAAGTATTTTAATGAAGATTGTGAGATTTGCAAGTCTTTCCCTGAAAAACTGTGGAGAAGCGCAGGGAGAGACTTAAGAGGAGGCTTGAAGAGGGGTTCCTGGGCTCTGACCAGTCCACCCCCTCAAAAAATGCGGCAATTCCTTCTAGAGCCTCCAAATCCACCCCTGATACGAGTGAGGGCTCTAGTAAGAGAGGCAATCAGCCGGCTGACTTTCTGGTGCCTGCCAAGAAAGTGAGCACACTGACATCCTGGCTGAAACGCCTCAAAGGGTCCCTCAGGTGCCCATACATACTCCCTCTCCTGCTGACATTTCACAAGCTCTGGCTTTGTTACATGTGCTGCAGTGCCTTCTCCCTCCCCAGCAACCTGTAACTGCTCCATCTGATAAAGCTGCTGCTGCTACCCCCTGGTGCCTGTTTCCACTATAGGTGGTGATGTTGATGATGATGAGGAGGAGGAGGAAGGACTAGAGCCTGAGGTGTCACCAGAGCAAGACTTTGGTTCCCCTCCTAGGCCTTCAGAAGATTTTTTCCTCCCATTTTTCTTTCATTAAGAAAATGGTGGAAACACTGGACCTTTAGACAATTGAGGAAGTGCAGGATGAAGAAGAGGTTCAATATATGGACTAATGGAACTAACACCCTCAAAATGACTTTTTCTTCCTCAAATTTTTCAGAAAAGACATTCTGGAAATCTTGAAAGCTCCTCAGACTGTCACACCTATTAACAAAAAATGTGACAAAAAGTACCAACTGGAGAGATCTGGTGCTGAGTTTTTATTCAGCCACCCAGATCATCAAGGCATTGTGCAGCAGGCAGCCTGTGAGAAGGCCAAAACCCACTTGTCTTCTCATCCACCTGAAAAAGACTCCAGAAAGGTGGACAGTCTGGCTAAGAGGGGCACCTCTCAGCATCCCTTGCTATCAGGCAAGCCACTTATCAGGCTTATGCTGTTCTTTACCAAAAGGCTTTATGGAAGTCTGTGGTGGATAATGCAGAGGCAAATCCCTCTCTCACTGTTTCTGACTTATTAGAGGCAGCCAAATTGGGTTTGGAGGCTTCCAAATACCAATTCCAGATGGCAGCAGATACAAATGACACTGCTGCCAGATGGTTGGCTGGTACTATAGACATGAGAAGGTTTGCCTGGCTGAGGGCTACTAACCTCACCCAGGACACTCAAACCAAAGCAATGAATTTCCCAGTTGAGAGTCATTCCCTTTGTGGTGTACAAACTGAAGCCTACATGAAGAAAGTAGATGAATACAAGGCTGCTTTCAGAAGTAATTTCACCAGGGACAAAACTTCTCCCTCCACATCTTATTCTAGGGGAGGCAGGGGCAGGTCTACCTTTAGAAGACGTTTCTTTCAGGTGCAAGCTGCTCTGCAGATACAGTACCAACCCCAGCAGACGGGTTTCTACAGGGCCAGGGGCAGAAGGGGCTCCTGCAGAGGGTCCCATTCTACCCAACCTTAACAACAGCAAAAGCAGAATCCCTGACTCTTCCCTTCAGGCTGCCTTTCCACATCCAGTAGGGGGCAGCCTTTCCCACTATTTTCAGGACTGGTCAAAATTAACATCAGACAGATGGGTCCTAGAAATAGTGGGTCAGGTTCTCTCCCTTTGTTTCAAGTCCCTTCCCCCTCTAAGGGTAAAACGTTTTGCATCAGTTCCTCCCTCACAAAGAGAACTGCTGGAGCAGGAGGTAAAAAACTTATTATTGGTAAAAGCAGTCGTGCCTGTTCCACACAATCAAAGAGGGCAAGGGTTCTACTCCAGGTTTTTCCAAATAACAAAAAAGACTGGAGAGTGGCGGCCTATACTAGACCTCAGACGTCTAAACAAGTAATTGGTCAAACCCAAATTCAAAATGGTCACAATGGCAATAATTCTGCCAGCACTACAAAAAGGGGACTGGTTGGCCTCTCTGGATTTAAAAGATGCATATTTCCACATCCCTGTCAGAGAATCACACAGAAGATATCTCAGGTTCACTCTTCCCTCAGGCCACTACCAGTTCTCAACACTTCTTTTCTGCCTTACCTCTGCACCAAGGATGTTCACAAAGTGCATAGCAGAGAAGTGGCACATCTCAGAAAACTGGGTGTCACAGTTTTTCCATATCTGGACAACTGGCTGAGTGTAGGAAAATCCCAACAACAACTGTCAGAACATTTACTGCTAGCTCAAGGTGTTCTCTCCTCCCTGTGGTTTCTTCTAAATGTCAAGAAATCAGTTCTCACCCCAGTCCAAGTATTGCAGTTCATAGGAGCAGAACTCAATACACTTCTGGAAAGGGCCTTCCTACCCTTGGAAAGGGTACAGGCCATTCAGCTTCTAGCAACCTCATTTGTCCTTGGCAGGCCAAAACCAGCAACTCAGTTTTTTACAGCTGTTAGGCCACATGGCTGAAGCAACAAGCACAGTCATAGGTGCCAGATTCCAAATGAGGGACATTCAGTTTCACCTCAGGGCCCATTGGTCCCAGAGACGAGATCCATTTTCAAAACTAATCCCTGTAACAAAAACTCTTCTACAGGCCCTCCAGTGGTGGAAGGATCCAGACAACCTAAGGGAAGGGGTACCTTTCATACAGGAGTCCCCCTCCTTGGTGCTCACAACAGATGCCTCCCTCCTAGGATGGGGTGCCCACCTAGGGACCACACAGTTCACGGCTCCTGGAGTGCTGCAGAGTCACTTCTGCACATAAATCTCTTGGAGTTAAGAGCAGTGTACCTGGCCATTCAGGCTTTCACTCATCTTATAAAGGAAAAAGTGGTTCAGGTCAGAACAGACAATACCACCACAATGTACTATATCAACAAACAAGGAGGGATAAAATCCACTCCACTATGCACAGAGGCAATGCAGATATGGAGCCTGATTTACTCCATAAATGCCTCCATACAAGCATTTCATCTGCCAGGGAAGGACAATACACTGGCAGATGCCTTGAGCAGGATAAACCAGGCCCATCACGAATGGGCACTGAGCAGCCAAGTAGTGCAGGTCCTAGTCAGGCGGTGGGGAACCCCAGAGCTGGATCTTTTTGGTTCCCACCAGGATCACCATTTACCCCTTTATTGCTGCAGGGCTCCAGTGAAAGGGACTGTCCCTATGGATGCCCTGATTCTCGACTGGACAGGCAAATACCTTTATGCCTTTCCTCCTTTTCCTTTGATTCTCAGAGTACTCATCAAGCTCAGGTCACAGCCAGCCTCGATGATTCTGACAGCACCAGACTGGCCAAGACAGCCTTGGTACTCCCTGTTACTCTCAATGTCAGTGAGCGAACAGATCTACCTCCCTCAGAGGTACAATCTGCTGACTTCCTTCCAAGGCAGAGTGGTATATCCCAATCTCAGGTCTCTCCAACTCAAAGCTTGGCTCTTGAGGACTTAAAGTATCCAGATTCCCAATACTCTTGAACAGTTTTAGATGTCCTTAGAAGTTACAGAAAACCTTCCACTAAGAAAACTTATGCTTCAAAATGGCAAAGATTTTCTATTTGGTGTACAGAAAAGGACTTAATCCCAGCACAGGCTGGCATTCCAACCCTCCTAGATTATTTGTCTTATCTGCATTCCCTAGGGTTGCAGCATTCAACCCTAAAAATTCATCTGGCTTCACTTTCAGCTTATCTCTCTGTAGGGAAAAAAGGTATCACTAGCCTCGAACCCCATATTTAGAAGGTTATTTAAGGGCCTTTTACACCTGTTTCCCTCTCATAGGGAACCAGTGCCAGCTTGGGACCTCAACATTTGTATTGCCCAGCTTATGCTCCCGCCATTTGAACCCCCTAGCTACTGCAGAGCTAAAATTCATTACCTGGAAGGTAGTTTTCCTTGTGGCACATACCTCTGCTAGGAGGATAAGTGAGTTACAAGCCCTATGTGTGGAAAAGAACTATATTTCTTTCCACAATGATAAGGTGGTGTTGAGAACTAATAGAAAGTTCCTTCCCAAAAGTAGTTTCTGACTTTCATTTAAATCAGTCTATTACCCTACCAGTATTCTTTACAGCACACGCCAGTTCTGGTGAGCGTAGGCTGCATAGTTTGGATGTGAAGAGAGCATTGAGCTATTATATAGCCAATACCAAGAATCATAGGCAGGACAGGCAACAACTGCTCCTTACCTATGGGGAAGTAGGTAAGGGATCTCCTGCTTCAAAGAGGACTATATCTTGATAGATAGTCCAGTGTATTCAGTTTTGCTCTACAAAGGTGGGCAAGGTCCCTCCTTCAGGTTTTCGGGCCCATTCCACAAGGGGCACAGCTGCCACCATTGCAGCTACCAGAGATGTTCCTCTTTTGGAGATCTGTAAAGCAGCTACAGTACCTGGAGATCAGTCCACACTTTTACTAAGCATTACAGCCTGGATACCCAGGCCAGGAGTGATGCCAGTTTTGGAAGGGCTGTTTTGCAGTCTTTTTCCTAAATAGATTCTGCCCACCTCCTAGTGGTACTGCTGCATAGTCTGCAAAGAGTAATAATATTAGTGGATTCCTGGGGTTAGAAGAAAAAAATTACTCACCTGTAGTAATCTTATTTCTTCCCAGGGATCCACTAATATTATTACTCCCGCCCCTGGTCCTCCCCTTAGAATCTCAGAAAAATACTCTATACAGCTGAGATGTCTCTCAGTATGCTGGGTATGTCATCTGCTGGCACATTTTCTAATACTTAGCTGGTAGGTTCTTTTCTAAGGGTGCATCTTGCTCAGAAAAGAGGACTCATTCTTTACTGTTTTTTTGGCCCTTTCTTGGCCTATTACTTCTTTCTTATGGCCCTGTTGGTCATTAGCTTTCTAATTATTAATTGTTCTATATATATTATGGCCTCTTTGCAGGCTTCACAGAAATATGAGGAAGAATCCAGGCAGTTAGAATAGGGCAGTTTGAAAATGAATGCACGAGCTAAACATTCCATAATTAGCATAGCATTCTATTTGGCTCCGGGGCAGTGCTGACTCAAAGGGGCACTGCAAAGAGTAATAATATTAGTGGATCCCTGGGAAGAAATTAGATTACTACAGGTGAGTAATTTTTTCTTCTGGTGGCTATCACTTCTGTCAGGAGGATAAGTGAGCTGTAAGCCCTATGGACAGATGTGGACTACATTTCATTTCACAGGGATAAGGTGGTCCTCAGGACCAATAGGAAATTTCTTCCCAACGTGGTATCTGATTTTCATTTGAATCAGTCTATGACTCTGCCGGTTTTCTTTACAGAGAACTCCAGTTCTCCAGAAAGGAAACTTCACTGCCTTGATGGCAAGAGAACACTGAGCCATTACATTGGCTGAACCAAGGCATACAGACCAGCTCACACACAGCTCTTCCTCACCTTTGGTGAAATGGGTAAAGGTAGAGCTGCCACAAAACGTGCTATTGCTCATTATAAAAAGGTTCTCAGAAATGCTGCAATCTGATTGGCTGTTAGGATTCCAACAGCCTTACATTAATCCATGTTATACTGTCATGTACAACCTGATCATAATGGCACATGGATTCTTCATGTCAGCATTCCATCCTCTATCACTGCTGAATGACTGGAATGATGCATTCTGATTTTGAACCAGCATTCTTAAACTGTTGGTGGAAGAACTACTTTATTAAAATTCTCCCTCTAAATGAGGAAAACATTAAAAAAATACACTTTTAACACTTTTCTTTTGGAATAATTTTTTATAATACCAATAAGGCACTCCCAGGGCTTAGATTAACAGTCAGTTAACCACCCCCTAGGGGCAATATGGCACTCAGCTGTGCCTCGTGCCACATTACACCCCTAGGGGGTGATTAACAGACTGTTACTCTAACCCCTGGTCATGCCTTATTGCTTAATTATAAAAAGGTTCTCAGAAATGCTGTAATCTGATTGGCTGTTAGGATTCCAACAGCCTTACATTAATCCATGTTATACTGTCTTGTACAGCCTGATCACAATCGCACATGGATTCTTCCTGCCAGCATTCCATCCTCTAGCACTGCTGAATGACTGGAATGATGCATTCTGATTTTGAACCAGCATTCTTAAACTGTTGGTGTAAGAACTATTTTATTAAAAATCTCCCTCTAAATGACAAAAACATTCAAAAGGTATTCTTTAACCCTCTTCTTTTGGAACAATTTTTTATAATAGCAATAAGGCACTCCCAGGAGTTATATTAACAGCCAGTTAATCACACTCTAGGGGCAGTATGGCACTCGGCTGTGCCTCATGCCACATTACACCCCTAGAAGGTGATTAACAGACTGTTAAGCTAACCCCTGGTCATGCCTTATTGGATAGTGGCATGTATTCAGTTTTGTTACAGTAAAGTGGGTAAACAGGCACCCCTGGGCCTAAGGGCACATTCCACCAGGGGTACAGCTGCATTAGTGGCAGCTTCAAGGGATATCCCACTACTGGAAATCTGCAAAGCAGCTACATGGAAAACACTGCACACTTTCACAAAGCACTGCAGCCTGGATCTACAATCCAGAAGGGATGCCAGGTTTGGCACAGCAGTTCTGCAGAACCTGTTCCCCAGATAGGTTCTCTGCCCAACCTCCAAATATACTGCTTGGTAGTCTGCAACAGTTTAATCATAATGAGTGATTCCTGGGGTTAGAAGAAAAAATTACTCACCACAGTAATCTTGTTTCTTCAAAGGGATCACTCATTATGATTAAAGCACCCACCCTGCCTCCCCTACTAGAACCTTTAAAAAATAAAAAAAAAAGTGGAGGGAATCTTTGTTCTACCTCTCTGCTTTAATGTTACATATAGACCTGGTTAGAGACTCACCCTTTAAACCAGTTGGGTTCCTTGTGGTCTTGTTTTTAGGTCTGTCTTTTGGGGATTTTTGATATTGGGGGGCAGTTTTTTCTTTATTATGTAAAGATTAGCTGGGGGTATTATACCCAGTTAGACTTCGTAAGAATCTGAAGCACTCAGAGTGCAGCAGTTGCTAGGGCAGCAGTTTGAAATTGGCATGAGCCAGAGTTCCATCATTTGCATGGCATTCCATCTCTCCGGGCAGTTCAACACAGGACGATGACTGCATTAGTTTAATCATAATGAGTGATCCCTTTGAAGAAACAAGATTACTATGGTGAGTATTTTTTTCTTTCTCATTGCCCTCTTGAATATCCCCTCGCCCCCCACCGTCAGTTTCCACTCATGTCCCTGTGTTCTTGGTCCACTGCTTATGCTAAACAGTTCCTCACAGTTTACCTTACTCATTTCCTTCAGGAACTTGAAGGTCTCTGTCATATCTCCCTTTTCTCATCTGGCCTCCGGCTACTACATGTTCAGTGCCTTCAGCCGATCTTCGTAAGATCTGCCCTGCTGGGCCTCAGTCATTTTGGTCACCCTATGTTGCACTGTCTCCAGCCTGTCCTTTTCCTTCCTTAGGTGAGGACTCCAGAACTGAGCACAGTTCTCTAGGTGGGGCCTCTCCAATTATCTATTAAGAGGTAGTAATACCTCCTTCCTGCTGCTGTCATGACCCCTTCCTATACACCCCAGTATCCCGTTTGCCATACAGTAGGCCTTGTTACACTGGTTTGATTGTTTTAGGGAGTCACTGTTGATGACTCCTAGGTCTCTTTCCTTGGAGGTCGTGCACAGCTTTAACCCCCCCCCAATCCAGTACTCTATCCTCCTCAGGTTCTTGTTTCCTATGTGCATCATCTTGCACTTTTTGGCATTGAATTTCAACTGCCAAACCCCTGACCATCTCTCTAGCTTTACAAAGTCTCTCTGCATCTCCCTAACTCCCTCCTCACTGTCTGCCCTGCCGCAGAACTTAGTGTCATCTGCGAAGAGGCTGTTCTTGCCCTGGATTCCTTCTCCCATGATGCTAATGAACACATTGAAAAGGACTGGACCCAGGACCGATCCTTGTAACTCTCCACTGGTGACCTTCCTGTCTTCTGATTTGACTCCATTAACCATATCCCTCTGCTGTCTCCCTTCCCACCAGTTTCTCACCCATCTGTGTCCTTCGCTGTACCTAGATCCTCTAGCTTCTTCAGCAGTCTTCTGTGTGACACAGAGTGGAGGTGGTCCAGAGGAGGGCAACTAAAGTGGTGCAGTGTCTGGATCAAAAGCCCTATGAGGAGAGACTAAAGGACCTCAATATGTACACCCCGAAACAGAGGAGGGAGAGGGGAGATATGATAGAGACCTTTAAATACCTCATGGGGGTAAATAAGGTATGGTAGGGAAGTATTTTTCAGAAGAAAAGCTGCTCAGTAACAAGGGAAGCAGGAGGGTGGTAGATTCAGTAGAAATGTGAGGATGAACTTCTTCACAGAAAAAGTAGGGGATTCCTGGAACAGCCTTCCAGCAGAGGTGGTGGGGCAAAAACAGTGGTGAGGTTCAAGAATGCATGGGATAAACACAAAAGAATCATAGTGGAAATGGGGGGAGGGGGGAGAGCTGTAGATCGGGCATGGTCTGATGCAATAGTGTAGGCAGGGAGAAATTGGCAGACTAGATGGGCCAAGTGGCCCTTATCTGCTGTCAAGTTCTATGCTTCTATGAGCTGAAAGCTTTGCTGAAATAAAAGTAGAGTAAATCCACGGCATGGCCTTATTCACTACCCTTGTTACCTAGTCAAAGAATACTGTCAGGTTGAGTTGACAACACCTTCCTGCCACAAACCCTGCATTTACTGTCTTGGAGTCCATTGCTCTCCAGATAGTTTATGAGGTCCTTTTTGACTGGTACCATGTGATAACAGCATCACCAAAAAGAACGCTGAAGTAAACAGTGACTACATATTGCCAACGGCAATAACAGTGATGCACACCACAGTGACCTATAATGTCAGCAATCAGAACTTAATTTCTACAAAAAGAACAATTGGAATATTATTCTATTTGGGGGGCTATGCCCCCACACCTCCCTTTGCAGGGGGCCTTGCCCTCTGCTCCCCCATTACTAATATAATCAACTCCAGGGGGGTGACGCTGGGTGACAGAGGAAATCATGGGAGGGGGGCTAAACCATAGAAGGGCTACCTGTGTACAAGGGGAGAACATTGCAGAAGGGGGGAACAGAGTCAGGGGGAATGGGACATCTGTAAAAACAAAACAAAACAAAAAAAATCTAACTATGAAACACCAAAAACCAAAAAAACAGAAACACCACTCCAGTCCTGAACCACGGTCCACCAGCTTTGCAGACCATCAGCTAACCTACCATGATAGATGGCCAGCTGGAAGCAACGCTCCCAAACAAACACTGTAACCTTCACGTGCTACCTCTGCCTTGCTATTCAGTACATAGCCATCCTTTACATTCACTCTAATTCCCCTCGCTATTTATTCATACTTGTCTCCACAGTCGCTCAAATTGAGTTGCTTATATTGAGTCACTGAATTTGAGTAGCCCATATCACAGGTTACCTTTTTGACTAGTGTCTCTATTAGTTTTCCCAGAACAGAAGTAAGACTAACAGGTCTGTAGTGACCTGGTTGCTCCTTGTCCCCTCTTATGGAGTGGGACTATATCTGCTACCCTCCAGTCTTTTGGAACTACCCCTATCTGAATTGAGTTATTAAATAGCCCCAACGGGGTTCATTTAGTTCTACTGCCAGTTCCTTGAGCACTCTCAAATGCATCCCGTCTGGCACCTGGGCTTTTCCTATCTTAAGGGCTGCTAGCCCTTTCCAAACCCTTTCACTGGTAAATACTTGCTGCTTCATCTCAGAGATCCCCCTTACAGCTACCTTAATACTATACTCTGGCAGAGGCCCTCTGTCTTCCCTTGTGAATACAGAGCAAATGTAGTCATTAAGAGTGTCTGCTTTCTGCTCATCCCCTTCAATTACCCTACCTCCCTCTGTTAGCCTAATAATTCCACCTCCCTCCTTTTTGTTTTCTTCTAATATATCTAAAGAACTGTTTTCCCCACCCTTGACCTTCTCTGCAGTACACAGCTGTTTGCCTTTGCTTCTCTGGACGCCCTTTTGGTTTCCCATGTTTTTATTTGGTACTCTTCCCATTCTTCCTTGCCTTGTTTTTCCTCATATCTGGTGAAGGCCTTTTTTTCACTCTCACTGCTTCTCTAACTTTTCCAGAGAAACACATTGGTCTCTTGTATCTTTTTCTTTCAATTACTGTTCTCATGCAAGAATTTATTCCCTCGAGAATGGCCCCCCTTGAGTGCCTCTCCTCTTTTCTCCACATCCCTGATGCTGTCCACTCTGACTGACTTGTTCCAGACCAGCTCCCTCATCCTGCTGAGGTCTGCCCTTCTAAAATCTATGGCTTCAGCCTTTGATAGGGTTTACTTGTCCCAAGAGCCAGGTCAACCCACATAGAGTTATGGTCGCTGGACCCTAGTGGTTGCAGTGGCGGAGCCAGGTTTGGAAGCATTTGGGAGCCGGGGGGGGGTGCCATTTAGTCAGTCATGGGCTCCACAATGGACACTAAACAGTGAATAAAGATGGTGGTGTGGCACCACTACTCACACTGGAGCAGCCAGGAGGGGTGACCGCCCCCCCCAGCCCCCCATCTAGCTCCGCCACTGAGTGGCTGCCCTCACTCCTCCTACCGCTTAAAAGCTGGTAAGCACCACACCGAGAATGGCAGCCTGTCTAGTGGGTTCCTTAACTAGCTGCACCAGCAGGCAGTCCTGCAGTGTATCCAGCAGTGCCTGACTTCTGTAGCTCCTGGCCGCTGGAATGACCCAGTCATTAATAAGTAAGTAAACTTTTATTTATAGAGTGCCCATTTTCGGGGTCTCAGAGCGCTGTACAAGAATTCAGACATACATTACAATGAATACCAACGAATAAAAAACTTTCAATAAAACAATACTAGCTAAAACTCCCAATTAAAAATAATAAATCAAACAATAATAAATAATACAACCTCTGGTAAACAGCCAGTGAGCCGGGGATTGCTTATAGGCGAAAAACCTCCTTAAAGAGGTGAGATTTCAGGCCCCTCTTAAAGGCCTCCACTGAGGGTGCCTCCCTCAAAGAACTTGGAAGCAAGTTCCACAGGACTGGGCCAGCTACCTCAAAGACCCTGTCCCTGGACGATTTTAACTGTGCTCTGTGAACTGCCAGGAGGCCCACCTCAGAGGAGCAGAGAGGGTGAGAGGTAGGATGAGGAGTCAAATAGTCACACAGATAGCTCAGGCCCTGAACATGCAAGGCTTTATAGGTCAGTAAACTAAACTTGAAGGTAATTTGTCACCACACCGGTAGCCAGTGCAGATCACTCAGGACCAAGGTCACATGACAGGACCTTGGAAGGCCTGTCAGTGACCTGGCTGCTGTGTTCTGCACCAGCTGCTGGTGACATAGGACGCTTCCACTTACCCTGAGGTACAGAGCCTTGCAGGAGTCCTGTCTGGAGGTCAAAAAAGCATGTACTAGAAAGGACAGGTCATTAGGTGGAATGAAGGGTTTAATCCATGCGATATTCTTAAGGTGGACTGGTAAAAAACACTCTGGACAACAGATGGCACCTGAGCCTCCAGTGTCAGTCCATTATCCAGGATAATACCCAGATTCTTCACATTGGTAGAGGTGGCAAGAGGAGAGGAACCAAGCATCAGTCCAGTCACCTCTCCTAACGTCTCTACACCTCACTGATGGCGAGGCTTAACCACCAGTACCTCTGTCTTGTCTGGATTAAGTCTCAGCCAGCAAGAGGACATCCAGTCTTGAACTTCAGCCAGGCATGAATTCAGCATAGAGACTGCATCATGTGTCCTGAGTGCAAATTATAGATACAGCTGGGTGTCATCTGCATAGCAGTGAAAGCCTACACTGTAACTACTAATGATGTCACCTGGGGGCAGCATGTACACTGTGAACAACACGAGTGAGAGAACTGAGTCTTGAGAAACTCCACAAGGCAGGAGCCTCGAGCAAGAGGAATAATTCCCCATAACAACCCACTGCATCCTGTCTGTGAGGTAGGACTTGAGCCATCTAATGACAGTATCAGTGAGTCCACAGAGCTCTCTAAGGTGATCCAACAACACATCATGGTCCACAATGTCAAATGCTGAGGCGAGGTCTAGTAGAACCAAGACTGACCGTTCACCCATATCTCTCGCTCTGAGGAGATAATTTTGCATCTAACTAATGTGGTCCCTGTATTGTGCCTAGACCTAAATCCCGACTGGAGGGGCTCATGGATGTCAGAGGCAGAGAAATGTGCCTCGAGCTACAGAGCCACTATTTTCTTAGTAACCATTCCCAAAAAGGGAAGGTTAGAGACTGATCTATAGTTTGCTAAGCAGTCCGGGTCCAGAGATGGTTTCTTCAGTAGGGGCTTTACCAGCACCTCTTTCATCTTTCAAACTGCTAGGGAACGACTCCTCCAAGAGCAGGCACCAGACAGGCTCAGCAAACACTGGACCTACAGACTCCACACAGCCTACTAAGAGATGTGTCGGGCCCAGGTTCAGTTCACAACATGTGCCACAGCTTCAAAATCACCTCCCTAACCTCTTCCAGCCCCACTGGTTTCAAATAATTCCAAACAGGAGAACTGCTCCTATTGACAACCATCTGTCCACTGTAGGGCTGCAGCAGCTCCACTGGGGCAATCCCTGACATGATAGAGGACACCCTGTCAGAGAACAACAGAGTGAACTCTTTGCACTTGATGGCTGACACTGCTCAAACTGGCTGAAGACAGGCTGGATGGAGTAGCCTGTCTACCGTCTAGAAGAGCCGAGCCGGTCTGTTTCTCCTTGCAGCAATCTCCCTGGACAGGAGCTCTGCTTTCTTATGGGAGACTGCCCTTTGATACTCACCGTAGTGAGTCCCCAGTGTCAGTCTGTCCTCCAAAATTCCAGATCTCCACCAACAGTCTCTGACCCCTTGTCTTCATCTCTCTGAGCTCTCCGTCAAACCACAGGGATCTCAAGTGAGAAGACCTGGGTCATACACAGACAGGTGTGACAGAATTGAGAGCTGCGGCGATGGCCCTATTATAAGCCGCCACCACTGCTCCTGTACCTACCCTACAAGCAACCATTACACCTGAGAGCTCCATCAGCACCTGAAGTTCTGCTGAGGGCAACCCCTTTAAAGGGCGGTAACTAACTACATCCACAGGGGGCAGACTACCGGGGCCGGGGTACTGGAACAAGAACTTTACCATGCAATGTTCCAACCACATGATTGGATTATACTCAGAGTTATCTACCTCGAGCCCCAGTGAGAATACCAAGTCCAAGGTATAACTATGTGGGTCATGGTAGTAACAACTTGTGTATTCCCAGTGAATTCATTGTCTGAAGGGAGTCTTGCCCAAACTTCAGGAGTTCATTGTCGATCCAAGTATTGAAATTGTCCAGAGCCAATCATCTGGGCAATTCCAACACTCTCTCGGTGTTGAAGTCTTCCACTTCCTGCAGAAATTCCCTCTCATGCCCCGAAGGCTGGTACACCTGAAGGATTCTGCAACCTATACCTGGACCCCCCCCCCCCGGTAGAGCCACGTTTTAATGTGCTGCTCATTGGGATATTGGTGCATGGGTATTGGTGACTGTTTGGGAGGAGGGGGAAGCACCTGAGGGTGGGAGATTGGCAGCTGTTTCCTGGTACCATTGGAGGACCCATCGGTCCTCGTGACTACAGCCAGCCCATAAGACTGCTGTAGTCCCTATATACTGCCCTGAGATCCAGACACCCCCTCGTGTGAACCCGACCTAGTGACATCTGGGAGTGTTGGCAGGATGTCTGCAGGGACAACCGCAGGCCACGCTGATCACAGTAGATGAGGTAAGGGGGCAAGGGAGGTAGAAAATACACTGCAGAAGGTTGGGGGGGCTGCAGCTGATCCCTATCCAGGGTCAACCTATATTTGAACAGAGCGACAAGAAAGGGTGATTGTGGGTACAAGGTAAGGTGTGGAAAGGGAACGCAGCTAATCCCCATCTCAGGTCATCCTACATTTGTACTAAAGCAATAAGGAGGTAGGAGGGGTTAGGGGAATAGAAAGGACTTAAGGTAAAACTGTAAGCAACACCGACTGAGTCACAAACAGAGATACTGTACATAACTGGTGGTTGGAACTGGCTGAGAAAGGAAGGTGTGGAGGAATATGAGCTGCTGCAGGAGTCAGGATTGCTGGGAAGGGAGGAGGTGGGGGAATACAGGCTTGTAGAGGAGTCAGAATAGTGAACGGAGAGTGGTAAGCTGCAGTGGTTGTGGGGCTGCAGTCTTTCTGTGGATAGTGTGGAGAGCAGGGAGCTGTCTAGTGTACAGGATCCTGGAGCAGCTGAAGGCAGAGGTAAGACTGCTCAGATGGGATTTTGGGAGGATGGGGTGGAGAGTCAGGGGAGCAGGGCAGTGGAGAAAGGGGCAGGTGGAGGTGCCCCTCGGAAGATGGACTGTAGGCAGGGGATGGGAGCAGGAAGGATCACCCAGTGGCCAGGAATATCTCTCATTCAGAGATCCAGGGAGCTGAGGATGGAGGAATGACAAGTGGTAGGGGGAAGAAGTAGGAGGGTAATATGAACAGCTGAAGTGGGAATGGGAGGAACTGGGAGGGGGAGGAGGAACAGGGGGAGGGAACTGATGATGGGGTGCTCTTAATGAACAGGTATGCACCACAGACTGGTATGGGGAGAGGGAATAAGGTGGTGGGGAAGATAGTTAGGACAAGCCAGAGTCAAGGGCTTGGAAGTAAGTGGCAGAGTGAGGGGACTAGTCTGAGAAGGCATGGAGGAAGAAGCAGTCAGGATGGAGCAGAGGATGGGGGGAGAGGGAACAGGGTAAAAGGGGGAGGGTAATATAGTAACAACCATGGCTAGCCAGGGTGGAAGGGGCCTAAAGGGGGATGGTGAAGCAGATGGGGGACAATAGTGGAGGCTGTAGAAAGTCAACCAGGGCAGAGAGGGTGCAGTTGGGGGGGGGGAGCAGCTGATATCTTAGGGGAGGAAGGATGGATAGAAAGCACAGCTGCAGTGGACGAAAGGGTAGTAATCACTGGAGGCTCCATAATTAAGGGTACTCACTGGGGAAGGAAGGGGGACCCAAAAGCAATAAGGAGGGTGGTTTGTTTGCATGGGATGACAGCAGGGAAGGCAGGACCACAGATCAGGGAAATTGTAAGAGAGATTGGAGGGAAAATTTAATGTAGTCATCCACCTGCGAACCAATGACTTAGCAGGGGAGGAGGTGGAGGTAGTGCAAGGCAGATTCAGGGAGTTAGCAAAGACCTGCAGGGAGGTAGTAAGCTCTCTGGCTTTTTCAGAGATGATACCAGTCCCCAGAGCCAGCACAGTCAGGAAGAAAAGGGCTAATGACTTCAATAATTGACTGAGGAACTGGTGCAGGGAAGTAGGGTTCACATATATTTGGCGACGAGGGGGAAACCTGGTCAAACAAAACACTCTATTTATCAGGCAGGGTACACCTCAGTAGAGAGGGCTCAGGGGTACTTGGGGACAAACTGGGGTAGTTCATAGCCAAAAAGCTGAATTTAAACTACTTGGGGGCAGCAGGCCCAAGACTTTGGAAGGAGAAGGTCAACAGACCCCCCTCCACTCCCATACTGGTAGAAGTTATTGGGAGGGTGAAGATGGAGGCTAGGGGAGAGTACGGGATGGAGACATGTTAGGAAAAGAATAGAAAGAAGGGAAGGAGGCACAGAGTCGAGGTGGAGGGTGTTGTCACTAAATGCTCAAAGTCTTAATAACAAGATGGAAGACCTACAGGCACTATTAACTGAGGAGAAGGTAGGCACAGCAGCAGTAACTGGGTCTTGGGCCACACAACACCATGGCTGGGACCTCTCAATCACTGGGTACAAACTATATAGGAGAGACAGGGTAATAGGCAAAGAGGGGGGCGATTTATATCAAGGAGGGAATAACATGCATGAGGGAAGAGATGGAAAGGGGGGTGGAAACACTGTGGATTCAGATATGGTCCAGTAGTGGTAGAAATGTGAGGCTGGGGGTGGTGTACAGACCACTCAGCCAAGAAGAGGAAAGGGACAGGGAACTGAGTTTGCAGTTTCTGTAAGTTTCAGGGAAGGGGGAGGTGATAGTGGTGGGGGATTTTAACCTGCCCAAGATGGACTGGAGCATACCATCCACATCCTGTGCCAGGAGTCAGGTGGTTCTAGAAGCAATGCAGAGTGAGTTCCTGATTCAGCATTATAGAGTCCACCAGGGAAGGGGCAATCCTTGATCTAGTGCTCACAAATGGGGAGCACATACAAGAAATGATCAAGGAGCCCCTGGGTGGTAGCGACCATCACACAGTGTGGTTCAGGTTGGATATGGGAAGCGAAGGCATCCCCACGAGGACAAAAATCTTGGATTTCAGGCGAGTGGACTTCAAAAAGATGAGTGAGGTTCTAAAGAGGCTCCTGGTGGGCATGAGCATGGATATGGGGGTGAACCAAAAATGGTCCATCATCAGAGAAGTAATACCGGCTGCCACAGAAGAGTGTGCTAGTCTCAAGGGGAAGAACCCGAGGGCCAAAGCACCCAGGTGGTTCAGCTCTGAGGTTGCCCAGGCAGTGAAGGACAAGCAGTCAGCCTGCAAGAGATGCAGAAAGACAGGTGGATAGGGAAAACTACCTAAGATTGGCCAAGGTGGTGAGCAAGCTAGTGCGGCAGGCTAAGGCACAAAAAGAACTTCAGATAGCAGAAGGAATCAAAAAGGATAGAAGGCCTTCTTTCATTACATAAGTGAAAAATGGGACAAGAAGGACGGAATTGTTTGCTCAGGAGAGGGGATGAATGGGTAGAGGAAAATGGGGGAAAGGCTGAGGTGTTGAATGAATACTTCTGCACCGTGTTCATCAGGGAAAGAGATGGACTGGTGCCTGCAGTGGGGAGAGGAGCACTGACGTGGTGATAGAGGAGGATAGGGTGAGGGAAGGGCTGCTAGCACTGAAGGTGGACAAATCATACGGACCAGATGGCATACACCCAAGGGTACTGAGGGAGCTTGCGGGGCAGGCCTGTTCAGTGGTTCCCAGGAGTCGATCTGGTACCACAGGATTGGAGAATGGCACATGTGGTGCCCCTCCATAAGAGTGGTCCCAGGGATGACTCGTGTGCAAGCTCATGGAGACCATACTTAAGGAAATGTTGATAGGGTATCTAGAGGAGAATGGTCTCCTGGATGAGAGGCAGCACGGGTATGTGGGAGGAAGATTGTGTCAAAATCTGATTGACTTCTTTGACTGGATCACTAAGGCAGTGGACAGGGGCCAGGCAGTGGACATCCTTTATCTGGACTTCAGCAAGGCCTTTAACTCTGTATCTCACAAGAGGTTGATCAGGAAGCTGGCAGATCTTGGGGCTGGGGAGAAAATGACCTTGTGGATAGAAAACTGGCTGAGGGACAGGACCTAGAGGGTGGTGGTAGGGGGAGAGTTATCCAGCAACAGAGAAGTCACTAGCGGGGGTCCCACAGAGCTCGGTGCTGGGGTAGGTGTTCAATGTTTTCATCAGTGACATTGGGGAGGGCATTAAGGGAGAATGTGCCTGTTCGCAGATGACACCAAACTCTGTGGGAGAGTGGACACGGTGGAAGGGATATAGGACCTTCGGGAAGACCTGAGAAAACTAGAGAGGGGACTTCTGGTTCCGCCACAGACCTGTATAGCAGCTAGGGAAACCATTCCAATTTTCAACCTGTTAAAAAAAAAAACATTTAACTATACCAACTACAAAAAACTCAGTAAAATGTCTGGCAGGGGTCAGAATAAGGACAGAGGTACCCAATTGGAAATGCATTTAAACAAGAATGACAAGGATGGCAGCAGATCCAGTACTAACTCACTGACTCGTATTTGCGGCCCTGCCCGATCATCTGATGCAGGGCTCGCGTACGACACCGATGAGGAGTCGGAGCAGCTTTCAAGGCAGAAATTCGAGTTTGTTTTAAAAGAAATTAAAGAGATGAGGGCAGAAAACAAAGCCGAATTCAAGCAATTAAATCAAAAATTCACACAAGTTGAATGGCGAGTGCAGGAGGCGGAGGACCATTTGTCCTGTACAGAGGATAGTGTTTCACATCTAGGCCAAACAGTTTAGCTGCTATGGCAACACACAATTACCTTAGAACAAAAATGCTTGGATTTAGAGAGTAGGCCCCAAAGAGAGAACCTGCGCATCTATGGGCTGAAGGAGGGCACTGAAACAGGACGGATGGTCAACTTCATCACCTACATGCTGAAGGATGTCCTTGATCTTCCACCTGGATATGACCTGAAAATAGAGAGGGTGCATAGGGCATTAATGCCGAAGCCTAAGGATCCACAAGCCCACCCGCGCTCTATTATCCTTAAATTTAATAGCTACTGGATTAAGAAGGATGTACTTCGATGAATCTGGCAGAAGAAAAAAGTAAAATATTTAGATAGCAGGCTTTTCTTCGACCAGGATTATCCACCAGCAATACAGAAGCAAAGGCTGGAATACGGGGACCTAATTAAAGAACTCAGAAACAAACAAATAAAAATACAGACTCCTTACCTGGCACAGTTAAGAGTTTTCTGGCCAGATAAAACAGAACTCTGTGAATCCCCACAGGCAGCCAGAGAAGCCCTAATTAAGCAAGGTTTCAAGCTGACGGCACTGCCTAAGACAGCACAGAAGAGGAAGGACCACATGGAGGCCTGACAATTGGTGTCATCCCACAAATCTCAGCTGAGTGGTGAACAGTCCTCACTCAGATGGTGCAACAGTTGAGGGACTGCATGAAAAAACTACCAGGAGTTTCTGAGCTGGATTTGGAATTGGAAGGGTGACCGGACTGGTAATTACCATATGCTAACTCTGTTTCTTCTCTATGTGTCATCTCGGTGGCGTTGAGAACTCTGCTGCTTCCTCAGCATTTGGGGGCTCATTTGAACAACCTAAAGGCCTTAGAACTGAAGCGCTTTGCCGGCTCACGGACTTGGCTCTCATATTCCTGACTGAATAAGTATATTCAGCTGCTGGGCACGATTTATCTAAGTCATATTATAGGGGGTACTATATAAAACCTGAATTTAACCCTCCCAGTCTAACCCCTTAAGTAAAATGATAAAACATTTCTGCTTAATTCTTTTTTCATGGGGTTCCTCCTGGCTTTATGACATATAGGTAAAATACCTATGGAGTTAATATGGGTCCATTCCTATATGTATTTGTCTCTGCAAATCAATCTGCTAGAGGGTATGTGTTGTTTATAGAAAGGGCCTATTGAAATACAAAAGATTTGTGAGGAGCTGATTTTGATTTGAGACTTGAGTGCTGCACACTTGGACACTGCTCTAATATAAGTGACAGTTTAAGCTTATACAAGATTAAAATTCTTCACCTCTGTGGTGTTACTCTGGAACCATAGCTCCCCAAGACAACT
Organism: Neoceratodus forsteri; assembly: GCA_016271365.2. NCBI lineage: Eukaryota > Metazoa > Chordata > Ceratodontiformes > Ceratodontidae > Neoceratodus > Neoceratodus forsteri. The sequence goes on along the minus strand of JADMNL010000022.1, from coordinate 531,018,604 downwards.
CAATCTATGGGGTCGGGCCTGTGGAGGGAGGAGCCACACTAAATGAGTGGCATGTCCGCTAGGCACAACCTGTTAGTTGCTGGAGTTCATTCATGTTACTATAATACAGCTCTTTTATGCATAGTTGTTGCACTTGTTTAATGCTGTGCACAATCTTTGCTACCTTTTATTGTACATTTTTATAGTTAGATAAACACTCCTTTCAAACAACATGAAGTCTTGCTGTATTCTGACAATAGCAGTGAGTCCCAACCTTCGAACTGCCCCGGAGATGAAAGAGTTAACTTTCCATGTCAGGCATGGAACGCTGAGCTCGAGCTTGGTTGAGACTCTGTCTGTTGCTGTTTAAACTCAAACCATCAGATTCTTTACTCCGCCTCACTGAACAGTCGCTCCGGAGATTTCTCCTGCTGCTCGGTTCAGTTTGTCAGTTAAAGTACCGCTTTTCTCGGTTTTCGAATCAATTTAAACCGTAACCTCGTCAGTTCAGTTCTGTCTGTGGTATTTGTGAGTACTAGATAGGTTATATTTATTTCATTTCTGTGTGGAACTTGTAAATGGTTCATCGGTTCGGTTTGAACCGATCAAGCTGATAAAAATCTTTATTTGTACTTTTAGTGTGTGGTTACGGTTCTTATCAGTTCTAGAAACGGATTTTATTACGTTTTTCCACGTATGTGACACAGTCAGGAACCGATAAAGGGTCTTGCCTGGCGGATTGCCATTAAAAGGGTAAGTTTGGTTAGGACTGGCACAATGTCTGAGAAACCCAAAAGAAAAACCGGGCCCACTGGGTTTCAACACTGTAGTGTGTGTGGGGAAGTCTTTGCTAAGGCTGACCCTCACACCACCTGTGTTTATTGTTTGGGGTTTGACCACCTCAATGCAGACTGCCAGATTTGTAAAAGTTTTCCTGCCGCTACCTTAGAAAAGAGAGTTGGTAGGCTCAGGGAAAGGGAGGCCAAAAAGGCCGCTGAACCGGATGGCCAGCCCAGTTCGGTTCAAACCGAACCAGAAGGAGTGCCCTCTGACCAGGGTGAGACTTCTTCGGGCAAAAGGAGATCTGATTCTGAGGAGTCGGTTCCGGCTAAGAGAACTAGAAAGGAAAAATCAGCTGGTGTGGAGCCAAAACTTTCTTCTCCAACCACTGAAGAAATAGCCAAAGCGATAAAAATTGTGCAGTCGCTTTCCCCGGTTCCGACCGAACTGGCACCATTAGGGAGGCGTTCGGTTTGGCCGGTTCCACCGGTTCAGGATTATGATTTAGAGGAATATTATGAACTGGAGGAGGAGGAAGAGGAGTATGAAGAAAGTGAATGTGGTTTTGAAAGTCTGGATGTGCCCATTGACCCGGACATCTCCCCAGACAGACCTTCAGGAGTGTCTCCTCCTAGGCTTTCTGAGTCCCCCTCCCATTTTATGTTTTGTAAAAAAGTGGCTGAAACCCTCCAGCTTCCTATGGAAGAAGCTCTGGATGACCAGGAGGAGCCTGACTATGTGAAATGATGGATATCCTAGAGTCTAGGAGGCTGTCTATTCCCTTACACAAATCTTTTGGGAAACAGACATTTAAGATTTTAAAGACTCCTAATACTATACCTCCTGTGGATAAGAGAATGGACAAGAGGTATACATTGTCAGGCTCGGATATGGAGTTCCTTACACAACAATGCAGCCATGGTGGTAGTGCAGGCTGCAGCCTGTGATAAGGCAAATATTCCCTTGGTGGGACACTGTCATGGCTTTAGCAAAACAGGTCCCTGGCCAGCTTGCCAAGGAGCTGGAGCAGGTGGCTGCTGATGGTATTGAGGCATCCAAGGTGCAATTCCATGCTGCAGTGGACTCCAATGATGTGTCATCTAGAGTCATGGCTACATCTGTGGCACTTCGTAGAATGGCTTGGCTCAGATGTACTAGCCTGTCATAGGATACCCAGACTAAGGCCATGGATTTTCCTGTTGTGGGTAATTCTCTGTTTGGGGAGCAGACAGAGAATTACATGAAGAAAATGGACGAATATAGGACCAACTATAGGAGTGCACAAGCCAAGGAAAGGCAGGCCACTCCTCAGAGGCAGCACCCCAGGGGCAGGGGCAGGCCTTTTATAGGCCTTTCTACCAAGCTCAGGCCTCCTCTTCTGCCTATGCTCAGAGGGGGTTCTTTAGAGGGAGAGGCAGAAGGGGTACAAGCAGACCTGCTTCCACCCCTCAGCCAAAACCCCCTGCCAAACAGGCACCCTGATGGGTTGGCCAGGGCCGATTCTCCACTTCCTGTAGGGGGCAGGCTGGCTTACTTTGTCCAGGACTGGGAGTCTCTAACATCAGACAAGTGGGTCCTGGAAGTAGTAAGCCAGGGACTGGTTCTCAGCTTCAAAAAATTTCCAAAGCTGAGAACCAGATCCTTTCCACCTGCAAATCCCTCAGAGGCACTTGCCCTAGAGGCAGAAGTCTCTTCCCTCCTGGCTCTCAGAGCTGTGGAAAAGGTTCCACCCCTACACCAGGGCAAAGGATTGTACTCCAGGTACTTCCTTACCCCAAAAAAGACAGGAGAATGGCGCCCATCCTGGATCTCAGATACTTAAACAAGCACCTTTTAAAACCAAAATTCAAAATGGTGGCTCTGGGAATTATTCTACCCTCTCTAAGGCCAGGGGACTGGCTAGTGTCTCTGGACCGCAAGGATGCCTACTTCCATATTCTCATCAGAAGCTCCCATCGAAAGTACCTCAGGTTCGAGCTGCCCTCAGGCCATTACCAGTTCAGAGCAATGCCCTTCAGCCTAACCTCTGCTCCAAGGGTGTTCACAAAATGCCTGGCAGTAGTAGTTGCTTCTCTAAGAAGGCAAAGGATTGCCGTCTTCCCATACCTGGACGACTGGCTCATAGTAGGCCAGTCCCCAGACCAAGTCAAGTTACATCTACAGGTAACTCAGCAACTGCTCACCTCCTTGGGTTTCCTTCTGAATCTTTCAAAGTCAGTTCTAGAGCCTGTTCAGCTCCTCACCTTCATAGGCACAGAGCTAGATACAGAAAAGGCCAGAGCTTTCCTTCCCCTGGACAGGGCAATCACCCTTATCTCACTGGCCTCCTCTTTCACCCTGCAGGTGTCTCGACCAGCAAGGCATTTTCTACAGCTCCTGGGGCACATGGTTGCTTCCACAGCAGTGGTGCAGGGAGCAAGATTTCAGATGAGAGACATTCAATTCCATTTGAGAGCCTTTTGGTCTCAAAAGAAGGACCCTCTGACCAAATTGATCCCAGTGACTCGAACCCTGATCCAGGCCTTACAGTGGTGGCAGGATCAGAACAATCTAAGGCAGGGAGTTCCCTTTGTCACTCAGTCCCACTCTTTAATCCTTACTACAGATGCCTCCCTCTTGGGGTGGGGGGCTCACTTGGGCGACCTGACTACCCAGGGGTTGTGGTCTCCTCAGGAATCTCTGCTTCACATCAATCTACTGGAACTCAGAGCAGTATTTCTAGCACTTCAAGCTTTTTCCAAATCTGTTCAGAACAAAGTTATCCAGGTCAGAACAGACAATACCACCACAATGTGGTACATCAACAAGCAAGAAGGCACTCGGTCTACGGCCTTGTGTACAGAAGCAATGAAGTTGTGGTCTCTGGCTTATTCCCTGAACACCTCCCTTACAGCAGTACACCACCCAGGCAAGGACAATGTCCTGGCAGATGATCTCAGCAGGATATCTCAGGGCCATCACGAGTGGTCACTGGATCCCCTGGTCTTGGGGGTGATATTCTCCAGATGGGGCACCCCACAGATAGATCTTTTTGCAGCCCCAGACAATCACCAACTTCCCCTTTTTTGCTGCAGGCCCCCAGTGTTGGGCTCAGTCCTAGATGCCTTAGTTCTCAGTTGGGAAGGGAAGTTCCTGTATGCTTTTCCCCCCTTCCCTCTCCTGTTCAAAGTGCTAGTCAAAATCAGGTCTCAACCCTGCAAGGTGATCCTGATTGCTCCAGAGTAGGCCAGACAGCCCTGGTATCCACTCCTGTTGTCCTTAGCAGTCCATCTTCCCCTGTCTCTTCCCAGGAATTACAACCTGTTAACCTGTGCTCAGGGGAGGGTTTGGTACCCGAATCTCAAATCTCTCAATCTCAAGGCCTGGCTCTTGAAGAGTTAGAGTTTGCTGATTTACACCTCTCCCAAGGTGTAATGGATATTCTGAAGGCTTCTAGGAAACCTTCCACCAGGACTACTTATAATTCCAAGTGGAAAAGATTGTCCATATGGTGCTCTGGAAGGCATATTTCCCCAGAGTCTGCTGATCTGCCCACAGTCCTTGATTATATGGTCCATTTGAATAGCTTGGGGCTTAGACCAGCTACACTAAAGTGCATCTGGCAGCTGTTTCTGCTTTCATTTCGGCAGGTAAGCCCTCTTCTCTTTCAGCTCACCCTGTATTCTCCAAGTTTTTTATGGGATTGCTTCATACCAACCCTCCATTCAGGGACCCTGCCCCTGCTTGGGACCTTAATGTTTGCATTGCTCAGCTTATGCAACCCCCTTTTGAGCCTTTGTCTTCAGCAGAGCTTAAGTACTTGACTTGGAAAACTGTGTTTCTGGTAGCCATCACTTCTGCCAGACGCATAAGTGAGTTACAAGCCTTGTCAGTGGAGCCTGATTTTATCTCCTTCCATAGAGATAAGGTGGTCCTCAGGACTAACAGGAAGTTTTTGCCTAAGGTGGTTTCAGATTTCCACCTTAACCAATCTATGTCTCTTCCTGTGTACTTCACTGACCATTCCTCCTCTGGTGAGAGGGGGCTGCACAGTTTAGATGTGAAAAGAGCCCTTTGCTACTACACAGACTGTACCAAGGGTCACAGGTTTGACTCCCTCCAACTGTTCCTCACTTATGGTGAGGTTGGTAAAGGGAAACCTGCCACTAAAAGATCCATTGCCAGGTGGATTGTCTCTTGTATCCAATTTTGTTATGAAAAACTGGGTAAGGTTCCACCCTCAGGCCTGAGGGCTCACTCTACCAGAGGTACAGCTGCTTCCCTGGCTGCTGCCAGGGATATCCCTATTCTAGAGATATGTCAAGCAGCTACCTGGAAAACAGTTCACACTTTTACCAAGCATTACTCCCTGGATATCCAGGCTAGGAGTGATGCTCGGTTTGGCACAGCTGTGCTTCAGAGCCTATTTCCTAAGTAGGTTCTGTCCTCCTCCATGGAGGTACTGCTTGGTAGTCTGCTATTGTCAGAATACAGCAAGACTTCATGTTGTTTGAAGAAAAAATTACTCACCTTAGTAATGTTGTTTCTTCTAATGGAGTCTTGCTGTAGCTGACTCCCCTCCCTCTCAGAACCTCTGCTTTTGGGATGTGGGTGGGCAGTGGCAGTGTTGGCACTCAGTTGGTGCCCCACCTTGTTGTTTTCACCCCCCTTTTTTCTTAGGTGAGTGGGTGTTGTGTTTTTCATTTTTTGGGTCTCCTGACTTGAGTCTTTGTTTTGGGACCAAAAAATCTGTTTTTATGTGTAGTAGCCAGTTGGCTAGTGTAGGTTTACAGCTTCCACACAGGACCTTAGTGAATTTAGCTCATAAAGATCTGACTGTTTGAGTTTAAACAGCAACAGACAGAGTCCCAACCGAGCTCGAGCTCAGCGTTCCATGCCTGGCATGGAAAGTTAACTCTTTCATCTCCGGGGCAGTTTGAAGGTTGGGACTCACTGCTATTGTCAGAATACAGCAAGACTCCATTAGAAGAAACAGCATTACTAAGGTGAGTAATTTTTTCTTCTGGCCCAAGCTGGGAGAGAGGGATCCTCTCATTTCCAACATTTAAAGAGTCAGTTGAAGAGAGGGGACGCTATTGGCAGTGATTGTTTTTACCTAACGTTTCCCTTATTCTGAAGCGCTAAGCTTATGTCAGGAGAAGGCTTATTGCACCTTAATGAGCCATTACTATGGCCATCAGGCTATGAAAGAGGGCCCCGCAGACAGGGGCAAAGTTACCTGTTTTAACCCGACCCAATTATTTATGACATCATCTTTTTTGGTAATTGGGGGCCGAGGGATTAAAAACCACCGATATGAAGTCTTCTACTTTGGAAGTGATTTATTTTTTTGTAATATAGTTCAGTTGTACTTGTTTAAACAAATGATTTTATATCAAATGTTTGTGGAAGCTGCTGATCCTCTGACTGCTCACCCCTGGAGGTCACCCTGCAGTGGTTTGCTGGAGTTGTGATTGCAGGGTATGCTGTTGGGAATCACCTTAAAAGTTAGTTATGGCTAATAAAAATACTATATGTTTGTCCTATAATGTGCATGGCCTCACCAATCCGGTGAAACGAAGTAAAATCATTTCATATCTTAAATCAGGTGCTGACTTCCTGCTGTTGCAGGAAACCCACTTATCTAAAGAAGAACATGAGAAATTATCAAAATTTGGTTTCACACATGTGGTTATATCTACCTGCGGCAGGGGCCGCTGTCGTGGGATGGTAATATTGATTCCTAGATGGGTTCCACTGGAGGTGACAGCAACACGTATTGATCCAGATGGCTGTTATGCCTTACTAAAGGGGTATATTATGGATCAAAAATTACCATAGCATCTATTTATGCCCCCCCAAAATCAGACTATTGCTTCTATAAAAGCATATTGATGAAAATGACGACATGGGTAGTTTTGAATAAGCACTTAGACACTACATCCAAGGTTACTTGAGTGGACCGCAGGGTGGCCTCCAAGATTAGTAAACTGTTGTTGGAGCTGGGATATGTGGACACTTGGAGATTTTTACATGGGCAGGATAGAAACTACACTTACTCTTCACCAACGCATAAGGCTTATGCCCGGCTTGATTATTTCTTTATCCCAAAGGAGGCAGTCCCCCAGTTAGATAAGGCAACTATAGGAGACATGGTGCTTTCCAACCATGTACCCATCACCTGCCAACTAAAATTAGGCCAAATTAGGAAAAACACCTTTTGGCATCTTAACCTTTTGCTACTGCAGGGCAATGAGGTTAGGGACACTATTAAAGAAACTATTAAAGTGGTACTAGAAAACAACAACACTACAGATGTGTCCCCCACAATTCCATGGGACACAATAAAAGCAATTATAAGGGAGAAGCTCATAGCGATATCCTCATCCCGTAAGAGACAGAGGGAAGAAAGGAAGCTCCACCTGCAAAATCGTGCCTCTGCATTGGAAACTCAAAAGAAGTCCCATTACACTTCACAATGGGAGACTGAGTTATTCAGGCTTAAAAGGGAACTAAACTCCAGTATGGAATGCTAGATTGAGCAACATTTGCTATATTTGAGGCAAAGATACTATGATGTCGGCCCTTGTGCCCTTCACTTACTGGCCAGCCAACTGAGACAGTGAAGGGCAAATGCCACCATGACAAAGAAATACCACCATCACAAAGATAGTTCATCCCCAAACACAGACTACCCACACCCATACAATGGATATAGCAATGGCCTTCACACAATATTATCAATCATTATATAAAGCGGATACAGCCCATGACTCTACTCAATTAATGGATTTTTTTGTCCACCCTCCAGCTACCAAATGTGTCTCCGGAGGATGCACAAAGTCTGATGGCCCCCATCTGGCCCTCTAAAATTAGCTCGAAGATAACCCGGCTGAAATGTGGTAAATGCATGACAGCAGATGGGTTCCCAGGGGAGCTCTATAAGATCTTCCGAGTCCCCCTCATCCCTCTCTTGGACGGGCCTTCATTGCTGTCCTGACACCATATGGTTAAATGGCACCCTCCTGGACGCAGGCTATAGTGTCAGTGCTACCACAGCCAGCCAGGAATCCCAAGATTTGTTCGTCTTACAGACCTATACTAAATACAGATTACAAAATTTTGATTGGCATACTGACCAGACATCTGGCACTATCATCCCAAAGTTAATCCACATGGATCAGACTGGATTTGTCAGGGGCCATCAAGCCCAAGAAAATACCAGGCTTGCAATCCACATAACTGGTCATTTAAACTGATCTGGTGAGTCAGTCCTGTTGATGAGCCTCAATGCTGAAAATGCATTTGATAGGGTCCTTTGGCCCTATTTGCAGGCATCCCTGGCTGGCTTTTGATTTCCAAAAGAATTTTGCCAGTTGTTAGCATGGTTATATACATCCCCAGTGTGCTTTGTCCAACTCAATGGTCAAATACATACCCCTTTTAAATTAGAGAGAGGTGCCAGACAGGGTTGTCCCCATCTCCTCTTCTTTTTGCCCTGTATATAGAGCCACTAGCCCAGGCCATATATCAGAATCCAGGGATCTGATGTGTACAGCTGCCAGGGATGGAGCATAAGTTAGGGCTTTATGCAGACGACATCCAACTTTTTTTAAGTAATCCAGAATCCTCATTACCAGAGGTATTCCACCAGATAACTAAGTTTTCTCAGATTTATGGCTATTCACTTAATTCTACTAAAACTGAGGTGTTGGCATTCTCCTTTACTGTTCCTCCACAGATGAGGAAGGAATATCCAATGAGGTGGGATTTGACCAAGATGAAGTACTTGGTTGTTTACCTGGGACGTAATAGTGCCACCTTATATCAAGACAGTTACCCCCCTGGCCTCTCTTGAGCAGGATTACAGGTGTTGGGTGCTTCTCCCTCCCACTGCACTCCAGAGTTCAGTCGGCAAAAATGAACATACTACCCCGATTTCTGTATTTGTTTCAGAGAGTTCCCTGTGTTCTTTCTCAACGTGAATTAAACCGGTGGATAAAACAATTACTAGCATTTATTTGGGGATCAGGCAGACCACGGGTGAGACAACATGTTTTATATTTACCAAAGACACAGGGGGGCCTTGCAGTACAAAACTTGCCTGGCTATTGCACTGCGTCCCAAATGACATTAGTTTTGATGTGGCAAAATCCACACAATCAAGCACATTGGAAGACTATTGAGTTAGATTCAGTGAAGGACCCCCCCCTTGTGCCTTTTACCATTTCATCAGGACTTGTGGACTGAGGAGGGGGAGGGAATGCTCACAGGGGTAAAAGCAGCATTAAAGGGATAGAAACGGGGTACACAACATTAATGTTGTGGAGATACAAATGGTGGGCATGGGATGATAAGTTCCCCTCCGATGAGGATGGATCCCTGGTTAAAAAGACTGGCAGCAAGGGGTCTTAGTTCCCCGTGGCAACTCATGCAGGGCAATTCCCTCCTGCCATTGGAGGTGCTGATTCAGAAGTTTAACCTTAACCCGACAGATACATTTAGGCTTACTCAATTGCAAAGTTATACTGTATGTAACTCAAATTAATAACCCTAAGTTCACAGCATGCCTGGATTTACCCTTGCCTCCATTCGAGGCAGTTTGGGTGTTGGACTCAGACAAGGGTGCAATAACATTACTATACAGTAACTATATTAGAGATCAGGATGCCACTACAGACCATATCATGCCAAACTGGGGAATGGAACTTGGATTTCAAATCTTGCAAAGGGATGGGGAGAGGATTTGGTCATCAATATGGACCACTACATCTTCCCCTGGCTAGGGAGTTTCTGTGACGGATAAGGATCAGCTGTTTTTTAGATCTAGTGTTGCAGGCTAAATGGAGCGTGACCAGAACCCCAGCATGCTGGAGATTATGTGGGGAAGATAGGGCCTCCCATGCACATATCTTTTGGACTTGCCCACTGCTTCAGATATTTTGGGAGAAGATCCAGAGGCATTTAGCTGGTTTATTTGATATAAAGATGACACTGGGCCCAGTACACCTCATAATGAGACCCCCCCCCCCCCGAACTTAAAAGGAAAGAGGCTAAATACTTATGGCACATAGTGGTAGCTGCTGCCCTATAGGCAGTAACTAGATGTTGGTTACAACCAACTCCCCCGGAGGAGAGGGATTGGGTTAGCATACTATTGCAAATACAGGAAATGGAGCAAATCTCACATTCCCTAAATCACAAACAGTTTACACTAAGGTGGATGAGACAGGAACTGTACCATCCAAATAATATACGCTCAGACACATAAAGGTCGGTGGAATAGAAAAGTTCACCTTACCAAGTAGGACCCTGGCTTGGTGCACCACATTAGAAATGTTTCTGAGTTTAGTCATGCTATAATTCAGCTTATAGAATGTTGTTACTTGGGAATATGCTTCCTAACTGTAACATTACAGTAGAGGATATTAGGAAGTGGGGTGGGGTTTGGGGATTGTCATCTAAAGGTTCCACATTGTTTGAAGTTAAAGCAGCAGTGCAACAAAAATGGGTTAAAATTCTACCCCACTTTTTTTCTTCCTAATTGATGCTAGATGTCTTCCAGTGTATTTTGGTGGTGAAATTGTCAGTTTTCATTATCATTTAAGAATTTTATGAACCTTTAAAAGTAATTATTTCTCAAGAAAAAAAGATGGCTGCCTCATGTTTGCATAGAAATAATACTGTGGACCCTAGGAGGATAAGAGTCTAGACAAAAATGCAAATGTACAGTACACAGCATAGAAAGCATCCAGAAAAAACAAATAAACAGTTCTGCTAATATTTTTTATAACTATAGCAGAAAAGTTGCTTTTTGGAATGACTTTTTTCATTGCACTGCTGCTTTAATCAATTTTTTCTGTTATTATACAATGTTATATGAGTTTCTTGATAAGACTGCAGATGGTGAAGACCTAATGTCTCTGTATACATAATGTTAGATATCATCATACTTGAAAAGGAACTGTTTTTAATTTTGTGTCTTTGGGTCTGTACCTAATTGTGAAAACTCAATAAAAGAAGTTTAAAAAAAAGAAAACTAGAGAGGTAGTGAGGGATTTGGCAGCTTGGCTTCAATGTCAAGAAATGCAAAGATCTTACTTTGCGAGGGTTCTTGCAGTAGGTAATCACCGTGAGGACTGCTCCCTCTGGTGTCAGGACCACACAGAAACTTTAACTAGCAGTGTCTGATGGGGGACTACCCACCCGGCATCATGTGACCGATGTCAGTGTGACATTATTTAGTGGGCAGTCCCCACGCCCGCCTTCCAGTGCTTTGCTGCCGTCGACATGAGCACGTCGGACCTCGCAGAGATCGTCCCTGCAGTTGGACCGTTTTCTTCAGATGAGTATCCATTTTTCTTCCTTTACTGTGTTTTATTTTTATTTTGTGCATGTCTTCGCCGTCTTCTGCCAAGTCACATAAGAATAAGTGCGGTTCGTGTGGCATGCAGCTACCGCACTAAGACTCTCACTCCTTCTGCCTCTTCTGCCTAGGCCCAGAGCACAAGGTCGAGGATTGTGAGAACTGTTCCAATGTAAACCAGGCCACACGGAAGCACTGTCAGCAGGCCCTCAAGGCTCATCTGTCCAAAAAAAAAATGGCCACGATGGAAAAAGAGCTCCAGAAACTCAGACGCACTTCCTCCTCTCCCACTGACTCCCACAAGTATAAGCAGAAAAAGAGGCAGAAAGAGAAGAACAGGGACTAGGACAGGTCCCCCTCTCACCCATGGTCACCTTCTGGCCCCTCATGTGAGCAGCAGCCCTCTTCCTCCGGGATGTCAGATGCTACCTCCAAGCCTGCCCTGCCTACCCAGGAGCAGTCCTTGGATCCCCCACCACTGCTAGTTACAGTGGCCGCAGGTGCCGCGGCGATATCCGAGGCCTCTGCCACTCTTAGGCACCTTTCAGTTGGTGAATCTAAGCTGTCTCGTGGGGTCAGTAAGTCGCTTGTCTGTCCCTCTGACAAGCGCCTGCCCAAGCTGTGAAATCGGGCTCCGGGGTCTCCGGTGCCCACCCGGCCATGGTTGATAAGCCGGCCGTCAGTCCTTCCAATGCCTGCCCGACCACTAAGCTTGATCGGTCAGTTGTCAGTCTTTCCGACGTCTGCCTGACCAATCAGCTTACGTCGGGGTCTGGTGAGGGCCCCGACAATGTTCAGTTGCCTGATTTACCACAGCTTTCCCCAGTTGGGTCTCCCCACCGGGTCACCCCCTCCTCTCCTCTGGAAGAGCACCCTCTGCTATCCCCAGATCTTCGGAGTGCAGAGGACGGGGATCGTCTGTCAAGTGACACCTTCCCTAGCTCACCTCCAGACCTGATGTCGGGGTCTCTCAGGGAACCCTCTGGGCCCTTGCCCCCAGATCCTCTGATGGGGACATCAGCACCGACGCTGGGCTTGCTCTCCGCCGATCTGGTGTCTGACCCAGTTTTCCTGGGTCCTTCAGTGTCAGGTTTCAGGCCTCCTCAGGGTCCTCCTTCAGGCCCCCTGGCACCGCTGTTGGGCCCTCCATCAGGTTACCCTCCATCGAGGCACCCGACGCCACATTTTCCTGCAGCCTACATCCTCTGGGCTACTCACCGTCAGACTGTCAGATGCCAGGGTATTCGCCCGCCTACCCATTACGGGGTTACCTGACACACACCTACCATACATCGGGCTACCCGCCATCGGGGCTCTCTCAGGGGTACCTTCTGGCCTTCCAGCTCCCTCCTCTCCCCCGCCTCTTCCTCAGCCTCAGATGGACTTTTGGGCTATCCTTCAGTCCTGGTGGTCGGAGACTAAGGCCCAGCTTGTGTCGGAGCTGGATAGTTGCCACCCCACTAGGGATGTCACCCGGGTTCTGCCGAACCAGACGCCTAGGCCTACTCCAACACTGGACATACGTCAGCAAACGTTAGGCCTGAAAAAGGAGCCTGTGACAGGGCGGTCATCAGACAAAACCCTTTCTGGCTCTAGGGAAGCTTCCCGTCCTGACGTCCGGTCTTCGGAGTCCTCGGATCTGGGCTCGGATTCCGACTCCTCTTCCTCTGTAGGGTCGGTGTTCAAAACTTCTCCCTCAGAGAAGCCTAGGCCTAAGGAATCTCCAAAATTCCCACCTGAGGACCCTTCTTTCGTTGACTTCCTGAAGGAGATTGTGGAGGTCTACGATTGGAAATCCGATGCTCAGGATCCTAAACACCAGAGGCTGGCTGAGCATTTGGACATCCAGCAGGCAGTTCCTGTCCTCACACCTCCTTGGTTAGAGCTGCATGAAGACCTGGAATCCACCATTTGTATGATGCCCTCTTCAATCCCGGCAGTAGCCAAAAAGGCGGACTGGACATATTGAACACCAGAGGGTAAAGACCACCTCAGTGTTCTCCCCAAGACAGAGTCGGTAGTCATTGCAGTTATTCATGACAGGTCCTCTAAACCAAGACATATGAACACTTCTCCTCCTGATAAGGAGTCAAGACAGCTGGATCAATTTGGGAGGAAGTTTTAGTCCTCCTGCACTTTGGCCATGTGTGCCTTGAACTCCGTGGCACACATGTTGGTCTACCAGACATCTCTCTTCAGTTAGCTAGAACCTGCTGTTGAAGCTATGCTGGACTCAGAGTCCAAAACCATCCTGACTGACACTATTAGGTCAGCCAAGGTCACCTGTCGGCATTCGCTGAGGGCCACGTATGATGCTATGGACTTCTCAGCCAGGGGCACCGACACGGCGGTCAGTTTTAGGAGGTATTCCTGGCTATGGGTGTCTGGATTGGCACTGGACATTCAGGCAACCATTCAGGATGCTCCTTTTAAGGGCTCTGTCCTCTTCAGAGGCGAAGCTGAAGACATCATTACCAGCCTTCAGGATAAGGGCAAGGCCCTAAGGTCAGTCCACACCATGTACCACCCTAGATTTAGGCCAAGAAGCCTTTTCATTGCCAGGCAAAAAGGCAGATGAAACAGTAGCAGACAGCCAGATGGCAGCCAAAACGTCGGGCCCCTGCAGCAACAATCGCCTCACCAGCCAAAGCTCAAAGGGCCTCAGGTGCGGCTCTCCCCAACTCTCCCTCTCTTTTTTTTTATTCAGTTGTTTATCCTCCTCCTATGACCTGACAGCATGATCATCCCCTTGTCAGTCCCTGGCTGCTATGCCACCCCAATGCTCCAGGCCCTGTGTCCCCTACAGATTACCTGCCGTGGCGGGGCAGAAGGAAGGAGGGCCATCCTCCCCCCACTTCCGAGTGATATCTGGAGCGGGTCTGAGAGCACCTGAGCACCATGAGGCCACAGCACTGGAGTACTGCAGGGGCTTTATTAAACCAGCAGTCGTTGTTTCCTCATTTCTTGTGTCCCTTCCCCCCTGTAGCCGTGAACGTGCATGCGTGCGTGGAGGCGCATGCACATCATGAAGCCATGTTCTTGCGTTTCCTGTGGTCTGGCACTGCCCCTATCCTCCACCAGGAGGCAGCCATAGAGCGGGACGATGTACCCACTCGCCCCCAATATAGGAGAGCTGTCGTGGGATGCTCAATCCTCTTCCTCCTCTGCCGACCCCAGGCGGCACGAGTCTCCAGCGTGGCGTGAGGTATGGCGTCCAGAGCCTCAACCCTCAACACCACCAAGCCGGCTTCTCCCTCCCTCTCTTGACTTGTGGTCCACACAACCCCCCCCCTTTCTTTGAAGGAGCTGGTGGGCAGAAAGTTCACCAGTCATCTGCCAGGGTGGGAGGCAGTCACCACTGATTTATGGGTCCTCAAGTTGGTCAGACAGGGCCATACTCTGGAGTTTCTTTAGAAACCCCAGCCAGGCCTCCAGGGGGTTTCTCTTTATCCAAAGGTGCAGGGAAGAAACTGAGACTCTGTTACAAAAGAAAACAATAGAGCCTATTCCATCAAGCCAGGTAGGAAAGGGATATTATTCCCACCACTTCCTGGTCCCAAAAAAGACGGGAGACTTGTGTCCCATTTTGAACTTCAGTGCTCTAATCCTGTTATAGAGTGCAAAAGGTTTTGAATGCTGACCCTCCCAGGTCTGTTGCCCCTCCTACACAAGGGACAGTGGCTCTGTGCCCTGGACATGCAGGGTGCCTACCTGCATATCCCAGTTTTTCAGGCCCATCACCGCTACCTCAGGTTCGCCTCTCAGGGGGAGCATTACCAATTCAAGGCCCTCCCTTTTGGCCTGACCTTGGCACCTCAGGTATTTACCAAGTGCCTTGTGGTAGTGGCGGCGACCCTCAGGCGCCAGGGCCATATGTGTTCCCCTACCTTGACGACTGGCCCCTGTCAGCTCCGTCAAGGGAGCAGCTGGAACTTTCCCTCTCAGCTACCCTGGACCTCTTTACGCAGGTTGGGATCACTGTCAACCTTCACAAGTCCCAACTTGCCCCTTCCCAGTGCCTCCAGTTTATTGGAGCAATGCTGGATATGGCCCAAGGTATGACTTTCCTCCCATTGGACAGGGAAGAAACTTTGCAGAAGCAGGCTTGTCTAGTAGCCTCTAGCAGGTGGGTCATGGCCAGGTCGGTTCTCTGACTTCTTGGCCATATGGCAACGGCCATCCCCACTGTTCCTCTAGCCAGGCTCCACATGCGAATTTCACAGTGGACGCTCAGAGTGCAGTGGGATCAGAGGTTGGATGACCTAGACCACATGGTCATGGTCTCCAGTTCGATGTAGTGGGATCTTCTATGGTGGCAGGATCTCAACAACCTCACAAAGGGGGTTCCCTTCTCCCTCCCAGACCCTGACTACAGATGTGTCAGTGATGGGTTGGGGCGCTCACCCTGGGAGCCACAGGACTCAAGGTCTGTGGTCTCCATCAGAGCTGTCTCTGCACATAAATGTGTTGGAGATAAGGGTAGTGCTGTATGCTCTTCAAGCCTTCCAGCACTTGCTCCACCAGGGCCCACTATTAGTCCAGTTGGACAATATGTGTGTAGTCTGGTACCTCAGCAAGCAAGGCGGCACCTGTTTGTATCCCCTCTGCAAGGAGGTGATGCGGATGTGGAATTGGGTGGTTCTGCATCGAATTCACCTCACAGCCGTTCACGTTCCGGGCATGCAAAACGTCCTAGCGGACTGTCTCAGCCGCATCAGAGTAAGAGCCCATGACTGAGAGCTCAAGCAAGAGGTGGACGACCACATTTTCAACCTGTGGGGTCATCCAGATCTGGATCTGTTCACCTCCCCATACAGTGCAAAACTACCCATGTTTTGCTTGCTCGCTCCTGGACATGGTACATTTTGTCGAGACATGCTATCTCTCTGCTGGACAGGGAGGTTTTTGAACGCCTTCCTTCCCTTCCCAGTTCTGCAGAGGGTGCTGCTCAAGCTTCAGGTAGAGGGGACTCACATGGTTCTGATTGCCCCGTATTGGCCTTGCCAACTTTGGCTTCCACTTCAGCAGCTTGCAGTGGAGCCTCTGGTTCCCCTGCCTCTCTGCCACGATCTCAAGAGGGGCACGCTGGTCCATCCTAGGCTGAAGTCCTGTCAGTTTCACACGTGGCACCTCAGGACATAGCTGCTTCATGTCTTGAAGTTTCCTCCAGAGTGGTGCAGGTCCTGGTAAAGGCTAGAAAGCCTTCTATGAGGATGACATATGCCATGAAGTGGAAGTGTTTCTCCATTTGGGCCACCTCGAAGAGTTGGGACAATTTTTCGTGCCCCATTCCTCAAGTCATGGAATATCTCCTGCACCTCTATGACCTGGGCCTGAGTTACTCTTCACTGAAAGTCCACCTGTTAGCTGTTTCTGCCTACCACACCTTGGTGGGAGGCAAAACTGTGACTTAGCTGGAGGTTTCCAAAACCTTCCTGAAAAGAATCCTCCACCTAAAAGCCCGGTGTGCAGTCCTGCACCACCTTGAGACTTCAATTTTATTTTGGAAAAACTGACCTTGCCTCCTTTTGAACTGGCTGGTTCTTGTGATATGCTCTATTTGTCATGGAAAGTGCTTTTTAGTTGCAGTCACTTCTGCTCTGAGGATTTCCGAGCTACAAGCCCTGATGTGTAAGGAGCCTTATTTAATTTTTCAGTGAGACCGGGTGGCTCTGCGTGCCAACCCTCAGTTTTTACTGAAGGTGGTTTCTGAATTTACACTGAACCAGTCGATTCAACTGCCGGTGTACTACCCTGAGCATTCTAGTCAGGGGGAGGCGATTCTGCATACCTTGGATGTTCATAGAATCGTGCATTATTACACTAACAGAACCAAGTCTTTCCGGAAATCGGACCAACTTTTAATTTCTTTTGCACCCAAGAAGGAAGGTGCTACAGTTTCCAAACAGTGCTTATCCAAATGGTTGGCAGACTGTATTGTTTTCTGTTACCAGAAGTATGGTAAAACTCTCCCGGGGGAGGTTAAGGGGCATTCTACCAGAAGCATGGCCACCTCTACTGCTTGCTTTAGGAATGTGTGGGCCTCTGACATATGTGCCATGGCTACTTGGAGCTCTGTCCACACTTTCACAAAACATTACAGTCTAGACATTGCCTCTAGGTGCTGAGCAGGCTTTGGCCTAGCTGTCCTCCAAGGACTCCTGTCCTAAACTTTCTGCCTGCTTGAAGATCCTTTCCTGCCTCCCATGTTTCAGTTCCTTCTGATTCACACTGTTTGGGACTCATTCCTCAAGGTGATTACTTACTGCAAGAGCCCTCTCGGAGTAAGACAGTACAGTTATGTGTGAGCATGGTGGGATACAAACTTGACACAGCAGGCAGTGCTCAGGTGCATAAAAGACGCTGGAAGGCATCTGTCATTTTATTAAAAGTCCAAAATATTTATAGAAAGGAAAAAAAAATCTGTTAGTTCAGTAACCAAATGAAAATCCCAGTGGCTGGTTGCACAAAAGAGTTAAGTCCAAGTTTAAGACATGTTTTTGGTCTTACAAAAACAAGTTGGACTTAAAAAATTTAAGCCTGTTGCACAAAAATTGCCTTACATTCCATTGGTCTTATTTAGAGACTTTAATTTAAGCCTCCTATGTACCAGGCTTATTTGTTGTAAGTAGGCTTATCCTGCCATAGTTAATTTTAATTATAGGAAGTGTGTGTGTGTATATGTATATATATCTATATATCTATATAAATATCTATCTATATATATCTATCTATCTATCTATATATATATATATCATATATATATATATATATATATATATACCCTATAGAAGAGAGAGATAGATAAATATATAGATATATTTGAGTCCACCGATTTCTGTTTTAGGGACCATTTCCCATTGTGTATATGTTACAATGAAGAAAATATTTTATATTCTTGTTTTTTGTCATAAGGCTTTTAATCCTGGGCTCAGGCAGGTGACAGCTCAGCACAGTTCCTGCTTCCCAAAACCATCTGCCACCTCCCCCAGCCCTGGGGGCTGAAATTCCCCTTGGATGTCTCCCTAGGAGACCCCCCCCCCCAAGCACAATCCAGATGTGTCCCTGGGACCAAGTGGTGGTTTGGGCCAAGGGAAACCAAGCGGGACTTTGTCAAGCCTGCCTGACAGCCATTTTTGTTTTTCTCCTCAGCCCTCCTGGCCACTGCAGCATGCTAATGTGTGTGTTTTGTGGCATGCACAAGCTACAAAACTGCAGTCCCTACCTTTCATAGCTTCTTGGAATCTGCATTAGCAATGGACATCCACCACAGGCCAGTCAAGTGCTAAGACACAGAAGTGATACTGTCAATATAAAGACAGACCCTCAATGTTTGGACATTAGAAGAACCAAATGGCTCATCAGGAAATGTACAAGCAAACAATAATAGCATTCATCACACTGTTTGTCATGCCTGCATAATAAAAATGATTTAATTTTGTCTTGCTGTGTCTGATGTATTTCTTTAGCATCGATATAGCTTGTACAGTACATCATACATACTGTATCTGCATGGCCTTCTGGGTGGCAGGGAATATATATATAGGGATACCACTACCTTTCCAATTTCTTGGCCCATCCTTTTATCTCATATGTAAGCCTCTCCTTGGGTAAGACTTTCAATATCTAGTTGTTCCATACTTCAAAAGTTGGTTGCTGCCGAGAGATACAGGTATTGCATGTGCATTTCCTTGTAAGGAGGATTAGAATATGCACTACTGTTGTAAAGGGTCCCAGTCATCTACATGCACATACTCTAGAAACACAGAATTGGATGGCAGAAACGGGACCAGAAGGCCAATCTAGTCTACCTTATTGTCCAGTCTATTACTACTCCTGGACTCTATTCAGTCTCAGGTGTCCCTCTTCGTATAATGCCCATGTGCTTATCCTATGCATGCTTAAAGACCACCACTGTCTTCGCTCCCACCACCTCCTATGGCAGTCTGTCCCAGGCATCCTCCATATGAACATACTAAAATGCCAGCAGAAAAAGGCCACTTGGTCTATCGAGTCTGCTCAATTTTGCAGCTAGCAATCCTACTCTGTAGCTGCCCCTCCTACCCTACCCCCTCTCATTACCCTTTTGAAGCATACCACTATTTTATAGGCCACCACCTCTGCTGGTTGTGTGTTCCATTCTGCTACCACACTTTCTGTAAAGAAATGCCTCCTCATGTCCCTCCTAAACCTTCCACCCTCCAATCTCATGTCATGACCCCGAGTGTCTCTCTCCGCCTTCCCCTTAAACAGTCCCTCGGCGCCTGTCCTGTTTATTCCTCTCATGTACTTAAAGGTCTCAATCATGTCCCCCCATCCCTCCAGAGAGTGTATGTTCAACTCCCTCAGTCTAACCTCATACGGTAACTCCCCCAGACACTGGATCATCTTTGTTGCTCTGCGTTGCATCCCTTCCAGCAATCTAACGTCCCTCTTTAGGTAAGGGCACCAAAACTGAATGCAGTACTCCAGGTGGGGTCTAACCAACAGTTACGGCAAAATAGGAAGCTAGAGATATACAGAATGAGATAGTGGTATAGGGAAGGAAATAAAATCAACAGAAGAAAAAGTGTTGTTTGGGTGGGCACAGCAAAACCACTTATGATCCCCTCCAGATGGCCTAGTGGTCAGTAAAGTAGAAGCCCAGCTGCCGTGCCGATGACCCAGGTTCAGAACCAGCCCAGTAATTTGTGTCAGAAGGCCATGAACGAGACAGTTGCCATGTGGCAGTGCATCTCGAACGGGGAGGGTTGGTGGCTAACTCTGCCACGACAGAAACCCCTGTAGCTGTGCCAGGTAGCCTCCTCCTGCCACATGGGGAACACTGCGGCTGTGCACAGCAGATCTATGATGGCAGAGCGACAAACATTTTGTCGACCAACGTTACAGCGAACCCTTTATGTCGATCGAATTTGCAGTTGGCATAAAGGTGGTCACTGTCTCCCATACTTTCTTCGGGGGCAAAGCCCCCCATCCCACAAGTGGGAGGCTGTACACCACCCCCTTAATTAAAATAATCAACTCCGAGTCAGAGCTGATTAGGGGAGAGGGTGCAAGACCCCCAGAAAACAGTGCCAGGGTTCAGCTCCGACACTACAGCAACATGGCACTGTTGTCACTGTAGTGTCAGTCGCTGTCGACATGTCGCGGTGGGTGGTGTATACTGTGTACAGTCATTACAGGCCCACATTCTCACCAGGGGTGGAGGGAGGAAATTAATGGAGGAGAAAACACCTTGTAGCTGTCTGACAATCAGGTTTGACCTGACCAGGCTTTATCCCTGTGCCAGTGAGAGAGAGAAAAAAAAAGGAGTAGCCCAGGTGGTCTACAGGGAGCTCTTTTGGGAGTGTGACCCAGCATTATTGAAATAATTTTGCATTCATGGTTCAGGAGGGGCTAGAGTTGTTCCACAGAGGTCATAGATTTCTATAATACCACTGGTGGCCAGTGGTCGATGTATTTAAACAAACTGAAAATATAGCATACCTGCATATTTGCAAGGAAACAGTGGTAATGGTTGTGGAAATTCACAAAGTGGGCACATTAACAGTCATGCTGATCACAAAAATACACCAAGTAAGGCTGGCTCACTGGTGCAGCGGTAGCACTACCACTCTTGACACCGACGACCCAGGTTCAGGAACGAGTCAGAGGGCCGGCCGGGGGGAGAAGGCTTGAGCATCCGAGGACTGCTTCGCCTTCTCCAGGGGTTGTGGCTGGGTGTTTGACTGCCCTCAGGCGGATGCCCGAGGTGTAGCAAGCGCAAAGCATTTGGAGGGAGGGCGTGACTGGCATTGGCAGAGCTCCCCCTTGACAGTGGGGTGCAAGTCATGCCCACAGAAAAAGGAAAAATTAGATACCATGCTGTGGGAAGACGGACTGCCAGCCCATACCCTAGATGCTCCCTGCCTGCCTCGCCAGTGGCTCCTGATGAAGTGCATAGAATTCAGGTCGTATGGCCCCCCACCTTGTCCGAGCTTGGTGGGGAAGCCAAGGCTACATGGGGGAGCACCAGGAGCCCCCGGCAGGAAGGAGCAAGGGCAGAGGCCAGGTGTCTCCCAATGGGCCGGAGCGAGGGAGGCAGGGGAAGGAGCAAAAATACAAAGTTAAAAAAATAAAATAAACATACACCAAGTAATATTTAATCATGGAATTAATAGAACTGTAATAAATTCACAAAACAGTCTAGTTAAGAATGAACTTCACACTTGTACAGTAATAACATGGCTCTAGTGGTGCCAGTGGTGGTGGGTCACTGGGTGCTGATACCGTTTTGGAAGCAGCAAGGAGGTAGAGTGTGAGCAAGAGGACAAGCTTGGGCTGCTGCTGCAGGTAGCATGAACTACTGTGCTAAAGGAGAAAGTGCCAGGGCTGTGCCTCACATTCCACTTGGGGCATGCGGTAATTACAGAGATGTGTGAGCTCCTTAGCATGGAGCAGCACTTACCCTGTGTGGAAGCCTATGTCGACTAACGTCTGCTAGGGTACATTTTAAATTGTAATTCCACTCTAGTAGTCAAATAAAAAGGATCATCATTTCATTCCTGGAAACTTGCCAGCAGCTACCTTTACTTCCGAGTAGCAGAGATCCGCCCTCTTGCTCAGGCATGTAATGACATAGAACCAGAAAAAGAGCGGGGGCGCTCCCCATTAAAGTCAATGGGGATCACTTTTACTTCCAGTTTTTAACATAAACATGACCAATTTGAGATTAATGAAGGACACCACTCTGGTAAGATAGCTCTTGTTAGTCGAGCGGTAGCCTTCACTAATCGAATCTTTATGTTACAAACTGGACGTAAAAGTGACCCCATTGACTTTTATGGGGTGTGCCTCCACTCTCTCCCTGGTCCTACGTCATTACATGCCTGAGCACTAGGGCGGATCTCGGCTATTAAGACGTAAAGGGAGCTGCTGGCAACTTTCCAGGTCTGAAATTACGACCCTTTTTTATTATACTACTAGAGTGGAACTAAACTTCATTTTCTATTACTACTTATTGCCCCTGGGAGCCTGGCAGACAGCTCCGGTCCCTCCCTCATTAGGACTCTGTCTCCGGCTCTCTATTGTCTGCCCAACTTCCACTACAATCCCCTATGGGTTAACCCCCCCCCCCCGTGACAGGGCCAAGGTGAAGGGGCGCCAGGTTTCCCCCACCCTGGAGCAAAATCCAGATGCTCGGGGAGCCAGGACAGGTGCAGGAGAGCCATCATGGAGTCTACCAGCTCCATTTTCCACCACTTTATTTTTCTCCGCCCCACCAATAGTGTATGTTGGCAATGTGCCTCCCAACTCGCATCTCCTTTGCCCACCGCCAGAGAGAGATTGATAAGTGGGACGGCAATCCCTTCCTTCCTGAGAGAGGAGAGCAGTCCTCCAGACACTCAATCCTCTCTCTCTCTCCCCTATCAATCCCCTGCTGTTGGGGCTCATTCCCAAACCCGGGTCGCCAGCATGACTTGAGGTGTGTCATCCAGCGCCTCAACCCTCAACGCAGCTGGGCCAGCCAGTGGAATTACATTTTAAAATGTACCCCAACAGGCTTTCGCCGACACAGGCTTGCAGACAGTGTGAGTACTAAATCTCACAACATATAGGATAGTATATGGTTGCCTATACACAACAATGCCATTCTTATACTGAGTGGTTACTATGATGTCAATGACCTCGAGAGCGAAGCTCGAGAGGTCCCTCTGAATGTATAGTAACTACAAGGTTTAAGAATAGCAATGTTGTGTATTTGGGTTTGCATACACTATTCTATATATTGTATGGTCTCAACAGAAATGCTTCCTTTTTCCTCCATAGGCAGCCAGTCTCTGTTGTCCAGGACCGCATCTCTGGGCTATCCTCCCACCGGGTAACTAATGCACCCAACTCATCTACTGTCCCCTGTCCTATGAACGGTGCTAATGGGTATGGTTTGTCACTACTAAAGCTGAACAATTTTTTGCGGTGTATGGCTTTCCATATACAACTGCATTCCACCATACACTGTAGTTCTCGTAGTGCATTCTATTTTGCTACCACCCTCTCTGTGAAATAATGTCTCCTCATTTCCCTCCTAAATCTTCCCACCTCTATTCTTAGCCCGTGCCCCCTGGTGACCCTCCCCCTCCTTAGCTGAAAGACCCCATCTGCCCCATCCTTATTGATTCCCCTCAGATACTTGAATGTCTCTATCATGTCACCCCTGTCCCTTCTAACCTCCAGGGTGTACATATTCAGGTCTCCCAGCCTGCTGTCATACTCTCTCCCCTCTATTCCACATATCATCTTTGTTGCCCTCCTCTGCTCCCCCTCCAGCGGCCTGATATCACGTTTTAGGTATGGCCTCCAAAACTGCATACAGTACTCTAAGTGTGGCCTTACCAGCAACCTGTATAGGGGCAAGATCTCCTCTCTTCACCTGGATGAAAAACTCCTCGCTATGCTCGACAGCATTTTGTTCACTTTTGCAGCTGCCCTCCTGCACTGGGCAGTGTTGTTCATGGTCCCTTTTATCATTACGCCTAGGTCCTTCTCCTCCTCAGTGATCCCTAGCTTACCTCCCCCCGAGCCAGTATTCTCTACTTGGGTTCTTCACCCCAAAGTGCATAACCTTACACTTCTTTGCATTGAACCCCAGCTGCCACCTCTCTAACCACTCTTCTAGCTTGCTTAGGTCCCCTTGCAGCTGCTTCCATCTCTCCCTTCCATCAACCACTGCTCCGATTTTGGTGTCGTCAGCGAACAGACTTATCTTGCTCACCACCCTGTGTGCAATGTCCAATATGAAGAGCCCAAACAATACTGGCCCCAACACACAGCCCTGTGGCACCCCACTCATCATCACCCTTGGAGTTCAGAGCTCCCCTCTCACCACCACCCGTTGCAGCCTCCCACTCAGCCAGCTTGTAATCCAGTTCATCATTTTGCCCCTATTCCTACACCACCTAGCTTCCCCCTCAAGCAGCCCATGAGGCACAGAATCGAAGGCCTTGCTGAAGTCCAAATAAAGAATATCCACCTCATGACCCTTATCCAGCTCACCTGTCACTCAGTCATAATAACGAACCCATGCTGCCTCACATCCTGGAGGCCACTGACCTCCAGGTACAACACCAGTCTTTCCTTCAGTATAATTTCCATGTGTTTGCACACTATGGATGTGCGACTTACTGGACGATAATTACCCAGTTCATCCCTTGGTCCGCTCATGTAATGGTACTACATGTGCCATCCTCCAGTCCAGTGGCACACATCCAGACTCCAGTGTGGTGCTGTACTACACACACTCTCTCGTGACTTCACCAGTTTTTTTTATATTTTCACTTCAGATTTTCAACATTGCCATTTTTTACACCTCTTCAATAACAGTACAGCTGTCATTTTTCACATCCTGTTCAAAATGTGTTTTCGCACCTGTGGCGCTGAATGGCGCAGTCGCTGTGCAAAATCACCTTTTGGCTAACAAACTGATAGTGTCACTGTTCATGTGGTGGGATCACAAAAAGCCCATGTTGAAAACCTGGAGTAAAAATACCAAGAAACGCCCAGGGTGTTAGGGTTTTTGACCATAACGCCCTATCATGTAGGGACAGACAGGCGTCAGGGGTGTGACTTGGGATTGTTGACAGTAATGCTCATGCAATTCCACCCCCACCCTGCAGCCAGTGGCAGACATCGAGGTGCGTCTTGGACCCTTTGGCCCCAGAATTCACCCTATTCTCCTATACTGCACCCGGTGCAGTGTATTTCCTTATGGAATGAAGTTAGTGTAAAGCCCAAACACTTCAAAGCACACCTCGACACTTGCATTTGCAGGGTAGGGTGAGGTGAAATGTCGTGACCGTTATGGGCGACAACCCAAAGGCACACCCCAATGCCTGTCCATCTCTGCAGGGTGGGGGTGGAGTTGGTGTCAGTTCAATACTTCACTGCCATTCCTATACTGCATCTGTCTAACTCCTGCACTTCCACTGCTAATGACAGCAAGCAACACTTGGCATTGACAAATGCTTGTTTTTACTGACTTCCCCATTTGCTGGTTTTAAACACCAATCATAGTATCATTTAAACCTTCCACCCAGGACTGCCATTCCACTCTTGGATGGATGGAGGCTGTCTCTCTTGTACAGAACTCAATCCCACCAGGTGGGACTCCAGTCCCAGATGTAGCAAAAACCTACCTCCATGCACCATGCCATCAATCAGTCATTGAAAGCGGTGTGTGTCCTAGCCTCCAACCAGCTGCATACAGGTAGCACCTCAGTTAAGGCCAACAAATGAGCTAGCTGATTAAGGCCCCTCTCCAGCCCCCTAACCTTTATTGTACCACCCCCGCTGCATCCCTTGCTAGGTCATTTGTCCCCAGATGGACAATGACATCCACTGCCTTCTGCTGCCCCACCAGGATTCTCTTGTCTCCATCCCTCCATGCTCAGGCACCAGGCAGGCCCCTCACTTTCCTCTTCCCCTCCTGTCCTGCTGCCAAATCTACCCTATCTACCATATGTAGAAGATAACGTGGGCACTGTCACACAAGAATTAATAAACAGAATATAGTACAGTACATCCCCCACACACACACACACACTGTCAGCCATCAAATGGATGGATATCAACAAAGTGATACAGACTTCACCACCATAAACACACGTTCATACACAGACATATGTTAACATTATCACCTGAACCACTATTCGTCCCCCACCCCCATACTCTCGTCTAACAACAAAATGCTGAGCTCTGACAGACAGACACACACACACACACACTCTGTAACAGGCGCTGCCGAATCTTTACAGTAAAACCTCAAAACATGTATGTAATATGAAGGGGTCTCTTACCTGAGTACTAGGGAGCCGGGAGTAGGACTTGAATGAATGACATCTGTCGAACCTGTAAAATAAAATATAAGAAAGGGATCACAAAGGATCCACAGTTTTTAAGGAGTAAACAGGGAGGACAAAACAGATTAGACATAGTGATACTTATCTGATGGGCAAGGAGCTAGCATCATGTTAGACCTGATGAAGTAAAGAGAAAAAAAAGGTTACTATGGAGAAAATCCAGTAGCGAGGTCTGAGACAGACAGTGCAGAGATACGAAAGGAGTATGTAGCATAGGAGTAAAGAAAAAGCGGAGTTTAGATAAAAAAGTTACAGAGTGGACAAAGCAGGAAGACAGAAATACAAAGGAAAGAAGTAAATTCATAAATAAGACTGCCAGCCTGGTGGCACTGAGGCGCTGGATACTGTTCTTCACACTGCGCAAGCAAAAACCCGTGTTCGGAAACGAGCACGAGTCGCTGGGATTGGCAAGGAAAGAGAAGGACTGAGTGTCCGACTGACTGCTCTTCTCCGGGGAGGGGGTCCACAAGAGTCAGCACCTGTTCGCCCACTAGCAGAGGCTGGGGGACAGGGCACCACGCTGTTTCAGGGGGAGGAGTTGGAGCAAATGCCTGGAGGGAGCGCATACAGACGTGTGCACTCTCCCCTCCGCCGGCATCATGGCACACCACCAGCTCCAAGGAGAAAAACCAGAAAAGAGGTGTGACATCCTGGTCGAGCAGCTTGATAGCCATCCAACGAACATCGGCTTTGGGGGTGCCTGAATCTGGATTCAGACAAGGAGGAAGGGAGAGTTGGGGGCCCCCCATCACCCCGCTATGGGGGGGGGTAAGCCGCAGAGGATGTAAAGCAGTTCCTGACTGGAGTACGGATGACAGATGGTGGCTGGAGTTATGAGGGAGCAGACCAGGTATTCCAAGAAGAGGGGAAAAAATAATAGCAAAAAAATCAATAATAATAGACAAATAAGAGCTGGCCCACTGGTAGTGCTATTGCTCACAGTGCTAAAGACCCGAATTAGGGAACGAGACAGGACAGTCAGAGGATGTTTTCCTCCTCAGGGGAGGGAGGGTCCACATCCCACTGCTCTTGGTGGTGCAGTGGATCCGTGAGTGACAGGCAGGGTCACTGGAGCATACTCACAGGGTGGCTCCACCAGGCATTGCCAGCTGCCAATTCCAATATGCACTTCTGGTGAGGGGAGGGGCTTGGAAAGAGCACGCAAGGGCGAGGCAGATGAAGCCCCTGCGTTGGACACTAGCTGCACCAACACTCCTGGATCGGACCTCCCCTCCCTGGTAGTCAGATGACTGCAGGGAAGAAATGCCAAAAACTGATGGTGTACCCAGCACGTAAGTGGGGGGGGGGCAGCACCACACTGTCACAGGTGGGTGAAGGTGTCAGTAGCTGCAGCAAGGTCTCAGTAGGGAGGGTAGCTGAACTAGGAGGAAGCAGAAAGGTGGGGGTTGGGGGCTTGACCATGGCCAGAACAGCACAAAGAATATTCAGGGAAAAAAAATGTTTCAGGTTGTTGTTGGTGGGGCTCAACAAAATAAAAAAACATATCAACCCTAGTGGCCAGAACTTAACAGCAGTAAAGGTGGGCTAGTGGGGACTATTTGGGATAGTTGTCCAGCATAGATAAAATAAGTAAGCATTTATAGTGCAGAGTGCTGCAGTTGTCCCACGTTGGGCCAATAATTTAAAT
This sequence comes from Neoceratodus forsteri, assembly GCA_016271365.2. NCBI lineage: Eukaryota > Metazoa > Chordata > Ceratodontiformes > Ceratodontidae > Neoceratodus > Neoceratodus forsteri. Next base: position 530,990,958 of record JADMNL010000022.1, on the reverse strand, counting down.
AATGTCCCTGGTGGGTTGCTTTCTCTGGTGTTCGCCCTCGCTGTATTAAATAATTACCCTGGGATCTAGTGAGTTCTCTAGGCTGCTATATTTCTTTGGCAGGCAGGGAGTTAGCGTGTGACAAAAGGAAGACGCTCTGTGGCTGCTGCAGCAGTCCGAGCAACTGACTGCACAAAAGTGAAGGTGCTAGATGACCTTTCTACTCCCACCACGAACGGCGCTCAGGCTGCGGCCGGCTCCATGCAAATGGGAGAGGAGGAGACAGCAACTTGTCTGGAAGTGGAGGATGCCCGTGTAAAAGCGTGTCCTCCCACCTACCTAAACCGCCGGATTCAGCGGTAAATTAATCATGATGAGGGTGCAATCGCATCCGACGTGTGCGGGAGCCGGAGGGTACCCAAAAGACAGCAAACCTTAAGGAGCTGATAAAATCTCAACTAAGCTGAAGCGCACCCGCAATGCTCTGTGTGGGTTTTTTTGGTGCAGGCCGGTCGGGCAATCAGTTGTGTGCGGGTGGATGGAGGGATCGCAAATTTATTATGATACTGGCTATCAAGTAAAATGATCTTTGCACCTTGCCTGAGGTTTATTTCAATGGATAAAGCCTGCGAGAGGAAATTGGAAGAGAGACATGCAGTCCAGCCATACCCTCAGCGTAATTTCACTAAAAAAGGCACAAATCAGTAATAAAAAAAAAATTGGTGGGTGATCTCACAAGAAGTATGCTGCTCATGACTGATTTTAAATGCTGATTTGTTTAAAAGCTTGCTGCTGCTGCACTTTTCTCAATAATATAAACTTCTTAAAATTACTTTTCCATTCTTAATACCATAAAATGTTTTGGATTTTTTTTTTCAAATTGAGACCCATTTTACCTATAATTTGTTCTTTTTTTCTAATAAGCTCATCGACCAAAGTTAACTTCTCATCAAGATAAAATTTAATTTTCTTTGTTTTGGCAGCCATCTTGAAATGGCCTGCAAAGTCTAAAATTTTAAGTCCAGTCTATGTTGCTATGCAACCAGAGAGTTAGACTGGTCTAGCATAAGACTTTCATTTTCCAGCTTTGTGCAACTGTCTTACACTGGGGGCTTTTGCTAGACCACTTTTTGTGGCTTAAGTCTCAAACTGTGACTTAGACTTAAGCCAATGTTTGTGCAACCGGCTGCAGGTCTCTGCTTCTCTCACAGAGCCTATGGCTTAACTCCAGCCAATTCAGTGTAATAAACCTCTCAACTGTGTAAATTGACAGCACACAAATCGGTCCTTCTCCTTCACAGTCAGCACACCAACTGGCTCTTATCCCCTGGTGGTGAGCCCTATTTATAGTCCTAGGGATTACATCACTCTCTGTGGGGGAGTTCCCATTGGCCATGACATTACACAGTAGGGGACGTTTCCATATTATCCCACGCCCTTATCATGCAGATGCTTTTTTATTTGGCTCTTGTTGCCCAAATATGCTTTATTTTACAGGCAGCCCCAGTTACAACCTCTCCGGGGCTGTCCCAACACTGTTTTAATCTTTTAAATATTGGGGACACTACGGGACTGTATTTTCAGCGTGACACATGCCATTCATCAGCCCTTTATTCTGGGCTTTTTTTAAACTCTAGCGAGCCATGCGCATTTTACATATCTCCAAGATGGGAGGTAGTTTCTAGTCCAATATGCACAGCGAGGGGGTCTTTTTGAAAAGAGGACAACAAGGTAAAGGCTAGTGTTTTGTCAGGTTGGCCACCCTGACAAAGAAACAAGAAAAGAAAAAGAAGGAAAATGAGAGGATAGAAAAGGGTGAGAGAAATAACACAAGGAGGACAAGAACGGGCACATATGACTCTTTATTCTTTATTTCCAGGGTCTGTATACTAATAAAAGGTAGCACCCTGTTAAACACCTCCCCCACCAAGAGGCAACAGATTTCTGTTGTCTAAACACCCTCCTGAAACCCTAGGAGGGTTGGAGCTTCTGCCCACCCACTCTCAGAAGCTCCGCCTCAGGGACCCTTAAACAATACAGTAATATGTAACAGATATAACTATATCTTCCTGGACATAAAGTCTCCACCACTCATTCACAACGAATGGGAGTACACTGGAGGCACTAGGACCCAGCGGGAGCAAACTTTTTCAGGAGTGCCGGCACCGAGATGGAGCTGCTAGGAAGTGGCACCACAAGCCAGGCGCGTGCGGTATAGACTATCTTGGTGTCTACCCTCCAACCGCCTCAGTTCCTTTTTTCAAACAACATGAAGTCTTGCTGTATTCTGACTTATTGCAGTTAGCCCCAGCACTTGAACTGCTCCGGAGAGGAAAGAGTTAAATTCTATGCAGAGCATAGAACGTTGAGCTCGAGCTCGGTTCAAACTTCTGTCTGCTGCACTTTGAAATGTAACCGTCAGATTCTTTACTGCACCTAACTGAACAGTTGCTCCTGAGATTTCTCCTGTAGTCTCGGTTCTCGGTCGGTTAAAGTCGTCGGTTTACCGATAAGTACTTTGTTTTTTCGGTTCAAATCCCTGTCTGTGGTACAGTAAGTATGTAGGTAGTGGACTTTAGTAAGGAAACTTGTGGAATTTGTAAAACTTGCTATTTCAACCGGTTCAGCTGAAACGGTTGCTTTGTAGAGTGTATCTGATTTAATTTTCTTTGTAAAAAAGCTTATTGTGGTACCGGTCCTTATCGGTTTAAAAAAAAAAACGTGTTTTTGCGTTTTTTTCAAATACCCGTGACACGGTTAGAAACTGATAAGGGGGTCTTGCCTGGCTTACGCTGAGTAAAGGGTACATTTTTGATTTAGGATGGCCATGTCTGAGAAACCCAGAAAAAAACTGGGCCCACTGGGTTTCAACACTGCAGCGTGTGTGGGGAAGCCTTTGCAAAGGCTGATCCCCACACTACTTGTGTTTAGTGTCTGGGGTTTGACCACCTCGAATCAGACTGCCAAATTTGCAAGAATTTCCCTAAAGCCACAATGGACAAAAGATTCGCAGGCTTAGGGAGAGGGAGGCCGAGAAGTCTGCTGACCCGGACGGCCAGCCCGCTTCGGTTCCAACTGAACCAGAAGGAGTGTCCTCTGACCAGGGCGAGACTCCTTCGGGCAAAAGGAGAGCCGATTCCGAGGGATCAGTCCCATCCAAGAGAAAAAGAAAAGATAGATCGGCCGGTTCGGATCTAGAACCGCATCATCCGACCGCCGAGGAAATTGCCCGAGCGATTCACATAGTGGAATCGCTTTGTCTGGTTCCGATCGATCCGGCACCTTCTGGCAGGCGTTCAGTTCGGTCAGTTCCTCCGGTTCAAGATTATGCCCCTGAAGATTTTTATGAACCGGATCTAGAGGGGGACGACGATTTTGATGATGATGAAGGTGATGATGATGATGGAATAGAAGGCCTGGATGAGCCCATAGAACCAGACATCTCCCCAGACAGGCCTTCTGGTGTTTCCCTTCCTAGGCTTTCTGAGTCCCCTTTCCACTTTATGTTTTACAGGAAAGTGGCAGAAACCCTCCAGCTCCCTATGGAGGAAGTTGTTGAGGAGCAAGAGGAGCCTGACTTTGTGGAGGTGATGGACATCCCAGAGTCCAAGAGGTTGTCTTTTCCCTTTCACAAATATTTTGGGAAACAGACACAAAAGCTGTTAAAAACTTCAAATTCATTACCTCCTGTGGACAGACGGATGGACAAGAGGTACATGCTGTCAGGCTCAGGTATGGAGTACTTGTACAGCAATGCAGCCATGTTGGAGTTGTGCAGGCTGCAGCCTGTGATAAGGTTAACATACCCTTGGCTTCACACCCCCCCCCCAAGAGAAAGACTCCAGGAAGCTGGATGCCATTGCAAAGAAGCAGTACTTGGCACCCTCCTTGGGAACTCGGCAGGCTAATTACATGGCCTATACAGCCAGGTACCAGAAGTCCAGGTGGGACACTGTTCTGGAACTGGCTAAACAGGCCTCCCCCCAGCTTGCCAAGGAGCTGGAGGAGGTGGCTGCTGATGGGACTGAGGCATCAAAAATTCAATTTCATGTTGCTGTGGACTCCAGTGATGTGTCATCAAGAGTCATGGCTACATCTGTGGCTCTTCGGAGACTAGCTTAACTCAGATGCACTAGCCTATCGCAGTGTTGAAAGTGGCCAGTAGCCAAAGTTTAGTGACCAGTGGCCAAGGTTTTAGTGACCAGTGACAAAACTTTTAGCAACAATATATAATTGGCTAACCAAAAGGTTGAGGAGATAGAAAGGTGTAAAATGGCTAGTGTAGAGGCTGCAAATGAGTAATAAATAACTAAATGATGCCAACAGGGTGGAAGGGAAGGGCAGCTGCAGAATAAGGGGTGCTAGCTGCACATTCGAGCAGACTTGATAGACCTCTAGGCCTTTATCTGCTGGCAAATTTCATATGCATGTTCGTATGTTCGTAACATGTGAATTAGTAGGTATGGTTAGCCAAAGGCTGCAAGTGGCTAAGTAAAGGAATGATACCAGCATGTCAGTTAATATGCATGTATGTGTAAAACTTTAAAATGTTAATGGTTGACATGAAGAAAATAAAATAAATCTAAGCACAAAAGCCAAGGTCTAACTTGGAATTTCCCTATTCAGCAAGCAGTATGTGTTTCAAAACATGTCTTTGTAAAGATTACGGGTGAGATAAGAACGCAGCTGCTGTTAACCGCGGCTGGCCTTCACTATGAAGTTCCCCATCCTGTGATTATTAGTGTTTAAAAATATGTGTTACAAGGAATTGATATAAAGAATAATGAGATATGTAATTTGGCCACTGTCTGGTTTCTATCTGTAAGACAATTATTTTTAAAAACAGCCATGTCCCCTCGCATGTTTTCTGTATCCTAAAGCCAGTATTCTTGATAAATATAAAATCCCCTAATCACTTGTTTTCCATCTAAAGATGACCACATGTCTCGGCAAAGTGTCAAATGTATCTTATGACCGAGGTATCTCATGGCCATTGTACTTTTAAAACCTTGTCTCATGATGTTATTAAATGACGTGATGTCTAGGCTAAAATTTGCTGTAACAGTTGGGAATTTCCACTATGCATTTTTTTTTGTGTGTATAAAGACAGGACCTAAATGTCATGGCCAGTGTGTTTTTAGAGGAATAGCTACGGCTGCTAGAGATGCTAAAACACCCAGAAAAGGGAGCGGTTCACTCCACTTTTCTGTACCTGTAGCCCTGGTGGTAAAAAGCCATCAGCTGCTTAGATTTGATCATGTTAGAGGTAACATTGTTAGGGCTTATTTGGTATTAATAAATTGCAACTGATTTAAAACAATGTTTGATGTCAGGTGGCTTTATTGGATTACCAGGGACCACTAGCCAAGAAACCCTGTGTTTTACAGCAGGATACCCAGGCTAAGGCTGGTATTTCCCTGTGGTTAATAATTCTCTGTTTGCAGAGCAGATAAAGAATTATATGAAAAAGATAGATGAGTACAGGACCACCTATAGAAGTGCACAGGCCAAGGAAAGGCAGTCAACTCCTCAGAGGCAGCAAGCTAGGGGCAGAGGTAGGCCTTTTCATAGGCCTTTCTACCAAGCACAGGCCTCCTCTCCTTTTTCCCAGAGGGGGGTTTTCAGAGGGAGAGGCAGAAGGGGGATAAGCAGGGCTGCATCCACCTCTCAGCTTAAGGCTTCTGCCAAGAAGACACCCTGATGTGTCAGCCCGTGTCAATTCCCCCATTCCGGTAGGAGGCAGGCTGGCTTACTACTTCCAGGACTGGAAGTCTGTTACCTCAGACAAGTGGGTCCTGGAGGTAGTAAGCCAGGGACTGGCTCTCAGCTTCAAAAAGTTTCCAAAGTTGAGAGCCAGATCTTTTCCACCTGCAAACATCGCTGAAATCATTGTCCTAGAGGCAGAGGTTTCATCTCTTCTGGCTTTAAGGGCCATAGAGAGAGTTCCTACAATCCACGGGGCAAAGATCTGTACTCCAGGTACTTCCTTACCCCTAAGAAAACAGGGGAGTGGGTGGCCCATCCTAGACTTAAGATACCTGAACAAGCATTTATTAAAACCAAAGTTCAAAATGGTGACTCTGGGAATAATTCTTCCCTCTCTAAGGCCAGGAGACTGGCTAGCCTCCCTGGACCTAAAGGACGCCTACTTTCATATTCCCATCAGGTGCTCCCACAGAAAGTACCTCAGGTTTGAACTACCTTCAGGCCATTACCAGTTCAAAGCAATGCCCTTCGGACTAACATCAGCTCCAAGGGTGTTCACAAAATGCCTAGCAGTTGTAGTGGCATTCCTAAGGAGGAAAAATATCTCCATATTTCCATACCTAGACGACTGGCTCATAGTGGGTCAGTCTCCAGACCAAGTCAAGGCAGATTTGGAAGTGACCCAGCAAGTGCTCACTTCTCTAGGATTCCTTCTCAATCTTCCCAAGTCAGTTCTCGAGCCAGTTCAACTTTTGACCTTTATAGGGGTGGAACTGGACACTGTCAAAGCAAGAGCTTTTCTCCCCTTGCTAAGGGCAAAGGCCATCATAGAGTTGGCTTCTTCCTTCTGGTTTCTCGACCAGCCAGGCACTTCCTTCAGCTTCTGGGCCACATTTCAGATGAGGGACATTCAGTTTCACCTGAGGGCCTTTTGGTCTCAGAGAAAAGATCCTCTAACCAAACTTATTCCAGTGACCCAGACTCTGATCCAGGCTCGTCAGTGGTGGCAGGATCAGGGCAATCTCAGGCAAGGGGTCCCTTTCATCACTCAGTCTCATTCTGTGGTTCTAACCACAGATGCTTCCCTCCTGGGGTGGGGAGCTCACCTGGGGACTCTGACAGCCCAGGGGAGTGTGGTCCACTCGGGAATCTCTTCTCCACATCAGTCTTCTGGAACTCAGGGCAGTTTTCATGGCCTTGCAAGCATTCTTACAATCAGTTCAGAACAAGGTGGTACAGATCAGGACAGACAACACCACCACCATGTGGTATATCAACAAGCAAGGAGGCACTCAGTCTACGGCCTTGTGCACAGAAGCCATCAAATTATGGTCCCTGGCCTTCTCCCTACAAACTTCTCTGGTAGCAGTCCACCTTCCGGGAAAGGACAATGTGATAGCAGATGCATTGAGCAGGATCTCCCAGGGCCATCACAAATGGTCTCTGGATCCCCTAGTGCTAAAACACATTTTTTCAAGGTGGGGCACTCCAGAGATAGATCTCTTTGCAGCCCCAGACAATCACCAACTCCCTCTCTTCTGTCGCAGACCCCCAGTCTTGGGCCCAGTCCCCTCTGGATGCTCTGATTCTGGACTGGGAAGGGAAGTTTCTGTATGTCTTCCCTCCTTTTCCTCTTCTGTTCAAGGTTCTGGTAAAGATCAGGTCACAGTCTTGCAAAATGGTTTTGATTGATCCAGATTGGGCCAGGCAACCTTGGTACCCCATGTTGCTGTCCCTAACAGTCCAGCTTCCCCTTTGTCTTCCCAGGAATCACAACCTACTAACCTCCTGTCAGGGGAGAATCTGGTATTCCAACCTGTGGTCCCTCAATCTCAAGGCATGGCTCTTGAAGAGTTAGAATATGCAGGTTTGCATCTATCTCAGGGGGTTCTGGACATTCTCAAGGCCTCTCGAAAACTTTCTACTAGAAAGACTTATAATTCTAAATGTAAGAGATTCAGCATTTGGTGTTCCAAAAAGGATATAATCCCGGATTCTGCTGACTTGTCCATAGTTCTGGACTATATGCTCTATCTTAATGGACTAGGCCTCAGACCAGCTACCCTCAAGGTACACTTGTCAGCTGTTTCTGCTTTTTCATCTGTAGGAAAACCCTCCTCACTGGCATCCCATCCTGTTTTCTGTAAGTTTTTCAAGGGATTTCTTCATACCAATCTCCCCTTTAGGGATCCTACTCCTGCTTGGGACCTTAATGTTTGCATTGCTCAGCTTATGCAATCCCCTTTTGAACCTTTGTCTTCAGCAGAACTTAAGTACTTGACTTGGAAGACTGTGTTTCTGGTAGCTATTACCTCTGCCAGACGTATCACTGAATTACGAGCTTTGTCAGTGGAGCCTGATTTTCTCTCTTTCCATAGGGATAAGGTGGTCCTTAGAACCAGTAGGAGGTTCTTATCTAAAGTGGTTTCAGATTTTCATTTGAACCAATCCATGTCTCTACCTGTATTCTTCACTGATCATTCTTCTTCAGGAGAAAGAAGATTACACACTTTGGATGTTAAAAGGGCCCTTAGTTACTACATTGAACGTACTAAGGCACTCAGGTTTGACTCTCTTTAGTTGTTCCTCACTTATGGGGAAGTGGGTAAGGGCAGACCTGCCACTAAGAGAACTATTGCCAGGTGGATTGTCTCTTGTATACAATTCTGCTATGGGAAGCTAGACAAAATACCACCCTCAGGCCTGAGGGCTCATTCAACTAGAGGTAAAGCTGCTTCCCTGGCTGCTGCCAGGGATATTCCGTTGCTAGAGATTTGCAAAGCAGTCACCTGGAAAACAGTCCATACATTCACCAAGCATTACTCTCTGGATATCCAGGCTAAGAGTGATGCTTGGTTTGGTCCAGCTGTACTGCAGATCCTGTTCCCAAAATAGGTTTGAATCCCTCCTCCATGGAGGTACTGCATGGTAGTCTGCAATAAGTCAGAATACAGCAAGACTTCATGTTGTTTGAAGAAAAAATTATTCACCTTAGTAACTGTGTTTCTTCTAATGGAGTCTTGCTGTATTCTGACCTCCCTCCGTGCCTCCCCTCTCGGAACTTGGATTTTGGGAAGTGGGCTGGCAGGTGCAGTGTTGCACCTCAGGGGTGTGTTTAGACACTCCCTCTTTTTAGAGAGGGGGAGTGGGTTATGTTCTTTATTTTAATAGTCATAAGTTGTTCACTACCTGGTTTTTGATTTTGGATTTCTCGACTTGAGTCTTTTAGGGATCCAAAATATTTGGTTGCCATTTGGCTAGTAAAAATTTTACAATTTCCACATAGTGGGGTAGTTAGTTAATATTAGCTCGTAAGAATCTGACGGTTACATTTCAAAGTGCAGCAGACAGAGGTCTGAACCAAGCTGGAGCTCAACGTTCTATGCTTTGCATAGAATTTAACTCTTTCCTCTCCGGAGCAGTTCAAGTGCTGGGGCTAACTGCAAGAAGTCAGAATACAGCAAGACTCCATTAGAAGAAACACAATTACTAAGGTGAGTAATTTTTTCTTCCCCGCAGTCGAGTGTGCTTCAGTGATGACGACGCTCGCCCGATGGGAGTCAAACTTCAAACTAGCAGGTTAGTTTTCAGTTTTATTATTTTGTATTTTATCACGATAAGTACCAACGTAAAACTGCCTTTCGTCTGCTCCAGAAATCCAGGACCTGGCGTTTTTTGTCAGGATGCATTCAGGCTGCAGTGGACAAAACATTTTCTATATGCATTTCCTCCACTTACCCTAATTCAGAGGGTACTGCTCAAACTGGAGACTCAAGGGGGCAAAATGATTCTCATTGCCCCGTTCTGGCCTCATCAGATCTGTTTTCCTCTGATCAACAGACTATCGGAAACCTCCCTGAAACTGCTTCCCCTTCAGACGAACCTTCTGATCCAGGCCCCTGTGGTCCATCCCAACCTGAGGTTGCTTCACCTTCATGCTTGGCTCCTGAGGAGATAGAGGTGAATAGGTTTAATGTTTCTCATAGAGTTTCAGATATTCTTTTGGCTGCGTGCAAGCCAGCCACCAGAAAAACCTACACAGCTAAATGGAAGTGTTTCTCTATCTGGTGTGCAGAATCCTCTAAGCATCCTTTTTCCTGCCCACCAAATAAAGTCTTGGAGTATCTCTTAGACCTCTCAAATACTAGTCTGCAATACTCCACAGTCAAAGTTCATCTTTGTGCCATTTCGCATATCATGTGAGCCAGTACTCTCCATGTCACTGGCTCAGCTGCCCATAGTTAAGAGGTTTCTTAAAGGGATTCTGCATACTAGACCTCCTATTAGATGTCCAGTTGCAGCCTGGGACATTAACCTTGTGCTAGACATGCTCACTCGTAAACCTTTCGAGCCTCTAGCTACTTGCAAATTGCAATTCCTCACTTGGAGAAGGCCTTCCAGGGGGCCATTACTTCTGCTTGTAGGGATTCTGAAATACACACCTTGGTCACAGACCCCCCTGTATACTGTATTTCACAAGGACAAAGTAGTTCTTAGGACTTATCTTAAGTTCTTACCTAAGGTTGTCTCAGAATTCCAGCTGAATCAACCTTTAGTTCTTCCTACCTACTTTGCAAACTTCCAGAATGAAGGGGACATACCCTTCATTCCCTGGACTTAAAAAGAGCATTGCGGTTCTATCTCGATAGAATGAAGGAAATTCGCAAGGCTCAGCAACTGTTTGTTTCCTTCAGCATGACCCGGCTGGGTCAACCTGTTGCTATCAGGTGCATTTCAGCGTGGCTGGTGGCATGCCTTTGCCACTGCTATTCTATGGCACAGGTCAAGCTAGAAGGCAGAGTGTACGCTCACTCTACCAAAGCAGTGGCGGCATCTCTGTTGGAAATCCGTAATGTCCCCATTGCATACATTTACAATGCGGCTATCTGGAGCTCCGTGCATATGTTTGTTAAGCACTATGCCTTGGATGTCCATGCCAGATGAAATCAGTCATTTGGCAGGACAATTCTTAATGGACTTCTGTCCTAAGAAAGTGAGCTCCTTTCTCTCCGGCCACCCGTCTCGGGGGATTATTTAGCTCGGTACTCTCCCATCAGTGTGAATGAGTGGTGGAGACTTTATGTCCAGGAAGATATGGAAATTACATACCTACCGTAATTCTTGATCTTCTTGGACGACGTCTTCACCACTCATTCACATGCCCACCCACCATCCCCCAGCTCACTTCTCTGCTTCTGGTCTTCACTCCCTCAATGGCTTAGCTGTGAAGACTTTGTTGTTGACCCTTCTTACACGGGTCATTTGGACTATCTTATGTCCGTTTTTTAGGTTAGTCTTCTCTAGGTTAGTTACGCTGCACCTCCTCGGAAAAAAACGTACTGAGGCTATTGGAGGGTCGACGCCGAGATAGTCTATACTGCACGCGCCTGGCTTGTGGTGCCACTTCCTCGCGGCTCCATCTCGGTGCTGGCCCTCCTGAAAAAGTTTGCCCCCTCTAGGTCCTAGTGCCTCCAGTGTATTCCCATCAGTGTGAATAAGTGGTAGAGACTTCGTCCAAGAAGGTCAAGAATTACGGTAGGTACATCATTTCCATATCTATGCTCTGTACATTTTCCCTGAGGCATAAACACATTTTCTCAACATGTAACCTTCAGTTTTTTCTTTAAGTTATTTTACTTCAGGAATTCACTTTAACCTTTTGTACAAAAAGCATAAAAATATGTTAACATCACATATATTTCATCCTGTTTCCATCACATTTGCCCCATATCTGGACAAAAAGTCAGCACTGAGGTGTTTGGAACCCACCCTGTGTGTGATGGTAAAGCGTTAGGGTTGCAATGCTAAGTACCATCGCATGATCCTACTGTTTATAGCTTTCATTTGTTGAAGCCAACACAGTGGATTATGGTCCATCACCACTGTAAATTCCCTGCCCCACAAATAATATTTGAGTGCTTCTACTGTCCATCTCAATGCCAAACATTCTTTTTCAATGGTAGGATATTTCCAATCTTACTTCGAGAGGGTTCATTCAGTAGGTCATAACATGTAGGACTAGCAGCATCTAGCATCAGGACCCAACAGCAGACTTTTTGCAGCAATACCCGACGGGGGACCACCCATCGACGTCACGTGACCAACATCAGTGTGAGTCTATAAAGTGGGCGGTCCCCAGGCCACCCTCCAGTTCTTTCCCGCCGTCACCTCATGCAGTGCCTTTCGGTAGACTCACCTCAGCGATCTTTGGTTGAACGTTCTGTTTTTTCAGTCGTTTTTTTCTCAAAAAATTGCCGCTGTATCTTATTTTCAACAATCTTTGTCATCTCCAGAAAAGAAGTGCGAGGCTTGTGGCACGCAGATCTCACACAAGGATGGTCACAAACGGTGTGTGATCTGCCTAGGCCCAGACCGTCTGGTTGTCTCTTGTGCCGACTGTCAGCCTTTCAACCAGGCCACACAGAAGTGAAGGCAGCAGGCCTTAGAGGCTCATCTCCTCAAATCTCGATTAACATTGTTAGAGAAACAAATGGAGAAAATCCGGGATTCGGCCTCCACTTCTTCCTCTTCCCCTTCAAAACATAAAAAGAAGGAGAAACATTGTGAGAAGAAGCACACCACGGAGAGCAGGCCTGAGGCTTCGAGGCCCGCGGCTAACAAGGCCGCTCTCCCGCCGCCTGCGTTAAGGATCCAGGCCACATCCAGGGACTCTTTCTCCAAGACTCTTCTTCCGGTTACAGTGCAAGGTAAGCCTGCGACTGCCGCTAAGCCACTTCCCAGCTCCTCTGGGGAACGCACGGCTGCCGACAAGTCGGTTCCCCACTCCACGGGTCCTCATGGTTGCTGTCGCCGAGTCGGGGGTTCCTCCCACCCTGCTGCACCTTCGCCTGGTCAGACACTCCCTTCTGGGGACCGCCGCATGGCTTTCCCATCGGGACTAACGTCAGCCCACCCGACGTCCGGAGTAGCCCAGGGAAGACTACCCCTCTTCCCCTTCCTTCTCCGCCGTCTGAGGCTTCCTCCAACCCGCATCTCCAGCTGGAGATAGCGCTGTTCCTCTGGAGGCGATCTCTCCAGGGTCACACCCGCTTTCCCCTTCTGGGGTCTCAGGTCAAGAGGATCTTCCTCTGTTTATGAAGCCGCCCTTGGAGGTTCCCCCTATACCAGACTTAGGAGCATTCCACGGCTGGTCGATCGACCTGCCCCCTTCCCTCACCGGAGCAGCCCCCAGTGACTTTGGCTTCTTCGACACCAGTCTCCTGGCCGGAGCCTGCTCCCTTGCCGCCATTGGGCCTTTCAACAGGAGCGGGTCCCTCGTTGGATCCCTTGCGACAGGTCCTGATGCCGGCGTACCTGACGCCAGATGTGGTCCTGACATTGGCTCTGCCGATTCCGTTGTCAGTGGTTCCAACGCCGGTCTACCCAACGCCGGACCCCTTGTGTGTTCCATTGACAGGGGTCCTGACACCCGCCTATCCTGTGCCAGGCCCTATGCGTATCTACATGATGTCAGCTCCCCCGACGTCAGGTCTCTTTGGTAGACCCCACTTTGTCCCTCAATACCCCTCAGGGTATTTCACAGGCCATACCCCGGCTGGTCTGTCACATGATTGGCTCTCCCAGGGACATGTCTACCCGGGTTATTCACATTTCCCGGGTTATTCTCCAGGGTACCTGGAAAATTCTTATCCTCCTCGTGGTTACCCTTCCCCACCTCCCCCTCCGCCTATAACTTCTCCTCCTCCTCCTCCTCCACCCGCACCAGTCTCTCAGCTGGACTTTAGGGAGGTCATTACATCCTGGTAGAAGGATGCAAGAGCTGAGCTAGTTACGGACCTGGAGAGTAGGCTCCCACATCCTACTCCCTCTCCCAGGTCCGATTCCCACTTGGACTCTGACTCTGACACTGTCTACATCTGGGGAGCTGCCAGGGTGGACATTTCTCTACCGGATTTCCAAACGGGAGACGATCTGGGCTCTGGGGGGGCTCTTCGGGGGAATCGTCGTTTCCTGATTCTCTGACCCCAGGTAAGGTATCTCCGAAATCTCCTCCAGAAGACCCTTCCTTCATGGCTCCTCTGAGGTCTATGCAAATCTTCTATGAGTGGGAGACTGAGGAACAAGACCCGATGCGGCAGAGGCTTGCGTAGCATTTGGATCTCAAGACCCAAGCTACGGTCCCTGTTCCCCATGGATAGCACCTCATCTAAACCTCACCTTGACCATCTGGCAACTGCCCAATTCCATCCTGACTGTCCCAAAGAGAGCTGACAGGACATACCAGGTGCCTAAGGATGCCCCGTTTCTGGCTGCTCATCCTAAGGCGGACTCTGTGGTCAATTCAGCTGCTCAGGATCGATTGTCTGCTCCTGGGCACCAGAGTTCGGTTCCTGCCGACAGAGAGTCCAAGCAGTTTGACCAGTTCGGGAAAAAAGTTTATTCCTCAGTTATGTGTGCCTTGAGGTCCCTGACCTACATAGCTCACATTGTGTCCCAGGCTGTTGCCAGGCTGGAGGACCGAATTCAAGATATGCTGAATTCGGACCTCAAAGAGGAACTCGCCTGGGATATCTGACTCTTAAAAATTTCTTGTCAGCATGCTCTCCGGCAACCTACAACTCTGTCGACTCAGTGGCTTGAACCTCGGTGACCACCATCTCCCTTCGGCAGCACGCCTGGCTCCGCATCGTGGGCCTCGCTAATGAGGTCCAGTCAGCCATACTGGATGCCCCCTTCCGGGGCTCAGTGCTCTTTGGTGGGGACGCCAAGGACATCCTCACAGACCTCCAAGAACGAGATCAGGCTCTTAGGTCTGTGAGGTCCATGTACCTTCAGGGCAGCCAGCAAGGTCAAGTGCAGCAGCCCTTTCAGAGATTGACCTGGAGGCAGAGACGTAGATGCCCCCAGTCTGGGCAGGGAAAGCCTAAAGCCACGGGTAACATTTCCACCCCCCCCCCCAAAACCCAGCGTCATTCTGGAGGATCTCCTCCAGCCTGACCTGCCACTTCCTGACTTCTTGGCCCCACCCTCTCCACCATTTCTGGAAGAGAAACAGGTGGGGGGGGAGGTTCACTCGCCACCTGCAGGAGTGGCAGTGCATCACCTCCGAGAAATGGGTCCCGCAGTTAGTGTCTGTCGGGCACAGCATAAAATTCTTAGAGGTTCCTCCCAAATCTCCTCCTCGAAGGTCCACCTATTCCAGAGACCAGGTGCTTCTAGCAAGGGAAGAAGTAGAGGCTCTCTTGCAGAAACAGGCAATAGGGCCAGTCCCTCTTCGTCAGAGGGGATGGGGATTCTGCTCCCATTTTTTCCTGGTTCCAAAAAAGACAGGCAACCTAAGACCCATACTCAACCTCAGCAGGCTAAACCTGTTCGTCGAGTACAAAAAATTCAGGATGCTCACGCTCCAGAGTCTGCTACCCCTGTTGCAGGACAACCACTGTTTGTGCACTCTGGACATGCAGGATGCTTACCTGCACATCCCGATATTAAATAACCACTGCTGCTTCCTGAGGTTTGTCTTTCAGGAGGATCACTTTCAATTCAGAGCTCTCCCCTTTGGACTTTCTTCGGCACCCAGGGTTTTCACCAAGTGCCTAGCGGTGGTGACTGTGGCCTTAAGACGCCAGGGTATTGCGGTTTTCCTATACCTGGACAACTGGCTGATCTTGGCCCCTTCCAGGGAGTCCCTTATGGAGGTGCTTCACATTACCTTGGACCTGTTTTCCAGATTGGGGATTATGGTCAATTTCCCAAAATCCTCCCTGACTCCTTCCCAACGCCTTCAGTTTATTGGAGCCATTCTGGATACAGTTCAGGGCACAGCCTTCCTCCCTCTGGATTGGAGGGATACTCTGATGGAACAGGCCACCATGGTGGCCTCTTCCAGGTACCTCCCAGCCCGAGAAGTCCTATGCCTTCTTGGCCTGATGGCAGCCTCTATCTCCACAGTCCCCATGGCGAGGCTCCACATGAGAATTTCTCAGTGGTCCGTCAAAGTTCAGTGGGATCAGCTTCAGGATCAGCTGGATCAACCAGTTCTTATCTCCACTGCTGTGCAGAAGGATCTTCTATGGTGGAGAGATCCCTCGAACCTATCCTTAGGCTGCCCCTTTTGAGGCCTTGCTCCCATAGCAATCCTTACGATGGATGCCTCCAACAGAGGTTAGGGCGCTCATTTGGGGTACCATCAGACTCAGGGACTTTGGTCCTGTCAAGAGATGTCCTTACACATCAGTGTCTTGGAGATGAGAGCAGTACTGTATGCTGTTCGGGCATTTCAGACCATTCTACACAAGGGACTGGTACTTATACAGACGGACAACACCTCTGTTGTCTGGCATCTCAACAAACAGGGCAGCACTCACTCCTAACCTCTTTGCAGGGAAGCGATGAGAGCGTGGGACTGGGCACTTCTGTACAGTCTGTCCCTCACAGCCGTACATGTTCCAGGAGTGCAAAACGTTCTAGCAGACAACCTCAGCAGATTGTTCACCCTCGATCACAAATGGGAACTAAACCAGGCAGTGGTGGAATCTCTATTTCAGAAATGGGGACAACCGGAACTCGACCTATTTGCCTCCCCATTCAATGCAAAGCTTCCCAGCTTTTGCTCGCTCGTTCCAGAGCATGGTGGTTTTTGGCACAACATGTTGTCTCTCTCCTGGACAGGGAGATTTTTGTACGCCTTCCCTCCATTTCCCATTCTCCAGAGGGTGCTCCTCAAACTCCAGTTGGAGGGAGCAAAAATGATCCTTATCACTCCTCTGTGACCCAGAAAAATGTGTTTTCCTCTTCTACTGCAGTTGTCGAGGGAACCTCCAGTTCCACTTCCATTACAGCACAGCCTCTTAACCCAGGACAGGGGTTGGTTGTTGCACCTGGAGCTCAGGACCTTGCATCTTCATGCTTGGCTCCTACAGACATGGCGATTTCACGCTTTGAAGTCTCTTCAAGAATTGCTCAAGTCATCGTGGAGGCCCGAAAACCTTCCACAAGGTCCACTTACACTATGAAGTGGAAACATTTTTCCATTTAGGCAACCTCCAAGGGTTGGGACTCCTTTACATGTTCGACCTCACATCTAATGGAATATCTGCTCTTTTTGTCTAACTCTGACCTTTCCTATTCTTCACTGAAAGTCCACTTATCGGCCATTTCGGCCTACCATGTGCTAGTGGATGGTAAACCCGTGGCACAGTTGGAGCTTGCCAAAACCTTTCTGAAGGGCATACTCCACCTGAAACCCCCCCATCTGCAGCCCTGCTCCACCTTGGGATCTTAATTTTGTGTTGGAGAAACTTACTCTCCCTCCTTTTGAACCAGCGATGAGCTGTGATATGCATTACCTTTCCTGGAAAATGCTCTTCTTAGTTGCTATTACTTCTGCTCAAAGGATCTCCGAGCTTCAGGCTTTAGTTTGTAAGGAGCCATATCGTCAAACAACATGAAGTCTTGCTGTATTCTGACAGTATGCAGTTAGCCCCAGCACTTGAACTGCTTTGGCGATGAAAGAGTTAACACTATGCTAAGAGCATAGAATGTTGAACTCGTGCTCGGTTCAAACCTCTGTCTGCTGCACTTTCAAGTGTAACCGTCAGATTCTTTACTCCGCCTAACTGAACAGTCACTCCGGAGTTTCTCCTGTCGCTTTCGGTTCGCGTTAGTGAAAATTGTCGGTTGAATCCGAAAATTTTACACTTTTTCCTCAGTTCAGATCCCTGTCTGTGGTACAGTAAGTAGTAGAGGTAGTGGACTGTGGTAAATTCTGTGGAAATTGTAAAACTTGAAATTGTTATGGTTGGTTCGGCTGAACCAATCACTCTTTTGATTTCTGTGGTGATTCCATTTCCCAAAAAATGTGTTTTAATGTTTTTTTCCAATACCCGTGAAATGGTTAGGAATTGATAAGTTTGTCTTTCCTGGCCTGAAGCCGTGTAAAGGGTAAGTTTTCTGTTTTACTGTGGCCATATCTGAGAAACCCAAAAGAAAAACTGAGCCCACTGTGTTTCAGCACTGTAGTGTGTGTGGGAAGGCCTTTGTTAAGGCTGATCCCCACACCACCTGTGTTTATTGTCTGGGGTTTGACCACCTCAATTCAGACTGCCAAATATGCAAAAATTTCCCTAAGGCCACCCTAGAAAAAAGGTTGGGCAGGCTTAGGGAGAAAGAGGCTGAGAAGTCCGCTGACCCAGATGGGCAGCCCGGTTCGCTTCCGACCTTACCTGAGGGAGTGCCCTCTGACCAGGGCCAGACTTCCTCGGGTAAGAGAAGAGCTGACCCTAAGGGGCCAGTTCCTGCAAAAAAGAAGAAGAAGGAAAAGTCGGCCGGTTTGGATTCAGATCCCCACCATCCAACCGCCGAGGAAATTGCCAGGGCGATTAGTATTGTGGAATTACTCCGTTCAGTTCCGACCGATCCGGCACCTCTCGGCAGTCGCTCGGTTCGGTCGGTTCCCCTGGTTTCCAATTATTCTTTGGAAGAATATTATGAGCCAGAATGGGAGGGGGAAGAAGAGTTTGATGATGATGAGGATGAGGACGGTGGGGAAGGTCTGGATCAGCCCATTGAACCGGACATCTCCCCAGACAGACCTCCAGGAGTTTCCCCTCCTAGGTTTTCTGAGTCCCCTTCCCACTTTATGTTTTACAGGAAAGTGGATGATACCCTCCAGCTCCCTGTGGATGAAGCTGTTGAAGAGCAGGAGGAGCCTGATTTTGTAGAAATGATGGACATCCCAGAGTCCAAGAGACTGTCTATCCCCCTACACAAATCTTTTGGGAAACAGACTCATAAGCTTCTAAAAACTCCAAATTCATTGCCTCCAGTGGACAAATGAATGGACAAGGAGGTACATGCTGTCAGGATCAGCTTCGGAGTTCCTGTACCAGCATTGCAGCTGTGTTGGGGTAGTGCAGGCTGCAGCCTGTGACAAGGCTAGCATACCCTTGGCTTCACACACCCCAGATAAGGACTCCAGGAAGATAGATGCCATGGCTAAGAAGCAGTACCTGGCATCTTCTCTGGGACTCAGACAGGCTAATTACATAGCCTATGCCGCTAAATACCAAAAGTCCAGGTGGGAGTCTGTTTTGGATCTGGCTAAGCAGGCGTCCCCCCAGCTAGCCAAGGAGCTGGAGGAGGTGGCTGCTGATGGGATAGAGGCATCTAAGGTTTAGTTTCATGCTGCTGTGGACTCCAATGATGTTTCATCATGAGTCATGGCTACATCTGTGGCTCTTCGGAGAATGGCTTGGCTCAGATGTACTAGCCTCTCGCAAGATACCCAGGCTAAGGCCATGGGTTTCCCCTGTTGAAGGTAATTCTCTGTTTGGGGAGCAGACAGAGAACTACATGAAAAAGATGGATGAGTACAGGACGACCTATAATAGTACACAAGCCAAGGAAAGGCAGTCAACTCCTCAGAAGCAGCAGGCATGGGGCAGGGGCAGACCTTTTCACAGGCCTTTTTACCAGGCACAGGCCTCTCTTCTTTTTCCCAGAGGGGGTTCTTTAGAGGGAGAGGCAGGAGGGGGATGAGCAGGGCTGCATCCACCTCTCAGCCTAAGGCTCCTGCCAAGCAGACACCCTGAGGTGTCAACCTGGGTTGACTCCCCAGTCCCTGCAGGAGGCAAGCTGGCTTAGTACATCCAGGCCTAGAAGTCTGTTACCTCAGACAAGTGGGTCCTGGAGGTAGTAAACCAGGGACTGGCCCTCAGTTTCAAAAAATTTCTAAAGCTGAGGGTCAGGTCTTTTTCACCTGCAAACATCTCCGAAACCATTGCCTTAGAGGCAGAGGTTTCCTCTCTGTTGGCTCTCAGAGCCATAGAGAGAGTTCCTACATCCCTCAGGGGCAAAGGTCTGTACTCCAGATACTTCCTTACCCCCAAAATGACAGGGGAGTGGCAGCCCATCCTAGACCTAAGATACTTAAACAAGCATCTACTAAAGCCAAAGTTCAAAATGGTGACTCTGAGAATAATTCTTCCCTCTCTTAGGCCAGGGTATTGGTTAGCTTCCCTGAACCTCAAGGATGCCTACTTTCACATTCCCATCAGGTGCTCCCACAGAATGTATCTCAGATTCGAACTGCCCTCAGGCCATTATCAATTCAGGGCAATGCCTTTCGGGCTAAAATCAGCACCAAGGGTCTTTACAAAATGCGTAGCAGTAGTAGTAGTAGTAGCCTTTTTAAGGAGGCAGAACATCTCTATTTTCCCATATCTCGATGACTGCTCATTGTGGGGCAGTCTCCAGACCAAGTCAAGTGAAATCTATAAGTGATCCAGCAAGTGCTCACTTCCCTGGGATTCCTCCTCAGTCTTCCAAAGTCAGTTCTCAAACCAGTGCAGCTCCTCACCTTCATAGGGGTGGAGTTGGACACTGTCCAGGCAAAGGCCTTTCTTCCCTTGTCAAGGGTAAGGGCCCTTACAGACATAGCTTCCTCATTTCGTCTTCTGGTTTCTCGCCTAGCAAGGCATTTTCTTCAACTATTGGGCCACATGGCAGCTACCACTGCAGTGGTTCCAAGGGCCAGGTTTCAGATGAGGGACATCCAGTTTCACTTGAGGGCTTTTTGGTCCCAGAAAAAAGACACTCTCACCAAACTGATTCCAGCGACTCAGACCTTGATCCATGCCCTCCAGTGGTGGTTGGATCAGGACAATTTCAGACAAGGAGTCCCATTCCTATCTCAGACTCATTCTGTGGTTCTGACCACAGATGCTTCTCTGCTGGGATGGGGAGCTCATTTGGGAACCCTCACAGCACAAGAAGTGTGGTTCCTTCAGGAGTCTCTTCTCCATATCAACCTTCTAGAACTCAGGGCAGTATACTTAGCCCTACAGGCTTTCGTGAATTCAGTACAAAACAAGGTGGTTCAGGTGAGGACAGACAACACCACCACCATGTGGTACATAAACAAGAAGGGAGGCACTCGGTCGACTGCCTTGTGCACAGAAGTCATGAAAGTGTGGTCTCTGGCCTATTCTTTGCAGACATCCCTGGTAGCAGTCCATCTTCCAGGGAAGGACAATGTTTTGGCAGATGCCTTGAGCAGGATTTTTCAGGGCCATCATGAATGGTCCCTGGATCCTCTAGTGCTAAAAGTGATATTTCTAAGATGGGGCACTCCACAGAGAGACCTCTTTGCAGCCCCAGACAATCACCAGCTTCCTCTCTTCTGTTGCAGACCCCCAGTATTGGGCTCAGTCCCCCTGGATGCTCTACTATTGGATTGGTCATGGACATTTCTGTATGCCTCCCCCCCCCACCCAAATTGTTCAGAGTTCTGGTCAAGATAAGGTCACAATCTTGCAAAGTGATCCTGATTGCTCCAGACTGGGCCAGGCTGCTTTGGTATCCTCTCTTGCTGTCTCTGGCGGTCCATCTTCCATTGGCTCTCCCCAGAAATCACAATCTGTTAACTTCCTCTCAGGGGAGAATTTGGTATCCCAATCTTCAGTCTCTCAATCTCAAAGCTTGGCTCTTGAAGAGCTAGAATATGCAAAATTGAATCTGTTTCAGGGGGTTCTAGACATCCTCAAGGCTTCTCGTAAACCTGCCACTAGAAAAACCTACAACTCCAAATGGAAAAGGTTTGGCATTTGGTGCTCTAGTAAACAGATATCACCAGACTCTGCTGACTTGTCTGCAGTTCTGGACTATATGGTTCATCTCAATAGCCTAGGCCTCAGACCAGCTACCCTCAAGGTGCATCTATCTGTTGTCTCTGCATTTTTATCAGTGGGGAAGCCTTCTTCTCTAGCTTCTTACCCTGTGTTCTGCAAAATGTTTTAAGGGGCTACTTCATACTAATCCTCCCTTTAAGGAACCTGTTCCTGCTTGGGATCTCAATGTTTGCATTGCTCAACTTATGCAACCACCCTTTGAGCCTTTGGTCTCTGCAGACCTTAAGTACTTGACTTGGAAAGCTGTCTTTTTGGTAACTATTACCTCTGCCAGACAGATCAGTGAACTGCAAGCTCTGTCAGTAGAGCCTGACTTCATTTCATTCCATAGAGATAAGGTGGTCCTTCGAACCAATAGGAGGTTCTTACCCAAAGTGGTGTCAGATTTTCATCTCAACCAGTCCATGTCCGTTCCTGTCTTTTTCACCAACCTCTCCTCTTCAGGGGAAAGGAGATTGCATAGCCTGGATGTAAAAAGAGCCCTTAGCTACTACTGAGAATGTACTAAGGATTTTAGATCTGGCTCTTCCCAACTGTTCCTCACTTATGGTGAAGTGGGGAAAGGTAGACCTGCTACCAAATGAACTATTGCAAGGTGGATTGTTTCCTGTATATAATTCTGCTGTGGCAAGCTAGGCAAAATACCCCCTTCAGGCCTGAGGGCTCATTCTACCAGAGGTACAGCTGCTTCTCTGGCTGCGGCCAGAGATATACCCCTCTTAGAGATCTGTAAAGCAGCCACCTGGAAAACAGTTCATAGTTTTACCAAGCCTTACTCTCTGGACATCCAGGCTAGGAGTGATGCTAGGCTTGGTACAGCAGTACTGCAGGGCCTATTTCCTAAGTAGGTAGTAATGCTAAGAAGTGCAAGGTAATGCACCTGGGAAACAAAAATCCAGGGGAAGAGTACACAATGGGGGTGAGATACTAACAATAACAAAAATGGAAATGGACCTGGGGGTAGTCATATCAGATGACTTAAAGGTGGGCAAGCAATGTGAGAGGGCAGTAAGGAGGGCTGAGGGGATACTGGGATGCATAGGGAGAGGCATCACCAGTAGAAAACAGGAAGTTGTTATCCCTCTGTACAGACAGCTGGTGAGACCCATATGGAGTACTGTGTGCAGTTCTGGAGACCCAATCTCCGCAGGGACATAGACAGGATGGAAGCTGTCCAGAGGAGGGCAACTAAAATGGTGCAAGGTCTGCACCGGAAGACATATGAAGAGAGACTAAAGGAATTTAATATGTATAGCCTCGAGGAAAGGAGGGAGAGGGGGGACATGAATGAAACTTTCAGGTACCTCGAAGGAATCAACAAAGTCCAAGAGGGTAGCATCTTTCAAAAAAGAGGTGTGCAAGAACAAGGAGCACAATTTGAAGATGGGGGGCAGCTCAGAGGTAATGTAGGAAGTATTTTTTCACAGAGAGGGTTGTGGATGCATGGAGCGGCCTTCCGGAGGAAGGTTGTAGAGTCAAAAACAGTGGTTGAATTCAAACATGCGTGGGACAGTCATAAGGCAATTCTAGGGGGTGGGTTAGAAAGAAGTAGGCTGCTGGTTAACTAGGATCTGCAGCTTATCCATTAGGTAGGGAAATGGGCAGACTGGGTGGGCCAAGTGGTCCTTATCTGCCATCAAATTCTATGTTTCTATGTTCTGTACCCTCCTCCTGGGAGGTACTGCTTGGCAGTCCACATATTGTCAGAATACAGCAAGACTTCATGTTGTTTGAAGAAAAAATTACTCACCTTAGTAATTGTGTTTCTTCTAATGGAATCTTGCTGTATTCTGATCTCCCCCCCCCCCACCTCCCCTCTCAGAACCTGGTTTCTGGGAAGTGGCTGGCAGGTACAGTGCTGCACCCCAGAGGTGCATTGGGTCCCTCTCCTTTGGGAGGAGCTGTGCATAGTGGCTCTATTGTTTGTTATTTATAAAGTTATGTTAAGTTCACTACCTGAGTTTTTTGTTTTGGGGTTCTCGACTTGAGTCTTTGGGATTCCAAAACTTTTGGTTGCCATTATGGCTAGTGTTTTTTTTTTTTTTACAATTTTCACACTATAGGTGTACTTAGTTAGTCTTGGCTCATAAGAATCTGACGGTTACACTTGAATGTGCAGCAGACAGAGGTTGGAACCGAGCACAAGCTTGACATTCTATGCTCTTAGCATAGCGTTAACTCTTTCATCTCCGGAGCAGTTCAAGTGCTGGGGCTAACTGCATACTGTCAGAATACAGCAAGACTCCATTAGAAGAAACGCAAGTACTAAGGTGAGTAATTTTTTCTGATTTTCCACAAGGACAGGGCGGTTCTTTGTACTCATCCTAGGTTTATTCTTAAGGTGGTATCGCAGCTTACCCTCAACCAGTTAATGGAGCTGCCAGTTTACTATCCAGCCCCAACAAACAGAGGTGAGACCTTACTTCATACCCTGGATGTACATCGGATCCTTAGGTGTTGCACCTCTTGCACACAGGAATCGCAAAAAGCGAATCAGCTCTTTATTTCATTTGCATTGAGGACATTGGGTAAGGCGGTTTCTAAACAATGCCTACAGAGTAACCCATTGCCCGTTTTTCCCTGTCATTCATTTTCTTACAAATATTATTTGATTATGCTCAAGTTCCTTTCAAACAACATGAAGTCTTGCTGTATTCTGACAATCTGTAAGTTTGCTCTATCGGTTCGGCTGAACCAATCCTATATACTGAATCCTTCCTTGTACTTTGCTTTAGTGTGTGGTTACCGGTCCTTATTGATTCTAAAAAAAAACTTGTTTTAAGCGTTTTTTTCCAATACCCGTGACATGGTTAGGAACCGATAAGGGAGTCTTGCCTGGCGGTTGCCGAAAAAAGGGTAAGTTTGGGTAGGTTGGCCATGTCTGAGAAACCCACTGGGTTTCAACACTGCAGTGAGTGTGGGGAAGTCTTTGCTAAGGCCAATTCCCCACACCACCTGTGTTTATTGTCTGGGGTTTGAACACCTCGATACAGACTGCCAAATTTGTAAACATTTTTCTAAGCCTACCCTGGAAAAGAGATTAGGTAGATGTAGAGAAAAGGAGGCCAAGAAGTCCGCTGACCCGGATGGCCAGCCTGGTTCAGTTCCGACCGAACCAGAGGGAGTGCCCTCTAACCAGGGTGATACTTCTTCGGGCAAGAGGAGAGCCAATCCTGAGGGATCGGTTCCTACAAAAAGGAAAGGAAGACAAATCAGCCGTTCGGATCAAGGGTTCATGTTCGGCTGCTGATGAGATTGACCGAGAGATTCGGATTGTTGAATCGCTTCGCCGGTTCCGCCCGATCCGGTTCCGTTGGCTAGGGCCTCGGTACGGTTGGTTCCACCGGTTCAGGAATATGCCCCTGAAGATTTTTATGAACTGGAATTTGAGGAGGTGGGGGATTATGAACAAGATGATGATTGTGATGGAGCAGAAAGTCTGGATGTGCCCATTAAACCCAGACAGACCTTCTGGTGTTTCCCCTCCTAGGCTCTCTGAGTCCCCTTCCCACTATATGTTTTACAGGAAAGTGGCTGAAACTCTTCAGCTCCCTATGGAGGAAGCTACAGAGGATCAAGAGGAGCCTGATTTTGTAGAGATGATGGACATCCCTGAGTCCAGGAGGCTGTCTATTCCCTTGCACAAAAAAAAAGAAATTGTGTCTTGCCTTAGCCAGTTCCTCTAATTGTGACCCTGCAGCAAGTTGGCCCATGTATTTAGACAGCGGGTCAGACAGCTTAGGACTTTTGGTTGTCACAAATGCTTTGGCAGAGGGTCTGTCCTCCCATACTGAGTCTTGAGACAGACTCTCTAAAGCATCCTCCGACAAGAATTCCCAGGTAAGGGAATCCTGACCTCAGTTACAAAAACCAAAAATACTACAGTGCTTATGTTGCTTTCTTGTACATCATGCATATTTATTTATTTATTTAAAAGTTTCACCAGGAAAGACATACTGAGCAGACGTGCTCGTTTCCAGATGCGTCCTGGGGAAAGGGATACACAGCAATACAGCAGCAACAATCAAGACAGTGCATAAAGGAAATTAAAATACAAATTACACAGTATGAGCAAAAAAGATAAATAACGTAGTATTACAACAAACAACAAAACTAATAAGAATAAACCGTGTTATAATTAATATAGGATAGATATAGGACAGGCATTAATCTGCAAATGAGTGCAGAGGCATGTCTGGTAAAGTTAAAATGTAGCAGTTAAACACAACTACATGAAGGGGGGAAGTGGTCCTTGAGGAGGGAGTTGAGGTTACGGAGGGGAGGCAGCATAACAGATGGAAGGCGGGAGGGCATTCCAAATTTTTGGGAAACGGTGTGAGAATTCAATCTGACCAACTGAGGTAGCTCTGGGTGGGATGGTAAAAGTGCACTGGTCATGGTTTCTGAGTAAGTGAGAAGAAGACGGTTTGAGAGAAATGGAGGAGGAGAAATAGGGAGGGAGGGAATGAAAGTTGGCACAGTGAATATGATGCCTGTTGGCTAGAGAAGGAAGAGAGAGAGATTAGGAAAGGGTACAGTGATGGGTACGTGGAGGACTGTCAAGAACAAAATGGCAGAAAGAGTGGAAAAGAGGGTCCAGCCTAATTAAGGAAGACTTAGGGGCAGCATTGTAGATCACATCACTGTAATCAAAAATAGGGAGGATCATTTTCTGGACCAGGGCATGGTGAGCCAGCAGGGGAATGCAGGCACGATTTCTGTACTAAGCACCCAGTTTAGGGTGTAGCTTTGTGTGGATGGTATCAATGTGTCCAGAAAAGGTGAGGTGCTGATCAAGCCAGACCCCAAGGTACCTGAAGGAGGAGGATGACCTCCTGTAATGTACCATTTAGGGTGTGGTACTGTAAGAAGGGATGGAGTTTAGCCAAGAGAGTCTCTGCTTTGTACTAAAAGTAATGGAGACTGTCTTTTTAGCATTTAAAAATAACTGGTTTGGCCAGGCCTGGTGGCGTTGAGGGTTAAGATACTAGAAGCCTCATCTTGAGCCACGTTGGCGACCTGGGTTCAGAAACAAGCCCAGGGGGGTCGGCAGGGGCGGGGAAGGATTGAGTGTCCAATAGACAGCTCTCCCTTCCCGGGGAGGGTGTAGGGCTTTGCGTCGCTCCCGAGCAACCTCTGGCGGCAGTCAGGGGTGGCTGGGAAATTGCATCACTGCCATTTGGCACGGGGGGGGTGGAGCTCGGCGGATGCAGGCCATCATTGCACGACCGAGCTCCGTGGGAGGGAGGGAGGAGGGCGGGGAGAAAAACAAGAGAAAAAAAAAACCCTCCAGGTCCTGATAGGCGATGGCTCCCACAGTGTCAGGCCACCACATGCCCAATACCGGATCCCTGCCTCCGCCCCTTCGTTCCCTCGCTGTCCCGAGTTGGGCGCTCTGGATTCTAGATGGAATGCCAGTAGTGGATGGCAGCCCTGCCCCAGGGTGCTCAGAGCTGGGGAGATTGCCCGGTATGGGTTCGGTGAGGGGGTAGTAATATTATGAGGGGGCAGGATCACAGTGGGCGGTAGAGCGGCTGACGAGATGGGAAGCCTGAGAGGGTTCAGAAGTGGAGGTGAGAAACAAACTTGGAAAAAAAATGGTTTGAGCAGAACCATAGCTGTACTTTGTCAAACTCATGTTGAAGTTTTGATGCTACAACAGACGGGGAAGGGCCAGATGCAAACAGGACAGTATCATCCCCATACATGTGGATGGAGGTGAGAGGGCAGGCAGAGGGAAGGTCATTTAGGAAGATAGAGAAAAGTAGATAGCCCAACACAGAGCCCTGAGGAACACCAGTGTTAATGGGAAGGGAAGGGGAATTTGCATCACTAATCCAAATGGATTGTGTTCTATGCACTAGGCAGAAATGAAACCAGTTGGTGGCTGTAGTAGAGAGACTCGCTGCAGTGAGTTTAGTAAGCAGAAGGAGGTGGGAGACCGTATCACATGCCTTGGCTAGATTGATGAAGATAGCAGAGGTGGTGACACCTTAATCCATCCCAGTAAGTATGGAATCAACAAGCCTCAGGAGGGAGGAGATGGCGGAGTGGTGCTTGTGGAAACCAGACTGGTAAGGCATGAAGAAAGAGGAGGAATCAAGGTAGGAAGAGAGTTGGGATAGAACCAAGTGTTCCTGTAGCTTGGCAAGAATGGGGAACAGAGATATAGGCTGGTAGTTACCAGGGGAGGAGGGATCACCTCCTTTAGCAAGGGAAATAACAGTGGAATGTTTCCAGAGAGATGGGACAGAAGCAAGAGTGAAAGATAGGTCTAGTAAAGATGCAAGGGTAATGGCATTAGCAGATGCAGAAAGGTAAAGGATTCTGGAGTCGAGATCAGAGGGGCACTTACCGTTAGAGGGGTTAAGGGCCAAAAGAGCAATTAGAACATCAGATAGGGATAAAGGATGGAAGGAGAAAGAGGAAGATGAGGGAGAACCGCATGAGAGGGATGGGGGGAGGGTGGAGGTGAAGAGAGAGAGAGAGCGGAAAGAAGTGAGGAGGAACAAGAGTTGAAAAAGTTATTAAACTCAATGGCCACAGAGAGGGGATCAGCTAGGGAGATATCATCACTTTTAGAGTAGGAGGCCAGGGATGAGAAGAAGGGGAGAACAAGGAGTGAACCACCTTTCAGAATTTAGATGGGTGATTGATGTTTGAATTGAACGCAGCTGAGAAGTATTCAGCTTTGGCCAGTCTAATTGCCCTAGTGCAAGCATTTCTGAGAGTGCGATATTTTGGAGGGATGTAGAGGAGCCAGATTGTTTGTGTGACATCCATGCCTGATCCCTGGCACGCATACAAGCTAACAGCTCAGCCGAAACCCACGGGAGGTGAGAGACGTGCACACGGGTATGTCTTAGGGCTGCATAGCAATCCCAGAAGGTGAGTAACTTAGAACTAAAGTATTCCAGGGTGGAGTCAATGGAGGAAAACTGGGAGATGGGGGACCAATCAGTTTCAGAAAGGTCACTGAGAATAGGGGCCAGATCCAATGATTTATACGAGTAGACCAGTAATATTTTCGGGGGGAGGGGCGCTTTTGGGCGATAGATTTTGCGAATGGTGTATACCAGGTGGTGATCACTTAGGCATCAGACAGTATGCCAGCAGCAATAGTGTGATGCGGGTGAGTGGTGAGAACCCAGTCAATAAAGGAGTGATTTAGGGATTTGGAGTTTAGACGGGTGGGTTCCCTTATTAACTGTGTAAGGTTAAGCAAAGCAATTTAATTTCGAGTTTTATTTTGTGAGGGTGAGAGCCAGTTCACGTTAAAATCACCCAGTGTATACAGTTCACCTGAAGAGGAGTGAGACTGAAGTGTAGACAGTAAAGTAATAACGGAGGAAGGAGCAAGATTTGGGCAGCAGTAAATCCCTGCTGCAAAAATGGGTAAGGAGCAGGGGAAGGAAACCTTTATCAGAAGAAGTTCGTAGGCCTTTAGGAGGGATGTAGCAAGTATAGGGGTGAATTGGATGGGGGAGGCAATATACATAGCAGTGCCACCACCTCTGGTGTTGCAGTCTTGTCGGAGGAGGGAGTAGCCTGGAACTGAGACACTTGCATCAGAAGTATTGGAATTTAACCAAGATTCAGTAGTGATTAGAATGTCAGGAGAGAGGTCTAAGGCTAATGGCTGCAGCACTGTAAGGTTAGGGAGGAGGCTCCTGATATTTAAATGGGCTGATTTCATCCCATGAGGAATTTGAGTGTATAGGGAGGAGACTGGGCGGGGGTACATTCAACATCCCCAGCTAACAGGAGGAACAGCATAAGGAGAAGCTTGAAAGTGTGACAAGAAAACTTACTGAGTAAAGAGTGAGAAAGGTGTGGGAGATAGGAGTGGAAGGTGGGGAGAGCTTAAAAGCAAGTAAGCTAGCATGGAAACAGGGGCAAGATAAATGGACCAGGAGGTCAGGAGTTGTGAGACCAAAGGAGGGAAACGAGGGGAAGGTAAGGAGGAAAGGAATGATAGTATGGACGAGGGGAAGAGTATTGGGAGGATGGGGGGGAATAAAGGAAGGAAGGAAGGGATTGTAAGGTGAAGAAGAGGGGGAGCCAACAAAATGATTTAAGAAACATGACTGGGATGGGACAGGGACAGAACAAATAAAGTAGGAGCAGGGAAGCAGCAACAGAAGAAAAAAACTAAAAACGCCCCTAGTGGCAGATCTTATACTGAACTAATGGCAATGTGGGGTGATAGATCCAGAGTGTGCCCGAAAGGATAAGGATGTAATGTAGGAGGATGAACCCTAGCCGGATTGAATGGCCCGGAGGAATAGAGCAGCTAAACATAGGAGGGTGTTGGTGTCAAGGGTCAGCGATTCAATTCCCACACTGGGATATCTGAGGGAGTGCAGGATCAGAGCAGCTTGGGGAAGGGAGTGGAAAAACGACACAAAGGTCTTGTAGTAGCAGAGGGGTAAGCTAAAATGTTACCACTCTTAATGTGGAGCAGTGACGCCCCTACTGATCAGCCAATAAAGTCTGCCAGTGGAGAATAAGGGTGATAGGTAATTGATCTGGACACATGACCAGGTCATGTGGGAAGACCTGCTTATAAGGCAAAATGCCTGCCTAGGGTGGGTGGGCTGGTCAACAGACTGCACCAGTTGCTACCTGCAAAATGCAGCCACAGGCTCCGATCCTGTTGGTGGAAGGGGGAGGGCTGTACTAGACCCCCTATGCTCCGGCCTGCTGTGCTAGCTGTAACTGCTGCCTGAAAGAGAGGAGGAATGAGGTAAGGGTGGGAAACTGCGGACTGCAGGGGGAGGTGGGAAGGGCAGTTGAACTACATTATATGTGGTAATCCATATTATATATGATATATATTAGTGGTGTTGGTGTGTTAACTATCTTCTGTAAGCTAAGTATTCCCAGAGAAATGTCATGTAAGTCTGATTTGTGTACTTGGTTCTTTATATATTTATTATTAATGGCTAGACAGACTATCATGTTTGAGTCTAGTTTCCTTCTCCAGTTCAAAATGTTTTTATTTAGAATTCCCAACAAAGGCGAAAGGAGACACCAGTGGACAAAATATAAAACAAACAAACAAAGAAAAACCATAAGAACAAAAATGTCAGTGCCCTTCCTACTGGAAAGCAAAAGGAGATGCCAGTGGACCAAGTAAAAATATAATATTACTTCCCCTCCTGCTGAAAAGCAAAAGGAGTCGCCAGTAGATGAAGTGAAAAATGGAAAGTGCTATTGCCCCTCTTGCTGAGCAGTAAAATGAGATGCCACTGGACAAACTAAATAAAGAAAAAAAAATGCCACTGCCCCTCCTGCTGAAAAGCAAAAGGAGATGCCAGTGGATGAAGTGGAAAATGAAGAGAAAAGTGCCACTGCCCCTCCTGCTGAGCAGTAAAATGAGATGCCAGTGGACAAACTAAATAAAGAAAAAAAAAATGCCACTGCCCCTCCTGCTGAAAGGCAAAAGAAGACACCAGTGGACAAAATAAAAACAATATAGAGAAAACTGCTACTGCACCTCCTGCTGAAAAGCAAAAAGGGGATGCCAGTGAACAAAATAAAAACCTAAAGAAAAACGTCACTGGCCCTCCTGCTGCAGTGCAAATGGAGACGACAGTGGGCATGATAAGACAGATGCCCTCTTAGGAGGACATGACAAAGGCTCACAATTTTTATTTTCCAGGCTTTTCAAGCCATGGGAGCCCTTTTTGGACTTACTGGATTCCTCTCTGCCCCTGATAACCACCCCAGTGCTATGGGACTGGGATTATGATTTATATTAAGAGAAACATAAAGACGAACAGGAACCAAATGAACCAAACGGTCCCTTCGATCAGCAGTTTGGTCCTCATCTGCAATAGTATAAGGATTATATGAACATATGAATCTGCCAGGAGAAACAGACCACCCAGTCTATCAGTATCGGGCGAGTGTGCAGCTAGCCCCCTAGATTGCAGCTGCCCCCTTCCCATCTGTCATTCCCATGACGGCCTCAGCCCCCTCCACCCAGACCCTTCCTCGTGCTCTGTCCCACGCCCTCTTAAAATTTCCTACTGTCTTACATGATACCACCCCCTCTGGTAGAGCATTCCATTTAGACATCACCCTCTCCATGAAGTAGTGCCTTCTCATCTCCCTCCTAAATCTTCCGCCCTCCAATCTTAGTCCATGCCCCCTTGTGTCCCTACCCTTCCTCAGTTTAAACATCCCTTCAGTGCTAGCTTTGTTTATCCCCCTCAAATACTTGAACATTTCAATCCTATCTCCTCTATCCCTTCTCTCCTCCAGCATGTACATATTCAGCTCATTCAGCCTGTCCTTGTAGGCCTTGCCCTCCATACCCCGTAACATTTATGTTGTTCTCCGTTTTACACCTTCCAGTAAATTAATATTCCTCTTCAGATATGGCCACCAGTACTGCACACAGTACTCCAAGTGCGGCCTGACCAAAGATCTGTAGAGGGGCAGGACCTCCTCCCTATTCCTGGACGAGCAACCCCTTGTGATACAGCCCAGCATCCTGTTTGCCTTAGTTGCTGCTTTCCTGCATTGGGCAGAGTTGTTCATGCTCCCTGTTACCAACACCCCTAGGTCATTCTCTTCGTCAGTGATCCCCAGCCTCACCCCTCCCAACCAATAGTCCCTCCTTGGGTTCTTTGCCCCGAAGTGCATAACCTTGCACTTTTTCACATTGAATCCCAGCTGCCACTTCTCCGACCATACCTCTAGTTTGGTTAGGTCCCCTTGTAGTTGTTTCCATCCATCCTCTTCGTCCATCACTGCCCCCATTTTGGTATAATCTGTGAACAGACTAACCCTGCTCCCAACTCCGTGTGCAATATCTGAGATAAAGAGCCCAAGTAATAACGGGCCAAGCACCAAGCCCTGCGGCACAGTGCTCATCACTGGTCTGCATGTCGAGAACTCCCCCCCCCACTATCACCCATTGCAGCCTCCCCTACAGCCAGTTCCTTACCCAGTTTGTCAGCTTCATCCCCACCCGCGCAGCAGTCAGCTTCCCCTCCAGCCTCCCACGAGGCACTGAATCGAAGGCCTTGCTGAAGTCCAAGTACAGCACATCTACAGCATGACCCATATCCAGCTCTCTTGTTACCCAGTCGTAATATTCTATTAGATTGGTCTGACAAGACCTCCCTGAGACAAACCTGTGCTGTTGCCCATCCTGGAGGTCATTACCCTCGAGAAACGACACCAGCCTCTCCCTCAGTACTGTGTCCATAAGTTTACCCACTATGGAAGTGAGACTGACAGGCTGATAATTTCCTGGCTCATCCCTAGGGCCACTCTTGTATATGGGCACCACATGGGCCACCCTCCAGTCCTGAGGCACCCATCCCATGTCCAGGGAGGTGCTGAACAGGTCCACCAGTGGCTCTGCCATCACTGCCGCCATCTCCCTCAGCACCCTGAGGTGGATGCCACCAGGACCTGGTGCCTTAGAAACATAGAAACATAGAATTTGATGGCAGATAAGGACCGCTTGGCTCACCCAGTCTGCCCATTTCCCTACCTACTGGATAAGCTGCAGATCCTAGTTAACCAGCAGCCTACTTCTTCCTACCCCCACCCCCCTAGAATTGCCTTATGACTGTCCCATGCATGCTTGAATTCCACCACTGTTTTTGACTCCACAACCTCCTCCAGAAGGCCATTCCATGCATCCACAACCCTCTCTGTGAAAAAATACTTCCTTAAATTACCTCTGAGTTGCCCCCCATCTTCAAATTGTGCCCCCTTGTTCTTGCACACCTCTTTTTTTGAAAGATGCTACCCTCTTGGACTTTGTTGATTCCCTTGAGGTACTTGAAAGTTTCTATCATGTCCCCCCTCTCCCTCCTTTCCTCGAGGCTATACATATTAAGATCCTTAAGTCTCTCTTCATATGTCTTCCGGTGCAGACCCTGCACCATTTTAGTTGCCCTCCTCTGGACAGCTTCCATCATGTCTATGTCTTTGCGGAGATTGGATCTCCAGAACAGCACGCAGTACTCCAGATGGGGTCTCACCAGCTGTCTGTACAGAGGGATAATAACTTCCTGTTTTCTACTGGTGATGCCTCTCCCTATGCATCCCAGTATCCCCCCAGCCCTCCTTGCTGCCCTCTCACATTGCTTGCCCACCTTTAGGTCATCTGATATGACTACACCCAGGTCCCTTTCCATTTTTGTTGTTAGTATCTCACCCACCATTGTGTACTCTTCCCCTGGGTTTTTGTTTCCCAGGTGCATTACCTTGCACTTCTTAGCATTGACTCTAAGCTGCCATACATTTGACCATTCCTCTAACCTTGCCAAGTCCCTTCTCATCCTTTCCACCCCACCTTGTGCATCAACTCTGTTGCAGATCTTTGTGTCATCTGCAAAGACACATACTTTTTCTTTCAGTTCCTCTACAATGTCGCTTATAAAGACATTAAAGAGGATCAGTCCTAATACTGAACCCTGCGGTACCCCACTAGTAACCCCCCTTTCTTCAGAGTGGACTCCATTTACTATTACTCTCTGTGTCCTATTCTCCAGCCAATTCTTTTACCCAGGTTGTCATCTTGGGACCCACTCCCAGGCTGGCTAACTTGTATATTAATCTTTTGTGTGGGACTGTGTCAAATGCCTTGCTAAAGTCTAGCTAGGCCATGTCCATAGCCCTCCCTGATCTACTACTTTGGTCACCCAGTCAAAAAATCTATCAGATTCATCTGGCATGACCTTCCCGCTGTGAATCCATGCTGCCTTGGGTCCTGTGCCCCTCTGGCCTCTAGATACTCCACAATTCTTTCCTTCAGAAGTAGATTCCATCATTTTCCCTTGTCCATCTAATGCCCTCAGACCCTCTAGTACTCTACTCCTCTCGAGTCATTCTGTCCGTTATCTCTCCTCTCCTCCCACCCACCCCACCCTCCCCTCCATGGTGGTAGTGGACCATCCTTCTCTTTTGTGAAAACAGAGCAAAAGTATTCATTTAGTACTTCTGCTTGTTCCTCTTCCCTTTCCACCCACTCTCCTCCCCTCCCCACTTTATCTTCACTATATGGTCTCTGCACTTCCTCTTTATTTCTTACACTATGCCTCTATGAGACAAATGGCCAGTACCCTAGCATTGTCCTCATAGTTCGGTCCTCAGTCATGGGAGTAGGAAGATTATTCCTCCCACTATGCCTTTGTGGCACAGATGGACAGTACCCTGGCACATTCCTTACAGAATTCTGGAAAGGATGAAGAGGAGGCAAACTCTTTGGATATGATGGGGATGGTTCAATAAGTCCCAAAGAAAGGCAGCCCACAAGCTACATCTATCCCCTAAATCTTTCTAGGGGTTGACAAGAAAATAGAAAAGAAGTACTAGCTAGAAGAACACAATGATGAGTACCTCTATGCACACCATCACCATGAGGGGAGTAGTCTAGCTGACTGATTGCGGCAAGGCCAAGATTCCCCTCTTCTCTCAGCCTCTGGACAAGAATTCCAGAAATCTGGACAATATGGGGAATAAAAGGTACACTACTGCCTCCCTGCTCTTCAGGCAGGCCATGCACATGGCTTACACGGTCCAGTACCACAAAACTCTTTGGAAGGTGGTCCTGCCCTTGTGGGGGGTAATCCAGGGTGGCCATGCTCAGGATTTAGCAGCTTTTGCCAGAGCTGCCCTGGATGTCACTAAGTACCAGCTTCATACATCAGTGGCCACCTTTGTCACTGCTTCTAAGGTAAATGGTGCAAGTTGTTTCCCTGAGAAGATTTGCTTGACTAAGGACAACTAATTTGCCTGATGAAACCCAGATAAAAGCCAGAGTTTTCTCCATGTGAGAATAACTCCCTCCTGGGCAATAAAACAAACGCATACCTAAAAAAAGTTCAAGCGTAGACAACCATATCACTGAGAAGGAAAAGGCCTACACATCACACAAGCCTAAAGGAAATGCCCATGCCCTGTGACTACTCTCATGCAATGGGCCAACCCAGTACCAGTTGGAGGAAGGCTGGAATTTTTCCTTCGGAGGTGTGAAAACATCACCACAAACAAATGGGTCCTGGAAGTAGTGAGCCAAGGTTACATAGAAACATAGAATTTGATGGCAGGTAAAGACCGCTTGGCCTACCCAGTCTGCCCATTTCCCTACCTAATGGATAAGCTACAGATCCTAGTTAACCAGCAGCCTACTTCTTTCTACCCCCAACCCCTAGAATTGCCTTATGACTGTCACATGCATGCTTGAATTCCACCACGTTTTTGACTCCACAACCTCCTCCGGAAGGTCGTTCCATGCATCCACAACCCACTCTGTGAAAAAATACTTCCTTACATTACCTCCTGAGCCCCCCCCCATCTTCAAAATTGTGCCCCTTGTTCTTACACACCTCTTTTTTGAAAGATGCTACCCTCTTGGACTTTGTTGATTCCTTGAAGTTTCTATCATGTCCCCTCTACCTCCTTTCCTCGAGGCTATACATATTAAGCTCCTTTAGTCTGTCTTCATATGTCTTCCAGTGCAGACCCTGCACCATTTTAGTTCCCTCCTCTGGACAGCTTCCATCCTGTCTATGTCCTTGCGGAGATTGGGTCTCCAGAACTGCACACAGTACTCCAGATGGGGTCTCACCAGCTGTCTGTACAAAGGGATAACAACTTCCTGTTTTCTAGTGGTGATGTCTCTCCCTATGCTTCCCAGTATCCCCCAGCCCTCTTTACTGCCCTCTCACATTGCTTGCCCACCTTTAGGTCATCTGATATGACTACCCCCAGGTCCCTTTCCATTTTTGTTGTTGTTAGTATCTCACCCCCCATTGTGTACTCTTCCCCTGGGTTTTTGTTTCCTAGGTGCATTACCTTGCACTTCTTAGCATTGACTCTAAGCTGCCATACATTTGACCATTCCTCTAACCTTGCCAAGTCCCTTCTCATCCTTTCCTCCCCACATTGTGCATCAACTCTGTTGCAGATCTTTGTGTCATCTGCAAAGAGACATATTTTTCCGTCCAGTCCCTCTGCAATGTCGATTATAAAGACATTGAAGAGGACCGGTCCTTATACTGAACCCTGCGGTACCCCACTAGTAATCCCCCTTTCTTCAGAGTGGACTCCATTTACTATTACTCTCTGTGTCCTATTCTCCAGCCAATTCTTTACCCAGGCTGTCATCTTGGGATCCACTCCCAGGCTGGCTAACTTGTATATTAATCTTTTGTGTGGGACTGTGTCAAATGCCTTACTAAAGTCTAGGTAGGCCATGTCCACAGTCCCTCCCTGATCTACTACTTTGGTCACCCAGTCAAAGAAATCTATCAGATTCATCTGGCATGACCTTCCCGCTGTGAATCCATGCTGCCTTGGGTCCTGTGCCCCTCTGGCATCTAGGTACTCAGAAATTCTTTCCTTCAGAAGTGATTCCATCATTTTCCCTATCACTGAGGTTAAACTGTACACAGACACTTCCACTCTCCTTCTTCAGCAGACAGAACTCTGCTGAAGTCGAAGGTAAAAAAAAAAAAAAGAGAAAGAGGTTCTTAATTTTATGTGATAAAGTACCCTGAGTAAAGGCCCTTGGTCAGCCCAGGCCAGCAAGGCAATTCCTTCAGCCTATAGGCACATAGCCTCCACCATGGTAGTGGTTTCAGGACCACATTTTCAGATAAAGGCCTTCTTAGTCCTACTTGCTGGTCCATTGCTAGCAATGCAGTAGCCACTCTCCATTCTGGTACATGTCACAAAACCCTGTTACAAGTCGTGATTGGTGGAAAGACAAGGACAACCTCATAGAAGGGGTACCCTTTCAGCTTCAGGCTCCTACAGTTGTTCAGATAACAGATGTTTCCTTGTGGAAGACACAACAGTAAATGAGGTATGGTCTCCTGGGTATTCCGGGGAGTGTATAAACTGTCTGGAGCTAAGAGCAGTGTATATAGCTCTTCAATCGTTTGCACTGCAGATCAATGGGTAGTCAGTCCAAATCAGAACATATAACACCACCATATGTATTGCATCAAAAATCTCTTTTCCTGGATTGGTCAGGGAAGCTTTTGTATGCCTCCCCTCCCTTTCCCCAGCTGTTTCGAGTTCTTCTAAACTAAGGAGTTAGCCAGCAACCTTGATTCTGACAACCCCAGGATGGGCCATACAATCTTGGTACTCCCTACTCATGGCCTTATCCGTTGGACAGCCCATCCGTCTTCCCCTGAGACACAATCTACTGACCATGTCCCAGGGCAGAATAGCCTTTTTGAACCTGAAGTATCTATGCCTCAAGGCCTTGTTCTTGAGAAGTTAGAGTACTCTGATTTTCTTTTTTTGGATCAAGTTCTCCAGGTCCTTAAAGTGTCCAGAAAACCTGCTACTAGGAAAATGTATGCTTCCAAATGGAAGGTATTTTTCCCTGTAATGTGCCCCTAAGCAGCTCAACCCCCTCCAGGCAGATCTGCTCACTCTTGGACTACATATTGCACCTGCAAGCTTTAGGTCTCAGGTCTGCTACCCTAAAGGTTCATTTAGTGGCTATCTGCTTATATATCAGGAGGTAAGCAGAAAACAGTGGCTTCTCTCCCCATTTTTAAGAGCTTCTTATAAAGGCCTTCTGCATCTGTTTTCCCCGTGAGGGAACCTGTCCCTTCCTGGGACCTGAATATCTCTTCTTCCAAATGCATTATATGAGGTGACTAGTCATGCTTCCTTCAAAATAGGTCTTAAACAATTTTATCGTGATCAATTGTGTTGTACTTGCTTTGTTTGAGTTATTCTATATGAGTAATTCATACGTTCTTAAATGTGATATATGTATCCATGCATTTATGTCAATGTGTTTAAAGTCTGATTTTTTTTGTTATCCCCGTAACACCAGTGGCTTTTAGCCCTGGGTCGTGTATGAAAAAGGGCTTCAACTCATACACTTACCTGGAAAAAAAAGTTTAAATAAATAAAAATAAATAAATCTGTATAGCCTAGCTCATGGAACTCCCTTTTGAGCCTATGGCCACTGCAGATTTGAAGTATGTTACTTGGAAGACAGTCTTCCTGGTAGCCATCACTTCAGCCATAAGGGTGTGTGAGATGCAAGCCATCTGTACTGACCCTAACTACATCACCTTCCACAGGGATAAGGTAGTCCTTTGGACTAACAGAAAATTTCTTCCCAAGGTGGTGTCCAAGTTTCACCTGAACCAGTATATCACCCTTCCCGTGTTCTTCACTGAAAAGTCCAGTTCTGGTGAGCAGAGGCTACACAGCCTGGATGTCAAGAGGTCTCTTAGCTGCTACATAGTGCATACTGAAGACCATAGGTCTTTCCATACTCAGTTGTTCCTCACATATGGTGAAGTGGGAAAGGGCAACTCGGCTTCAAAGAGGACCTTTGCCCACTGGATCATTGCCTACAACCAGTCCTGTTACTCTAAAGTTGGCAAACAGCCACCTCAAGGTCTCAGGGCACACTCCACCCGTGGCACTGCTGCCTCTGAGGCAGCAACTAGGGATGTCCCCTTACTGGAAATCTGTAAAGCAGCTACATGGAAAACAGGTCACACCTTTACAAAGCACAATTGTGTGGATATGCAATCCAGAATAGATGCCAGGTTTGGCATTGCTGTACTACAGAACCATTTCCACAAGTAGGTTCTGTACCCAGCCTCCCAAGGTACTGCTTTGTAGTCTACATATGTTAAGCATAATGAGAGATTCCTGGGGTTTGAAGAAAAAATTACATACCACAGTAATGTTGTTTATTCCGGAGGATCCCTCATTAGGCTTAAATCTCCCACCCTACTTCCCCTTCCAGAATCAGGAAAAGGTTCCACAGTAATCAGTTCATATTCCTCTTTAATTGCTTGATTTTTCATTTGTTGTTCATTCACAAGCTATAATATTGATTTGTCTGACTTTGTTGGTTTGCCATATTGCGCCTTCTGGTCCATCTTTTAATGTTGTTTTAGCTATAGATAAATTAGTAGGCTGGGTGGGGTATCCCTGGGTTAGGCTACGAAAAGATCTGACAATAGG
This sequence comes from Neoceratodus forsteri, assembly GCA_016271365.2. NCBI lineage: Eukaryota > Metazoa > Chordata > Ceratodontiformes > Ceratodontidae > Neoceratodus > Neoceratodus forsteri. The sequence continues at coordinate 530,951,638 of JADMNL010000022.1, read as the reverse complement.
CTATGAAATGCAGTGACACCTAGTGGGCTGAGTTTGAATTTTGTTCCAAATTCCATACATGCACTCCGGGGCACTTCAACCTGCCAGGCTGAAATGCATATGTTAAGCATAATGAGGAATCCCCTGGAAGAAACAACCTTACTGTGGTAGTAATTTTTTCTTTTTGTTTAATAATGCATAATTATTTTAAATCTTTTTGGTAGGGACTGCAGGAAGTCTGGGATGCTGTTTCACAGATATCATTGCAGCGGAGACAATGGATCAGAGAACTGGATGAGACACTTAGAAAGCTGGAATCCGACAGAGCTAAATTGGTATGTTCAATGTTGTCATTTCTTTAATATATTTTTAAAGATCAGGTGATCTAAATGAGACCAGCCACTAAGTTTTAATATCATGTATCACTGGCTTCTCCCCACAGTTGTCTAATGCACTGCTGTACCTTGGAGACTGCAAAATAAATGTATAGGTTTTTTCCTTGGCTTAAACATGTAAACAAACACAGAGGCAACAGTGTCCTGCAAGGCCGGGTGCCATCCAAAACAAGCAGAAGCTGCAATACAGAGATGCATGGAGAATGCACTCATAACGAGGAGGAAAACATTCAGTCCAAGTACTTGTGTAGCATAATGACTAGCAATTTATTGCAGTGTGAAGGCAAAAAGTACATCAAGAAAAAAAACACCCTGTTCTTCGGTCTGTCAACAGGCTTCGTCAGGGGCTTATACATGTAACCTGCTGTAGTGCATTCAAACTGCTTTTCATACTAAATTGTTACTGACACATTTACAATTCCATAATACTGTACATTTCTCTCCTACCATTCATTCTTTTCCTTCATAGACCTGCTTTGTGAAAACTAAATATCTAACGATCAGTCAATGATACCTAATACAAAAGTGCATCATCCCGACACAGTGTGATGCCCCAGAGACAGAATGTCTGTAAACGAATGGAATACAAAATGTTGTTCAAACTCTGCACTGTGGTCACGCTCCCCCTACTGGCTTAATGCCTGACTTGTTTCTCCACTTGAAGAGAGCAGTTACCCTTAACACGTCTCCAACCTTCTGGTCTTATTATTTTGTTATTTTAAGTAATTTGTTTTTATTTTAGCTGTTCTGGTTTAGTTTCTTGATACTCTGTGTCAGTAAGGGTATTTTGTTTACAATGTAATGCAGTTTTTCCAGTTCCAGGAATCAGAGCAGGCCACCTGAAATGCAATTTCTGCCTGAGGGAACAAACAATTTTTTCATATTAAAATAATAAACCTCATTTGTTTTATACTAATTCCAGTGGTTTCTAACAGCTTTTTATCACTTTGTGTGTAGGAACCTTGTAATTATTTTTTTAAGGAGCTATCATATGTTTGGCATGCCTTATAGGCCTAAAAAATACAGTCAATAGGATTTAAAAACTGTGCATCCAGTTTCAAGCTTCTGGCAAAGGCAAACTGCCACAAGTTCTGTTTAAAGTGTCTGGGCACAGAACATGATTTTAAAAATTGTGAATTTTGCCTTTATTTTGCCCAAAAATGCAACAGAAAAGGGTTGTTAAAAGAGAAGCATTTATGACTTCTCAGTCCGCCCCATGTCATCAGAGCACAGTGGTAGTCTACTAACCTGGTAAATGTGATTATGGTAGCACCTTTATACAGTACTCTAATATCACGACTGGGTCAAACTGGGTTCCTCCTTATAGGCTGATGCATAAAATATTCAAACGGTGAAACCCATCCTGTCTCCTTGCCTTCCTGCAGGCTCCTTCCTCAGTATGAAACTTTCCAAGCTGTATAACCTGGAACTGAAAAATTGTTACACAGCACAGCACTGACAGAGAGGGTGGGTGTGGGATGCGGAGTGCTGTAAAAGGCTGCTTTCATAATCACCTTTACCAGGTGAGTAAACTACCATTATCTGTCACACTTTTTTACAGCACTCCAGCGTCACAACTGGGTGATTGTGAAGCAGTGTCAGAAACCAGTTGGGTGGGGTGAGGAGGAAGAGGACTAAACACTGGTTGCAGTACTAAGCGACTGAAGGCTGATTTCTCCTGACTCCAGGTGTTCAGCCTGTAGTGTTTGGCAAAGGTTTGAACTGATGACGAGGTGGCCGCCATGCAGATCTCAGCGATGGATGTTAAATTGCATTCTGACCAGGAGGTAGTCACCACCCTGGTTGAGTGGGCTTTGACCTAGGTGGGGATGGGGCGTACTGAGGCCCTGTAGGCCTCAGAAATTGCGATCTTCAGCCACCGTGTAATAGTTGACTTGGAAGCTGGGAAACTTCGCTTGGGTCCCTTTGTGAATATGAAGAGACTCTCAGAATTTCTGAACTAGGCAGTTCTGTTCATATAGATCCTGATTGAGTGGGCAGGATCCAGTAAATGAAGTGTGTCCTTGTCTGGATCTTCCAGGCCTGGTTTGAAGGTGGGTAAGGAGCAGTGGCGGAGCCAGGTCTGGGTGTGTTCGGGAGCCGGGGGGGGGGGCATTCAATCAATTATGGGTTCCACAATGGGCACTAAACAGTAAATAAAGATGATGGTGGTGGGGCACCACTACCCACACTGGGGCAGCCAGGAGGGGCAACCACCCCCCCCGGCCCCCCCTCTACCTTCGCTGCTGGTAAGGAGATTTCTTGAGTGAGGTGGAATGGTGATGCCACCTTAGGGGAAAAAGCTGGTACTATCTTGAGTACCACTCTGTTTAAATGGAACACATGAAAAAGTTCACTGCAGGAAAGGTCCTGCAGCTCGCTGGTTCTGCAAGCAGAGCAAATGGCCACCGTCTTAAGAGAGCGGAACTGTGAAGACACAGATTCCAAGGGTTCAAAGGGTGGATTAGTCATGGCATCCAGGGCCAGATTCAAATGCCAAGGAGTAGTAGTTGTCCTGTGTGTGCATTTGATATTTGTGGTTGCTTTAAGGAAAGTCTGCACGGGGGGGTGCAACCCTGGGAGGTAGCTATTTGTTTCCGCCCGATAGCCCCAGTGGCGCCGCTTGTACTCTGAATGATGCAGTGGAGAGACCCTTATCAAACCTTCCTGCAAAAAGTCCAAAATCTGAGCAATAGAGGAATTGGTGGGGTCAAGGTCTTTTGACTTGCACCATCTACTGAAAATGAACCAGTGTCTGTCATATGTGCAGTTGGTAGATGGTCAGACTGTCACTGACATTTGTTTTCTTTGTGTGATGTCCTGTCGTGTGAATATAAGTCTGTTCAGTGAATATGAGTCTGTTTACCATAAATAAATCATGTTACTGGTTGGTTTAAACTACTTCTTGACAGGTAGCATCATTGTGCAGAACCATTATTAATTAAGATGACATGCTTTCCAGTTTATATTACTTTATTGTTGTGTTACAGTAAAGTAATATAAACCGGAAGCATGTCATCCTAATTATTAAGGGTTCTGCACATACTATAGAAACAGTGCCTTATCCATGATAGATGAAATCTTGTGCAACTGCCCAGTTATAAATGGTGCCCACCAACTCTTGTTAGTCTTGCAAATAAAAATACAGTATGTAGCAAAATAATTGGCTAGAAAGCAATTGTCACATGCTGTATGCAGTGGATGGGAGTTCATTTTTCATACTCCAGCTAACCCATTAAATATATTTTGCTCTAGTTATTATCTCTCAACTGCTGTCTTTTATGACTTTAAATGAAATAAGTGTTGGTGGTGGTGGAGTGGGGGGGTACGAAATTAATGCTAAAAAACAAAAAGCTTACTGTTGGTAAAACTCGTATCAAAATTTGAGACTCTCATTCTTCTAGGGGTAACAAGAGCATCTGAGAATGTATACTGATTAATGCCTGAAGCTTGCAGAATTAAGTTAATGAACTGACAGCATTAGTAACCATGAATAATTTTGCAATAATAGCAGTTACAGAGACCTGGTATGGTGAAAAGAACATAGGGGGAAAAGAAACTCCCAGATGGAGCAGCAGTCTTCCGTGAGACGTTCTGGAGGATGCAGTGTTCCATCTGCAGGCACCTCTCTGGGCTGAGGGAGGAGGTTGCTCATCTCCAGGCTGAGATGGCCAGGATTTGTGGGACCTCCTCTTCATCCAGGGACCACCAGGGCCACTGCCATTGCCTCAGAGGTTGCCAAGAAGGAGGAGCGTTTGGACCACAGTGGGCTCTGGGAGGGTGAGGGCGGTGGAAAAGAAGCGCATTCCTCCAGTTGTACCTCTCCACAATTACTGTGCCATTCTGGTAAAGTGTGGTTCCTCTATGGAGGCACCCACAGTGAAGACCAAGAAGGATGCTGGGAACTTCCACAAAGGAGACACACAGGAGGGTGGCATGGGATCCCACAGGGGAAGGAAACAACTCCTGGTGGGGGACTCCATTGTTAGGAAGTTAGAACTGGGGGAGGAAGGGGAGAGGGAGGTAAGGTGCCTGCCTGGCGCCATGGCTTGGAGGGACAGGGAGCGAATCCTCTGGATCGCCGGAGCAGCTGCACAGGGGAGGGAGCTGGATGTCATTGTCCACCTAAGGACAAATGACCTGGCTAAGAAAGGGATCAGAGCAGTGCAGAAAGAGTTTGTGGAGTTGGGGAGGGGTCTTAGACAAGTAGCATGCACAGTAACCTTCTCGGAGGTGCTGCCTGTCTATGGCGTAGATGAGGCTAGGGTGCTCCACACCATGGGATTCAATCAGTGGTTGAAAACCTGGTGCAGAGTTCAGGGATTTGGCTTCACTGGAGACTGGGGGTCCACCTGGAGTGATGCAAACCTATACTGGCATGATGGCCTGCATCTGTCCAGGAGGGAACCAGGATCCTAGGTGATAGGTTTAAATGCTTCATTGGCAAGCATTTAAACTAGCCAAGGGGGGAGGCACTGGAAAGGAGCAGGGAAATCCTAGCCCCCAAAAGTCAGGGTAGTAAGTGAGGTAAACACCGAGATAGAGATGTCGATAGGGAGAAGGGCAGGGGTAAATGGAGAAAGGGACAAAGGCAATAAGGACAGGGATGGAGCAAACAGGAGTAAGGCCATCAGGAAATGGAGGGTAATGAGTACCAATGCCCGTAGTCTGGGCAACATGCTCCCTGAACTGGTGGCCTTGATGGAAGACGGATGCCTGGATATCGTAGCAGTCACAGAAACATGGTATACAGAGAACCATGACTGGGATGTTAACATACCAGGGTACATAACCTACAGGAGAGACAGGGAGGGGAGAAGAGGGGGAGGAGTAGCTCTCTATGTAAGGGAAGGGATAAAAGCTACTGAACAAAAGAGTAAACAGGGAGGAGAGGAGGCACTGTGGATCACCTTGGAGACTGGAAATGGCACTAGAGTCCACACAGGGGTTGTATACAGACCCCCATATTAGGGGAGGGAATGGACAAGGATATGCTAGAAGGCATTCTTAGGATGGCAGAGAAAGGGGAGATACTGTTGAAGGGAGACCTGAATATGCCAAATGTTAACTGGAGCACATTGTCTGCAGCCACATCCAAGAGCAGGGCAGTTCTCGATGCCCTACAGGTGGCATGCCTCAGACAGCTAGTTTTGGAACCCACTCGTGAGGGAGCAGTCTTAGACTTCGTACTCTCAAATGGGGACAGTGAGAGGATCTCAGATCTAGAAGTGGGTTGCCATCTGGGAACAAGTGACCATCAAACAGTGTGGTTCACATTAAACTTAGCTACAGGGTCAAGCCATTCAAAAGTGAGAGCACTGGACTTCAGGAGGGCTGACTTTGCCAAGATGGGAGCATGCCTTAGAAAAGCACTAGCAAACAGGCCAGAAGAAGGGGTGGAGCAACAATGGGGAAACATCAAAACTGCCATCACAGAGGCAAAAAGCCTTTGTGTGAAGCAAATCAAAATGAAAGAAAAAGCCACTATGGTTCTCAAAAGAGGTGGCGGGGAAAGTCAGGGAGAAAAAGATAGCATTTGGGAAGTATAAGGAAACACAGAAGGAGCAGGACAAAGTGCTGTACCAGTTAAGGCAGAAGGAAGCAGGGAGGGAAGTCAGAATAGCAAAGGCCCAAACTGAGGAAAAGATAGCCAACTTAGTTAAGAAGGGGGATAAAACCTTTTATAGGTACATCAGGGAGCGTAGAAAGACAAAGGGAGGGATAGTGAGGCTGAATAGAATGGACGGTGGGTGGGCAGAGAGGGACAGTGAAAAAGCAAGGATACTGAACGAATATTTCTGCTCAGTATTCACAAAAGAGTAGGAGGGGGAGGTGCCTAATCCAATTAACAAAAGCACTCTTGATAGGGTGGTTGATCCCAGTCCTTTCACAGAAGAAAGGATTCTGAAAGAACTCCTAAAACTGAAGGTGGACAAAGCAATGGGGCCTGATGGAATTCACCCCAGAATTCTAAAAGAATTAAGAACTAGTGAAACCGCTGACTACTGTAACCCCTTGGCGGCGCCACCCCCCAGTGTTACACCCCTGCCTACTACCATGGACATAGGCTAAGGGGTTTGGGTTCTCTAACTTATAGCGTTTTTAAAACCTTTGAGCAGTGCCTCCACTCAGGGTGCTTTACGTGGGTGAGATGGTGCTGGGTGTAGCCCTCTGAGCTGCTACACCACCCACGGTGACCAGTTACATTCCTCAGACATGCCCCAAGACACAGCTCCCCACATTTCCACATTTTTTATTAAAGGCTCTCTCTAATAATATGCTCACACAGGATTTCAGACAACAACAACAAGATATTTATTTTGGGGGTAATAATGGAGCTAGGAAAGGGAAACAGGGGGAGTAGAGGTTGTCTTACCGTATTTACACATGTACAGAGATCATTTTGCATTTTGCTGGTGAACCCTCCAGCTGGGTGACTACATATTAACAGGCAGACATAAATCAAATTTTACCATTCGACTTAAGACATCCAGAACCCTGGCCATCTAGCTGCTGATAAATCAGATGTTAAACATAATTATTAGTAATACCCACACTGGTACCAGTCCCAGATACAGCAGAAACCCCGCAATCTCATACCATACTGGTTAAACAGATACCACAGTCTAAGATGTTGCAGGCCTGATGGAGTTGCAGCTGGTCAAGGAGGTGGCCGGCTATTAATTTGAGGGTGGGGGCAACTTGGAAACAGATTTTTGTAAAGCAGCAAATTACTATTTACAACCACAGCAGGGATTGCCATGCACTTTAGCAGACAAAGCAGGAATTGCCCTGCGCTTGCAGACAAATCAGGGATTGCCCTGCACTCGCAGACTTCTGAACATTCCAGAACAAACTAGGTGGATCTTACATCCAGAACATTCAGTACAATATTTGAAAGTCCCATCCAAAGCATCCTAAACGCAGTTTAAACACGGTCACATCCAGTACTTTATATACCAAAAGGCATCCATCCAGAGTAAGTTGGCAACAACACTTTTATCAAGCATCCCATACTTTAGTCACAGGCAGTCACATCCAGTACATTCTATATACCAAGAACATTATCCACAAGCGGAGTCCTATCCAGCACGTCTAGCCATTTAACACTTATACCAAGCGCTCTTAGACAAAATTCTGTGCAGACACAGGTACATTCTCTTTAAGGTATCTTAGACATTAATATGCTGTAGGGCCTCCTGTCTCATGAAGTGGCAAGCACGTCTTGGCAGACAGCTCCACGATGGCAGGACTCTAACCCATAGCTACACATTTATATGATTCACTAAGCCCAGCATCTTGCTGCACCTGAAACTTAGCCATTTGAGCCACAGACAAGATGCATCCATTACTTGAACTAGGCAGTCTCTTATGGGATTAGTAGCCCAGACTGATGACTTCAGTGCTTCACACTTAACAGCACACTTTTCTTAATGGGGCATGGAGCCCCCACTATTATCTGCTTAGCTTCTCCCTCGCATCTGGGGGTACGAGGGTACTCACTCAGGTCCTCCACGGGTCTCATCCGCAGTCGAAGGCATCCTGAAGACTTCTTCAGCTCTCTCAACGCTGAAGTACTTGGTCAGCGCTCTCACCACTGCATGATGTCATCTGGTCTGGTCTGGTCTGGTCTGGTCAGTGCTCTCACCGCTGCTGGACATCTGATTCTTCGGTCCATATCTTTCCCCGACGTGGGAGGGAAGGCTAGCCTCTGGAGGACAGTACTGGCAACCTCCAGACTAGCCGTTGCAGAAAGCACAATTACTGTAACTAGTTAACTGTTAACTGAAGAAAATAAATGCCCTCTGAAGACTGAAATGGCTTGAAGTAAGTGGCCCAGGCCTGCTGGAATGGCTGGAGCCTGAGCCCCTCCCCCATGGGGGGCTCCCAGCAGGCTGGAGCCTGCTCTGCTGCTCTCTCTTTCTCTCTCTCTCAGCTCTGCATCTCTGAATCTCCAGACAAACTGGCAACATTGTCTCTTTATAGAGCTCCTAGCTCGACTCCTGATGGTAGCAGGGATGGGGTGACATGCCTCCAAGTTGCTGAAGGACCTGTCAATCAGAACACTCGAGGTACAATTAGGTTGTGGAATTTGCACCTAAAATAATGTCCCTGTAAGCCCCCATAAGCACTTGGGGTGCTTACCCATAAGATGCAGTGAATGTCCCACAAGTCCTGGCTTTCTGTTGCTGCAATTCCAATTGGCTGTACTGCTGGCAATGGCTGCTTAACCCACTGTCCCTTATAGCAGATTAGATACAGTCCTGAATAATGTCCTGGTGCAGCCAGAAAGAAGTAATTATTTGCCTCAAATGCCCCACAGTTCTATAGCTTAAAGCCTGTACTTGCAGTCACTGCACAGATGAAAAACATGGCTCTTTTACTTTTCCTGTCACTACTCCACTTATGCAAGCTCCCCTTGCAGCAGCTGGCAGTCCCAGATACTGGAATTGCCAGGGAAACAGTACTCATTTTAACTTTAAACACTTTTCCCTGCATGCCCAGTATATTTCCAACAAGCAGCAACAGTTCCATTATTTAAAACATTTTAATTCTTTACTTTTTGGCTGGAGCTGAACATAGCTACCCTGGAGGCAGCCAGACACACTGTTATGCATTATTCAGATGACCGGGGTCCTGCATAGGCATACTCAAATGAGCCCTTGTCAGAACTCCTTTAATTCCCATCTGTGCAGTCCCCCATCAGGCTGTCCATGGTCACCTGGTCCCAAATAGGTGGAAGGGATCCCAGGACCCATGGCACAGTCCCCGAGGCGACCGCAAAACAAGCGGCTCCACATCAAAGGCGCCTAGCGGGCCAACGTGACTCCCGCTGCCCTGGAGGCAGCGCTTTTGCAGCGGGAGCCCGCGGTCAGCAGTTTAAGCCCTGAGGGGCTGGATTTTCATTTGACTGCAAGCTGGGGCACACACGAGAGCAAACAGGACCTGAGAAGCCAGAAAAATTAGGGGCCAAGTCAGGAGAAGCCCAAGAGACAGCGGGAGAAGGACAGAACAAACCGGGCTAAGGTAAACCCAGACTGGCATTTCTAGGAACCCCCATTTGCAAGTGGGTTACACTACCATTTTTAACAAATCATGGGAGGATGGTGTGGTACCTGAGGACTGGAGGAAGGCGGATGTGATTCCCCTTCACAAAAGTGGGACCAAGACAGAGGCAGGAAACTACAGACCTGTCAGTTTGACCTCTGTGGTAGGGAAAGTGATGGAATCATTTCTGAAGGAAATAATTGTTGAGTACCTAGAGGCCAGTGGGGCACAGGACCCAAGGCAGCATGGGTTCACAGCAGGAAGGTAATGTCAGACAAATCTAATTGATTTCTTTGACTGGGTGACCAAAGTAGTAGACCAGGGAGGGGCTGTGGACGTGGCCTACCTAGACTTTAGTAAGGCATTTGACACAGTCCCACATAAAAGATTAATAGTCAAATTAACCAGCCTGGAAGTGGGCCCCAGGGTGGTAGCATGGGTAAAACATTGGCTGGACAAAAGGACACAGAAGGTAATTGTAAATGGAGTCCACTCTGAAGAAAGAGAGGTTACTAGTGGGGTACTGCAGAGTTCAGTACTGGGCCCAGTCCTTTTTAATGGCTTTATAAGTGACATTGCAGAGGGACTTGAAGGAAAAGTATGCCTCTGTGCAGATGACACAAAGATCTGCAACAGGGTTGATACACAAGGAGATGTGGAAAGGATGAGAAGGGACTTGGCAAGGTTGGAGGAATGGTCAGAAGTATGGCAGCTTGGATTCAATGCAAATAAGTGCAAAATAATGCACTTGGGAAACAAAAACCCAAGGGAAGATTACCCAGTGGGGGGAGAGGTAGTAACAACAACAAAAATGGAAAGGGACCTGGGGGTAATCATATCAGATGACCTTAAGGTTAGAAAGCAATGTGAGAAGGCAGTAGGGAGGGCTGGGCTATACTGGGATGCATAGGGAGAGGCATCACCAGCAGAAAACAGGAAGTTGTTATCCCTCTGTACAGACAGTTGGTGAGACCCCATCTGGAGTAATACGTCCAGTTCTGGAGACTACATCTCCGCAAGGACATAGACAGGATAGAGGCAGTCCAGAGGAGGGCAACTAAAATGGTTCAGGGTCTGCAAGAGAAGCCATACGAGGAGAGACTAAAGGAGCTTAATATGTATACCCTTGAGGAAAGAAGGGAGGGGGGGACATGATAGAAACTTTTAAGTACCTCAGTGGAATCAACAAAGTCCAATAGGGTAGCATCTTTCAGAAAAAGAGACATGCAAGAACTAGGGGACACAATTTAATAATAGAGGGGGAACAGTTCAGGGGCAATGTAAGGAAGTATTTTTTCACAGAGAGGGTGATGGACACATGGAACAGCCTTCCTGAGGAGGTTGTGGGGTCTAAAACTGTGGGAGAATTTAAGAATACATGGGACAGACATAAGGCAATTCTTATGGTGGGTAGGAAGAAACAGGCTGTTGGTTAACTAGGATCTGCAGCTTATCCTGTAGTTAGGAAAATGGGCAGACTAGGTGGGCCAAGCGGTCCTTATCTGCCGTCAAATTCTATGTTTCTATGTAAGAGCTGAAAAAAGGTGGTGGTGTGGCCCTATATGTTAGGGAGGGGTTAAAAACGTGAAATCTCAAGTAAAAAAAAAAAAACTGTTAACAGAGACTGTCTGTATAAACATAACACCACAGCAGTTAACTCAAATCATTGTGGGAGTGTGTTATAGACCCCTAACACAACAAATGAAAATACAGTCTCAGTAATAAATTAAACTGTGATACTCATGAATTGGGAGACATGGTTCTCATGGGAAATTTTAACCTAGGAGAGGTAACCTGGTCTAACTCAGAAGCTGGAAAATGTTACTGAATGTAATTACTACTTCAAAAACGTGTAATAACTTCTATCTTCTAGCTTTGAGTGAAGGCGTCAGAGGGTGTGACGGCGGAAGGCAGTTACAGGGAAGAAAAGAAATGCCCCACACTCTTGCACCACAACAGAAGCAAAAGTTACACTGCATTATAAAACATCCAACACACTGTGCAGCAGCTAACCGAAAACAAACAGACCCTAACATTTCACGTAGCTGCTCTTTGCCAAGGAGACAAGGGTGCCCTTAGTAACAAGGAATGTATACACATTGTTTAAAGACACACGGGCACCATACAAACAATAGAGAAGTGCAAATATTAAAAATGTTAAAAGGACATAGGTATAAGAAAAACAGTCACTAATTGATGCGGAGACAGGTCCATGGATCAGAGCAGAATGTGTCCAGGTTGCCTTCACTCACAAGAAAAGTACACAATCAGTCATTGTCTTGGGTCATCCTTATGGCACTTGCAGTAAATCCAGAAATTAGTATGATAAACAGCTCAGTGGCACACTGAATGTGTGTTTGATGAGTAAGCAAAGAACAAACAGTTCAAATTCATGATAAAACACCACTCAGTTGCAATATAATCTTTAAGCCTGTTTTCCACAGAACACATCATGAATCTGGATAACACTTTGTCAGACAATAAACTTAGTTTTTCATACCTCTAAATATTTACAACATCCCATTAGAATATGTAATTCATCTTACAGCACAGTGACGGCAAGCGCTACCACCACCTGCTGATATATAAATGCCATCCCTTCCCCTCTGCAGTTACCTAATTCCAACAAAGCCAAAGAATATACTGCTGGCAGTACAAATAAAAAAATGCTTCTGTACCTATAGTACACATCTTATTTGAAAACATGTAGAATCATAAAAAAAGAAAATAAAAAGGAAAGTTGTAGCCCAGTATCCTGTGGCTAAATACTTATAATAGGTAGGGGGATATATTTTAAGATAAATGTTAGGGGCTCAGGCAGCTCACACAGCTCATAAAAGGGTAGCTTGTAATGCAGGATTAGCAGTTCAATAAGTAGGGGGTGGGGTGAAGGAAAGGAATAATTAGCTGCTGACACAAACTGTGTGAAGATTTTAGGATTTCACCTCACCCCTCCCCCAACTCCTCACACCACTTTACAGCCTCCAATGATCCCCCATTGGGGGAAGGAGATGCAGAGGGAGGATAGAGGATTTTGTTTCCATCTCTGGTCTGCCTTTTAATTAGGAGTGGGGAGCAGTCCAGTCTGTGATTCCATTGTGGGAAAGAGCTAGAAACATAGAAACGTAGACTCTGATGGAAGATAAGGACTGCTTGGCCCACCTAGTCTGCCCATTCCCTACTTATTGGGTAAGCTGCAGATCCTAGTTAATCAACAGCCTACTTCGTCCTACACCCCACCAAAATTGTCTTATGTCTATCCCATGCATTCTTGAATTCCACCACTGTTTTTGACCCCATAACCTCCTCGGGAAGGCCGTTCCATGTGTCCACCACCCTTTCTGTGAAAAAAATACTTCTTCACATTGCCCCTGAGCCGTCCCCCCTCTATCTTCAGATTGTGTCCCCTTGTTCCTACACATCTCTTTTTTTGAAGGATGCTACCCTCTTGGACTTTGCTGATTCCCTTGAGGTACTTGAAAGCTTCTATCATGTCCCCCCTCTCCCTCCTTTCCTCAAGGGTATACATATTAAGCTCCTTTAGTCTTTCTTCATATGGCTTCTGTTGCAGACCCTGCACCGTTTTAGTTGCCCTTCTCTGGACTGCCTCCATCCTGTCTATGCCCTTGTGGAGATGGGGTCTCCAGAACTGCATGCTGTACTCCAGATGGGGTCTCACCAACTGTCTCTACAGAGACAGTTTCCCCTGCTCCTTTTTGGTGCCTCCCCCCTTGGCTAGTTTAAATGCTTGCCAATGAGGTATTTAAACCTATCACCTAGGACCTTCCTGGACAGATGCAGACCATTGTGCCAGTATAGGCCTACATCCCTCCAGGTGGACCCCTAGTCCCCAGTGAAGCCAAAACCCTGAGCTCTGCACCAGTTTTTCAACCATTGATTCAATCCCTTAGTGTGGAGCACCCTAGCCTCACCCATGCCATAGACAGGCAGCACCTCCGAGAAGGTTACCGTGCATGCTACTTGTCTAAGGCCCCTCCCCAACTCCAGAAGCTCCTCCTGCACTGCTCTGATCCCTTTCCCAGCCAGGTCATTTGTCCCTAGATGGACAATGACATCCAGCTCCCTTCCCCACGCAGCTGCTCCTGCGATCCTGAGGATTTACTCCCTGTCCCTCCAAGCCATGGCATCAGGCAGGCACTTTACCTCCCTCCCCCCCATCTCTACCCTCCTAACAATGGAGTCCCCCACCAGGAGTTGTTTCCTTCCCCTGTGGGGTCCCCTGCCACCCTCCTGTGGGTCTCCTTTGTTGAGGTTCCCAGCATCCTCCTTGGTCTCCATTGCAGGTGCCTCCATAGAGGAACCACACTCTGCCAGAACAGCATACGAATTGTGGAGAGATACAACTGGAGGGATGCGCCTCTGTTCTACCACCCTCACCCTCCCTGAGCCCACTGTGGTCCAAATGCTCCTCTTTCTTGGTAACCTCTGAGGCAACGGCAGCAGCTCTGGGTAGGAGAGGAGGTCCCCTGAATCCTGGCCAACTCAGCCTCGAGATGAGCACCCTCCTCCCTCAGCCCAGAGAGGTGCCTGCAGATGGGACAACACCGCATCCTCCAGAATGTCTCCCAGAAGACTGCCGCTCCACAGTCACTGCACTGCACCACTCCCATCATGTTTTATTTGTGGCCCCTGAACTGTTGTTTTGTATGCTTACTTTTCCTCTCTCTGTTTATTTATTTATGTTTTTATTTTATATATTTTATTTTCTCCCTACTTTCCTAATGCCTCTGTGGGACAGGAAGTTCCTGTGTTCCTCATTAGTCTCCTTCTTACTTGCTCAGAGTCAGGCCTCCAGCAGCTGGGGGGGAGGGAGTGCTACTCTTTTCCTTCTAGGATGGTGAGTCTTTTATGCCTCTGTGACCATTCCCTTCCTGCTCCGAAACAGGAAGTTCTATTGTCAGTCAAATCCTGTGCCTATAAAAGTAGAAATGGCTAAGGGTGGAGGGGAGGGAAGGAGGGATATATAATCCTTGTAGAGTAGTAAAGTTCTAACAGCACCTCCTTCCTCTTGCTGTTCTCTGCCAAAAATTATCTAGGGCAGATTTAAATGGGATTTAAATGCAAACAGCTGGCTTCCTGCTGCCTAAGCCACTCCCCCTAATTCACAGTTCCCTTCTTCACCTAGCTGACTGTACAGATAACAATTCACTTCACCCAACTCAGACAAACATACTAACTCTTGTTTTTGTTTGTTTTTACCCTAAATTGAAGATCCCACTAGAAGAGTTCTAGTTCTTAAGTCCCAGTAGAGTAGTAAAGTTCTAACAGCACTTCCTTCCTCTTGCTGTTCTTTGCCAAAAGCTATCTAGGACAGATTTAAATGCAAACACTTGGCTTCCTGCTGCCTAAGCCACTCCCTCTAATTCACAGTTCGCTTCTTCACCTAGCTAACTGCACAGATAACAATTCACTTCACCCAACTCAGACAAACACACTAACACTTGTTTTTTTGTTTGTTTGTTTTTACCCTAAATTGAAGGTCTCAGTAGAAGAGTTCTAGTTCTTAAGTTCCAGTAGAGTAGTATAGTTCTAACAGCACCTCCTTCCTCTTGCTGTTCTCTGCCAAAAGCTATCTAGGGCAAATTTAAATGCAAACACCTGGCTTCCTGCTGCCTACGGAGGGAGAAGGGAGGTTTAATCTTTAGTAAAACAATTTGAGGTGGGGCATTCAGCTTCACAAAACAATGTCAGTCTTCAGGTTGTAGTGTAATTTATTTTCAAACATGCTTTTAGGCGTTAAATATTACCCTCAACAGTTTGCCTCTTTGCCAGGAGGTTGCCTAAAACACTAATGATAATACTGTAAGTAATGAATTTTTGTGATATATGTTTGGCTCATTAAAACCATTTATTTATTTAAGAGTTTTACCAGGAAAGCATACTGAGCAGAGTACTGCTCAATTCCATATGCATCCTGAGGGTGGAGGGAAAGGAGAATTACAGAATTACAGAAAGGAAAGAACAATCACATTGCTGTTAGAGCAAGGACATAACAATACAGTGGAAGGTAATGATACATATAGAAATGGACCATCCAGCAATTGTTAAGTCGACGGCCTACAGTTACAGTGGTAGGTAGTTGTGTGGGAACAGAGACATTACACAGAGAATAATGGATGGATAGGGGGTTATAACAAGGATTTTACATCCCCCCCCCGAGGGGTGGGATGCCACATAAACCCGGAGAGCGAAGCTCGAGGGCTTTATTCTGGCATCCCATCCTGAGGGGGTGTGTAAAATCCAAGTTTTAAACCCCTTACCCATCCTTTCTTTTGTATAATTGCTGGGATCATTTTTTTGCCACAGCAATTGTGCAAAATAAATGGGTTTGTTTTTCGAGTTGTGGACAGTTAAGATTTCAGCACGCAGGGTCCATGGCAGCTTCTGCTGTTTTATTTCCCCCACTGTGATTCAGATTTTGTGCCCAGTGATATTTTAGTTGCCGCCTCTCGAAAAAAGAAAAGAACTTACCACTGACTGCTTTTGTCAAGGAATTGGAGCGGGTGCCAAAAGTTCTTCCCATTACAACCATTGCTGCTCATTTGCCTTGTACTGACAGGGTCATATAGCTTGGTAAGGCATTTCATGAAGTCATGATGCCACATCAGAAGGAGCAGCACAGCCTTTTATTGCTGTCCCAAGAAGATAAAAAAATAAAAATAATTAAGGTACAGTGCTCTGGTTGGGGCTGCAAAAGCAGGGGGCCCCCAGCGACCGCAGGGTTCGCTGGTGCCTAAAACCGGCTATGGGTGCCACACTGAAGAGCAAGATGGCAGGGAACTGTGTTCAAAACAGGAAGATCGCAGTAAGCGCATGTGTGGAAGTAGGGAAACTGAGTGCATGTTTGTCGTTATAACCAGCTGGTTATAATGCTAGAATTATAACCTGGTTTCCCAGTGGGGAAAAACTGTAACTAGTAATTATAGATTAATAATAACTAACACAAGGAGGACCATCCGGCAATTGTAAGATGATGGCCTACAAATAAAGTGGGAGGTAGTTAGTTGTGTGGCACAAGGACATTTCAGATCGATGTTACACATGTATAACTAATCCAGGACAGGCTAGGCTTTGGTGCGTAACACAGATCTAGTCACAAGCACATATAGAAGTGAAGTGTTCTTTGAGAAGGGAGTTGAGGTGCTGGAGGGGCAAGCTGAATGTCCGTGGGGAGAGAGTTCCAAAGCTTAGGCATGCGATAATTAAAGGCTGCCTGGCCTGCCATGGAGTACATGTGTGGGACAGCCAGGAAACGGGACTCGAAGTTTCTGAGTGAGTACATGGGAGGAGAAGTGGCTGTTAGGACTGAGGAGTGAGTATCATTGAATATATCGCAAATCTTTGACTACAAAACTAAGTAGTATACATGTTTTAATTTATTTATTTTTTATAATATTTATACTGTTTTACAAGTCACTAATTAATTGGCAAAATATCATCATTAGTGTTTTAGGCAATCTTCTGAGAAAGCCTGTAAAAACAGAGGTGCAACCTTGAATGAATGAACTGTACCACAACTGCAGATGCCTGCACACCTGCTGGTATCCACAAGCACTGCCCTTTTGGTCTGCCAATGCAGAGCCATGCACTGTGGCAGAGGGGCAGGGGTGGAGCGTATCTGGGCCACAGGCATCTAACTGGATGTCCGTGTGAGAACATAAGTGGATCCCTGCCGTAGAGGGTGGCAGGGCATGTTATGATATCACAGTGCTCCAGGATGGCCATATTCCTAATGGGAAATATAATAGTACAAAACGAACACCAACCAGTGCTGGTGATGCCCCCAGCTGGCCAGAGGTCCATAAATCTGTGGGCTAGAGGAAAGAGAGATGATCAAGCTCATTAACAAGTGTTTTACTCAACCAAACTATGGCCTGGAATTGAGTCCACATTTCCTTTGAATCTGAGCCATACTGTGTTCCTTGGGGCTGCACCATGTCTAACACTATCCTGAAAAAGACAGAAAAATGTAAAGGTTGAGAATGTGTAAGAAACATTCTGAGGGTGAAGAAGCCCTGAAAGATAAAGCAGTAACAGTATTAACAGTTTCTCTTATATACTGTAGGTATGCCTAGTCCCCCAACTCACTGCCTAATTTCCCTAAACCAAAGTTTCAACCAGCACATAAAACCTGCATTAGAAAAGGGACCCTGTCCCTCTCTCCTGTCTCCCCTACCATGGAATGAACAGAAATGTCCCAATATAATATTAATTAAATTCCATCCCTTCTCCCTTTGCTGCTACTGTACCTAATTCCAAAGAACAGACTGCTGGCAGTACCAATAAAAAAACAAATTCTGATCAGAGCCAATATGGCTGTGAAGAGCATTTAGGAGCAGCATGAGCATTGAAAAGAATATGCGGTGCTCTCAGCCATAACTAATACTGCAGCAATTACAGTACTGCGCATGCGTGACACTTGCGCATGTGCAGTTTTCCCTTGAGTCAGCCGTGAGCAACATGGCAGTGCTGACATGACTATGTATGTGTGATACTCACACTTGCATGGTGTGTTTGTGTCACAGATCCCCCACCCATGTCTTAACCAGCATACCTCTCTCACCTGGCTGCCACGGATGTGTTTGCCCTGTGTTTGCCCCTCACCCTTTCCTGTGCTTACACCCAGCACTCTCAGCTGCCACAGACCCTTGTCTGTGTTTGCTCCTCACTGTTTCCTGTGCTCACACCCAGCCCTCTCAGCAAAAGTGACATGCTGGACTCCTGGATAGCTGAAGCCCAGTAAAC
The DNA here is from genome assembly GCA_016271365.2 of Neoceratodus forsteri. Taxonomy (NCBI): domain Eukaryota; kingdom Metazoa; phylum Chordata; order Ceratodontiformes; family Ceratodontidae; genus Neoceratodus; species Neoceratodus forsteri. The sequence continues at coordinate 530,933,450 of JADMNL010000022.1, read as the reverse complement.
CCCGGGTGTAATGTGGGTCTGGTTTTATAAAATTTTAATCCATTCACTTCCTGTATCAGGAGGGGATTAACTTTTCTTCTGTTAATTAAAATAAAGTAACATGTCTCTTTTGGAATGCAGATACTGCCTAAGACTTACAATAATTCTTGTTAAACAGTGAGGGATTGAACATGATGGACCTAGAGGATATACCCTGAGTATGGCGAATGAATATGGGCGCCACATCAAAATGGTGACTCATACTGGGCGCTGTACTCCTGGGCTAGCCTGCAAGGGTAACAACCCTACATAAATACGAGGGTAGTAAATGGCAACAGGAAAGGGAGGATAGCGAGGGGAGAAGGGGAGGGACAGGGAAGGGGTTTTAAGGGACTGGTGTGCCTGCTGCCGCCGAGCTAACCATGTGGTGTGGTGGTGTAGGTGACCAGCTCTGGTGCAGTAGGTACAGGGTTCAGGACTGGGTGCGTGGAAATTATGCCACTGTCTGTGGCTGTGGCACTTAATTTTATTGCGATATGTGGATTTTGCCCCCTCTCCGACATGCACCCCCCTGGAGTTGAGAATATATATTCAGAGGGGTGCAGGGGGGGGCATGTGGGGGTGCAGCCCCCCTGCAAAAACACTTTTTTATTTTACAGATGTAGGGTCACCTGGAAGGGTATATTGCTGAATTGCTTTTCAGCGATATGCACTCGCCATAATAGCTTTGCTATTTTGCGATCACTGTTATGACATGGAACCACCTAGAGTGCTTTACAACTTTAAATTACTATGTTACAGTGAGGGATTGGACATGCTGGACCTAGAGTCCCTTAAATCATCAGATTACTATGTTACAGTGAGGGGTTGGACATGATTGCTCCAGAGTCCTATACAACATTAAAATACTATGTTACAATATAGGGTTGAACATGATGGACCTCACGTCCATTGCAACATTAAATTACTATGTTACAGTGAGGAGTTGGACATGATGAACCCAGAGTCCTTTTCAAGGGGGGGCATGTGTTGGTGCAGCTCCCCCAAAAAGCACTTTTTTATTTTACAGATGTCGGGTCACCTGGAAGTGTATATCGCCAAATTGCTTTTCGACGGTATGCACTCGCCATAATAGCTTTGCTATTTTGCGATTGCTATTATGACATGGAACTACCTAGAGTGCTTTACAACATTAAATTACTATGTTACAGTGAGGGGCTGGACATGCTGGACCTAGAGTCCCTTACAACATCAGATTACTACTGTATGTTACAGTGAGGGGTTGGACATGATTGACCCAGAGTCCCTTACAACATTAAAATGCTATGTTATGGTATGGGGTTGAACATGATGGACTTCACATCCATTACAACATTAAATTACTGTGTTACAGTGAGGGATTGGCCATGATGGACCTAGTGTCCCTTACAACATTTAATTATTGTGTTACAGTGAGGGAGTGGACATGATGGACCCAGAGTCCCTTACACCGTTAAATTAGTATGTTACAGTAAGGGGTTGGACATGATGGACCCAGAGTTCTGTGTAACATTAAATTACTATGTTACAGTGAGAGGTTAGATTTTATGGACCCATTATCCCTTACAATATTAAATTACTATGTTACAATGAGGGGTTGAACATGATGGACCCAGTGTCTTGTACAACATTAAATGACTATGTTACAGTGAGAAGTTGAACATGATAGACCCACAGTCCCTCATAACATTAAATTACTGTGTTACAGTTTGGGATTGGACATGATGGCCCCAGAGTCCCTTACAACATTAAATTACTATGTTACAATGAGGGGTCAGACATGATGGACCCAGAGTCCCTTACAACATCAAATTACTATTAACAGTGAGGGGTTTGACAGAATGGACCCAGAGTCCCTTTCAAGCTTTTCCAGGACCTCTGCATGCATGGAGGGGCAGCGAACTGTTTGAGGATTTTTGTGCCCTCAATATACAGACTGTTATAACTACAGCCTTGCTAGCTTCACATGCTGTGAAGCTTGATCAAATAGAAATAGAACATGTAAATGTGGAGGTGGACATTGGACAACAAAATAAAATGAGAGAGGTGACGAAGTTAAAAAATTGTAAAAACACTGTGTCTTTATGGATCCGAACAGGGAAATTCACTAAAGGACACGCAGGTAAAATTAAATGTCAACTTCTATGTATCTAATACAAGAAGGCTGAAGACTAACTGCCAGTGTAATCAAGGCTTAAGACTCAGATGTGTTGCAAAGTAATCTGAGAGCAGGCAGCAATGGAATGCAGGATAGCATGCAGACTGAAAAGTGCCGTTGAATGAAAATCGTCTTTTCATTGTTTATGGAAGTTAGCTAGGTGTTCCAAAGCTACAGTATTTATCTTATATTCCCATAAAATGATGAGTGCCTACTCCAAGACATTAGCTGTCAGGTCACTGAAAGCAGGCATGACTAGAGAGGCAAGCTGGAAAAATAGTGTTATAACTGGTCTACTCAACAGAGAGAGAGAGGGGAGTATTTCATTCAACTGGTATAGTGATTTGCAGTTGTGGAAGGATACACTAAAAAGTCCAAAAAATGTGTGCTTCAGTATCCCATTTTCCCAGCTACAGCAAGACAGCTGCAGGCTCCGCCCCCAGCCATAAAAATGTGTCTGTACCTATAGGGCACATCCTATCTGAAAACATGTACAATCATTAAAAAAAAGTTGCTGCATTGTCTCCTGTGGCTAAATGCTTGTAATGGGTGGGGGATTTATTTTAAGATAAAGGATAGGGCCGGGGCAGCTCACGCAGCTCATAAAAGGGTGCATTCCAACTAATCTGAATGTTAATGCAGGATTAGCAGTTCCAGTGTCAGGGGGGCTGTAGTCTCCCATTATGTTAAAAAAAAAAATGTTTAATGTATACTATTACCTTTAAACCCCAGGAAATCTTACAGTATTCTGACTTCTGCTGTATGGTCTCACCATAAGACTGCTTTGGAACCAAAATGGTAATAGAACCTATGCTAATCATGGAATGTTAGGCTCGAGTTCAGTTTTCAAACCACTGTCCCTGATAAACATTCTACAACTGTCAGATTTTTTACTCTGCTTACCAAGCACAGACACCTCGGAGAACCTTCCTTCGTCTTTCTTGAAGATTTAATTTTCTCGTTTTTTTTGTTTTTTTTTTGCATAAAATAATTTTATTTCACTTTCAAAGCATACATACATTTAATTACATTCACTTGGATTTGGAATACAGTTCCATCTGATAGAAAACTAATCATTGTACACAGTGCCAGCATTTCCTATTACAGTTCTCCCACACCTGTAAGTTTATCTTATGATGATGCCAGGCTAACTCGTAGCATGTCCAGGTGCCCAAATTCAAGACAGAGAAAAAACGTGTCTTATACCTCTATCCTATCCCATAGAGATGCACTTTTGGACTGCGAGAGGTCTGCCAGGAAAGGGGCTCATTCCTTTGTGAACTGTTCAAGCTTGTCCTTAACAAACAAAGTAAGTCTTTCCAAGGCTAGTGTGTGCAGGGCAAGTGTTCGCCATGCCTGCACTGTAGGAGTAATACAGGATACCCAAGTATTTTGGATGCAGTGTCTGGCTAGGATCAATAATATGCGTACTCATCTGGGGAAAGGGTCAAATTCCCCCTCCGCATCCACCTATGTTCCAAATAGACAGGTTAGTGGGCCCAGCAGGATCACTCTACCCCACATCCTCCCTATCTCCACTACCATAGAGGTCCAGAAGTGTTGCAAAAGGGGACATGCTCAAAAACTATGCACATAAGTGCCCATCTCCTGGTTGCACCTTCCACAGTAAGGTGACGTTGTAGGGTGGTATTTGTGAATGATCACTGGTGGGTTATACACCCTGTGTATACATTTATAAAAAGCCTCTTTGAATTTATTACAAAGAAGAAGTCCCATATGCATGGTTAGAAGCTCTCCCCAATCCTTGACACTTATTTGAAGGCCTAAATCTCTTTCCCAAAGCCTCCGGGTGTTTCCCAACAGATCCGGTAAGCACTGCCTTGTGTCTTTTACTACTTTCCCCATAAACCCTTTAGTGTCCCATCTTGATACTTGTATCTGAGCTTCAATTTTCCACAGTTCCACCAACCCAGGTCCATCCCTTTCCAGCCCCATCACATATGCCCTAACCTGAAAGTATCTAAATAATTGCCCTTCCCCTAACTTTAGTCTCTGGTATAATTCTAAGAATGAGCTCAACTGCCCCCCACACACAAATCCTCTACATTCCTCACCCCCTGCCTCTCCCAGACCTTAAACCCAGGGTCTTCCCAGCCAGGCAAAAAATAAGGGTTCCTCACCACAGGCATCAAATATGTATCCAGTGCCTCTGCCTCCCTTTGCCTTAGCAGTCTGTCCCAGCTATCTGGGCTGCTTTCACCAGGGGGTTCCTGTGCTCCTGTCATCTGTATGCTCCCCTGCCCTGTTTCTCCAAATATGCAGAGAGTTGTGTGGAACAGTCCCTCTGTTCTAAATCTACCCACCTTGCTATTGGGGGCATGTGAACCCAATCACTCACATATATCTGCTGTGCTGCCAAGTAATATGTGCCCATGTCTGGAAAATTAAATCCCCTTCTTCCCGTATCCATTTTGAGATGCCGCAGGCTTATCCTTGATTGCTTTCCCTGCCAGATGAACCCAGAGAACATACTCTCTAACTGTTTAGTATCTTTCCGGGATAATCCCACATGCAGCATCTGCATAATGTATACCAGCCATGGGAGTATATTCATTTTTTTTTTTTTTTTTATTTAGTTGTTTAACCAGGTATAGCACACTAAGCTGGTAGCTTTTTTACAGGAGCGACCTGGGAGCACAAGGAGGTTAAGTGACTTGCTCAGGGCCACACAGTATGCAAGTGGAAGCTGTGGGATTCAAACCCAGGTCTGGTCTACAGGATGTCACCAGATTTGCAGCTCAGAGCCTTAGACCACTGCGCTATACTGCCTCCCTCATTTTAATCAGATTTATTCTTCCCAGCCACGAGATTGGGAGTGAGGTCCATCGCTTAAGATCAGCTTCAATCGTTTTAAGTATAGGGTCATAATTGAGTTTATACAGAGACTCTAAGGACCATCCGATGTTGATCCCCAAGTATCGGAAGTGTTCTCCTACTACCTTAAAGCCCCATCCCTCTTCCTGTCTTGCAGTTCTGGGGAGCTTCATGATCTCAGATTTATCTAAATTTAATTTATATCCCGAGAATCCAGCAAAACTTTCAACCAGCTGCAGGAGACTAGGCATAGATTTCTCAGGTTCTGTTACGAACAGTAGCATGTCATCCGCGTACATAGCGATTTTATGCTGCTCCCCTGATGCCCCCTGTACCCCCTGAATGCACTCCTCCTGCCGAATGGATACAGCCAGGGGTTCCACAGCCAAGGCGAAGAGCAACAGTGAGAGCGGACACCCATGCCTCGTGCCCCTGCCAAGGCCAAAGCCCGCCAAGAGATTGCCATTCACCAGAACCTTTGCTCTGGGTGGGCTGTATAAGGCATGCACCCTGTCTCCGAATTACCCCCCCAGACCGAAGCGGGCCATTGTTGCAAACAAATACTCCCATTCCACCCTGTCAGATGCTTTTTCCACATCCATAGAGAGGATACAGGTGTCCACATTCCTCTTCCCCGCTCCCCAAATCACATTTAGAAGTCTGCTAACATTATGATATGATAGTCGTCCCTTAATGAACCTGGTCTGGTGTGGGTGGATCAAATCCGGTAGGACCTCCTCCAGACGGCCTGCCAAGACTTTTGCGAATATCTTGGCTTCGCAATTGAGTAGCGAGATTGGACAGTAAGATGCACATTCCAGGATATTTTTCCCCTCCTTAGGGATCAGACATATTACAGCATCTGAGAAATTCCCCAGTAGACTCGAAGCCTCCCCCTCTATCTGCTGAAATGTCTCACAGAATGGCCCAGCCAGCTGTCCCACCAAACATCTATAATATTCTATCGGGAAGCCATCTGGTCTACTTGCTTTTCCCACCAGCAGCCTCTGAATAACCCGCAACACCTCTTCTCTCTTTACCGGGCTATTAATAGCCTTCCTCTGATCCCTAGTTAGTTTGGGTTGTCTCAGAGTCTCCAGAAAGGCTTTGCCACTCTCCCTAGCCCCCTGCCCTCCCTCTGTCCTATACAGTTGTTCATAGAAGCTACGAAAACATTCTCTAATCTGTTGATCTGACTTATGTAACACACCCCCTTTATCTTTAATCGCCGAGATATGAGTTTGGCCCTTTTCTCCCCACATCAGTCGTACCAACAGGGGTCCGGGTTTGTTCCCCTGTTCATATAACTTTTTCCACCCAAAGATCCATGCTTTTCTGGCCTCCTCACTAAGCAGAGTGTTCAAAGCTTCCCTCGCTGCCTTTAAGCTATTCCGAACCATTTTATTCCCTCCACCCACAGCCCTCCTCTCCAGTTCTCTCACTTTGACTTCTAATTCCACCAGCCTGGCTTGCTTCTGCTTCTTGCCCCTTATCACATATTTTATGATCATCCCCCTCATATATGCCTTTCACACATCCCATATTGTACCTTTACTAGTGGGTGAGTTTGCATTCATTGTTATATAATTTTCCCAATGATCCTTTAAATATTTCTTAAAATGTTTATCCCCTAATAGGTATGTTGGGAACTTCCAAGGTGGGGTTTATTCATCATCAGTGATATTATAACCATAGCATGGTCAGATACGTGGATAGGGCTGTGTCGCGTTGTCTGAATTCTTCGATACCAAGCCTGTGGGAGGAATATATAGTCTATCCTTGACCACGTGCCATGCGGGTTCCAGTAAAAAGTATATTCTTTAGCCCCCTGGTTTGCCTCTCGCCACCCATCTACCAGCTCTAACTCCCCCATTCCCCAATGCCATTGTCTAATTGCATCATTGTGCCATCCTCTACTCTGTGAATGATCTAAATAAGGGTCCAGAGTACAGTTCAGATCCCCCCAAGATCAATCCCAGGAACTGTTCCTTTATAAGAAGTGAAAGGATTGTGCTGTAAAATGAGGCCTCAAATACCGCAGAGGCATATATGCTTTCAAAGGTTATTCTTTCTCCCCAAAGTCCCCCTTCCACAATTACATACCTCCCTCTGTTCTGCTCTCTTACCACTCATTTTACTTGAAGTGGGAGATTTCGATGCAGAAGGACAGCGACCCCTCTTTTATGCGCTCTATACGAGGCTGCGAAACCCTTCCCCACCCATCCCCTCACAAGCTTCAAGTGCTCTGCTGTTGTGAGATGTGTTTCTTGTAACAGCGCCACCTGAATCCCTTGTCTCCTCATAGCCATAAGGAGCTTAGCTCGCTTCACAGGGGTCGCTGTCCCTCGAACATTCCAGAAACATACCACAAGATCTTGCTTATTAGCCATTAATACAATAGTTACCAGTCCCCACTCCCCTTACCCAGATCTCATCATTTCTTCTACCATTTTCAGAATGATGCATGAATATTCCTTCCCAACAGGTCTCCCCCAGTACTCGTACCTGGCACACTTTTAACTTTTCTCTATATGCATGTATGCAACAATAAAATTTTAACAAAACAGCAACTATATACATAATATGTAAGTAACATTTAACTGTACCCCCCCAACAGTCAAAACACCCAAACTCAGTATGTCCCCCCAATCCTTCAGTCTCTATAACTTGACTGATCCCCTTTGTAATTCTCTCATTTGAATTTTGCTGACAACATCCCCTCTCTGACACTATCTGCCAATTATGCTTAAGTGTCATATAAAGCCCATCAGGTAATTATGTCCCCCCACCCCGAAGTGTACACTGTCATCACCCCATCATATTCAGTTCTTATTGACTTTATTTCATTTCCTTTCCCTCCCCCAGCTGTTCATCTGCCTTTGTCAGCTAAGTGATCTTTCCCCCTTAGTGGGCAAGCCCTCCAGTATAGCAAGGGGACCACATATATTACTGTTGCACTCGAGCACCCTACGTGATGCTCTGATGTGCCCGGGCTGCGCCTGAGTTCTCATTTTTTTGAAGTAATATTTATTTCTTTTCAATTTTAAAGCACTGCCCTTGAGTTTACAGGTAGATTTGTCTAGATTTAGTTTTATTCCGGTAAGTTTTTCAGTTTCTTCTTGGTTCGTTTAACCAGGAGGAAACCGAACATTTATTTACATTTTAAAAGTTGAATTTATATATATTTTAACCTTACTTGGCCGATTATTTCATTTCTAAGAGAAACCGTGGTAACTCTCAGTTCTCTTGTCAGTCGCTAAACCGATCATTAAAAAAAAAAAAAAGTAGAGAGATCTTTGTTTATTTGTGTGAGCTTCTGGTCCAGAAACCCCACTTTTTAGGGTTTTTTATTGGTTATGTCACTACCCAAGAAAAGAACCGGCCCAATGGGTTTTCAGCATTCTACAGAATGTGGGGAACCATTTGCTAAAGCAAATCCTTACTTAGTTCGTGTTGTCTGTCTGGGGTTTGACCACTTTAAGGCAGATTGTGAAATTTTTAAGAATTTTCCTCAGTCAACGCTTGATAGGCATTTGAACCGACTGAAGGATAAAAGTCAGAGAAGGCTGCTGACCCAGCTTCGGATAAACTTTCCTCCTCTCAGAAGGAGAAACCCAAGGAACTGGTCGAACAACCCTCTAACCAGGGTGATGGTTCCTTGGGTAAGAAAAGAACCGCAGACACTGCCACTGAACCGGCAAGTTCTGCCAAGGATAAGAGGAAGGAAAAACACTCTGTTAAGGAACAACAACCAGTGAACCTGTCTGTTCAAACTGCAGAAGCAATAGCAAATGCTATAAGCATTCTTCAGGCGCTGCAAACCGGTACCACAGTTCCCATTCAGTGGCCCGATCTGCAGAGCTCGGTACAGGACCTGGGTTCCTCCTCGGTTCCTGGTTCACTGGAACAGTTTGCTGAGGTTTATGTGGAAGGGGAGGATAAAGATGACGATGATGAGGATGAAGATTATGGGGAACCTCTTGAACCAGACGTATCCCCTGATCCTCGCCATGCTGACTCCCATGAGAAGGGAGCTGAGGACTTTTCATCCCACTTTGCCTTTATGAAGCAAGTGGCACAGACTCTGGACCTCTCCACCTAAGAATCTAAAGAGGAGGAAGAGGAACCAGACTAAATGGAAATGATAGATGTGCCAGCAATGAAAAGACTGTTGTTGCCTATCCATAAGTCCTTAAAGAGACAGGCCTCCAAGATTTTATAGATTCCTACTTCCATTGCCCCAGTGGAAAACAGGATGGATAGGAAGTATTGGGTGGCAAAGTCTGGGGCAGAATTCCTTTTTGGGCACCCCAGCCATGAAGGGGTGGTGCAGGCTGCTGCATGTGATAAAGCAGGGATCCCTCTGGCATCACATTCTCCAGAGAAGGATTCTAGGAAAATGGATTCTATGACTAAGCTGTTCTATTTGGGTGCCTCTTTGGTTATTAGACAAGCAACCTACATGGCTTATGTGTCCGGATACCAAAAGAGCCTCTGGAACACTGTTTTGGAGATAGCCAAGGCATGCCCTGGACCCATGGCATCAGACTTGTCTGAAGCTGCAAAAAGTGGCATAGAAGCTTCTAAGTGCCAGTTTCGGATGGCAGTGGATGCAAATGATATTGCAGCCAGGCAAATGGCAATCTCAGTGTTTCTGAGGAGATTTGCTTGGCTTAGGGTGAGTAATTTGTCACAGGACACTCAGACTAAGGCACTGGACTTTCCTTGTGAGTTTACAACTCTCTTCAGTGAGCAAACTGAGGCTTACATGAAGAAGATGGATGAGTATAAAGTGGCCTACAAGAGTGCTGCTGCAAAAGAGAAGGCAGCAACACCACAGAAGTACCAAGGCAAAGGGGGCAGGGGTAAATCCCACTACAGGCCCTTCTTTCAGGATTAGGCATCAACAGCCTACCTGCCTCGGAGGAGGTTACTTCAGAAGCAGAGGCAGAAAGGGTAGCAGCCATGCTGGCCCCAGCACTCAGCCAAGTGCACAAACCAAGCAGACCCCCTGAGGTGTCTGCTAGGGTCACCTCCTCACTTCCAGTAGGAGGCAGGCTGGCCCACTATCTCCAGGCTTGGAAATCCATCACTACAGACAAGTGGGTCCTGGAGGTAGTGAGCCAGGGTCTTGCACTCAGTTTCAAGGTTCTTCCCAAACTGAGGGCAAGACTTTTCAGACCTGCCAGTCCAGCATAAGCAGTTCTGTTGGAGGAGGAAGTAGCAAAACTGTTTCAGGAAAAGGCAGTAGAGCCAGTTCCCTGGGCCCAACAGGAAAGGGTCTCTACTCAATGTACTTCCTCACTATAAAGAAAACAGGAGTGGCAACCCTTACTGGATCTCAGACACTTAAACAAACATTTGACAAAGCCAAAGTTCAAAATGGTCACCCTAGCTACCATTCTCCATACACTCAGGAGAGGAGATTGGCTGGCATCTCTGGACTTAAAGGACACCTGCTTCCATATTCCTATTAGGCAATCACACAGAAAGTACCTCAGGCTCAGATTGCCATCAGGCCTTCTACCAGTTCAGGGCCATGTCTTTTGGCCTGACTTCTGCCCCAAGGGTGTTCACCAAGTGCCTAGCAGTAGTGGTGGCATACCTAAGGGGACAAGGGGTTACAGTCTTCCTGTACCTGGATGACTGGCTAGTGGTAGGCCAGTCCCCTCAGCAAGTAAGCGATGCACTGACCATCACTCAGGATACCCTGTGTACACTGGGCTTCCTGGTAAACCAGAAAAAGTCAGTTCAACTCCTGGAGTTCATAGGGGTGGAACTAGATACACTGAGAGGAAGAGCCTTCCTCCCTCAGGGAAGGGTCGACAGCTTGGTGCAGTTGGCAAGCTCCTTCCAGCTGCATACCCCCAAACCAGCAAGACATTTTCTCCAGCTCTCAGGTCACATGGCTGCATCAACAGCAACAGTGTCAGGGTCAAGGTTCCAGATGAGGGACATTCAGTTTCACCTCAGGTCTCACTGGTCTCAGAAAAGAGAGTCCCTGTCAAGGATGGTACCAGTCGGAGGAACCCTGCTTCAAGCTCTGCAGTGGTGACAAGAAAAGGACAACCTCAGAGAAGGCATGCCTTTCCTCCAGTTGTCACCAGCAGCAGTCTTAACAACAGATGCCTCCCTCCTAGGGTAGGGTGCCCACCTAAGGGAGCATACTGCCCATGGTACCTGGCTCCAGCAGGAGTCTCTGCTTCATATAAACCTGCTGGAACTCAGGGCAGTTTATCAGGGCATTCTGTCCTTTGCTTCAGTGCTGCAGGGCGAAGTGGTTCAAGTCAAGACAGACAATGTACCCACAATGTACTGCATCGACAAGCAAGGGGGCACAAGATCTTCCCCCCTGTGCACAGAAGCCATGAAGGTATGGAATCTGGCTTACTCCCTAAGGATCTCTCTCTCAGCAGTTCATCTCCCAGGGAAGGACAACATTCTAGCAGATGCTGTCAGCAGGATCCATCAGAACCACCATGAGTGGTCACTAAATAGGCAGATCCTGCAAGTGTACATAACTCAGGATGAAATCAAGAAAGAAACTGATGTGACTTCTGCTATAAACACCGAAATATGAGCTGCAGAAAATTAATTTTCCTTACAGGATGAAAATAAGTAATTTGTATAGGAAGATAACTACAGCAATGTGAGACACTTAGTGGAAACGTAGTTTGTATTCTTTAGAGTATAAATAAAATGGGGCACATATTAGAAAAAAATAAATTTGTCCTTTGGTGGTACCATCAACAATACAGCTGAGATTTTTTTTCCCCAGATTCTTCACCTGTGAATAACACGTTCAGGAGGAAAACGCAAACCCTGTCATGTTAATATAAATTTTTATTCTATGTCCAGAGTTTCAAAGACACTTCCTTCCAAGTCCTGATAGCAGAGCTAGAGGGAAAAAATTGGTGGGCCTTTTTTGCCATTGGATCATTCACTAGCATCCGGGAAGATCTGACAGAATTAAAGTTATGTTAATTGTGACTACTTAATAATTGAAAATTATAAGAAAGGTGCAGCAATGACGGTAGAAATTGCAGGAAATATTCTACCATGTAACTGTCTCAAAAGTTGTAACTTTTGAATCAGGCCATTACTACAGCAAAAGAATGCTGCAGTTACATCTTGCTCAGAAATGGCCAAAATACTGCCTGAAGTAATTGGTCCAAGAAGACAGCCACACATTCCCTCCACCCATGTTAACATGTAATATGCTGAAAGTCATAAAAGAGAGCAGTTGAGAGGTAATAACTAGAGCAAAAGATCTTTAATGGGTTAGCTGGAGTATGAAAAATGAACTTTCCTCCACCGCATACAGCATGTGACAATTGCTTTCTATCCCAATCTTTTTGCTACATATTGTACTTTTATTTGCAAGACTAACAAGAGTTAATGGACACCATTTATAACTGGGCAGTTGCATATGATATTATCTACCATGGATAAGGCACTTTTTCTACAGTATGTGTGTTGTCCTGTTGATTGAATATGAGTCTGTTCACCATAAATAAATCATGTTACTGCTTCTTTTAAACTCCTTTACATGTAGTATCATTATGCAGAACCATTATTAATTAGGATGACATGCTTTCTGGTTTATATTACTTTATTGTTGTGTTGCATATCATCCTAATTAATAAGGGTTCTCCTCAATGACACTATGTTTAAAGGAGTTTAAATCAACCAGTAACAAGACTTACTGTATTTACGGTGAACAGACTCAGATTAACACAATAGGACACACAGAAAACAAATGTCAGTGGCAGTCTGCTGTAAAAACATCTACTGCCTAATGTCCATGAGTAATTACCTTCCCTTTTTTTCAGTAAATAAAGCCTGACAAATTATGGAAAGCTACATATTACTACACAGAGTCTCAAATTCTGTTAATTTGTGTTATGTTCTTCACATAATTTGTTTCGGTGGAATTTTCCCTAGCAAATTAAGTATAACATACTACAGAATTCCTCGACATGTTGTTTCATTCATTAAATTCCACAGGGGATACATTTTTGGCGGTTACACAGAATTTGTTAGAGAAAAATGCTCTGAAATATAATTATCACCTTACTATTTTTACCGATATATTTTTCAGTCTTATGTGAAGTGCAGTGGGCAAATAGAGACATGGGTAATGGGGACTGGCACCCGAGTAGTATTTGATCATTATGGCCATCATGGCCTGTTAAAACTAAAAAAACAAAAGACTGGCCCACTACCAAGTATATTACAGTGATTCTTTAGACAGTGCATGGTGGGAGTCGACAGGTAATAAAAACAGACTGGTTAATGGTGTATTTCTATATGGGTCCACTATCTTGCCCAAGCATACGGAGTAACCATCGCCCTTGACCACTGGACAGCAACCATATATGCACAATTACTCAATAGAGATTCTGAAATTATGATTCTCCGGGATTGCAGCACTGAATAGTAATACACACATGCCTAACCTAATTTCAACAAGTCCTGCATTGGGATGCTTGTATTCCACACTTCAAGGCCTTGCAGCCATTGGGAGAAAAAAAAAGGAAAACACACATTCCATGCCTCTACAGTATTTAAATAACATAACTTACTGACAGCAACCTCATATACTGTATACGGTGAGATTCAGATCGCTACTATGATTTATGAGGCATCGAGAAATGAAGTTAAATTTATTTAATCTTTACTGCTTTGGCAGTTTGGAGCCATGAATTTAGATTAGGTGAAACCTTAATTTTTAGGGAGGAACAGAAGCACTATAATTCTCTTTTCAGTTACAAGAAACAAATTTGAAAAAAGACGGTGGACTGTGGACTGTTGACTGTGGGGACACCTATCGGAAAATTAGTGAAAGTAAAGTAAACTATAATCATGAACAGCGCCACCTGGCACAACTAAACAGCTGATGAGAGTGGTTCATTTAATTAAGGGCTTAGCATACCGCCTACCACACTACCACATAATGTAGCACCGCATTAATGATATATCAGTCGGTAATGCTGCAGATACCAAAGTGTACCGCATTACCGGAAAACTTTTTTTAATCACCACTGTTGAATTGGCAGATCACAGACAAATGAGTGTAGTCATGCCCATCTGGAAGGCTTTTGCCTGCAATAAAGACACTTGTAAACAATACAGTCACCGGACAGAGAGGATAACACACACACACACACACACACACCAGCCCATTCTATGTGTGTTTGCTGCTCATTTGTGGCCTGCCCTGGGAAAGATTCAAAGAAACATTAGGGCCTTTTACACTATGGGAGCTGCACAAGTAAATCCTAACATTTAGCAGTTGTGCTGCTCCTTCCCTTCCTTTACTTCAAATAATACAGTACACCCCTGACGCATACACCATGCAAGGTAACAGTCAGCATTGACAAATGCTTTTTTGTGTAATTCTCATGTTTCTTAATTGTATGATTGATAATTGGAATAATCCAAGATAGGGTGTGGGTTGGGCTGGGATTTAATCCCCCCCCCAACCTGGCATGGTTGGTCACTCTGCCTGCAACCTCATAACTGAACCACACCAGGCATGGGTAAATCCCAGCTCAACCCACACCCTATCGTGGATTATTCATTAAATATACTGCATCACATTCTTGCAAATCAGTGTTAACCTTAGTCTCAATGGAAAAGTAGATAGATAAATATCCTTGTCTTTTTGCTTTCCATGCCAGAGCAGACAGGTTCGTGGCTGTAGATACACAATCTTGGTATCAGTATCACTAGTGTTTATAAAACATGGGAAAATGTTAAATGAGAAATGCACTGAATTTGCATAGAAACACAGACTTTTGGCAGAAAATGACCTGTAGGCTCATCTGCTCTACCCCTATTCTAACAACTCTGACCCTATTTAGTCACTGGTGTCCTTTCCTCCCTCCACCATTCCCCTCTCACTCCCTCCCTCCCCCTTTCTTCCTCTGTCCAGTTTGTCTCTGTGCCTATCCCACACATGCTTGAAGCTCCCCACAGTCTTTGCCCCCACTATCACCTCTGGCAGGCTATTCCAGTTGTCCATCACCCTTTCCATGAAGAAGTATTTCCTCACATCTCTCCTGAACTTCTTCCATAGTTAGCTTCATTGCATGCCCCCATGTTCTAGTTCCTTCTTTGCTCTGAAAGAAACACCCCTCCTGTACCTTGTGCACCTCAGTGAGGTACTTGCTGGTCTCAGTCGTGTCCCCTTTCACTCTTCTGTGCTCCAGGGAGTACATGTTAAGTTCCTGCAACCTTTCCTCATAAGGCTTTTCTTGCAGCCCTCACACCATTTTGCCTGCCCTCCTCTGTACTGCTCAACCCTGTCAGTGTCCTTGTGGAGGTACGGCCTCCAGAACCAGACACACGTATTCCAGGTGGGACCTCACTACTGAGCGATACAATGGTAGCACCACCTCCCTCCCTCCTCCAGCTAGAAATCCCCCTCCCAATTCACCCCAGCATCCTACTAGCCTTTCTCACTACCTTGTCACACTGATCAGCTATCTTGAGATCATCAGGTATGATGACCTGAGGTCTCTTTCTTGTTTGGTGACTGTAAGTACCTCTTCCCCCCAATTTTATACACATCTCTTGGATTTCCTCACCCCAGTAAGTCATTTTTTCTCCCCCTAGTAGAAGCTGATTTTAAAATACTGGTTTAAATGTTGTTATTGTTTGAGCCATACAGGCTGTTTAGTTATCCTAGTGAGTGTCTTTGACTTACACACAGCTAGTGAGGACCATTTTAGGACTGTATGATGGAGATTATGTTCTTGCTCTCATTTTTTATTATATATTTATATATACAGTTACTGTGGCTTTTATGGTTGTAAGAGTACAATCTCGAGTTCTTTGAGTGAGAGAACTGTGAAGCACAGCTGAGCAGTTCTGGCACACAAGTAAGAATAAACTCTTCTAACCATAAGAGACATAGGAACTGTGCATATAAACATATTTGTAACATGGCATTAATAGTGTGCAGGGGAATCCGGCTGTGCGATAGGTGGAAGAGGGTCATGAGACGGCAGCTTGAGCGGGCATTAACCTATGTTATATGTCGTGCCCGCTCAGGCAGTACCGTGACCGGCCAGACCCCCAGGTTAGCAGCACTGGGTGCCGTCGCCAAGCGAGCTGAGTAGGGAGAGGAGCGCCAGCCCCACTAGGCATGCGAGGGTGGAAACAGGCACGGGGGAGCACTACTCGCTGCAGACATCCACGAGAGGCAGCAGGGCAGACCCAGGAGCAACTGGGAGAGCGAGCTAGAGCAGGGCACTGGCGGAGCACTGTGCGGGAGGCAAGAGGAAGGGAAGCCCCCCAGCATGCACAGCGTGAGTGCAATCCTCCTCTCGGCACTGAAAGTCTTCACCAGAGACCTCCCGGGGGCGGTCATGATGGTAATAGCTGCACGGAACCGCACAGGAGTGGGACAGTGATGTTGGGTGCAGAGGTCTGCGCGACTCCAGGGACAGCAGGTAATGACCGCATCTGTATCTATGTAGTCCTGTGCACCTTACTGCAAGAGCGAAGCACAGGGTGACAAGTCGCGCAGCCCCTCCATGTGTCAGTGTTCATCTCGCAGACTGGGACTCCTCCAGATGCCTCCACCGACCCGCGGCCCATGTTACAAGCGCATTAAGCCACTCCTTCCGGTGGCATCTAATGCGATTGATGCATGGGGGAATGGCTGGCGGCCCCCCCCCATGCATCAATCCAGCATTAGATGCCACCTTCGTCGTGGCTTAATGCTTACATAAATCATGTTAAAGCAGCAGTGCATCAATGTATTCATGCACTGCTGCTTTAAACACCTTTGTTTAAAAAAAAACCTTAAATTTAAAATCAGACTGTTTTATTTTGCAGAATACTAGAGAATCCTCTTTGTTGGAAATGGACTGTGCACCTGAACTTAAAACTTCAGAATTTTAGAACTATGTGCATGAGACACTGTCTTACAGTTTAGAAAATGGGCAAAGCAAATGATCTCCTCTGATTGGCCGAGACACTTATTTAGGTGGGCATCTATCGGACAATAGATGCCCACCAAATAAAAAGCCCCAGGCCAACCTTCCTAATAGCCAGCAAAGTATCCTTGTGCCCAGCACCCTGCTTCCTCATTGGCTGAAGTGCTGGGCACACAGTAGAATGTTAATTTTAAAATGCCCGCCATTTTGTTGTCTCCCTTGCCAAGAGCTGAGACCGGCTTAGCCCCTTGCTATCGAAAAGCGCGGTATGTACTCAAACTGCTGCTTTTCCTGTCACTGCCAGCCCCCTTCAGCACACAACAAACTGCAGGCAGTTCGGCTCAGGAGCCCTCGGCCACCGACTCTGCTAACCCTGCCGCACCGTCCGGCTCCTTGCAGCGCAGCTCACTGGCGCTTCCCAATCCTGCTGTCCCAACCTGCAGCCAGACCGCTCTCTCTCTCTGTCTCTCTCTCACACCTGAATTAATTGCAGCTCCTCTGTCATAGCGACACAGACAGGCTCCCCGGCCCCATCACACCGCCTCTACCCTGCGCACGGAACTCGTAGACTCACTCACGAACGGGTTGTGTGATGTCACCCTAGCAGCCGCCCCCAACAATATCTTACTTTAGAAAATGGGCAAGGAGCACTTCTGTCAGACCTATGTAGCGGTACTGGTTATTTCTTTCACATAAAAACACTAACTCATGTTGCTCGCAAAAGCGGGGGGCAGTAACCATGACAACTAGGACCCACCGCTACAGGGGCTCTAGAAGGACAAAACTCCCTAGATAAAACACACACACACACACAGGGGAAGGAACTATTTTATTTCAAAACTGATTTGAAATTGATTTTGTATTAACATTTTATTATTAAACTTATTTTGTTTTACAGTGCCTATTTTCTAAGTGCAATAATACCCTTCAGGGTGGGTGGTATTGTGCTATACCGGACCTTCCAGGGGCTATAAGGCCCTCCGCCTGTGGCGTCAGGCCTCATTACGCCCCAGGGCGGTCCGGTATAGCACAATACCGCCCACACTGTCGGGTATTATTGCTTACATGGTTATAAGAGTACCTGGAATGTTTAGAAATAAACAATCTTGATTGGCTAAGAATGATATCATGATTTATAATTTTGGCACAATTCATCTGTGTTCTACTGCAGAACTCCATGGATGGAAGGGATATAAACTACATCATACAGTGCTAAAATGGTACTTATCACGGGAGTGTGAATCAGAAATGTCAGCTGTGGTTACTGGGAGGCCTGCTTAGATAAAACAATAACAGAATTTCCAGGGAGTATTTTTCAGAGGAGAATGCGCATGAGAACAAGGGGCACGCAATAAAGCTGGAAGGTGGGATATTTAGGAGGAACATAAGGAAGTACTTTATCACTGAAAGTGTGACTGATGTCTGAAACAGTCTTCCAGTGGAAATAGTAGGGGAAAAAACAGTGGTGGGCTTCAAGCATGCATGGGATAGGTATGGAGGAATCTTGGTAGGGATACGGGGGAGCTGGAGATCAGGTAGGGTCTACGGTGACAGCATAGGCAAGGAAAAATGGGCAGACTAGGTAAGTTAAGCAGTCCTTATCTGCCAACAAATTCTATGTTCTCTGTTTCTATGTAACCAGTTCATGAAAACAGCTACTACTGGGGAAAATGGTTTATAGGGTCAGTGCAGTTCTCCTTTAAAAGTGCGTAGTCAGTCATAACATTCAATAAAATTGTTCAGGAGTTGAAAGAATAAGACATACCGTATGCAACAATGGTGTAGAAAATCTAAACTTTAATCTTTGCAAAAATTCTTCAAAACAAACCTCACACAGTCATACATTTGGAACAACAGAGGTTGCTGTCTTGAGAGCTAAGATTTGCAGGTTACTCAGTTACAAGTAGCATGACCACCACTGAGCTGATGTTCATACCCCTAAGCCATAGTATCATTGATAGAGCTTGGCGGTATAGAAGCTCATAGCGGGAATGGAGCCTGGTTCCTGTAATAACATTTACTATTGACAAAAATAAATTAGCAAAAGGCAGCATGCTGTTTTTTGTACTTAATCCACAATTCACCTCTTCACAAAAATGTTATCAAGTTGTTTCATTAAACTTAGACGCCCACTTCTCTGCATTCTCTGTAGTCCTAACACTGAGCAGTGTTGCGCCATGCTGACAGTCCTCCAATAGGGGTGGAACACATCGGCGGTTCATTCTCTGAACAAATATACTGAATCTGGATCATAGTAGTCCATGGGTGATACTTAAGGAATAGGGTGGGTGCAGTCAGAAATACACATACTTGTAATTTCATTTTTATCACTAGCAGTGAGAAGAATCTGTTTTTTAACTCAAATACACTATCTGTTCTAATGTTGAAAGAAGTTTCTTTTCTGTTGTTTGTCCTTGGGAGGTATTTCAATATTTTATTACCAATTTGATAACCGTTTAGGTAGGAAAAGCGCTGAAGATGTGCACCCAGTCTCTTGAGAAGATTGCCTACTTGATGTCTTCTGATGTTTATCGCCTTATAGACCAGGAAGCCATGGTAAGTGTGATGTTACGGGAGTAATGCTCACAGCAATTTCATGGAGCAAAGCTATTAAAATATTGACGGGGTAATTGAACTGTCATATATTGCACAGTTGCAGCCTGTGATAAGTCACAGGTACTGTATATCTAGATTTATCCAACACTGGTGAGGATATTTGGTGGCAGATATCAGTGCTATTTTTGTGACTTCTGGACCTAGCGTGAGAATACCAAACTATTCTTACTGTAGGTCTGATATTTTAACTCTAGGTCCAGAGGTCACAAAAATATTCTCACTGTAGCTCTTGAGTGGTTCGTCTCAGCAGCTTGAGCTCCACCACTCAAAAATTGGAACTGCTGGTTTCAGTTCACAGCTGGCTCCGGAGAAGTACTTTTGATTTTAAGCTCTTTTCAGCCATATTGCAAAAACCGCATGAAATCTTTTCATATTAAATAAAAATAAATACTTTCTCTCCAAATCAGAGTGCCACCAACTCATATTATTCAAGTCTTTGCCCAAAACATTATTTCCCCTGCTTGTTACTTCCCTCCATCTCCGCACCATGAACCCTATCTCAAACAGTAGCATTCTGCTGCAGTCTTCACCTGGAATGACTCTCCTGAAGGCCATTTAAAGGTGTGCCACACCTGCTCACATAAACAGTGCTGATGGACCGCTCACTCTCCATAATGAGCATCAGCAACTTGCGTGCTAATGTATGGACGCATGCAATAGCATCATGTGTATCAGTACAGGGAAACAACCGCTCGGTCATCCTGAAAAGCGTTCGAACATCGGACAACATTAAATAACATGAAAATACAATGATAAATTTAAAAAACCAAAACAAGCACCTCACAAACAGGAACAAATATTGGATAAATCGAATACGCCATGCCCCATACAGAAATATTGGTGCTATTTCTCTCTTGTGTACTTTGACCTATGACATCACTCGTGACTTTGTCACTCGTGATGTTATGTGGTCAAAATACATTCAGGAGAAATATCACCGATATTTCTCCTGAATGGGTCATGGCATATTCCTTATATATCATAATATATCTAGATATATCACTGGAAATACAATATAGGAGATCTGTTTTTCTCATGTGTGCTGCAGCTTTTATTTTCTTGTTGTCAATTCTGGATACTATTTAGGCTATAGGTTTATATCCCATCGTCTCTATATTGTTTGTATTTATAGTACAGATGCTTTTCTATTAAGTGATCTTCCGTTATGTCATTTTCATAGCAAGGGGATTTGGTGCTGTGAAAAATGTCACACTGGAGTCAAGCTGCTGTCTGTCTCATTTCCCCACAGTACCCTGCAGCACGTGATACAGCAACTTAGCAGGAAGGGAGAGGAAATTTTGGCTCTGCTGCAGTGTCTTGTGTTTCCCCGCAGTACCCTACAGCACATGATCACCGAGTGTGAGAAGAAATCTTGGCTAGGCAGTTATGTACTCCAGAAATAGATGAGTTTCAACATCCGAATTTCAGTAGGGTCCTGTTTTTTGTCCATTTTTTTTTTACTGTCGTATGGACTGAAGCACTAAGAGGTTACTGTATGTGAGTACTGTATGGTAAGTGGCTGCCACCGGATCTGAAGTGGTGTCCTGGCAAATATATTAGTGATGTGGTCATAGTTTTGTAGTACAGGCACATTTGAATGTTAGGAAGCTAAATCTTATGACAATCCAGAGCTGCGTTTTGTACCACTATACTAGAGGTCAGAAAGCTTTAACAGATAGCAGTCATATAAAGTGGTATGGCAAGTGATCAAATTAAGTATGATCTTCAGCCAGGGATTTGTGTAATTTGTAGAAATGGAGTCCAGAAGAGATGTTGTGTAACCATTTTTGACACAGCAAACTGCAAGTATCAGTGGCGCTCTCACCTCTACTGTGTTTGACCTGTCAGTTCAGCTCATGCTCTGTTGTACCTTTTTCAGTATAAAGCTGCAGTTTACTAACACTGAAATTAGCAAAAAAACTTGCCACTTGTATCTAAGTAATACACTTGAGTATGATGATCAGTCAGGGATTTCTATAATTTGTAGATCTTTAAAGGACAAGAAAATGAGCACTTTGGGGGGGGGGGTCAATTAAATTGCAAATGCTCCTATGTAGTACTGGAATAAGGGATGCAGAGTTAAGGCATGGTAGTGTTTACCTGTAGTTCAGTGATTTATATCCATTTCATCATAGTTAAAAAGTAAGCCAAAATGTAAACGAAAACTCCAAAGAGCCCCACAGCTGAACTGCTGCTTGGCTCACAAAAGGGTGCCAACGTGATACATGATGATATTATTGTTGCAAGTCTGCTTCACTTCTTGCATTGAAAGCTATGGGCAGAGTTTTAAAACATAAATATTAGGGGTATATGTAAATATCAGCATTTGTATCGATATTTAGCTTGTGCCTGACACTCAGATTGACTTTAAGTCCTAAGAGCATCTCGAATGATTGTAATAAGCTTAATAGATGGGGTATACTCCGGGGGAGGCATCTTTTGCGAATACCATGCAGTTCTCTGCATAGATTTTTGTGCATTAATCCTTGAAACCAATGGGAATACCACCAATGTCTGAGTGAGTATGAGTGGCAGCTGCTAAGGGGTCTATGGCCAACACAACAAGGCAGGGTAAAGGGCAACCTAGATGGGTGCCACGCTCTAACTGAAAAGGGGAGATAGTGTGATGTTCTTGAGCAATGTAGCCATCAGTTTATTAAACAGGATATGAATCCACTACTTAAAGCACTGCTCAAATCCCATGGACGCTCTAGTACGGCATGGAGATACTGTCACTCCACAGAATCAAACACCTTTTCAGAATCAATGGTGAGGATAGAGCATGCAGCCTGCATGATGGAAATTAAGGCTTACAGGTGATTAGAGCTAACTCTCCCTTTAATAAAGCCCACTTGTGAGGGGAGTGTTAAAGTAGGGAGAATGTTTTCCAACCTAGTGGCTAGTACTTTAGCAATTAGTTTTGCATCTTTGATGTACTGATATACAGGGGTATATAAGAGATATAGCATGTAGCTGGATGGGGATGTTAAATCTTTTCCTTCCTTGGGCAGGACCCTTAATGTTGCTTCCTGGAGAGTGAGAGGGAGGGTTAATTGTTCATGAGCCTCGAGCATCATGTTATGAAAGGAAAGGCAGACAGTGTCACCCAGAAGATGACAAGATTTCTGTGGGGAATCCATCTCCACCAGTTGCTTTATGTGGAGAGAGAGAGAGAGAGACGAGAGGGCTTTCTTGATCCCAGAAGTACTGATAGGTGCTTCAAGAGCTAACTTCTGCTCTTCTTTCAGGGATGGGAGTGGAAGCGAGGAGGCCTATCTAGACTACAGAAAGGCTTTCGACACTATCTCTCACAGAAGGGTGATAAACTGAGCAGCCTAGCGGTGGGTCCTAAAATAGTTAAATAGGTGGAAAATTGGCTGTCTGGCAGGAGCCAAAGGGTGGTGGTAAATGGGGTACACTCTAGCGAGGGAAAGGTGATGAGTGGGGTACCACAAGGGTCAGTGTTGTGACTGGTCCTCTTCAGTATCTTTATAGGAGATATTGCAGAAGGGCTGGAGGAGAAGGCATGCTTATTCCCAGATGATACGAAAATATGCCTGGACGAGCCAGTAGGGGGGTTGAAAACATGAGGAGGGACCTTAAAAAACTGGAGGAATGGTCTCAAACATGGCAACTAGGTGTCAGTGTAAAAAAAGTGCAAGATCGTGCACATAGGGCACAAGAACCCAGGTGCAACATATGAACTGGGAGGGGAGGAACTGAAGGTCACGAAGTAGGAAAGAGACCTGGAAGTCATCATCTCAGAGGACCTAAAGGTGACAGGACAATGTGAAAAGGCAGTAGGAAAGATTAGCAGAATGCTAGGCTGTATAGGGAGGGGTATCACCAGTAGAAGGAGGGAGGTGATTTTGCCCCTATATGGGACATTAGTAAGGCCTCTCCTTGAGTATATAGTTCAGTTCTGGAGGTGTCATCTGAAGAGGTACATAAGCAGGATAGAGGCGGTTCAGAGGAGGGCTACTAAAATGGTGCAGGGCCTACAGGGGAAGACTTATAAGGAAAGACTAAAAAAACTGAATATGTATTCCCTGGAGGTAAGGAGGGAGAGGGGGGACATGAATGAGACATTCAAATACCTCAATGGAATAAACAAGATACAGAAGGGAAGTATATTTCAGAAAAAGAGTTGTTCAAGGACAAGGGGTCACTGTATGAAGCGGGGGGGAATGGCTCATGGGTAACAAGAGAAAGTACTTTTTCATGGAGAGGGTGGTGGATGCTTGGAACAGACTCTGGAGGAGGTGGTAGAGATTGATACAGTCACAGGATTAAAGAATGCATGGGACAGACACAATTGTATCCTAGAAACAAAAACAAAAGGAAGGTGTACAGGAGATTGGGATGGGCATAGGATCTCACAATAGGTAAGGGTTTGATAGGGCAGGTGGGGTGGGCCAAGAGGTCCTGATCTGCCGGCAATATGTATGCATGATAAAATTATCAAATGCAGTCTAGAGGCCCTTTATAGAAATTTTGTAAAAGTTTCACATTAGTTTGTTTCACTTCTAGTGACATCGTTTAGGGGTGCCTGCCGGGTCACAGAATACAGCTATATGACCTTCAGTTTGTTGCTTTTTTAGTCTATAGGATAGCAGTTTGCTTGATTTTGCTCTACTGTCCCAATATCTATGTCTTAATCTGTCGATGGCTAGTTCCACTTTTTGGGAGAGTAGCAAGTTTCAGTTGCATATGAAGTTTAGTAATTCCATTAGCAGGTGTCAGTCATTTAGTTTGGAGGGGTCAAGCTTTATTTAGATCCTCTTTTTCTTTAAGCTGAGCTTCAAACTATGTGCACTCAGTCTCTCTGTCTATGCTTACATGGGCTTCATATCCCATTATTTTCCAAGTGTGACTTTAAGAGCTTCCCAGAGTGATGCTGCAGAGATGCCTCCTGGTGGATTAGCAACGAAGTACATTATGCCAATGCCTCTTCTGTGACCCATCTTCGAAAATGAGAGTCTGTAAGGAGCTGAGGGTCAAGATGCCATGAAGCTGATCTAGGGCTCTCAGGGCCCCAGGTGGACATCAGTGTTACAGGGGCATGGTATGAGAGGTAGAGGGGCAATATCTGATGATATAGCTGATATACCATTCCTAGAACTCCTGTTACAGGTGAGTAACCTGTATTTTTGGGTGATGCAAGTCCAACATCAAGGCAGTTCACCATAGACTGGGAGGCAGAGAAGAACAAAGTATTCACTGTAGTAATGTTGTTTCTTCCAAGGAATTACCTCACTATGGTTAACAACTGCACCAGTTCCACTGATTTGAGTGCCCTAGAGATTTAGAATTGTATGCAAATGATGGAATGTTCAAACAGAATTAAAATGCAGTTCAAACCCTGCTGAGTGGTCACAACTCTGCCAGCAGCCAACATCAGATTTGTTTCTAGAGCTAGAGAAGTGACCAATGAATCTAGCTAAATAGCTACCAAAACCTTCTAAATTTGAAACACATTTTGAAAATCACCAAATATATATATATATTTTTTTGTTGACTCTATTTATGCACTGTTGGCTCGAGGCATCTCTCAGAGGAGCCCATGCAATCCGGACCTTCTACTCCCCACCGAGACCTGTCCTCCTCTGGTGCCCCACCCCCCCACCAGGACTTCCAAGCCCTCGGATCACCACCCAGGGGAGGACTCACCTCACCTACCTTGGTACTTTCTGAGATTAGAGGGTCCATCCTGTGTGGGTGGTGCCTGGGGACCATCGGAGTAGTGGACCGGCATTGGGGATGTGAGGACAGATCCCTGGAGCCTTCGTCGGCTCCCTGGTCCTCTGGGAATTTTTTTCATTAGTTTCCCCCACAGGAGCGCGGATGTGCAATGACTTCAAGGCATCTGTGTGCTGATGTTCGCCACTGCTCCTCCCCTTAGTGATGGCACTCTATCCCTGTACTGCCCCTGAGTTCCCTCAGGAGCCTCTAGAGAGAGGCGTGAGACCCAGATCCCTTCCCAGGGAAGGGAGAGCAGTCCTCCGGATACTCAATCCCTTCCCTCCCTTGCCGACCCCTGGCAACCTGAGTCCGTTCCCGAACCCAGGTCGCCGGTGTGGCGCGAGGTGTGCCGTCCAGCGCCTCAACCCTCCGTGCCACTGGGCTGGTGAAAATCACCAAATAAATTATGACAGATCTTGAAATGACTGAATATCAGCATTGAATCAAACCAGAAATAATGCTGTGAAGGACAACTGTAACAAGCATGCTCCAGCAAACTAAGCAACTGATTCTTGTCTGAACCTTTTCCTAGAGAGGCATGGATTAGGGACTGTTAAAGAGCAGCTGACACCTTCAGGAGAACTTTAACAAAACATAATATTTAGACAGAGTTCAGTTTTGCATCAGTCTTGTATTCTTCCTCACCATTACTTATTAATGAGGTAATTTGCATGAAAACAGGATATTTCCTCCTGAAGAGTTCATCCATTCCTGTTGTTTTCTCCCTACCTGAGGTCATATTGCACTGCTTGCGACATCACACTAACTCCCATGGCAACAGATTGTGATGTCACAACAGAGGATTATGACTTGAAATAACAAGTGAGCTATAGAAGCAGAACTCCCTTAAAGATCGTGTAGTCATGCAAATTTCCTCAGTAATATATAATAGGAGAAATCTATAGAATATACAATATATGGAATGCAAGCCAAATCGTACCCAAACAGTGTGTTTTTCAAAGTTTTCTTTGAGCTGTCAGTAGCTCTTTAAGCATTATTGTCTAGACATCCGATCTAGAAAGGATACCGGATTTGGCACTGCTGTTCTACAGAACCTTTTTCCCAGATAAGTTTTGTAACTAGCCTCCCAAGGTATTGCTGTGGAGTCTGCAGTTGTTAAATGTAAGTGAGGGATTCATGGGGTTAAAAAATACTCACTGTAGTAAGGTTTCTTCCAAAGGAACCTTCACTATGTTTAAAGAGCTACTGACAGTTCAAAGAAAATTTTGAAAAACACACTGTTTGGGTACGATTTGGCTTGCATTCCATATATTGTATATTCTATAGATTTCTCCTCTCTATTATATATTACTGAGGAAATTTGCATGACTACACGATCTTTAAGGGAGTTCTGCTTCTATAGCTCACTTGTTATTTCAAGTCATAATCCTCTGTTGTGACATCACAATCTGTTGCCATGGGAGTTAGTGTGATGTCGCAAGCAGTGCAATATGACCTCAGGTAGGGAGAAAACAACAGGAATGGATTAACTCTTCAGGAGGAAATATCCTGTTTTCATGCAAATGACCTCATTAATAAGTAATGGAGAGGAAGAATACAAGACTGATGCAAAACTGAACTCTGTCTAAATATTATGTTTTGTTAAAGTTCTCCTGAAGGTGTCAGCTGCTCTTTAAGTACATCATAAATTAACAGCAACAAATCACTGTTCTTCTAAGCAATATCCTACATTTTTACTGATGCGCCCCATGACCTTATTAGGATGATTTGCTCACTATTCTATGCAGTAAAAATGCAATACCAGTACATCTTACAACCAGTAGATGGCAGTGTTGTCTCACTATGTGGTGACTGTTGGCCTTGTAAAATAGCCATACATATACCATTGTCCGCTCTCAGACGCCCTCACATTACTGCAGCAAAGTGTGACATGGGAGAAGGCAGAGCATTATGGCAACTTACAAAGGGAGGTTCAGCCATTAAATTCTGTGACACTTCTGCAGCCAGCACACACCTCTGTGGGCAGCCCTAATCTCCACGGATGATACTCACTCCTATGGCTGGCTCCGAGGCTGCAGAACCACAGTAAACAGAAGGCCTTGAATATATGACACCACCTTGGGTGAACTCTTTCTATTAATCCTGAGGACTACCTCATCTCTGTGGAAGATTATGTAGCTTGGATCTGTACAGAGAGCTTGCAGTTCATTTACCCTCTTGGCAGAAGTCATGGCAATCAGGAAAACTATTTTCCAAGTGGCATACTTTAAGTCAGCAGTAGTCATTGGCTTAAACGGAGCCTACATTAGCTGTGCAAGGCATATGTTTAAGCCTCAGAGAGGGACAGGGTCCCTCTCTGGAGGGTGTAAGTGGCTTAGGCCTTTAAAGAATCTTTTAAAAACTGGTTGTGAGGCCAGAGGTTTGGGCTTGCCAACTGATGTGTAAGCTGAAACTAATGCCAGGTGCACTTTCAAGATTGAGGGACTGGGGCTCAAAGATTGCAAGTGTACCAGGCAGTTCATGACTACATTCAGTCCTGCCTGTAGGGGAATTACTTTTCTGATGGCACACCAGCATAAGAATCTTTTTCATTTTGAGAAATAATGTTTTCCTTGTTAATGGCTTTCTGGAGACCTTCATTGTCTCCTTTGACGAGTTTAGGTCAGAGAATTCTAGCTGTTTAAGAGCCATGCCCTCAAGTGTAGTGTCATGTAGTCTGGGAATACCACCTTGCCCTGAGCCAGTGTAAGCGTGCTATGTCTCAGTAGCAGGTTGATTGGAGTTCTGCTGGGTAGGGGCAGAAGCAAGTACCGAACCTGTCTGGTCCAGTCTGGAGCTATTAGTATCATTGTTGCAGACTCTCTTCTCAGCTTTATGAGCACTCTTTGTATGGTGGGAAGGCATACAGGAACTTCTCTGACCACTCAAATGTTAGGACATCCTCTGGGACTGTGCCCAATGCTGCAGGCCTAGAACAAAATTGAGGGAGTTGATAGTTTTCCGGGGAGGAGAACAAGTCTATTTCTGGTGTACCCCACCTTCTGAACACTGATGCCAGCACCATGTGGCTCAGTGTCCATTTACGGTTTCACTGGCTGACTGTGCTTAGTGAGTCTGCCAGTATATTGTCCTTTTCTAGTAGGTGCACTGTTGACAGGGTGACTCGCAGAGAACAGGCCAAGCTCCAGATCTTCATAGCTTCTGTGCACAGTTTTGATGATCTGGTTCCCCTATTTTATGTAATTTATTTAGTGGTACTTTCTGTTCTGATTTGCACAGATATACCTTGGGTTTAAGGGGGAAAAGCCTGCATGGCCAGGAACACTTCCCTGATTTATAACAAGTTTATATGTTCTTCAATCTCCTCTGGACACCAGGTGCTGCTTACTGTGAAGTCCTCCAAGTGAGTTCCTCACCCCAGGAGGGAAGCCTCTGTTGTGATAATGCTTGTGGGGAAAAACTGAAGGAACAGAATGCCATCTCTCAGGTTGCCCTCCTCCTTCTAGTGTCTGCAAGAATTTGTATTATCACTGGCACTAGTTTTGACAGAGAATCACATCTTTGAGACCAGTGGTTCTATAGGTGATACTGTATCTCTCTCATTTAGAGCCTGACTCCTGGTATCACTGCCGTGGAGGATGCCGTGTGCCATATGACCTGCAAGAAATCCCTTGCAGGCATTGGTTGCCCTTTCTGTAGCAATCTGCTATTGCAGTTAGGTTTGATACCCTTGCCTGAGAAGAAAATGCTTTTCACTGCAAGGTATCCAGTTCTGCATCTATGAAGCTGAAAACCTGTACTGGTTTTATTTAGGACTTTTGCAGATTTATTAGGAAACCCACGCTTTCTAAGGTGCTCTTTACCAGCTATATCTAGCACTTTGTTTCCTGTTCTGTTTTTCATGAGACTAGCCAGTCATCCAGGTAGGGAAGTCCACTGCACCCTGCCTTCTTATATGTGTTGCCACCACAGCTAGACATTTTGTGAACACGTATGGTGCTGAAGTGAGGCCAAAAGGGAGGGCTGTGAACTGGGACTGGCCATTCCCTAGCTGGAACCTTAGTCACTTTCTGTAAGAGGGTCTTACTGGAATGTGGAAGTATGCATCTTTCAGGTCCAGTGATTCCAGCCAGTCCTCTAACTGGAGGGATGGCATGACTGTCCTTAGTGTCACCATCTTGAATTTCTATTTTCCTGATATGCTTGTTTAGGTATCTCAAATCTAAAATGGGTTGCTACTCCTCACTTTTCTTATAGGTCAGAAAGTATCTGAAAAAAAGGCAACATCCCATTGTGTTCGAGAGAAAATGAAGTGCAAAAGAAGAAGGAAACCACTTTGGTTCTCAAAAACAGTAGCAGAAAAGGTCAGAGCCAAAAGGCTGGCCTTCAGCAAATATAAGGGAATGCAGCAGGATAAAGATAGGGAGGCATACCAAACTTCCCTAAGGGAAGCAGGGAAGGCACTAAGGCAGGCAAAGGCCCAAACCGAGGAAACACTAGTACAAACAGTAAAAGAAGATGACAAGACTTTCTATAGATACATTAGAGAAAGGAGAAAGTCCAGAGTGGGTATTGCTAAGATCAGAGGGGATAAGGGGGCATGTGAGGAGGAGGACCATGTAAAAGCATCTCTCCTAAATAGATACTTCTGCTCAGTATTTGCTGAAGAGAAGGTAGGGCAGGGCCCACAGCTCAGCACCATGAACACAGGGGGGAGGGAAGTGTGCACTAGTCCCTTCACAAAAGAAAGGGTCCTACAAGAGCTCGATAAGCTCAGGATGGACAAGGCAATGGGACCTGATGGCATACATCCCAGGGTACTAAAGGAGCTAAGGGTGGAACTAGCAGAGCCATTATCAGAACTGTTTAGTGAGTCTCTGAGCACAGGAGAGGTCCCAGAAGGCTGAAGAAGAGCTCATGTGATCCCACTCCACAAGAGTGGTAGCAGGGAGGAGGCAGGGATCTACAGACCAGTCAGCCTTACCTCAGTTGTGGGCAAGATTATGGAGGCACTCCTTAAATAAAGGATAGTGCAACACCTGGAATCCCTAGGAGCACAGGATCCAAGACAGCATGGGTTTACAAAAGGAAGGTCCTGTCAAACTAATCTCATAGATTTCTTTGACTGGGTAACCAGAGTGGTGGACCAAGGGGAAGCAGTTGATGTCGCCTACCTTGACTTCAGCAAAGCTTTCGATACTGTTCCACATAGAAGATTGATTAATAAGCTGGGTAGGCTTGAGGTGGGTCAGAAGTTGGTCAACTTGGTGGCAATCTGGTTGGCGGGCAGAAAACAGAGTGTGGTGATAAACGATATACAGTCAGAAGAGATGCAAGTCACAAGTAGCATACCTCAGGGATCAGTCCTGGGGCCAGTCCTCTTCAATATCTTCATCAGTGACATTGCAGATGGACTGAGGGTAAGGTTTGTCTATTTGTAGATGACACCAAGATCTGCAACAGAATAGATGATCCAGGTGGGGTGGCAGAATGAGAAGAGATCTGGATAAACTAGCAAAATGGTCAGAAGAGTGGCACTGGGGTTTAACGCAAAGAAGTGCTAGATCATGCACATAGGGAAGAGAAACCCTGAAGTCACCTATATGCTGGGAGGGGAGTTGCTGGCAGTCACAAGGGAAGAAAGAGACTTGGGCATCATCATCACTGATGACCAAAAATCATCCAAGCAGACCACTAAAGCAGTAGGTAAGGCTAGAGGGATGTTGGGGTGTATTATTAGGGGTATCTCAAGTCAGAAGAGGGAGGTAATAATCTTCTATACAAGACACTGGTTAGGCCCCATCTGGAATACTGCATGCAGTACTGGAGATCACACCTTCACAAGGACATTAATTAAATTGAGGCAGTCCAGAGGAAGGCTACCAAAATGGTGCAGGGACTGCATCAGAAAACATATGAGGACAGATTAACGGAGCTCAATATGTATACCCTAGAGCAAAGGAGGGAGTGAGGTGATATGATTGAAACATTCAAACACCTTAAGGGCATTAACAAGGTGAAAAAATGTCTAATATGTTTCAATATAAGAAAAATATTAGGACAGCATGAGATTTAGAGGGAGGCTGATTAAGGGGTAATGTGAGGAAGTTCTTTTTCACAGAAAGGGTGGTGGATGCATGGAATGGCCTACCTCAGGAAGTGGTGGATATGAGTACAGTGCAGGGCTTGGGACAGGCATAAGGGAGCAATATAGATAACCATGAATTGATAGGCCATTGACAGAGCAAAGGCTGATGGCACATTCATAAGGTAGAAAAAGAAATGGGCAGACTGGATGGGCCTTGCAGTCCTTATCTGCCATCAACTTCTATGTTTCTATAGGCACTTTTTCAACTGCTTTTGCAGCCAGCATTTTTCCACCTCCAACAAAATTTTTTCTGTTGGGGAATAGGGTGGAAATTCAGATGGTTTCAGCAGTTCGGGAAATTTCTTAAACTGCAGGGACAGGTATTATCTCACTTCTCCCTGAACCCACATGTCTGTGGTAATCTTTGACCATTCCTGGAAGTAGTGAGCCAGCCCCCCACCCCCAGCAATGGTTTGGTAACCTGGACAGATTTGTCAGGGGTTCTGTTTGGGCTCTGGCTTAGGGACTGATGCTGCAGGCAGAGGCATAGAGTCATAGATAGTAACCCCTGTCTCTGCCTCCCCTTCTATATGGCCTATTGGAGGTGGGGGGCATTTTCTTACTTTCACAATATTACTCTTATAAGTGGTTTTATATTCATCTACGTTTTTCTCTTAGCCCTCTGTTTTGTCACCAAACTAGGAATTTCCCTCAAATGGAAAATCCATTGATTTTATTTGAGTATCCTGTGTGAGGTTAAACTTTTAATTAGGCTGTGTGTTTCTTGAAGGTGACTGTCTGCACTTCCAGTTCTGAGAGGCTAAATTCCTTGCCTTAGCAAGCAGAGGCAACAGGAAAGCTGCTCTTTTACTTACAGAGCCTGGGAACTGTGTACTAGGTGCACTGTAT
This sequence comes from Neoceratodus forsteri, assembly GCA_016271365.2. Lineage (NCBI taxonomy): Eukaryota > Metazoa > Chordata > Ceratodontiformes > Ceratodontidae > Neoceratodus > Neoceratodus forsteri. The sequence goes on along the minus strand of JADMNL010000022.1, from coordinate 530,901,175 downwards.
AGTTGTCTGCAAGCACCATTGCAGTAATCAGTTACTTGGAGCCTCTGAGAGTGTGACGCTGACCTCTGACCCCCTGAAACAAGGGGCTGAGGACTAAACTGCCATGGACTATCTGTGGCTGGAATAGCCCTTTCATGCTATCCCATGGCTAACAAACTGCTGTTTTTTTGGGGGGAGGGTTGCATTATCGTCTTTATCCCTGCCTTGCGCCCTTGTGTCCCCCACTCCTTCAGGCTCCACAGTGTTCCCATGACTTACTGGACATCCTCTTCTTGAACCTCCCTCCTTTCTCCATATTACAGTTGACTCCTGAAGGGTATCCCGATGTATCCCTTCACCAGGTGGGTCCCTCTCCTCCAAGGGGGAAGGCACCAGAGGGGGGGTGCATACCCAGCACATGATCCACTAGGTCCCTCGGAAGCACTGCTGAGGCGAAGGAGGTCCCGGCCATGTTGTGGAGCAAGGGAGCCATCATCCGGCGGACACCAGAGCCATTTTCCATTTTTTCTTGTGTTCCCACTTTGCGCTGCTGTGTAGTGCCTCCCAATCTCCATCAGGAGCCACTGTTGAGTGAGACAACCTAGTCTCCCCACTTCTGAAGAGGACAGCAGTCTTCTGGATGCTCAATCCTCTTCATCCCCTGCCGACCCCTAGTGCCTCAAGTCCGTTCCCTAACCTGGGTCACCGCTGTGGGTCGAGGTAAGGTACCAGCGCCTCAACCCTCTACACCACTAGGCCAGCCAAAATACTGTTTTAATGGCAGTTTATTGCCATAATCTGTAACCTCTTTTACGTTTAAACTTTTAATCAGGCTGTGTTTCCAGAAGGTGACTGCCTGCACTTCTGGTTCTGAGGGGCGGCTATAGTTTCATAGGTGTGGCCTTCTGTAAGAAATCCCCTCACAGATCTACTACTATGGTAAGTTCTTACATAACTATACTTTCCAAGTTGGTCATAGCCCCATAGGGGCTAGTATTATTTTAACTTGCCTGCTCAGAGCAGGTCTCGGCACCAGATGGTTGTAATATTTTAAAAGCCCAATTTGAATGGGTCTCAGCACAGGGCCAGCTTTCTTGATTTGAAATGCCCACTCTGAGTAAGATCACAGGCCAGTGTTGCTTGGAGCAAGCTGATGGTTGGAAACATGGTATGTCATGTTTCCCCGCAGTGCCTACTTGCACTGCATGTCTAAAGTGCAGCTAGGTGTTGTGGGGAAATGTGACACACTGCAGAGATTCTGCATTTCTCTTTTTTCATTGTGAATTTTTAAAACAATATAGGGCATCTTTATTTACAACAGGGGTGTCTTTATTTACAATTACAACTGATGCCAATGCCTTTCAGCAACTGACGTTTGTTGCTTTTAGACCCTTTACACAACGTGATGTACTAGATGTCATCAGGAACATCAAATCTGATAGTTCTGTGGGACCAGATGAAATTCCATCTATTTTTATTAAGAGTACAGCAAATCAATTAATGGGTCCTCTAACATATATATTTAATATTTCTATAACATCTGGAACAACTATCCCTTTATGAAATCAAGCAATAGTAATTCCATTATACAAAAAAGGGAGTAGGAATTCTGGACAGAACTATAGGCCAGTAAGCCTCACTGCAATATTCTGTAAAGTATTAGAAAGGCTCTTAAAAAAATAGAATAATTGATCATTTAGATGAAACTGGTCATATCGATTTCATGCAACATGAGTTTGTCAAAGGGCAATCCTGTCATACTAACCTTTTGAATTTTTTTGAGCTTGTAAGTGAGGCACTGGACAATGGACTTGCAGTAGATATTTTTTTATATATTTTTCTAAAGCTTTTGATTCAGTAGCACTTGGAATACTAATCCAAGAGTTAATACGAGCAGATATACCTTACTCTATAGTAAATTGGATTAAAGCATAGTTGACCGATAGGAAACAAGAACTGTCTTTAAAAAGCTACTTATCCTCATTAGAGAGCATGGCCAGTGGCATCCCTCAGGGATCTGTATTGTGTCCTGTACTCTTTAATACATTAGTTTCTTCATCATAACTTTTAAATAATCAATGCTGGATGGTAAAGTACGCGGATGATTGTAAACTCGGTGGAACTGTAACTGATCAAATGTCTGCTTTGAAGTTTCTAGACAATCTCACACATTTAGAATCATGGTCCATAAAAAATAAGTTATTATTTAATGCCCAAAAATATAAAGTAATGCATTTGGGGAAACAAAATAAATGTTTTACTTATACTTTTAACAACACTATACTCCAAACTACTGATAATGAAAACGATTTGGGTGTTACCTTCTCTAGTGATTTTTCCTTCAGTACTCACATTACAAATATAGTTAAGAAGAGTAATCAGATTTTGGGTTGTATACTTAAAAAAACATTAAAAGTAGAAGTGATAAAGTAATAATACCTCTTTTTTTCTAGTCTGATCAGACCACATCTGGAGTACTGCTCATCAGTATGTGGTCCATCCTCAGTTAGAGGTAATAAGCTAATCGAGGGCATTCAGCATAGAGTTCCCAAGAAAATCAAAGCTGTTAAGGGACAAGATCATGGCAATAGATTAAAGAACCTTGGACTTTTTTTCTATGCAATATAGGAAACTAAAGAGTGGCATGATATTAGTTTATAATGCATTTAACACTAAGAGAATATTTGAAACTATAGGACTATGTCTGAACCCATCTGTAATATTTATTTTATTTGGTTTTTGTTTACCGGGTAGGTGAGCTAGCCATAAAATGACTATTTTCAGTCATGACCCAGGAGGATACAACATGAGAAAAAAACACAAAACCACAATGCAAAAAACACAAGAACATTGTAAGTACAGTATGAACAAGATCGGAGAAAGTACATGGAAAACAAAATACAAATTGGCTGAGAGAGGATACATGGTGAAAATAACATGTAGGGCAGAGTAAGAATATTCAACCAGGATCAGCTATCTAACATATAGGGAGAGCTAGGTAACAGTTGCATTAGGCTAGTGAGTACATAGTAAGTTCAAAGTTCAAGTTAATATAGTTCATTGTACATTAGAAAGAGACTGGAAAGCAGTTTTTTTATGAGGCAGATTGAAATGGAAACACCACCAATCTGTGAGAAGAAAGGCTAAGGCATTTCATTGGATGTAGCAATAGGGAGTGAAAGTGGGTAGGGGTGAAAGGCAACCTAATTTGCGATGATGCGGGAGGAGGAAGACATAGAGACAGGAGGTCATTAAGAACACAGCTGGATTGGGAGGTAGGCAGGGAGAGAAATCAGGGGGGTTGAAAGCAGGTGCAGTAGTTAGAAGCAAATGGGCTGGCACGGAGCTCTTCCTTAAAGAGTGCACAGGACGGTACTTGGAGAAGTGCTAAAGGTAGGGCATTCCATTGCAATGGGGCATAGTGGGTGAAAGCTTGGGAGACTTTTGAGGTTTTACACCTTGGCACCTGCAGCAGGGACTTATCCACTGAGTGTAGACCATGGGAGGCGTTTGAGGGGACAGTAGCCTTGCGAGACTATCAGGAGATTTCGCCCTAATAACGTTGTCCACTAGGGAGCCAACTGAGTAGAGTCTCAGTGCAGCAGGTGACAGCCATTTTAGGCCTGAATAGAATTTGCAGTGGTGTTCAAGCCTAGGAGATGAGGAGGCATAGCGGCAAATGTTATTGTAGGTGGTGTCCCAGGTACGCAGTGATGACTTAGGTATGGCTGCATATGTGACGACTTCATAGGTCAGGGCTGGTAGAAGGATGCCACGAGCAACAGCCAGCCTGGCGGAAGGGGTAAGTGTATAGCTAGTTCTATAGGCAATTCCTAGCTTTGAGTTGACTGATTTGCAAGTGGATTTGACATGGGAATCAAAGCTAAGAGATTGATCAAGGATGACCCCAAGATATTTGAATGAGGTAACTGTATTTATGGGAGAGGAGCTAGGACAGCAGACTGAGATGCTATTGTTACAGGATTTTAATTTGGTAGCAGACCCGAACATCATCGCTTGGGTTTTTGTCACATTGAGGACCAGTTTGTGGTCAGATAGCCAGTTTTGGGTTTTCTGGAAGTCTGATGAGAGGGACGAGTTTATGTTGGACAAGTTTTTAGAGCTAGCTTATAGAACAGTATCATCCGCATACAAGATGGTAGAACAGGAGGTGAGACTAAAGGTGATGCTATTGATGAATATGGAGAAGAGAAGGAGCCCTAAAATTGAACCCTGGGGTACCCCAATGTTTGTAATGGCCTGGTTCGAGAGGGTGGAGGTGTATTTCACAAATTGGGTACAGTTTGACAGATAACCACTGAACCAAGCCACAACACCCGCCGAGAAACCCATAGACTTTAACGTTGTAGGGAGAATAGGGTGATCAACAAAATCAAATGCTTTTGTCATGTCTATAAAGACTGCCCCTGTGAGAAAGCCTGCGTCCATGGCAGACAGAATGTCTGTGGTGAATTTGAGCAGGGCTGTGGTGGTGCTATGGCCCTTACGGGAACCATGTTAGGCAGGGGAGAGCAGATTGTTTTTGTGTAGGAAAGTGGTGGTTTGAGTAGCAACAAGCTTCTCAAGAATTTAGCTTAATACAGATAATATTGCAATGGGTCTATAAATGGAAGGGTCTTTAGAGTCACCTTTCTTGAATACTGGAGTAATTCTGGCTATTTTCCAGATATCAGGAACATGGCTCTGACAGAGGGATAAGGTAAAGATTTGGACTAGAGGAGAGGCTATAAATGGGGCTGCTATCTTCAAAAGTCTAGGTTCAATACCATCGGAGCCAGTACTAGTGTTGTAAGAGATAGAATTTAGGAATTTTAGTGTAACCCCCCTGCAAATGGGGGTTCCCAAAAGACTTCCAGGAGCTTGCTTGAATGCTCCAAGCCTGAATGGTGTTTGGCGTTTAAGCCATTTATCAGTGAGTGTTTTTAGAGCCTCTGGTACTGTCTCTTTAAGAGCTGTCTGCTTGCAGACATAATTAGTTGTATGGGGGACTGTGTGCTTCTCTGCTTGAGTACCACTCGAGCTGCTGCCAATTACTCCATTTTGCAGTCACTAGGGTGCAAAGGAACCTATCTGAAAGATGTAACTGTTTGCCAGAAATCATTTAGAGTAATAATGTAAATACAGTTTGTCTAACCTGCTTTCTTTGTAGTCAGAACTGTGTTTGCCTAGTTCCCCATTCTAGTTTTGAACTGCTGAACTGGACCAATCAGTGTGGGTTAAGGTAGCTCTAAAATGGTGCCTTGGACGAATCAGAACTTGGACTCGTAATCTGAGCCAGCCACAAGAGGATTGTAAGGGCAGTGACTCTGGGAGATGTAGTTTGGACTTCGGCGCCTTTTTGGACCAACAGGAGCAGTCTATTGTGAGTGACAGCCAATCCAACCAAGAACTGGGAGGAACTCAAAGGAAGTGCCCGGTTTTGTCTGCTGGAGTTTCAGTTGAGCTCTGGCAGTGTAGCGGGAAGGAGCACTGTGCTTTTCGGTGTGCAGTTTTAGTCGGAAGCGTGTGTAAGGCCCAGAGTTCCGTCTGCAGCTTGTGTAACTGCTTGTTAGGACTGAATCCGTCCTGTGAAGAGAATCAAGGATATCTGAAGAGTAGAAACCAGGCTCACCCTGTAGAAGACTGGAGAATTGCTGAATTGCACTCGGTCTGTCAGGAACTGAATCTGCTGTGTGTTCTCCGGGTATTGTGCAGTAATTGCGATCGGATAGAGAAGCAGCCTGCCTGGTATAGTACTTTCTTTACCATATAAATGTGTGGGAGGCTTGTGCAGCTCGGTGAATCCTGCTGCCATTAAAGGATTTTTGCCTGTTACTGTTCACCATATAAATGTGTGAGAGGCTTGTGTAGCTCAGGTGAATCCTGCTGCCATTAAAGGACTTTTGCCTGTTGCAGTTTGCCATATAAATGTGTGAGGAGTCTCATGGAGCTCAAGAGTAGCCCTGCTGACATTGAAGGACCCTATCTTGTTTGGAGGTCGTGAGTACTAATTCAGAGTCGCTCCTGTTGAATTGCCACATTGAATCAAATGGAATTACTGTACTGCTGACTGTTTATCTAATTTTTTTTCTCTGTGTGAAAGGCCTACCAGCTGCCACGGTTTGGACTAGCCACTAGGGCTTGGGTACCCAGGGACAGTAACTGGTAGGGATGAGCCTGTGCACAGAGCCATAAATAGATGAGTAAAGTGATAAGCTAATTAACCTGATTTCCCCTGTCCTTGTTATATCCCCTAAATAAATCAGAGCTGCTTGTTTCAGCAAGTTATACTGCCTGAGGTATTTGTCTATGTTAAAGTATTGTACTGTGATTGTTGCACTGTATCTTATTTTACAGGGGTCCCTGTGCCCGAACCAGTCCTGGGGGTAAGTGTATACTAGTGAGAGTAATTCTGATATACTGTGTGGGCCACTAGTGGGAAGAAAGGGGGTTGCAGTGTCCCAGAGGGCTGTGACCAAGTAAGTTTAACTATTGCAAACCCTGACCTCTGGGTGGAGGCACCCGCCATTGGATCCAGGCCCCTCAACCTGTTAGTGGCAAATCAGGCAGGGGTAGTAGCCCCTGGGATAGCGCCATCTAGGGGTTACATCTTGGAGGCTCAACGCTGGGATTGTGTGTCCTCTAGTGGCCATATTTACAAACCACTATTAAGAAAAAAAAAATAAATGGGTACCCCGACAGAAGTGGCTGTGCACCGGCTGGTGGAGTGGTGTACTGGGGAGGAGATCGACCCCCAAAATGCTATGCTTATCCTGGACATCCCCCTGGGTATCAATACGGACACTGTACAGGGAGTACTTTCCAAGGTGGAAGGTTTACAAAACCCTGTGGTGGTGGGTCGGCATGCTAATCTGCTCACCCACACTTTCCTGGCCTAGTAGAGTTTAAGGATCCCATAGATAGCTCCAAAGTGCCACAGACCATTACCCCAGAGGAGCCCTCACTGCTTGGAGAGTGATAACTATGGACAGTAAAGACCCAGGGAATGAGCCCCCACCACCATCTGAAACTTTGAGGAGAATTTGCTAAATGGTTGTGGGGAAGGAAAACTGTGGAGGTCTTGAAGAAACTATTCTTGCCACCTGGGGTGTTCTCTCCCAACACCCTCTCCCGCTCCAGTACCGTAATGGTGGCTGAACCAATGCAGACTCTATTTCTGCACCTGCCATTAGTCACGACTCTTACCAAGGTTGAGGATCTTCTGGCACCCTCCCACCCCTCAAGGGGAGGATGACTGGGAGATCGGATAGACTGTGTTGCCCCCAAGTGCTAGAATGGCAATGCTCGGAAGCCGGGCGAGCGGGAGTTAGTGAGAGCCCCGAGGTCCTGCCCTGGCTACCATCCATGCTAAACGGGCCAGTAACCTGAGGCGACTGCACAGGCTATCTTGAGGCCTTGGAGAATGTGTATGGGAGCCCAGATTCTGATGAGGACCTATGGTGGAAGTAAGAAATGCACAACAGTACCAAGGGAGTTGTTGTCTGTGTGTATCTCGCTGGAAAAATTGTTGCAAGAATGCCTCAGAAAGGGTAGTTTGCCAGCGATTGAACTGGATCGAACCAGGCTGGACAGGATCCTTAAGTCTGCCCCTTCTCAGAACTGCTGTTGCTTCAGTTATGCCTGGCAAATCGACTGGAATCCCACCCTCCTATGATGAGTTAATGAGAGAAATCTGAGGAGTTGAGAAAAGGCGACCTCGGGAGGACCTGCACTAATAGCTGTGCTACGACCCAGTGACTGAGGGTGACCCATCAAGTGAAGTTCAGGGGCAGAGGTTGGCAGGTCAATGAGTGCTCTGACAAGGAAAAGATATGCCACAATGGGGCGAACTGTTGAGAGAGATCCGGAATTCAAAAACAGTCCTTTATGAAGGCCACGCCTGCAAGCTGAGCCCTGACCTATATCCGACTGCATCTGCTATGGGGTGGAGGTACCCACCCATGTATCTCCTGCTGATAACGCTCCAAACTCGAATTCCTTGACCATGGAAGTGGAGAAACTGACGAGATGTCTCAAATGCTTATTACGCCGCAGACAGGATGGCACCAAGGTTTCCAGTTAGTATACCCCATCCTGGCTCCCAGTGTGGCGCCTCGGCCAGCTCAAACTCCAGAAAGTATGTTTTGCTATAATTGTGGGAAGGATGGGCACATGAAAAGGAATGCCGGTCCCAAAGACACTGAAAAAGTTGCATATAGGCTACAAGGAGAGCTTCAGAGAACAAATCAGTGGTTAAGAGGTGCACAAAATGATCCCAGTGAGGGCACCAAAAATGCTAACTCACGTCCTTTTGTGGCAAGGTCAGTTGCCCAGGCCCCCACTATCACCTCTCCAGACTGGTCCAGAATAGTGGGTCCCTCCATGGAGACCACTGTAAAGGTGAATGGAGTGTCTACAAGAGCTGTATTAGACAGTGGCTCCCAAGTGACAATTATGTTCCAGGATTGGTATCAGAAGCATTTGTCAGACGTACCCTTACAACCATTAGAAGGACTGCATGTATGGGGGTTAAGTGGAAGGCCTACCCTATTCGGGTATATCCATTTGGCTGTCTTTCCCACCTCCGTGGCTGGAGTGGCGAACAAGTAGAGACCCTAGCCTTAGTGTGTCCCCCACTGGACTGTATGATGGTGTCCCTTTGTTGATTGGAACAAATGCTCATATGTTCGGAAGGCTGGCACAGTTGTGTTATGAAAACAGGGGTCAAAGACTAGTAGAGCTTTAAGAGTTCAGGCTTTAATTAAGAAGGCCTATGAGGCACAGAGAGATGCTGAAAAAATAGAACCAGAGGAACGGTCGGAATTGTATGGAAGAAGGATCCTGAGTCTCTGATCCTGGTGCCCAAATGCCCAGTGTACCTTATAGGAGAGGTCCGTATCAGGAAGGATGTTAAGAATAAAATATTAATGTTGGATGCACAGGCGATGGAAAATTGCCAGAAGGACTGCTGGTCAAGCCTAGTATTTTGCCCCTAGAGCCCATGCTTATGCCAGAAGGGTAATGGTCCAAGTTCATAATTGTCTGAAAGAGACATTAGGTAAATAGAGGTTGCATCCTGGCTAATGTGCATTGTGCAGACACTGCATTGCTACCCAGCAGCAGAGTTCGAGGAAGAATGACAGAGTAACGCCTGACTTGTTTGATTTCGGCGACTCCCGTTGCCAGCTGAATGGAAAGTGAGGATCAGTGAGAAGCTTGCCCAGAGAGACCAGGTGTTTTCTTTAAAGGAATGGGATGTAGGATCGTGCAAGGAGCTGAGCACAATATCCGGCTGCAATGAAAGCCCATATCATGGGAGGTCTCAACGCCTGGCACCTGCTGACATAGATGATGTGAGGAGCATCTGCAAGAGATGTTAGCTGCTGGTGTAATACAAGAATCCAGAAGTTATGCTTCCCCATTGTGGTAGTGAGGAGAAGGCTGGGACAGTAAGGATGTGCGTGGATTATCGCACCTTAAACGCGTGGACTATCCTGATCAGTACACAATGCCCGCATTCAACATGCTTTGGACTGCCTAAGCGAGGAGACAAGTGGTTCTCTGTGTTGGATCTCACGCAGTGGGTACTACCAGATCCCGATGGCCCCAGAGGACCGTGAGAAGACAGCCTTTATCTGTCCGCTTGGCTACTATGAATTCATGAGGATGCCTCAAAGGGTTCAGGTGCTCCAGCCACTTTCAACGATTGATGGAGCGTGCAGTGGGGGACATGAACTTACTAGAGTGCCTGGTATACCTAGATGATGTTATTGTGTTTGGCAGCTCACTGGAGGACATGAGAGCAGATTATTTAAAAGTATTGGACCGACTGGAGGACTTTGGCCTTAAACTGTCCATTGATAAGTGTCAATTCTTTCAAACATCAGTAAAGTATGTGGGACACATAGTATCCAGCGAGGAATAGAGACCGACCCAAGTAAAGTTGAGGCCTTGACTACCTGGCCTACAGCCAAAAATCTAAAAGAACTGCAAAGATTCCTGGGATTCTGTGGTTATTGTCGTCGTTTCATCAAGGACTATTCAAGAGTGATCCGCCCTTACTTAACCTTACTCAAGGGTGTCCCCAACCCCAAAAATACCAAAAGTCAGTGTCCTCAAGACTGAAAAGAGTGTATTTTCTCCGAGTGAAGTATTTGGGGCCGCTGGACTCCTGATTGTGAGACTGCTTTTCATGAGATCATATATCAACTTACCCATGCTCCAGTGCTGGCCTATGCCGATCCAAGAAAATCTTACGTCCTGCACACTGATGCTAGCTTGCAAGGGTTGGGGGCTGTGTTGTACCAAGAGCACGAGAATGGCCTGAGACCAGTGGCCTTTGCCAGTAGAAGTCTGACCCCATCCGAAAGAACTATCCTGTACATAAGTTAGAGTTCCTAGCTTTGAAGTGGGCTATTGTTGACCAATTCCATGAGTACTTGTATGGGGCTAAAATACTAGTAAAACTGACAATAATCCTTTGACCTATGTGCAGAGCTCAGCTAAGTTGGATGCCACTGGCCATAGGTGGCTTTCTGCATTATCTACATACGACTATGCTCCCGAATACCGAGCAGAGTCTGAACCACATAGATGCTGATGCTCTCTCCCGAGGCCTGTTCCCCAGGATGATTGGGTCAGATTGGCAGAACCTGACATTCGGGCACTCTGCGGAAGTTTGACAGGGAGGAACAAATGTCACGGACGAGTGGACTGCATGGTGGATTGCTTGGGACCCTCTGAGGTGCATACCTGCCTTGTGCCACTTTCTGCAATAGACATTGGTGCACTGCCTCAGCTGGACAATGACAGTATTCGGCGGGCTCAGTCCGCGATCCCATGATCAAATCAGCTTTAGAAGCCCTCTGTGCAGGAAAAGATGTGGTCCAAATTACGCTCCACTGATTTGAGAACTGCATTGTTATACAAAGAAGGTACTAAGTTGAAACTGATCAATAAACTGTTATACAGAGAAACAGTAGACAGAGGGGACAAGTAGACAAACAACAACTAGTGCTGCCCTGCCTTTCGAGACTCAGTATTGAGGTCCTTGCACAACCACATGGGGCACCTTGGTATAGACAGAACACTTGACTTGGTGAGATCCAGATTCTATTGGCCTAAGATGAGGGCTGATGTGGAGCAACACATTGAACTTATAGTCGCTGCTTACAGAGGAAAGCTTTGCCCCAGAGGGCTGCCCCTTGTTAACATCACCACCAGTGCACCCATGGAGCTGGTCTGTATTGATTTTCTGAGTTTGGAGTCAGATCAAAGAAATATCAGTATGTGCTGGTGGTCACTGACCATTTCACGAGATATGCCCAAGCTTTCCCCACCAAAGACCAAAGCATCCACTGTGGCCAAAGTACTTGTAGAAAACTTTTTGTTCACTATGGGGCTCCACAAAGAATTCATTCTGATCAAGGGAGAGACTTTGAGAGTCGTCTGATCAAAGAGATGCTTTCTCTGTGGGGTACGAAAGTCCAGAACCACTCCTTACCACCCCAGGGGACCCACAGCCTGAGCGTTTCAACCGCACTTTGCTAGATATGTAGGCACCCTGCACCCAAAGGACAAGCCTAGATGGAGCCAACAAATTAGCACCCTGGTACATGCTTATAACTGCACCAAAAGTGATGCCACTGGGTTCTCCCCTACCGCCTGATGTTTGGAAGAGAAGCTCAACTACGGTAGATGTGTGTTTTGGGGTCTCTCTGATGGGGTTCAAGCTGACAACTATTTACAGTATGTGCAAAAGTTAAGGCCCAGCTAACTCATGCATACCAACTGGCTCAAACCATGGCTGCCAAAAGAAATCTGGCCAACAAAGAAAGGTATGATAAAAGGTGAAAGCACAGGAACTCCAGGAGGAGATCGGGTATTGCTAAGAAATCTGGGACTGCATGGCAAACACAAGATTGCTGACAGATGGCACCATCTCCCTCACATTGTAGTGGGCAAACTAGATGATCTGCCAGTGTACAAAGTAAGGCCTGAGATTAATTCAAAAGATGTAAAACAATGCATAGAAATCATTTACTGCCCATTGGACAAATCTTGATTGAGTCTGAGCCCCAGAAGATGCCCTCTGGACCAGTGACTAGAGCTGCTGCTAAGAAAGATCAAGAAAGTCTGCACCTACAGAAGCAGAGTTAAAGTGTTCCCCTCCACAAGTCCCAGTTGAGCATGACTGTCAGTCCATATCAGAAGAAAGTGAGAGTGACTTTGAATACTATCCTTCTTACGAACTGAGTCAGTTGTTTCGGGGCAATCCCCTAGTCAATACTGGAGATGAAGCTGGGCCTTCTGGACTGTCTAAGCCCCCAGCTTCGTCCCTGGAGCCAATGCTCCCAGAAAGTGAAGTGCAAAGCATCAGATCAGATGCATTGGAATCATTGTGCATGGTTGAACTGTTTGAGCTTTCAGGGGAGGAAAATGATGGATTGGGGCAGACTGGTGATACACCAGAACAAGAAGAGTATTTTGAGTGCCCTGACAGTCCACTGCCAGTGTCCGAAAGCTCTCCATGCGAGCCGAATGTTGTGGACTCAGAAACTGTAACTCCTGGAGCTGAAAGTGCCCCAAGTTCTAGCCTCTCTACCCCCATGGAGACTCCTGACAAGTGAGGACAATGCTGAAAATGAGGCTCAGAGTGCAGAGACTGTAACAGTTCCCCTAGAAAGAATGGTCGAGCTGTAAAGCCTGTGGTGCACCTCAGTTATGATTCACTTGGGAGGCCTGTGGACTTGCCTCTCAATGTTGTCCATAAAGGAGTGTATGTGTCCCAGGCTCATTGCCCAAACTGAGCATCAGTGCTAACTCCAAGTTACTTGTGTTGCCCTCTAAGTATGGTGTCCTTGCCCCGTCCAGCCCCAAGGTAACTGATAGGGAAGGGCCACCTCTCTTCAGGTTTCATGTACAAGAGGTAATAACTTGAGTTATGGTACAATGTGTGTGTAATACTATGTAAAGTGATGTACTGCAATGTTTCAGAAATGTGTTCTTGGTAAAATGATATACTGACTGATGATTACATGTGGACTAATGCAAATGTGTATGGTTGCAGTTAAAACTTATGGGGTACTTGCTTGACCTGGATGTCAAGCTTTCCCAGGCCAGGAAGGGTGTAACCTCCCTGCAAATGGGGGTTCCCAAAAGACTTCCAGGAGCTTGCTTGAATGCTCCAAGCCTGAATGGTGTTTGGCGTTTAAGCCATTGATCAGTGAGTGTTTTTAGAGCCTCTGGTACTGTCTCTTTAAGAGCTGTCTGCTTGCAGACATAATTAGTTTGGGGGACTGTGCTTCTGCTTGAGTACCACTCGAGCTGCTGCCACTACTCCATTTTGCAGTCACTAGAGCAAAGGGAACCTATCTGAAAGATGTAACTGTTTGCCAGAAATCATTTAGAGTAATAATGAAAATACAGTTTGTCTAACCTGCTTTCTTTGCAGTCAGAACTGTGTTTGCCTAGTTCCCATTCTAGTTTTGAACTGCTGAACTGGACCAATCAGTGTGGGTTAAGGTAGCTCTAAAGTGGTGCCTTGGACGAATCAGAACTTGGACTCGTAATCTGAGCCAGCCACAAGAGGATTGTATGGGCAGTGACTCTGGGAGATGTAGTTTGGACTTCGGCGCCTTTTTGGACCAACAGGAGCAGTCTATTGTGAGTGACAGCCAATCCAGCCAAGAACTGGGAGGAACTCAAAGGAAGTGCCCGGTTTTGTCTGCTGGAGTTTCAGTCGAGCTCTGGCAGTGTAGACGGAAGGAGCCCTGTGCTTTTTCGGTGTGCAGTTTTAGTCGGAAACGTGTAAGGCCCAGAGTTCCGGTCTGCAGCTGTGTAACTGCTTGTTAGGACTGAATCCGTCCTGTGAAGAGAATCAAAGGATATCTGAGAGTAGAAACCAGGCTCACCCTGTAGAAGACTGGAGAAATTGCTGAATTGCACTGGTCTGTCAGGAACTGAATCTGCTGTGTGTTCTCCCGGGTATTGTGCAGTAATTCGATCGGGATAGAAGCAGCCTGCCTGGTATAGTACTTTCTTTTACCATATAAATGTGTGAGGAGGCTTGTGCAGCTCGGTGAATCCTGCTGCCATTAAAGGACTTTTGCCTGTTACTGTTCACCATATAAATGTGTGAGGAGGCTTGTGTAGCTCAAGTGAATCCTGCTGCCATTAAAGGACTTTTGCCTGTTGCAGTTTGCCATATAAATGTGTGAGGAGTCTTGTGGAGCTCAAGAGTAGCCCTGCTGACGTTGAAGGACCCTATCTTGTTTGGAGGTCGTGAGTACTAATTCAGAGTCGCTCCCTGTTGAATTGCCACATTGAATCCAAATGGAATTACTGTACTGCTGACTGTTTATCTAATTTTTCTTTTCTCTGTGTGAAAGGGCCCCTACCAGCTGCCACGGTTTGGACTAGCAACTAGGGCTTGGGTACCCAGGGACAGTAACTGGTAGGGATAGGCCTGTGCACAGAGCCATAGGTAGATGAGTAAAGTGATAAGCTAATTAACCTGATTTCCCTGTCCTGTTATATCCCCTAAATAAATCAGAGCTGCTTGTTTCAGCAAAGTTATACTGTCTGAGTATTTGTCTATGTTAAAGTATTGTACTGTGATTGTTGCACTGTATCTTATTTTACAGGGGTCCCAGTGCCCGAACCAGTCCTGGGGTAAGTGTATACTGTGAAGGTAATTCTGATATACGTGTGGGCCACTAGTGGGAAGAAAGGGGGTTGCAGTGTCCCAGAGGGCTGTGACCAAGTAAGTTTAACTATTGCAAACCCTGACCTCTGGGTGGAGGCACCCGCCATTGGATCCAGGCCCCTCAACCTGTTAGTGGCAAATCAGGCAGGGGTAGTAGCCCCTGGGATAGCGCCATCTAGGGGTTACATTAGTACCTCTGACTTAGAGATGGCTTTGAAGTGAAAAGATTGTTTTACTGTATCCGTATGTAGCTCAGTGTGAACGCCTAAGGGTTGCATAGTGGGGAAGGCCGAGGTGTATTTGGTCAGGTTCGAAAATTGTTGGTTGAAGAAGTTTGCAGTTGTCCACGGATCATTGCAGTGGATCCCGTTAAGGATCATGTTATTTAGAGTAGGGGACTGGGAAGAGCCCAGGAAGGACCTAACATGCTTCCAGAATTTTCTAGGCTTGCTCGCTGCATCAGTTAGAAGATTTTTGCAGTACTTGCTTTTGGCAAGACGTATATGCTTTTTACAATCTTTTTGCTGTGCCCTATAGAGGTCATGGTCAGCTGGAAGACCTGAGAATTTAAAGCATTTCCAGCTTATGTCTCTCTTTTTAAGTTTGGAAAGGAGGTCCTTTTTTAACCATCTAGTTTGTTTTCCCTTCACTCTATGTGTAGAGTGTGGGGTATAGATATCCTGGAGAGTCAGGAATTCATGAAGAAAGAGATCTAGGGCTGTCTGGGCATCATTTACTCTGTATAGTTTGTTCCAGTCGATATGAGAGACAGCATCTAGAAAGTGTACTGGATCAAAACTTGAAAAGTTCCTAAAGGTGATATACTTTGGTGGAGGGGTGGGGTTTGTGGAGGCAGGAGACCATAGACAGAAAATAGGGGAATGGTCGGTGAGGGCATCAGCGAGTATGCCAGCAGTATGTGTGTGTTCAGGCCGACTGGTTAGGACTCAATCAATTAGGGTGCTAGAGTGTGTGCGCATGGCTGCCCTGGTAGGTTCAATAATTAGCAGATGTAGCTTATGTTGCATAATTTGGGATTGAAGGTTGGTTTGGCAGTTACCCAGCCAGTTTAAGTTGATATCACCCATAATAACCGCTTCGTTTGACCCCACCGACAGTGAAGTCTGTTCAAGTAGCTCCACGAGACCAGTGAGGCCACTGCTAGGAGGGTTATAGGCACATACAATATGCAGTTTTTTCATACCCAAGAAAAGTATTGCATGTAGTGACTCACAGTGGGGGAGGTCAGGCGTCGGGAGGATGGAGAGATTTAAGTTATCTTTACAATAGATTGCAACACCACCACCCTTTTTGGAAGAGGTTCTGTCTCTCTGGATAAGGTTGTAAGTGGCTAACTGGCAGGAGGAGTCAGGGACTGTGCGTTTCAACCAAGTCTCAGATAGGCAGAGCAGGTCTACAAGATCTCATAATAAAAAACTGGCGGGAACATAAAATAAGACTAACGAGAAATCAGTGGTTCACTCATAAAGTGATTACTACATGGAATGCACGGCCTGAAGATGTTGTTGGAAGCAATTCATTAAATATTTTTAAAAAGAGATTATATATATATGGGTGATCGTAAATATTCCTTCCACCAATAAGAGGTGGCAGGCTCATAAAAGGCATCACTGCCTACTGAGTTTGTAAATTACTTATGAACCTACCTGTGTATACAGGAGAGTCAGAGAAGTGGCATAGAGTGGGAAATGACTGGGGAAGGAATGGTCACAGGACAAGCCCTGGGCACATGGGGAGAGCCACAGGGTTTTCTTTTTTTAAGTTTTTCAGTCACCTCTAACATTTTTACCTGAATATCCCTGAATAGATCCATTAAAACGACTACATGTTTTGCAGTATGTGTGCATTTCTTCCCCCACTTGCTGTAGTGCTGTTATTGCCAGTAGAGACTGCCACTTCCTATAACAACCTGAATACCATATTTAGTAAGCACAGCATAGTGTACATAGGCAAGAACAAATTAGATAAATAAGCCCATAATGAAGTGCAAAATCTGATAAGTATATAAGTTCAAGAAACCTGAATGTACAGTAATCATGAATTGTCAGCTAGATTTTTAGAGAGGCTGCACATGTAAGGTCTACAGTAACTGTCAGATCCTGCTCACTTCATGTACCTGATGAAAAATGATACACTCAGGCATGTATGATTGAATCAAATATTGTTTGCTGAAATTTTGATACACAAGTAAACAGAGCACAATTACATTATATGGGCACCTACAGTATATTGGTATTCCAACAGATCAGCAGTGCTTCAATCCGTTACCTATAAAAAATGTCTTTATACTGTAGCTACAGATTAAATACCATGAATGGCTTGTGTGTATGATGATTTTGGACAGACAAGTAACACTTGCCATAAACATGTATCAAAGTAACTGCATCGATCAAAGAAGCTAAAATGTTCAGTTTAGATGCTGTTAGTGAACCTACAGGTACTGAATTTCACACTTTCAGTAACAGGAATTTCACTAAAATAACATCAGATTATCTTGCAGACGCCATCCGCTGTTTGAGTGTGGCATTGCAGGATTCTTTCAGGAAAGATAAAATAATGCTGAATTGCTGCAGGGAAACGCAATTTTCTGGGCAATTTAACGTAACATTCTTCCTGCAGAATTCTACATTACCACACTTCACCCTGGTGGGCAGCACTGTATCTCCCCCTTATTATGACTTACTTAGTCCCCAACCTCAGTTAAATATCTAGGTATTCATCTTATGGCACAACTCACCCAAGTATGTTCTTCTAATATGAACCTGCTCCTTAATAAATTGAAGGAAGAGACAAATAGATGACATATCTTCAACGTATCAATGGCAGGGAAAAATAGCATCGCTTAAAATGGTGACCTTCCCAAAATGGATACACCTTTTCTGTAGCTTTCCTCATTGTCAGTGGGTAATCATTACAACTGAGTATGGTGCACCCCTACTAGGGGAAATGGCACAGCACAAGCTTTAGAATACTGGGCTCATAAGGATTCTGGACAACAGCAACTTTCCAGATTAAGCTGTGCCACTGAAGAAATTTTAAGCTTTGGGGCTGCAATTCTGCATAGCAGGTTGGGACTACCTGGTGTGACAGGGAGTACCCTTAAATTAAAATTGCCCCTGTTAAACTGCGACTTTCAAATTGACTAACCTTCCTTCTTCCCCATTTTCCACTGCCTGTGCTTGGATTGGGAGCCACATCTGCCACTTAGCTAAAGCGTGTTTTTTGGCTTAGTAGGTTTCCACTTTAAAATGGTGCCTCAGGTAAGTACCAGTTTTTTTTGTTTTTTTTTTTATCCTTTGGGGTGTTTTTAGCCTAGGGTCTACCTGCATCTTTTAGCGTGCCCGTTTTTGGGGTCTTTTTCCCCCTTGGTTCTAGCTCTCACATATTTGGCTGTGGGGATTCTTCCCCTTTAATATGCCTTTATTGTGATTGAGGGGCATTTCCCCTTTAAATCTTTTATCAGCAGTTTTGAAAAAAGTCCTCACACAGAGGGAGCTGCTGGGCAGAAAGTGATTTGGCTGTGTGGACACTGATTGCTTAGTGCTATGTTTTCCTTGTATCTGCTGGAGAGTGTTTTTGTGTGAAGAGAAGCAGAGTTTATTTTTCCTTCGATTCTCGGCTCCTTTTCACTCTCCTCCATATTGCTCCTGCATTTTCAGATCTTTTAAGCCACACTGTCCAGTCGATTTTTGCTGGCACCTTGGTCCGTGGGGTGTGCACCCTAGTGGAAGTTGGATGCCCTTGTTCAGCGTGCCGTTTGTTTGTTGGTTTGCCACACAGTGCTGTTTCACGTGACTGGTGCACGTGCCTCTGTGGATGTGATGACGCTTTGTGTCATGATGTCATGCATGCGCTATTCAGAGGGAGCGCACACATGCAGGCTCTTAAACAGTTTCTGCTGCTTAAAATGTCTCTAGCTGTGCTAGCCTCTTCACTGTTTTTTAGTACTCGGGGGAGGAGGGGCGCTCTGGGAAGATGTCTCTCATCGGAGTGCACATGTGCAGGCCTTATTACCATGGGGCAGAGAGAACGCAGGAGTGCCTTTTGCGAAGTAAGCTGCAGGTTCTGTGATTTTTATTCATGCTTCTGAGTCTACCAAACCTCCCCCCTAATATTCGGAGACAAGATGTGGCAAGTACAGCTGAAGAATCTCTACAGCTGACAAGCCCACAGAATTTTGCCTCGCTTCTGGTTTACAGAAGAGCAACATAGGGTGAGTGAGCTAGAAAATAGCTAGTCTTTGTCACTGCCACCAGTGCTCTTTAACACTGTGCACAGCGCTCTGCATTTGTTTTTTATTTACTGTATCATCACTGTTTATCCTGGTGGTATCTGTACTTGTATTGCCCAAGGGGAATTCTTTATAAAGCTACTGGTTAAGATTTCAGTAACAGCATTGTTTCTAGAAAACCAGTATATAGTATACGAGGCTAGTCTATCTGACATGGGGAAACTCCTGGGTCTTGATAATGAGTACTGTATTTCTTTTTTTATAAGCAAGTTTTATATTGGCAAGGACTAGATGGTAAAAAATAAATGCAATGGAAAGAGATCTTATTTACATTAGGTCTTACCTGATAGTGGACATGGCTGACTGGAAGCTGAATCAGCTTTTTTAGCTACCTTCTCCCACTCTGGTGTGTGGGGGGTTGCAGTACAGTCCTCTATAATGTCTTTACTTCGGCTAACATCACCTTTATCCTTGGCACCATTGCATATTGGAGACCTCCAACCATTCGCATGTAAGACCTGCAAGGGTGTTGACACCTTCCCATGGGTCCCTTTTGCCTCATTGTGTTACTAGTGGGGTACCACAGGGTTCAGTATTGGGTCCAGTCCTTTTTAATGTCTTCATAAGTGACATTGCAGAGGGACTAGAAGGAAAAGTATGCCTCTTTGCAGATGACACAATGATCTGCAACAGGGTTAATACACAAGGAGGCGTGGAAAGGATGAGAAGGGCTTGGCAAGGTTGGAGGAATGGTCAGAAGTATGGCAGCTAGGATTCAATGCAAAGAAGTGCAAAATAATGCACCTGGGAAACAAGAACCCAGGGAAGAATACACAGTGGGAGGTAGTAACAACAAAAAAGGAAAGGGATCTGGGGGTAATCATATCAGATGACCTTAAGGTTAGCAAGCAATGTGAGAAGGCAGTAGGGAGGGCTGGGGGTATACTGGGATGCATAGGGAGAGGCATCAGCAGCAGAAAACAGGAAGTTGTTATCCCTCTGTACAGACAGTTGGTGAGACCCCATCTGGAGTACTGTGTCCAGTTCTGGAGACCCCATCTCCACAACGACATAGCCAGGATAGAGGCAGTCCAGAGGAGGGCAACTAAAATGGTGCAGGATCTGCAAGAGAAGCCGTATGAGGAGAAACTAAAGGAGCTTAATATGTATACCCTTGAGGAAAGAATGGAGAGGGGGGACATGATAGAAACTTTTAAGTACCTCAGTGGAATCAACAAAGTCCAACAGGGCAGCATCTTTCAGAAAAAGAGAAGTGCAAGAACAAGGGGACACAATTTAAAGATGGGGGGGACGGTTCAGGGGCAATGTAAGGAAGTATTATTTCACAGAGAGGGTAGTGGATGCATGGAACAGCCTTCCTGAGGAGGTTTGGGGTTTAAAACTGTGGGAGAATTCAAGAATGCATGGGACAGACATAAGGCAATTCTTCTGGGGGATAGGAAGAAATAGTCTGTTGGTTAACTAGGATCTGTGACCTATCCTGTAGGTAGGGAAATGGGCAGACTAGATGGGCCAAGCGGTCCTTATCTGCTGTCAAAGTCTATGTTTCAAAGTCTATGTGTTCTCAAGTTAATATGTGTCTTCCCCCCGGTTCTCTGAGCTGGGGGGGGGTGCTCCTGGTTTACTAGTTGGCAGTGGCAAGCAGAATTGCATAAAGGTTTTTTGTGATTGTTGCTTTTAGGAGAGCTCTTGAGGTCCAAGGTCACGAACGGCATCCCATCAGAGATACCCGACCCTTACGGGGGCCCCTCAAGTCAGGTGGCACCAACACAGGCACATCCAGGTGTGCTGCAGTAGAACAGTGCTGCGGTTTTTGGATATGCAGGCACATCCCAAATCTGACCATCTAGAGGGTCAGGATGAGGGTGTCAGGATCTTGGGGGGGAAAAACCCTTACTCTAGGAGCTACTTGGTGGTGAGGAGAACAAAGCCTCTAAGGAGGCAGAGAAAGGGAAGTGGACAGAGTCAAAGAGGAGGCTAACTATCCCTCCCCTGTCTGATACCAAGTCCTTGTCCTACCTGATAGCTGAAGCATGTACAATCTTACAGCTCAAGGAGGTGCTATCGATGGAGGCAGTGAATATCATTTCCATCCTGTCTGCACTCTTCTCCACTTCAGACAAGGCGGTTCACATTTCTATCAAGTACATTATCCCTCTTGAAGGGTCCTTCATCTTAATGGATTTGCTTAACCGGTGAGTGGATGCTGCATGCAGGAGAGCCTTTGCCTCTAATAGTGCAAATCTGTGCACCTCCTATGCCTCCATTATTGTTGCCAGAGCCTTAAACTTGTGAGTTAGAGCCCTGGGCGGTTTTGTTCCCCTGTACTTGGAGGGGCGAGCATTTTGCAGCTGGTATCCTTGGCCTCCACCTTAGCGAATGCCACCGTGGAAACCTTGCGTATGTCTGCCTTCCCCGCCTATCAAATTGTTTAGGTAATGTGAGGCATGTGGCTCAAGCATTTGGTAGCTCAGCAGGGTTCGAAGTCCAAGCTATTCATTGTTTCCTTGATGAAGGTTTGCTGTTTGTTTTTGGCCTGGACAATATTTTGAAGAATATCCAGGATAAAATGAAACCTAATCAGGTTACTAGACTAGTAGTAACAAAGGCGCCCTTGCCTGCAGATGCAGCGGAGGCCCAGTGCGAAAAAGCAAGCTCCTCATACTAAAGGTACTCAGGCCCATCTCTGCTTTTCTTCTTTGGTGGAAGACTGTGCAATGTCTTACTCAAGATGGGCCCAGATAATCCCAGTTGCTTGAGTTTCGAAATTCTGGTCTTTTGTTATGCAAAAAAACCCTCAAAGGGGCATTTTCTGCCACCCCCGGTTCTGAAGGAACCTGTGAAGAGGTAAGTATGTCAGAGACTCTGGACCACTTCTCTCAAGCAGCGTGTTTTTTTTTTTTGCCAGAGTCTCCCAGCAAGCAAGGTAGGGGGATTATTCTTGGTTGGCACCTAGAAGTTGGGGGAGATCTTTGGTTCCTTCTGGATCTGATGCTTCTAAACAAGTGTGTGCATCATGACCTTAAAGAAAAGATCTTTCTCTCCCCAGCTAGGAAGGAGACCTTATCGAGAGAAATCCAGTGACTGGGGAGCCAATTGGCTTCACATCAAAACTTGCTACGGTTTCTGGTCCTCCGGTAGATGGCCACAGAACTAGTTAATAGGCTCGCCTTCTTATGCGGCCCCTGCACATAGTTACTCTCATTCTGGGCTCTGAACTTGGATTTTTTATCAGGCTAAGAGCCTACTCTCACCACACCTGAAGTAGTCTATGTTGGTGGGTGAGTTTGGAGAATGTCAGCACGGGCTTCCCCCTGGAAGCTCCCCACAATGGATTCTGCCATCCTATGTCAGCCTGTCGGGTTGGGGGGGCATTCCTGAACCCCTTTCCCATTCTAGGGACTTGGACAGTGTAGGAACAGCACCTACTCATAAATGTTCTGGAGATGAGAGCAGTCTGCTTCGCTCTCTGTCAATTTAAAGTCTGGTGCAATCAAAAGCCACGAAAAATGTTCATCCAGGGGAGTGGAGGTTGAACCCAAAGGTGTTCGGCCTTCTGTGTCAAAGGTTTGGCTGTCTTCAGCTCTTTTTGTTCACCTACAGCCACAGTGCTCAAGTTAAGTGGTTCTTCAGCCGCTACCGGTGTCCACAGGCAGAAGCAGCGGATGCCCTGTCACAGGAGTGGAGCCACTACAGAGCATTTTCTTCCCTTCCCTTTGTCTGCCTCTTCTCTCTTAGGTCATTCGTAGGTTAGGGCCCTTAACAGGAAGCTTTATTCTAATATCTCCGGAGTGGCCCAGAAGACCATGGTTCTCAGATTTAGTGAACTTAGTTCAACATGTACCCTTTTGCCTTCTAGTGTGGGGGAATCTTCTCTCTCAGATCCATTCTGCGTCCAAAATCCAGGAGTGATGCAACTCGAGGCCTCATTACTGAAAGGATAAGTCTCCTAAACTAGATTTCTCCAAGAAGGTGGTGGACACACTGATGGATTCACCTTGATACTCTCTCTGGCCAGCTGACTGACCCCGTAGAAGTTGCCGAGGCCTTCAGTAATAAGTTCACAGACCTATCTGCCCTCCTTAGCAAGCTGCCTCCCCTGGCGACCCCTTGCCCTGGGCCTGATCCTTCTGAGCATCCCTCTACCTTAACTCCTGATAATCCACCCCTCCCTTCTTTCTACTTCTGGACCATCACCCCTAAGGACACTGCCAAACTACTAAAGAGCCTGCCTAGCCAGGCAAGCCCAGGCAGTGATGGTCTTTTTTTCCTGCGATGCTCAAACTTATATTCCCTGCCATCCTAAAACCACTCACTTACCTCTTTAACCTGGCATTGACCACCTACTCAGTGCCTAGCATTTGGAAGCATGCCAAGGTGGTCACAATTTTTAAAACTGGTGACCCGCTATCCACAGACAACTATCGGCCTATATCCTTGCTCCCCCACCTTAGTAAACTCCTAGACACCGACAACTGTCCAACCACATCGACGCTCACAATCTAATGTCCAGACAGCAACATGGCTTCCGTAAGCATCACTCCACCACATCTGCCCTGGCCCTGTTTACTAATCACATTCACAAGAACATGGACCTTGGGAGAGCCATGGGTGCTGTCTTTGTCGACCTGTCTAAGGCTTTCAACCTGGTCGATCACACCCTGTTGCTCTCCTCCCTCCGCGACCTTGACTGCTTTCCTGAGACCACTTGGTGGTTCCAAAGCTACCTCTCAAATAGATCTCAGTCAGTATGCATTGGTTCTGCCACCTACCCTGCCCTCCCAGTCACCACCGGTGTACCGCAGAGCTTTATTCTTGGCCCATTTTTATTTTCTGTTTATAAACTCTCTCCCCTTTGACTGTTATACTTGTGATGCCCTACTATACGCCGTTGACCTTGTCCTCTTCTCCAGTGACAAAGCTCTTGAGAATATATCCACCGTTTTATCCAGTAACTACACTTCTGCTCACACCTGGTTCCAGTCACACCGCCTGCTTATAAAGGTCAAAAAAAAAATCCATGCTGTTTGGATCCAAACCCTTTCTAGCAAAGGTTGCCAAGGCAGGGTCCACCCTCTCGGTAATTACACCAGATGATACTGTACTTGAAAATGTATCAGCTTTCAAATATCTGGGTGTGATCCTGGACTCCTCCCTCTCTTACACTGATCATGTCACCTCCGTCATCCATCGTGTAAACCAGAAACGTGGCGCAGCTTATCGGATTAAGCCGTTCCTGACCAGGGAAGCCTGTATATCCATTGCACAAGGCAGCTTATTGCCCATTATTGACTATTGCACCTCTGGAAATCCCAAAAATCTCCTCGGCTATGGGTGGAAAAGCATTATCTGTAGCTGCTCCCATTCTGTGGAATAGTCTCCCTGCGCCTGTCCGCTCCTTGGACACCCATGCCATCTTCAAGGTACGTCTCAAATCCTGGCTGCTTCGCAAGGCAAAGTGCCAATGATCACCTGGCTAATCCCCTCCCTCCCCCCACTGACCACACCATCCTTTCCCTTCTAGGCTGCTTGGCCTCCCCAAGCACTCTCTCCAACTATCAATGTGTCCTGTCTAATCACCCTCAATACATGTTTCATGTCCTCCCTCTCAACAGTGTCTTAGTGAGTTCCTATGTCTCGCACTTCTTTACACTCGTCATTTATCCTGCTGTAAATAATGTACGATTAGTTTTTTGGATTATCATGATGAACTGATTTGTTTAGTTATAAGTTGTACAGCCTCTCCTTATTTGCTTTACTCATAAGTATCTTACTTTGTCCACCAGAGATGTCTGTGTATGCACTAGCTTGTACTCATTGTATAATACATTTTTCCTTCTGTATTGCCACCTGCAGTAGTCTGGGTCATGCCTGAAACCGGTCCCCTGGATCAGCGCACTTACCTGGTTGCCAAAGACTTAAATAAATAAATAAAAAGGTAGAATTCCACACCAGCAGCTTGTGCTCGCGTATGGACCACCTTTCAACCCGGATTAGGGAGAAAAATATCTGGACTTTCAAGCCACGGTCCCGCAGTTTTTGGTTTTCCTGCAGGAAGGAGTAAACAAAGCCTTGAGCACTCTGAGAGGTCAGATGTCAGCCCTTGGAACCTCCTTGGGTTTTCCACAAGGGTCTACCCAAGAGGTTTTTCATTTTCTGTGGGTTGTCAGTGAGTGTCCAACTATGTTACAATCCCTGGTTCCCCATGGGACCTGAATCTGGTTCAAAATACTTTGTAAGGAACCTTTTGAACCGCTACGTAGGTATCGTTGGATGTCCTGTCTTACAAGATGTAGTTTGTTAGTTGCTATGTGCTCAGTCAGGAGGATCGATGAGTTCTAGACCTTGTCCCACAAAGAACCATATCTCATCATACAAACGGACAAGGTGATGTTCACAGCAGTCCCGTCCTCCTTTCTGATGGTTACATGGCCTTCTATGTGAGCCAGGAAATCTGTCTTCTGTCTGTCTGTCCGCAACCTTTTCTCCCACAGAAGAAGCTGTGGCACAGGTTTATTTTGCGATGGGCAATTAGGGCATACCTTAGATGGACTACTGAGTTTCACTTTTTGAATAGGTTGTTCATCTTTTTTTTGAGCAACCACGACAAAACAAAAGGCTCCAAAGATCACCCCAGCTAGGTGGGTGAAGAACTGTTGTGTCTAGGCTTATGTCACAGCGAAAAAAAAGACACCGGTTCTCATCTGGCTCATACCACCAGAGCTATGGCCTCTTCCTGGGCAGAATGAGGTGAAGCATCTGTCTTAGAATTATGTAATGCAGCTATGGGTCCTCCACCCACTTTTCTCATCAAGCACTTTAGTTTGGTTGTTCAGAGTTCTGCTGCGGCCTTGGTCGCAACATGTTGCAGTCGGCTGTCAGCAGGTAATTTCCTTCCTAGATGTGACTGACCTATGGGGAAATATTTTCTCCACCCGTTTTCTTGTCTGTGTACTGTTTCTTAGAACCCAGTTGTAATGATTACCCACTGACAATGATGAGCACTACAGAAAGAAGAAATTCTTTCATACTTACCATAATTTCCTTTGCTGTTAGCTTCAACATTGTCAGTGGGGCCCACCCAGGAGCCTCGCTCCTGTGGGAGAATATTGCATGGTATGTCAGTGTGGGGATGTCCTGGTCCTGTTATAATTCTGTTTTGTGAGCTATCTGGACATTCCTCTTTAGTTCACCTGCTGCGCAGTGGCGGAGCTAGAAGGGGGGTTGGGGGGCGGTCGCCCCTCTTGGCTGCCCCAGTGTGAGTAGTGGTGCCCCGCCACCATCTTTATTCACTGTTTAGTGCCCACTGTGGAGCCCATGATTGACTGAATGGCCCTTCCTGGCTCCCAAATGCTCCCAAACCTGGCTCCGCCACTGCTGCTGCTGCGCCTGTGTTTGTTTGGATATATTTTCAGTAAAAGTACACAAAAGTAATAAGGAGAGCAGTTCCACATCAAAATCTTGACTGCTGATATGCAGATTCAACAGGTTCAAATTGGATGCTAGCCAATAGCGCCTTCCTTTGTTGCAGGTGAGTGCTTACATTACATGCAGCCCTTGCTTTCTTACTATCTTGGTTTTCTTCCAGTTTCCACTTCCTGTTGGACCATGCAACACGTGAACTGTGGAAGATGGGGTTTGAGTAGTCATCTTTCATTCTTGGTTAAGGTAGGCCACTGTTTACTATGTTTTATTTTAACTAGAGTCACATTTGTATAGACAGTTAATTGTATGCGTTGATGTCAAGTCAAACGATATGGCATTTATTTCATATTTAGAGTTGCGAGGACAGTAGTGACTGGAGAGTTGCTGCTGCTGTTTGCAATTCTCATATGTCCAGCATTCTAAAGCTTGGGTTGTGCCATTTCCTTCAGTAGGGGTGCACTATACCCAGTTGTAATGATTGCCCACTGAGGGTGCAGGTGCTAACAGAAAAGGAAATTACAGTAAGAATGAAATGATTTCTTCTTTAGGGCATCTGTCTATAAGCATCTCCCACATCTGGTTTGTAAAATTGGATGCCCTAATTAGCAACTTCCTGTGGAAGGCTCCCCTCCCAGGTATAGCAGAACCAGACTTAGAGTATACTGGAAATGTGGTGGCTGGTCTCTCCCTTTTTTTATGCATACATCTTAGATTTTCAAGCAGCGCAAATATGCACCTGGTTTGCTTCCCCTCAGACTCTACACCAATTTGGACAGACAGAATCCTCCTTATTTGAAATGTGTCACTGGCGTTCTATTTATACACTCATCCTGGAAAGCTGGTGTTATCTTGACATACCATAGTGACATCAGTGAAGTCCTGGGCAGTTACAACAAAACTAACCAAGTTGTGCTTCACCCCGTTGGCATGGTCCCCAATATGGAAAATCGCCTAATACATTGGACCTCTTTTTTTTTTTAACTCTTTTTTTGCCTCGAGTCACCAGTAACTGGACCTCTGTCATCTCCTAGCCTGATCCAATCCTGCCTGAGATCCTTCCTGCCTGTGACCTAGGCCCCTCAATCCATCCACAACTCACTTATAAGGACAACCCCCCCCAGCTTGCCCTCCTCAAGTGGGGCCACCTCCAGCTCCTCGGTGCTGCCTTACATCAAGTCCAATAGCCCCACAGGTGGGGGTGAAGAGTGGAGGGGACCAGAAGGGCAAGATCCAGTGATGGACGTGGGGGCTGAGATGCAACGTCGCCCATCCAGCCAGTGAGGTTTTTCCATGTTCTTTGTGTCCTCGATGGGAGCGGACATTCAGTGACGACCAGGGGTGGCGTTCATGCCTTGCCAACATCTGGCACCTCCCAGCTTCCCCTTGTCTTGAGGGCTTTTGGCTCAACACCTCCAGGCTGCCACCAGGAGGCATCCTACTGCCGGAGCCCTTACCCACCCACCCACCCCGGAGGAGGTGAGCTGTCCAACAGCTACTCAAGCCTCTGACACCCTAGGCTTGTTCCCAAACCAGGGTTGTTGACACTGCAAGTGGTAGCGCTACAGCTGCACCAGCAGGCCAGCTTACATTGGCCTTCTTGGGAGGCCAAAGGTATCAATCTCATCCTTGATCTGTTCATCCAAAAGTCTCACCAAACTGTCTCATTTGACAATTTGATGCTGTGATAATAGTTTACCTTGCATAGATTTTTGGCGATATCTCCAGATTCATAGTTTGATAACTGCTACAAAGGAAAGAGAGCCTTCTTGTTCTATGGTAAATAAAGCACAATCTCCTCTTTCTTCATTTTGTAAACTAAATAAAGGTTGTGCTGGTACAGTATACAAAGGGATAGTTGATAGAAGCCCAGGCCCTTCCATAAATGCCAGACAAAAGTGGCAAGCCTCCCTGCAGTGCCAGTGTCTAATGCAGACTGGTCCAAGTGCTGGAGAATTGCCCATCTGGGGTGCCTAGACTCCAAGAGTCTTTTAATGCAAAACAAAATCTTGCACTAATGGTACCCCACCCCAACACAGCTTAAATCCTTAGGATTGCTCCCTCAGTCATGACAAATGCTGGCAATGTAGCTCTCCAGGCACAGACCCATTGCATATACTTTGGGACTGTTCAGCCTCTAACAGCATTCTGGGTGATGGTTCACTAGGAATGTGCTCAAGTGCTGAAAGCAGACTTTACCAGACAAAGCCCCCCAGCTTACTACTTATGCATGCCAGTGGCTCTTAGCTGTTGTCATAGAGGCTAAACACCTTATCCTCTATAGAAAGCGTACGATGAACGTTCTCTCCTGCATGGAGTGTATGGCCTCAATTCACCACCTGGCTGGCATAGCTAAAATGTCTTACTATGCCCACAACACCTTGCCCATATGTAGGAATGTGGGGGGGTTCTTTCCTGCATTCAACAGACCCCTTATCCTCAACCTCCACTTTGCCTCGGAGTAAAGATCTCCTGCGCCCTCCATAAGACAGACCCTTAGGAAGAATACCTACCATGCTGTTAAACCTCTATTCTGACTGCCCATTTCCCTCTTCCTTCCCCCTCGCCTCTCCTCTCCCCCCCCTTAAAAAGCTTTTACTTGTTAAAACTCAAACGGAATCTTGGAGGACCCCCCCCCACCTTGTAGTTGCACTATCATGCTTAATAGCAGTATCTGTGTGATTAGTGTCCTAAGATGTCACTCCACCTCTCCCCTGCCCCACTTTGGTCCTGTATCTTATCACAGGCAGGGTCTCTGGCTTCTTTCCCTGTTCCTTTATCCACTCACCTTTATCTGCCCTCAGAACATAATTGCTACCCTACTTCCTCTTGGAAAAGATTTGTGAATTGTGTCACCAATATCCTGTTTTTATCACTATGTGTTGTATGCATAGGCGCCAGGTTATATGGGCCTGTGGGACTCAGGCCCCGTCAATATTCTCCAGAGTGGGCTTAGCCCCACCAATAATATCACTTTTACCATCCACGTTTTGCAAATAAATGGCAGCAGATATGTTTGTTCTGTGACCTAGCGAGTGCCTCCCCCCACCCCACCCCGGAATGGGACTCGTCAGTGTGTGCAGAAGCACTGGAAAGCGTGTGTCCCTTCAGCGAGTGCCTACCCCCGCCCCCCGGAATGGGACTTGGCAGTGAGCGCAGAAGCACTGGAAAGCATTTGTCCCTTCCTCCTCCTTCTCTCTACCTTTTTTGGTGGAGGAGCAGCTGAGATGTCAGTGCTGTGTGCGCCTGCGTTCAAATTGAGCGGGCAATCCGATTTTGTGGCAGCGAGAATTGGAGCCAAAGTAATACGTGCCACAAGAGCATCGGCGGTCGGTTGGTCGGAGATCTCACCCGAGAGTTCATGTCAGCAGCATAGTGAGCCATATTGTGTGAGTGCATGTGCAGCATGGTTGGTAAACTTGCACGGTGCACCTTTATTTTTTAGCGGGTGGCCCAGTCAGTCTATGAGAGATGGGAGAGTCACGGATGGGGGACAGAACAGTCATGCCCTGAGTGTCGGTCGGTGACGGCGAGGGAACAAGCCAGCTAGCGAGAGGCCCACTAGACTGTGGCAGCAGGCGCAGCACCAGCTCTTGGTCCAAGCTTGGCTCATGGTTCTCACCAAGAACAATAGAAGCGACTGCGAGACTGTGGCACCAGAACACCCGCACTCCACCTCCCACACTGTGGCACTGAGTGATGGCTCCGGGTTCAGACTTTTATAACAGGTCAGAGTGGTCTTGAAAATAAAAAAAAAGGATGTCCAATGATTTTGTGGAATCTGTGTCTAATCGGTGCTATGTAAAGGTGTGAAATATCGCGTTGATGATCTATAGTGGGTCGGCAACTGGCTGCTCTTTGTGACTGGTTCTCAGTTGTGTGATTTTGTAGTTAGCATAAAATGAGACCAATGTTTTGTCACTGTACCTTTTTGAAAGTTATTGTGGCAGGGCAGGCCTTCTGATTTAGGTTTTAATGCTTGTTGTTTTGGTGGGGGGGCTTCTGATATGCCTTACTCGGGTATGCGTTTTAGAATGATCCCAAATCATTATATTATACATTTTGAAGTTCAGTTGCACAAGTCTGAAGTCTCTCTGTACAGGGAACCTCACTTAAATGAAATGAAGTGTCACTGCCAATGGTGTATTTCTGGTAAAGTAGTTTGATTCTAACCTTCAAT
Organism: Neoceratodus forsteri; assembly: GCA_016271365.2. NCBI lineage: Eukaryota > Metazoa > Chordata > Ceratodontiformes > Ceratodontidae > Neoceratodus > Neoceratodus forsteri. The sequence continues at coordinate 530,870,614 of JADMNL010000022.1, read as the reverse complement.
TACTCCATCCAGATCAGTTACAGACCTTGAAGTTTCACCACATCAGCAGTCATTGCATTACTTCAAAATGCTAAATGGCAGTAGGAGAAGCAAAGTATAATAAGTCCTACCAGGGGCACAGAGTGGGTTTCTTGAGTTCAAAGCCCTACTCATGTCATGAGCCCATGGTGCCCTGTTCACACCATTTATGGTAAACATCACTGTAGCACGCTATGGTGGGGAGAAAGGGCTAATTTGTTTTAAATTTTCCTTTTTGGCCCCTTATGCTGGACTTACCTTCTGCTCTGCTGTCAGTAAGGCTTCTGCTTTCAATTTTTAACTGCCTCATACTCCACACCTCTGGTGCTCAGACCACTCCACCTTGCCCCCTTCCCACCCCCCAACAAGGTTCCCCGTTTTGGCCTGACCAGGACTTACTCTGGATGGTTAATTTATTCTGGATGGTTCACCAACTCATGTTGAGACCTTACTGGTACAGGAGAGGACAGACATTCTGTGTGTCAAGTTAGCGTTGTCAGTGGCAGACTGTTGCATTATCCTGTGGCCATCAAGGCAGTTTACCAAGAAGATGTTTTGGTGAGATCTAAACTTGCATAAGCTGTCTCACTGTTATCTTCACAGCTCTTTACATCATCAGAATAGGATGGTAACAAAGCTGTTAATATTCTGTGTTTTGGTCTGAAACCAGTTATCAATTACAAAACATGTTTTCTAAATTTCCAGAACTGTTCATAAATCATAGCATTTCTTCCAGAATTTGAGAAAAGGCACACAATCTGGCTAAGCCTATAGTTTGTGGCAAGTGAATGTCTCTTTAGTAAAAAAAAATAAGTCTTGTTTCCCAACATCTTGTATTTTGTAATATGATTTCACTCTGAGGTTTATATATAGGGTATGATGCTACTCATATGTGGTACAGGAGCAAGTTCATTCTTGGTTATTACAGCATTAATAGCAAAGCACATATGAAAGCTGTTCACAGCCTGAACTTCAGTAAAACTAAAATATTTGATTCTTGACAAAAAAGAAACCGTTTCAAAATGTCAACGTGTCAGTGGCTCAGTAGGTAGCACACACCAGCACTAGCCAGGTACGGTGCAGTGGGGATGGGATGCACTGCAAAGGGGAAAACAAGGGAATGGAAGAGAATGGAACTGTGATACTGTCAGGAACTAATTGAGGGAGAATGTCTGCTGACTCTGAGGTGGTGGAACTGTCATAACATTTTTAAGTGGTGATGGTGGAAATTGGGAACTGAGTTCTAGTGGACTCCTACTCAACCCCTGAGATGAGCATTAGCTGGGTTGACTTGAGGTACGGGGTATGGTGGCGGGGGTCCTTTGAAGCTGACACAAGGGCCCAGCCACCAACTTGGATTCCTAGAAAATGAGAGGGTATGGCCCAGGGTGAAAAACTCATCAGTATTCCACATCAATATGATACCCTAGCCCTGTGCTTGCATCTTAAATTTACGTACAGGGCACTTTCATTTAAAAAAAAAATGCATAATAAAACCCAAGATTTGCAGAGTTAGAAGGTTGCTAGGTACTCAACGTAGGTGACCCACAAAGCCCACCTGGAAATGTCCAGGTACCCTGGTGAGCCAGTCACCAGTCTGACTCTGACTGACAGGCAGAGCAGCCTGTAGCTGGCTGGGGAATCGGATGATCATGGGTAATGGGTATAAATGTGTAATCCTGTTCCTGCAGAAGAGAAGGGCACAAAAAAGAAGAAATGTCTGGGGACACTCAAAACTCTTTGCTAATAACTTCTCATAAGTCCTCAAAAATGCGGTGAAAGGTATAAGTAGCACATTAGGAGTACTACTGACCTCCTGCATCCTGCTGAGGCAATGGGTTTGGCTCTCATCTCTGCTACAAAGTGGTTAGGCTGTGAACTTAGTTATGTCTATATGAGATGATCATGTGATAAACCTTAGTTAAAGGAATTGTGTGATCTGATGCATGTCAGCCACTACCCTGGGCGATGATAGTTCACTGTGAAAAATAAAATTGTTTACTATCACGGTGAACGTAGTGATCGCAATTCCAGCAACCGCAACCAGTTCATCCCTTTCACATTTCCTGGACTGCCTGTTACCTCAAGACTGCTTTTAGACGGGGACCAGGAGAGCTGAGGGATTCTACGTGTTTGCTATTATTTTTTTCAAACCTTTTAAATATTTTTTATTTTTGATAAAAAGAAAGACACCACTTAATTAATAGGAACCCTATTAGTTGAGCAGTATCTTCTTTTTTATCAAAAGGTAGTTTAAAGTATTAAAAAAAGGTTTTGAAAATAAGCCCCATAAGCTTGCATGGAGTGCGTCCCCGCACTCTCCCTGGTACCATGTCACAAAATGGGGGAGCACGGGGGCAGAGCAGGCAGTCCAGGAAGTTGGAAGGGATCGGCTAGCTCATGGCTTGCACAAATTACGATCCCTTCCCAAACTTTCACCAGTGAGTAAAAACATTTTATTTTTACACAGCAGGGCTATCGCCGCCCCAGGGTAGCGGGTCACGAAGCCAAAAGTGTGATTTTAACAAATCAAACATTTACTTTAAGAAAACTAAGTCATTCTCAAAAATATATGCTGAGAGGGCAGATACCCACCAGTAACAGTGTGACAAGGCAGCAGGTAAAGCAAACAGGATGCTGAGATGCATAGGCAGGGGCATCACCAGCAGGAAGAGGGAGGTCATAATTCCACTATACAAGACACTAGTGAGGCCCCACCGGGAGTACAGTGTACAGTTCTGAAGACCTTACCTACGTAAGGACATAGACAGGGTAGAGAAGGTTCAGAGGAGGGCAACAAAGATGGTGCATGGATTGCATAACAAGTCCTATGAGTACAGGTTGAAGGAACTGAACATGTACTCCCTGGGGGAGAGGAGGGAGGGAGGGAGAGAGGGGATATGATAGAGACATACAAGTATCTTACAGGGAGGAACAGGGTGCAGGAATACACTATTTTTCAGTGAAAAAGATGTTCCAGGACTAGAGGGCATGGGATGAAGTTGGAGGAGGACGATTCAGAGGAAACGTGAGGAAGAATTTCTTCACAGAACGGTGGTGGACAAGTGGAACACCCTGCCAGAGGAAGTGGTGGGGGCTGAAACAATCACGGGATTTAAGAATGCATGGGATAGACATAAAGGAATTCTGGAGGTCAGGGGTAAGGGGCAACCGCAACAGACTTCTAGGAAAACTGAACTTACAAGCTCAAATGGGCAGACTGGGTGGGCCATAGGCCCTTATCTGCCGACACTGTCTATGTATTTATGTATCTATGTAAGGACTTCTGGATTGGTGCTAGCCTCATTCGGGAGTTCTGTCAGTTCTGTAGTTCTGTTCTGTCTTTGTACTTGTTGCAGGTAAAAATGGGTGAATTGCTCAATTGCTTACAAGTATAAAAAAAAAAATTAGCAAACATCCCTGACCTGGGCCAAAAATGGCAAGATCAATCTGTTTGGGTTTTTTCCTGGCAGTCTTTTGCTGACCTTCTGCTATGTAGAATATCAGACCACTGTTATTAGCATAGCACAAAGCTACAGAGAATTAAGTAATAATGCATGACAGGGCATGTGTTGTGGGATTTACACATGCCTTGTGCGGTGTGTCCTGAGGTGCAGCTGAGTTACTTTAACCACACAAGCAGTGTGTACATCACACTACTGCACATTCCATGAAGTGTATTATTGCAATTATAAAATGAATCTGTTACTAAAAATAAAAACAAAAAATGAAATAGTTTCAAAGAAAGTAAACATTTGATCAGCAGAATCTTTACCAATTCTCTGTTGCAGGATTTATACATGGTCATGTGACGTGTTTTGACCAATGAGGTTACAGGATTTTCAAGACCCATTTTATAATACAGCGTAATTTTGTTGCATGCTTGCTGCGCTGTACTATAGCTGCACAAGGCTACTTTTGTCATATGCTGCTGTTGATTTAGGTTTTGCCAGTTTGAGTTGGGAGGCTGTGCCCCAACACCTCCCCTTGTTTTTTTAACACAGAGGTGTGTGTGTGTGTGTGTGTGTGTGTGTGTGTGTGTGTGTGTGTGTGTGGGTGTTAAACCCCCAACTCAATTAAACATTTAAAAAAAATAACCAACAAACCGACGTGGCATAGAGTGTGTCGTAAGTGGGCAAGTAGTGTAACATGAGCGTTACGCTAATAGCAGAGGTCCAATGGTGGTCTGGCTTAACTCCCCGATCCTCATGTAGAGTGGGCTCTGCTCCCATAGACCCTGCAGGGGTGTGCAAATCCCATTGTCCCCTATCCAGGGCAAGTAAATTTTGATTGAAGGGCAAGTACAAAAACAGAGTTAATTTAATTGTAATTAATAGAGGGGCAAGTGAAAAATCAGCTACAGTCATGGCTGGGCAAGTAATAGAAATTTTGATTTGAATACCCCATGACACCTGCTAGGAGGGGTACAGCGGATTGACCTCTGACCTCTGGGTTAGGGGGTTGGGCTTTGACCCCTGGGCCCCACCAAAAATTTTACAAACCCGGCTCCTATGGTTGTATGCAGTATTCTGACCTGCATTATTGTCAGTGGCTCAGCAGGCAGCACACTCACCTCTGAGGCCTGGAGATCAGAAGGCTGTGGGTTCTATCCCCACACCAGGCACTTGGGTTAATATCCCAATACTGACACTGTAGTGCAGCATGAGGGGGGTGCTACACTCTTGAGATGCCATCTTTCAGATGAGATGTTAAACCAAGGTCCTGTCTGCCTGTTCTAGTGGTTGTTCAGGTGGACGTTAAACATCCCACGGAACTTCTCGAAAAGAGTAGGGGAAATTTCCCCTGGTGTCTTGGCCAAATTTCCTCCATTCACGAGAAATACCACAAACAGCTTAATTTGGTTCAGTTTCAGTTGGTTACCATCTGTATCCCCGCTCCTGGATCACCCCTGAAAAAGGGACTTCTAGTTTCAGTGGGCTTACCCGGTCAACAAAATTCAATAAATAAATAATTACTCTATCCAGTAATCACCTCCATTAAAATCATCAAGCTGTAATGAAATGCAGTTTTATATGAGATTGATGTTGCTATTGGTATTACCAGTTGAATTGTATTGTTTTGCTGAAAATTAATAAAAAGAATTAACCGAAAAAAAATTAAAGTGGCCTACCCTGATCCCACGTGTCCTGCACGTACCTGAGTGTAATGCCGTGCCAAGCGGTGCGTAAACTTGTTCACGTACGAGTTTGTTAAATTTTTTTTTAAGTCTGTGAGACAAATAATGTGCTGAATACTAGTGCATCTCCTGACTTCGGAAAGTGGCTCTCATTGGAAAATGAGTGCTCTAACCCGCTGTATTTACAGTTTGAAAAATGAAGCTGTGACTCACGGCATGCACGTTAATAGTGACACTAGTGTGCATGCCGTGAGTCCCAACTTTATTTTTTAAACTGTAAATAAATCAGGTTAGAATACTAATTTTTCAAAGTGAGAGATTTTTCAAAACTCAGTAGAAGTACTAATATCAGGCATATTATGTATCTCACTTAAAAAATGAACAGATGCATACATGAACGGGTTTACCCGCGGCTTGGCACAGCTTTTCACTCAGAAATGCATGGGACATGTGGGAGCACTGGCTGGTAACCTTCAAGGAGGGCTGCTTTAAATTTAATTTTGGCCCTAATAAATCAATAAATGGCATAACTATAAAAATCCTATGGAATGTATGCATTTTGTGCTGCTACTAATGTTAACAAGACAACTGATGCAGTACGCATACTAAATTTAATGAAAAGCAGACAGTGCTCTTTAATGTTTTAATCATTTTTGTTGTTTCGCAGTGTATCTTTTTCAATATTTTCTACATCTGTTCTCTGGTACAGTCCCCAAAACTGCACTGAGTACTCCATGTGAGGCCTCATCAATAATCTGCAGTATATGGGGGATTATGACCGTGTTTGACCTGTTACAAATATTTTTCCTGATACATGATATAATCCTGCTTAACTTCCAGATCCCTTTCACTCTGCACCCAATTTAGTGGTATTCCATTCATATAGTGCTCTTGTTTCATGTTCTGTTTCCTAAATGTATCACTGAACATTTAGTGGTGTTGAATTTCGTGTTAGATTTTTCATCCCAGTTCACCATTTTGTCCAGACTTTCTCGCAGTCTTTGCTTCTGTTCTCTCATTTCTACTATACTACAAAGTTTTATATCATCTGCACATTTTGTAATTATTATTCTAGGAGCGTGGATATGTTGTTCATCCACACTGTCTGGCATTGTCCCTTTCCCCTTTAAATCTTGCCGGAAGTCTTCAAGCTGGCTCCTCCCACCCACCCGGGTGGTAAATACCTTGGCTCCGCCCCATGACGCCAGATCTTCCTTTCCACTGGAAGATTCAGGTTCCCTCGTGCTTTCTGTAGTGTTGAGGCCCTGGATTCGTTTGAGAGGTTTTCACCGCATCTTCTCGCTCTGAAACTTCGTTAGAGTTTCGACTCTGATTCGGACATGGATGACAAGTCGTCCCAGGTTCGCCCGGTGTCCTTGCGGACAGAAAATGTCGCGCACGATCCCCACCCTCTATGCGTTACTGCCTCGGTTCTATTCACGATACCCGCGAGTGCTCCATTTGGCTTCCTTCCACCCCAACGTCCCTGAAGATCGTCAGGCGCCTTGAAGCTGGTAGACCGGAGCTCCACAACCCACTGGTAAAATCCAAGGAGGCCAGGTGGGCGGTTTCCGTGGCTGCAGGCTCCATCGAGCAGCTCGAGCGCATGGCGGCCTTCGAGGAAGAAACGCCCAAGCCTCGGCTAGCCGAGGTTTCTTCGTTGCAGCTCAACCTGGGCCTTCCTTTTCAAGGTTCCTTTAGGGATTTGTGCCAGTCTCTCCCTACCAAGGGTGAGGCCCCCTCGGGCTCGCACTCATCCCATTCTAAGAAAAAGGATCCTAAATCTTCTTCGAGTCGAAGAAGACGCTCCTGGGATCAGGAGCGGTCCGATGTCTCGACTTCGGTCGAAATTGCCTCCTCGGCCGTTGGGTTTTCAGACCTTCCATCTGTACCGGGCGTAGAAGCCGAGGAGTCGGCTGATCCGGCCAAGATTATTCTCGACCCAATCGAGCCGTTATCACCGACTCCTGTCGATGATTCTTTGGAGAGAACGCCGATTCTCTCCTTCCCCGACGAGGAGACCCGCCCCGCGAGCCTCCCGATCGAGGGCAAGAACTGGAGCCTCGGTTTTCACCGAGCCCAGTCTCTCCCGATTGACAAAGCCGACACCGTCGGTCTCGATCAGGGAGCAAGTCCTCTTTGGTCGATCGACCCAAAAAAGGACACAAGCACTCTCATAAGGCGCCACCGTTCCCCTTCCTCCTCCGGAAGAGGAGGCTTCGACAGAAAAATTCGTCGACGCTGCGAGGATCTCATGTGGCAGCAATTCCTGCTAGCAGGTCAGAAGCCGGCCCCCTCGGTGGTCCCGGCTATCTCTTGGCCTCAGCCTCTTCGGCCGCCTCAGACACCGATTGCTCCGGTGCCGGTCTCTTCGGGGGCTCTGGTGCGTCTTCCACCACAACCGGTTTCAGGTTCCCCACCAATTTTGGTGGAACCTCCACCTAAGCTGCCCCTCGGGGGTTCCCTCCAAGGAGGCTCGACAGTCTTCGGGTCTCCCCCACAGACTGTCAATTACGGTCACCCCTGATCACCCTAGGCGTATCGAGGGGGACTTAGGTGGGCAGCCTTTATATCGGGACTCCTCCGATTCCGATAACACTGGCCTTCATTCTCTCGATGAGCTTTCGGCATCAGGCTTGGAAGAAGGGCCTTCCTCCTTCCAGGGCATCCTCCGGCTCATTTCCGAGTCGACGGGGATGGCCCTACAGCCTATCCAGAAAAAGGCGGAATATCCCCTTACGGATATTCTTAAGGGGGGGATACCCCTACAGAGGCATTTCCAGTCGCCGAAGCCATTATTGGTCCGGCCTTGGAACTCTGGCAGTGTCCAGCCTCCTTCCCAGCCCCATCTGCCCGCATGGCACGCAAGTACGCGGTGCCCACAGGGTCTTTGGCGGGGTTTACTGAGTATCCCTCGGCGGAAAGCCTTGTGACTGCCTCAGTATTCAGGCGGACGGGCAGCTCAGCCGATACTGACCGCCCTCCAGACAAAGAGTCCAAACTTATGGACCACTCGGCCTGGAAGGTCTATGCTGCATCATCTTTGGGCCTTCGTCAGGCAAGCTCAGCGGTGATTATGGCACACTTCTCTCACGCCCTCTTGGGGTCGCTGGACGAAGTTCTCCCCCACCTCCTAGCTGACATGCGGACCACGGTCAAGCAGGTCAGGGACCAGGGCAGAGCTGTTGCTAAACAACAGCTCCAGACTGCTCTGGACGTGGGTGATTCCTGTGCCCGTTCACTAGCTGCAGCTGTATCCACTCGCCCGTGGGGCTTGGCTGAGGTTATCCTCCTTTCCCATGGATACTCAGCACGAGCTGATGTGCCCTTCCTTGGCACCGACCTCTTGGGCCAGGAGTGGCAGGTCACCTGCAGCGTGTCGAGCAATCTAATGCCACCTTAGATGCCCACATCCGCTAAGGGTTCTTCAAGTAAGAACCAGCAGAAGCGCCAGGAAGAAGCCTTTTCGTCATTCTTCCCTGCGGTCAGACAACCACCCTTCCAGGGGTCAACAACAACAAGCTCAGGCTTGCGCCCTAGGCCCAAGCAAGGTCCCCAACAGCCCCATAAAGGAGGCCGGCGCTGGTCCAGGTGCCCCCTCCTCCTCTAAGCCTGCCCAGTGACGGGCCGGGGGTGTCCTCCCCCGTACCCGTCACTTCAGCTCTGGGTCCTCCCATGGGGGGCCGGCTCCGCCACTTTGTTTCCACCTGGTCTGGTATCTCCGCGGACAGATGGGTCCTAGAAGTGGTCGGGCAGGATCTGCCCTTAGAATTCGAGCAGTACCCTCCCAGCCGAGCCCGTGCCCCACGAGAGGAGCGGATCTCAGTCGCCCAGTCTGTCCTCTGAGACAACATTGCGCTACTCCTCCTCAAAGAGGTGGTGGCCCGAGTGACGGATCCTCCTTCAGACCCAGGCTTCGTCTCCAGGTATTTCCTGGTGCCCAAGCAGACGGGGTTGGTGCCCATTCTAGATCTACGACCTGAATCGGTATCTCAGGTCTCGCACCTTCGGATGGTAACTCTAAATCAGATCATACCATCCCTGGGCGAAACATGTAGTTCTACACTGGATCTTCAGGACGCTTTTTCATGTCCCTATCCGTCCGTCTCATCAGCCGTTCCTCCGCTTCAGGGTCGAAGGACCCTGTACGAGTTCAAACCACTGCCGTTCGGCCTGTCGTCGGCCCCAAGGGTTTTCACCAAATGCATTGCAGTGGTGGCAGCCCATCTTCAGCGCAGGGTGTGTGTTACCCCTACCTGGACGATTGGCTCCTGGCGGGATCCTCCCTTCAGGAGGTGGAGAGGTCCAGGGACCTGACCCTCCGAACCTGCTCACACTTGGGCCTTCTGATCAACGAGGCCAAATCGGAACTCGTACCTTCTCAGGTGATGGGCTTCATCGGGGCAGAGCTCGACTCTCGTCAAGCCAGAGCTCGGCTCCCGGCGGACAGGGCGGAGGTTCTCTCCTCCTTTGCCCAATCATTTCTGGTTGGGCACTCACGCCCTGCCTGGGACTTCCTGCGCCTCCTGGGCTACATGGCGGCGTGCATGTCGGTGGTCCACTGGGCCAGACTGCACATGCGCCCCCTCCAGTGGGAGCTCGCCGCCCAGTGGTCTCAGCGTCAGAGTCTTTTCGACCAGCTGGTCACGGTCACCCAGAGGATGTGGGACGCTCTCCAATGGTGGACCATCCCGAGTCATCTGCAGGAAGGGATCCCGTTTGTCCGCCCCGAGCCGACGGTCGTCCTTACGACCGATGCCTCTCTCATGGGCTGGGGAGCCCACATGGGGAACCACAGAGCTCATGGGCTCTGGACCCCAGAGGAGTCCCGATGCCACATCAACCTGTTGGAGCTCAGGGCAGTCAGACTGGCTCTGTCAGCTTTCGCTCCTCAGCTCCGGGGTCAAGTGGTTCAAGTCCAGACGGACAATACCACGACCATGTACTACCTCAACAAACAGGGCGGCACGCACTCCCGTCTGCTATGCAAGGAGGCGCTCCGGATCTGGACCTTCGTCAGCCGGCTGGAGGCGGATCTCCTAGCCATCCATGTGGCAGGAGTCGCGAACCAACTGGCGGATGCTCTCAGCCGCTTAGGCCAGACATCCCACGAGTGGTCTCTCCATCCAGAGGTAGCTTACTACCTGTTCTCTCGTTGGGGCAAACCGTTGGTGGACCTGTTTGCCTCCAGGGAGAACACCTAGCTGAGGCTGTTCCATGCCCGGCCCCCTCAGCAGGGCTCACTGCAGGGGGATGCCTTCTCGAGGCCATGGACCCCAGGCCTCTTTTACACCTTTCCTCCATTTCCCTTGATCCACAAGGTGTTACTCAAGGTGAGGAAGGACAAGGCGAAGGTGATCCTGGTAGCCCCAGATTGGCTACTTAGTTCTGGTATCCAGATCTCCTCAGCCTCAGCTGCAGGACCCTGGAGCGGCTCTGGTACACGCCTGACCTGATTTCTCTGAACCAGGGAAGGTTCTTCATCTGGACCTTCAATCCTGCACCTCACAGCCTGGTTCCTGAGCGGCTAGAGTTCCAGGCTTTGGTCTTTCTGACGATGTCTACACCGTGGTGGAGGCATCTCAAAAAGAATCGACCAGGAACATGTTATGCCTTCAAATGGAAGAGATTTCCATTTGGTGTCAGAGTAAAGGTCTGGACCCCTTATCCTGCTCGGTGGCTAACATTCTAGACTACCTTTGGTCCCTCTCAAAGGGGTCTTGGTCTTCGACCCTTAGGGTGCACCTAGCAGCCATTTAGAAACACCAGTGGGTCGGTCAGCGGCGTTGGCTCAGGAAAAGGTGGTCGGGCGCTCTTTCAGGCCTGACCATATCCCTCCTGCGTATGAATTCCACCTCCGTGGATCTTTTGCTGGTTTTTGGCAAAGCTCATGGGCAAGCCATTCGAACCCATGCACAAGTCTGCACTTTCGCACTTGTCGTGGAAGATGGCCTTCTTGGTGGCTATCATGTCAGCCAGAAGGACAGGGGAGCTCCAGGCGCTTTCAGTGGACTCCCCTATCTGGTCTTTCACAGGGACAAAGTTGTCCTGCGTCCCCACCCGAAATTCCTTCCGAAGGTGGTGTCAGAGTTTCACCTTAACCAGGTGTTGACCCTGCCAGTATATTACCCTAATTACACCTCGGACGCCGAGTATAGGCTCCATACTCTGGACATCAGACGTGCTCTCTCCTATTATAAGGAGAGGACGGCGGAAATTCGGGGAGAGGTTCGCCAGCTGTTTGTTACCTACACTGAAGCCACTTCTGGCAGACCTGCAGCCAAGCGGACTATTGCGAGATGGATCACATCATGCATAGGTCTGTGCTATGAATTGGCGGGTAAGGAGCCTCCCAAAGGGCTAAGGGCTCATTCTACCCGTCATACTGCTGCTTCAGTGGCTGCTTCCAAGGACATCCCTATCCAGGAAATCTGTCAGGCCGCTACCTGGAAGTCAGCAAGCACCTTTATTACCCATTACCACACTGACCTAGAGTCACATCGGGATGCTGGTTTTGGGGCCTCGGTTCTCCAATCTCTATTCCCTAAGTAGGGGGTGTGCACCTTGCCTCCCTCCTCCCGGAGAGCTGCTTGGAGTCTGCTAGACAGTGTGGATGAACAACATATCCACGCTCCTAGAAGAACAGGTTACTCACCTGTAACAGTAGTTCTAGGAGTGGTATATATTGTTCATCCATGCACCCACCGACCTCCCCAGCTTTAGGCGCAATACTAGTTTCCACAGCGGCTAGATCTGGCGTCATGGGGCGGAGCCGAGGTATTTACCACCCGGGTGGGTGGGAGGAGCCAGCTTGAAGACTTCCGGCAAGATTTAAAGGGGAAAGGGACAATGCCAGACAGTGTGGATGAACAACATATACCACTCCTAGAACTACTGTTACAGGTGAGTAACCTGTTCTTCTGGTATTTTTCCCCCAAGTCCATTATATAGACATTAAACAGTGGACCCAGAACCGAACATTATGGCACTCCATTAGTAATTTTCTCTTTTCTGATACTATCCCATTTATTCTTACTTGTTGTTGTCATCTCATAGCCTAGTTAGCTATCCATTTTATCAAACATCCTGGCAGTTTAATGTCTTCCAGCTTATTCATTAGTATTCAAACAACATGAAGTCTTGCTATATTCAGACATAATGCAGTTAGCCCCAGCACTTGAACTGCCCCAGAGAGGGAAACTCTATGCAAAAGTGTAGAACGTTGAGCTCGAGCTCGGTTTTCAAACCTCTGTCTGTGGTACTTCCCAGTGTAACTGTCAGATTCTTTACTCCGCCTAACAGTGAAGTCGCTACGGAGATTTCCTCTGCTCGGTTCGGTAAAAGAAAAACAAAAGCGTTCGGTTTTAACTGCATTTGTTTATTATTTTTGGATTTCCAGCCTCTGTCTACGGTACAGGTAGTATGTAGATAGGTAGTGACTGTGTTTTATTTTGCTAAAGAGTGGAAATTGTCTTTCTTTGGTTTATTTCCGGTCGATCCAGTTCGGAACCGACTTTGTTGAATTTTTTTCTCTTTTTCTGGGATTAGTGTGGTGTTCCAGTACCAATCAGTTTCAAAAGAAACGGACTTTTGCTGGTTCATTTAAAAAGCCCGTGACACAGTTTGTAACCGATCAGTTGCTTATTACCTGGCTTGAAAGCTGCTATAGGGTAATTGTTAGGTTGGCCGTGTCTGAGAAACCCAAGAAGAAAACCGGTCCCACTGGGTTTCAACACCGTACTGAATGTGGGGAGGCCTTTGCTAAGGCCGACCCCCACCTCATCTGTGTTTATTGTCTGGGGTTTGACCACCTCAAGTCAGACTGCCAAATCTGTAAGAACTTTCCTAAAACCACTCTAGATAAAAGACTGAGTAGGTTGAAGGAAAGGGAGGCCGAGAAGTCCGTAGATCTGGATGGCCAGCCCAGTTCGGTTGCGGCTGAACCTAAGGAGGTGCCTACTGACCTAGGCGATACCTCCTCCGGCCAAAGGAGAGCCGAACCCGAAGGGTCGGTTCCGACAAAGAAAAAGCGCAAGTCTGCCGGTTCTGATCCTGTCTCCCTTTCTCCAACCGCGGACGAAATAGCCAAAGCGATTAGTATTTTCCAATTGCTTAGACTGGTTCTGTCGGATCTGGCTCCTCCGGATTATGATCCAGATGTTTATTATGAGTAGTGGCAGGGAGACAAAGACTATCCCAGTAATGACGATGATGATGAAGATGAAGGGGGTCTGGATGTGCCCATTGAACTGGACATCTCCCCAGACAGGCCCTCAGGTGTCTCTCCTCCCAGACTTTCTGAGTCCCCTTCACACTTTTTGTTCTACAAAAAGGTGGCACCACAAACCCTGCAGCTTCCCTTGGTTGAAGCAGCAGAGGAGGAGGAAGAGCCTGATTTTGTGGAGATGATGGACATCCCAGAGTCCAAAAAGCTGTCTATCCCTCTTCATAAATCTTTGGGGAAACAGAAACACAAAATTTTACAAACCCCTTATTCAGTTCCTCCTGTGGACAAGAGAATGGACAGGAGGTATTCGATACCAGGCTCAGCTGCAGAGTTCCTTAATAGTCATTACAGCCATGTTGGGGTAGCGCAGGCTGCAGCCTGTGACAGGGCTAACATTCCTTTGGCTTTACACACCCCAGATAAGGACTCCAGGAAAGTGCCATAGCCAAAAAACAGTATTTGGCATCCTCTTTGGGACTCAGGCAGGCTACTTATATGGCCTACACAGCTAGGTACCAGAAATCCAGATGGGATACGGTTCTGGAACTGGCTAAACAGGCCTCTCCCCTGCTAGCCAAGGAGCTGGAGGAGGTGGCTGCTGATGGAACTGAGGCATCCAAAATGCAATTTCATGCTGCTGTGGACTCCAGTGATGTGGCATCTAGAGTCACGGCTACATCTGTGTCTCTCAGGAGACATGCTTGGCTCAGATGTACTAGTCTTTCGCAGGTTACCCAGACTGAGGCTATGGATTTTCCTGTAGTAGGTGACTCTCTGTTTGGGGAGCAGACAGAGGCTTACATGAAGAAAACAGATTAATACAGGACCACGTAAAGGAGTGCACAGGCCAAGGAAAGGCAAGTCACCCCTCAAAACAGCAGTCTTGGGGTAGGGGCAGGCTCTTTCACAGGCCTTTTTACCAAATACAGGCCTCTTCTCCCTTCCCACAGAGGGTTTTTTTCAGAGGGAGGGGTAGGACGGGGATGAGCAGGACTGCTCCCTCCTCCACTCAGTCCAAGGCTCCTGCCAAGCAGACACCCTGATGTGTCAGCCCGGGTTGACTCCCATTTCCAGTAGGAGGCAGGCTGGCTTACAACTTCCAGGCCTGGAAGTCTGTGACCTCAGACAAGTGTGCTCTGCTGCTCAACAACAGATCTATTTCTTCATCTAAGTAAGCAAGTCGCCCCGAAAGTCGCTTCTGCTTCATTCCAGTTTCTGTTTTACTTCTGGGAAACAAAACTTCTTGAGCGCTGGTGTCTTCCTTGGCTAGTTGTCACCACCGCAGCCACTCATTGCGCACGCGTGAATACTTTCAATTTTGTTGCGCTGCAGTAGTGATGTATCTAGTGCAGCACAACAATTTTACGTCACTATTGCATTACAACAAGGCTGTTCTAGGGATGGAATTCCAACCAGAACAGCATTCCACCATACACTATAAAAAACAAGAGAAATGAAAGAGAGAAAAGCACGTCACTGTCCCTCATTCCTGAAGAAGGAAAAGGAGCCGTCAGTGGACAAAGCAGAAAATGTCCTCAATGGAGGGCATGATCTAGGCTTGGAAATTGTCAGACATGCTGGTTCTTCCTCCACCCGGTTCCCTCCTCTGGTTTTGGGGGACCAGGGAGCAGTTTTTACTATCAAGGGGGAAGGGGAACAAATTGAACCTCTGGTTCTCCTGAAAAAGTATTTTGTTACCCTCTTGGGGAACTGGAGGATTTTTTTCTTTCCCCCCACCAGGGTGAGCAGCTAGCAAACACTTACAGCTTCTTCTACCCAGTGAACTGTGATGGATGAGGAGGGTGCAGATTTTTAGACATGATCGCACCCTCCAAGTGGGTTTTTTGCCTGTCCATAGGTCCTTATGTTAACAACTGACAGGAGTATATTATCTCTGAAATTCTAGTCTGGTTTTCCCAGCTCGAGATTTGGCACGCAACGCCAAATCATCTTCTGTCGCTGCCAAGTACCAGTTCTGAATTGCAGCGGGCACCAACAACACTGCCTTTGGTATTATGTCCATCCCGTCTTCCTAAGAAGATTGGTTTGGTCAAAGATCACTAACTTGCTTCATGTCACCCAAGCAACGTTTGGTGACAGGGCAGCTTTTTATATAAGATAAATGCAACCCCTAGGTGGCACTATCCTATGGGCTACTACCCCTGCCTGCATGACTATGCACAGGTTGAGGGGCCTGGACTCGGTGAACGGGTGCCTCCACCCGAAGGAATGGTTTTGGAGTAGCGTAATTGCTGTTGGCATAGCCCTCTGGGATGCTATAACCACTCACCAACCCTTCTAGTGGCCCAATTAGTTCAGCTACAACACATTCACATTTAACATTTGACAGTAATGATATGCTCATGCCCCTTGCACTTACCACCAGGGCTGGACCTTTTGCAATTGCCCTAGAGACCCCCTGTAAAATAAGACCAGTAATTCCACAATACACTGTCAGTACTGTATCCCCACCAATAAGGTACACACTAGCCAGGTTAAACGAGGAAAAACACAGTCTGATTTATTCAGGGGGATGTGAAAAAGGGTGTGGCATAAATCTAGCAGTGATTGGCAAATCTGATTAAATTTAGGTAGATTAGAATGCACTGTAAGTCCCTCTGACCAAGTCATGCAACCCTGGGTACCCAGTATGGAAAGCAGGCTAGCCTGAAGCATTGCCCGGGGTAGGCCGGTGTTGCAGCTGTTGTTGGAGCCCTTAGGAAGGAAAAACACAATTAACATGCACTCAGCCTAAATATTTGTAATCCAGAGCTGGATGGCTCAGTCTGTTGCAGATAAACCCAGAACAAGAAAATCGAATGAACACACAAATTATTGTAGCTTTGTTGCAGGGAGCTACCCTGTTTTGTACTCGCGCTACCCAGACCAGGATGCAGGAGAGGCGAGATGAAGACCCTGTAGATGTTGTACTGGATTGCCAGGGGAAGCAGGGCCTACACGACTCACCGTGGTGGTCGCTACCTGTTCGGTGGTGTTAAGCAGGGGGCAGAATCCCTGAGCGTGTCTTTCGCCGGAAATGTCTCTGAATTGGGAGTGGCAGCCCAGGCCGAGGTGGTGGGGCCCAGGCAGAGCAAGCAGTTCATACAGAGTCCATGAAAAGTGCTGGAACAGCTCCAGCTGGCATAAGAGAACTCAGTGTGGGGAACCAAACAGCAACTCACATAACACATTCAGCACATCTGTAAAACTTAAAGTAACTTGCCACAGTTCGGATAAAGTCTGTTTGCAAATCACAGCTTCTTCTGCGCAAACCTTTTGATCTGAGGCTCACATTGGTACCAGGTGGGCCAGTCGCTTCTGGAGCAAGTCTTCGGTCCACTCTCAAGTAGCAGCAACACACTTTCTCTCTTCAGACACAGGTCTCGATAGGAAATTGGGTAAAGTCTGATGTTCACACTTCCAGCTGTTCTTTACACTGGAAGAGGTAGCAGGCAGGCCAGCACAGCCTTCCCGCCGATTCTGCTGTGCTCCTACGCAGGAGCAGCTGCTCGATGACTTGAGCTGGTCACTCTCCAAACTCCAGCTCACAACTGACTCACTGCTGCAGGCAGTTCTGGGCTTTCCCAGCGATCCAAAAGGTCCGGTTGGCAGAGAGAGCTGTCTGTCACAGTAAGGGTTCCTCCTCCAGGTCCATTTAGGTGCCACACCTTAAAAACTACAATTCCTACAGATTTCAATCCCTCAAGACCTCTGTGGAGAGTCTCCATTTTAGGTCCCCTAAGGTTCCGATTGGTCCAGCACTGGCAGTTCCAGAACCAGGATGGTGGCTCTTATGCTAAATGTTTATGCTACAAATGGAAGCAGGTTAGACAAACTCCGACAGTATTATTATTATAACAGATAAATAGTAAATAAGTGCTTATCCTAACAGAGCTCCCTCTGTGCAAGTAGTGACTGCAGAATGGAGCAGAAATATGGACTGTCTGACTGGTCACAAGCCTTAAATCACTCGGACCCAGCCCAGACTAATTTCTAGCACAGCACAATGATTCTCTTAAAGAGACAGGCACGGAGGCTTACTATAGCGCTCTCATGCTGGCAATTTTAAATGGCTGGACACAGAACACCACCCTGACAGTGGGCATTAGGCAAGCCCAGGAAGACATTATAGGAACCCTTATTTCTAGGGGGGTTACATAAAGATGAGCACAACTGAAAAGGCCTCACTTCCTACATGCCTCGGGGAAGAGGAGGTCTGTGTTAGGTTTTTCCTTTCCATGAGTCCATGCCCTGTGTTTATTTTATATGGGATGTTACTGCAGGGGCTGGGGAGAAGGGGCTTCCAAACAGGCTATACCGACTGAGTCATAGGGCTCAGCACAATCAAAAGGCAAGGCAAACTGTATTTTGTACCCATGGGTATAGGCAGGCATACTCCAAGCACTCCATGGTGTACAATTTTATTTAAGGGGGTAGCAAATAGGCTCTGAACTGCTTCCTTTTTCCATGAAAATTAAGAAAATACTGAACCTTTCTGTAATTTTATTCATAGGCGTCGAAACTAGAAGGACTGGTCACTAATACTGTCTTTGCATCCCAAGGAAAATATAAATTTACAGGCTCTGGGCAGGTATGTGGGTGTCTTAGGGAACAATGCATGGCATTTGTTACCCATGCGTGGCAACAACCATTGCCATGAGATACAAAAGTTGTATTTATTGTGCTAAATGAGGCAACAAACACGGTTCTGGTGTACATTTGTATATTGTCTGGCTACACCCCGGTTTGTACCACACCCAATCCTGGAGACTCTGGGCATCTTAAATAACAAGGGAATAAAAGAAGAGAATACAATAAGAAAGGTCAGCAATAACATGACCGCACAATAAAGAAATAATCTCATAAAAACAGATTCAATTGTAACTAAAATAATACTGATCAGACTACTTCGCTTGGGAAGGCCAGGGCAAAAAGATGGGCCTTGAGACCCTTTTTAAATACATCGACCAATGGGGCCTCCTTAAGAGATGGAGGAAGAGCATTCCACAGGACTAGCCCGGCAGCACTGAATGTGTGGCCACCGGCAGTTCTTAATCTAGTCCTGAGAACCTCAAGGAGGCCCCTGGTCGAGGAGCGGAGGAAGTGAGCCGAGGTGCAGGGTGTTAGAAGCTCAGCCAGGTAACCAGGGCCTAGACTGTGTAGGGCCTTACAGGTGAGAAAGTTCACCTCGAAGATAATTTATTTATTTATTTATGTTTTTACTAACTGGGTAAGCAAACTGATCCAAAGGACCATTTTCAGTTGTGACCCGGGCCATAGAGTGTCACAAAAAAGTAAACACAAGTTATAAATACAGTAGGCATATATAATACAGTGAGTACAGTGGTAGCATAAGCAATGAATATATAAATATAAGTATGGGTTGAGGACATAAGAGGAAAGAAGTTCATAAACAGTTGGTGATGCATCTATGCTTGCAGAGAGACCAAGGACATACACTTACAGGAAATCAGTAATTGATCAAGCAGTCAAGGATTGAAAATACAGTGCAGAAAGGTATTACATTACAGCTATCATCAGTAACGCATATTCACAAAATGAGATTAGAAACACATCTGTTTATTTATTTATTTTTTGGTTTATTTAGTAGCCAATAATCAGGAAGCAGTGTAGGTGGTGCGCTGAGCTCCAAAGGCGAGTTTCTGACGAGGTTGTTTCCTGGGGGCAGTTACAGGTGGCCTGAGTCATAAGCCAAGTCCTTAAGTTCAATTTGAAATGCTGATGAGAGAGGGACTTGCAGATCTCCAGTGGTAGTCTGTTCCAAAGGGAGGGGGCAGAGACAGAGAAAAGCCTTTTGCCCCATTACAGTAGACACACGGGGGACAACCAGTGGGAAACAGGTGAGACCCTGAGGCACAGATTAACTACCATGCCGGCGAGACACGAGGCATAAGGGGACTTTTGGGAGTTCCTGAGAGAGGTGTCCACTAGACAGTCCATGGCATATTCAAAATGGCCCTGCAGGGGGAGCCAGCCTGGGGAGTGATATAGAGAGCAGTGGTGACTGGAGGAAGGGACCTGAAGGGCAAATCGACAGATAGAGTTGTATGTGGTATTTAGATGAGAGAGAAGTGAGGAGGACATGGTGGAGAACACTGGGGAGCAATAGTCAAGTAGAAGCAGTAAGTTTCCCCTGGGAAATGACAAGGCAAGCCTCTGGGGTCAGGAGATTGTTGACAAGGTAGGCTGCCCCTAGCTTCTGGTGTGCAATCCATGCATCATCTTTGTTGTCCTCCACTGAACCTTCTCTACCTTGTCTATGTCCTTACGTAGGTAAGGTCTCCAGAACTGTACACTGTACTCCAGGTGGGGCCTCACTAGTGTCTTGTATAGTGGAATTATGGCCTCCCTTTTCCTGCTGGTGATGCCCCTGCCTATGCATCCCAGCATCCTAGTTGCTTTACCTGCTGCCTTGTGACACTGTTTCCTCACCTTGAGGTCATCAGAGATGATAACCCCAAGATCCCTTTCCTGCTTGGTGCATGCCATATCCTCACCCCCAACTGATATATTGTGCCAGGGTTTTTGTACCCCATATGCATTATCTTGCACTTCTTTGCATTGAATTTCAACTGCCAAACCCCTGACCATTCTTCAAGTTTCTGCAGGTCCCTTCTCATTCTGTCTACACCCTCTGGTGTGTCTACTCTGTTACAGAGCTTTGTGTCATCAGCGAACAGTGAAATTCTGGTTTTTAGGTCCTGCGCAATGTCACTGATGAAGATGTTGAATAGGACCGGTCCCAGCACTGATCCCTGTGGTACCCCACTGGTCACTCTTCCCTCTGTGGAGTGACAGCCATTTACCACCACACTCTGTGTCCTGCCGCCCAGCTAGTTACCTACCCACCACACTACTGTCCTGCCCACACCCATATTCCCCAGCTTGTGTAATATTCTTCTATGTGGCACAGTGTCAAAGGCCTTGCTGAAGTCCAGATAGGCCATGTCCACTGCCCTGCCCTGATCCACCTCCCTAGTCACCCAGTCAAAAAATTCAACGAGGTTGGTCTGACATGACCTCCCCCTGGTGAAACCATGCTGCCTTGGGTCATGTAGTCCATTAAAAACTAGATGTTCCACCAATCTCTCCTTCAGTAGTGCTTGCATGATCTTCCCCACTTCCGAGGTGAGGCTGACTGGTCTGTAGTTCCCCGCTTCCTCTTTGTTCCCACTTTTGTATAAGGGAACTACATCTGCTATCCTCCAGTCTTTGGGTACCTCCCCTGTTTCCCGTGATCGGCCAAACAGGGTAGCCAGAGGTTCAGCCACCACCTCTCTTAGTTCTTTAAGGACCCTGGGATGCACCCCATCTGGCCCCATTGCTTTATCAACTGTTATTACTTCCAGTTCCTTCAGGACCCTTTCTCATGTAAAGGGACTGTGTCCATTTCTGCACCATTCTCACCCTTGTACTCCTTCAGACCCATTACCCTTCTCTTCCTCAGTAAAGACTGGAGCAGAAATACCTGTTCAATATGTCAGCTTTACTGTTGTCATCCTCCACGCTGCCCCATCCTCCCTTCAGTATCACTATCCTCCTTTGCCTTTCTTTTTTCACTTATGTACCTGTACAAGGTTTTGTCCCTCTACCCACTGATTTTGCAATGTGTTCTTCTGTCTGAGCTTTGGCTTCCTTACTGATCTCCTGCCTCCCTTTGCTTCTCCTGGTACTTCTCCCTATCCCCTTCTGCCTGTGTCTTTTTGTATTGCCTGAATGCAGTCTTTTTGGCTTTCACTTTCTTTGCTACCTCTTTGGAAAACCATAACGGTCTCCTCTTCCTTTTCCTCTTGCTAATCTGCTTAATGCATAACTCTGTTATTCTTGTAATCCCCATTTTAAATACTGCCCACTGTTCCTCAACCCCTGATTCTTGCCCCATTCCCCTTAATGCCTCTTTCAAGTATCTCCCCATTTTCCCAAAGTCTGCCCCCCTAAAATCCAGGATACGTGTTTTTGTGTGGTTTGGTTGTGCTCTTTCTGTGATTTCAAACCACAATGACTGGTGGTCACTGTTCCCCAGGTGCTCCCCCACTTTTACCTCCATCACACTGTCCCTGTTTGTGAGCACTAGGTCCAGTATTGCCTTCTGCTGAGTTGGTTCCATGACCAGTTGCTTGATGAAGGCACCCTGAAGGGAGTCCAGGATAAATCTGCTCCTAGTTGATGCTGCTGCTGGGATGCCCCAGTCCACGTCTGAAATGTTGAAGTCTCCAACCAGTACTACCTCACCCTTGTCTGCCATCCTTTGGATGGCTAGCATCAACTCCCTATCTGTTTCTTCCTCCTGGGCTGGTGGTCTGTAGACCACACCTGTGCAGATGGCTGGCCCCATTTTCCTTTCAGATTTGAAAGAGGATACCGTGCCGAGTTGAGGGCCTGCAGGGATGAGTATGTGCAAGGAGGTTTGTGATTTGGCAGCCTTTGAAAGGTACGGTTTAGAGCCAAAGAGCATGACCTTTGTCTTTTTCTCATTCACAAGAAGTGTTTTGGGAGAGGAAACAATTCTGTGCAGCTGCATAGTTTGAAGTGAGGGTGGAAAATATAGATTCAAGGGACTCAGCACTTTGGTAGATGACAAGGTCATCTGCATAGAGGACCGCATGACAGTTTATACTTTCGGCTGGAGACCGTTTATGAACAGTGAAAACAGTAATGGCCCCGGTATGGATCTCTGGGGAACGCCAACATGGACAGGTAGTGTGGTAGAAGTAGCTTGGCCTATCTGGACAGACTGGGATCTGTTAGAGAGGTAGCTGTGGAACCAAGTGGTGGTGTCTGAGAAGAAACCTAGGTTTAGCAGGGTGGAGAAAAGAAGGTGGTGATCAACAAGGTCAAAGGCCTTTGAGAGGTCTACAGACACCGGACCTGTGTCCTTGCCCATGTCCATGTTTCTAAGGACATGGTTGGAGAAGAGAGTCAAGGTTGAAGAGTTGCTATGGTGTTTACGGAAACCATGTTGGAGTGGGCTCAGCAGGTTGTGATTATCTAGATGCTTGGATAACTGGTGATGGATGATTTTTTCTGAAAGTTTACTTAGATGTGGGAGAAAGGTGATGGGATGGTAGTTTTCTGGGGCAATGGGATTGCCAGATTTTAAAATTGGCAGTACATGTGATGCTTCCATGATTCAGGCATAGTAGAAGATGAGAGGGCAAGGTTGAATATGTGGGTCAGTGGCTTTACAATGACAGGGGAGAGGATTTTCAGAAAGGATGGGTATAGATCATCACTGCTTGGGCTGCCCCTGGCAGGTAGTGTCCGAAGAAGCTTGTCAGTGATATTGTGGCCAATGGCTCTGAAATAAAAGGCAGGGGTTGGTGTCTGGGTGTAACATAGCTAGTTGTTTAGCGAAAAGGGAGGCTGTGATGGGAGTTTGCTGGTGTAGGCGGCGAAGTCAGTGAACATTCTAGTAAAGGTGTCGGCAGTCTTGCCTGGGTTGGTGATAGGACCGGAGGGGGAGGTAAGTTCCATTATTTGTTTGTAGGATTTTAGGGTTGAGGAGGGCATCAATAGAGGCCCAGAAAGTGTGAGGGTTTCCAAGAGATTCATTCTGGAGGCTGGCAAAGTATTTACGCTTTAGTGTCTTCACAGCCTGCTTGCAGGAGTTCCGAAGTTGCCTGTAGGCATTCCTTAGTTGGGGGAGGGGGATGCATTGTAGGCTTTCCAGGTTTTGTCCCTTATTTTCATTTGGGCCAGAAGGTCGTTTGACAGCCAACGGGTGTTGCCACCTTTAACCCTTCTGGTGGTGATGGGGAAATACTTGTCCTGAAGGTTACGAAGGGCTTCTGTAAAAAGAGTCACCACTTTGGAGACATCTTTCAGATGGTACAGTGTGGACCAGTTTATGACCCAGGCATCCCTTAGCACTGAGTTATAATCCTGGCACTTGAAATTCCTGAAGGATAGCAATTTGTGGGGAGGACGTATTGTTTCTGTGGTTATAGCAATGTACATAGGGGTATGGTCACCAGGCCCGACGTCAGCACCCAGGCCACCCGGGAAAATGCCTGGGGCCCCAACACCAGAGGTGGGGCCATCCAGTGCCCCGCCACCCACCAGCACGCTGCACATCTTGTGCATGCGTGGTACAGATTTTTAATTTTAAATTGTTGCCGTCCCAATCTCTGAGCCTGCTGTGTGATGCTGGCGCAGTGCTGCTGCCACGGAAACTACATGCCTCCCCAGCCTGGGCCCTGAATGAATGCTACCATACCACTACAGCCCTGCCTAGCTTGATTGGCAGGGCCTCAATTCAACTAGGGAGTGTTTTAAATTGTGGCCAGGTCCATGTGGGCGGGGTGTTGGTGCAGGCAGCCAGTGGCTGGGAGAGTGTGGTGGAGGGGTTGGCCTGACAGGCAAGCAGCCAATGGCTGGAAGAGTGTGGTGGAGGGGTTGGCCTGACATGCAAGCAGCCAATGGCTGGGAGAGTGTTGTGGAGGGGTTGGCCTGAGGGGTTGAGCCACCCTGCCATTATCAGTTATTGTGAAGGCGGGAGTCAGGTGGTCGCTGCATGGTGGATACCAGTAAACACACTATTCTGGTCTGGGGCCAGTGAGATCATGACTCGTTTTGATGACTGATGAGAGGGGAGAGAGAGAGAGAGACATCACAACCCGTTGTGTGTTGGGAGGGCCGCTTGGGTGGGGGACTAAGCTGTGAAATCTGCGCGGGTTGCTGGGTTGTGGGGGGGTCACAGGTCGTCAGGCTTGGCAGCACCGAGAACAACAGCAGAGATCCGGTAGGACAGTTGGAGCAGCGGAGTCAGACTAGAGCTTCTGGAGTTGTGGCAGCACCAGCAGTCAGACAGCTTACTTAACAACATACAAATTTTCTGATTTGTGTGTTAATTATTTTTTTATGTATGGATTGGAAAGCTAGGGTTTGTGGTGGCTAAACTTCAACCAAAAACCATTCAAATCACACACAAAAAAAATTGGATCCATTCCTAATCCGAACATGCATGCAGAGAGTATAACAAAAATGGCAGCAGGGGTCTGGGTCCGGACCCAGGCGGGAACTGTTTGGTTCTGGCCAGGAAAGCAGACTCCATCTGCTTAGGGGGGTGGGGGCAATAATAATATCATTGTTGCTTGTTAATGATAATGAGCATGAGCAGTTGAGCAGCAGCACCATTCTAAATAAAACTGTGTTTGTGCGTCCCACGGTGCCACTACTGTCTCTGAATTGCTCTGACGACTGAATGGGAACCTAAAGTTGCGAGTTGGGGTTCAAGCATGAGACAGTGCCACCACTGCCGATGCCTAGCTCGAGGGTGAGGGGGGAGGGATGCCTGCATTTCTCTGCCAAATGCTGGGGCTGGGCCTGCGCCTGGTTTGAATTGTAGTTTGCTGTCTTTTTTTTTTTTTTTTACATGGACGGACAAGTCTGACTCTTGGGGGGCCCATTGGAGGTGCATGGCCCGGGGGGCCTATAAAAACCTGGCACTAGCCCTGATGGTCACTGATAGAGTCAGCCATGGTGCCTGCTTGGAGGACTAGAGATGTACAGTTTGTGGCAATCCAGTCAAGGGTGGAGTGGTTGGTTGAGCAGGGGTTGTATCTAGTAGGGGAGGAGATGATTTGTTCCAGGGGAGTGTCTTTAGTAGTTGTGCATATTCTGGCACTGGGTTTTCCATCCAGTGGAGGTTAAAGTCACCAAGTATTATGGTGTCCCTGGAGGAGGGGGGCAGCTGCAAGCCCATCCAGGAAGTTTGATAGACCTTGTGTACCTCCTGAGGGAGGATTATAGCAGCAACCTAGGTAAAGTTTTTTTGATGCACCCGGGATAATCTCAGCAACAAGCCATTTGCTTACCGGGGGTGGAGCAGGCAATAATGGTGGTACTAATATGGTCTTGAATGTATAATGCAATGCCACCACCCCTCTTTCTGCCAGGCCTGTCAAGGTGCAGAAGTGAGTAGTCAGGGAGGTGGTATGAGGCATCACTGTGGTATGGCTTAAGCCATGTTTCAGATAGGCCCAGAACATGCGGCTTGTAGAGGGACACCCAGGCTTCAAGTTCAGAGAATTTAGCTGGAAGGCTGCATACATTCAGGTGTGCGACCCTGAGACTGCAGCGTCCTGTCCAGATAACATTGATGTGGTCGATGAGCACATTTGAGGGTCCAGGGTTGGCTTCCACATCACCTGCGAGAAGGAGACGTGAGAGTAGGTGGCGGGTGGATGCTAGTGGGGGGGACTGGATAGTAAGGGAATGGAGAAACAGACCAAGTAAGCGCTGATTCTGGTTGGTCAGGAGGGCCAGTATGGCAGAGTTCATAGGGGAGAACTGGTAGGTTGCAGCTCTATATGGGGGTAAGAGAGTGTAGATGTTTCTGTGAAGGAATGTAAGTCAGCTTGGTCAGCAGCAAGGATGTTGGCACAAAGGTCAGGTCACTTGTAGCAGGCCTGTCATGGTGCATAAAATAATAGGGAGCACAAAGGAGTACGTTTCTGTATGTGTTTAATATTTATCAGCGGTGGGAATACTTTTTTATCTCTTCCCTTGGGTCCAGCAAGATGGCAATTGCAGTGAAATGCAGGATTAATTTTAGGTCAGGTAGAGAGATTCATTGGCGGTTTAAGAGATTAGCTCTAAGAGGTGCTCGGTCTTTAATGATAAAAGTGTTTCTTTAAGGGGAGTTACAAATGTTGGAAAGGAGAGGGGAGGAGGTAAATTTGCTGTGGGCAGTACCATTTTGGGAGGGAGACTATTTAATAAAGGAGGAGGTGGGGGAGGGTGAGTGGGAGAAAATACCCCTTAGATATTGTACAGACAGTTTTCAAATCTCCCTTCAGACAGCCAAGGCAGAAAATGCCATATGTCTGCGAGCTGCAGCTTGTGCCAATAGGATGTGACTAGAGGAGGAAAGTAGCCTATGGCAGGCAGGTCTGAGACCGCTCTGCCCAACTGCAGTTGCAGTCAGCAATCCTGGTGAATCCATACCTTTGTTGCTGTGCTGGGTTTCTGGTGGGTGGGAGTGGCAGGACGGCCAGCCGGAGGAGCTCCATGCCACGGCCACTGGTCCTGCTGATGCCCGATCAAGGGTGATTTCTTAAAAGGAGGAAGACAGAGGATTAGAGAAATAGGATATCTAGGTGCCGAGGGGCAAGCCAGACAAAGGAAGGTAGTTAGGTAGCGAAATTAAGTTAAACAGGAGTGAAATTACGGGGGTTGTCTTGTTAGCCTTTGGCACTAACGGCATCTTGAGACAGATAGCTGAAGGAGAAGAAAAATAGAATGTAGTTAGAGAGGAATGTTTCCTTTTCCCCTACCAGAGAGTCCAGGAGGCAAGATGGAGGGAGTAACAGCCGAAACGTGGGCAAAAGGGCACAGTGAAGTAGAGAGATCATCGTGGGGGGATAAAACTAGGTAAAACCACTAATTAGACTGGCTAGCTAGCAAAACAAATTACAAGCACAAGTCTGACTGGCTGGCTAGCAGGAATAACAAACTGAGCAGTCTGGCTAGTTCCAAAAAAACAATTCCCCAGTTCCTAGGTTTAGTAAAATACAGCATGCAGGCAAAACCAAATAATAACAGATTTTTGTTAGCTGGCTAGACAGTGTTAGGAAAGGCTAACTCACTGGCACTGTTTAAAAATGAGCTGAGGCAATTTCAACAAATTCCCCCCCCAAAATACCCCTTAGACATTGTACAGGCAGTTTTCAAATCTCCCTCCAGACAGCTAAGGCAGAAAACGCCATATGTTAGCGAGCTGCAGCTTGTGCCAATAGGATGTGACTAGAGGAAGAAAGCAACCTATGGCAGGCAGGTCTGAGACTGCTCTGCTCAATTGCAATTGCAGCCTGTGATCCTGGTGCAGCCGTACCTCTGTTGCTGTGCTGGGTTTCTGGCAGGCGGGAGTGGTAGGGTGGCCAGCTGCAGGAGCTCCATGCTATGGCTGCTGGTCCTGCTGATGCCCGATCAAGGGCAATTTCTTTGTTGCTGTGCTGGGTTTCTGGCGGGTGGAAGTGGTAGGGCAGCCAGCTGCAGGAGCTCCATGCTGCAGCCGCTGGTCCTGCTGATGCCCGATCAAGGGCGATTTCTTTGTTGCTGTGCTGGGTTTCTGGTGGGCGGGAGTGGTAGGGCGGCCAGCTGGAGGAGCTCTGTGCCATGGCCGCTGGTCCTGCTGATGCCCGATCAAGGGCAATAACCCTCCACCTTACTGGCAGCCAGTGCAAAGCATGTAATACTGGGGTCACGTGGCTGGATTATGAAAGGCCAGTCAGTAACCCAGCGGCAGTGTTCTGCACCAGCTGGAGCCAGTGGATGGTACCTCCCGAGACCCCGAAGTACAGAGTGTTACAGTAGTCGAGTCTGGAGGTCACAAAGGCATGCACCAGCGTAGGCAGGTCTTTGGGTGGAACTAGGGGTTTGATCCTGAGCTTCAGTCTGTCATCGAGGATCACCCCCAGATCTTGCACCCTAGCAGAGGCCAACAATGACACCAGACCCAGATGCAAACCCTACATTCCAGCGTCAGTGGCACTTCCATCACGCCTTTGACCCGGCTCAATCACTAGTATCTCCGTCTTGTCCCGGTTCAATCGCAACCAGCTGGAGGACATCTAGTCATTGATCTCTAACAAGCAGTTCTTAAGCACTTCTGTGGTGTCCAGTGTTGCAGGGGCAAAAACATATACAGTTGGGTATTATCCGTATAGCAGTGAAAACCCACACTGTAATGTCTAATGAGCTCACCCAGGGGCAGCATATACACTGCGAACAACATTGGCGACAAGATTGACCCTTGAGGCACTCCACATAATAGGGGCTTCGGGGAGGAGGAGGAGGAGAGATTTCCCATCACCACCCTTTGCTCCCTGCCAGAGAGAAAGAATTCAGACCAGCAGATGACAGTGCTGGCAAGTCCACAATATTCTCTGAGGCAATCGAGCAGCACAATGTGATCAACAGTGTCAAAAGCTGAGGAGAGATCTAGGAGAACAAGAATTGACTTGTCTCCCCTATCTCTCGTCCTGAGGAGATCATTATGAAACCTAACGCAGTTTCAGTGCTATGCCTGGCTGTGAAGCCTGACCAGAATGGCTTATAGATGTCAAAAATCATGAGGTGCTCCTTGAGCTTTTGCGCCACAGTTTTCTCAACAACCTTGCCCCAGAAAAGGAGGTTGGAGATAGGACGGCAATCCGCTAAAACATCAGGGTCGAGAGATGGTTTCTTCAGAAGGGGCCTCACCAGAGCCTCTTTCAAGGCCTCTGGGAATACCCCCCCCAACAACGAACACCTGACTATTTTAGTGAACACCAGGCCTATGGAACCAACCCATCTCATCAGAAAGTGAGTTGGTGCCAGGTCCAGTTCACAATATGTGTACTTTAGTTCTAAGATAACCCCAATGACCTCAGCCACCTCCACCAGTTTAAACTCCACCCAAACCGACAGAGTGCCTGCTGTCCCTCCAAGCCAACCACTACAAGCCGAAGAATCGTTCACTGGTGGAATCCCCCGAGGATGGAAGACACCCTATCAGAGAAGAACCTAGCAAACTCCTCACATAAAGTGACAGAAAATGCCTTCTTTGGTTGTAGACAGACTGGATGCAAAAGTCTGTCCACTGTCTGAAAAAGCTGAGCAGGTTGGTTCTTCCCTGCAGCAATCTCCCTGGACAGGAACTCTGCCTTCTTATGGTTGATTGCCCCCTGGTACTCATGATAGCGAGCACGCAGGGCTAGTTTGTCCCCATCAGATCAGGTCCTCCGCCAGCAACACTCCATCTTGCAACCCTTGATCTTTATCGCCTTGAGATCCCCATCAAACCATGGATATCTCAAGTGAGAAGATATGGGTTGTACACAGACCTGTGCGATGGCATCGAGCGCCGCGGACACTGCCCTGTTATAAACAGCCACCGTCTCGCCCGTGCCAACCGCACATGCAGCGACTACACTAAATAGATCGGTCATTGCCAATAGTCCCTCTGGGAATACTCCCCTTAAAGGGCAGTAGCTGATCATCTTAACAGGAGGGACTTTGGGGGGGGGCCCCAACGTGAACTCCACCGTGCAGAGATCAGATCATACAACCTGATCAATCTTGAGGTTAGTTGCATCAAGCCTAGGAAGAACATCAAGTCCAACATGTGGCCGCGGTGATGGGTCATAGAAGTAACCATTTGTGTCAGGCCCAGCGATGACATCAGCCGGAGGAGCTTTGACCTAAGCAACGAGGATTCGTCGTTGACCCAGGCATTGAAATCCCCCAGAATTAAACATCTGGGGGACTCCCAACACCTCATCGACGATGAAATCTGCAACCTCCAGCAGGAATTCTCCCCCCACCCCGGGGGGTGGTAAATGAGAATCCTGCAGCCTACACCTGGACCCCCATGCACTGCCACACACTCAAAGAGCCTGGTCATCCCCACTGGATGCACAGTGGAATGCAGGCTGGATCTAAAACAGATTGCCACTCCCCCACCCCTGCATTCCCTCCTCGAGCAGTGTACCACAGAGTACCCGGGGGGGTAAAACCTCAGATGAGTCAGTGCTGATCACCCATTCATTCTCAGCAGGACGAAGGACTTTTCTCCTGCATCTCTGGTTCCCCTTAACAAGGAAGAACATCACCAAAGACAGATGGGGTACTGAAGGTGGTGAGTGTGAAACTTTCCCCAGACAGCAGGTCCGTAGGCATTTCAAACCACCCCCTCCAACAGGGAGAATTCTGCTGGAGTTGGAGGTCAAAAAGTTGCTGAATACAAACGCAGTAGGAGTCCAACTAACCAAGTTTTATTTTTGGAATGCTATTTCAGCATGAAATCATAGTATTTTAGACAGCATAATCAGTACTTTTAAAAATGCAGTACTTTAAAAAACACACAGCCAAGTTTCTAAAATATAGCAGGAATTTAAATATCAGCATATGCCAACTCACATAAGTTTTCAAGGCAGATTTAAAGGCCTTAAGGGACAGGCATTCCCTTATCCAATGAGGTAGAGAATTCCACAGGGTTGGACCAGCAAAAGCAAATGACCTAGCTCCCGATGTTTTCAAACAGACCCTGGGAATCTCCAGCAATCCCTCGTTGGTGGAGCGGAGAGGGCAAAGGGGCAGTAGGGACAAAGGAGCTCTTGCAAGTACCCCAGTCCCTGTCCATATAGAGCCTTATAGGTCAGTAATACGACCTTAAAGGTGATCCTCCATTGCGCTGGCAGCCAGTGCAGGGCACAGAGCACAGGAGTGACATGGTCAGATCTACGTAAACCTGTCGTCAACAATCTGGCAGCCGCATTTTGCACCAACTGCAGGCGGTGGAGGTCCACTGCTGGTAGCCCAGGGGGAGTGGGTCTCTACTCACGGTGCTTTATCACTCATGACCCTCAGGGGTTCTCAAGTTAAAAAAAAAAAAGAGGAGAGATGTTCACTTGATCACCCTGTCCACGGTGATACCTTCCTTGCAACAGGGTGACTGGATGGGTTTCTTGGACTGGAAGGTTACGAATTTCCACATTCCAATCAGGACCAGTAATGGAAGGTACTTTAGGTTTAGGCCATTTTTTTTGGTCATTACCAGTTCACAGCCCTCCCTTCCAGTCTATCGTCTACTCCCAGGGTCACGAAGTGCTTAGCCGTAGTGGCAGCACACCTCAGGAGGCAAGGGACGATGGTTTTCCCTTACTTGGCAGACTGTCTAGCTGCAGGGAAATCATAACAGCAAGTCAAGTACTCTCTCTCCGGCTAACCTGAAGTATTTTGGAGGCACTGAGATTTCTTACAAATACTCAGAAGTCCCAAGCAGAACCAGTGCAGATGATGGAGTTCACGGGAGCAGATTTATACTGTACGACCCCCAGGGCAAGGCATTACTGTCACAGTAATAAATGGAAAGTCTCCTAAACCTGGCTGACACCCTCGTCCTGGGTCAGCCTAAGCCAGCATGGCTCCAGCGTCAGCTGGCATCCATCACAGCTGTGGTGCCAGAGGCCAGATTTCAAAGAAGGTACGTTCAGTGTCATTTAAGAGTCCATTGATCCAAAAAGCGACATCCCTAATAAGGCAGATGCCTGTAACAGAAACTTTAATACAAGCTCTAGACTGGTGGAAAGAAAGCTACAACCTCAGGGTGGGAATGCATTTTCAGCACCAGTTCCCCACACAGGCCTGAACGACAGGTGTTCCCCTACTAGGCTGGGGGGGAAGCTCACCTGGATGACCAAACAGTGAGCAGAGTATGGCTCCATTGGAATCCATGGAGCATATAAACCTCATGGAGCTGAGGGCGGTCTTCTCATCCGCCAGGTCTTTGCTCCTCAAGTAAAAGATTAGTAAGTTCTGATCAGAATAGACAACATTACCATCATGTACTACATCAACAAGCAGGAAGATATGCGATCCTCAGAGCTGTGCACAGAAGCTATGAGGATCTGGTATCTGGCTTACTCAATGGAAGTACGGTTTTCAGTAATCTACCTTCCAGTAAAAGACAATGTCTTGGCAGATTCACAAATAGTGTCTGAACAAACAGGTGTTGGCCACATTCTTCAGGAACTGGGGTACACTGCCAAATCTAATTGCTTCTGAAATTACTCACCAGCTCTCTCTTTTTTGTTCCAGGCCTCCATTAATGGGTTCAGTCCCTATGAACTCTGTAACCCAGGACTGGTAGGGAGGTTCCTCTATACCTCCCTCCCACAACTAATAAGAGTTCTCCTGAAATTGAGGAGTCAGCCTGCAACCATGATACTAGTGGCTCAGGACTGAGCCAGGCAGCTCTGGTACTTCTTACTCTGGGCCCTGTCCACTAGGCAACCTGTCTGTCTTCCACGTTGGCACAACTTTCTGACCATGTCTCAGAACAGGTTAATCTTTCTGAGCCTCAATTCACTGAGCATCAGGGCATGGTTCTTGCAGAATTAGAATACTCTGATTCTCATTTCTCAGAGGAGGTTCTCAGGGGTTCCAGGAAGCCTGCTACAAGGAAGTTGTATGCTTCCAAATGGAAAAGGTTTTACTGTGTGGTGTGCTCCTGAGCTGTTCGACTCTTGGTTGACTTATAGGCCTTGTGCCTCAGTTCCTCAACCCTTAACGTGCACTTGACAGTTATTTCTGCCTATTTTTCAGCAGGTAGTAGGAAAACAATCAATCCATGTCCCATTTTTTGGAAGTTCATCATGGGTCTACTGCAGCTGTATCCTCCTATTGGGGAACCAGTCCCTCCAGGGGGTTTGAACCTGTGCATAGCCAAGCTCATTTAGCCCAACGACTGATATAAAGTATGTCACCCAGAGGTCAGACTTCCTGGTGGCTATAACCTCTGCAAGTGTGGTGTTTGAGCTGTAGGCTCTCTGCATAAACCCTATCTGCATTACCCTCCACAGGATTAAGATAGTCCTTAGAACTAATAGGAAATTCCTCCGTAAGGCAGTTCCAAGCTTCATTTGAATCAATTCATCACTCTTCCAGTATTCCTCACAGCAAAGTCCAGCTCTGGTGAATGGATGCTCCACAGCCGGATGTTCAGAGGGCACTCAGTTAGTCTCTGGACTGCATTGATGCCCTCAGTTCCTCCCACGCACAGCTATTCATCACATATGGGGAAGTGGGACAAGGCAGGGCAGGCCAGTTTCTGAGTGGACCATTGTCCACCGGTTAGTCCCCTGCATCCAGTTCTTTTACTCCGGAGCAGGCAAGCTGCCACTTCAGAGCATCAGGGCACACTTACTCATGACACTGCTGCCTCTCTGGCCACTGCAAGAGATGTCCCCTTGTTAGAAATCTGTAAAGCAGCTGCCTGCAAAACTGTACACATCTTTACAAAGCACTGCTGTTTGGATGTGTAATCCAGAACTGTTGCCAGGCTGGCACTGCTGTCTTGCAGAACCTTTTTCCTAAATAGGTTCTGTACCAAGCCTCCAAAGTGCTGTTTTGTAGTCTACACTAGTTAAGTATGATGAGGATTCCTGGGGTTTGAAGAAAAAATTACTTATCATAGTAATATTGTTTCTTCCAAGGGATCCCCCACACTATGCTTAACACACCCAACCTATTGTACCTTCCCTTCCAGAAGCTAGAAAAGGTTCTACAAGAATCAGTGTTCTGTTAATATTCACTGCTTAAACATTTATTATTGTTCATCCTCAATCAGTTTGCTGTAGTTTTTGTTTTAATCTGACATAGCTTGGCCTGAGAGGCCAGTCTCTTTTGTTGGTTGTTAGTTTTATTCTTTTAACTATACAGTATAAATTAAGTTAGTAGGATGGTAGCTATTGCTTTCTAGACCTTCAAAATAGATCTGTTGTTGAGCAGCAGAGTGCATTGCCACCACAAGGACAGAGTTTGAATGGTGTTCCACGTTCCATCATTTACATAAATTCCTTGCGCTCTGGGGCAGCTTTACCTGCGAGGCAAACTGCACTAGTTAAGCATAATGAGGGGTTCCTTGGAACAAACAGTATTACTATGGTAAGTATTTTTTTCTTTTCAGCATATTGAGCTCATCCTTCATTTGTCTTTTTTTTCAATCAGATGATAAACCAAGCAATCTTGGCCAACCAGCGAGCAATTACTAAGCTGTATGTCAATCTAATGGAGGATGACTTGAGGAGGGAGTTGTCTGACCGGCTTCGGTGGGAAGACAGGGTGCAGGCCTGGAAGAACATTAAAAGAAGCGAGGCAGTTCAGCGGTTCAGGTGAGTTGCTTGCTGTTTGATAATGATTCATGCAAAGTTCAAAGGTCCTGTATTTATCAAGGTATTATCCAAACTACCCAAATGTAATTGATACTATAGCTTGAACAAGATGGTGACACACTATAGTTTTACAAGATACAGTGATGTTTTTAACTATATTTGTTAGAAAATGTTGCTAGTTCATTTTGTTATTGTCGCCATTCAGCCTATAACGAGGAAACAAAATAAGAAAGCATGCTTATATTAATACAGGAATGCAAACTAAATATACTTATAACATGGAGAAGAGAAATACAGAAATGTGATTGGACATTGCATGTCACATGGTAGTTCATTAATCCATGTTACATGCACGCTGAGGGTGATCAGTCTGTCACAGAGATCACTACCTGAGGCGCAGTACAGTGTCTGCACTTTTTCAAAGTGATGGGTAATTGCTGTGTTGTTCTGAGTATTGAAAATGTTGTGCTTTCCCACCCACCCACCCAAAGGACGCTACTCGCTGAGGTTTATTTATTTATTTTTTTTCACATTTGCTAGTTGAAGTGGCGCTTGTGTGCAGTGACTGAATGGGAGCTTGCTGTGTGATGCAATATGTGAGCTCCATGGATCCGGCCGCTCCCCATTCTTGTGTCCTCCTTGCAAGAGATTTGAAATGGACAGGTACAACCTCCATGAATACAAATAATTGTCCATTTCAATGTGACAGTCATCGTTTGAGTTGCAAGCAGTTGTAATAGTGCATAAGTGCAGGATAAGAACAGTGCTGCAGCTACTACATTGGCATATGGGTTGACCATTATGCTCTCCATTTTCACACACAAAAAGAGCAGTTTTCTCTGTGTCCATGAGAGAGAGAGAGCGAGCAAGCAAGCAGGCAAGCCCAGGAGTGTCCCACGCACCCTCCCTAGCGATCTCACTGCCTTTCCCTTAAGCAAGAGCTTCCAAATATTATATTAGTCATTCTGTTTTCAGACACAAAAAGAGCATGAGCCACACAATGAAGAGACAGAGTTTTAAAATCAGTTCTGTCACTGAAGTTTGCCGACGCTCTGACTTCTTCTGTAAACACTACATGTTTACACACACACACACACACAGGGAGAGCAGACAAACTATAGTAGTAGTGACTCATGCAAATGTTGTTAAAATCACAGAAAAAGCACTACTTTGTAGTGTCCTGTTTGTTCTGTTACTAAAGTGATCCTCAGATTTGTACTGCCCTGTTTGTTTTGTTATGAAAGTGTTCCTCACGTAATCCATGTTTCATGTATTGAGGTGGAACTGAAAACCTATCTGCTGTTCCCATAGTGCAGTGATTGTTAAAGTACAAGGGAGTAACCAGAATGTGTGCCTCTAGATTGATAAATAGTCACATTTATTGCTGAATTATTAATGCACATTTTTTTTGTAGTGTACTGTAATTAAAAAAGTAAAGATGTTACCATAAAGGTAAACACAATGATTGGGAATGTATTAATGAACGTCAATAATGAGAAAGCATTTGTGAAGCTGTGTAACCCGAACTTCCATCAGGTATTATCTCATTTTCAGTGTAAAACATCTTTACAACAAATAATGTGCAAGAGTCACATGTGTTGGCTCACACATAATACAGTAATCAATTATATCACTGTGTAACAATGAAAACAAGCATTTGTCAATGCCGAATGTTGTCGCGCTGGCATTGGCATTGGTAGTGCAGGAATTAGAGACGCATAATAGGAATGGCAGTGAAGTATTGAAGTGATGCCAACCCCATCTCCACCCTGCAGAGAGTGACAGGCATTAGGGTGTGCCTTTGGGTTGTCAGCTATAATGCTCATGCCATTGTACCTCACCCTACCCTGTAGACACTGACAAGTGTTGTGGTGTGTGTGGTAGCACTGTGCCCCCACCCCGGCTTGGGAGGCAAGTCTGAGAGATGAGACTCTGTACTGTCATCTTTCTTCCATACTGAAAGCCTGTTGCGTAACAGGAAGCATAGATAGTGGGAGTGAAGTGAAGTCCTAGTTGTGTAATGTTAATTTGATTTTTTTTTAATTTATTTTGCTGAAAGTCTTTATTTTATTTTATGTGCAAATAAATGTACACACTTGTGTGTGTTTCCACCTTTCCACACACCCACTACGACAGTGGTGTTAGAAGTGGGATCGGTTGATGGTCCAGGCTCGCTGGGGGACACCAATTAGAGATATCTGTCCAGATATCCAGAAAAAGTGCAAAAGAGGTGCCATGGTGAGAAACCCAAAGAGCTGGAGGAGGAGACAAAAGTGTCCAGAGTATTGACCAGGCACATGGTGGTTCAGACCAGGGAGAAGCTTCTTCCTGGTTTGGGACCAGGGGCCCATCCAAAGCAGAAACTAGAAGCTGCAGCCATGGTGGGTCTCTCTGAGCAGAGTGATGAGGATCCAGTGGAAAACTCACGTGTGGATGTAACTCCAACAGATATCACAGACCTACTGAGATGGCTGGCTGTCCGTCAACATGAGATGGGACTACAAAGGGAAAGAGATCTTCAAGAACGTGAGCAGGAGAGATGTCGGCAGGACCACAGATGGGCCGAGACCCTGATGGCAATACAAGTATGGGAATAGGCAACCGAGGGCAGGACACTGGCCCAAAAGACATTAAACTAACTAAAATGTTGCCCCCACTGATGAAATAGAGGCTCACCTGACAACATTCGAAAAGGTAGCCAGGGCCTATGGGTGAACCCAGGCCCAGTAGGATGTAAGACTTGCTCCTTATTTGACAGGAAAAGCTCAACTAGCTTACAGTAACATGGACCCCAGACATACCGAAAACTATGAGCCAGTTAAGAAAGAGATATTGAGAAGGTACAATATCAATGCTGAGACCTACTGGCAGAGATTTTGTTCTTTACACTACCAGTCATCTTATACCCCCAGAGAGACTTTCATTAGGCTAAGGGAGTTATGCACAAAGTGGATACAACCGGAAGAGAACTCCATCATTGAAATCATAGAGACCTTGGTTGTTGAGCAATTTCTACAGATACTCCCTAATGAAGTCCAACTCTGGGTGAGGGAGCACAATCCCGAGTCAGCAGAGGTGGCCATCACCCTAGCAGAGGACTTTTTGTCAACTAGAAGAGAAACCACTACATCTATAATTAAACCTCCTCCCTTCCTCCCCCGCTGGACAGTATACTGTAGGACATGATGTGAGGTCAGGGAGAGGAGGGAAGACCTATTACTCTGATGTTATAAGTCATAACTGTAATGGGTAAGGACATATAGCCAGGTTTTGTCCCAAAAAGAAACCAGATCCTGCACACCTGGCTTTATTGACAACAGGCTACAGTGTGACGAAGGTATCAATTAACAATAAAAATATGTTGGGCCTCCTTGAAACAGGAAGTAAATACACCTTGATCCATCCAGAATTACTAAGCCCTAACAATATGATTGGGGTAACAGTGGATGTTGTTTGTATTAGGGCTGCAAGTTTGGTTCGCTAATTTATTTAAAACAGTTGAACCCCTCTTGTTCATGTTCATTTGCTCATTTCGAACATTTGCAACAAAAATGCGAACTTTGGTTCGTGCCAGTTAGCCCCATTTATTTATTTATTTTTTACCTCCATATCGCTTGAGTTGCGGTGAGTGCATGCGTCCGATTCTCCCTCTCAGTCAGGTGGTGCACAAATTGGAGAGTCAGGAGACCAGCTCCCAGCACATCAATCAATGAATAAGGACGGTCATGATTTGATGATTGTGGGATGTTCACCTCTCCCTGTTAAACAGGTAGCAACAATAGCGACCATTGGTGAAACAGGTCGCAAAACACGTGGGGAAGGGGATTTGCTCTGCCACGAGCTGTTACTTTCATTCAGTGTGTTGTGTCAGTGTGACAGAGAGACAAGGTGCCATGGCATGCTGCCTGAGAGCGTATAGTGTGGTCTTCTTCTAGTTTTATCATGCTGGAACTTTAGATTTGATGATCGTTCGTTCATATTCAATTTATTTGAATGATCAGATGACGTTTCTTACATATTCCCTCTTCTTGTGGAAAAAAGTTAATACTGTAAACTAAAGTGAATATTAAGTTCAGTATTTTTACACACGGTCTATCTGATAATAATTTCCTACTACTACTGCCTACTACCTATACCTGCACAATTCAGGGCAAAAAGGAAACAATAGTAGTAGCACTACTCTTGTAATTTGTGTCTCGGTCTACTCTTTTGTCACTGTGGCTAGCTAGCCTAATACAAGGGATTTCAGTAGTGCATTCTGCATTTCCTGGTTCTCCTTCTGACTCCTAGACTAGTTCTCCTAACTCTAGTCCTAAGTTAATAGTTAATATATAATAAAAAAAATATCAAATACTGACAGTACAAAAAAAATTGAAAATGTAAAAATTAAATTACCTGGTCCTTTACCATCAGTTTCACAAGGGATGGAAAACAGAGGGGAAGGGAGGGTCAGTCAGAGTGACTCACTCAACTCATTTTGCTGTGCTGCTCTGAGTCTGTGGGAAAATAAATAATCTCCATGTGTTTACTTTTTTAATACTTAAGTACAGCCAACAGCGTTTGTCTTTTTTACCTGTGTGGGAAATAAAAATAACCTCCACATGTTTTAGTACTTAAAGTACCTGTACCTGACTCGATGCAGCAAGCAGTGCTAGTGTTAGTTACCTGTTAGGGAGAAAATATCCCTGTGTCTTAGTACTTAAAGTACTTGACGCAGCAAGCCATGCTGTATTTACCTGTTAGAGAGAAAATATCCCTGTCTTACCACTTAAAGTACTTGACTTGCGCAGCAAGCAGTGCCGTATTTTGCTGTTTGGGAGTAAATTACCCTGTGTCTTACTAAAAGTACTCTACTCGACGCAGCAAGCAGTGCTGTATTTACCTGTTAGGGAGAAAATATCCCTGTGCCTTACTACTTAAAGTACTTGACTAACGCAGCAAGCAGTGCTGTATTTACTTGTTAGGGAGAAAATATCCCTGTGCCTTACTACTTAAAGTACTTGACTCGACGAAGAAAGCAGTGCTGCATTTACCTGTCAGGAAGAAAATATCCCTGTGCCTTGTCACTTGAAGTACTTGACTCGACACAGCCAGCAGTGCTGTATTTTCCTGTTTGGGAGAAATTATTCCTGTGTCTTACTAGTTAAAGTACCTGACTTGACCCAGCCAGCAGTGCTGTATTTTCCTGTTTGGGAGTAAATTTCCCTGCATCTTCCTACTTAAAGTACTTGATTCGATGCAGCCATGAGTGGTAAAAAAAATAGCAGCACTTCTCAGGCAATCCAGGCAACAGTGACAACAGTACAGCTACTAAGTTGCTCCTGCTTGAAGCTTGGCTCAAGTAGTAACCCTCTACTGAACCACTAATAGAACCCAATGGCTGTGGCCATGGGCCATAAATTAGCGGGGCATGCCATCTGGGTGCTGTCAGCCTGCATACATTTTGGGCAGTATATGTTTTTGAACTGTGGCAGGTTCATTTTAAGAAAACTGAGCCTTTCTACATACTTTGTGGAAAGACATGTTCTTTTTTCATTCACTATTGCTCCAGTAGCACTGAAAATTCTCTCGGAATATGTGCTTGTGGGTGAAACAACTGAGGTACTTAATTGTGATCTCAGTTAAAGAAGGCCACATCAATTTTTTCTGTTGCCAATACAGCAATGGTTTGTCACCTGCGGTCAGATGTACAGTCTCCTCCATATAATCATTCACCATTTTTGCAGCAGGGACCTCTGGTACCACAATAGCTGGCTGAGCCTTTCCAGCTGTCTTTATCAGACCGAAGTCTGACAGCATGTCCCACAGTGGTTTGTCCTCTTGTGGTATAGCAGCAGTTCTGGTTGGTGTTTGATCACAAAAAACATCAGTAGTGGTGGCACCAGCAGCAGCAGCAATGGCAGATTGTGCTCCCTCCGTCTCCACCAGATCTCATTCAGAATTTGAATGTTGCCAGAAGGGCACTGATGATGTACTACTTTTCTCAACTATACGTGCTGACACTTTCTCAATTAACAGTTTGCGATAGTATTCCAGACCTTTAAAGTCATGTGGTTGAAGAATTTCTCAACTGTATCCTTAAACCTATGATCGAGAAGTGTGGCCAAAATGTAATGTTCTGCTTTGTACATATTTACAATGTGCTCGTCAGCCAGGAATGTGTTCAACATTTCAAACAACATAAAGTCTTGCTATATTATGACATATGCAGTGAGTCCCAACCTTCGAACTGCTCCGGAGGTGATAGGGTTAACTTTCCATGCAAGGCATGGAACTTTGAGCACGAGCTCGGTTGAAAACTCTGTCTGTTGTTCTTCAAACTCAAACTGTCAGATTCTTTACTCCACCTCACTGAACAGTCGCTCCGGAGATTTCTCCTTCTGCTCGGTTCATTTTGTCGGTTAAAGTATTCATTTTTCGGTTTTTGAACCAAATTTAAAACGCAACCGGTCGGTTCAAGCTCTGTCTGTGGTATTGTAAGTACTAGATAGGTTTTACATTTACTTTCTGTGTGGAACTTGTAAACGGTATTATCGGTTCGGTTTGAACCGATTAGGTTGTTGTAAATACATTAATCTGTCTTTTAGAGTGCGGTTCCCGGTTCTTATCGGTTCTAAAAAAAACGGATTTCATTATGGTTTTTTCCACGACCCGTAACACGGTTGGGAACCGATAAGAGAGTCTTGCTTGGCGGATTGCCATAAATGGGCAAGTTTTGGTTAGGCTGGCACTATGTCTGAGAAATCCAAAAGAAAAACCGGGCCCACTGGGTTTCAACACTGCAGTGTTTGTGGAGAAGTCTTTGCCAAGGCTGATCCCCCCACACCACCTGTGTTTATTGTCTGGGGTTTGACCACCTCAATGCAGACTGCCAGATTTGCAGAAAGTTTCCTGCAGCTACCCAGGATAAGAGAGTTGGTAGGCTCAGGGAAAGGGAGGCCAAGAAGTCCGCTCACCTGGATGGCCAGCCCTCTGACCAGGGCGAGACTTCCTCGGGCAAAAGGAGAGCCGACTCGGAGGAGTCAGTTCCAGCAAAAAGGACTAGAAAATCAGCAGGTTTGGAGCCAAAATTTCCCTCTCCAACTGCTGAAGAAATAGCCAAAGCGATTCAAATTGTCCAGTCGCTTTCCCCAGTTCTGACCGAACCGGCACCATCAGGTAAGCGTACGGTTTGGTCGGTTCCGACGGTTCAAGAATATGATTTAGAGGAATTTTATGAATCGGAGGAGGGGGAAGAGGAGTATGAGGAGAGTGAATGTGGATTTGAAAGTCTGGATGTGCCCATTGAACTGGACATCTCCCCAGACAGACCTTCAGGAGTGTCTCCCCCTAGGCTTTCTGAGTCCCCTCTCATTTTATGTTTTATAAAAAAGTGGCTGAAACCCTCCAGCTCCCTATGGAGGAAGCTGTGGATGATCAAGAGGAGCCTGACTATGTAGAAATGATGGATATCCCAGAGTCTAGGAGACTGTCTATTCCTTTGCATAAATCTTTTGGGAAACAGACAGTAAAACTTCTAAAAACTCCTCACACTATACCTCCTGTGGATAAAAGAATGGACAAGAGGTACACATTGTCAGGCTCTAATACGGAGTTCCTTACACAACAATGCAGCCATGTTGGGGTAGTGCAGGCTACAGCCTGTGACAAGGCAAATATTCCCTTGGCTTCACACCCCCCTGACAAGGATTCCAGGAGGATTGATGCCATGGCAAAGAAACAGTACATGGCATCATCCTTGGGACTCAGACAAGCAAATTATATGGCTTATGTTGCTAGATACCAGAAATCCAGATGGGATACTGTTATGGCTCTAGCAAAATAGGTCCCTGGCCAGCTTGCCAAGGAGCTGGAGCAGGTGGCTGCTGATGGTATTGAGGCATCTAAGGTGCAATTCCATGCTGCAGTGGACTCTAATGATGTGTCATCAAGAGTCATGGCTACATCTGTGGCACTTCACAGAATGGCTTGGCTCAGATGTACTAGCCTGTCACAGGATACCCAGACTCAGACCATGGATTTTCCTGTTGTGGATAATTCTCTGTTTGGGGAGCAGACAGAGAATTACATGAAGAAAATGGATGAGTATAGGACCACCTATAGGAGTGCACAGGCCAAGGAAAGGCAGGCCACTCCTCAAAGGCAGCCTTCCAGGGGCAGGGGCAGGACTTTTCATAGGCCTTTTTACCAAGCCCAGGCCTCTCTTCAGCTTACGCCCAGAGGGGTTTTTTTAGAGGGAGAGGCAGACGGGGTACAAGCAGACCTGCTTCTACCCCTCAGCCTAAAGCCCCTGCCAAGCAGGCACCTGGATGGGGTGGCCAGGGCCGATTCTACACTACTTTAGGGGCAGGCTGATTACTTTGTCCAGGACTGGATGTCTTTAACATCAGACAAGTGGGTCCTGGAAGTAGTAAACCAGGGACTGGTTCTCAGCTTCAAAATTTCCAAAGATGAGAACCAGGTCCTTTCCCACCACAAATCCATCAGAGGCACTTGCCCTAGAGACAAGTTTCTACCCTCCTGGCTCTCAGAGCTGTGGAAAGGGTTCCACCCCTACACCAGGGCAAAGGGTTGTACTCCAGGTACTTATTACCCCAAAAAGACAGGAGAATGGCGGCCCATCCTGGATCTCAGATACTTAAACAAGCACCTTTTAAAACCAAAATTAAAATGGCGACTCTGGGAATTATTTTACCCTCTCTAAGGCCAGGGACTGGCTAGCGTCCCTGGACCTCAAGGATTTCTACTTCCATGTTCTTATCAGAAGCTCCCATGAAAGTACCTCAGATTCGAGCTGCCCTCAGGCCATTACCAGTTCAGAGCAATGCCCTTGGCCTCACTTCTGCCCGAGGGTGTTCACAAAATGCCTGGCAGTAGCAGTTGCCCATAAGAAGGCAAAGATTGCCATCTTTCCTTACCTGGACGACTGGCTCATAGTAGGCCAGTCTCCAGACCAAGTCAAATTACATCTTCAGGTAACTCAGCAGCTGCTCACATCTCTAGGTTTCCTTCTCAGTCTTCCAAAGTCAGTTCTAGAGCCTGTCCAGGTTCTCACCTTCATAGGTGCAGAACTGAACACAAAAGAGGCCAGAGCCTTCCTTGCCCTGGAAAGAGCAAGGACCCTGGTCTCTCTGGCCTCCTCTGTCACCCTGCAGGTCTCTCGACCAGCAAGGCATTTTCTGCAGCTCCTGGGACACATGGCTGCTTCTACAGCAGTAGTGCAGGGAGCAAGATTTCAGATGAGGGACATCCAGTTCCATTTGAGAGCCTTTTGATCTCAAAGGAGAGACCCTCTATCCAAATTGATCCCAGTGACTCGAACCCTGTATCCAAGCCCTTCATTGGTGGCAGGACCAGAGCAATCTAAGACAGGGGGTTCCCTTCGCCCCTCAGTCTTACTCCTTAATCCCTTACTACAGATGCATCCCTCTTGAGGTGGGAGCTCACATGGGCGACCTCACTACCCAGGGATTGTGGTCCCCTCAGGAATCTCTGCTCCACATCAATCTGTTGGAACTTAGAGCAGTTTTTCTAGCACTTCAAGTTTTTTCCAAATCTGTTCAGAACAAAGTTGTTCAGGTCAGAACAGACAATACCACCACAATGTGGTACATCAACAAGCAAGGGGGCACTCGGTCTACGGCCTTGTGCACCAAAGCAATGAAGTTGTGGTCTCTGGCTTACTCTCTGAACACCTTCCTTATTGCAGTTCACCTCCCAGGCAAGGACAATGTCCTGGCAGATGCTCTCAGCAGGATTTCCCAGGGCCATCACGAATGGTCACTGGATCCCCTAGTACTGGAGGTAGTATTTGCCAGATGGGGCACCCCGCAGATAGATCTTTTTGCAGCCCTAGACAATCACCAACTTCCCCTTTTTTCCTGCAGGCCCCCAGTGTTGGGCTCAGTCCCCTGG
This sequence comes from Neoceratodus forsteri, assembly GCA_016271365.2. NCBI lineage: Eukaryota > Metazoa > Chordata > Ceratodontiformes > Ceratodontidae > Neoceratodus > Neoceratodus forsteri. The sequence goes on along the minus strand of JADMNL010000022.1, from coordinate 530,826,639 downwards.
ATGCCTTTCTTCTCAGTTGGGAAGGGAAGTTTCTCTATGCTTTTCCCCCCTTCCCTCTTCTGTTCAAGGTGCTAGTCAAAATCAGATCTCAACCCTGCAAGATTATCCTGATTGCTCCAGATTGGGCCAGACAGCCCTGGTACCCACTCCTTATGTTCTTAGCAGTCCACCTTGCCCTGTGTCTTCCCAGGAATCACAACCTGTTAACCTGTGCTCAGGGGAGAGTTTGGTACCCGAACCTCAAATCTCTCAATCTCAAGGCCTGGCTCTTGAAGAGTTAGAGTTTGCTGACCTACACCTCTCCCAAGGTGTATTGGATATCTTGAAGGCTTCTAGGAAGCCTTCCACCAGGGCTACTTATAATTCCAAATGGAAGAGATTTTCCATATGGTGCTCTGACAAGCATATCTCCCCAAAATCTGCTGACTTACCCACAGTCCTGGATTATATGGTGCATTTGAATACTCTGGGGCTGAGACCAGCTACCCTTAAAGTGCACCTGGCAGCCGTGTCTGCTTTCTCATCAGCGGGTAAACCCTCTTCTCTTTCAGCTCATCCTGTATTCTCCAAGTTTTTCAAGGGGTTGCTTCACCCAGCCCCTATTCAGGGACCCTGCCCTGCCTGGGATCTTAATATTTGCATTGCCCAGTTTATGCAACCCCTTTTGAGCCCTTTGTCTTCAGCAGAGTTTAAGTACTTGACTTGAAAACTGTGTTTTGGTAGCCATCACTTGCCAGGCGATAAGTGAATTGCAAGCATTGTCAGTGGAGCCTGATTTTATCTCCTTTCATAGAGATAAGGTGGTCCTCAGGACTAACAGAAAGTTCTTGCCTAAGGTGGTTTCAGACTTCCACCTTAATCAATCTATGTCTCTCCCTGTGCTTCACTGACCATTCCTCCTCTGGCGGAGGAGACTGCACAGTTTAGATGTCAAAAGAGCCCTTAGTTACTACATAGAACGTACCAAGGGTCACAGGTTTGACTCCTCCAACTGCTCCTCACTTATGGTGAGGTTGGTAAAGGAAAACCTGCCACTAAAAGATCCATTGCCAGGTGGATTGTCTCTTGTATCCAATTTTGCTGAAAAAACTGGGCAAGGTTCCTCCTCAGGCCTGAGGCTCACTCTACCAGAGGTACAGCTGCGTCTCTGGCTGCTGCCAGGGACATCCCTATCCTAGAGATATGTCAAGCAGCTACCTGGAAAACAGTTCACACTTTACCAAGCATTACTCCCTGGACATCCAGGCTAGGAGTGATGCTCGGTTCAGTACAGCTGTGCTTCAGAGCCTATTTCCTAAGTAGGTTCTGTCTCCTCCATGGAGGTACTGCTGTGTAGTCTGCATATGTCATAATATAGCAAGACTTCATATTTGTTTAGAAGAAAAAATTACTCACCTTAGTAATGTTGTTTCTTCTAATGGAGTCTTGCTATATTATGACCTTCCCCGCTTGCCCTCTCAGAACCTCTGCTTTTGGGATGTGGGTGGGCAGTGCAGTGTTGGCACTAGTAGATGCCCACTTTGTTTTTCACCCTCCTTTTTGGGGTGATTGGGTGTTAGTTTTTCATTTTGGATCCCTGACTTGAGTCTTTGTTTTGGGACCAAAAATGTGTTCCCTATTTAGTAGCCAGTTGGCTGAGTGTAGGTTTACAGCTTGCACACAGAACCTTAGTGAGTTTTGCTCGTAAAGATCTGACAGTTTGAGTCTGAAGAACAACAGACAGAGTTTTCAACCGAGCTCGTGCTCAAAGTTCCATGCCTGGCATGGAAAGTTAACCCTTTCACCTCCGGAGCAGTTCGAAGGTTGGGACTCACTGCATATGTCATAATATAGCAAGACTCCATTAGAAGAAACAACATTACTAAGGTGAGTAATTTTTTTCTTTTCCCACAAGGGATGCAGCACTGATGTTATCAGTGTCAAGGATCTGTGACTGAAGAGGCTCCAGTTTCATTCTGATGCGTGAGATTAAGGGTAATATGTGGCTTAGCCCAGCACCATCAGAGCTCACCACTTGTGTAGCCTCCTCAAAGGGTTTAAGTACACAATTAAGATTCTCCATCAGATGCCACTGATTGGGGCTGGTATTCACATCTCCTTTCCCAATGTCATGTTGGACTGTATATTGATGGATGGCTTTCTGCTGCTCAAGCATTCTCTGCGTCATATAGTAAGTAGAATTCCACCCGGCTGGAACTTCTTGTATCTTCTGGTGGAGAAGGAGGCTGTTTTCTATTTGAATCTGCCACAACAACTTTCTGGCTTTAACAGAATGGCCAAAGAGGGACAGCTGCAATCAAGTTCAGAACATTTTGGTCCTCACTGATAAAGTTTTTCACCACCAAGTTAACAGTGTGTGCAAAGCATGGTACATGTGTAAAATTACCAAGCCTTACTGCTTTTCACAATATTAGAAGCATTGTTGTGACACTATAAACTCAGGTTGTAAGGTCTTTGAGTTAGCTGTTTGGCAAACTTTTTCTCTCAAGGCCTCCCAGAATATGTTCTGCTTTGTCAACTTTTCAAAACCGTAATACATAATGCTGCCTGTCTACGAACAGAGAAAGACCCTTGCTTTTTGCTGCTACTGCTACCAGTGCCACTACATGATGATGAGGAGGAGGGAGGAGAGTTTACCAGTGGCAGTCACAGCCATATAGTCAGTCATCTGACCACTGGTCCATATCTGTTGTGACAAGGACCTTGCCCACTGAACCTTTAAGAGCTTCAGACACGCTGTTACAAACAGCGTCATACAAGTCTGGGATGGCAACAGTTGAGAAATAAGTCCAGCTGGGGACTTGATATTTTGGCACAGCAATTTCCATCAGTGCTTTAAAGCCTGAGTTTGACACAAAGGAGAAAGGTAGCAAGTCGATGGCTGTCACCTCTCCAATTGTCTTTGTTAATCACCTTGCCTCAGGCCTGTTGGGCTTATATTTCTGTGACTTCTCAAAACTGTCTTTCATTGAAATTTGATGACTGCTACATTTGCTGATATCAGCAGATATTCTTGGTAGCTTCCCTTGACTTTTACCACTACAAGAGGTACAAGTCGTGGACATGGATGGTGTACAACTCCTGGCAGGCTGTGGTGATGGGCTCAGAGGGGTAAAGAAATGCAAAATTGAAAATGTTGTGCTTTGACTGGAAGTCAGACTTTCATCATCCTCCAACTCTGCATCAATTACATCATCACCGTGACCTTGGTAAACATCCATATCATCATCATCCTCAGCAGAGTGCAACGGTGTAACAATTTGTGTGTGCTCCTTTTGTACTTCTTGAAACTGATAAATGTGAGACTTATTCATACATCTTATCATTGTTGGTGTTCCCATCCTGGTACCTACTTTGCCGTGACTTAATTTTGTTTTGCATAATTTGCAAATCACATGACTGCAGGATGATTTATCTTGTATGTAAAAAAAAAAAAAAATCCACACTATAGATTTCACAGATTTTGTTGCACTGCTGCTTATGGGGAGGATATGTTTGCCACTGCGAATGGCACCACCACAGCCACTGCTGCTGCCAGTATCTCTGAGATTTTTCCATCTCCATGGCAATCAACGATTGTTGATGCACAGCAACTCTTCCTGCCTCAACTCCTCTAGAATCCTGTCCATTTTCTATTCTTTGTTTTTCCACTGCAGATGTGGTTGTCTCATTATGACCCATTAATTTTTTTCTTAGCACCACCATCTTTCCTAGAACTCTTTTTTTTGCTCTTTTGCTGGCCCTGTAGTCCTCATCATCATCCTCCCACTCCACATAACTGCTGCTACTTGACAGACTGACTGCTACTTTATCTACTACAAACTCAGGATCTGTTTCACTGATTTCTCCCTCAGTTTCATCTGTCTTCTCCTCCTCATCATCATCCATCACTGTGCTTACTAAGACTGGCTGCCACACTGTGATGGCTCTTGTGCTCATCCTCTGAGTACTATGATGGGTTACTCCTGCAATGTCCTGAATTTTCTGTACTGTTGTCACTGTTGCCTTGATTGCCTGACAAGTGCTGCTATTTTTTTACCACTCATAGCTGCATCGAGTCAAGTGTTTTAAGCAGAAAAATACAGGGACATTTTCTCCCTAGCAAGTAAATACAGCACTGCTAGCTGTGTCGAGTCAAGTACTTTAAGTAGCAACACACAGGGATATTTCTAGAACCTGGTTTTACTTAGTAGAACCTGTCTTTTTACTTAGTAGAACCTAGTTTTATTTGGTAGAACCTGGTTCTTCTTGGTAGAACCTGGTTTTACTTGGTAGAACTTGGTTATAATGAACTTGAGTTCTACCTGGTAGAACTCTGATTCTGCTAGGTCTCTACCTGGTAGAACCAGGTAAAACGTTTTTGGGTTCTACTCAAAAAGTTCGCAAGGTAGAACTTTTAGAGGTTCGCGCAACCCTAGTTTGTATCCATGGGGACACACACAGCTACCCAACCTCTATTGTTGAAATGACTGTAAAGGATCAAAAGAACACTGTGTGTGCTGGCCTAGTACCCAACCTGCCTGTATCAGTAGTTCAAACAACATGAAGTCTTGCTATATTATAGACATTAGCAGTTTGATCCAGCTCTAGAACTGCCCCAGAGTGAAATGGTTAAAACCATTCCAAAATAGAATTTTGGCACGAGCAGCTCTATCTGTGTCATTTCAAACTTGAACTGTCAGATTCTTTTTATCTGCCAATGTGAACAGTCGCCCGGAGATTTCTCCTTCTGCTCGGTTCATTTCTCAGTTTAAAAGTGTTTTCTCGGTGGATTTAACCTAGAATAGTTTTATTTTAACCGCAAAACCGCTTCAGTTCAAGCTCTATCTGTGGTAAACGTAAGTAAAGAAGGTTTTGTCTGTGTGGAACTTGTTGTTATTGGTCTCGGGTTTTGAACCGATCAGTGGGTTTAAAACTCATTTAAAACTAAAAGTTACTATTTAGAGTGCGGTTCCCGGTTCTTATCGGTTCTAAAAATGGATTTATTACGTTTTTTCCAATACCGTGACACGGTTAGAACCGATAAGTGTATGTTCGCCTGGCACTGCCGTTTAAAGGGCAAGTTTTTGGTTAGGCTGGCATTATGTCTGAGAAACCCAAAAGAAAAACTGGCCCACTGGTTTCAACACTGTGATGTTTGTGGGAAGTCTTTGCCAAGGCTGACTCCACACACCACATGTGTTTATTGTCTGGGGTTTGACCACCTCCAGTCAGACTGCCAGGTATGTAAGAATTTTTCCTGCAGCCACCCTGGAAAAAGATTGGGCAGGCTCAGGAACGAGAGGCCAAAAGTCTGCTGACCCGATGTATTGTGCCCGGTTCGTGCCAACCGAACCAGAGAGGAGTGCCTCTACCAGGGCCAGACTTCGGGCAAAGAAAAGCTGGTTCTGAGGAACCAATTCCAGTAAAGAAACAAGAAATCAGCAGGTCTGGAGTCCAAAATCTCTCCAACTGCTGCAGAGATAGCAAAGCCATACAAATTGTCCAGTTACTGTCATTAGGTCCGTTCAACCACCACTATCTGGTAAAAGGTCGGTTCGTCCGGTCCCAGTGGTTCAGGATTATGATATTGAGGAATTTTATGAACCAGAGGAGGGGAGGAGGATTATGAACAGTATGGAATGGCTGGGAAGGTCTGGTGTGCCCATTGCACCGGACATCTCCCCAGACAGACCTTAGAATCTCCCCTTATGCTGTCTGAGTCCTCATCTCATTTCAAGTTTTATGTGTTGCTGAAACTCCTCCAGCTTCCTTTAGAAGAGGCTGTGGATGAGAAGAGGAGCCTGATTTTGTAGAAATGATGGATATTCCAGGTCTAGGAGATTGTCTATTCCTTTACTAAGTCTTTTAGGAAACAAACAATTAAAATTTTAAAAGTCTGCTAATCTGTGCCTCCTGTAGATAAAAAAGATGGACAGAAGGTATACATTGTCAGGCCCTGATACAATTCCTTTCTCAAGCAATGCAGTCATGTTAGTAGTTCAGGCTGCTGCATGTGATAAGCTAATATTCCTTGCTTCACATCTCCTGACAAGGATTCCAGGGAAGATTGATGCCATGGCAAAAACAGTATATGGCAGCTTCTCTGGGACGAGGCAAGCAAATTATATGGCTTATGTAGTTAGGTATCAGAAATCTAGATGGGATGTTGTTATAATTGGCAAGCAGGCCATGGCCTACTGCTGGCTAGTGAACTGGAACAGGTGGTTGCTGATGGCATTGAAGCCTCTAAGGTTCAGTTTCATGCTGCTGTGGATATTAATGATGTTTCTCTAGGGTCATGGCCACATCTGTAGCTTTTTGTAGGTTGGCCTGGCTCAGGTGTACTAGTTTGTCACAGGATACCCAGACTAAGGCTATGGATTTTCCTGTGAGGGAAATTCTCTGTTTGGAGAGCAGACAGAGAACTACATGAAGAAGATGGATGAATATAGGACTACTTACAAGAGTGCCTAGGCTAAGGAGCTGCAAGCCACTCCTCAAAGGCATGCCCCTCAGGGGTAGGGGTAGGCTTTCACAGGCCTTTCTGCCAGACTCCAGGCCTCCTCTGCCTATGCTCAGAGGGGCTTCTTCAGAGGCAGGGCAGACGAGGGTGGGCAGACCCGCCCCACCCCCCAGCCTAAAGCTCCTCATGTAAACAGGCACCCTGATGGGGTGCCCAGGGCCGATTCTCCTGTACCAGTGGGGGCAGGCTGGCTTACTTCAGTCAGAATTGGGCTTCTTTAACCTCAGACAAGTGGGTTCTGGAAGTAGTGTGTTTGTGTCTGGTTCTCAGCTTCAAAAAGTTTCCCAAGTTGAGAAGCAGACTTTTTCTACCTGCAAGTGCTTCAGAGACCCTCACTCTGAAAACAGAGGTCTCATCCCTGTTAGCTCTCAGAGCAGTAGAAAGGGTTCCTCCCCTGCATCAGGGCAGGGGTCTGTATTCCAGATACTTCCTTACCCCAAAAAAGACAGGAGAGTGGCGGCCCATTTTAGATCTCAGATATCTGAACAAGCATCTTTTGAAACCAAAGTTCAAAAGGGCAGCAGCCAAGGCCAACAGGATGCTGGGATGCATCACTAGGGGGATCACCTCCAGAAGGAGGGAAGTGATACTCCCTCTGTATAACTGCTTGGTGAGGCCGCACCTGGAGTACTTCGTGCAGTTTTGGAGGCCGACTTAAAGAGGGACATTAACCTCCTGAGAGGGTCCAGAGGAGGGCAACCAAAATGATTTGGGGCTTGGGGGACAGGGACCTATGAGGAGAGGCTCGAAGAGCTAAATATGTACACTTTGGAAGAGAGAAGGGACGGGGGGACATGATAGAGGTCTTCAGGTACATGAAGAGGGTAAATAGGGGAGGAACAGTGAGGGTGCTTCGAAGGAAGGAGGAGGGGGCCACTAGAGGGCATGGGTGGAAGCTGAGGGGGAAGATTCAGGGGAGAAAGGAGGAGGTGCTACTTCACTGAGAGGGTGGTAGAGCCATGGAATGCACTACCTAGGGGGCTGGTGGAGGCAGAGACAGTGGAGGGGTTCAAGAGGGGGTGGGACAGGTACAGGGGAAGGGTTCAGGAAGCAAAATCCAATGCAGCAAGAATATCCGGAACTGGGAAGGGAGAAGCCAGAGAAGGCGAGGGGGACAGCAAGGTCAGCACCCAGGGTGGGGGCTGACCAAACGAGCAGACACGAAAGACCATTAGGCCTATTCTGCTGGCATTTTAGTATGTTAGTATATGTTAGTATGTTAGTATGTTAGTAAAATGGTAACTCTGGCAATGATTTTACCTTCCCTAAGGCCAGGGGACTGGCTAGCCTCCCTGGACCTCAAGGAGGCCTATTTCCATGTCCTAATCAGAAGATCCCATCGAAAGTACCTCAGATTCGAACTGCCCTCAGGTCATTACCTAGTTCAGAGCAATGCCCTTCGGCCTTACCTCTGCTCCAAGGGTATTCACAAAGTGTCTAGCAGTGGCCCACTTAAGGAGGCAGAGAATTGCTGTTTTTCCTCATCTAGATGACTGGCTCATTGTAGGCCAGTCCCTAGAACAGGTAAAATCTCACCTGCAGGTCACCCAGCAGCTTCTCACCTCCCTGGGTTTTCTTGCTAAACCTACCAAAGTCGGTTCTGGAACCAGTCCAGGTACTCACCTTATAGGGGCAGAATTGACACAAAGCTAGCCAGAGCCTTTCTTCCCAGAAAGGGTAAGGAATTTAGTGGCTCTGGCCTCTTCCTTCACTCTGCAGGTCTCTCGACCAGCAAGACACTTTCTGCAGCTCCTGGGGCACATGGCTGCATCCAGCTGTTGTGCAGGGAGCCAGATTTCAGATGAGAGACATTCAGTTTCACTTGAGAACCTTTTGGTCTCAGAGAAGAGACCCCTTTCCAAGTTGGTCCTAGTGACTCGAACCTTGATCCTAGCTTCCAGTGGTGGCAGGATCAGAGCAGTTTAAGAGCGGGGTTCCTTTCATTTCCCCTTCTCACGACTTGACTCTCACTACAGATGCTTCCCTTCTGGGTTGGGGAGCCCACATGGGCGACCTTTCCACTCAGGGAGTTTGGTCCCCCCAGGAATCTCTGCTCCACATCAGTTTGCTGGAACTCAGAGCTGTCTTTTTAGCTCTTCAAGCTTTTTCTGCATCTGTCCACAACAAGGTGATACAAGTCAGAACAGACAACACCACAACAATGTGGTACATCAACAAACAGGGGGCACTCTGTCTTCGGCCTTGTGCACCGAGGCAATGAAGTTGTGGTCTCTGGCCTATTCCCTGAACACTTCCCTCATAGCAGTTCATCTTCCAGGAAGGACAATGTCCTAGCGGATGCCCTCAGTAGGATTTCCCAGGGCCATCACGAATGGTCCCTGGATCCTCAAGTGCTGGGGATAGTTTTTGCCAGGTGGGCATCCTCAGATAGATCTTTTGCAGCCCCAGACAATCACAAACTTCCTCTGTTCTGTTGCAGGCCTCCAGTGCTGGGCTCAGTTCCCTGGATGCCCTTCTTCTGGATTGGGAGGAAAGTTTCTCTATGCTTCCCCCTTTCCTCTCCTATTCAAAGTACTAGTCAAAATCAGATCTCAGCCTTGCAGGGTGATTCTGATTGCCCCGGATTGGCCAGGCAGCCCTGGTACCACTCCTTCTGTCTCTGACAGTCCATCTTCCCTGTGCCTCCCCAGGAATCACAATCTGTTGATTTGTGCCCAGGGAAGGGTTTGGTATCCAGACCTCAATCCTCAACCTCAAGGCCTGGCTCTTGAGGAGTTAGAGTTTGCTGATTTACACCTCTCTCAGGGTGTTCTTGAGATCCAAAAGCTTCCAGAAAGCCTTCCACTAGGGCTACTTATAGTTCTAAATGGAAAAGGTTTTCCATTTGGTGTGCTGGGAAAAATATTTCCCAGAATCTGCTGAATTGCCCATTTTGTTAGATTACATGGTACATCTTAATTCCTTGGTCTCAGACCAGCTACCCTGAGAGTTCATTTGGCAGCTGTGTCTGCTTTTGTGTCAGCAGGAAAGTCATCCCTCTTCCTCTCATCCTGTGTTTTCCAAGTTTTTAAGGATTACTCCATACTAATCCTCCTTTCGGGAACCGCCCCTGCTTGGGACCTTAATGTTTGCATTGCCCAGTTAATGCAACCCCTTTTGAACCTCTGTCTTCTGCAGAGCTTAAGTACCTAACTTGGAAAACTGTTTTCTAGTGGCTATCACTTCTGCCAGACGCATAAGTGAATTTGCAAGCCTTGTCAGTGGAGACTGACTTTATTTCTTTCCACAGGGACAAGGTAGTCCTTAGGACTAATAGGAAGTTTTTGCCTAAGGTGGTTTCAGATTTCCATCTTAATCAATCTATCTCCTTCCAGTATTTTTCACTGATCACTCCTCTTCGGGTGAGAGGAGGTTGCACAGCCTGGATGTTAAGAGAGCTCTTAGTTATTATATAGAGCGCATCAAAGGTCACAGGTCCAATCCTCCAACTTTTCCTTACCTATGGTGAAGTTGGGAAAGGCAACCTGCCACTAAGAGATCAATAGCCAGGTGGATTGTCTCTTGTATCCAATTTGTTATCAGAAAGTGGGCAGAGCCCCTCCCTGGTTTGAGGGCTCATTCTACCAGGGTACAGCTGTGTCTCTAGCTGCTGCCAGAGATATCCCTTTATTAGAGATTTGCCAGGCTGCTACTTGGAAAACAGTACACACTTTTACCAAGCGTTACTCCCTGGATGTCCAGGCCAGGAGAGATGCTCGGTTTGGCACAGCTGTTCTTCAGAGCCTATTCCCTAAGTAGGTTCTGCCCCTCCTTCATGGAGGTACTGCGTGTATTCTGTTATATCTATAATATAGCAAGACTTCATGTTGTTTGAAGAAAAAATTACTCACCCTAGTAATGTTGTTTCTTCTAATGGAGTCTTGCTATATTATAGACCTCCCCCCCAACCTGCCCCTCTCAGAACCTCTACTTGGTGGGGTGCGGGCAACTTAGTGTGGGCACTACTTATGTCCTGTTAGCATTTTGTCCCCTTTGGGACTTTGGGGGTGTGTATGTGTATGCGTGTGTGTGTTTTATTATACTTATGTTCCATTTTCATATTATTAGAATGGTGTTAGTATTTCTGGTCCCCCTGACTTGAGTCTTGGGTGTTGGGACCATCAATGGTTGTTATTATTTAGGTAGCCATTTGGCTAGTGTAGGTTACAGCTTCCACACAGACCTTAGTGAGTTTGGCTCGTAAAGATCTGACAGTTCAAGTTTGAAATGACACAGATAGAGCTGCTCTCGTGCCAAAATTCTATTTTGGAATGGTTTTAGCCATTTCACTCCGGGGCAGTTCTAGAGCTGGATCAAACTGCTAATGTCTATAATATAGCAAGACTCCATTAGAAGAAACAACATTACTAAGGTGAGTAATTTTTTCTTCTTGGTTATGAATTCCCGGGATTTGACACTTTGCTGGTTTTAAAACCACCTGTTGCTGCTGTTACCACTAGGGCAAAAAGCCAGCAAGAAAAACTTCTGGGGGATACCTTCCCCTTTGATGAAGACGTCATGGGTACCCCAGGGAAGGATAGAAAGACCAAGAAAGAAAAAAGGACATTAAAAACCCTGTGGAAGAATAAAGGACTTACTGAGTCACCTGTAACATTAAATGTACCTAACAAAATGGTATCTACTGAACAGAAATGTGATTTATCACTAACCTCTTTCTTCCAACAGGTGGGTCAGGTGTCGACTAAAGGTGCCCCAGAAATAGTGATTAAGAATGAAATGTTGTATAGACATTGTATCAGCCCAAAAACAGGGGAGACAGTAGATCAGTTGATGGTACCAGCAAAGTACAGAGCCCAGTTAATATATCTGGCACATGATTTAACTTGTTCAGGGCATGCTGGTAGAGATTGGACCTTGGCCCTTTTATTACAATGTTTTCACTGGCCTGCCATCCATGACCAGGTAGCCGAGTATGTTAAATCATGTGCAGCATGCCAAAATGTGGCCCAGATAGGGAGAAAGGACATGGTACCATTAGAGCCCCTGCCACTGGTAACTACACCATTTGAACGAATGGCTGTGGACATAGTAGGCCCTATTGAAAAAAGTTCCAAAGGGAATTGTTACATCTTGGTGGTTTGCGACTACGCAACCAGGTATCCTGAAGCTATCCCCTTACGGTCCATAACCACAGACAAAATTGCGGAAGAACCAGTAACAATCTTTAGCAGATTGGGAATCCCTAACCAACAGGGGCAGTAATTTTAATTCGGCCTTACTTAAAGAGCTGTACTCCTGTTGGGAGTGGTAGCGGTCAGAACATCACCATATCACCCCCAAACAGACGGATTAGTGGAGAGGTTTAATCAGACTCTCAAATGTATGCTCAGGAAATCATGAGAAAGAAAAGAAATGGGACCAATATCTTCCCCTATTACTCTTTGCTTATAGAGAGGTTCCCCAGGCCTCAACTGGGTATTCCCCATTTGAGCTATTGTATGGGTGAAATCCTAGGGGGGCCTCTCGATGTTGTTAAAGAGTATTGGGAGGAAGGTCAAGACATAGGAACTACCGACATTACTGAGTATATGATCCAACTACGAAAGCATCTGGTGAAATATACTGAGGTTGCTCATAAAAATGCCAGCCAGACACAGCATTATCAGAAACAATGTTATGACCAAAAGGTTTCTGATAAGGAATTTCAGGAAGGGGACAGGGTGTTGCTCTTTCTGCCAACAACTGAAAATAAACTTCTTATGAAATGTCAAGGGTCCTATAAGTCATTAGATGGGTTGGCAGTGTGACATACGAAGTACAGACACCAGACAAACTCCCAGGCAAGAAGATTTATCATGGTAACCTTTTGGAAAAATGGCTAGAGAAATCTGAGCCTTCGGTTAGGATGTTAATCATGCCAGAAAAAGGGGAAATGGATATGGATGTGGCATATAGTCATCTAGAGGAGGAGGGTCAAACCGGAGTGGAAGAACTTGATATCAACCCAACCCTAGATGACCAAAAAAGAGGGACTTAATGCAAATCCTTAGACAGTTTTCCACCACCATAACTAAGGTACCGGGGAAAGCGGTTGGTGTAGAACACCACATCCATACCTCTTCCCCTCCTATCAGGCAGAAACCTTATAGGCTTCCTGAGCAGGTAAGGACCGATGTACAGTGAGAAATACTCAAATTGAGACAGTTGGGTATCATTGAACCCTCAAAGAGTTCTTGGGCATCACCAACTGTTGTTGTTCCCAAGAAAGAGGGTGGTATTCGGTTATGCCTGGATTTCAGGAAACTGAACCAGGTGTCTCAGTTTGATGGATACCCCGTACCCAGGATCGACTACCTGATTGACCACATAGGTGATGCCAGTTATATTACAACATTAGACTTAACAAAAGGATATTGGCAGATTCCCCTTGGTCAATCATCTCCAGAAAAAACAGCATTCAATACACCCATGGATTTATTTCAATTTGTAACCATGCCCTTTGGTCTGCATGGGGCCCCAGCAACTTTTCAAAGGTTCATGGACCAGCTTTTGGCCCCTCATTCAGCATATGCTGCTGCCTACCTGGACAATATGGTCATCTTTAGTCCAGACTGGCAGATGCATATGGATCATTTGTCAGCTGTTTTGCAAACCATTAGTGGGGCTGGGTTGACCATTAGCCCTGATAAATGCACAGTGGCCATGACGGAGACCAAATATTTGGGTTTTATTCTAGGCAATGGACAAGTAAAGCCAGAAATCTGTAAAGTGGAAGCAGTGGCTAAGTGTCCGGGTCCTCAAACAAAAAAGCAAGTGAGGTCATGCTTAGGGCTTGCCGGCTACTATAGGAGGTTTATGCCTAACTTTGCTTCTGTAGCAGCCCCTCTTTCAGACCTCACCAAGAAAAGGTGTGGGAATACAGTTAAGTGGACACCAGAATGTGAACAAGCATTTCAGACAATCAAGATTGCTTTATGTTCTTCCCCAGTTCTGTGGTGTCCTGACTTCGACAGACCTTTTGAATTACATACTGACGCTTCAATTGTTGGAATCGGTACTGTCTTAAATCAGACCATAGATGGAGAAGAACATCCCATCTTATACATATCCAGAAAGCTGCATGACAGGGAGCAGTATTATTCTACCATTGAGAAAGAGTATTTAGCTATAAAGTGGGCAATAGAGGCACTTCGTTTTTATCTTTGGGGCACTGAGTTTGTTTTAGTTACAGATCACACCCCTCTTTGTTGGATCAACCAAATGAAGGATAAAAATGCCAGAATACTCTGGTAGTACTTAGCCCTGCAACCTTATAAATTCAGTGTGAAACACAGACCTGACTCCCAGCATAAGAATGCAAACTTTATGTCCCAATATGCTGAACACATAGAAACAGACCCTGTAAATATGTATAGAGGAATAGGAATATAGATATTGGGTTTATTGAATAGGATTAGGATAGTGTTGTAAGTAGCAGAATGGTAGTCTTTAGCTTGTAAAAAGACTACATACCCCAGGGCAATTATTTGTAGTACTGTAGTGCATAATCGTGATTATGTAACCATGAGCTGTAATGGTGTAATTACACCATTGGTATTAAGGGCACCCTGGGGTGGGACTTCTAGAGAGGGTGGAAGGAAGTCCCAACAACCCCCTTGGGTTGTTCAAGGGGGATTCCTTATTCGGGAAACCAGACAGTTATACCCCTGGTTTCCTTTTGGGCAGGATGGTGTGTGGTAGCACTGTGCCCCCCCGTCATCTTTCTTCCATACTGAAAGCCTGTTGTACAGCAGCACCCTTTTTCTATCCTGTCCTTTACTGTTCTGTAGGCTGGCCACCTGAGCCTCTCTTCTTCTTTACCTTTTTTCCTTCTCTCTCTCTCTCTCTCTCTCTCTCTCTCTCTCTTTCTCGCTCTCCCTGCCTTGGAGAATGCACAGCAGACTATTGCCAGGTTTTCCTGCATTTAACTGGCTGTAATGCCAGTAGTGTTAACACATAAGAAAGTTCTTATTGCAGTGCTGCAAATGCAGCTCTGCTCTGAAAGACAAGCTTCTGTATTGTGAGGTGCTATTGTGCTTTCCTGCACCAACGTGCATAGGATCGCAGCACTGTGCAGCCGCCAAATCGTTAATCACAGCTTTAAGAAAAGCAGCTTCCCCAGATACCCCCCACCTCTTCTTTTGTATCCCTTAATTCTGTAGGTATGCTATGGAAGGGGTGTCAAAAAAAGTAGACAAAATAAGTTAGCTTGCTTCCTGATCTCAGGACTGCTAAAACAAACAAAGCTCTCTTTTTGTTTCAAAACTTTAGTAATGAGAGAGGGAGTTGTTTTAATCTTACTTGTTCCTCTCCCTCAAAAATAGCCTGAGGTTTAGCTTAAAGGTCCTGCCTTACAAGTGCCTTATATGCTAACATTCGTATAACCTGTGTAAAAGAAAGGAAAAAAAGTGTTTTATGTAAAGCTGACTTGCTCTGCCCTGTGAGCTATATTAGGGAATCTCCTGGGCAGACGCTGATATTTGCTATTTTATTCTAACAAAGCATTGGAAGTTTCTAATAATTAGTGCAAGAACTGTTAAAAATGCCAAGCATACCTCTCAACCTCCCAACTTGCCAATGCGTGACAAATGCCAAAAAAGTGGTATGCCTGATTTTTCACAGCGCGTGGAGTCGCGCACTGGCGTTCTCACGTAAAATAAATGTCACCACACTAAAATTATTGTTTGTATGCTTGGCATGTGGTTTGTGTTGCAGATTAAAGAGAAAGTGTTGTGTGTGTGTGTGTCCTTAATTAAAATAAAGTGATGCAAATCCTAAATGTGTGCTAACATTTTATTGATGTAATCTATAAATACACCTCTAGAGAATGAAACAAACACCACTTATTCATTATTTGATGAAATCATGACAGTTTATTGAAACTATACTAATGCAGCACTACTAAAAGAAACAACTATTTGTAGAGCGTTTGCAGCAATTATAAAACTAAATGTGTTCTTAACCTACGCTAATACTACACTATAATATATAAAAAAAATGTGTGTTGAATACTGCAACTATAATACTATTATATACTAACTATACTAAATAAATGCACCAGTGAATAAAACAATTACAAATTGCTTGACAGTTAAACCTTAAAAACCCAAGTAAGCAATTATTGAACTTAAATAATAAAAGCGTATTCACATGCAACCACAAACACCTGCTGGCAGCTGGACACTAAAAGAACAGTATATGCAACTGCAAACCTATAAATCACAGCTGTAGGACCACAAAATGTCAGTGTCTTCCTTCAAAACACTGTGGGAGTGTGGGGCATGTTGTCTATGTCTACGTTGTGGTCTGGTGTTCTTTATTATAGGTGGCCGTTGCTTTTCTGGCAGCAGCAAGAGTCTCCTTCGAATATTGAACATCATAGCAGTCTCGCTCCTCATTCATCTTAATTGCCACCAAACAGTTTAGCATTTTGAGATGCAGGGACTGTCTTAGTTCTGTTTTAACTTTACGCACCATGCTAAAAGCGCGTTCTGCATCTGCATTTGAATGCGGCAAGCAAAGTAGTACCATCATCAATCTTTTAAAGTACTGCAGTGAACCATCTCCACCAACAGTTTTGAGGACTGTGGCCCAGTGTTTTGGGAGGGCTGAATGGAGTCCATTTATTGGTCCAGTTAGGGTCCCCGTATCAGACAACTGGTACACAGAAAATTCATTCAGCAATGTGTCCTTCTCTTCTATGGTCTTACAGATTCCTAGATGATCTGCCAAGTCTGTTACCATAGAGGGTGCTACCTTGAGCTTCGAAGAAGGATTGAGGACAAGTCCTACATTTTGCACAGACTTGTTCACGGGAAATTTCTTTAGTATTTTGGATATGACAGTAGAATAAAACACAACTGCTTTCTGGTAGATGTTGGTTTCTATGACTGTCCCAGCAATGCTGTCTTCCTGCTCCATCATGTACTGTCCTATTTCTGCCCCTAGACGAAGGTCACTGTGGCACAGAAAACTGTCAGGATTGTCCAGAATGGTAGCATCATTGTCATTTAGCAATTTCCTGGCCATCTCAGGCCGCAGAACTCTGCTGGCTTATATGTGGAGGAGTTGAGAGATGTCTGAGTGCAAAGTCATTAGTTGGCTGTCACCTTTCTGCATCTGTTGGTTGAACTGGCACAGAGGTTCAAGTCCATATTTTAGAAACATAAACTGCATTCTGATTTCATAGCTTTCCAGTCTTCTGGTAATTCTCTCCACTTTTGCTGGTCTTTGTTCTGCTGACCAGAAATATGACAGGAGTGCAGGCCACAGATCCAGCATCCTCTTGACAACCTTATTCTGGCTGAGCCACCATATTGGTGCATGCTTTATAACCTTGAGTGGTTCCAAATCCACAAACAGTGCAAATTCTTTTAACTTCTGTTGTCTTTGTGCACTTGAAGTAAAGTGGCAGTAGACCTCTGACACAAGCTCTTCAATCTTTGTCAGAGTCTTTACTGCTGCTTTGCCGCAGATATCTGCCAGGTGGCAGAGACACCCCATGTTGACAATATGTGGATTTAGGGTTTGGAGCCTTGATAAAACAGAGTTCCTCTTGCCGATCATGGAGGCAGCATTGTCGGATGACAGTGCAACAAGATTGTCCGTTGGGATGTGAAGTCGGTTTAGTGTTTCCATAAGACAGTCAAACATGCTTTGTCCAGTTCCTGAGATACACTCAGGCATGTCCAGGAACTTGATCGCATTCTTTCCTTGCTCATCATCAAAATAACCCACAAGAATAACTAACAGTTTTTCATCTCCCATGTCTGTGCTCTGATCCTTGTAGACACAGTATGGTACTTTTCGGCACTTTGCTGCAACATCTTCCTGGTACATAGGCCCCATGACGTCCCTTGCTATGCAGGTTGCTTTTGTGGCACCGCAAGTCATCTTTTTTAGTACTTCAGGATCAGAGCAGTACTTCTTCATATATTTAATAATGTGATTGCCACATGAAGATGACAAGTTGTGCTCTGCAAGCATTGCAACGAAAGCAACTTCTGCCTCTGTAACTTTTGAGCTTGCTTGTGCTGCAAACAAGTTGGAGAGCTTCTGTCCAGATGTGGCATGCTTGACATTGTTGCAGTGCTTCTCCGTAGCTGCATGGCGCTGCAGATCATGGCGTCCTCTGTGGCCTATGGTGAAATCACAGGAGCATATCTTGCAGAATGCATATGTTTTCCCTTTCCTGCTGCCACCGACCCAATCAAATGAAGATTTCCTGGTAGCCTGGAATGTTGTGTACCGTCTTTGCTTCTTCAGTGGGCTATGCACACTGGAATTATCTGATTCTGAGTCACCCTCACAATCTATGCAAACATAAAATGCAAACATCTAAACAAAAGAAAGGCAATGCACCTCGACTTTACCTCCACTCTCAGAGACTGTAATCCCTTCAGGTAGACAATAATAAGACAATAATTTTCAGCTTCAAATATTTATTTCTTCTCTGGTGTGGCAGGTGGCAAGGTGTAATGCCTCAGACCTCCACGCCACTGGGCCAGCCTGCCAACCACGCCATCACCATCTACCACTACAGTCATTAAAAAAAATAACAGCCATTGTTTGGACGCAGCAAGTGCCCCCCAATGCACCCAAACACCAGTGCAAACAATTCAGTTACACAATTGATCTTACTCAACATCACATAGAAAACAAACCATGTCATTGCCATGAAAAATTGGCCATGTACCTTGTTTTTTGAGTTGGTGGAAGGGGGGTCCTGCTTGCTGTGTGTCCAGTCAATGCTGACGTTTTCTGGTGGGTCACACTGTAACACTGCAGTCATAAAAAAAACATCAGCCATTGTTTGGATGCAGCAAGCGCCCCCCATGCACCCAAACACCAGTGCAAACAATTCAGTTACACAGTTAATCTGACTCAACGTCACATAGCAAACAAACCACGCCGTCGCCATGAAAAGTAGGCCATGCACTTTGTTTCTGGTTGGTGGGGATGTGCTTGTGTCCAGTCAATGCTGATGTATTCTGGTGGGTCACACTGTAACACTACAGTTATTAAAAAAACATCAGCTATTGTTTGGACACAGCAAGTGGCCCCCCCATGCACCCAAAATACGTGTTACACACAAAGTAATCCTGCGACATCACGTAGCAAGCAAAACCATCACCATCAAAACCAGATCATGTACATCATTCTTTGGGTTGTGGGGGTCCTGCTTGCTGTGTCCAATCAATCCTGATGGTTTATTAACATGAGTGTAATGTGTTACACTAACACTACAATCATATTAATAAATCAGACATTGTCTGGACATGACACAGCATGCAACCCCCCCCCCCCCAAGACTTCTAAAACAATTCCATTACACATGGCATTAAAAGTAATCTGACGCAATGTCACGTAGCAAGCAAGATACTCACTGCTAAAACTGGACATGCACATAATTTTTAGGGTTGATGGGAAGGGGGTCCTGCTCGCTGTGTGCATTCAACACTGATGGTTTATTAACACAGCTATACTGCATTTTTCACACTGACATAACTATTATTATACCACTTAGGTGTCAGACAGCAAGCTGACCCCCTCCCCACGAATAAAACAAGGCGTACGTACTACTTGCACATGCAATTCTATAAAGTAAACAGAAATATGATTGGTAGCAAGCAACAAGCTACCCCCAAAAAAGTCAGTTAAATGCCATATACAAAAACAGTTCCAATTTCCAAAAATCCCCAGCAACATACCTGTGGCACTATTCAGCTGCTGCTCCTCCTCCTCTCGCCCCCTTTTGCTGGTGATGAACGCCTGCATAGTAGTGTAGTCCATGATGCAGTTCCTGGCCAGATTAGTGGGGGTTGCTGGTTGGGCTTCTTTTGAATCAATGGTTGGTGTAAGCTCCCTCACAGAACCTCCAGTACAGTGGCAGCTATACTCAATTCCTTTATTGTGGTGGAAGATGTATCTGGTGAAGAAGAAGAAGTATTAGCACACTTGCATAAGTGACAGTGGCATTACTATGGTTGCACAATCAAGACCCACACAAAAACACAGCCCTGGACACCTGCAGCCATGCATGACACTTTCTCTCTCCAGTAGCCCAGCAGCAGTGTAAGGGAAGTTAGTAGAGGTCCCTTCTGGCCAGTCAGCTCCGCCACTGGGGCCGGGGTGCTGCTTTTCTTCTGTCCTTGTTTGCTGAGGACAAGTGAGCACCAGCAAGGCAAGAACAGCTCTGCCACTGTACAGGCAGCAAACAAAGATTGGAGCCCCTCTGTCAAAAAAAAAAACAAAAAACAAACCCAGTAGCCCAGCAGCACTGCGAGAAAGTTTAGTGGTGGTGTCCCTCCTGGTCCATTAGCTTTTTCAGTGGTGGTGGTAGACGTACTGCTGCTCTGCCAACTATGTACAAGGCAAGAGCACCAGGGCCAGGCTGTGCCTCTGTTGGTTGGCCCACCACAGAAGGACTGGACCCAGCACCACACAACAGGACCCACCGACCCAGGCACCCAGTCTACTCTGCACAGCACACAAACAGCACAAGTGCACAACCAACTTCCAAATGCAAGTGCTATACTGGCTTTTCTCTGTCTGGGGCTGATCTGCAAACCCCCAAACCAAACCGTCAAAGAGGACAGCAACACAGATTAGAACACAGCAGCAGGCAGCAGCACTGTCTGTAACCAAGTCTACTTCCATGATTTTACAGCCCATTTGGAAGTGGAAGCCTGAAGGAACTTGATACAGAGCACTGTGTTGTGAGCGCTGCTGCCATTCAGAGGGACTTTATTCAGGCAGCTCTCCTCTGCTGTGCAGGCAGCGTCTTCTGATTGTTGGAATTTGCATGGGATTCGGGTGACTTGGAGTCGTCAACTACAGGTCGTTCCGACAGGACCCGATCAACCTCCAAGAGCCCTCTCTCTTCTCCTTGGCTGCTGCTGCTAGCTCAAGTCTGTCACTGTCTGCCCTGCTGGTGCCTCTCAAGAATGAACCCCCTTCATCCCCTCACCCTGTCCCTATACTTTAAAAATTACAAAGCGCACAAAAAGGCACAGCAACAGGCCGATGGCTGAATACCAACCTCTGCAGCTGGTGGGGCTGGTTATCTGTTGCTCGCTCAGCTGGTGGCGTGTTCTTCTGAATCGTTGCTGCCTCAGAGCCTCGGCCTGTGTTCCGGCTTCCTTCCAGTTGTGCTGCATGGTGATTGGTGGGTGCTGGTCCTTCTCTACAGCGGTCCTCCAAAAATGCTTCTGAAGGTATGGTTCCCCCTCTGGACACTGAGGCTGCTTATAGCGGGGCAGCGGACCTGAGACACTCACTAATCAGTTTGTGGGGTGGGGGTGTAGGGCGGGCCATCACTCAACTTGCCAGTTCTGCCCAAGTAGTCTCGAGTCCCACTAGCCCCCCCCCCGACGTCATCATTACTAGACGTACCGTGCTACGGTGCTGCAGACATGACGAGAAGACAGGCCAGGAAGGATTTGAAAGTTAGTGCCACCGACTCTGAGCAGCAAACAAAGGGATTAGTGCTGTGCGCAGTGCGGCCACGTGGTTTTGGTGTTCCAGCGGAAAAGAACGGGTGAATGCGGGGCAGCGATACAGGTGGACTACTGGCATCAGAATCCAGAACATCACGCGCAATCCGGTACACTTGAGAGGTATGATGCCAAGCATTGAAACTTGATGTTATAAATGACAGGAGCTTTTCTTCTGTTGGTTTCTGACTCTGTTCCTCCTGCCAGTGATTTTTTTGGCCCCAAAACACTTGCAGGGTTACAGAGCAGATTAAAATAAACAATTATTTTTGTCAAGCAGTGCCACAGAGGGTTTTTTATGTTAAAAGTTCTGTTTACATGAGAACTCCTCCATGTTCACTCAGCTTGCTCTTCCTGTTTTGTTTTCTCTCTGTAAAACAAGAGCCCTGTGTATTGTAGAACTAGAAAAAGACCAGCTTTAAGCTAAATAAAAGGTTACCTTTTAAGCTTTAGCAGGGACTACAACATTACAAGTATTTAGATTCACTAGTGTTTATGGCATCCTGACAATGAAATAAATATGTTATTCTTATGTTAATTTATTTATTTATTTGAACAAGTCGGATTTACAACCTTTGCGTCAGGGACTCATTTACAAAAGCACCTCGTCGCAGGGAGGGCAGACAATAGAACATTGTGCAGATACAATATTGGACAACATTACAGGTTCAGACATTGAACACAGAATACACTTAGTTACATGTTGGTATAAAATACAGATTTATAATTAAAGATGTACAATTTCTCTGGAGCTGCAGTGGAATAATCCTTGTATAAACCTAAGGGGGTAGGTAAAAAGGGGTAGGGGGAAAGATGGATCAGCAGTACAGGGGACCTTGTCGAGATTAGGGGGGCCAGGCAGGGAAAGGTCCTGCAGTAGGATTGGGGGGGACAGGGTTAGTTGCACCTACAGCAGCGGACATTAAAGAGATGGTTCCAGAGAGCCGTTTTGAAGGGACCAAGTTTGGCAGTGTTAGTGATGCAGGTAGGGAGGGAGCTGAACCAGGTGGGGGCTCGATAAAAGAAGGACCTCTGGGCGAGGGAGGTCTTGGTTCTGGGCACTTTGAAGGTGGCTTTTACGGAGCGGCAGGTGGAAATGAGGATGACCGTGGTAGGGAGACAGAGACTCCTGGGGGGGGAGAGTCTGAGCAGGGATTTCTTAGCAAGAAGGCAGGTCTGATACCACACACGTTCCTCGAGGTTGAGCAGGTTGGCGGAGGAATAGAGTAGGCAGGTGTGGGTGCGGCTGGAGGTTCCGGTCAGGAGCCTACAGGCCTTATTGATGGAGAGCTGAATTTTAGAGAGGGCAGTGTTATCAGCTGCAGCGTAGATGGGCAAGCCGTAGTTCACTAGGGACAGGACGGAGGAGGTGATGGCCAGCCGGAGGGCAGTGAGGGGCAGGCAGTCCCTATGGCGGTAAAGTAGGCCAATCCGAGAGTTTATGGCAGAGTAAAGAGCATTAATGTGGGTGTGGAAGGTGAGGGCAGTACTGAAAGTGATGGCTAGGTATTTGTATGTGGGCACTTGCTCTAATGGGAGCTGAGAGTTGGGGGTAATCAGGAGGGGGCACTTCTAGCCTTATTTTGGTGGTGAGAGAAGAGCATTGATTTGATTTTCTTAAGGTTTATGACTAGTCTGTGATCAAGAAACCACCTTTCTGTTTGGTTGTAGGCGAGTTGAAGGGATGATTGGAGAGTGGAGGGATCTGGGTGTGAGGCTAAGAGAACTGCATCTTCTACATAGAGGAGCATCTTGCTAATGCAGGAGATGGGGAGAGTATTGAGGTAGAGACTGAAGAGAATGGGACCTAGGATTGAGCTCTGTGGGACCTCGGAGCTAATGGGTCAAATGTTGGAGAGGGAGCTATTGACTTTTACATGCTGGGACCTAGCAGAGGGGTAGCTGGAAAACCAGGCAAGGGAACCAGCTGAGAAACTGAGTTGGTGGAGAGAGTCAAGTAGGAGGGGGTGACAGACAATGTCAAAGGCCTTGGAGAGGTCATTGAACACTGCACCGGCCAGGTTGCCGGAGTCGCGAGCAGAGTTGCAGGTATTGGGAGAACTCCAGGTGAGCAGTGGTTGTACTGTGTCCTGGGTGGAAGCCGTGCTGCTCCGGGCACATAATGTCATACTTGGCCAAGTACTCAGATAGTTTGAGAGACACCACTTTTTTGAGGGCTTTGGAGAGTGGGGGGAGGATGGAGATTGGCCGATAGTTGCTGGGGGAGGATTGATCACCGCTCTTGCGTATTGGAGTGATTTCAGCAGTTTTCCACGCACTGGGGAACTGTCCAAGGCATAGGGACCATTTAAGTAGGTCCGTCAGGGGGACTAGGACAACATCCAGGACCAGCTGGAGTATCCTGGAGTTGAGGGGGTCGCTGCTGGAGTTATTACTACCAAGGGCTTTTAGCAGGTGTTTCTGGGCTTCGTGGGGGATAGGGTGCGAAAGTAGAAAGGGAGGTGATGCAGGGCAGGGGTGAGTGAGGAGGGGATTGGATCAAAAAAGATGCTGGGGAGGACAGAGCTTAGATCAGAAAAAGTGGTGTTGAGGCAGTTAGCTATAGGTAGTGGATCAGAGGAGGTAGCGCCATCGATGGTGAGCTGAGATGGTGGAGGGCATCGGGTCTTCCCATTTAGTTCTTTCATGCTATCCCAGAAGGTCCGGGCCAAGCCCCAGGTGGAGGTGAGGGTGGCCTGGTAGTGCTCCGCCTCGGCCTGTCTTATGGCCCAGGTGCACTTATTGCGCTCTGCATTGTAGACTTGTCTGTCAGATGGATTGCCTGAATCTACAGCAATTTGCCAGAGATTATCCCTATTCTTAAGTTTCTGGATGAGTGAAGGGGGTGATCCAAGGGGTGTTGTGTTTCTTTGTACGGATCCTGGTGGGTGGTGAAGAGGTCACAGGCCTTGCAGAAGGCACTTGTGAAGAAGTCAAGAGCTGAGTCGATATCCGGGGCATGTTGGATAGGGGACCAATCTAGCTGGGCTAGGTGCTGTTTCAACTTTTTTAGGCCACCACGGCGTAGCCGCCGGCACAATGTAGCCTGGGACACTGGTTTTGGAGAGGAGGATGACCAGGTACAGATGACTGGGGAGTGATCACTAAGTGAGTCAGGGAGGACAGTGATGTCACGGATTTTAAAGGGGTGGTTTGATAAGATAACATCTAGGAGGGTGTTGGTTCCACTGGATCGGTTGAACCTGGTGGGCTGTGAGACTAGTTGGGACATATCCAGGGCAGCGAAGGAGTCCCTGGTTTGGGAGGTGGCGGAAGCAAGCCAGTTGACATTAAGATCACCAAGGATGACTTGCTCGACTTTGTGCGGGAGGGATGTTAGGTAGTCGATGAGGTACTGGACTTCTGAGTTCTGGTTTCTTGGGGGTACGTAGGAGACAGTGACAAAAAGAGGGCCTCTGGCAGGGTCAGGGATTACTTTTAGTGTGAGGGCTTGTTCTGTAGTTCCCAACCATTGTAGCTCACCTGGGTGTGGTTCTGTAGGCCTCACCTGGATGTTGTTCTGCAGGTCTTCTCCTAAGGACCAGCGCCCCAAATGGTTGCTAGTCTTATAGTGAGGTTTCTCTTAGTCATAGCTGAATTGATGGAGCTTCTAAACCCATTTTGAGGGAAATAGGTTTATTTACATTGTTAAATTCCAGTCCTTATCAAACATAGTGTGATTTTGAAATTCTTTGCTTCCTAAAGTCTGTGAATGCATTTTTGATAATGATTAAGAATAGGAAAATTCTATATATAAGTTTAGGAGTTGACGCCTACAACCTTGTGACCATACGGTGTATAAATACATGAAGGCTGATTCAGTAAGCAGATCAGTTCAACCTTGGAACAGGTTGAGGAAGCACAGAGGGTGGGACTGAAGCTAAGTCCTAGCTGTGTAATGTTAATTTGATTTTTTTTAAATTTATTTTGCTGAAAGTCTTTCTTTTGTTTTCAAATAAATTTATACACTTGTGTATGTTTGCACCTTCTACTTGTTGTCTGTGCTTTTCTCCCACACACCTACTGCGACAGTGTGCTTTGGTTTTTTTGGGTGTTATACTTACCCCATTCCATAAGGAAATACGCTGAGGTGGGTGCAGTATAGGAGAATGGGGTGAACTTTGTGGGCAAACATTGCAAGGCACACCACGATGCCTGTCACTGGCTGCAGGGTTGGGGTGGGGGTGGAATGGCATGAGCATTACAGCTGATGATCCCAGGTCACAACCCTGACACCTATCAGTCTGTACAGGGTGCAGTGCTACAGTTGGGAACCCTAACACCGTAGGCATGTGTTGGTATTTTCACTCCAAATTTTCAACATGGGCTTTTTTGAGCCCATCTCATGAAGAGCGGCACTATGAGTGTGTTAGCTGAAAGGTGGTTTTGCACAGTGGCTATGCCATTTGGCAACACAGGGACGAAAACACATTTTTGGCAGGATGTGGAAAATGTTAACTGTATTGTTCATGAGGATATGTACAAAAATGTCAATGCTGAAAATCTGGAGTGCAAATAAGAAAAAATGGTGAAGTCATGAGCATGCATAGAAACTGCGTAACACACATCCGTAACCCAATTATTTTTGGGAGTTTGTTAGCCACATTTTCAACATAGGCATTTTGGGACCTCCCCTCATGAACAGTGATGCTATGATTTTGTTAATCTGTCCCAAAAGTTGATTCCCCACAGCGACCACACCATTGTTCGCCACAGGTGCAGAAACACATTTTGGGCAGGGTGAAAAATGACAGCTGTACTGTTGGTAAGGAGGTGTGAAAAAATGCCAGTGTTGAAAATCTGGCATGAAAATATTGCAAATTTGAGAAGTTACATGGGTGCGTGGAAACTGCGCAATGCACGCTTGTAACACAGTCATTTTATTGACTTTCGGCACCACATTTTCAACATAGGTATTTTAGGACCTCTGTTCATGAACAGTGTCACCATCATTTTCTAAAACTGTCCCGAAAATAGATTTCGCACAGCAACCGCGCTATTCTACATCGGACATGCGAAAACACATTTCGGCCAGGATATGTAAAATGACAGCTGCACTATTCATAAGGAGGTGTGGAAAAATGGCAATTTTGAAAGTCTGGAGTGAAAATATTACAAATTCACGAAGTTACGAGCGTGTGTGGAAACTGCGTAACGCACGCTTGTAAAACAGCCATTTTTGGGATTTTTTTTCCACCAAATTTACAACATAGGTTTTTTGAGAGAACCCGTCATGAACAGTGACACTGTTGTTCATATTCGGACCTGAAAGGTGATTCTGCGCAGTGACCGCGAAATCACCTTTTAGGACCGAATAACGCAATGATAGTGACAGAATTCATAAGGAGGGCTCCCAATAACCCCATGTTGAAAATTTGGTGCAAAAATTCCAAAAAATGCTGGAAATATGCACCAAAGTTGAAAGTACCCTATTTATACCATTATACAGCTTATCGGCATTTCCTCAGTTCGTGGTCGGCTTTGAAGAGTGCAGACATGTTCCCAGTCCACCGAAGATCATCGTGCCGGCTCCAGAGGCAAGTATGGGCTGAGGGGGGCATTGGGGAGACAGGGTCCGCAGAGAGTGGTCGTGGGTTGCAGGAGGGGGGCAGGGAGACCGCGAGGGACCATTTTCTTCTTTCACAGGGTTTAAAAAAAAAAAAACTTTGCGGGACGGTTTTATTTTTCAGGGCGATCTGGCACACTGGGGTGGGCTCCCAGCATGCCACCTAAGTGTTCTGGGGTGGGGGATGCTGTAGCCGACGGGGATTGGGCACCCTGCTGGCAAACAATGAAAGCGGGGGGACGCAAGAGCTGAGGGGATTGGGCACCCCTCGGCACATAACAAATGGGGGGGGTGCATGATGCCGATGGGGAATGGGCTCTGCTGTCGGCACATACATTGTAACAGGGCATGCTGACAGGGGGATTTGGCACCCCTGAAGTCGGCATTATGGCAGGCGGTGTGCCACCAAGTTTATTATTTTTTTTCACACATGGGCAAGCATGTTGAGAGGTCCGCTGCGTATGACAAACTTTGCTTGCATTGCAGCGGACCTTTCCTTTGATGTGATCACCACATTAGTATGCATGGTGTGGCACTGGCATGCAGGCTGATTGGGGAATGAGGGACGCACCTACTGATGCGTGCCCTGCATTTGCCCAACAGTGACCATGCCTCCAAATCTGCTACTAGCGCAAGATGTTGGCTGTGCAAGCGTGCCAACATAAAAATGGGAAAAATGTGTTTCTCCAAAGGTACTGCTTTATTAAGGGGAAGGATGCATGTAAAAAAATACATTTCATCTGATTTTAAGTACAATGATTAATATTTGTAACATTCTTTTAACCCCATGTTATAAACGCAATAACCCACTCCAGGGTGTGTGGCTACTGGGGATTACTCAACACCCTGGGTGCTGTGAGAACACTCGGGCTTCGCCCTTGTGCCTTACAACGCACCCAGGGTGTTGATTAATCCCTAGTAACCACACACCCTGTCATGGGTTATTGCTTACATGTCTCAGCTGTCTGTCTTATGTACCTACTCATACACAAACAAGTCAACAGCCTCAAAAACACATGGTTAACACATGGAACGAAAAACAATAGACTTACTTGTACGTGCAATATGTCCAACATATTTTTGCTGGAGCTGCTCAGTGGCTAGTGCAGTGCCTTGTTAGTGTAACCCCTAGGTGGCGCTATCCTAAGGGCTACTACCCCTGCCTGTTTGGCTAGTAGCAGGTTAAGGGGCCTGAGTTCTGAAACGGGAGGATCGGGGTTGGTAGTGGTCAAGCTGACCTGGGCACAGCCCTCTGGGACACTGTAACCCCCCTCTTTCCCCTCTAGTGGCCTGAACACTGTACAATAATCACTTTCACAACACCCCTGGTACACCACACAAGTACCCACACTGTTTGCACTTACCACCATGGCTGGTTCCTCTGGTTCGACCCTGGGGACCTCCTGTAAAACAAGGTTATGCACAGCAAATAGCAACAGTACAGTACTTTTAGCACAAACTGGAACCACAGTCAGATTACGTGCAGAAAAAGTTAGATCTGATTTATTCAGGGGACTTGAACAAGGGAGGGGCAAAATCAGGTTAATTAGCTTAAAGGTTATATCAGTGTGCTTTGAGTCCCCCCACACAGTCCACCTCTGCGTACCCAGGTGGAGAAGAGATGGACTAGCCAGGACTGTTGCCCAGGGTTGCAGCTGGTTGGGACCCTGTGATGGAAAACACAACATGCACAGTACACATTATTTGTAATCCAGAGCCAGAGGGCTCCGTTCGAAAAGGAATCGAAACAACAAGACAATCAGATGACACACTCAGATTAAGCTGTTGTTGCTGGGAGCTACCCTGGTATTTACTCACGATACCCAAGACTGGACACAGGCTGGACGAAAATCGAGATTGCAGGTGGTTGATCTGGAATGCCAGGAGAAGCAGGGCCCACATGAGTCGCAGAGGTGTTGTTTCTGTTCAAGCATGGGGCTGATCCCCAGGCAGGTCTCTCGTCCATGGCTTCTCTGTGCAGTGGGTAGTCTGGCTGGGCCAGTCTGGCAAGCCCAGACCGCATGGAGACAAATTCGGATGCAGTCTTTTTTGGGCTGGATACAGCATCCAGCAAGTAGAACACAGTTCACACAGTGGGGGACTAACTCATGACCCACTAGCAGCTCTTAGCACATTTACATGTAAGGGAATTCTACTGTTCCAGGCAAAACGCTCCCCGGTAACAATCGCAAAGTCCCTGCACACACCGGGAGCTTAGGGGTAGCTGGAACTCCTGAGAGGCCAGTCGCATTCAGCAAAATCTTCGGTCTTCTTCAGGTTGAGCCTTGCCCACTTCAGTAGCTTACTTTAGTCCCACAAACTTGGATTTAGTCCAAAATAATTATCTTCTCTCCCTTTCAGGAGCAGCACACCGACATGCAGGCCAAAAACGTAGCCTTTTCACAGTTCTCCCATGCAAATCCACTCAGGATTGCTGCTCAGAATCACTTCAGATCCTTCTTGTTCAGCTTCCAGCTTAGATCTAACTGAAAACTGCCAGCAGCCCGGGACTTCCCCAAGATCCAAAAGATTCAGTTGGCTGATTTGGGTGTCAGTCAAAGTAAGAGCTCCCCCTTCAGCTGCAAAAAAGGCGCAAAAAGTTCAAAACTACAATTCCTACAGATTTTGACTTCAGACAGCTCCTGTAGTCCGGCTACATTTTAGGTCCCAC
This sequence comes from Neoceratodus forsteri, assembly GCA_016271365.2. NCBI lineage: Eukaryota > Metazoa > Chordata > Ceratodontiformes > Ceratodontidae > Neoceratodus > Neoceratodus forsteri. The sequence continues at coordinate 530,797,402 of JADMNL010000022.1, read as the reverse complement.
CAGAACTGTTTGGTCCAATTTGCAGTTCAGGACCAAGATAGTGGAGACAAACAAAACAGTCCTTGCTACAAAGAAAGCAGGTTAGACAAACTACATTATCATTATCACTCTAAATGATTTTCAGCAAATAGTTACATCTTTCAACAGAGCTCCCTCTCAGATTACTTATGCTGCAATTAGGCAGCTCTTAAAGAGACAGTACACAGAGGCTATACAGGCTCTGGTAATCACATTTAAACTGCTAAAAACACAGGACACAAGCCTGGCAATGAGCATTTAGGCAAGCTCAAGGAAGACTTTTTGGGAACTCCCATTTGTAGGGGGGGGTTACACCCTTCCCTGCCTGGGAAAACTTGGCATCCGCGTCAAGTCTGTACCATCATAACATTGAAAATGCAACATATACAAGATGTTTATACCATTAGCATGCTATACAAGTACTATCTGATTCATCACTTGGCATAACTTGTCACTTTACTATATATTTCAATGTACTCCACTATATCATTTCCATTCTGACAATACATTATGCATATTTCACACAGGTAAATTGAACATTACTATACAGAATCATGTAATAACTTCTTGTACTCTAAACAATGCAAGAGAGGACCCTTCCCTATCAGCTAACTTTAGGCTGGATGGGGCAAGGGCACCATGGTTAGAGGGCAGAGCAAGTCAATCAATCAAATTCAATCAATCAAATTCTTTATTTATCCAGGCGAACACCATTGAGCAAGCTCATTTACAAGGTGGACCTGCATTACACAAGTCAAGTAACAATGCATTTATATACAGACACATAGACAGTAGATGCAAGAGTACAACAGTACAGGTAGGCCTGCAATAGACAAGATAAGTAAAAATACCTTTGGGTTCAGGTAAAAGACAATCGGTAAGGGTATACATAACAATAGGGTAGCAAGTCAGTAAAAATTTATACCAGATACAACAACATACATGGTTTAGTATTCCTGTAAGGTAAAGGCATTATAGTCCAGTGAAGAGATTAGTTGAAGTGGATGCTACAAGCGAAGAGACATATATAGTCAGTTTACAAAGACCCAGGCATATCAAGGGGGAGACATGTTTTGGGAGAAGTGGGCAGCCAGCGGTGGTGGTGGTGGGGTCTGGAACTGGGATAATACTAGGAGCGAAGGAATGAGATGCTGTGGGTATACAAGGAATAGGTGGGTGAGGGAAGGTGAGATTTAAGGCGGTAGATAAGTAGGTGGCTCAGGGACAAGTTATGCTCTGATACAAGAAGGAAGGAGGATGGGAAAAGCAGGGAGGATGTGGAAGGGGGGTGTAAGTAAGCTAGGATCATTGGAAGCAGTTGCTGGCTTCTGTAATGTATTTTGAGTATAAGGTCTTAAACACAGTGAGACTAACAGGAGTCCTCAGTTTCAGTGATTTCTGTAGCACATTCCAGAATGGTGGTAGAATGAATCCTATGGCAGCTCTCCCAAAACGCGTTAGGGCTTTGGGCACTTTCAGAGAAATCACTGAACAGCTTCTTAGGGCATAGGTTCCAGGCATATTGAGAGTCAGGCAATCAACAATGTACTGCGGAAGTTTGCCAGTGATAGCTCTGTATGTCCAGAGAGCTGCATTTTTATTTCATCTGTAGTGTAGGGAGGTCCAACCTATGGCCGCATATAAAGAGCAGTGATGGGTGGAGAAGAGGAGACCAGTGATGAAGCGCAGGGCTCTGTAGTAAAGTATGTCCAATTTACCGAGGTTTGAAGTAGCACATTGGCTATATATAAAGTCGGCATAATCAATTAGGGAAAGGAATGTAGACTGAACTGATGTAGGCCTTTTAGGGTGTTAAGGAGGAGGGCGTGGTCCACAAGGTCAAAGGCCTTGGTAAGGTCGACAAAAACGGAGTCAGTGTACTGGCCTTTGTCATTAACTTTAAGGATTTCGCTGGTGAACTGGACCAGGGCTGTTCAAACAACATGAAGTCTTGCTATATTATGACATATGCAGTGAGTCCCAACCTTCGAACTGCTCCGGAGGTGAAAGAGTTAACTTTCCATGCCAGGCATGGAACGCTGAGCTCGAGCTCGGTTAAAACTCTGTCTGTTGTTCTTCAAACTCAAACCGTCAGATTCTTTACTCCGCCTCACTGAACAGTTGCTCCGGAGATTGCTCCTTCTGCTCGGTTCATTTTGTCGGTTAAAGTATTGTTTTCTCGGTTTCGATCAATTTAAACCGAACCGGTTGGTTCAGGCTCTGTCTGTGGTATTTGTGAGTACTAGATAGGTTTACATTAATTCTCTTCTGTGGAACTTGTAAACTGTTTATCGGGTTCACTTTGAACCAATCAGGTTGTTTAAAATATTTTATTCTGTCATTTAGAGTGTGGTTACCGGTTCTTATCGGTTCTAAAAAAAACGGATTTTCTTACGTCTTTTTCCACGACCCGTGACACGGTTGGGAACCGATAAGAGGATCTTGCCTGGCAGATTGCCATAAATGGGTAAGTTTGGTTAGGACTGGCACTATGTCTGAGAAACCCAAAAGAAAAACCGGGCCCACTGGGTTTCAACACTGCAGTGTGTGTGGGGAAGCCTTTGCCAAGGCTGACCCCCACACCACCTGTGTTTATTGTCTGGGGTTTGACCACCTCAATGCAGACTGCCAGATTTGTAAAAATTTTCCTGCAGCTACCCTAGAAAAGAGAGTTGGTAGGCTCAGGGAAAGAGAGGCCAAAAAGTCCGCTGACCCGGATGGCAAGCCCGGTTCGGTTCCAACCGAACCAGAGGGAGTGCCCTTTGACCAGGGCGAGACTTCCTCAGGCAAAAGGAGAGCCGACTCTGAGGGGTCAGTTCCAGCAAAAAGGACTAGGAAATCAGCTGGTGTGGAGCCAAAACTTTCCTCTCCAACCGCTGAAGAGATAGCCAAAGCGATTCAAATTGTCCAGACACTTTCCCCGGTTCCGACCGAACCGGTACCATCAGGTAAGCGCCCGGTTCGGCCGGTTCCACCGGTTCAAGAGGAGGAAGAGGAGTATGAGGAGAGTGAATGTGGATTTGAAAGTCTGGATGTGCCCATTGACCCGGACATCTCCCCAGACAGACCTTCAGGAGTGTCTCCTCCTAGGCTTTCTGAGTCCCCTTCTCATTTTGTGTTTTATAAAAAAGTGGCTGAAACCCTCCAGCTCCCTATGGAGGAAGCTGTGGATGATCAAGAAGAGCCTGACTATGTGGAAATGATGGATATCCCAGAGTCTAGGAAACTGTCTATTCCTTGCATAAATCTTTTGGGAAACAGACTTTTAAAATTCTAAAAACTCCTCACACTATACCTCCTGTGGATAAGAGAATGGACAAGAGGTACACATTGTCAGGCTCTGATATGGAGTTCCTTTCACAACAATGCAGCCGTGTTGGGGTAGTGCAGGCTGCAGCCTGTGACAAGGCAAATACCCCCTTGGCCTCACACCCCCCAGACAAGGACTCCAGGAAGATTGATGCCATGGCAAAGAAACAATACATGGCAGCATTCTTGGGACTCAGACAGGTAAATTATATGGCTTATGTTGCTAGATATCAGAAATCCAGATGGGATTCTGTTATGGCTCTAGCAAAACAGGTCCCTGACCAGCTTGTCAAGGAGCTGGAGCAGGTGGCTGCCGATGGTATTGAGGCATCCAAGGTGCAATTTCATGCTGCAGTGGACTCAAATGATGTGTAATCAAGAGTCATGGCTACATCTGTGGCACTTCACAGAATGGCTTGGCTCAGATGTACTAGCCTGTCACAGGACACCCAGACTAAGGCCATGGATTTTCCTGTTGTGGGTAATTCCCTGTTTGGGGAGCAGACAGAGAATTACATGAAGAAAATGGATGAGTATAGGACCACCTGTAGGAGTGCACAGGCCAAGGAAAGGCAGGCCACTCCTCAAAGGCAGCATCCCAGGGGCAGGGGCAGGCCTTTTTATAGACCTTTTTACCAAGCCCAGGCCTCCTCTTCTGCTTAAGCCCAGAGGGGGTTCTTTAGAGGGAGAGGCAGAAGGGGTGCCAGCAGGCCTGTTTCCACCCCTCAGCCCAAAGCCCCTGCCAAGCAGGCACCCTGATGGGGTTGCCAGGGCCGATTCTCAACTTTCTGTAGGGGGCAGGCTGGCTTACTTTGTCCAGGACTGGGAGTCTCTGACATCAGACAAGTGGGTCCTGAAAGTAGTAAGCCAGGGACTGGTTCTCAGCTTCAAAATGTTTCCAAAGATGAGAACCAGATCCTTTCCACCTGCAAATCCACCAGAGGCACTTGCCCTAGAGGCAGAGATCTCTTCCCCTCCTGGCTCTCAGAGCTGTGGAATGGGTTCCACCCCTACACCAGGGCAAAGGGTTGTACTCCAGGTACTTCCTTACCCCAAAAAAGACAGGAGAATGGCGGCCCATCCTGGATCTCAGATACTTAAACAAGCACCTTTTAAAACCAAAATTCAAAATGGTGACTCTGGGAATTATTCTACCCTCTCTAAGGCCGAGGGGACTGGCTAGTGTCCCTGGACCTCAAGGCTGCCTACTTCCATATTCTCATCAGAAGCTCCCATCGAAAGTACCTCAGGTTCGAGCTGCCCTCAGGCCATTACCAGTTCAGAGCAATGCCCTTTGGCCTCACCTCTGCTCCAAGGGTATTCACAAAATGCCTGGCAGTAGCAGTTGCTTCTCTAAGAAGGCAAAGAATTGCCATCTTCCCTTACCTGGACGACTGGCTCATAGTGGGCCAGTCCCCAGACCAAGTCAAGTTACACCTACAGATAACTCAGCAACTGCTCACCTCTCTAGGTTTCCTTCTGAATCTCTCAAAGTCAGTTCTAGAGCCTGTCCAGCTCCTCACCTTCATAGGCACAGAACTGAACACAGAGAAAGCCAGAGCCTTCCTTTCTTTGGACAGGGCAAGGACCCTGGTGTCTCTGGCCTCCTCATTCACCCTGCAGGTGTCTCGACCGGCAAGGCATTTTCTACAGCTCCTGGGGCACATGGCTGCTTCTACAGCAGTAGTGCAGGGAGCCAGATTTCAGATGAGGGACATTCAGTTCCATTTGAGAGCCTTTTGGTCTCAAAGGAAAGACCCTCTAACCAAATTGATCCCAGTGACTCAAACCCTGATCCAGGCCCTACAGTGGTGGCAGGATCAGAGCAATCTCAGACAAGGGTTCCTTTTGTCACTCAATCTCACTCCTTAATCCTTTCTACAGATGCATCCCTCTTGGGGTGGGGAGCTCACATGGGCGACCTCACCACCCAGGGGTTGTGGTCCCCTCAGGAATCTCTGCTCCACATCAATCTGTTGGAACTCAGAGCAGTTTTTCTAGCACTTCAAGCTTTTTCCAAATCTGTTCAGAACAAAGTTGCACAGGTCAGAACAGACAACACCACCACAATGTGGTACATCAACAAGCAAGGGGGCACTCGGTCTACGGCCCTGTGCACCGAAGCAATGAAGTTGTGGTCTCTGGCTTATTCCCTGAACACCTCCCTTATGGCAGTTCACCTCCCAGGCAAGGACAATGTCCTGGCAGATGCTCTCAGCAGGATTTCCCAGGGCCATCATGAATGGTCATTGGACCCCCTGGTCCTGGAGGTGGTATTTGCCAGATGGGGCACCCCGCAGATAGATCTTTTTGCAGCCCCAGACAATCACCAACTTCCCCTTTTTTGCTGCAGGCCCCAGTGTTGGGCTCAGTCCCTCTGGATGCCTTAGTTCTCAATTGGGAAGGGAAGTTTCTCTATGCTTCCCTTCCCTCTTCTGTTCAAAGTGCTAATCAAAATCAGATCTCAGCCCTGCAAGATGATCCTGATTGCTCCAGATTGGCCCAGACAACCCTGGTATCCACTTCTACTGTCCTTAGCAGTCCATCTTCCCCTGTGTCTTCCCAGGAATCACAACCTGTTAACCTGTGCTCAGGGGAGGGTTTGGTACCCGAACCTCAAATCTCTCAATCTCAAGGCCTGGCTCTTGAAGAGTTAGAGTTTGCTGGTTTACACCTCTCCCAAGGTGTAATGGATATCCTGAAGGCTTCTAGAAAACCTTCTACCAGGGCTACTTATAATTCCAAATGGAAGAGATTTTCCATATGGTGCTCTGGAAAGCATATTTCCCCCAGAATCTGCTGATTTACCCACAGTCCTGGATTACATGGTCAACTTAAATATCTTGGGGCTGAGACCAGCTACCCTAAAAGTGCATCTGGCAGCTGTGTCTGCTTTTATTTTGGCAGGTAAGCCCTCTTCTCTTTCAGCTCACCCTGTATTCTCCAAGTTTTTCAAGGGATTGCTTTACACCAACCCTCCATTCAGGGATCCTGCCCCTGCATGGGACCTTAATGTTTGCATTGCTCAGCTTATGCAACCTCCCCTTTGAGCCTTTGTCTTCAGCAGAGCTTAAGTACTTGACTTGGAAGACTGTGTTTCTGGTAGCCATCACTTCTGCCAGATGCATAAGTGAATTACAAGCTTTATCAGTGGAGCCTGATTTTATCTCCTTTCATAGAGATAAGGTGGTCCTCAGGACTAACAGGAAGTTCTTGCCTAAGGTGGTTTCAGATTTCCACCTTAATCAATCTATATCTCTTCCAGTGTACTTCGCTGACCATTCATCCTCTGGCGAGAGGAGGCTGCACAGCTTAGATGTGAAGAGAGCCCTTACTACTACATAGAGCATACCAAGGGTCACAGGTTTGACTCCCTCCAACTGTTCCTCACTTATGGTGAGGTTGGTAAAGGGAAACCTGCCACTAAAAGATCCATTGCCAGGTGGATTGTCTCTTGTATCCAATTTTGCTATGAAAAACTGGGTAAGGTTCCTCCCTCAGGCCTAAGGGCTCACTCTACCAGAGGTACAGCTGCTTCCCTGGCTGCTGCCAGGGACATCCCTATTCTAAAGATATGTCAAGCAGCTACCTGGAAAACAGTTCATACTTTTACCAAGCATTACTCCCTGGATATCCAGGCTAGGAGTGATGCTCGGTTAGGCACAGCTGTGCTTCAGAGCCTATTTCCTAAGTAGGATCTGTCCCTCCTCCATGGAGGTACTGCTTTGTAGTCTGCATATGTCATAATATAGCAAGACTTCATGTTGTTTGAAGAAAAAATTACCTTACTAATGTTGTTTCTTCTATTGGAGTCTTGCTATATTATGACCTCCCCCCCTGCCTGCCCCTCTCAGAACCTCTGTTTTTGGGATGTGGGTGGGCAGTGCAGTGTTGGCACTTAGTAGGTGCCCACCTTGTTGTTTTTCATCCCTCCTTTTTTGGGGTGACTTGGTGTTGTGTTTTTCATTTTTTGGGTCTCCTGACTTGAGTCTTTGTTTTGGGACCAAAAAATGTGTTCTTATGTTTAGTAGCCAGTTGGCTAGTGTAGGTTTACAGCTTCCACACAGGACCTCAGTGAGTTTAGCTCATAAAGATCTGACGGTTTGAGTTTGAAGAACAACAGAGTTTCAACCGAGCTCGAGCTCAGCGTTCCATGCCTGGCATGGAAAGTTAACTCTTTCACCTCCGGAGCAGTTCGAAGGTTGGGACTCACTGCATATGTCATAATATAGCAAGACTCCAATAGAAGAAACAGCATTACTAAGGTGAGTAATTTTTTCTTTCAGTGCTGTGCCCAGATCTGAACCCATGCTGGGCACTAGAAAGTAGGTTTTGGATTCCAGGTAGTCAGTGAGTTGAGTGTGCACAACCTTCTCTATAATTTTTCAGAGAGGGGCAAGGAGGGAAATAGGATGGTAGTTGCCCACCTCGTTTCTAGACCTGGACTTGAATAAGGGTCTAATGGTGGCAGTTTTCCAGATGGTGGGGAAGAAGCCAGAACAGAGAGAGCGGTTCAGTAGGTTGGTGATGGTGACTGCCAAGGCATTGATGGAGAGTTTAAGAATTTTATAATCTATACCATTGCCACTTTTACTGGGTTTGGGGTTATTACCACGGATAAGCTTTTTGGCGTTAGCAGGTTTTAGGGCTTTGAAGTAGAAGTCGGTGAAAGTCTTGCCTTCGGAGTTGGGATGGAGGTGATGGGAGGTGGGCATAGGAGAAGAGGGGGTAGGTTTGTATTTTTCGAGGTCGCTGAAAAAGTTATTGAAAATGTTAGCCACTTTGGTCGGGTTATTAGTCTGTTTGGCACCATGGTGCAATGTGATGGGATCTGAATTTTTGGTCTTGCCGAGTAGCGTGTTAAGGGTCCCCCAAAGCTGATGGGGTTTAGAGGATTCAAAAAGTTGTTTGTCAAGCAGGAAGTTGATTTTTGCTTTTCTTATGGCCGATTTGCACTTGTTTCGCAGCGAGCTATAGTGGGAGAGCTGGGATGGGGTTTCAGGTAGGGAAAACTTAGAGCTGGGGTTGTGTTCCGTGAAAGAGAATTTGTTAGATATAAAGAACATGCAACCATCCCCTTTTTTACTCTGTCTGTCCTTTCTGACAGTGGTGTAGCCACTGAGCTCGAGCTCCCCATCAGAGATTTTGTGGGAGATCCAGGATCTTCCAGGACTCAAGTCTAGATCACTCATTCACACTAATGGGACTATGCCGGAGGTGCTAGGGACACGTGGGAGCCAAAAATCTTCAGGAGGGCCGGCGCCGGGATAGGACCAAGCATGCATGACACTGCAAGACTAGCTCTCGCCTGTATAGGCCATCTCGGCGTCAACCCTCCAACCGCCTCAGTTCCTTTTCTTCCGCCATCGAGTGCACTTCGATGTCAACGTCACTCGCCTGCCAGAGTCACATCTTCATCTATACGATAGCAGCTTAGCCATTCAGTATTCAAGTTAACATTTTTAGTGTTCTTTTCTTATTTAAAAAAAAAAAGATGATGAAGAAGAAGAAAAAGAAATTCTCACTTGCCATCAACAGAGTCGACCTTAGACGGTAGTGGTGACGGTAGGAAGACTTCGCTTGAAAGTTGTGATGGCAGTGGGGCTGTGTCCGGTCCACTGCCCTTTGCGAAGGGGGGGTCTGACCATGGGCAGTCTGGTGCTCAGGGAGAGGACAGTCCGTTGAAGCAAAAAAATGGTGATTCTGGGTATCTGGCTCCGCTTGACCTCAAGCCCTTCTTCCTCCTGTTGGGGGAAGAAGAATCAGTACCACTCGAGGTCACCCTCTGGTACGTCTGTGCAGGGATCGTCAGCGGTGAAAGGTGGTAGACCTGAACTGACTCTAGTGAGTTCCACTCTGGCTCTGCTCTTAATGGCCAAGTTGTTCTATACCAGATCCCATCTCAGTCCTCGATGGGGTTCCAGTGAGCAGTTTCACCACTGGGCTGCTCCTTTGGAGCAGGGGGTTCAGTGGACTCAGTTTCGGAGCCGCTGGACCAGGGCGGGGTCGATTGGGCCAAGATGTGCGCAGTGCCCTCTTTGTGCCAACGCCATCGATGTTGACCCCTTATGCCTACCCCCCTCTCCTTTTTTTTCCATGCAGGGCCGGCCACAGTACCGCTTTCTTAGTCGCCCAAGAAGATCAAGAATCATGGTAAGTACATAATTTCCATTTTCAGAGAGGGCGATGACATCAAAGTCATAGAGGGAAGCCCAGGCTTGGAAGGCATCGAGTTTGGCTTGGAGACTCTGAATGTTTAGGTGGACTATGCTGATGTTTCCTTTCTCATTAAGGAGGGGCTGAGGGGTGGGGGTGATGAGATTTCCTGGGCTGGGGTTAGGATGGATGGTACCTGAGAGGAGTAGGAGCAGAATGAGGGTTCTGGTAAAAATATAGAGAAAAGGTAGCAACTTGTGTCTTTTAGATCTGCAATGTTTAGTTGTAATGGTGGATGCACAGATGGAAAGACACCAGGGGTAGTGGAAGGACAGGGGAAAAGAGAGGAAGGATAGAGGGTCATTAGGATAGAGCTGGACAAAGGGCTGTGGAGAGTTAAAAGGTTTAGTGCATAGTGAGAGAGTACAATGACCAGGAGGGGGGATCGAGAGAGGGTGTGGTGGGGAGATGCATACGGGGGTCAAGATGTAGGAGGAGAAGAAGAAGGATTAACATGGTAGGTGCAGTGAAATAGATGGGTGGAAGAATATGAGAGTGAAGTTAAGAACTCCTGAGTGAGAGTGGATAGAAAATAGGGGTGTTGAGTGGGAAGGTTAAAGGTATGCTTAAAATATTAAGTAAGTAAGGCTGCCAGATGGAGTAGTGGTTAGTGTCACAGTCTTTGGTGCAGAAGGTGCAGTGTTTGAAACCTGGTGGGTGCCAGAGAGGAGACTCCTAGGAAGAGTGGAGTACTGGAGTGCAGGGGTGAGTTTTAGGTCAGACGATTCAAGGTGGCAAAGCAGAAAGGATGAGGGGGGACAGTAAATGCAAGTGCAGACAATGACTACTAGTGGTCGGACAGTATAGGGAGCAGGTGGGAAAATGGGTTGTTAGAAAAAAAGCCCAGCATCACATGATCTGTCACGTGACAGGAAGAGGACATAAAGGAAATGACAACTAAGGGTGGGTGTGGAGTGGGGAGGGGGGGGGGCAGGCCAACATACACAGAGCTTCAACAGTGCTGAGAGGCTCTGTATTCCAATACCTGATGTCTGTGTGCTGCAAGCTGCCCTGTGTGATATACACTCCACTGAGAGTGCTGAGGCAAAATGGAGGATTCTGTGGAGAAACAGAAAGGGATAATGAGGCATGTGCTCTGAACAGGAATGTAGGGCAGGGGGCCTGTATCTGTGTTGGGAGTCCACCAACAGATGACCAGTGGGAGGGGTTAACGAAGTAGGCTGTCTGAGCAGGGACAAAAACAGTTGATTAAAAAATTGTCAATAGTTATCTGATTTGTAGATGATAGTGACTTCATTAACATTCCAAATTAGTACTAAAGGTTTAAATGCAGAATTGTATGTGAATGGTGAACACTAGTATGCTAGTTTTGGATCTTTTCCAAAGCCTCACACTCTATATTGTTGCTGTAGTTGTGGTTACCAAGTTGATCTATAGTACTCACAATATTGCTGTTTAATATGTATGCTCACTCTGTCTTATAGAGAATTCATGAATAGCGAGTGGATACAGAAGCCTGAAACTGGAAGCAAAGACTTGGAGTTAATGATGAAAGAACAGAAGTCGCTAAATGACAGAAGAAAGGAGCTACTTCTCTCAATCGGGGTATTAAGGGATCCTGTGGGAATCGGTTAACACAGTGGAGGATATGTTAATCTTTTACCTTTAGGGACCCAAGTTTGAATGTCAGCTCAGGGAAAATTAGTCTTACCACCTTGCAAAAGAGTATAGGTCCACAAATTACTGGAATGTACAATTTACCATGATTTTTGCTCCTTAAAGGTGACATGCAAAGAAGTGCTGCAGCCCGCTCCTGTCCCCACATACCGTTCAGTGCTGTGGGAGTCAGGGGCTGTTATGATCATAATTGTTAGAGCAATCCTGATATTTTAAAAAGATGATGAAACTCTGAGCCAATCACAGACGTGCCTCATAGGTCCCAATTGAGCAGGCGCAAGTTGTTATTGGTATTCCACCCATTTTGTAATGTCGATAACACCACTGCTGTTATTGTAGCAGCAGTGGCGGTAGCTTAATGCACCTATTTTATTGCTTCCCCGGAGGTCTTCATACCTGAAATATTACTTAAGGCAACACCAGGTTGTTGCGGTAAGTGATATTTCAGGTATGAAGACCCCGTGGAAGCAATAAAATAAGCATATTAAGCTATCACCACTGCTGCTACAATAAGAGCAGTGGTGTTATTGATATTACAGAATGGGTGGAATGCCTATAACAACTTGCACCCACTCAATCGAGTAACGCAGTGTACTTCCGTGTTCGACTCAGAGTTTCGGCATCTTTTTAAAATATCAGGCTTGCTCTAAAAATTATGATCATAGCAGTCCCTGACTCCCGCAGCAGCATTGAAAGGTATGTGGGGATGGGAGCGGGCTGCAGGACTTTATTGCATGTCACCTTTAAAAGGAAAGTCCCCCTCAACCTTTTTTCTGTATGTCTGTGTAGTTTGCAGGCATGAACCATGAGACCCTGTCTTGAATCCTCCCAATTTCATCCTTATTTTAAATGTAAATGAGGCTGCTTCACTTTGTTCTGCCCTGGTATGAAAACCTGTTTGACTCCATTGCAAAGGTCATGAACCCACTCATGCAAGGCATCATGGGAGTGGATGCATATTTGCAGAAGCCAGCAGAAGTTATACCCTCAGTCAGTTCTGTTACATGATTTGTGAAGTCCCTGTATTCTCTAAAACATTTTTTCTAACTCAGATATACTTTAGACTACAGAAAACAGTAGGGCACTTACTAAACCTTGAAAAGTTTCATGGACAGCATAAGACAAGAACACAAGGACTGCAGAGAACAGCAACAGCACTGACTGATACAGAAAAACTACTGCAGACTTTAGCTCTAAAACATCATAAAATTTCAGGATGCCTTACTTGAGTTGGGCATGACCTTTGCATTGAAGTCGAGATGGTTTTCTTACCAGAAGTAAATAACTTCATTTACATTTAAATCCTAAAGACAGGAGGGTGCAAAAGAGGCAAATCTTTCAAGAATCAATCTTCACCACTTATTCCTACTAATGGTTCTGTACCGGAGGCACTAGTACCCTGTGAGAGCAAAGTCTTTCTGCAGCCTAGTGGGCCAGTGTCAGTGCTGGTGCTGCACACAGAACAAATGCAGTGATGTGCTTGTGGACTGGCCAATAATCGATGCTGGCTCCCTGCCTTCCTCAGTTCTGTTTTTTCCCTCCATTGTTGGCACACCGTGAGAGAATTGAAGCTGATTTCATGCTGTGTACCTCCCTTCTTCAGTTCATCTCTGCCTCATTCGACGCTGTACTCCCCGGCTCTGTTTGTTTTTCAGTGCCACACGATCTTCTGTTCTTCTTGCATGGCACTGAACTCTGTTCTTTCCTTGCTTTTATTATTTTCCATATGTCTCACCATGTGCAGTTCCCAGGAGCCACAGAAGATGTCTTCCAAGAAGAAGACGACCAAGGATGGCCCTCCAGTGCTCCTTTGGGGGACATATCTCCATCCAGGGTTGTCATGACAAGTGTGAACCTACCTCGGCACTGAGCATGATATGGATCACTGTGATGTCTGCTTCTCAATGGACTGTCACACCCTCAAAATCTGCATATTGAAGTGGGATGTCCTTCCACTTTCAGAGGCAGACGTTGCACCAGGGATGCCAAGGTAATGTCCTTGAGACCCTTCCCAGTCAGAAGACCTGGGGGAGGGTGTTGGGGAGGACATCAGGACAGTTGAGGGTACTGGCAATGAAGAAGACCTTCCTGGGCCTGGGTTGGGGATGGGGTCTGCTTTTGCAGCTGTGCCTGTAGGCATCACAGGAACTTCTTTCTGCATTATTCGCAGTGCCACTTCTCATCCCGATGCCATTCCCAGTGCCGTCCCTTTTCCTGGCATCATTTGCGGTGCTGGGAGTGGAATTGGAGCCACTCAGGCACCATCTCTGGCATGGCTGCTTCTGGCAATTCTGTTCCTGACCCTGGGCCTGTCCCAACAGCAGGGCCAGTTCTGGTGATGTAGGGTTAGTGAGATATTGGTCAGTAGCTCACTTTTTGCCCAGAGTAGGTGGGAATGCTGGCAGGAGTTGCAACACCAACTCAGGATCTCATTTCTCTTCTGAACCATCTGATGCTGCCACTGGTGGAAATCGGGACCACCTCATGTGACCTGCATGGCTCCACTCTCCCCACCTGGGGGCTTCCCTCCAAAGGGCACCATCTGTACTGGTCCCAGGCTGTTAATCACTCGTTGATGGGCAGGCTGCCAGTCCCTTCCCCTGGGCAAGGTGTCCTGAGGACCCTCGCAGTCCTGGTTGAGGACGTTGCCTGATCTTACACAACCCTCCCCCCCCAACCACCATCTCCTCCTGTCCCTGGCATTTCCAGCCCTTCAGTGCTTCTGTCCTGGGAACCTTTCCAGGCGGTGGCTTGTGCGTTTTCCCAGAACCTCAGATCAGGTTATTTTTGGTCTGCAGTGCCTGCACCTCCACTCCCTGACTACAGCTCCTGTTCATCTCCCACTGTCTCCTTTGAGGAAGAGGACACTATCACTTTTCATGTGACGCTGAGTGCACGAGGTACCAGCAGTGGAGATGATGATGGAGCTTAGCCTTCACCATTTTGCCTGCTGCAACCCTGCTAATCTAGCACTGTCATTCCTGGGGGAATTCAGCAGAGATTCTTCAGTCATCCCTCCATGTCTCGGCCTTTCATGGAGGCATCCAGGGATGTCTGGCTTTACCCCTCTGCCCCTTCTCCAGCACCAAGAGATGTCCAGCACAGGTATTGCACTCCTGTGCAGTCTCAGATGCCATGCGACATCCCACTTCTGGGATTCAGCTCCTGGACACCCCCACAGGGCATGGACTCCCAGTGCATGGCTGCCCCCTGGACTCAAGACTCCACAGAGTTTGATGTCTGGGGCAGAAGGGTTTTTTGCATGGCACCCTCCATGTTGTGCATTTCTGCATACCAGACCCATCAGGCTACCTACTGCAGGCACCTGTGAACAACACTAGGTCAGCTTCTGGCACCTTTGCTAGACTGTGAGGCAACCGGGCAGGCCATTTGCCTTTCTGTTCAGGGCCTGGAGCTGGTGAGTCACCAAGCAAGGGCATCTTATGATGCCATCAAGGTACCTGCAGGCTGGTGGGAACTGCAGTCTGCATTTGGTGGAAGACAGGTCTTCACCTATCTAGGTTGTCATCTGTGGCCTGGCATAGGGTGCTAGCTTCACACTTTCAGGGACGCATTTCTTCTCCTGCAGGGTCAGGTGCAAGTTGTTGGGGTGCACTCCTGCTCCAGGCCTGACCCTAAGCCACCCTGCCTCTCCTACCCGAACCACAACAAACGGAGATCTTCCCATTGTCAATCTTCATTCATTACTGCTGGGTGTAAGCCGGAGGCATGCACCTGCTCGGGAGATTTTTTTTTGGTGGGAGGAGTCTGTGCCAACGACACCACCCACGAGGCCGATGCACTGTGTGACACTCATGGGTTGGCCATCAAGCGCCGCTGACTCCTCCACCCCAGTTCTGTTTCTCCCATTGTAGCGGGAGCTCCTGCTTGCACGAGTGGAAGAAAAAGTTGCGTCAGTGGCCTAGTTTTCACCTCGACGCCATTCAACAGTTTCCTGCATCCATCCCGGTTCTGAAATTGCTCACCTGGTGTCGTTTTCTACAACTCCCAGTAAGCCTGTGCCATTTATTTTAAATTCTTACCGGCAGTGCTGGGTCTGTTTTTTGTAATTTTTATAAGATTATTTCACCGTCATGTCTAGTTCGGGGCTAGAAAGAAATCTAAAGTGGGTGGCGTCCCAATGCATCAGTGCCCCTGTGGCCAGCATTTCTCAGTTTCTTACTGGCATGATGTCTGTCTTCGCTGCCAGAGACCCAACCACGACATGGACAACTGCAATGCCTGACTCTCCATGGACTGCCGTGTGTTAGAAATCCACGCATTTTAAAGTTGGCAGAGCTCCGCCGACTTTTGGAGGGCAGCGTCGATCTAGAGATTCCATGGCAAGAACTCTTAACCCTTCCTCTGGGTCCCCTCCCAGGTCTATATGGCCTGGTGAGGAGGAAGCCACCGCATCTGAATCAAGCCTTGCTGTAGAGGAGGTTTCTTCCGCTGTGCCGGAGGATTGACTTGGTTCCCTCTGGAGTTGGGTCGAGAGCACTGCTCTGGCAGTCATCTCCTCAGAGGTGCAGGCTCCCCCGATGTCGTGGCCCACAACTGTTAGGTCCAGCACCAGCAGACTCTTGACACTGCCTGATGGCGCTGTCTCGGATTCTGGCGCTGTTCGCAGTATCGGCTATTAGGACAGCACCACGGGTGGCACTGTTCGTAGCGCTGTTGGCATGGGGGCTCCCAGGGTAGCCTGTTTGGAGGTGTGCATGGTCTCCTCCTCTTCAGAGGGGGATGACCTGCTAGCCGACCTGGATTGGCAACCTGAATTCTCAGAGTCGGGGAGCCCCCATGGACGTGGCACCAGTCGCTCCAGTGCATGTCACTCGGTGGCCCCAGAGATTGCAGTCTCTGCGGGCCTCCACTCCAACAGCGGCTTTCGGGGCCCAGCATTCGATAGCGGTTCTGGGGTCACCAGGTTGATCGTCCCAGCTTCAGGTGCCGGGGCAGCTGCCATTCCTGGTGCTGCCCTGGTTACCAGGGCTAGGATGGGGACCTTCTGTTCTGCGGCCTTCCTTGGGGGGGCCAGCAGGATTGGGGGTTCCCTTGGCACTGGGTATGAGAAAGAGGGCGGCCTCAGAGTCCAAGGGGTTGGGTTAGGGCGAAGCATGAGGGCTCTCCTCCATTTCTCTTTGGGAGTGGGGAGGAGCCACAGTGCCGAATCCCGCTTCTCCTCCTCTGAGACTTCCAGAGGTGATCTTAGTGGGCAGTGCTGGGGCTTCCCCTTCTTGAGCCATACAGCCCCAGCCACACAACAGGGGAGAATCCTCCTCAGGGGCTCAGCCAGGATTTGTTTTTCAATTTGCAGCGTTCACTGACTGGGTCGACCACCTGATCCCCCAAGCGGGAGGATCCCCTGCGAGATCTCAGAGCCCTGGCAGAGGTCAGGCACTTTTGGTCAGGTGCCATTCCCCAGTCCTTCTGCAGCCACCACCTCCTCTCCCAGGCCATGTGGGTCCTACAGTGCCCTTGACCTGGGAGACGTTCAGAGCTACTGTGGCGGCCTTCCCTGGGTATGTCAGGGCTGTGGACGAGCAGGTCTTCCGTCTGTCCCCACCTCCACAGGAGAACTCTGAACATCTGAGCTCCTCTACTTCCTCGACTTCCTTCTCTGAGGAAGAGGAACGATCCGTACACCAGTCCTCCGATGCTGATTTCACAGAATATGAGTGATTCCTTTTGAGGCTGGCTCAGGAGCTCCATATCTCTCACGTGATCAGGCGCAGTACTGAGTGGGAGACGCGCTCTTTCCTGAGCGAGTTCAGTGCGAACCACCTTGTGGTTCCTTCCTGGCCTATGCCTTTCCAGGAAGTGTCGATCTGCACCTGGCAGTCACCAGCCACCTCACCCCCAGCCCCAGCGGACTGCAGGAGGAGGTATTGCACATCCCAGGAGTCTCTAGGTTCTCTGCCTCACCCACCTTTGGGTCTGACAGCCCTAGACACTCCTTCTGGGCTACAGCACCCGGCAGACTACCGAACACCGGATCCGGACTCCACGGAATTTGACCAGTGGGGAAGAAGGGTATTCTCTTCATCTCGTATGCTACTCTGAATCGCATCACATCTGGCTCAGCTTGCTGCCTATAACAGGCATTTATGGTCAATGTTAGCACAGGTGTTAGCATTGTTGCCTGATATGGAGGAATCTAGCCAGGCCATCGCCCTCTCTGCACAGGGTGTGGAGCTTGCAAGGCACCAGGCAAGGGCATCGTATGATGCCAGTGAGGTGGCTTCCAGGCTAGTAGGGATAGCAATCTGCATTAGGCAGATGGCAGGGCTTCGCCTGTCAAAATTATCACCTGCGACCTGGTGTAGGGTGATCTCCTCCACCTTCCAGGGGACCTGTCTCTTTTCCCACAGGGCGAGGAGGAATTTCCATGGGCGTCTTCCATCCCCCCGGTCACGGGGGACACTGCGTTGCCCTGAACAGCCTTAGGCCATGTATGGCCTAGGATGGCTAGAAGGGTCTCCCCCTCCTGCACCTCCCCACAGGAGGCTGAGGGAAGCTGTTCCCTCAGGGCAGTGCCAGGTCCCATCCGGAGGCTTGGTACTCACCCAGCAATGGTGAAGATTTACAATGGGAAGATATGAAAATTACATACCTACCGTAATTCTTGATCTTCCCTTGAACCTTCACTATTCTTTACTGATTCCCACCCCCTTCCCCTCTTAAGTCTCAGCCTCTGGGCGTTGCCTCCACCCTGCTTGCCCTCCCTCTTTACGAGGCCAGTTTGGGGCCCAAGTCCCTCTAGTACCTCAGGGCCCTCTGTTTCCTTCTCTTAGAGACAGGGGGTCCAACCGGACGGGGGCGGTGAGTAGGGTCTTCACCCTGGCCTTGGAGAAACTCCCTGGAGTTCTCGGTTGGGTGCACTGTGGGGCCCTTTCTGCGACTTGGCACGAACCTGTCTGGTCCATTGCCAACTCGGCGTAAAAAGGGATAGGGGACTCTTTCTGAGCACCCTGCGAGAGGACCTATGGGGCTTCCCCCCCTTCTCTCTAACCCCTGTATATAGGGATTGTTTCTGGACAGGGTCCCCTCCTAATTAGAGGTTCCCCCCTGGCTAAGCCCTCAAGTGGCAGGCTTGAGAGAGCCCTGCTCCGGGACTTTCATCCTGAATGCGGATTTAGGGGCAGGAGGGAGCAGACACTGCCATGCCATATATTCTCCAAGACCATCTCAAGTACTCCTGCTCTGGATTGATGTCCAGTAGTTTCTGGAGCCTGATGGGAACCTTGCACCCATGTCTTCACACCTTCCCCAGGTCTTGAGATAATGGTAAGCCAGTAGTCTCCTGGCTGAGCATGTCAGGGATCGCTCACCTTCTCCCCCTATCTTTCTCTCTTTCTTATTCTTTTCCCTCTCTTTCTCTTACTCTCCTGTGCTGCCGCCCAGGGGCTGGGGCCCTAATGTCCAGAGATTGGAGTCCTCCTTCCTCTCTGTCCTCTGGCCAGCTTAATCCTTTTTCAGTTTATATCCTTTCCTTTTCCTATCCCTCGGCTCCCTTGCCTCATCTTAATTTTCTCTATCCCTCTTTTTTTTCTTCTCTCCGGCAAAACAGAAAAGGGATGGAGGAGTCAGCAGCACCTAACGGCCAACCTGTGGGTGGTGCCATTGGTGCCAACTCCTCCTACAAGAAAAAAAAAAAGCTCCTGAGCAGGTGCGCTCCTCCGGGCTTATACCCAGCAGTAATGAATGGTGAAGATACAAAGGAAGAGCAAGAATTATGTTAGGTACGTAATTTTCATATCTTTCTGTTTTTATTTGTTTGTTTGTTTATTCAGGTAAAACCATTGAGTAAAAACTCTTTCACAATGGTGACCTTACAGGAAAAGGAAAATACATATACAATACAAAATAAATACAGTTAAAAACACAAACATCATAACATTAACATTTACAAGGTTCCTGAAAGGAATACAGATGTTTTTTTAAGTGTAAAACAGACAGAGGCCTACCGTGCTTTTGTTTATATTTGGGGGAAGATTCTGCATTCCTGCTGTTTATATTTGTTCCACTTAATGGCTGAGTTTTTTAAACCAGTTGGTATTACATGGTCGTTCCTTATTTCAGGGACAGTGTTTTTTGGGGTAATCTTAAAATGGGGCTAAGATTAAATAGTATAGCTAGTTAGAGGGTCTTCACCTTGTCACAGATGCACTCGGCAGGTCAGGCCCTGTGCTCCCACAATGCCAACCTCAGAGCGCAATATTGTGAACAGGTAACAGACAGGGTAACCCTCCTTTCTGCTTTTGGGTCCGAATCACCTTTAGTCTCAAGTTCTGGGGGGATTCAAACTGTGAACCTTATGCTAGCGTACCTAGTGTGCAGATTCAGATACGTACCCTCTTCGGGGATTGCAGTACACTCTTTCGCCAGAGGCACCCAGCCAGGCTTCCAAAATGAGCCCTTTTAACTCTATAAGAGACCTTAGGTATATTCTTACCTTTTTCCAAGCTTAGTAACACCATCAAGCTGTTGAACAGTTTTGTCAGACTTAACCCCTTCTATGTCACTTGCAAAAAGAACTGGTAGACACCCAGGCAGTCTTTCAAAGAAAAGGTACTTTACTAAAAGAAGATAAAAATATGAGAAATGTAAACACAGAACAATGTATCAAAGAGCTCACAATCACATAAAAGAACAAGGAAAAAGTAAAAAACCAAAACTCCTACCACAATACGTGTAGACCTTAGCTGTCTAAGGTATTACCTCTGAAAGTCTTATAGTTAGATCAGAGAGCTGTGTCTCTCTAGAGTCCCAAGATGATATGCCATTAATTTCCGACACAAACATCAGTTTAAACTGTGTCTCCACACCCCTTCTGTGAGTCATTTGGCTCCTCCTTTTAGAATCAAAAAAAAATACAAACATGATGTCCTATCAGGAGGTATATTAAGTAATGTGACATCAGCAAAAACTCATTTCCCAAATTATGAATCTTTGATCAACCAGTTCCTTTGAGGTTTACAACCCTGCAGTCCATCACCCAGGTGTGAGATAGCCAACAGGAATCAGCTTAATGATGTCCTGTTTCTGAAGTCATAAAGTCACATTTGATTTCTGCTTTGAAAACATGAGGTCATAAAAAAGGCCATAAAATGCAATTTCTTAAGGAAGTTAATTACATTACAGAGATCTCCTGGTCAGTTTACACATCCTGTAGCTTCATTGAAACCGGGGGTAACTGTGGAAGCACAAGCTGTTTTATGTGAGACAATCACATACTATATTTTTATATTACAAATATCATACAATAATCATAACCAGCTGGCCAAGCGTCACACACCCCGTTAGGCCTCATAATAAATCTGAGTGTTATCAGAATGCAGCAGTTACAAGGGGCAGCAGTTTGAAATTGGCATGAGCCACTGGGAGTTCCATCGTTTACATACATTCCATTCTTTCCATGGCAGTTCAACACAGGAGGCTGACTGTATTAGTGAAGCATACTGAGTGAGCCCCTGAAAGAAACAAAATTGTTATGGTAATCTTCTTGTCTCATCTTGTCTCTTCTCTCCCCTCCCCTTCCCTTCCCTTCTCTATGTTGTTACCCTAACTAAACTCTTGCAGCTGCTGCTTTCCAGCCCTATGGCAATAGACACATCCTGTCTAGCATCCCCTTGGCTGCTGTTAGGGGTAGGCAACCCTTTTTGGTCCCAGTCTCCCAGAGCCCTTTCCTAGGAGGGGAGAACATGTGGAACTATTGGCCCCCATATTCAAAGGTGCCCAGCAGAATGGTACAAGTGCTTGCCCCGCACATCTGAAATGCACTGGCACAAAA